>NQVE01000015.1:757500-3157500 GCA_003260385.1 Cuscuta australis | reverse complement strand
GTAAATCTACCTAAATTAAAACACATAGCATATTAGCATTACATTAAAAAACTTACTATATTTTAATACTAAATATATAAATTTACCAAAAGTGACATTCATATATATATACTCATGGGAGAGTTAACAAGTTTTTTTTGCAAAGGTAAACTTAATTACTTGTGCTCCGTAACATATCGTCCATGATTATATTGACAATGCTCCGTTCGTAAAATTGACGATTCCTACCCTCTCTAACCCACCCCCTAAACCCCCCACCCCAACCCCACCCCAACCCCATCGTAAGCCCCCCACAAAATGTATGGCTATTATGCATTGCATGTGAGAACTCATAAGGAAGAATCAGTGTTAAATCTTCAAGGCCAATAACTAATACTCCGTAATTAATTGAAATAATATGCTCGTTTTTGTCACATATTATAACGATAATAATTACTCCCTAAATTTATTCTTGGTTTAAAAAACTATTCTTGGTCTATTCATCACGAGTTGGAATATTTTGTCATTTTTTAGCTTTTGCATGAAAATGTCAACCAAAAAACTCTTTTTTAAAAAAACTCACTTTTTCTTAAAATAGACTTTTGGGATTGCGGCGATGTACAATGCTTCTCTAAATTTATTTTTAATTTAATTTATATAAAAATTGTTATAAAATTAAAAAATTAAACTATATATTTATATTGAATTGTGTTATAAATTAAATATTAATAGATTTACGGAGAAAATGCATCACAGCCCCTCTATGGTTTCAAAAAGGAGCTCCAACACCTCTCGTGGTTTTAAAAGTAACTTGTAATATCCCTCTGGTTTGTAAAGGGTGCACATGCACCCCATCTGATCAGAATTGGTTGTTATTCGATACGCACCCCATCTGTCACCGTGGAACATTTGATTCCTAATGTTTTCTCAATCCAATCTTACATCAACACTTATTCGGACATCATAATGCCGATTCCCGATGAGGCCGAATGACCTACTCCATTTCACTAAATGATAAACCCTAGTTTATGTTTCGAATAATTATTTAAGGAAATGGAGTAGCGAACTCCGTCCCACTATTATTTTTTTAAAATCAATTTTTTCTTAATTTCTCAACTTCGTTCCTCTATTATTTTTTAAATCAATTTTTTTCTTTATTTCTCATAATTGAATTACAAAAAGATATTATAAAAACTAGCAAATTAATTACATATAATGAAACAAACAATCTACTAAGAGTAAAATTCATAAATAAAATAATTATTTATTGACTTTAAATAATGCACCATACACCAAAATTAAAATAAGAAGTAAATCACAACAAATTTATTGATAGAGTATATATAATTTATTCATTTATAAAAATAAGGTTACAAAACACATGTCATAACTAATTTATTTTGTGAAATTCATCAAACATAAACTTAGACATAATTGAAACTCATGATATAGCTATTGTTCATTGCGGCATCGCCATGGTCGGTAGTCCATGTTATTCGGATAACGAGTTCTTGTAGGTTGATCGGTTTGTGTCCTTGCTCGTGCAGTTGGTCTCACTATCTCGTATCCTGGAATAGGCCATTCGGCCTCATCGGGAAGCGGCATTATGATGTCCGGATAAGCGTTGATGTAGGATTGGATTAAAAAAACATTAGGAATCAAATGATCCACGGTGACACTACACAGATCGAGTGCGTATCGAATAACAGCCAATTCTCATCAGATGGGGTGCATGTGCACCCTTTACAAACCAGAGGTATTTTATAAATTACTTTTAAAACCACGAGGGGTGTTGGATCTCCTTATTGAAACCATAGAGGGTTGTGGAGCATTTTCCCCATAAATTTACTCTAAAATATAATCTTGAAATATCGTACTTTAATATTTCATATTTCAATACATAAATAAAGTAATTTCTCAAAAAAATATGATGTACTCCGTAATATGTTATTTTTTTTGAAGTGAAACAATATATTTGAGACTAGAAAGAGTACAAAATTTAATTTGGAGCCTCAAGAAAAAAATAGAGGTACCGGCGTTGATGAAAACTTCAGGGAAGGAGGTGAGGAAGCCACGGGAGGACGCCGGAGAGACCTCGGCGGTGTAAACGGGAGCAATCATGAGCGCGTACCCCACTCCGACACCGGCGACGAAGCGGCCCGCCAACAGGAAAGCGTAGTTGGTGGCGAAACCCATGAGGATGGCACCCACGAAGAAGATCACGGAGGCGACCACCATGGTGTACCGGCGGCCAATCCAGTCGGAGGTCCTCCCGGCCGCGGCGGAACCAACCAGAGAGAACACGTTCAGTATCCCGGCGAGGATCTCCACTTGGACGTCCGTTATCTCAAGGTCATCTTTGATGTACATGACTGCTCCACTCATCACCCCAATATCTGCATTTAACAAATCAATTCAAACTTATAATTTCAAAACACAGAACTATATAGATTTTACACTATAACTAAATGGTTTTTTTTCTTTAGATTAAAAAAATGTCAAACTGTTAATAATTTTTTGGGAAAAATCGATCACCATAGCCAAGCAAGATGGAAGCGAGTGAAGCTAAAAGAGAGCAGGCCAGGGCATATTTGTTTCTTGGGGGTTTCTCCGCCGGATCAAACGCCGGAATGTGGCCGGTAACGTTAATGGCTTCTTCTTTTCCGTTAGTCATGGTGGCCGGAAATTAATTTAATACTAGCTGAATCAGTAGTGCTGACTGGTGAGAGATATAAGAGTTAGAAGACAGCATATGAGGCGCATAGAGGGTCAGGGCGTGTAAGGAATGTTTGGGTTTATCTGTTTTTTTTTTACTTTTCTTCCTCTCTTTTTTAAAGACAAAATTACCCTCTAACATTTTCTAAGTTTGCTTTGAACAATAACCTCGAAGAAGATAAAAAAAATGTTCAACTTAGACCGAGTAATAAAAAATGAAAATTTTCTTTACTACATGTAAGACTCTCAAGTCAAACAAATTTGTCTTTAATTATCCCCTACGTCCCATTTTTTTTCTTTCTATTTGACTTTTTTAAAGTCTTTAATACAACGTTCTAATCATTAATATCTGTATAATTAAATAAATATAGAACAAAAAAGTATAATAATGTATGTAATTTTAATGAATGTAATTTTTTTAATGCATGAGCAAGAATAACTGAGTCTTTTTAATGAATGTAATTTTTTTAATGCATAGTTTTTTCGATTATTTTAAATCATAAATTAATTAAAATTTATCATTTTAAATTTAGAAGATGTATATTTAAAATGTAAAAAATGAAGGTTTGAAGCCCAGGGCTTCAAATCCATTTTCACTAAATCTGAGGATAAGTTAGAGCTGACGTGGCAAAGAGAGAAATTTTGAAGCCCGGGACTTTACGATTATTTCTAGTGCACTTAGGAGATAATGGGAAATCCGAGAAACAAATGAATGATTTGAGTGGTGACGGTAGTAGGGTTGTTGAAATGGAATATTTCTTTAGTGTTTACTCTATGCCAGTCATTTCGTCTCAATTTAAATTGTTTGATTCGATTTACGATGTTTTACTAAAGTTATTTTAAATTGTGTTATATGAAAAACAACTATAAAATCTACAAAACAATTAGTAATATGATTATATTATTTTATAAAATGACTAACAAAAATAGAATAAAATGTGAATAAAATTTGACTCTAAGAATAGCAAAGAGCCAACTTAATTTAAGACGAAAAAAGTATACACTCACATTTACCTAGAGTGGTGTTCAAATAAAAGTGTTTTAAATTGAATTTACACTGAAATTAGTATCAACAGATGACACTGAAAAACATCGATGCTCTTTTCTCAAAGTTGAAGATTTCTAACTCCCTGATACCCCTAGTCCCGTCTCAAAGTCTTCTCTCACATCCATCAATTAGAGCCCCCAAATTTAATTCACTTTGGGATAAAAAGGAAAACTTCGTAGATTGGAATAAAAATATAAAAATATCAAAATAAGAGTTATGAATCTTTAAGATCAAAATAGAAGTTCATAAAACTTCATATGGTCATTGTTACATTGTCACACTAATCACATTGTCACATTGTAACTACCCTACAATTACCTGTACACTGTCATCCATCGTCGCCGGCCACTAGAATGCTGCCGTAGATTGTTGATGGTTGACTGGTCATATTGATATATTACATTGTTATCAATTTTTACATCACACTACCAATACTTACTCTTACAACACACTAACATTATGCTCATATTTTGGTCTTACGGTCTTGAGACTCCTACTTTGATATTTTCATACTTTTTTTACTCATATTTGAGAATATTTATTAAAAAAATTAACTATAAAACCACTAAACTTGTGGTGTGTAATTGACGGAGGTGGGGGATGTGTTCGAGCCGAGGCATTTATGGGATGTTTAACGAGGGAGGGGTACGAACTATCACTTTTGTGATCGGAGGATTTTAAGTGCTCTAAATGGGCGAGTGTCATCCGTTGATACTAGATCACTTTTGTGGTGAAATTTTTTAAATTTCATATAATTCTCAAATAAACTCATAAACCAAAACAGAAAATTTTAGTTTGGGATAGAGTGAGTACCGATTATATTTTTTTCTCGGATTGATTTAACTTAAAATCAACCATAATATTAAAAGTTATTACCACATACAGAGTAAGTCATTCTTGTAGACATTTACAATGATCTAACGGCTAGCTCATCAGATACCACGGTCCAGCTCCTTGATAATTTTTGTTTGTACATTTTCATTCATAATTTGATAAAATAAAATATTCTTATCACCTTCTGTTTTATATAATTTTTTATTTACTTTTAAATGATGTAATTTATAATTTTTATTTTGATTCCAATTTATAAATAATTAAAAATGATGGGATTTTGCACATTGTTTATTTGTTTGAAGTGTGGTATCTAATATGAAATGGAGGAAATATATTATATAATGCACTGATTGTTAGATCATTGTAAATAAGTTTGGCCCAAACCAAAGAAGATATGGACAAATACTCGAGGGTTAAATACTAAATAGAATAGGACCAAAATAGGTCCAATAGTCGACTTGATCCTTCACAAACATAATGATTAGCATCACAAATTTTCTATTTGTAAACTTCAATGAAAAAAATAAATAGTCTAAAGTGATTTTAAAATGAAATTTTAAACTATAAATAGTAAGTTTATGAATATTCAGTTTGTGAACCTAGCATTGCTCATTAAGAAATGATTAGGCCTACAAACTATCAGACAACTGATAATAGAAGAGGCCTTACTGATTGGATATGCTTGTGCAGTTGTGCTGATAGAGTTAAGTTAAATATATACCTTTAAAATGTAAACAAAAAAAAAAGTGGAAAGAAGATCCAACTACCACACAAATATAGAAACCACCCCATCAAACACAAATTTCATCCAAATAAAAATTATTATTAGTATTTTGGACAAATAGTTAATAGTGTATAACTTTAAAAATTGTTACGGTTAAACATTGTCGTTAGATAATCTTTTTAAAATGTTAACGTTTTCAATCACTCTGACCACACTCGTAAGCTGTCATAGAACAACTTTTTGAGTTTCTACTTTGTCCAAAAGTAATTTTATGTGTTTGATAAGTCTATTTCTGCTTATGACATACAATTTCAGAGTGCTAGATTAGTTTTAAAAGTGATTTTTGTTAAAAATCAAATTAAATACTTTTAACTTTCGTTATGATTTCTGTTCAAAAAATATCTCATGCCAAACACTTTAAGTATATTACGGAGTACTTAAGTGTATCATCATTAGAGTTGAATATATCTTTAAACTAGTATTCCTACCCGTGCCATGCACGGGTTCGGATGAATATCTTGTCGATTCTGAATTTATTCAATGTAATATTTTTTTCCGGAATAAAGGAAATATACCTCATGCATGATTTATAATAACACAGAAAAGAAGGCAAAGTAAAAAGAATAATATATGAGGAATTGAATCTACACACAACAAAGTTTGCTTTAATACCAAATTTTTTGAAAGAATTCAGGGTATACAATATTTTTGGTATGGCTGCAAGGATTTCCATTGTCATCTAAGACTAATATTTTTAATCTTGTCTTGGTCTTCACTCGCAAAACAGCAACACAGAGCTGACCATGAGTGAACACTGACTTAGTTAAAAATAATCCAACAAATGACAATGTTTGACTTTGACTTCTGTTAATAGTCATAGCAAAACATAAGACTATTGGAAATTGTCTTCTCTAGAAATTTAGAGTTAGTCCTGGATCAGACGGTACCAAATTCATCCGGGGTATGTAAACTTTTTCGCCCACTCGATTTCTCGAAACCACAATAACACCAATAACATATTAACATTCTTTCGCATCTCGTCAACAATTAATCTTGTACCATTACACAATCCAGATGTTTGGTCAATGTTCCTCAGTAACATAATTGGTACCCCTTTTTTAAAACTATCCTGTGGTTTGGGATTCCCGAACATTTGATTTCATTCAAAAACTCAACTGTTATCCAGTCGCCATCAACACCTACATCTGAATCTGCTTGGCATGATGAACCAGAACTCAAGTACACCATTTCATCTTCGGGAATGAGGGATAAGACAAATTCATTTACCATTTCTACAACTTCGAGCGTGGGTGCTAGTAGTGCCCTGTCTTGAAAAAAAGAATAACTTCTCATTTTCTCCAATAAGTTCGGATAAGTAAAATCCGCTATACTTTTGAGGGGTGAACTGTTATCTATAATCAAAAATTTGAGAGGAATTTCAACATCAGCAGTTCCATCAATCATTTGTCCAAGCTTTCTATCTCCAACTTTGATTATTCGATCAGAAAAAGGACGTTGATGAATGTAATCTCATATTCTTCGTCAACTTAAAAACTTTACAATAAGACCACAAATATATATAAAATCTAGGTTTACTAAATTATACACTCACACACACACAAATATATATAAAATCTAGGTTTACTAAATTATTACAAATATATAATTCTTCTCACCCCTTAATTCAAAAAATATACGACAAAAACATTAGTGATTTTATTATTCTTCTCCCCCGCATTTATTTAACAAACTTAGATTTTCGATCCTGTAATTTTAATATTAAAAAATCATGATTCTTCTCCGCTAGATTAATTTACATTAACGGAAATATATGATTTTAATTTCTATGACACATTAATGTGATTCTTCCTCTCCTTCGCCCTTTGCACTTATTAAAAATTGACTCCTTTTTCTTGTATTATTAAAATTATGAAAACATAAATTAACAATCATATGATAAGATATATAAATTTTACAATACATTAAAAATATAATGGTTAATCTCCCTTATATTATTTCAAAAATTATGCGAACGCAAAAAAAATAGTGATTATATGATTTTAATGAAAATTTTACAAAAACTATTCCATAATTTTTACTCATTTTTTTGCTTTCTTTTTTAAATATAAAATCATTTAAGTGTGTGAAAGTATTTTGGTCAATACATAATTTTTTATAAAATACAAAGAGTTACAATTTAAAAATTATATTTCTCTTTGATGTTGTAGCTGAGCCTAAATCTTATTCACTTCTGCACATTAGATCTTCTTCGTAGTTCTCCTTAAAGTATTAATTATCCTTGCATCTAAATTTTAATTTTCACAAATCTTCACGCGTTTCTCGGCCTCCAGATCTTAGAAGTTTTGTAATAATTGAATAGAAAAATATGCATAATTAGGAAATAATTTATTATAAAAATGAATATATCCATTCAATTCCATAATTAATTGTACCAAATGACTTCATACCACAGTATTAACTTATTATTTTCTATAATATATTTTACGTGCCAGAAATGTCTCATAAACAACATTACATCTCAGCTTCTTAGAAATTAAAATATAAATTTTATAAATAAAGTATCAATTATAAAAATATTTGATTCTTTCATATAAGAATACTTTTAGATGAAAATATATCATTATCAAAATTTTGTTTTTTGTGTATTCACTTAGTTCAAAATTTGATTCATAAAAATGCTAGTCTAGAAATGGTAAGTGATAATACCAATTTTATATTTTCACTAATTTTTGCTACATCATAATAAATTTTATCATAAAATTATATTTTATATAATTGCTTTCCTTTAATAATTTTATTTCGGACAATACTATATTTATCTTTCACAAATTTGATTTTATAACATAATTAATTAATTTTATCACAACATAACAAATAAATAAATGAATTGCTTTTTAAAAATAAAAAATATAAAAACTCAACTAATGTCACGAAGTAATGAATTCTTTATTTGTCCTAAATCTTTTTAAGTAAATTTTTTCCAAAATTTGAAATCATTATTAAATTTCTATTTTAAAATAAAAAGAAAGGTCAATTCATCATTAATAAAATTTGCCACATAAGCAACCAATAAAGGCTTGTGATCTCACCTTAATATAGCCCACATAAGCTTGACACTTGGCGAGTCTCAAATATTATATTAAAGGATTATATTGTTTATAACTAAAAAGAAATGTTTATACAATCCTTTTTTAATTATGAAATATTATAAAAGGTTAAGTGAAATTGTAACAAAAATCACTCTAGCTTGGATGGTAAGGAACTCATCTAATTGACTAAGAGATCTTGGGGTCAAACCCCATGGTGGTATGCTTTTGGAAAAAAATTGCAAAAAAAAACTGGTCCGACTGGTTCGACCGACCGGTTTGTCTAAAAGGGTGACACATCAGCTCTGCTACGTGTCGCGCTTTAGCTCTGCCAAATGTCACATTCTTGTAGCTCGGAGTCTCCTTTATATATATAAAGGATGTAAACAAAAATGCTAAAAATTGGAAAGTGGGTTGTGGCTAGAGACGGTGAGATTCAACTACCACATTCAAAGAAAACTACTGACCCGCCAAACACAATTGTCATCCAAACATCATAAATGTGATTAAGGGCAAGGTATTAAATATAGAGAATTAGGGAAAAAAATATTTTTTTACTTGTAATGACCAAAAAAATAAATACTCCGTATAAAGTACTTCAATATAGGATACAAAAAAGTTAGAATAAAATTGAGAAAATCCTTGGCAAATTTGGTGTAGAGCTCATATGATAATACAATTACAAGAGTAATAGTTGTACTCCATTAGAAATAATTTCATACTTCCCTTCCCTTTTTGGCATATTTCAAAATTTAATTTAGATTTAGACATTGAGAACTCGAGAAGGTTCCGTCGTCACTTGACACTGGAGCAGAGTAGTGACACTCCGGTGTTGTATTTTTGAAGTATCTCCGGTGTTCTATTTGTAAAATTGATGGTTCTTATAATCTCCCCTTCCTCTAAAACCCCTATCGCAGCCTCCCACCCCCACTTATTCCTTCCAAATGTGCGACAAGGGTGAGGGACTTAGGTTAGCGGTAAAAATTAATCAATTACGCGAATGAAACATACATAGTGTTTTAAATAGGCAAGTATCATGTATCGACAGTGAATATTAATGTCAACAAGATAACACATTGGACATACTTTTTCTCTCTTCCAGATAAATTTCAAACATAGTTTAATTTTCAGCATTTTTTAAACACTTAACTTGATTTCCGTGAATTCAAAGTATCAAATGCCTAAGATTTTTTCAGAGAGAGTTTATCAAGTGGAACATAAAAGTGCTTGATCGGCCGATGCATGGGCCCATCTTCTTCAAATCTGACGTAAATGACCCTGGCCCCGGGTAAGGCCGTCATGACGTAAATGACCCTGGCGGGTCTCATGTAGTCAGTGAACACAAAGAAGGTGGCACAATAAGGGATGAGCCCTGGGGAGTGTAGGGCAATTATCCCAAACAAGAGGACTCACCGGAGGTGCTTACTCCCAACCAGCAGGAAGTTCGCCAGAGATGATGGCCTTCAAATCTGCAGCTTCTTCTGGATATCTCTTCTCATATTTGCTAAATTTGGCGTTCCATTCAGCTTCAAGTGCTGCACCCTCTGGGACATGGCGGCTCCAATGACTTCACAATGCCACGAAAAAAAAATGTTAGGCTCAAACCCAATAAATTAGGCCAACCTCATCCCAAAAGGATGTAAGGTTAGCATGCACTTATTCCTTCTCTCCTACATTTTTCTGTCTCGTTTCTTTCTGGTCTACACGTACTATACCTTTCTTCCACCTTCCTTTTAAAAATGGAAAGACTATTCAACTTTGTATAACTAAAAGACTATTTAATCCTTATTTTTGAACGATTCGCCTTTTTCGTATCTCCCTTCATATTATTACACCATTAATGGAAAAAATTGGAAAGTCAAACATTTTTCATTTTACATGAAAAAGCTTATCAAGTGAAAGTGAGAGAAAGATATGGGACAGAGGGAGCATATATTAGACGTAAACCATGTGGGATACTCAAGACCATATAAGATAGAGAAGTAACTCTTCACATCCTCAGGTACATGGAAAGGCTCAAAGGGGCCATCCCAGTAGTGCACTTCCATGAACTTCTTTAGCTCCCAGTGCACTTCCATGAACACTCCAAGTGTTTGCTTTGTTTGGTGAGCCAAACCCAATGGTTGTTGTCACCTAAATGCATGGAGTTTAGCCTATATATGCTAGGACAACAACGGCAAGAGGACTACTATAGAATCTTGATCATAAAAGATTGAACCTTGATCAAAGTGGGCTTGTCCTTGACAGCCTTTGCTTCCTTAATGGCAGCCCGGATGTCATCATATCCCGAGTTACCGTTCTTTACCCAGATGACATGCCATCCCAGAGCCTCAAACCGAGCGGAAACATCCTCTGTGAAAGCAATTTCAGTATCACCATCAATGGAGATATGGTTGTCATCATAAAAAGCGATTAGTTTTCCAAGTCCCCAGTGCCCAGCAAGGGAACAAGCCTCGTTTGAAATGCCCTCCATCTGGAAGCCATCACCAAAGATGGTATATCTGCACAAGATCAATGTGATTAATCAAAGAAGACAAGTGAGGGCACACAATGATCATAAACACAGAAACCTACACATGCCTTAAGAATGGGGAAGGGAAGGCCAGGTTTTACAAAATCTCTGTTGCTTTAGTTTTAAAACATGTGATGGCTAAGCTTCGTCCTAAATATAGATTAATCTTACCAAAAAAACTAACAGTTAATCCCGGGTTTACCTTTTTTGTCTCTTAAAAAAACATTGAAAGGAAATATTGCATATGCCTAAGCATTTTCAACAGCCTTGTGCATTTGCTTGGAAGTGAACTCGCTACTGAAATATGCCAATTTTCCAGTGAATTAGCAACAAAAGTATGCATTGCATGATGTTAAAAACAATAGAACATAAACATTTTATTGCAATCGTTTTACTTATTCTACAAAATAGTCATCTTTAACAATATTTTAGCTTCACAAAAAAATGGGGTAAATCATAAGAATTTTCTTCACTAAAATTCACTATTTAACCATTGCTTCATTAAAGTTGTGTGTGATTATATAAAATACTCCATAGAAACGATATAAAATCTCATAAATCTTCCAACACACAAACAAAAAGTCAAGAGCAGACCCAGTATAGCCCTAATACTGTTGGAATCTGATATACCAAGATGTATGTAACCTTACCATTGTTTAAACAAACAATAAAAAATGTTGTTTCTGCAATAGTGACGTAGGAATACTAATCAAACAAAAACATTCTAAAAGTAAACATGAAAAATTGACCAGGGTAATCAAACCTTCAAGTGATCAGCAGACTTATCCTTATCAGGGAGCACTCCAGTAGATTCAACCACAATTTGAGCACCAGCTTCAGCCCATGAAATTTCTTCTGGGTTCCTGAGAAGTCTTCCCAAATAATCATAAACACAAGCACCCAAATCGTGAAAATCCTCCTATCCACAAGTTTATCATTACTCACTTGTACCTCAATCCAAGCACTTTAACAGCCTTCTCTCTAAATAGAAGGGTCTGTCTTTTCATCAAGGACCTTCAATTCATGGTTTTTCCATTTCCCGTGCACAGTATCATACTTGATCATGTATGCCCACTCAAAATCGCATATGGATATTACAATCGAGCAGATCTAATGTATTACACATTAATCCATCCGATAACAAACTTCTAGATTGCCCAAGAAATGAAGAAAATTTAAGCAAAACTACAAAAAAAAATGATCATACCGTGCAATTAGTGCTGGTGAACGGATCATTGACTCGGTTCTTTAAAATTTCCAAATTTGAAGACTTCCAAACCGCCATGGATTTTAATCTTGTTGTCAATCGCCCTTCTAATATTGACGGCCATATTTTGTCGACTAAGATGAAGTTGGTCCGTCCGATCCTTTAATTTTGGAGTTTTATATTCTATCATATGGAGAAGAATTTAGTATGACTAGTGTAACCCCGTGCTGGCTCGCATACATTCTAAACTTTTGACATTTTATAAATATAATTTTATTTATTTTAAATGAACATTTTTTCACTCTAAGATATACGGAGTATATTTTTTAAATAAAAAAGTATACTTTAAATATTGATGTGCATACACTAAAAATTCTATAACTATTTTATCAAAAAAAAGTTACATTAAATAAAATATAAAAACGCCAAAAACAATTTAATATCTTTGGAGGTGAAATGTTTTTTCAACTTTTGAAAGTGAAATATTTTTAAATTAATAATTAAGAGTCTTATATGCATACTTTTTTTAAAATTTTGCAATCAATATGCATGTTTAAAATACTAAGTATATTTTACAATAATGAAATATACATTTATAAAGTCGTTAGAAAATGTTAAAGTCTTATACAAAATATAATTAAAGTAGTGTTTATTTATGCTAAAAAAATAACATTTATTTAATATAATACAATAAAATTTATTAAAATATTTTAAAAAAGAAGCTTAAAGAACCAATGAAATTTCTCCATATCATAATTAGTGTACATGTGAATGCACATGTGGCATGCCACATGTCAATATCACAACTAAGAAACTCAACCTTACATATATACTAGTATTCCTACCCGTGCAATGCACGGGTTCGGACGAATATATTATCGATTCTGAATTTATTCAATGCACTATTTTTTTCCGGAATAAAGAAAATATACCTCATGCATGATTTATAATAACACTGAAAAGAAAGGCAAAGTAAAAAGAATAATATTTGAGGAATTGAATCTACACACAACAAAGTGTGCTTTAATACCAAATATTTTGAAAGATTTCAGGGTATACAACATTTTTTGTATGGCTGCAAGGATTTCCATTGTCATCTAAGACTAATATTTTTAATCCTGTCTTTGTCTTCACTTGCGAAATAGCAACATAAAGCTTATTATGAGTGAACACTGACTTGATTAAAAATAAGCCAACAAATGACAATGTTTGACCTTAACTTTTGTTTTGTTAATAGTCATAGTAAAACATAAGACTATTGGAAATTATCTTCTCTGGAACTTTAGAGGTAGTCCTGGATCAGACGGTACCAAATTCATCCGAAGTATGTAAACTTTTTTGCCAACTCGATTTCCCGAAACCACAATAGCACCAATAACATTCTTTCGCATCTCGTCAACAATTAATCTTGTACCATTACACAATCCATAGGAGATTTGTTGGCCTTAAAATCACAGAGCAGACCGTCAATCTACACATCAATGACTCTTGAATTCTTATTTTGTGTGTTGATATTGATTTGAGTGATTATTTGTATTTATATTTCTTATCATTTCAGGTAGGGAAATGCTTGATTCACAAACACAATCATCACAAAAATCACAAATTTACTATTTGTGAACTTTGATAAAAAAAATTAAATGGTTTAAAATAATTTTAAATTGAGAATTTAAATCATAAATAGTAAGTTTGTGGAATTTGTGATCATTCTGTTTGTGAACGTAGCATTGCTCTTTCAGATATTAGTTATAAAAAATAAACAGATTATGATGTGATTTGTTTTTTCAATACTTAAGGACTGGAGAAACTTCAAGAGACTATAAAAATTAGACTCCACACCATAAGATATGTTTAAAAAACAGGAGGCTATAAATCTGAAATTAAGGTTTGAAAAATAAGGAAAGACTCAAGTCGTCAATACTTTAATAAAAAATATGTTTTTATGGTGCTGAGAATAGAAGATTCAAGGACAGTAGACTTATTACACTTTAAGAACGGAAGAGTTATTATTACATAAATTATAAGAATTTCTTCTTAGGCACTATTAAAAAAAAAATTAGTCTCATGGTTTTAGGCACTGGAGAAACATCAACATGAATAGGCACTAAAAAAACTAAACAGACTATAGTGTGTTTTGTTTTTTAATATTTAGAATCAGAACAGACTATAATGTGTTTTGTTTTTTCAATACTTTGAATCTGAAATCTTACAGCATTCGAAGATGAATATCGCAGAGGGGTGCAATCAAAGGAAAGTGCCGCTGATGTCTCGCTTCATTCAGACTTGTGGATGAATTCCACATAGAGTAGCCCAAATAAAAGAAGCCCAAAGTAATGAATCATTATCCAACCCGTTTGAAATATTGAGTAAGTCCAATATGATGACATGGCTTATGTAGTGTCAAAAAAATCCCCGTCAGCATGACAAATGTCAAAATTCTAGGAGTTAAACTCCCAAATATAATATATAAAGGATAAAGGATAAAGGATATATGTGTGTGTGTGTGTGATAGGATATATGATAAGATAGAATATATATGATATATATGATATAGGATATAGGATTCGTGCATGGTGCAACAATAAGTAAAGCGTGACACTTTCTCAATTGAAACAGTACTCATTCGTAAAATTAATATTCCTTTGGGTATTTTTCATTTTAAATTTTTTAAATTAAAAATGATATTCTTTGATCACAAATTAAATATAACTTAAATAAATAAATGATACTAGTATAAAATATATAAAAACTACTCCCTCCGTCTCAGAATATTCTTCTACTTATACCTTTTTTTATCAAAATTGATAGACTTTGATTTAAAATTAATTAAAAATAATATCACCTTTATCCCTGAGTATTTGTCAAGTTTTGACTTTTTTGATTAACCGTTTTCAACTTTTGACTTATAATTAAATAAATTATATATTATGTATTAATTAGATAAAATCATATTTTTCAAATATTTGATATTATAAATGCAATAAAACTATTTTTGTATCAATATTTAATATCATTTTTATTTAATTTGAGGTCAAATTTTACTAATTTTGACCAAAAAAATCAAAAGTGGATAAACACTCAGACACAGAGGGAGAATTAGCTATTGATACAAATGTAGTTTTATAAGATTTACTATAAGAAATATTTTTAAAATATGAATTTATTTAATTAATATACAATATACCCCTTTATTTCCTCCTTTTTTTGCAATTCCCTAAAAAAATTTCTTTTTCTATTAAAAAACCACTTTTACCCCTATTTTTCCATATACTACATATCATATTATACTTTTTCAATAATAACCAAACTATCACATCTTATTTTTACCCATCGTATCAGAGGCGAAATTGGAAAGTCAATCAAAATTACATTTTCTTTAATTTGCCTAAAAATCAAAACATGAACCTTTTAAGGGAACAAAGGGAGTATATTTTATTAAATTATAAATCAAAGGTTAAAAATAGTAGATTGAAAAGCGACAAAATTGGACAAATACTTCGGCACGGAGGTAATATCTCCTAAGATGAACAAAATTACAATGAATTTATATTATTATTAAATATATTTTTCTCATAACATTATGGTCAAAGAATCAGTGTTTGACTTAAAAGAAGTCAAAAAATAAAGATTTTTTGGTCGAGAAGGAATAATCTTTACCCCTAGTTGACTTTCCAGCCAATCCTGACCCCCAACAAATTCCTCTTTTCAAGTCAATTACGAGATAGAAGTTTAGGCTACATTCCGTTCGCATTGTTTGATCTGATATGATTTTTTGAACTTTTGATTTGATCTGGACTTGGATCTGATTAGATTGAATAGTATCTGATCTAATTTGATTGAATCTGATCCTGATCAAACTGAATCTTATCTGATCTAATTTAATTAAATCTAATATGATCTCATCCAATTTTAATAAAAATAAATAATAAGTAAAAAAGTAAATTGAACCAAACGCTGCCTTTGTTGAGTTCATTTGGAGAGTGCTTTTGAGTTTTGATTTCGTACACCCTTTGGTCCAGTAGAAGATGCACTTTTTTTAGGCGTATTTAGGCTCAGGCAATGAGAAATGACCAATAATGGTCCAATCCCACACAATACCAAATGTAGCCCAAGTTATAAAAAAAGCATCAAGAAGTGCTGGCCCAAGAATGCAAATATGCCCATCGAAAAATACAACACCAAATTTGGTCAAATTCATTGTGTATACTGGACTTTATAACTCTTCTTTCCATGTTAGACCGATATGTGATCAGGCCCAATCATAAAATATCCTAATAAATTCTATTATTAAAGTTGACAAAGAAAAACAAATCTCAAATTAAAATTCCTAATTTCTTTTTTTAACGGCCAAAAATTTTAAAATATTTCTATATTTAGTTTAATATTACGTTTAAACCGGAAATTCAAAACAAAAAACATGGTAAGAAAACAAAAACAAATAGTGAAATTTGCACTAAATAAGACTAAAACATAAGTCATTTCTCAATATAAGTCTTTAATTTTTTTATTCCCTAAATAAGATTTAATAATAACTAATGAGAATAATAATGTTCAATTGATGCTAGACATTTAGTTGAATAATGACTAATTCATAATGATCAAAAATCCTACATTGGGAAATAAAAATATATGATTCTATATTGAAAAACTTATTATGTTTTAGTTCTGTTTAGGTAAATTTCTTAAAAAATCAAACATACCATTATTACATGTCTAGAGAAATACTACGTACAATATTAATTTCTATTGACTTTTCTCTACTCCTATTATCTACGTGCATTTAATGTTTGCAATACGAGTAAAAAAATTCTTAACGATTTTAGGGCAATACTTTTAATGTTCAAAAAATAAAAATCTCTTTCTTTTGTATTCAAAAGTATATCACCCGTTATTAGAGAGTAATAATAATTAAGTAAATTTCATAATTGATCTTTTATAATAGAGAGTTTCTGTATTTAATTCTTTATTATCAAATATTACTCCTGTGGTATTTTTTATATGAGTATTTTTCCAAAATAATTTTTTTTGATATCTTATCTTATTGGTGTTAATTTGAGAGCTTAAAGTGTAATTTTACAGTGATAAAATGTGTTTCTTCTCATACATAATTCCAAAGTCACTCATAATGCATCATTTGTGAATTACAATCGCATTCTACTACAATCACAATCTCCAGATGTGATTTTTAATCAGAACTTATAGCTAGCACACAGTTATAATTATTATTTTTGTGTTATTTATCTAACCAATATCAGAATATGTTATTGGACATAAGGTTAACGTCAAATAACATTTTTAGTCTTTAAATTAATGCATACACATTAGAAGATAAAAATAACTATTTGTAAAGGAATACCTATAAAAGAAAGACTATAGGAGTAATGTTTTAATAGTAAACGACTAAATATAGAAACCCCTTATTATAAATAATCAATTATAGAATTTACTCAATAATAATTAGACCAAAGGCTCCAATCTTTCATGTTTTATACTCTTCATATCTATTATATACCTAGAGTATATAAAAAACAATCAAGTTTGTCAAGTTTTGACTTTTTTCGATCAACTACTTTAAATCTTTAACTTATAATTAAATAAATTATATATTATATATTAATTAGATAAAATAATATTTTTAAAATATTTGATATTATAAATGTAATAAAACTATTCTTGTATCAATATCTAATATCATTTTAATTTAATTTGAGGTGAAATTTTACTAATTTTGATCGAAAAAATCAAAAGTGGACAAACACTCGGGCACGAAGGGAGAACTAGCTATTGATACAAATGCAGTTTCATTAGATTTACAATAAGAAATATTTTTAAAATATGAATTTATATAATAAATATACGATATACCCCTTTGTTCCCTAAAATCCTTCTTTTTTAATTTTTTTCTAATTCCCTAAAAAACTTCCTTTTTGCATTAAAAAGTACGGAGTACACTTTTACTTTCACTTTCTCATACCCTACCCATCACATCATACTTTTTTAATAATAAAATAACTATCACATCTTACTTTTACTCATCATATCAGGGGTAAAATTGGAAAGTCAACCAAAATTATAATTTTCTTATTTTGGCTAAAAGTCAAAACATGAATTTTTAAGGGAACAGAGGGAGTAAATTTTATTAAATTATAAGTGAAATATTAAAAATAGTAGATTAAAAAGCGTCAGAACTAGATGAATACTTTGGCACAAAGGTAAAATATCCTAAGATGAACAAAATTACAATGAATTTATGTTATCATTCAATATATTTTTCTCATAAAATTATGGTCAAAGAATCAGTTTTTGACTTAAAAAGAAGTCAAAAAATAAAGATTTTTTGGTCCGGAAGGAATAATTTTTACCCATAGTAGACTCTCGAGCCAATCATGACCCCGAACAAATCCTCTGATCAGATTAAATCTTATCTGACCTAATCTGATTCGATTTAATTTTAATAAGTATAAATAATAAACAAGAAAAATAAATTGAATGAAACGCTCCCTTAGTTATTTAATTTGAAGAGTGCTTTTGATTTCGTGACAACTTGCGTACACCCTTTGGTTCAGTAGAAGACGCACTTTTTTAAGGCGTATTTTGGGTCAGCCAATGAGAGCTGACCAATAATGGTCCAATCCCACACAATACCAAATCCAGCCCAAGTTATACAAAAAGCATCAACGAGTGGTGGTCCAATAATGCAATATATGCAAATCGAACAATACAACACCAAATCTGGTCCAATTCATTGTGTCTACTGGACTTTATAACTCTTCTTTCCGTGTTAGACCGTTATGTGATCAGGCCCAATCATATAATATCCTAATAAATCCTATTATTAAAGTTGACAAAAAAAACAAATCTCAAATTAAAATTCCTAATTTCTTTTTTTTATCGGCCAAAATTTCTAAAGTTTTTTCTGTATTTAGTTTAACATTATGTTTAAACCGGAAATTCGAAACTAAAAGCATGGTAAGAAAACAAAAAAACACTCCGAGTAATAATTAAACATACCATTATTACATGTCTAGAGAATCACAGAGTACAATATTAATTCCTATTGACTTTTCTCTACTCCTACTATTATCTACGTGCATTTAATGTTTGCAATACGAGTAAAAAAATTCTTAAAGATTTTAGGGCAATACTTTTAATGTTCAAAAAATAAAAATCTCTTTCTTTTATAATAGGGAGTAATAATAATTAAGTAAATTCCATAATTGATCTTTTATAATAAAAAGTTTTCGTATTTAGTTCTCTATTATCAAATATTACTTCTGTGGTATTTTTTATATGAGTATCTTTCCAAAATAATTTTTTTTAAATTTTATCTTATTGGTATTAATTTGAGAGCTTAATTGAGCTTATTGGTGTAATTTTGGCAGACCACTGGGCAGACTCAATTGAGTCTGAATTGGTCCAATTGGACCTGTTTGGATAAGGATTGATCCCAATAGGATTGGTTTTGGTGCAATTGGGTTCATATGGGTTCAATTTAATTTGATTAGGTTTGAAACCTAGCGATGACATGAGTTCATACGGGCTATCGTCGATGAAACCTAGCGATGGCAGCGGCAGACGATCTTCTACATTCTTAGGGAAGTAATGAGCTTTCAGGATTCTGGTGACTCATTTCCATTGTTTATATTGCAGTCTTTTCTTTTGGTTTTTTTCAACATTACGGCTTATTTTAAATCATCTGTGTCACCTTAAGAATGTGCAAAGCATTTTCCATCATTTGTGCCCATTCAAACAGTGATCTTCTTGCCTTGTGGAAGGTCACCTTTTAAATTTGAATCAAGGATCTTTAGAATAAACAATAAGCCTGAATTGCATTTAGTCTGAAAGTCTAGGCAATATGATTATATGAACTATCATCTTCTTAGTTCTCTTATACCTCTGCCTTCATTCCATCAAAAAACAATTCAATCCAGGGCACACAACCCTACCTTCGACCCAATTTTGATTTTGTTTAGAGAAGAGAAATCTAGGCCCTTGATTTTCATCCCAAATCTTTACAAAATCGCAGATAATTTTAAAAAAACAAAATTGTCCTTTCACGACTCTCTTCAACTGCCCAGGATCAAGCGAATGCAGCAAGGATGATGCAATTCGTCCCTTCAAGTCGGTGCTCAAAACCGATAACCAAAACAGGTGCAATCAAACCCAGTTCAACCGCCAACCTCAATCACCATGCAGATGTTTAAACAGGGAGGCCCGCCGCTGACTCCGTCCAAAATACCAAAACGACGGTGGACGAAGAACAACATGGTGACAAAGCTAGCGATGGCAACGACCGGATCCTTAGATTGTGGATATCGACGATGATTTGCATCCGAGAAATCGGTAAGTTGATCTTCTTTATAATTTTCCTTTTGTTTCTCCTTGATTTATAACTCAAATCATAATCAACCTGAAAAAGGTTCTACTTATCCGCAAATTCTCCATCCCCAATTAGTGATGTTAATTAGGGAGATGTTAAATATAAACAGATATAAAAGGAAAAACATTTTTAATGAAAGGTGAATACAAGACATATATATTTTTTATAAGCATACACTAAAGTCATCACTAATTGAGATCAATCAAGCTAATAAAGTACAAATCTTATTTTTATTGGCTGGTGTTTGAAATGGTTTCCTTGACAATTTTGACAATTCTCATTAAAGAACTGTTGTTGTGCTCTTCTCCTCTCTCTGATTTCTTTCTTTTTTGAGTCTGAAAATGAAATAGGTATCAAGAGGTCTTATTATGAACGATTAATTCTTCTAATGTGGAGGATGTTCAGTAGAATGATGATGAGCTTTGGGTGCCATCAACAAGGGAGGATTTGGGTTATGACTTGCGTCATCAGAAGAAGATGGAATTCTATAAATTGATAGATGCAAATCTAAGGGGTGAGTCAAAGTTTAATTAAACTTGATGTTTATGGTTTTCTGAATTTAAAATTAAATGCACATAATTAGTTTAATGAATTGTTAATCAAATATAGGATAATTTATCTAACAAGTACTGCTTGTTAGCCAAGTATTCTGTACCAAGCGCACACTTAAACTTATAAAGTTGTGCTTGGAATTGGATTGAACCTATTTTTGAGCTCGTGCATTTGCAAGTTGCAATTGTGTTCTTCTTAAAGATCATGCAATATTGGTTGCAAGTGATGTACGAAGAACAAAAAGGAACATGTAAGATAGGCCTAAGAGAGTGTGCGACCAGGCGATGACGACAACCAGAGCAGACAACTCTGGTGTTTGGACATCAAGGTAGCTAGACTTTCTTATCTGGAACAATATCATGGTCGGTGGTGAGTGGATGCGGTATATAAGTTTGGGTCAATTCCTATTCAGGTACCTCTATGGCTCTAAAGTTACTTTTATATGGCTTCGAATTCTATGGCATACTCTATACTAAGTGCAACAAACTATTGGTTGTTCCTCTCTAGCTAACTTTATTATTTGACATGTTTGAGATAGGTAACCTCCAAAATTGATCAACAGATAAGTAAATGGGTCACCCATTCAGGGGAACTTACCACCTATATGTTAGAATTGATAACAAAGTGTAGATTAATGTAATTAAATTGATAGAGTATAACTTTAAGGGCTGATTTTGGGAGTGAAACAGCCCGGGAATATGAGTTTCAAGATAAATCTGAAGCTCTAGGGGTTAATTTTTGAATGGAAATTGATTTACAAGCTGATTTTCAAAAGAAAATTAAAGTTTTAGAGGCTGATTTTTTAAAGGAATCAGAATTTAAAATTGATTTTCTTAGCCAAAGTGAACCTTTAAAAGCTAAGTTTGAAAAAGAATTTGAATTAGGGACTGAATTTACAATTTTAGTGGCTGATTTTTCAAGAGTATGGTGCTGATGATGATTTTCAGAAGTAACTTGTACCTTTAAAGGCTGATTTTGAAAAAGAAGTAGAGTTTGGAATTGATTCTCACGAAAAATTTAAAAGTTTTGTGGCTGATTCTAAAAGTGAAACTGAATATGGATTGGAAAAACTTTTTCATGATCTTAGTGGGTTCCAAAGTTATGAATCTGACCGTTTAGAACATAATCAAAATAATAAAGTTGGCATTCACTTTGATGTTGATATCGCTTCCTTGAACTTGAAAAGGAACAAACTGAATTTGATGTAAGAACTATAAGAGATTATTCAAAGGTTGTTCAAATCAAATTGCTAGAGGTCTTAACATATGAAAATTTTCAATTCTTTTCTACTTTTAGAAACCCTATGTTTGGAAAAGTTATATTTTCCTTTAGGCCTAATATGCCTTATGTGCAAAGGTTTCTAAAAGTTGAATCTAAAGATGAATCACTGATTTTAGCAGAATCCCTACTCCAAAGTGCCCTTCATCAGATCGCATTTAGCATAAAAACTCGGTCAAATAGGTTTAATTTGCAAGGAATTAAGTTTTTCATGTTTCAATGCTTAAAATAAACTCAACATGTTGTTTCTTTATTTGAGGTTAAAAAGATCTCGTTTAGCAACATAGGAACACTTCCTTTTGAGGTTGATTTTAATCCCCTTCTTAAAATGAAAGTTAAAGAAGGGGCCGATTCAACTGATTTGATATGCATTCCTATTTTAGGAATGAAAATCAGGTGACCAAAGCATTTGCTTTATTATCCTGTCCACTGAGGTAATGCCTTTGCATTCTAATGTTTGTTTCATTAAATGAGTTTCTATATTTCTTACAAACAAAGATAAGGTCCAATGGGGTTTTTACTTTCAGATAGATCAAAGTGACAAGTACGTATCCCCTGACATTCACTCATGTCCCATAGGCGGCAGTGAATGGCATTCATGGTTCTTAACTGTATACTGTCGAGGCAAAACATCCATTAGAAATTAGTGCTATTTTGACATGGCTTAGGTGGTGGTGAATGACATTCATGGTTCTTAGTTGGAGGGCGAGTCATCAGATCAACCTAAAGGGAAGATGCATTCACACTGGAAGTCTAAGTACACTCTTGTGAAAGGCCAACTTATTCCTTGGCAGTGACTTTGTCTTCGAAACCAGAGGCTAACATCAAAGGCCGATCACGTCCGAGACAGCAATCGAAACCAATAAGGTATCACCTTTGGATTAATAGTATGGATCCAAGTAATTCATTGGAGGGATAGGGAAGCTTATTGAAATTTTCCTTCTTATTTGAATAGATAAATCATTGTTTCCTGAAAACAAAATAATTCTCTTCCACATCTTTAGAGGATGAAGATCGTAGCTGCAAAAGCAAAGGATTATTTTATGCCACTTGCTTATGTAGACTGTTGGAGTTGGTTGTGGAAATACAAGTCACTCTATGGCATAATTCTACCACCTGTGTATGTTCTTTTAATTATTCTTGATACAGTTTACAATATTTTTTTATTTAAATATTGCTCCAAAAAATTAAAAAAAAGAAGAAGAAGAAGAAGCATTTTATATATTATTTGTGGTGCTTCGTAGTTATGTGTATATGAGCAAAACGAAGATGAGATTTACAAGGCACAACCATCAGCAATCCTCCTTGGTAATAGGTATAGTGATAGTTGTTTCAGTAAATCCCTCACAAAAGAAGGAAGCCCCTACCTCTTTTACAGAATATGTTTACTTGGTTAAGCCAACATCTTTAGCCCCTAAAGTTCACAACCTGTCAATTCATCTAGAAACTAAAGTCCTTTGATAAAAAAAAATCAAGAGAGGATGAAAAGAACAATGTTTTTCTTGAGCTAGCCTCTGAGATACAAATTTCTTGGGGAGATGATGATATGATATTTTGATTCCCAGTAAGTGCGGCAAAGAATTCCTCACATCTATGTAGTCACACTTAATACATGTGTAGTAAATTGTTTTTTTCACGTTTACAAGTGTGGCGAACAATAATTTAAAGTGCGGTGAAAAACCAAGTTTCTTGTAGTGTTGTTCACACATTCACTGATCTAACTAATGTGTGAGAGGGATGTCTAGATGACAATAAATTAAACAAACACACTCCAAAATGCACAATGTTCTCCAAGACCACCCCAAAGAGATCTAGCTACAATGCCATTGTAGGGAATGAAAAGCAGCCATTCACTAAGAAATGAGAACTAAAAAATAGCCATTCTCTAAGAAACGAGATGTCAATAACATTTTGAAAAGGCATTAAATATGTTTCTCCTCACAGTACCTAACTTCCAGACATCCGAATGGCTTATAAATTGTGACATGTTTGTTAACCCTATAGATGAGAAAATCGTTGGCCCTTTTAGATATAGGTGTTTCGAAATTAGATTTGTTTGAAACATTAATACTCCTAAAAAATAGTACCCCTCTGTCCTATATTTTTCTTTGCGTTGTGTAAAAATAAATAAATCTCAAATTTTTGTAATCAATTTTACTAAAAGATTGGTATAAAAATAAAAAAAGAAACATATATACTAAAAAATTACATCAAAAGTTAAACAAAACAAATAGTGACAAAAATATTTTATTTTATTATATAGGTCAAGAAAAATGTAGTTACATACAAGTTTTCGTAAAGTTTGAATAATGCTCTAACAAGAAAGATATGGAAGGGAGGGAGTGCTTAGATACATAAACCAATGTAACATTACTAATACTTTACGTTTACACTTTTGGTTGTCTAAATTCACTTTTATACTGCGTAGTATATTCTCTGGCAAAATCTCAAGATTCTGATACAATAAATAAACAACAATAATTTCTAAAATTTAAAAACATATTTTAAGTTTTAGATTTAAGTTATTCAGTATAGACTTATTATTTAGTTATTAACTTTAAAATGTCCAATACAATTTGCAATATATTTAAACATTTAACCCATTCTTATATGTATGTTAATCTGATTCAATTTATTAAAATTTATTACTTCCATATTATAAAAATTTATTACTTCCATATTATTTTATACTATTAACAAAAAATAATACTAAGTACTTTGTATTTACAGTTCTGAACTCTATCACTGTTTTACGCTAAGAGTTCAAGATATATTTTATATTTACCCTAAAATTTATAAGATAATATTTTCCCGTGCATCGCATGGGTGAAATATTAGTTTTAGTTTATAAGGAATATCAAATTTGCACAGTTGAGAATAGAAGGCTTAGTATTGTTAATTTACATTATCAATAACAAAAACTACATTTCTTTTTCTTTTTTTTTTATTTTTTTCAAGTAAAAGATACATTTAACAATTTCATAATTAAGGGTCCAACCAAATATGGAGATGTTATTTTTGCCTTAATTATTTTTTTCCTTAAATTTAGACAACTTAGATTTAGTTTTCCTAGTTTTTCTTATTCTTGTTATAGTACGAACAGAATTATGGTAGGAATAATACTATACTTATTTGTAGGGTTCTTCATCGATCCAAGACCATACTAAACCGGATCAACCCGGACCGGACCAAAGAGCAAATTGAACAAATTAACGAATTGAAGACTGGACCTAAATCTATTCAGGTTTGGACAGGACCGGATCGAAATACTTAGGACCGAACCGGTCTGGACCGATTTGACCGAAAAAAAGTACATATTTTTTTGTATTATTTTGATCAATTAAATATATTTTAGTTGTTTAATTTGTACCATTCAAATATAAAATGAATGAAAAAATAGGCAACCTTAAAATAGATACACAATATGAACTACTTCTATGTAGAATCATAAAAACTAATATGAAACATTTTTTTTGGATTTTTTAAATTACTTAATAAAAACCTTTTTAATTAAATAAATTAAGATATCTTTTAAAATAGAGCATCAAAGTGTAATACAAAACTTATTAAGTAGAGTTTTAGTATTTGGGTGTTTTAAGTTCATTCAGTCCAATCGGTTCGGACCAAAATCATTTTGGGGTTTAGATTGGACCGGACCAAAACTCAAATGCCTAAATTTTCTGGACCGAAGATCAATCCGAAATTCACTCGGATTAGGTTCGGTTTGGACCTAACGGTCCAGTCCGGTCGATTTTTTTCACTGGATCTAAATGTTAACATCCCTACTTATTTGCTCTACCTTCTTTTTATATAAAGATGATTGATTATTTGTATTTTCATTATAAAATTATTTTCCATTATTATAGTTTGACTTATTCAAAACTTCCATTTTTCCTTTATGATGAAATTTCCGTTGAATTTTTTTCCATGTATAAGTCCTATGAGAAGATTTCATGATCATTTTTGAGTCTCTATGGGCCCAAATAGTTTTGGGGAAGTAACCGGCCCACTTAAACCCAATTGCAAGCTCCTTGGCTTCTCCTTCGATAGTGGCGATTCCCTTCATATGGCTTCATTTTCCACACGCTTTAAGTCAGCCTTTGGCGTTTTGGATAGGGGTGGGCAATAACAGTATAACATTGTTCTAAATTAGACCAACATTGTACTTAATTTATGTTGATTTTTAAAATTTTGTATCATTATGACTAAAATATTAAATTAATAAATTAATTGTACATTTTCATTTGTTAATATTGACTTTGGAGTAAGTTTAGGTGATATTCATTTGGTGTAACTTTCACATACTTAAACTCAGTGGCGACGCACCTTAATGTAGTTGGGGGCATATGCCCCCTACTAATTTTTGTTATAAGGTAAAAGTTTTTTTTTAAAATTTTTTTATGTACATATGCCCCCAACAAAAGTTCATGTAATCCCATTTAATCAAGCTAAATTAAATTTTTATTTATTTTTTTGTAAAGTGTATTTTATTACACATAATTAATTGTTTATGAAATTAAATTTTACATTACCTATTAATAAATGTTTAACATTCACTAAATGGTTGAAATAAAATCTAATATTTTTTTGTCATCTCATATATTTTGGGGGCAACGCCCCCGGACTCCCTACCAACTGCCACCATCTACCTCAATTCCAAGATCCGCCACTGCTTAAACTTATGCTTTTAAAATACTTTATTAACTCATAGGAAAAAACGGAGTTATTCGCCTAATATTTGAAAGAAATTTTTGTCTAAATGGTCATTGGTGTAGCAATATCAGAACAATGAGGGACAACAACATAAGTTTTAAAACCATGTGTTAGACATATATGGAAAGAAGTCTAGTTATAGTAGAATTGTTGTTTATGTTAGCTTACTTATTTGGTGAATCCTAGTCCATGTAGGGATCCTCACCTATATAAACATCCATGTACAAAATTATTCTTTAAGAGTGAATTCATAAATCAACATGGTATCAGAGCTTAAAGATCCTTTTTTCTCTCCTCCCTTGCTGCGTTAATCATCGAAGAAAAAAACAGCAGAGCCGAGCTCTCCGATCACGCCGTGCACAGCCATGGCGTCTGTCTCTTCTGATCCTATGGATCGTCTCTCTACGGGTCTCAAGTTGTTTGTCCGGAATCTTCAATCTCTAACCCCGGTCAAGCTTGATGACACCAATTATCCCTCTTGGTGAGCCACCGTCCGTGCAAATCTCCTCGCTCATCGTCTTCTCGGCTATGTGGATGGATCTGAACCGTCTCCTCCGTCTCTTATTCTTGATGAGAAGGCTGCGTCACCAGGAAAGGATGAACCGCCGGTTATGAAACCAAATCCGGCCTATGAATCCTGGCATATTGTTGACGCTCAAATTCGGGCATGTCTCCTTGCTATTGTCTCACCTACGATTCAGACACATATTCATGTTCTTCCCACCTCACTTGCAATTTGGAATCATCTAGAACAACGGTATAACTCTCTTTCACGAACTCATATATTTCAGTTAAAAGAGCGTCTCCCTTTGGCATTCTCATGACACTAGCTTCTTTGTTAAGCACTCTCCCTCTGGCATTCTCATTGTCCTTCTCTATGTTGATGATATTATTGTCACCGGCAGTACCTCACCTCTGATCTCTTCATTCACCGAGGCTATGCAGAAGGAATTTCAAATGAAGAATCTTGGCCCTCTTCACTACTTTCTTGGCCTTGAAGTCACACGCACAAAGGATCATCTGCTCATATCCCAAGAAAAATATGCCCGGGAACTTCTCCATAAAGCAGGAGTCGAGAATTGCAAACCGGCCCCTACCCACCCCTACCCGCCCGGCAGCCCGGGGAGGGGGTGAGCCGTCCGTTCGACAATCCCACCTTTTTCCGGAGTTTGGTTAGCTCTCTCCAATACTTGACAAACACGCGTCCGGAAATTCAGTTTGCTGTGAATTACGTTTGTCAAAGGATGCATGCACCTACGGAGCAAGATTTTCAGTCCTTGACACGCATCCTGCGATATGTCAAAGGAACCATTGATCGTGGTTTGGTCTTCCGGCGAGGCCCACAGACCATCTACGCATATTCGGATTCTGATTGGGCCAACGATATGACAGATGGACGGTCCGTTACAGGTTACTTGATATATCTTGGCTCTAATTTACTCTCTTGGAGTACGGAGAAACAAAGTCGTGTCTCATGCTCGTCCACCGAAGCCGAGTACAGAGCCCTCTCGGCCGCAACAGCTGAGGTGATGTGGCTCACCTACTTGTTTGACATTTTACAGATCAAGCTCCCTCCTCCACATCTTCTATGTGACAACCAGTCCACCATCTGTCTGACTAAGAATCCAATCTTCCATAAGCGCAAGAAACATGTCGGAACGGATTGTCACTTTGTACGAGAACAAGTAATTGCAGAGAAAATGATGGTCTCTTATGTTCCTTCTAATGAGCAGCTGGCAGACCTTCTCACAAAAGCTCTTGCCTCGCCACGCTACACTGCATTGGTTGCCAAGCTTCCCCTCGTTTCACGGCGTTCAGCTTGAGGGGAGATGTTAGATATATATGGAAAGAAGTATAGTTATAGTAGAATTGTTATTTATGTTAGTTTACTTATTTGGTGAATTCTAGTCCATGTACGGATCCTCACCTATATAAACATCCATGTACACAATTATTCCTTAAGAGTGAATTAATAAATCAACACCATGAACAACAATAGTGCACAATTACCAAACTACAAGGGGCGTTGGTGCAATATAACTCAAAATTTAAGGTTGTGCAAATGGAGGAAGTGTAGGTGTGAATTTGCTATTGGGTAGGCTTGGGGGTTCACCGAGGGGTCAAGGGTTATGAACAATTAAATTTGCGAATGGAGCATGTGTACCTCAAATGGGGTGTTGTGGGATTTGTTGTAAATTTTTTTTACAGTATTATACTTTCTTCGTCCTAAAATTAACTTTTCATTTGATTTTTCACGGTCTCTAACGTAATATATTGATCATTAATCTCTATTTATATATGATCATATATTATAAAAACAAAAATGTTTTAAAATTATATTTCACTCATTTTGTATGAAAGTTGAGTGTATTTTTCTGTAATACTCAGTCAAAATTTTAAAAAATTGTCTAGAAAATTAAAATGAAAAGTTAATTTTAAGACGATACCCTAACCCTCGCCATATAGAAATTTTTGGAGAGATGAGTGTGGTCCACTATGTTTTTGTTCATCATACTTGTCAAAGAATAACTGACTTGCTAGAACTAGCAAGCTCTCCAAATTATTCCAAAATATAGAAACCAAAAAATTAACAAAAAAAAACAATTTAACCCAACAGTCCAAAATCAATGTAACCGAAAGCATTTTATTTTACTGTATTTACCTGTTTTGTTGATATATTCAAATGATTTCTTAAAAAAATGCACCAATTCATTAGCTGTATTCATTTACATTTATTGCTTGTTTGATTTCTTTTGTTTACAATTTAAATTTAATTATTTCATGAGACATATGATACGGAGCAAATGGAACGAGTAAATGACAAGTGCATTGAAAATAATTTGGCCGTGGGAATATGTACATTGGGAGTTCACTTTAATTCATTTTTATTTATTTAAAGGGAAATCATTATACGGATCTATTATATACTCCGTGTATATGTATGTGTGTGTGTATATATATATATACACACACACACATACATACACGGTAAGTCTAAAATGACACCAATGCTACTGTGTCATTTGCTTACACCAGTTCATTTGGAGTACCTATGGTGCTCCGTTTGTAAAAACGACGGTTCCTACCCGTCCTAACCCTCCTCCTAAATCCCCCACCCCCAGCCCCCCTCCCGCCCCCTCCCTACCCTCGATAAGTATTTCTAGTTATATTGTTCATGAAACAAATTGCAATATAACAAAAAACGTAGTGAATTATAAATATAAAAGTTCAATTTCAAAGAAAATTAATTGTGTTATTTTCACAATTGTTGTTATATTGTTTTGCAAAAAGCATTAATACACAATTATAGAAACACAACTAGAAATGCACTCAAGAAAATTATTACTCCATATAATTTATTAAAAATTATAGTGATTTATTAAAAAATAATTATTAACAAAATGATCTAAAAAAAGAGAATTACTCTAAAATAATTTGACTTTTGGTTTATATGCAAAAAACATGCTACACTTACACCAAAAAATATACCTCATATGTACACCACAAGTTTGCACAAACATTTCGATGGTTTACACCGACACAAGTGTTGGTGCGTTAATAAAAATTCACACGGACACAAATGTTGGTGTGTTTAACAAAAATTAGTTTTACACCAACACAAAGTGTTGGTGCAAAACTGTGGGGTACAAACCTTGGGGTACACATAGCATAATCCTTTCTCAAAATCCTATCATGTAGCCGTTAGTAGCCTAGCGGCCACTCAAACTTGCACATATGAAAAAAGATACGGAGTAATATTAATTTCTGTAACAATGAATAGTGTGATTATTTTTTAAGGAACACACCAACTGTTGTACCCCTCCCATCTCCACCATAGAAATGTTAAAGTGGGAAAAAAATGAAAAATATAAATGCAAACAAGGAAAAAAATGGAAAATGATGAAAAAAAGACGAAAAATGCTAGAGGTAGACCAAAGGTGTACCCCATATATCCCCTACCCCCTCCTTGTCCACTAAAAAAGGCAAAAAAATTTAAAAAAAAACAAGTAAATAAAAATAAAATAGAAATGTATGATAGAAAAGGAGTGGTGTACATTTGGAGTACACCAGAAGGTGTACTCCTAGCATTGCTCAAAAAAGAAATCAAATACTAGTAGTTAGGATTAATGGTGTACCGTGTACATAACTTTCCAAAATACTCCGTATAATAATACTGTAGGTAATAATTTGTATAAGAGAATATAGTCTGCCATTATGCCGTGCGTAGGATGATGTCAGATATTAGAATTGATCGAATGGCTGATGGGCGATGGATGTAAGATGTTAGATTGAATCCAATGGCTGATAGGCGATGGAGGAAATATAATGTCAGTAGTATAAGATTGGATCCAATTGGCAACGGATTAACTTTCCTAAAAGAGTACTTTCTCCTTCCGGTAAGCTAGTTCGGGATAAAATGACGGAGGCCGGTGAGGAGGATGAATATCGGAAGCCGCGGTCACAATGTCGTCGGGTCGCCGCCTCCTCACAACTTCCGATCAGACAGACACCTCTTCCTGGTTGTCGTTGTGGATCGTCGGATTCACAATCGTTCTCTCCATATTGCTCATCATAGTCATAGGATGGTTACTCCGCCGTGGCCGAAAGGCGGGAACTTCCCCCTCCGCCGTCGCCAACCGGCCACCGGCAAGGCGAACCGCCGCTGCAGCGGCCGCCGCACTGCCTGACGCCGTACCGGCGGCTCCATTGGCCGCCAACCCACTTGACGCTGCCACCTCCACCTCCGCCGCACCGGCCGCCACAATTGCCACCTCCATCTCCGCCGCACCCGCCACCCCTTCCTCCACAACCGCCGCAGCGGCCACCACTTCCACCTCCGCCGCACCCGCCACCTCTTCCTCCACAACCGCCGCAGCGGCCACCACTTCCACCTCCGCCGCACCCGCCACCCCTTCCTCCACAACCGCCGCAGCGGCAACCACTTCCACCTCCGCCGCACAACCTCGTACGTACTCATCAAACTGAACTTAACAATTAACACGCCCACAATTAACTACCAATTATTATTATTATTATTATTATTATTATTATTATTATTATTATTATTATTATTATTATTATTATTATTATTATTATTATTATTATTATTATTATTATTATTATTATTATTATCACTGCAACTCTTCGATTTATTTAGCAGCATAATTAAACTTCACTAATCATCACGGGATGACGGTGATTAATCATGGCAGGCAGTGAATCAGTTGTCGGTGACCATCTTCAAGTGACCATTGGGAGCGACGGAGGACTCGATGCACCACCCGTGGGAGACGCCCGGGTTGGGAAAGCGGGCGCAGTGGTTGCCGCTTCCCCGCCGCCTCATCAGCCACCGCACCTTCCGCTCCACCGCTACCGTCGTGCGTGGTCTGTTCCACTGACATTGCTAGTGGCGATGAGGTGGGTTGGGTGCCACATTGTTGCCATGCATTCCATCCGGGATGCATCCGACCTTGCCAGCTTTGCCCCATCTGTCCCCTCTTCTCCCATGCCGACAACCGTCCTTACTTCGAGTCTAGTCCCTCTGGGAGGACTAGCCAGGATGGTTGGACGATGTTATACGAGATGTTTGGAGACTTCTCAGATTATTGCTGTAAGTTTATTAATTTTGATTTAATATTATTCATAAATAAGATGTACTTTGTCCAGTTTTGACTTTTGAAACTGTTCATCTAAGCACTTTGACTCATCAAATTTTCTCAATGTGTAAGACTAAAAATAGTCATGTGTGATCTTGTTTGATTCGTCTTAACATATAGGTTATTAATATATAATTTTTTAATATACAAATTATAAGATAAAATGGATTAAAGAAGTGCATTGGATGGTGTGCCAAAATGTAAGTGGACAAAGACAGTGGGACGGAGGGAGTATTTAATTTGTGGCTAAATTAATTAGATAGAATGATGATGTCATTAATTCTATAATTTGGATTTTTCAGGAGTACGACTAGGACTATGGAGCACAAGGAGGGACGAGGAGATCGGATGTTTATAAGTTTTGATGAAAAGGACGGAGCAAATTGATTACCAGATCGAAAATGCTATAGTCACAAACTTCACAAATTTGCTGAGTGCATTTTATTTCTAAGAAAGTGTTAAAAAGGTAAATTTGTGTATTTTGTGAACTTTTGTTTGTGACTCTAGCATTACTCTTACTAGATTGTATATTCATATTCCATGAAAGAAAAAAAAAGAAAGAAAAAAAAGTATACACAAGTTGATATGAGTTATTAATATATTTTATTGAAATATTTGCACTAAATAATGCTACAACTTAAGTTATTTCTCTATTTTATTTAGTAATTACAGAGTATGATTTTATTTTCATCTTAGACGACTTGATAAATTTCCTTTTTGTTTTTTCATTGTGTCTCGTTTCTGAAGTTCCTTTATGGTATGTTTGGGAACATGAATTTGGATTTCAAATTCGGATTTGGCTCAAATTCCATATTTGGGAAACTTACAAATTTTGAACTTGAATCAGATTCTTCTCATTCATAACAAAGTTTAATTTTAAATCTATGCGCCTCTCCTTGTCATTTGAAATTCAAGATTTCAAATTTTGAAATTGAAATACATTAATTGAAATGAAATTCTAGTTGCCAATCACTACCTTAAATTTTTGTTCTTGTTATAAATTTATTTTGAGGTGATACTTTGGGAGTGGGCTGGCGAACCCCTTATTTCAATAGGTTGCTCACTGTGAAATTCATGACTATGTTTAAGGTTGTTGTCTTGTTTGATGTCAACTAAGATGATATTCCCTTCTTCCCCAATTTGATTACAAATTTCGGGTTATAGAGTAAAAAAAAATTTACTTTTTGAAATCATTTTATTTACAAATTGATATATTAATAAGATATAATAATTACATATTATAAAAAGTTATGTTAAAAGTTCTACAAAACAAGAGGTGACAAGAATATTTTATTTTATCAAATATTTAATAAAATTGCGTAAACAAACAAAAGTTATCGAGAGGAGAAAAAAAAATTACTCCCTCCGTCCCCCTGTATTTGTCCACTTTCATTTTTGCACACCATCCAATGCACTTCTTTAATCCATTTTATCTTGTAATTTGTATATTAAAAAATTATAAAAATTATATATTAATAATCTATATGTTAAGAGAAATCAAACAAGATCACACATGACTATATTTAGGCTTACACATTGAGAGAATTTGATGAGTCAAAGTGCTTAGATGAACAGTTCCAAAAATCAAATGTAGACAAATACAGGGGGGGCGAAGGGAATACAATCTATTTAAGGACGGAAGGAGTAAGTATTTGGTACTTTCCAAATGAGTCAAAGTGTTCTTGCTAAGGATTACTCCCTCCGTCCCGCTATATTCGTCCACTTTTGACTTTTGGAACTGTTAATCTAAGCATTTTGACTCATCAAATTCTTTCAATGTGTAAAACTAAATATAGTCATGTGTGATCTTGTTTGATTTGTCTTAACATATAGATTATTAATATATAATATCTATAATTTTTTAATATACAAATTACAAAATAAAATAGATTAAAGAACTGTATTGGATGGTGTGCAAAAATCGAAGTGGACAAGTATTTGTCATCTTCTAAACCCTTAGGAAAGAAAATCGTGACATCCCTTTGCTCCAAATGAGTCAAAAAAACGAGGTTTCTTATTGCTTTGGTGTCCGTTTGGCACTACGGGATTGAATTGCATTATTTCACCCTCCTCATCTAGAATACTATGTTTGGGAAAAGAAAAAAAATGAAAAAAGTAAAATATATTAAGAGGATAGGAAATTATTTTCTATTTTTCTTCCTAATTCATTGAACCAAAAATCCAAAATAGTGAAAATGATGTGTCAGCCATACATGTGTGATCTGGTAACCCTTTGCTTTGACCGTTCAACACCCATTTGACAAATATATACAAATATACGGAGTATATTCATTTTTTGGCAAACAAATATATATATATATATATATATATATATATATATATATATATATATATATATATATATATATATATATATATATATATATATATATCCATTGTTTCAAAATACGGAGTAATTTCAAAATTTTGGGATGTAATTGGGGAGCTATACTGGCGAGTGAGGGCTAGGTTGGGGGTGTGCGTTTGTAGGGTACGTTTGGAGGTCTGAACTACGGAGTATTTTGGTATGGACCAAAGTTATGGTATTAAGGTTACTAGTCCTTCACCCCGGTAATTACTTTCTGATTAATTTGAAATTTGGGAGCTATATATAAAATACTAATATGTGCTCCGTAAATTATAGAGTAATAATAATAATAATAATAATAATAATAGTAATAATAACAACAACAACAACAATAAAAATGACATTCCTCTTATAAAATTTATAAAATATGGAGTAATTGCCTTTTCATCAAAACTTATAATATCACAACTTAATGAGAAAAAAGTATAACGTTATTTATCTCATGTTGGTTATAAGCACTAATTAAAATATTGAAAGTATGAAGTATCAATTATGTTAATAACTGCAATTATATGTGTATCGCTCAATAAGTTATTCCAAATGTAGACATAATTGCAAGTAATATTATAATACGGAGTACATAACTCACAATGAAATCTTATAGGAGTATTACATTGAGTCATTACAGCCAAAGGGTTAAATGCACTTCATTGCGATCTACAATATCATGGCCAGTGGGGCATAGCTAGGGCTATTCACATTTAGGTCTAGACCGAAAAAAACAACCAAAATGGACCAATCAGTCCAGACCGAACCCGGACTGATTGGATTTCGAGTCAGTCTTCGGTCCACCAATTTTACAATTTCGGGTTTTGGTCTATTCGGTCCAAACCCGAATATCATTCGGTCCAGACCTACCGAGACCACGGAGTTATTCTGTTAGTCTATCACTGGGTTCACTCCTCCTAAAAGGTAAAATAATCGAGACCATCAATCCATCACTGTTCTATCTTCCTATTCTTCCACTTTCTCAAAAATTCTCCACCTCTCTAGAACTCCAATTCCAAATCTCCATTCTCCAATCGCAATCGCATATTCTCCATAATCGGCAATTGCCTGTGACTTGACCGGCAGAGGCGCAGAGGCGGTGACCATCCATTCGCAAATCGCAGAGACGCTGACCGTCCGAGCTGCAATCACCGGTGACTCCAGCCTCCAAGCCTCAAGGTGCTTTGCCAATCGCTAATTTCCGGTCTATCAAGTATCAACAACGAAGATTTAAGGTTTTGGGTGATTATCTTTTTACCTGTCACTTGATTTAAATTCTCTTTCAAGTTTCAAAATTAATTTCACATTTTTATTAAGTTTATATTTTTATCCATATCTAAAATTATTAAATTGTACTCCCTCCATTTTCAAAAACACTTCCTCTTTCATTTGTTTCCACTTCCAACAAAACACTTCCCTTTTCTATTAAAAAACCACTTTTACCCTTACTTTTTCATACCCTACCTATCACATCATATTTTTTTTCTAATAATGTATCCATCACATCTTACTTTTACCCATCACATCAGGGGCAAAATTGGAAATCAACTATAATTTAACACTTCCTTATTTTTGCCCCAAATCCAAATGGGAAGTGTTTTTCCAAACGGAGGGAGTAGTACTTTAAATTTTTACTGGTAAAAGCTTGACATGCCTCCATGTGGTAGTGGTTTACTGTTTTCATTGTTTATAGCTTGAAGATAAAATTAGTCTTATTTATGAAATAAAAGCCTTTGAAACATAAATCTTTTTGATACGGGAATACATCATACAATCCGTCGATATTTCGAAGGGAAAATTTCAGAGATTACCAAAAACATTACACTGCGTAGTATTTTAAAAATGTGAGAGGATGCTGGCCGGGGTTCTGGTTGCTGAGTAGAGCAGAGTTGGATTAGTTAGTCATCTCTCAAGCATATAAACTATTCCAAAACTGGAGGGCTGGTCTTCGCATACTTGACGTTTTGGTAGTTAGATGATTATATCGTTCATCTAATGGGTAAGCATCGATTCATTTCAGCCTTTAAAGGAACTACAATCATAAAATGTCTTTGCAACCTTTTAATGTTCTCAAAAAACCTCATTGTGAATAACACTTGTGGTCTCAAAAAACCTCATGTTTTATCTCTACCTTTACATACCATAACCTTCAACACTGATCCACTTTTAACCCTAAACATAAAAATGTATAATTGTCCATGACCGAGAAATATTGATTTATGACATCTTTATTGCATTCACTTGTACTTGTCCCACCTGACTTTATGGCTCATTCCAAAATTTTTACGATATTAATAATATATATATATATATATATATATATATATATATATATATATATGTAGCCAAAAGAATGTACAGAGATATACGGCAAGTGATTTATAGAAGGAATTTACTGCAGTTAGCAGCAAATCTTAGTCACAAATGATTCTTATGTAGTTTCTACAATGTTTTCAAGGACTCCTTCCTCAAATATAAAAAAAAAAAAAATTATGAAAATGGAAAGGGTGTTACCACTTCTCATAATCCACCATTGTCTGTTATTGCACCCCACTTATCCTCGATAGGCGAGTGTAGGCTGGAAACCCTTGGATGGCCTTTACAATTCCTTGCATTTTTTGTCTAGAATTAGAAAATCCACAAAATAGTTATATTGATTCCAAAAACGATCAATTTATAATTTATCTACACAAAACCGTCCAAACCTTGGATCCGCTGCTGGTTTAGCTTTGGGTTGTCACTGGAAGTTGCTCCTCCTATGATCTTGTCGTCCATTGGTAGCTGCTACACCATCAGATTTCAAAACGGGAGATTGAGAAAGGAGCATTTCGCATGTCAAGATTCAGCTAACACTTAAATCTTCTGCTTCTAAGTTAGTTCAGATTAAGAGGTCTGCAACTAGGATAGGATAGACTCTCCCAATTCAACCAATCCCTTTAAACATAGGAGCCACATTACAAAAATATGATCAAATCTACTTTGGTCAAATTATAATGAATGTTTTCTTGACTAATATACCTGCTCCTGTTCTTACATTCAGACATCTCAAAGCATCAGCTACAGAATGGCGAACATTTAGTCAACTGCAACGACACAACATCAGAAGAAGCCCCATGCAAGAAAGCGGCATACCTTATAGGACAATTAAGTGAAATTCAATATTTTGTCCCTCTATTTTATCAGAATCTACACTATTATCATAAATTGAAAAAATCATGACTACTCTTTTAACTTTTTATGGGAGCGCATAGCTAATAGTAAGTGCTGAAATTTGAAAGATGAAGAGGAGGAAGGGGATTGGGAAGTAAATAATAGTTAAGCTGCTTTTCTTTCTTTTTTTCTATTTTTTATGAAAAATGACTTAGCATCATGCTTTTCATCACCATTTCACTAACATGTACTCAGACTAACCTAAAAGCTAAGAGATTGGAAGTTTTCTTTAATATATCCCTTACAAATCTTCTTCAGGTTGTGGAATTTCATGGTGGCTTCATAAAACGATTTTGCAGCATCAAGTATTTCCGTTTATGTCAGAGTTGTGTAAGACCATACTCTTTAGTTTTTTTTTGCTTTGAGAAGGAAACAGTTTTGTCTAGCATTATTTAATATACATGTCAGGTCAAATCTAAAAAAAAAAAAACTTTAAGGAACAGAGTAATAAACTTTAAAAATAGACAATCATGTTAGTTAAGTCGATAATAATGTAGTTGAGTAACTAACCAGAAGCCTGAAGTGAGAGTTAGGCCGGTGGGCCAACTCAGTGCCAATGCTGTGAAAGAAGAGCTCAATTAAGCTCCTGCCATTGATAGCTGGAATGCTGGATGGTGCAACCCATCCTATCAGCCCAAACTGAATCACATTTAGGTCACTCCTCAAGCAGTCTATCTCAAAATTCTGTACTGGCCAACAATATTTCCTTTCAAAACAAATGAAGTTCTCTGAATGGATGGAGTAAATCACTTAATAGCATAAGACCTCAATAATGGAGTTATGAAAGAAAATAAACCTGAGGTAAATGACTATCCATCAATTTCTCTAGAGCTGTTCGACCCCTAAAGTGAAGTGCTCCAGGTTCATTGATGAAACGGATTTAGGCAAGACAAATAGATGCATGAGCTGTGAAATGTTAATAGCGCTAACAATCTGACAATAATTGTGTAAGTTCCAACATTGAAGCCCATCCACCAATTAAAGTTTTAGTGGGATTACAACCTGAAAAAAATTAGAGAAATGTATTTTATTTTCTAAACCTCAATAGTTGGGGTAAAAATCTAAGGTTGTGTTTGGAATGAGGAGATTAACCGTCACCTAGGTATAAAATAAGCAAAGTATTCCAATGATTTGAAACTAAAAGAAATTGGTCTAAACTTCTCGGGAATACTTTTTTTGACATCCAACATGAACTTTGAGTGTTCATATTTTGTTTCTCTTTACATCCAACATGAACTTTGAATTTCATCATTTCGTCCTATTTTGTCTCTTTACTTTTTAAGAATTGTTGATGGTACATCACTTTTTAATCAAGATCTATCTATTATATACTCTGTATATAAAAGTAAAATCAGAATTGAGTTCTAGACCTTTGATTTGGCAGCACACTGACAGGAACTTGGAAGAAACTGGCAGGTGACGGTGACTTGGGCTATGAACTTTGAGTGTTCACACAATAAAACGAAAAATCCAGCTAAAGATCACACGTTGCACAAAAAAATAGGTACCCCTCAGGCCAAAATATTCTTCAGATGAACCTGATCATGGAGTTGTTGTGTCAAAATCTTCAAATAAACAATGTAACAAAAATGTTAACAAAAAAATATTAACACAATGTTTTGTTCAAAGAATTTGAGAGGGAAAAGAAAAGAAAATGAAGTGGAAAGTAGTTTTTCTTGTTTGGTTAGAAAAGAAAAATGGAAGAAGAAGAATATGAGAAAGCAGAATGTAGTAAAAGGGAAAACAAAACTCCTTTTGTTTTGGTGAGGAAAATGAGAGAATCATTTTCTTTTCTTTTTTTTTTCCTTCTAAATTCCTTGAACCATAGTAAAGTGGGGTGATACATTGAATGCTTACTTGGGAGAAAAGACAATCCACACGAATAAATGGTTCCCCATTAGAAGCAATACAATTGTATAGGCAATAAGCAGAATGAAATTCAAGCCCAAAGGAACCAGACAAGGAAAACCATTTAGCATCTTGAGCAAGTCTCCAAAATCGTGTTCATCTGAATATTTTATCACCACGACATCTTTGTTCATAGCAATGTACAGTACCATACTAAGCATAGATAAAAATGGAGATGCATATGTGATGACAAACATTAAGATACCCAGAGTGCAATGTGAAATGATTCAACACGCCCTGCAAATAATCAAAATGAAATGTCTCATAAAATGAAATTATGGATCCAAGGTAAACATCATTAAAATATAACTCAAGTGGTGTGGCCTACCACAAAAGCACCAGCTGTTAGAATAAGTGCCCTTCACTAGAGGGGGGTGAATAGTGAGGCACGAGAATGTTTATAAATTTTCGCGGAATAAAAATCGCAGGGATAAAGTAAAGAGCGGAATAAAAAGGAGTAAAGGGAGCACACCAAGATTTACCCTGGTTCACCACAACTTGTGGCTAATCCAGCCTCCCGAGAGACTCTCTCGAGCTACACTACTTTTGTTAAACTTACGGGTGCTTAACAAACCGTTACAACCTGAGAACTCGAGTCCCACGAGCCTCAATACACTTGCTCGGAGATACCGCACTCCAAGACTTCAACCCGAAGGAAAATACCTTTCCTTCGTACAACCAAGGGAAACAAGCTTCCCTAAACGTGTTTACAACACTAAGAACACTCAAGAACAAGACTCTCTTTAAGAGTAGATGTTGAGTAAACTATATACGCTCAAGAACAACTCAAACTTCACAAATTGGCTCTAGAAAGCTATGGAAAATAATGTTGTTTGGATGCAATGATAATATGAATAAAGTGAAGTGAATTGATGTGAAAAGCATACCCAAACACCCCTTTTTATAGTGCCAAAATAGGCTCCAACGGACCAATACATTAAAGGGGTGATTGGCTTGATTTATGGGATTGAATAAATTTGGGATCTGCAGGATATTGGCTTCCCATCGATGTTTGGACTCACCCATCGCTGGTAAGCCAATTTCCTTCAGTTTTGAAGCCAACGGTCACCTACCCATCGATGGGTACAAGCTTCCCATCGCTGGGTGGGAAGTTGACTTCCAAACCAGGAAAGAATCAGCCTTAAATGACTTCCAACGGTCATGCCTTCCCATCGATGGTTAAGCCTTCCCATCGATGGGTAAAGCTTCCCATCGCTGGGTAAGGGCATTCTGCCTTGTGATAATGTTGGACCAAGGCTTGAACAGCGATGGGTAGAACTTCCCATCGCTGTTTGGCATGGTTTTGGAATTCAATTGGGCTGAAGGCTGCTTACCCATCGATGGGTAATATCTCTCATCGCTGGGTGAAATGATTCTGGAATCCCGGGATCACTTTCCCATGCATGGGTGAACTCTACCATCGCTGGGTAGATGGCTTGTCCAGAACCATGGCTTAGCCGGCCGGCACTGAAACCCGACCGAAAAATGCAAAGTTCTCCAAAGTAAAAACTAAGTGTTTAAAACACTTATTTAATGTATTTTGATGTCAAAATAAGCTTTGTATGTTGAAAACCACGTCGTTAAGGTAAAAACCACGGTTGACCAAGTCAACGCCGTACACAGGTGGTTTTTACCAAAAGACAAAACCGAAAGATGGTTTTCATGATGTTTTGATTGGAGAACCATTTAAATACATTCAAAAACAATTCCCACACAAAAAGACTCGAAAACCACTTCATTTAAGTAAAAACCACGGCTAGCCAAGTTTATGCCGTTTCGCATGGTTTTTATCAAACGACAAAAAACGAAAGGTGGTTTTTGAAATGTTTTTGATGGAAAACTATTTAAATGTGCCCAGAAGTAAAAACCAATCATAAAAAGTTGAAAACCACTTGGTTTGTTTGGACGCCAAAAACTAACGCCGATAACCGAATGCCGAACGCCGGTTTCCGAAAGCCGAACCCCGGATGGCTTGGTTTTTGGTTTGGGCGAACACCAAGTGTTTTTAATATGTTTGAGCATGTTTGAAAATAATTTTGATGATATGTAACATGCAATAAAAAATGTTTTAGCCTAAAGAGCCAAAGTGCAAAGCTTGGGTCGGTCTTGATCACATTGTGACCGACTCAACGACGCTAAAGACTACGGTCTTCGTTCTCGGTCTCTTTTAGCTCTTGTTCTCTTGCTTTCTTCTTATATTTATTTCTCGCCTTGTATATTCAACAACTTGTCTCGTTCACGGCAGTTTGGCATTATCAAAACCTGTCATAAAAACGAACACGGCTTTAGTACGAAAAAGCGATAAACCCGTGTTTCAACACCAGCAACATCAATGGTGGCCACGGTATTGGTGTTACCAAGATCAAAGTGACCTGCCATCCCCACATAATAGAGTGCACCAACTTGAAAATCAAACAATGTATGTACTTTAACCACTTTCGATCCTGCAGTTATCATAATGAGATACTAAAGCCCTTGTAATGATATTCATTAATAACGTCTTTAACGCAATGTTTGGTTCGTGGAAATCAAAGGAAAAGAAAAGAAACTTGTTTTCTCTCCTTTTACCCACTAAAATGGAAGGAATGTTGTTCATCTTCTTAGTTCATTTCTTCTCCCATTTTATTTTCCTTTCATTTTTCCTTTCTTTTCCATTTTCCATTCCATTTTCTTTTCTTTTCCTTCTCAAATTCCTTAAACCAAACATAATGTACATACACCAACAAACCATAATATTAAAAGGAATCAGATATTTAAATCAAGGACTTTAGAATCATAACATGAGCAAATGATTGTGAAATGGGAATGATTTGTAAATTCAAAATTAAAACACAACTCTATATTTTTCAAATTGAGATTTAAAAAATGTTCTTGAGATGAATTAATTTAACAATCTACTGCCATAAGATAAACAAAAGCGAAGCTTGACACATACACCAACCTTGTGTACGACCTTTGCTGACTGTTCATCCTTCGTTGTTGTCCAACGATGCCGTCCATAGCTGAAGTTCATAGCCCAAGTCACCTTCACCTGCCAGTTTCTTCCCAGTTCCTGTTAGTGTGCTGCCAAATCAAAGATCTAGAACTCAATTTTGATTTTACTTTTATATACAGAGTATATAACAGATAGATCTTGATTAAAAAGTGATGTACCATCAACAATTCTTAAAAAGTAAAGAGAAACAAAATAGGACGAAATGATGCAATTCTATAGAAAATCTTGGCTTATCCTATTTCATTGATAGCTTTGATTGTCTTCCAAGAACATTTAACCATTTCCTCTATCCGACCAAGAATCAAGGAACGGAATTTTCCTAAATTAAACAATACCGAAAATTCCACAAAGCATAATTTTTAACTCTGTATTTTTAAAATAAGCCCTCAAATCAAAGAATTATGTAAAATCGAAAAAAAATAGGCTATTACCCTCATAGGATATATTGAGGTTGAAACCTTAGCCCGACATTGCAGTCTGGCTTCTCTGCATCGTTAGCCCCTCTCTCTGTGTCATCTCTCCCCTCAGGCGCGAGGAATCTGCCCTTCGCATTGCACGGCTGAGACCGTAGCTCTTCATGGATTTGACGGAGGCAGTCGCCAGAGCGTTTGGATTTCTGGGTAATCACAAGTGTGCCGTCCTCCGTGTAATGCCACTTCATGATCCACGACACTCTGGAGGAGGGAGAGTTCTCCATTCTCGCACACTTGATCCAAGAAGAATCCCATTCTCCACCTTGCATATTTTTATTTTATTTCTATTTATTTAATTTTTTAATTTCTTCCCTTTTTCGTGTAGACAAGAAGCTGGCGAGGGGCAAATGGGTGCATATTTAGTGTACCCGTAGCAATTTTCTAACACTACTAGTATCACACTCGTGCGTTGCACGAGTCATTTTTATGTTATTAAATTCAGATCATTTTTCAATGATAAAAAATGAGATGCAATAGAATATAGAGATTATATTATTTGAAAGTAAAAAACATCAATGTTTTACAAATTTCGAAAGACTTCTTTATAGACATCAATAAATTTGTATTACTATTAAATATATATATTGGCGTGTAGTAATTATTTAAAATAAAGAAAATCAATCGACTATTAATATTATTAGGGTATTTATTAAATTATATCCGTACATAATTACTAATTCCAAATAAGAATGGAATCCAGTTTTTTCATAAATTAGGAAATTAGAAAATATGTCTAATTAATTTAGGTATTTAAATGGAAATGTGTATTTTTTTCCTTTTTGGTCTCTCGTGACTACTTGAATTGAATTTAAGTATTTAAATTATGTCATTATTTACTTTCTGCAATACTAAATTATTAATAGCTCATAAAAATTAATCTTATAAACTAACGTAATTTGCAAATAGTGAATAATTTAGGAAAGAAAATAAAATTAAAGCATAATTCTCACTTAAACTCTTATCATTAATAAATTTACTTTTTATTACTCGGGTATTAAAACTAAATTAAAATTATTCAAAAAAATGAACACGTATTTCCATAAAAGCCAAAATTATTTCCTAAATTATTAACTGTTTACTAATTTAATTAGTAAATCCCGTGTATACCCTTTAAATTATATATGATTCAATAATTTAAAAATACTCTTTGTGGAATACATGAAATAAGTCTATTACCATAGATGAATATGCAATATATTTAAGGTGATAAGTAACTTAATTTTTTTCTAAGTTAATATAGGAGCTAAATTAAATAAATTTAATAAATTAATTTAGCTCCTATATTAAGTTACTTTCAACCGAATGAAAACTTTGACGTGATTTCCCCATAACGTACAATTCAACCGAATGCCACTACAAAAAAAAGTTATAATTATTTTTAAATATAATATGTGTCGCAATTTTTTAGTAATTAGCTAACCATAAAATAACGTATCATGCAAATGAATTATTTAGTAATTTTTTCAAAGTATAATATTTTTTTTAATTAAAATGAATTTGGTTATTAAAAAGTCACTTACTTGTGGTTCTCCAAGGTAACTTCCATCATTTGCTCTAGGGCATTATTAACCATATGGGTTTCGAGCGCAGTTCGACTAACTACTTTCCCGATTATATCTGAAAATCCATAAAAATACAATTTTAAAAATTTCATAATCATAATACATAAAATGTATTTCATATGTGTAAGTATTTAAATTATGTAAATGTAAATGACTCTTACCAACTAAAAAGACTTGGTCATCAAACTTTGTTTTGAGTACATCTTCAAAACTCTTAAAGTAGAATCGAAAATTAAGAAATTCATTTTCTGTTAGTTTTTGAATCTTGGTCTTTCCCAAAAATTGGAGCATGCAAGGGTGATTGGTAGGTTTTGTGCCTTGGAAATTGCGTAAAACCTTGACCCTCATGATTAAGTAAACCGCATTTTTTTCCAAAGCTTGTTTGAATGTGCTTATAGAAGTATCTTTAATCTGAGCATGGATCCGATCGCCCTAACAACAAATATAAACGTTAATCTATAATTAAATTTATATTTTTTGTTTAAAGATCTATTATTTGTAAAATATAAAACAATGTAGAACTAACCTGTGAGTCGTGGAAAACAACATCCAACGGTTCCGGCCCTCGAGAATGAGCAGCAACGTGGTAAACTCTAATTGCTCTTAGCTTCATCATCAACAACCCGGATTTTTCATGAACATTTTTTAGGGCGGTAATCATTCCCATGTTCGGCCAAAAACAGAGGTGAAGCATCGATTAATTAAAACTCTCTAAAACTCTCGTTTCCTGAACACTCGTTTAATTTTCTGGCACGGTAAGGTAGCGTATTTATACTATCCAGAATTTTCACGAAGAATTAAAGTTTTTTATGGTAATGGCAATTAGAATTACATACAATTATGGTTTATTACGGTAATCTATTATATTATGGTAACGAAAGGAAATTGTGGTAATTACAATTAAAGTTTATGGTAACATATAATTCCTTTCTCCGGAATTTTAAGCAAATACAACTAAAGTTTATTGTGGTAATTACATCTTTAAATACATTTTTTGTTACACTTTATTATTACCATTCATATAAATTATTTTATTTCATTCGTTTTTATATACAAAAATATAGGAGCAAAATTAATTAATTGAGTAATTACTCAATTACGGTAAGTAAATTAAATTAAATTTCCATTCGTTACCTTTTTACACACGTTTATATTAAATTAACATTCGTTACGATTTTAATTACACGGTTATATTAAATTACCATTTTTAGTTGAGCATTCGTTATCTTTTTTATACACGGTTTTTATACCTTTTTTATACATGGTTATTTTAAATTATACGGTTATATGTTGATCACAATTAAACTAATTTTATATTCACGGTAATATTAATTGAGTAATTACTCAATTACGGTAACTAAATTAAATTAAATTTTCATTCGTTACCTTTTTTATACACGTTTATATTATATTATCATTCGTTACCATTTTAATTACACGGTTATATTAAATTACCATTTTTAGTTGAGCATTCGTTACCTTTTTTATACACGGTTTTTATAACTTTTTCATACACGGTTATTTTAATGATCCATTAATTACCATTTAGTAATTACCATATTTTCTACACCATGAAATGGGCGGGAAAAGAACAATGCAAATTCATGTCTGTTTGGTTCAAGGAATTTGAATGGGAAAAGAAAGGAAAATGAAGTGAAAAACTATTTTTCTTGTTTGGTTAGAAGAAAAAAGAAAGAAAAATGGAAGGAAAAGAAAATGAGAGGCAAAATGTACTAAGTGGAAGGAAAATCAAATTCCTTCCATTTTGGTGAAGAAAATGAGAGAAAAACCATCTCTTTTCTTTTTCTTCCAAAATCCTTGAACCAAACATAGTGTAAAAGAATTGTCATGGAATTTGGACAGCTTTCCCAATAGACGGTCAGATTTCGCCAATTGCAAATAAAATTGGACCCTAAGATTCTAGTCAAAATTGGATGGAAGTTTGCTCAATTTTGATTCTACTCTTTTATACTCCGTAAGAAATAATATTAGATGATATTAAGGTCGTGTTTGTCCTTAAAAAATATTGGTGTCTAAGGACATATATTTCATTTGAACTCCTCGATTCCATTTTTAGAATTTAAAATCCTCGAATTTAAATTAGGGTCCGTTTGGTATACAAAATTGACGGAATTAGAATAGAATTAGAATTGAAATCCCATAGGATATAATTCTACAGAATTAAATTGTATTAATTCTAATTCATTTTTTACACAATTAATTCCAAATCTGGAATTTATGAATTTCATGTACCAAACAGAGGGAGTATTTTTTTGAATGCTATTGACTCTATTCCAAGGTAGTATATGTTCATACTATTCGAAACTGAGTGAACTTCCCCATTAATCCTGGGAGTGGGCTTGCTACCACTCAAGCCAGGGGAGAAGTTCACAGAGGGAGTATTAAATTTACATATAGGGGAAGGTTCCAATGACATTGGGAACCAATGTCATGGGATGACCCGAGGGCGCTCCGGTGTCCCGTTTGTAAAATTAATGATTTCTATCCCTCTAACCCTCCGGTAAACCCCCCACCCCGCCCCGACCCGAACACACCCCCAACCCCTTTAATTGCATCCCACAAGTCAATTTTGACTTTGGAGTCAAAATTTGACTCCAAAGTCAAAATTGACTTGTGAGGTGCAATTGAATGGGATGGGGGGTGTTCGGGCCGGGGTGGGGTAAGGGGGTTTACCGGGGGGTTAGGGGGTAAGAACCATCAATTTTACGAACGGGGCATTGGAGCGCCTCCGGGTCATCCCATGACATTGGGAACATTGGGAACCAAGGTGCTATATAAAATGGTAGAAAAATGCTAGTGGTACACCAAAGGTGTACCCATATGTCCCCCACCCCCTCCTTGTCCACTAAAAAAGGTAAAAAAATTTAAAAAAAAATAAGTAAATAAAAATCAAATAAAAATGTGTGGTAGAGAGGGTGAGATTTGGACTGCATAAAAAATCTTCCGGCATACTCACTCAGGATGTACTGAAGAAAGCTTGGCGTCTGGCATACTCACTCATCTTCCTAGAAAGCTTTTGAACGGCTTCGCGAGATTTTGGTCTGGGATTTCGCACGAGAGAAGGTCTGGACTTTGGAGTACTGGAGTACTGGCGATTTTGGTCTGGGATTTCGCACGCGATTTTGTCTAGGGTTTCTTTCAACGCGGTCATTCATCCTCTCAGATGTGGTGCTTCAGCACAGACGTGCGCCACCGCTCTCATCTTCTGCCGGAGTCCGCGGCGTGGTTCATCCGGATTATGGGTTCTATCCATCCGCTGACCGATTCTCTTCCACGACCTCACAACGGCAGCGAGCATCTCCATCTCTGATAAAAAATAGCAGGGGAGGGCTGCGTGAAATAGCCTCGACCTAGGGTTTCCTACAGCTGCAGGTCTTCTACTTCCTCATTTTCTTTTTCTTCTTCTTATCTTCGATTTTACATATTTACTCAAGTAGATGTCTGATTTTGTAGTTGAAGACAAGGAATTGGTTTGGATGAGCAATGCTCACTGTGTGTTCGACGAAATGACTCAAAAAGATGTAGCCACATCTACAACGATTGGATCTTGCTTGGACGAAGGGGGTTGGGGGCCAGGTATGTACACAGCTCCAATTACAATTTTAGTTTGATTTTCCATCTAAAAGAACGGCATAGCAGGCAGGCGTCCTCTACCATCTAATCCACACTTCAACTGCAAAGCAATGTTTTCATAGCCACTGGTAGCCTTTTGTTGTTTAGATGATTGTTTTTATGCTGACATTTCCTATTGCAATTGTGTTTGGTTATTGAATACAAGATGATATTTGTTGAATTTAAACCATAAGTTGCAAATTCTATATATTTGGGCTAAATAGCTTCTAAAGCGATTTGTTCAAGTTTTGATTGGTTTGGCGATTATTTTTAGAGAATCTGGACGTAGTACTCCAATACCTGGAGGCTGGAGCTGTACTCTTATTTAACTTTCTAAAGGTTACTCCAATACCTGAGATAGTAATTAATGCATAAAAGGACTTATCAAATAGGTCTATTAATGAACATTTTATCAAGTCTCATAGGATCATAGTCTTTGTAGTAATCAAATTTATTTTTGATGCTTGAGATATTAGTTTTTTGTGAGCTTCTTTCAAATTTTCGGTTTCTGTGATTGTGGTATGGCATATAAAATAATACGTTTTCTTAGAATATGTTAAATTCTTGAATTTGATATTATTAAAGATCTTTAGTAATAAGAGCTGATTTTAGGTACAAATATGTGTCCCTTAAAGTTATCACAAAAAAAACTCTCACATGGACCTGATCGAGTTGTGATCCTCTGAAGAAATCATCGCCATCCTCTCTTCCCTGGCTACGCCCGACCAGGAGTCGAAAATCATGGACCTGATTGAGTCGTGATGGCACGAGCTGGTCGGGGAGATGCACATGAAGGTCTGCTACCCTGGGCTGAAGGGCACGAGTGGCGCATTGTGACTGGGTGTGACCCCAAGAACACCAGGTGGAGCTACCACAACGGTTGGTCTTGGCAGGTGCTGCTTTGGCTGCTGAGTGCAGCTTGCATCAAGACAGGGAGGCCTCAGGTGGCGAGACGGGCGGTGGAGCTGGCAGATTGCCACCGAATTATGTAAGAAAAGCTACATTTTGGCTTCAGATTCCAAAAGGCAGATTTCCACTTAATATGTAAGAAAAGCTATAGTTGGCAAATTATGTTTTTCTAAAAGGCAGATTTCCACTTTATATTGACAATTATGTTTCTCCCCGTGCATTCTCTATTATATTTGTCATTTCCACTGAAAACCGAATTGGCAGATTTCCACTTAATATGTAAGAAAAGCTACAGTTTGGCTTCAGATTTATGTGTTACACTGTCAATATATTTGTTCTTTTTTTGATAAGTTACCGCAAGTATACTATGAATGTGCCTTATATTGTTTGTAGTCTAGGTTCTGTTTGGGAAGGCTGCATTGGCATATCTGTAGTGAAGGTTTGAATTATGTTCTTGATGAATCTTGGTTTTAATTATGTTATTGATGAATAATGTGTCTTCAGACCTTCATTTTCATGTAGTTATTCTTTGGGTGTTGTTATTTTTCTTAGTCAATGGATGAGCAAAAGAGAGAAATGAAGTTGATGGGCTGTGAAGCTACAGTTTCCTCCTATGTAGGTGGTTCATAAAGCCTCAAATATGGTTGGTAGAGAAGGCATCCCTCTTCAGGAAGGATCAGAAAAGGTAATACAATAGCCGTAACTTTTCCTCTCCAATTCTTTTTTATTTGAATTAATTTTCTTAACAACTAGGCTTCTCAAATAACAAATGGTTTGAATTGTTTTTTTATAGATAACAAGTCTGAGCAGCTATAAACTTATCTTAGTAAGGAGTTGTTTTTGAGACTACAAACCAAAGCCTACAAAAAGGAGCAAAAATTCAAGAAACCAAAGCCTACAAACTCCAAGCCTTTCAGGTTAAAAACTGAAGTAAGAAATGCTACACTTTGGCTCAGATTTGTGTGTTACGTTATCAATATTGTTCTTTTTTTTGATAAGTTAACATTTTTGCTATCAAGAAAGAAACATTCTCACGGAATCTAATTTTGCAAGGAAAGGCTATATCCAAAACACCTCCCCAATGGAAATTGTGGATTTTGTCTTTGTAGGATATGTCAAGTATGATTTTGTGGATTTTGCCTCTGTCGATTACCCGAAACACGGTCCTGTTATCTTCTAGATTTCATTCTACCCAAGAAAATTTTAATTTTGTAAGATCCTTTTACTCATTTATAAATTTCCACTTATATTATACTATGCGAATACTCTCTGTAATATATTTTAGCGAGTATGCCTTTTTTTGACCAGTGCTCCCATCCGACCAAAATGTCGGTCAAATATACATTTCTTTTATTGAGTTAACTGTCGGCATTCAAAGTGATTTATTTCTTCATTTGTTTTCCAAATTTAATTTTAGCTTTTAAAGATTGGATCTCTTTATCTTTTTTTACTTTAATATGCCCTATACGTTTTTCTTAGTGTTACTTCAGAGATTAGTTTAAACAAACTCCTACAGGATGGCATGGATTAAAATTTGTTTGAAGCTGAATTCCAGATTATGTTATTTGTCCTTTCCTGACAAAGAAGAGATTGGATGAGAGGATGCTCAGTTCATATTTGGGATTGAACAATTAATGGGGGTTGTTGATGGTGTGGGTGCGTGGGTTGAGGTTGACACATGAGAGTCCACCAATTCGGTCACTTTCGAAAAAAGTCTCAAAACATTCAAAGAGTATGTGGAATGTGCTTGCAGAGATTGACAATAATCGTACCACTTAGATGCTTATGTCACGAGACATTCGTGTCTGCTTTGTTCCTGTTGTGCAAGAGGAAAAGATTCAATGAAAGTGATCTTTCATGATGAACATGTATAGTATTCACAATTTCTTTACTATTTGATTATATGTTATTATGTTTATTTAATTTTATCATTTTCCTTCATCAATGTTTTCCTTAATTATATAGTTTATAATTAGGCCATGCAACGCACGGGTACGAGTCTAGTTTATTATATAAAAACACAATCAAATTTTTTCCTAGACCTAACGGTGCAATTTCATTTTCATATGCGATCCAACAGTTCATTTTTAGAGTGGCAATTTTGAAATAAAAACCCAATTGATGGACATTTATAACTCCCTTTCTCCACCCCTTCTAATTCGGTTCTCTGAACCCAAACGACGTCCTGCCATCTCTCCTCCCTTAGTGCTTTAGCGATCGAACGACCAGAGGGAGTCCATCGTCCTTTCCTTCATCGTCGATAGTCGTCTTCCTCTACTTTACGACGTTCCTCAGCACTTCGATCATCCTCCTCCGTCCATCCGTGCATAGAGCCAACGGAAAACAACGGCTGCATCTCCCCCTCAGCTCACGATTTCATTTTCCCCACTAATCGAGGTGAGGCGTTTTCATGTCTATCGTTAGAGTTAGTTCGTAGATTAGAATCATAATCGAATGAATTGTGCAATTGATTGTAGAATTGGATGAATTGAATGTTGAATTGGATGTTGAATGTGTTTGGGTTGAATTTCCGACGGAATTTCCGGCGGGTCACCGACGTAAAGTCGGCAGCGGGGTAGGTCCGATTTGGCAGACCACTGGGGAGACTCAATTGAGTCTAAATTAGTCCATTTGGACCTGTTTGGGTAAGGATTGATCCAATGAGATTAGGTTTGGTGCAATTGGGTTCATATGGGTTCAATTTAATTTGATTAGGTTTGAGTAGATTACGGCGGATTAAGACCAACTGAACAAGACGGGACAAACCTAGGGATGGTAGCGACCGGCTATCGTCACTGAAACCTAGCGATGGCAGCGACCGAAGATCTTTTACATTCTTAGGGAAGTAATGAGCGTTCAGGATTCTCGTGACTAATTTCCATTGTTTATATTGCAGTTTTTTCTTTTGGTTCTTTTCAACATTAAGGCTTACTTTAAATCATCTGTGTCACCTTAAGAATGTGCAAAGCATTTTCCATCATGTGTGCCCATTCAAACGGAGATCTTCTTGCCTTGTGGAAGGTCACCTTTTAAATTTGAATCAAGGATCTTTAGGATACACAATGAGCCTGAATTTCTTTTGATCTGAAAGTCTAGGCAATATGATTATATGAACTATCATCTTTTTAGTTCTCTTATACTTCTGCCTTCATTTAATATTTTAGAAAGCTTCATACTACTATTCTATATCTCGATATTGGTGATTTTAACCAAGATTATAATCCAGAACTGGTGGTTCTTAAAATTTTAAACTTAGTTTACACTATACGGAGTAATGTAGAGTTGTTTTAGCAATGTTCTAAATGGCTTATTGATGATTTCAGGAATTTCTGGAATTCCTTCAAATTTGATCAATCAAATTCAACTTTACAAAATCTGGTTTTAGTATCTATTAATTTACAAGTCATATTGTCTGATGAAAAAGACTTTAACTATCCTTGGTGCCTCTACATGCCCTTTGTTGATCTGATGCTATTTTAACACCAGGTTTTGCCTTTGTCTATTTTGATGATGAGCATGAGCTGCTGTTCGTCATGTGGACAATGTTGTGTTTGGGTATGTCAAACACAGGCTATTAGTGGAATGGGCAAGGGTAATGCTTTATTGTGTTGCCATGGCCACTCTTGTCTATTTTCAGTGATAGTGATCCCTTCTTTTTTCGTGTTTATCCTTTTTAGGGGGAGCGTGGTAACAAACATCGTGATAGATCCAAGGCTGTGGCAAATCAGAGGCCAACCAAAGCTCTGTTTGTGATCAATTTTGATCCTCACTGGACTAGACTCCGTGAATAGAGAGACTGAGCATTATGGGAAAATCCACCATGTCCGGATTTGGAGGAATTTCGCCTTTGTCCAGTTTGAAACTCAGGAAGAGGCAGCAAAAGCTTTGGCCAACACGATGCGCCACTTCTCTCCATACCTTCAACGGAAGCAACCACGAATCTATCAAGATCCAGTTCAAGAGATACAAAGTTCTTGATTCAGAGTGTTAGCGGAGGAATACCGAGAAGACAAGAAAACGTGGAAGAAACATGCGAGTGCTTATAAAAGAATCAACAAAATCCTTGATTCCGGAAGGTATCGTAACATAATGGATATGAATGCTGGATTGGGAGGTTTCGGTGCAAAGCTTACATCTCCAAAGATGTGGGATATGAATGTTGTGCCCACAATAGCTGAGAAGAACACTTTGGGTGTTATTGTTATATATGAACATGTAATGATTGGCATCTACCATGACTGGTACCGTTCTCTCTTTTCTGCTCTTTAATAACTAAAGTATCTTTGAGTTTAATCTGTTTGATTCCTTGCATGCTTTATGGCTAAAAGAATCCAATCTTTTACATGTGCTGCAAAATTTGCCAATTCTTTTCTCATCATCTTCAGGTGTGAAGCCTTCTCCACCTATCCGAGGACCTATGATTTGATTCATGCTAATGGAATCTTCAGCTTATAAAAGAATAAGTAAGCATTCTTTTTTTAAGGCACTCATAGCTCATCCTTATGGACAAGTTTTATACTCCCTCTTTTCCAAAATAAACTTCATGGTTGAACTTCAAAATGTTTAAGAAAAGTTTTAAATAGTAAAAAAGTGTTTAATTTATTAAAACATTGGTCTTAATGATGCAAAAATTGGACGCAGGTGTGAATATGAAGACATTCTTATAGAGATGGATAGGATCATGCGGCTAGAAGGGGCGGTGATCATTAGGGACGAAGTTGACGTGCTTGTAAAGGTGAAGAAGATAATCGGTGGCATGCGGTGGGACTTCAGATTGATAGACCACGAAGACGGTCCCCTCATCCGGGAGAAAATCCTTGTTGCAGTCAAATAGTATTGGACTGTCGGTGGGACCAACTCAACTATTAGTGTAACACAATGAGGAAAAAGGAAGGAGGTTGGCAGCCCTTTGAGCAGCTAGAAAGACAGAAGGCGGTGATTATACAAGCAGTTTGATGGTAAAATCCCCTTCCATTCGTTTTTACCACACGAAGCTTTGCTCCACAAGGGGATTCATTCATCAATGGAGCACGCGGGCTATGGTAATGTAATTTATCTATATCTGCTCTTCTGTTTGCTCCAGAAAATATGGAGACGAAAAAGTTAGGTTTGTAACATTTACTACTATTATGTTGTTTTTTGTTCTTCCTCTTTTGAGGGAAACCGTCTTCGATTTCATGCCAAAAAAATGAAGCCTTTGTGATCTTAGTAAAATGTGTGAGTACCCTTTTCTTTCTTCAAGGATTGTGCCTCCATGATTCTCTTAGCAGTAATCCCATTCCCTAGAGACTTGAGGAGGACATTTGTTCTTACTATTTCTCTCTAATAAAGTGCTTACATTACACATTTGTTCACAATGTTGTTGAAGAACACACTTATTGCAAGCGAGGTTGAAGCCTGATTTATCGTTCTACTTCTATCATCTTCTTCCAGTTTTCTTTAACGCCTTCCACTTTCTTTCAACGACTTGAAAAATGCACTCTTTTTGTCCCAGTTCAAATCGTCTGTTTTTAAACTCCTTTCAGTGTACGATGTTTGACTGAAGTTATTTTTCAAATCATTTTATATAAAAAATGGTACTTTTTTTCTTGATAAAATGAAAATCTTAAAATGCAATTTCATAGTGCAAGGTCATAAGATGGAATCTAAATGGCCGAAGATGGTAAGATGAAGCCGACAACTCCTCTTCTCATCTCATATCTTCTTACTTTCACATCATCCCTTTTTCAATAATTGATTTTGCGGCGGTGCCTTCCTCGAGTAACCCTAGATCTCACTCAAGAAGGCAAATTTGAAATATGGTCAGCAGGAATTCATCATGGATTTTGGATGACTTCTTCATAGATATTAAGGTCTACTTTTAATTTTTCTTTTTATTACGGAGTATTTTGTTTTTTTATTGACTTAGATTTTTATAGATTCGATTAACCAATGCTAACTAATTTTATGTTTATTTTGATTTAAGATTAGCTGTTTTTTTCTTTACACTTTAGATTTCTGAATGATTCATGGCAATTTTGAGTTAACACGATTCAGAGAGCAAAGAGACTTGGGGTTTGGTCAAGGCCATCCTAATTGGAGAATGTATCCTCTCACAAACTAAGAGGAATCTTGAGGCTCAAGTAGGGGGGTAATTACCTTTTCTTCTTTCTATCTTAATTTATTTATAAATTTTTGAATTTTTTCCTCATCAAAAATTTGATTCATAAGCGTCATTTCTTTTCTAAAGAAGTTACATCTTTCCCCCGCCAATTCAATATAGAGAAGCAATCAATTCAAGATTTACTAATAATCCTATACTTTATATTATTTTTTTTTTAAATGTGTTTTGTTGTTCAATAAATTTTTATTTTTTTGTTTATTTCCAGTAATGTTGGATAGGAATGAGGAGAACAATTGCTTCATATTCTCATTCCTCGGAAACCCTTCGTGCAATGTGTTGTCTCAATCTGAAAGGCCACTTACCTGCGTAGAGCATGGCTTGGGGTAACACCTCTTACTACTATCAAATTATATGGATTTTGATTTTAATCATAGCAATTCTACAACTGCACATGGATACAATTCTCTCCTTTGTGCTGTATTGATGCGGTGAACTGATTTCATACAAAGATGAATCCAAATGTCTTCATGAAAGTGTACTCGCTGTCATTTACGTTAGATTTAGTGATCCCCTAATAGTCATAGGTTCCATATCTTTTCATTAGAAATTGCTATATTGAGCTTGACATTAATTATGATGGGTATGGGTTATTAATTAGTCAGATTTATTGACTCTATAACAATTGTGCTTTATCGTAGGTCATTAGTTACACATAAGATTTATCCAGTATGTAAATAATAAGGGACATAATAATTAAGAACAAGCAATCCTAGAATCATTTTAAGGTTTAGATGAATACTTTTTTGTTGGCCTTTTTGAGCTCATGATTTTTCAATAATCTTTTCTAACTTCGCAAGGTGGATTTGCAAATTCATCGTGTTTGATGAGGCATATTCCAGTGGGCGAGTCACCGGAACTCAATCTGATTTTGGGTATTCCAAAGAACTAAACTCTTTGGATGGATTGAGTGCTGAATTTGTCAAAGCATTCATAGGCAATGACTAAGGAGTACTATGGAAGGATGTATTTTTGTGAACTCTATGACAAATTAGTGTTTAGAGTTTCAAAATTTTTATACTTCAGAATGAAGTTCCTAATACGGAGTATTTGTTTTGAGATTTTGAAGATTGATTACTCAACAAGCGTTTGAGAGGGAAAAAAATATTAGTGAAATTTGTACTAAATAGTACGGAGTACTAAAACATATGTCATTTTGTAATGTAGTACTTAAAATAGTATTTGAATAATGTCCAGCAATGACGGATATTTACTTGAACAATAACCATCGGACAATGACCAGTCGTACTACATTAGAAAATAAAAATATATGGTACTACATTGAGAAAGTCATTATGTTTTAGAACTATTTAGATAAATTTTCCAAAAAAAAATTACTCCATACTATACACTAAAGCAGGTGAGTTTTTACCAGAAATTCCCATGCATATGGATTATCATGAAATCTTCCTCATTATTACAACAGAAAATTTTCCGTCTGATCTGAAAGAGGCAATCACATGAATGGAGAAATTAATCATATATATATGTGTGTGTGTGTGTGTGTGTTAAATACTTACTTATTTTGTAATTGATTGCCTTATTATATAAATTTCTAACGTATTATTTTTTTTATTTCTTTGATTGCTTTCCTAAACAAATGAGAACTTGTCAAAAAGTAAAGCCACGTAAATATCCCCATGTGTCAATTTTTAAAAAGCCACTTGTCGTTTTCTAAAAAGGCATATGTCAAATTCTTAAAGTTAGGAGTGTCAAATGAATATATAAAGGATTGGCTTGTTGTTTCTAAAAGTAACTTTTTAAAAAGTACTCCGTATCTTTTTATCAAACTTGATTTAGTTTCTTTTAGATATTGTGCAATCAGCAATGCTAGGTTTACAAGCAAAATAATGTATTTTGTCAAACTTCACAAACTTATATTATCATTTCATATGTAAAATCTCATTTTAAAATTATTTTAGGAAACTTAATCTTTTTGTTGAAGTTTACCAATAGTAAATTTGTAAAATTTGTGATGATTTTGTTTATGAACTAGATATTTCCCTTGTGCAATTAGCATGACAAAGGAGATTAATATACTCCGTATGATGGTACCATCTCGTCACAAAATGACATGATAACAAATGAATTTAGGTACCACTAGAGTCAAGGAAGAAGTTGACTGCTATCCTTATTTCTAAGGTCAACTTCAGATTGTTCATCCGACTTTTAAGTGTGCATGGTAACATAGTTTTATTAGAAGATAAAATGTCATCAAAAAATATAATTTTTTAATGTACTCGTCTTTAAAAAGGCTATTTATCCCGGTTTCATGTACTCTCTTCATAAAATTAATCTTGTTTTGATCTTTTTCAGTTAAACACACTACTTTATTATAAATTATGAGAAAAATATATTGAATTAAAAAATAAATTTAATATAATTGAGTAATCTTAGAATATAGTTTTGATATATTAAATTTTTATAACATTTATTTATTTAGATTACGTTTAATTTATGATCAAAGAGTGTCATTTTTTAACAAAAAAAAGTAAGAGATTTCGAGGGCGGAGGGACATGTTATGTGCATGCACTCATATGTTACATTAATGTCTTCAACCATGTTAATGGGTACACTAAGAACCGATCGAAAAAAATGTACCTCAAATTATATCCGAAAGGATACATTTGTATTGCAATTTAATGTCTGTTTAAATCATCACACTAACAGCAAAGTAACATAAAATGTTAGTATATGTCTTTTAGATACAATGTGAGATACAATATTTGAGGTACACATAGCTTAATTCTAGCCTAATGTCTTAAACTACGTACATGCGATCATGCGAATAGAATTATCACTACATTTGCATGACATGAATGTGTACATTTAGTCATATTTAATGCAAATTTCACATTTTTAAAACTTGTAATATCGAACATATAATTATCATGTAATTTATGATGATAGACTATCTTAATTAATAAATCCATTTGAGTTTAATTGAGAACATTGAGGAATATACACCGTATAGTACCTATATTTTATAGTATAAAATATTTGCACTAAATAACACTAAAACTTAAATCATTTTTATATAATACTTAAATTGTTTTATTCTCTAAATTGCACTTAATAATGTCCATAATATCCTGTGATGACGAACATTTAATTGAATAATGACTAATTGATAATGACAAATTAAACATTTACATTGATAAAAAACACATGTGATACTATTTAGAAAAAATCATTATGTTTTAGTACGTGCTATTTACGTAAATTCTCCTTACAGTATTACAGTTTGAATAAATATTGTAGTTGTTTATGAGATGCCTTTGTCATTAATTATGAAATGGTGAATTGATCTATATAATAATTTTTTTAATATCGTATCAAATGTTTTATTTTCTCCGGGGAAAATAAAAAATTTTAGGTTTTACATTGAGAAAAAACTAATACTCCGTATTTTAATACTATTTATTAATACAAAATTTTACGTATGAAAAAATACATGTCAAGATGATTTCATTCTGTTTTAATTGCTCTTTTGGAAGAAAATTGATAAAAAATGGTTTGTCTTGTATAGTAAGTTGTATGCGTCTAACATGATTCACACCACTTTTTCTATTCGAGAATTGCAAACAATAGATCTAAAAAATATAAATAATTTCATCATATAATATATGTTTTTCCATTAAAAAGAATTTAAAACTCGTGCTCCATAACTAAGACGGTACTCATCAGTACCTTAATTATTTGGTACTCTACTCTTTAAGTATTATTCATTCTCAAACACCTTCCCAGTCAAATACTCTAGAAAATTTGTTGTCATCTGGAAATTCACCGCAACAAATATAAAATCCGTCGGTCTTGACCTTCCAATTGGAGTACATCTCGTTCATGCATGAATCATTTTGTCCATCAAAAACTGGAAAGCCTTGTATCTTGGAGCCCCAGGAGAAATCACACCAAAACATAGTCTTTCCAAACAAGCTCACGCGGAAACGGATCTCCCGCTCCTGATTCTCCGCCAACTTCCAAGGTGCCAGACTATTTAAATTGGAATGACATTTCACGAGCAGTGGTTGGGGAGGCTGGATCGGATTGTAGGTCGGAATCGTATTGTTAATCCGTACCACTTTTTTAGGGAAGAAAAGAGGCTCCGCACTTGCAGTCTGTAAATGCAATGACAGTGTAAAATAACAAATGATGATAAGAGAAAAGGCAATGAGTGGGGAGGAAGATTTTGAGGAGGAAAACATGGTCATCGTCATCGTCCTCTTCTAAATTGAGTCGGAGGTTGTGAGCATCGAATCAATACTCGCAAGCATTATATATATATGCACGCAAGTCGCCGTAGTATTTGCAAATCCCGTTATGGAAGGAAAAGTTATGGTTTTGTATGGAAAGTGAATATACTCTAATCTCATCCCATACGGGTGTATTTATTATAGAGATTCACAATTCAATCCATATTACTCCGTATATTATACTGAGCATTTATTTCTTTCCTTAACGAAATAATAATTTTAGCCAATTAATAATTACCCGAGTACTTCCTAATCACAATTTCATATATAGTTTCCATAATTACGGAATATATCCTTCTATAACTCAATACAATTGATCTCCCTTCTGATCGGCCGGGCCTGCCTCCCTTTATTGAGGACCGGGTTTTCACATTAACGCACCAAAACTTTGTATCATTGTGAAATATTAAAATGTTGGTGTATATCTTTGATGTACAATTAGTGTATAAATTTTAGTGTACATGTAGCATGCTCCTTCATCCATTTATCTAATACTCCCTCCGTCCCAAAAAGATCGTTACGTTTCATTTCTTTGCGCATCACAAAAAGCAATGCTACTCACATCTAAAATTTCTAAAATTTACCATATTTACTCTTTATTATAAGATGAAATTGTTTTGAAAGTTTTTTTGGCATTTGAGATGATATAAAAATATTTTAAGAGATGCGCAAAGAAATGAAACGTAACGATCTTTTTGGGACGGATGGAGTATTATTTGTTTCCTCAATCTCGGTATCTATATTTTTTGAATATTCCATTATACGAACAGATTACTTCCCTTTCTAATTATTTCTCCGATTCTTGACTTTTATACGAACTAGTATTTCTACCCGTGCCATGCACGGGTTCGGACGGAATTTTTTTCGATTCTATGATGTGGATCTTGATTTAAATTTGACATATTATTTAAAGGTCAAATATAAATGATCTATGTTTAATGTATTTTTACAAATTTATAATTTCAAATCCAAACTCAAAATCTACTTATATGATGCAATTGAAGAGGGTGATGAAGTGCGTTTAGGTCGGGACAAGGTGGGAGGGTTTATCGGGGGTTAGAAGAAGTAGGAACTGTCAATTTTACGAATGGGGCGCCGAAGCGTTCTTGGGTCATCCCATAACATTGTTTCCCAATGTCATGTAAACCTTCCCCTATATAGTAGGGAATATAAATATGGATTCTCTCAACTTTCAAATTTTATTATGAGATACTCTGTATTATATTTCCATTTCAAGTGACCGTTTTTATTTTAAAACTCCATCTGTTCTTTTTAACACTTCCTATATATTTTGACTTTGTGCCAAAATTAGAAAAATGTAATTTTGGTTGATTTTCTAAATTTGCCTATGATGTTATGAGTAAAGTAAGATGTGATAGTTTGGTTATTAGTAAAAAGTATGATGTACTCCGTAATAGATAGGGTATGAAAAAATAGGGGTAAAAGTGGTTTTTAATAGAAAGTAGAAGTGTTTTAGGGAATTGGAAAAAAATGAAAGAGAGAGTTTTATGGAACGAAGGGAGTAGTTTACTAGTATCACAGCCGTGCGTTGCACGGGTATATTTATATTACCAAATTTAAATCAGTTTTCAACGAAATGAATTTAAAAACGCACTTGAAAGAATCTAATTACTCCCTCCGTCCCAAATTATTTGCCACATTTCTCTTACCGAGGCAAAATATCAAGTTTTTTCAATTCATTTTATTTACATATTGGTAAAGAAATAAAAATTACTCCCTCCGTTCCAGAGTATTTGTCCACTTTCATTTTTACACGCCATCCAATACATTTTTTAATCCATTTAATCTTGTAATTTGTATATTAAAAAATTATATAAATTATATATTAATAATCTATATGTTAAGACAAATCAAACAAGATCAAACATGACTATATTTAGGCTTACACATTTAGAGAATTTGATTAATCAAAGTGCTTAGATGAACAGTTTCAAAAGTCAAAAGTGGACAAATATAGCGGGACGGAGGTAGTATATATCAAAAAACTACATGAAAAGTTCTTCAAAATAAGAGGTGTTAAAAGTATTTTATTTTATCAAATAACCGATGAAAATGTAGAAATAAACAAAAGTTCCCGCGACTACTGAAAAAACAAATATGACAAATAATTTGGGACGGAGGATGTACAAAAATATTTGAAAATGATCATATTTATACCACGAAAAGTTTTTTTTGCTTATTCTATATTCTATTTTCCTGTTTTAGAGTTTTTTTAAATTTTAAAATTACAATGTAATATTTTCGGAAAAATTACACGTTTGGTGTTCTTACCATTTCAACATTCTTTTTTTAATTTAACTCTGTGCTACGCACGGGGTCGAACGAATGTTACTTTTAACTCTGCTAATTTTTTGTTTTAAGTAAATAATTTAAAAAATAAAGGTAAATATAATATAGAATGTTAGATACGACATAAACAGAGTATGCTAACTAAAATTCATGTCTATAAAAATGAAAAGAATGTATAAATGTTTCAATTAGATCCAAATTTTTTTAGAAAACTGTAGGGTAAATTACACTTTTGGTGCAATTGCAAGGGTTACCATTGTCATCTAAAACTAACACTTTCAATCTTTTCTTAGTTTTCACTTGTGAAACTGACCGATGGTAAAAAAATAATCCAACAAATGATAATGTTTGGTCTTGACTCTTATTGATTGTCGTGCCAAAACATAAAGATATTGAAAATTATATTGTCTTTTTTGAAACTTAAATGGCAATTCAGGTTTTGACGGTACCAAATTCATTCTTGGTATGTTAACTTTCTCACTGGCACTGTTTCGTGATACAAAAATTGCACTGATAACGTTTTTTGGCAACTCTTTAACTATTAACAATTACAATTACACAATCCAAATGTTTGATCAATGTTTTTAATTACATAATTGGTACGCCTTTCTTCAAAATGATTCTATGGTTTGGAATCCTAAAACACTTGATATTGTTTAAAAACTCATTCGTTATCCAATCACCATCTATGCCTATATCTAAATCTGCTTGACATAAATAATCAGAGCTCAAATACTCCTTTTCATCTCCAAGAATAAGAGACAAAAGAAAATCACTGATCATTTCAACAAGTACAAGTGTGAGTAATCTTTCATATTTTCCAATAACTCTAGATACGTGAATTCCATTATACTCTGAAATAGAGAACTTGAGTTCAGAATCAAGGATTCAGGTGCAATGGAATTTCAATTTCACCAATTCCATCATTAACCATGCCAAACCGTCCATCTTCAATCTTGACTGTCCACTCAGAAAAAAGGTATGTGTCACTGTCTACGTGACACAGGATAAAGATAAATGCAATCTCATATTGTTAATCAATATATATACTATATAATATGACGACAAACTCAATAAGTTAATTAATTTAAAGTTAGAATAACAAAAAAAGATGGTAAATATTTCATTATTTTTTAAAAGTAAAATAAAGTAAAATCAAACTTCTCCCTAGTTTGAGTGGTAGGAAGCTCATTCCCGAAGATTAGTGAGGAAGTTCACCCAGGTTCGAGCTCTAGTGGAGGCGAAAACATTAGCTCTTTGTGCGTCATTAGGTTGAAAATAATATGAATAAATATTACCTTATAATAGAGTCAATAGCATTCAAAAAATAAATAAATTAATACATGGTCAATTATATTTATAGAAACATTTTTAAAACATATTTCCATTATTAATTTGATTAAATATAATACTCCCTCTGTTCCCACAAAATCCTTTTCCTTTCATTTTTCATACGTCCCAAAAAACCATTCCCTTTTCAATTAAAAACTCACTTTTAACCCTATTAATTCTTAACCTATGATCTATAATATCACACTTTTAAGACGCAATTCAAGAGGGTGATGAAGTGCGTTTGAGTCGGGACGGGGTGGGAGGGTTTATCGGGGGTTAGAAGAGGTAGATACTGTTAATTTTACGAACGAGGCGCCGAAGCATTCTTGGGTCATCCCATAACATTAGTTCCCAATGTCATGTAAACCTTCCCCTATATAGTAAGAAATATAAATATGGATTCTCTCAACTTTCAAATTTTATTATGAGATACTATGTATTATATTTCCATTTCAAGTGACCGTTTTTATTTTAAAACTACATCTGTTCTTTTTAACACTTCCTATATATTTTGACTTTGTGCCAAAATCAGGAAAATGTAATTTTGGTTGATTTTCTAAATTTGCCTCTGATGTTATGAGTAAAGTAAGATGTGATAGTTTGGTTATTAGTAAAAAGTATGATGTAATAGATAGGGTATGAAAAAATAGAGGTAAAAGTGATTTTTAATAGAAAATAGAAGTGTTTTAGGGAATTGGAAAAAAATGAGAGAGAGAGTTTTTTGAAACGAAGGGAGTAGTTTACTAGTATCACAGCCGTGCGTTGCACGGGTTATATTTATATTACCAAATTTAAATTAGTTTTCAACGAAATGAATTTAAAAACGCACTTGAAAGAATCTAATTACTCCCACCGTCCCAAATTATTTGCCGCATTTCTCTTATCGAGGCAAAATATCAAGTTTTTTCAATTCATTTTATTTACATATTGGTAAAGAAATAAAAATTACTCCCTCCGTTCCAGAGTATTTGTCCACTTTCATTTTTACACGCCATCTAATACACTTTTTTAATCCATTTAATCTTGTAATTTGTATATTAAAAAATTATATAAATTATATATTAATAATCTATATGTTAAGACAAATCAAACAAGATCACACATGACTATATTTAGGCTTACACATTTAGAGAATTTGATGAATCAAAGTGCTTAGATGAACAATTCCAATAAACAATTCCAAAAGTCAAAAGTGGACAAATATAGCGGGACGGAGGTAGTACATATCAAAAAACTACATGAAAAGTTCTTCAAAATAAGAGGTGTTAAGAGTATTTTATTTTATCAAATAACCGATGAAAATGTAGAAATAAACAAAAGTTCCCGCGACTACTGAAAAAGCAAATATAACAAATAATTTGGGACAGAGGATGTACAAAAATATTTGAAAATGATCATATTTATACTACGAAAAGTTTTTTTTTCTTATTCTATATTCTATTTTCCTGTTTTAGAGTTTTTTTTAATTTTAAAATTACAATGTAATATTTTCAGAAAAATTACACGTTTGGTGTTCTTACCTTTTCAACATTCTTTTTTTAATTTAATTTTTTTAATTATCAACACGTATTTATGGTTCTTTCTTACCAAAACTGTGTAAAAGAAAATTACTTTATTTATAATATCTATACATTATAAATGGAAACATATGTCTATTTTTAATTGTATGCAAGTCGAATTATAAATATATGTACGCAAGCTGGTCTATGTTAATTAGAGCCTGTTTGGGAATAGCTTTAGCTATTAGAGTTAGCGTTTTGAAAAAGCTATGTACGGGCAGCGTTTAGCGTTAGCGTTTTCAAAGTAATCTGCACCGTCAAAATTTTATCCAAAACGCTAACGCTAATCTCTAACGCTATTCCCAAACAGGCCCTTAATCTCTTATTTACAAATCCCATTGTTGAATGAAAACTTGATCTTTTTGTATGGAAAGTGAATATATACTCCGATCCCATCCGATCTGGGTGTATACATGATTCACAATTCAATCCATATCTTTTATATACGAAATATAAATTTGAGAATTCAATGCATTAGAGCTTGACGTTTGGCACAATTATGGTATACATGTGGTATATTATATTATGTGCATTTGATTTATGAGTTAAAAATTATTCAATAATACTTGACATGGAATTAAATTTTTATTTTTCATCAAAAATAAAATTATTTAAAATAAAAATTACACGAAATCATTTATTTTAAATTATCAAGAATAAAATTATTCAATAAATCCTTTATATAAAAAGGAGGGAACTTTTCACCAATAGTTTTCCCGCCCATGTGCAAACACATATGAGCTGTTGATATTGGACCATTAGAATGATCAACGACTGTAGATTTTACCATTTAATGATCATATTATTTAAGGAAGCAGCATATTGATCCATTGATTTTCATATATGCAAAGATTTGTAATGAAAAGAAAATTAATTGCAAAATATATGGAACGATTTCAATGAACAATGTTATTTTTTAGAATTTGTGTGCATTAAATAAAGGGTTTTAAATAAGGGAAACGATTAGTGATGAAAATTTTTATCGAATTAGTCTAACAATAACAATTAGTAATTTGTCTAGCAATATTTATGGAAATATTTGTAATGAAAAGGAACTTAATTGCGAGATTTGTTACATAATTGTCACAAACTTACAAACTTACTATTTGTGAAGTCAATAAATAAAATTAAATAGTCTAAACTAATTTTAAAATTAAAATTTAAACGATAAATAGTTAGTTTGTGAGTATCCTATTTGTGAATATAGCATAACTCTTTTAGAATTCATGTGTATTAAATAAAGGGTTTTTATTAAAGCAAAGGAAACTATTGGGGAGACGTGTCACTTTTAAAAAAAAGGAAATACCTAGAGAAACATTCGAATAATATTTTAAAAAATAATACCTTTTGATTCTTAAATAAACTTAACTAACGTGAATTATTGAAGTCATTGTGAAGTCAAAGTACAAAATATAAAACCAATAACTATCCAAAAATAATGTGAGCTCTAAAGTAGGTTGTAATACAAACTTAAATTACTTCATGAATGTAAAGTCATGGCCACGAAAGTAATTAATTAAACACTAAAAAAAGGAAAAAAAGACTAAAGTAAAAGTAAAACATTGAAAATATAGCAAAATAAAAGTTTCGTGTTTTTATTCTCACAATGGATGTTAAAATGCATTTACATTATCAATCATTATCATGTACATTATCAAAAAATATGGTAAAATGCACATGTACGAACATTGTCACATTACCGCAGTGCAAACTCTTATGTTTTACTGTGGTGATTTCTTAACATTAAACAGCATAAGAACATGTATTTTAATATCTACGTGTAATTAATAATGAAAATGAGTAACGCCACGTTGAGTACACGAAATTCAAACTATGGAATTGGAATTGAGAACTTCAATTCTAATTCTCATTTTTGGGAATATAAAAATTATGTGAATTTGGATTTGATAGTGCAAAAAATGAATTGGAATTAGTAAATTCAGTTCAATGGAATTGAATCCAATGAAATTTTAATTTTAACTAAGAGCACTGGAAATACGTATGAAGCCCCGGGGCTTCAAACTCTCTATCACTACCACGTCAGCTTTAACTTACACTAAAAATTCACTGGAAATGGGTTTGAAGCCCCGGGGCTTCAAACTGGGGCTTCAAACCTTCATTTTTTACATTTTTAAATATACATCTTCTAAATTTAAATTAATAAATTTATATTAATTTATTATTTATATTAATCGCAATGAGACTAGTGCATTAAAAAATTACATTCATTAAAAAAATAATTAAAAAATTACATTAATTAAAAAATGAACATTTAATTAAAAAATTACATTAATTAAAAAATTAAAACAAATTATATTTAGGTTTGATCTTGTTATGTCTGCTCTCGAAAGAAAATTATATTCGTTTGGTCGTTTGACTCGAGACCGGACAAAGGAACATCAAAAATGAAGAGATTAATGTTAAAAAGATGAAAAAAATTGAATATTTTTTTAATTTGAAGAAGATAGAGGAAAAGATTTTGTCGGTGTTTAATTTAAAAAAAATAAAGAAGAAAGATTTTGGTTGTGAGTTTTATTTTTTAAAAAAAAATTGAAGAGGAAAATATTTTGTGAGTGTTTAGAGGAAGAGTTTTTTTTATTTGAAGAAAATAGGGCAAAACACCCGTTATAAGTTTGACGCAATGCATTTAATGCTCGGATGAAGCGGCGTTAAAAATGCAATAACGCCCACTGGTTTTTACATGCATACCTAGTGGCCTAATATCTCACCCGTGCCTTGTGCGTTACGGAAAATGATCTTTTGATAAATTTAAAGATAAGAGCTTAATATACAGTATGTGTTTTAATTTATAAGACACAAATCGACATTGCAATTTTGCTAGGAAAAAAATTACTATACATTTATTACCATCTAAATTTAAGATATCTTTTGAGATGATTAACCACTTCAACAAGTTCCAAAGTGGAAATTCAATACCAAAATACACTCCCTTTAAATCTCTCCGAAAAAACATAAGTCCCATGTTTCATGGGACGGAGGGAGTATGTTACTGGCCATAATATTGTCACTTGTATGGTGTATTTCTTCGACCATGGCTGCAACGTGTCATTACCCTAGCCTCTTTTGTCAAAAGATGTAATGAAATAACAATATCCATGAAATTGTTTGCATCGCCGGTCTTGCCATTGCCATCAATGAATTGCTGAAGCTCCATTGAATTTTGCACTCTTGTTGATTACGCAAAATCTTAGACCTCCATTTCACCATATAAATACTACTCCATAACATACATTTTAATTTAAGACGAAAAGAGTACGATAAACAAATTTATTGCCAACATAACATAATAAGTGACATATTTGGTGCAAAGAATTACTCCAATGTTTATTACGTACGTGTTAAATATATTAAGTATATATTTAGTATCTTGTGTATATAGTAGTTCTCATACATGTATAGTCCTTATTAATTAAAGATTCCTAACATAGTAGGTTTCCTATTATAACTAGGACTACTCTACTATATAATATCCCTTGTATTCCCACATTATGATTATCGGAATATATCAATTCTTCATGGTATCAGAGCCCTAAAATTTTCACGGCTCTCTCTCCTTGTTTCGGCTCTCTCTCGGCAGCATCTCTCTCTCTCTGCCGTAGCTCTCTCTCTCTCGGCAGCATCTCTCTCTCTGCCGTAGCTCTCTCTCTCCCTGCCAACCCTCTCTCTCGGCCATCTCCCCTATATCTCACCATGGATGAAGTCTCCTCCGTCTCCTCCGACAACACCAACAACACCAAATCTCCCCACCTTGCTTTTACAACAATCTCAAACATTAAACTCCATATCCCCGTTCAACTCAGTATCTCGGAGCCAAACTACAAAAAATGGAGTCGACTCTTTCGTCTCCTTGTTCTTCGATTTAATCTCATGGGATATCTTGACGACACTATCGTCGCCAAATCGGCCAACGATGCTGAGTGGTTCCAATTTGACGCCCTACTTCAAGGATGGATCTTGTCTACCGTCTCCGATGAGGTCTCCGATCTCGTCCTCGCAAACAGCCCTACAGCTGCGGCACTCTGGAAAGCGATCTACAAATTGTTTCATGACAACAAGCACGCCCGGGCGATGCAATTGGAGCACCGGTTTCGCACCACCGTCAAAGGAACCAAGACAATAAATGAGTATTGTCACACTCTCAAGAACCTAGCCGACTATCTCGACGACATAGATGCTCCGGTGACCGAACACGCCCTCGTCTTACAAGTGCTTCAAGGATTGCCACATGACATCCGGGGCCAAGTTCACTTTTTGCAGTATCAGAACCCGTTTCCGACGTTCCTGGAAGTCCGATCGGCTCTCCTCTTGGTCGAACAACAGCAGGCCGACGCCCTCCCCAACGCCGCACAGTCCACCGCCCTTCTCAGCTTCGGCGGCGGCGGCGGCAGCAACATGGCGGGCGGGGGTCAGTCGCGGCCAGGCAGCAGCGGGCAGAACTCCGGGCGTGGCAGTTTCGGCGGATCAAATCGGGTCAATTCTGGTGGCTACCGCGGGCGTGGACGTGGACGTGGACGAGGCAGCTTGAATCAACGACAACCCGGCCCAAATACCTAGCAGTTCCCCACTCCCTCACCTGGCCTTCTAGGCCCACGACCCTACTCCCCCTACCCGGCCCAGGCCCACGTGGCCCATTACCCGAACCCAGCCCAATACCCTACCCCGCCACATACCAAGTACCAAACACCCAACCCGTACTACCCAACCCAGTACCCAAACCCGACCCCCCTACCCCCACCCCTTTATCCGCCAACCCCCACCCCCACCTCACCCTACCCGCAACACTACAGCCACCCCCCCCTCCCCTACGGCCCTAACCTATAGCCTTGAAAACCTACACCTCAACTCCCACCCTACCTGGTTCATGGACACCGGAGCTTCACACCACATCACCGCCGACTCAGGTACTGTATCTCATGTATTTCCTTCGAACATTAATTCACCTTCTCATATTATTGTAGGCAATGGATCTAGAGTAAGCACTACGGGTTCTGGCAACGAATTCCTTAAAACTCACCCTCCCCTTTCCCTAAACAATGTCCTTGTATCCCCTCACATTATTCACAACCTTATTTCTATCCGTCAATTTACTCGTGATAACAACTGTTCAGTTGAATTTGACTCATCTGGTTTCTCTGTGAAGGACAACCTGACGGGAGCCGTGATTCATCGATCCAGTAGCGACGGACACCTCTATCCATTCTCTCAAGCCTGCCCCCAGCACAACTCCACCTCACCAAAGTCGACCTCCCAACATGGCACCGCCGTCTTGGACACCCGAGCCCAGCTGTGCTCCATGGCATCTCTTCTGTCTTAGATAGCAATAATAAATCAAAGTTAGATTTTCTTTGTCATGCGTGTCAACTAGGCAAACATGTTCGCCTACCATTTCAGTCTTCGAGTCGTATTTCTCAGTTTCCTTTTCAATTAATGCATACAGACTTATGGCAATCTCATGTTCCTAGTGTGACTGGTTTTAAACTTTACATGCTCTTACTTGATGATTTCTCGCATTACTTATGAGTTTTTCCGTTACGTCACAGATCTGATGTCTACTCTCATTTGGTCAAATTCAATGCTTTTGTCAAAAATCAATTCAATACGACCATCAAAGCCGTTCAATGTGACAATGGCACTGAATATCGTAACAACCCATTAGCCACATTTTATGAGTCCTTGGGAATCTTGTTTCGCTTCTCCTGTCCTTACACTAGCCAGAAAAAATGGCCACGCAGAACGCACCATCCGCACCATAAATAACACCATGCGCACCCTCCTGTTCCAAGCCAACTTACCACCCCAATTTTGGGTTGAAGCCCTTCACATGGCCACTCATCTCTTTAATCTTCTACCCACCACCACTTTACAAAACCGCACCCCCCATGAAGCCTTATATAACACCCCTCCACCCTACAACCACCTACGTGTCTTTGGATGTCTCTGCTACCCCAACTTATCCGCCACTACCCCTCATAAATTAGCCCCCCGTTCTGCGCGGTGCATTTTCCTAGGCTATCCCGAGTCTCAACGTGGGTATCGGTGCTATGATCTCACTACTCAGAAAATCATCGTGTCACGCCATGTCACGTTTGATAAGTCTACCTTCCCATATGCCCCACCACAGTCTCCGTCTAACTACACATTTCTTGATGCCATGGAGGACAGTATCCCACCCCATTTTCAACATCTCCTTAGCCAACCCTCTCCCCACACCCCACAGCCCCCACCGGCCCAACCTCCCCTCATACAGCCCACCCCTCAACACCGCCCTTCACCACCCAGCCTACCCCCATTCTGCCCAGCCCCATTCACCCGCGGCCCAGCAGCCCAACACCCACGGCCCAGCAGCCCAAACATCCCCACCCCTCTCCTCCCCGCAGCCCAACAAACCTCCCACAGCCCACCTCCACTATTTCCCCCTCCTCGGCCCAATCTCCTCCCAGTCCACATGACACGGCCCACCCACCTGAAGCAACCCAGCATCCTCAGCCCACTCATCCCATGACCACCCGCGCTAAGGCCGGGATCTTTTTACCCTAAACGAGTCCTAAACCTAAACACCGTTGCTAGCATCTCTCCCATTCCCCCCACCTACCGTAGTGCACTTAAAGATCAAAATTGGTACAATGCTATGTTAGATGAATATAATGCTTTGATTGCTAATAATACATGGGATTTAGTACCTCCCTCCCCTAACCAAAATATTATCTCCGGTAAATGGCTTTTTAGACACAAACTTAGCCCTACAGGTGAACTGTCCAGGTACAAAGCCAGATGGGTTGTTCGAGGATTCAATCAGCGTCATGGCATAGATTATGATGAGACATTCAGCCCGGTGGTCAAATCGGAAACTATTCGGATCATTCTCATTTTAGCCGTATCACGAGGATGGCCAATTCACCAGCTTGATGTCAAGAATGCCTTTCTTCATGGCACTCTCACAGAGACGGTATACACGGCCCAACCATCTGGATTTCAGGATCCTGCCCGACCCCACTATGTGTGCAAACTGAACAAGGCGCTCTATGGACTGAAACAAGCACCGCGGTCTTGGTATCAGCGTTTTACTGGCTTTCTTCTCACGATTGGCTTCCGCGGGTGCAAGAGCGACACCTCACTGTTCACTTATGGCCAGGGGTCTCAGATGGCTTTCCTACTTCTATATGTTGATGACATCATTCTCACGGCTTCCTCGCAGGATCTTCTACATCGGGTCATACAGCGGTTGAAGGGTGAGTTTGCTATGACAGATATGGGGGACCTACGTTTCTTTCTCGGGATCAATGTTCAGCGCACCTCCCGTGGCTTGTTCCTGACACAGACCCAGTTTCTCTATGATATTCTTGATCGAGCGGGCATGCTCAACTGTAAACCGGTTTCCACTCCGGTTGATACACGCGGGAAACTGTCAGCTTCAGGAGGAACACCTGCGCCAGATCCCTCTCTTTATTGCTCCATTGTGGGAGCCCTACAGTACCTCACCTTCACTCGTCCTGACATCACTTATGCCGTGCAGCAGCTCTGTCTCTTCCTACATGATCCACGCACGCCCCATGTCACGGCCATGAAGCGGGTTTTGCGATACCTTCATGGCACACCATCACATGGCATCTCCATCTCCAGATCTCACACAGACCAGATGCGGGCCTATTCTGATGCCGATTGGGCCGGCTGCCCTGACACCCGCCGGTCCACTTTCGGCTACTGCATATTCCTTGGCGATAATCTCATTTCCTGGTCTTCTAAGCGCCAGCTCACCACGTCCAGATCCAGTGCCGAGGCAGAAAATCGAGCAGTAGCCAATGCCGTAGCCGAAGTCAGCTGGATACGTAATCTTCTCCTCGAGCTCCAGCAACCACTCAGTCAATCCACTCTTGTTTTTTGTGATAATGTGAGTGCAGTCTACCTCTCTGCAAATCCTGTTAAGCATCAGCGCACGAAGCACATCGAGGTTGACATACACTTCGTTAGAGACCGCGTGGCTCTCGGACAGGTCCGCGTACTACATGTCCCTTCGTCTCTCCAGTATGCTGATATCTTCACGAAGGGTCTTCCATCCATCATTTTTTCAGAATTCCGGGATTGCTTGGGCGTTCGGCATTCCGCACCAGTGCCGTTGGGAGCATGTTAAATATATTAAGTATATATTTAGTATCTTGTGTATATAGTAGTTTCCATACATGTATAGTCCTTATTAATTAAGGATTCCTAACATAGTAGGTTTCCTTTTATAACAAGGACTACTCTACTATATAATATCCCTTGTATTCCCACATTATGATTATCGGAATATATCAATTCTTCATTACGGAGTACTAAATATTACGTAGTATTGTAACCAAATAAAGTCAAATATCAAAACACACCACGAGTATAATAGACATTCAGAGCAGTCATAGAAACCATTTGAAATGAAAAATGGAATATACCAGAGGTTGCTATGAACTATAGTTCAATCCTTGAGCAAATTCAAGAATCTCTCTATGTCATCGGTCTGTGAGATGTCTGTCTACTTCATTCTTCATCGGCTCAAGGTGGAAGGAAGTTTTCTAAAAATCTTTCTATGTCATCGGTCTGTGAGATGTCTGTCTACTTCATTCTTCATCGGCTCAAGGTGGGAGGAAGTTTTCTAAAAATCTGAAAATTTTCATGTACAAATTTTTTACTCCATATTTTATAATTTAAGTTAAAGTATGTTTGTATTTTATCATCTTCGAACTTAAAGTTTGACCAACGTCGTCTTTTCAAAAGTATTAGACTAAGTATTAAAAATAATACACTTAAAGTGTACTTTTATTACGGAGTACTAACATTTTGGTGATAACTTTTAGTCTGTATATTTTCATTCATTATATGTTTTTATATATTGTTATTCAAATAGTTTACACACAAAATGAAATGGATAGTTAAATTAAAATAGAGGAAGTGCGAAGTAGAATGTTAACCTAAAAGGTCGCGCCGAAAACTTTAGGAAGGAAAACTTTAGAATGTAAACAATTAATCAATTATATAAGTGTTATTTTTTATGTATGTCCATATTAAATAATAAAATAACTATGGAGTATATCATAAATTGACTAAATTTATTATGTTATACTCCGTATTATTGATTTATTAGTTTATATTTACTCCCTCCGTCCTATAATGATCTTCCCTGTTCGCAAAACGAAGAAAAATCCCAAGTTTTTTCAATCTATTTTATTTTAATATTGGTATAGAAATAAAAAATAAAACATACATATTTAAAAACTACACCAAAAGTTCAACAAAACAAGTGGTGACAAGAATATTTTATTTTATCATATAGGCCATGAAAAAACACAAATAAATATAAATTCCCGTGAAGTTGGAATAGTGTTCTAGGAAGATCATTATAGGACGGAGGGAGTAAAATATACATGAACTAATTTAAACTACCTAAAACGATACAATCCCGAATCAATATAAACATGTACCGATACAAACTCGGATATAAACGTGATTTGATATAAAACCTGAACCGAAACCAAAAACCAGTCAAACCGAAATAAACCCGAAATTGAACTGACTCCAACCGATTATAACATATATCTGAAACAGACCCAAACCAATTGAGCCGATTGCCAAGTCTAGACTCCGGTGCCACTCCTGAGCCGATCGCAAAACACATATATGAAATCGGTGCCACTCCGGTGCCACTGGGTTTTTGGGGCACCTCCGGTGCTCCGTTCGTAAAATTGACGGTTTCTATCCCCCCAAATGTTTTCATTGGTATGATATTGTCCGCTCTGGGTCAAACTCTCACGGATTTGTTTTTGGGCACTTCCCAAAAAGCCTCATATTAATGGGATTGGGTGAACATATATATTTTGGTTCATTTACTCTTCTTCCGTCCGGTGTGGGACTTGGAGGAATCCCAACACTTTTATAATGCAATCAATTGAATCAAAGTTGTCGAGAATATAATGATGACGGGGATGAAGTCAAATAATTCACGAAGGAGTAAGTTAAAATTCATTTTTAAAAAAATTTATTGCTTTAAGTCATGTGATAAAAAAAATTACTGTATTTCATTAGATGATTTTGGTTGTTGAAGAGCGGGGGATAGTTTCTCACAGAATTAGAGTGTTATATCTACACAATCTAGATCCAAAAGGGAATCATCCTACACAGATACTTCACTCATTTCCATTCGTGATCTCAAAGCTGCAAAAACTGTAAAGCAAATTATTGAAATTGAAAAAATTAGTCGTATTTCAAATTATTATTGTTCGAAAAATCTGAAATATTTATGGAGAGGATCTGATTCAAAAAACTTTGCTTATATAAATCACCCGTTTAAAAAATTTCATATTGATTAAATTATGATGTTCAAATTTAATATTTCCATTTTCATCAATGTGATTATCTAATATCAAATAATTATTTTTATTTTTAATTTTTTCAATGGCATGAAGGAACACGATTAATGATTTCTACTATTCATTTAATTTATTCATATGTGTTTGAATGATTTAGTCACTGATCTATTGCATATTGAAATCCATTTCAATTTTAATTAGGATCCGTTTGGTATAAGAAATTGATGGAATTAGAATTGAATTGAAATTGGAATTCCATGTGATTCAATTACATATAATTGAATTCTGTTAATTTCAATTCATTTTTTGCACTATCAATTCCAAATCCACATAATTTTTGTGCTACCAAACACCAAAATTGGAATTGAAGTCTCCAATTCCAATTCCATAGTTTGAATTCCATGTACCAAACAAGACCTTAGATTTCTTTTTGAAGCATGTTAGTTCTCCTTATACAAAATTTGAATTTTGCTTTTTCCTTTATGAATTGTATTGGCTTGTTTATAGTGTATGATCTTCCATTTTTTTATTGTACTGCGTTTGCAAAAAGGGGGGAGTAGTGCATTTTCATAAATTTTTGTTCGTTCCCAAATGTGAACATACTAATAGATTTGAAACTGATATAAGAATAAAATTGCACCTTTATATAAGAATCATTACCCTTCTTTTTTTTTCATCCGTCCCAAAAAAGACTTTTCATTTCTATTAAAAAGTCCCTTTTAAATTATATCTTTTTTATAAATTATATTTTTCTCTAAGAAAATATATATTTTCTTGAAAAAAGTTTTTTATGCTTGTAAACATTCTTTATTTCATCATTAAACTATTAAAATACAAGCGGTCACCTGAAATGGAAATATAACACGCAGTATCTCATAATAAAATTTGAATGTTGAGAGAATCTATAATATCTATAGTTCTTAATATATAATTAATGAAATTAAAATTTGTATAAAAGTCAAGAATCGGAAAAAATAATTAGAATGGGAATGGGTAATCCGTTTGTGTAATGGAATGCTCAACAAATATAGAGAAGTCGAGATTATTGAGGAAATAGAGAATACAAGGAATGGACGAAAAATAGTGGCCCATATATATACAATAGGTGAGGATGTATTATGGCCCATAATGTGAAAGCCCGGTCCTCCAATGAAGAGAGATCAATAAGACGAAAGTTGGGAGTGGGGTTTTCCAGTTGCCGGTTAAGCATCCGAGTATTGCACGAAAGGTGGAATCCTGACCGTTCCTTGGCACCGGTGTCAAACCAATCACCACCGTTCGATCTGCTCCCATCATCACGAGATTCGCAATATTTTAAATCCGGATTTCAAGTCCGCGGTACACATAACACCAAAAAAGACTGATTTTTTTAGTTAATAAACACAAGCTGAAGTATATTCCACCCATGCCTAAGCAAATGAGCTTCCTTCCAAAAATAAATTACTCCCTAGACATTTACAATTGTGGTATTTTGATAATTTTAGTCTCCATTGGAATTAATATTTTCATCAACCATTTAACGAAATAAATATTTTTGTTGTCATTTATTTTGTAAAAATTTTCATAATTTCTAAAAATATTTTTTTCCCCATTTTTTGTTTATATACCAATTTTTGTATAAATTAAATTTTTAAAAAAATGACATTTTACACACTTTACACATTGTGTAATCTAATTGGGAATATCTTTGAACCAAACATGATTTTATATTTTTATCTCTAATAGAATAAAAGTAATTTGAGTGGCGTGTACTCAAAAACAGGGTGAATAGTAATTGCTAAATTATTGGCACCATAGTTTTCTATCTTAAAACCCACACCATAAAAGAATTTTAAAATACACATTAAAATATCCTTTCAAACAAATATTCAAAAAGTAAAATTAAAGTACCAAAAAATATCCCATAAAAAATAACAGATTCGTTCATAGCCATAATAAAATGACAATATCATTAGCCATTCAAACTTCAATTTTTTATCCAATTATAGAAAATCAATTTTAGTGTTATAGAGTAGACTCAGTTACATTGTAATATCTATACATAATTTTTCAACATAATGGAGCAAAGTAAGTCATTATGTATCGCATCCGACAAATTTTGAACTTAGATGAACTTTCATATGAATTTGGAAAAGTGAACTTTCTACCACTCAAACAAATGTAAATTGAGCAAATCGATTACTTCAATTGAACATAAAACAAACTACGGAGTAATTGCATATTTAAAAAATCTCTATAAATAGAAGTAAAACATAAAGAAAATTTCAAAATAGAAGTTTCATGTTTTCTTTTAAATAAAATGTAGCGGTATAAATGAACATTTTACTATATTTTTTGGTAATGTACATGATCATAATTGTTAGTGTCAATGTATATCAACTCCTATTTTGAAAATATATAATGAAACTCTTATTTTCATATCTTTTCAATATTTCACTCATATTTTAATCTTTTTCATATTTAATAATTAATTATATTTCAAAATAGGAAACAAAAACCAAAATTACTTAATTAAAATATGAATGCATTTTATCATAGTGATTAATAAAGTTAAACTTTAGTACGGATTTTTTTGTTAAAACAACGCGTTTTTTCTTCTTTAGGCTATTCTACTTTATGCTACAATAACAAATTCTTAATACTATAATGACAAAACGCCCTTTGCCCTTTAGGCTAATCTACTTTATGCCTTCTCCGGAAAAAGATTTCAGATTCAAGAAATTTAAAAGGAAAAATAAAAAAATACTCTAATCCCAAAAAGATTTACACGTTGCAAAAAAGTTGTGTCTCGCAATCTTCTACCCATTTCTATTAAAAAACTACTTTTACGCTTACTTTTTTAAATCCTACCTATCACATCATACATTTTTTCTAATAATCTACACATCACATCTTACTTTTACCCATCACATTAAAGTATTTTTGGAAACTACTTTTACCGACCATTTGATTCGGTACGGTTCGGTTCCTTCTCGATACTTTTTCGGTTCGATATTCTCGGTTTTTTAGAAAAATTTCAGTATCGGTTCGATACTTGCTCCGCCCTAAGGCAGGGTGCCAGCAGTGATTTTGGAGGACTACTCTTTTTGTCCTTTTCGTCGGTCCAAAAGGTGGAATCGCCCACCCCCAGGCGCCCCCACCCCCTTGCCCGACAAGAATGGTGGAGGATGTAAATCATGGTGACTCAATCGGCCAATAACGTTAGACCCGTGCCCACCACGCACAAGGAGCCTCCTCACCCTTTATGGGATTTTTGGATAGCTCTCCCACTGCCGCTTGCGGGATTCGATCCCTGGTTATCGGTCCAAGATTTCACGCTCTTAACCAACCAACTGAGTATCCCTCGTCATGGTCATCTTTTCCCTGGTCATGGTCATCTTTTTGTCCTTTTCGTTGCTCTATTTTAGGTGGGCTGGGCATTTGAGGCTCCCGGCCCCACTCTCACATCACATGGCACTTACACCACTTTTGATGCTATATACTCCTCCCTCCCAGAAAAAATGTCACTTTTACTATTCTGGTCTCTCGATAACTTTTGTTTGTTTATTCGTTTTGGTTGATTATTTGATAAAATAAAATATTCTTGTCGCATCTTGTTTTGTAGAGCTTTTCATATACTTTTAAATGGTGTAATTTTTACTTTTTATTACTCTACCAATTTGAAATTAAAGTGATTTTAAAAGAGTTGATATTTTGTATGTCGTTCAAAGTGTTGCAAATAAATTGGGACGGAGAGAGTATATATATGGTACTTACGACCTCCTTTATCACATTGCCTTCTTGCTCAGTGGCTCATAACCTCCCCCATTCAACTAAGAAAGACGAGCTGAGGATGAACATGTTTACCTCCCCACTCTTTGGCTTTTTCCTAATCCTCATCTTCTTCTTCCTCTATGGGGCAGGGCCGCCGCTGCATCTACAGATGGATCATGTCTTTCCTCTTTGTTGCCCGAAGAAGGTGGTATACATTAACAATACAATCCCGACCCATAATCCAGTCCAGCCTCCAAAACCACTGGTCGTGAAATGTGTTTCCAATAGCGACAGTCTGGGGCCGTGGACGCTGGCGGAGAATCAGGGGCGGGAGATCCGCTTCCGGGTGGCATTCGATGGCATGACTGTTTTCACGTGCGATTTCACCTGGGGCTCCAAGCACCATGCCGTCACAGTCTTCGACGGCCTCCACGACAAGTGTTTTGATGAGAGGCATTCCTATTGGCAGGTCAGGCCGATGGGATTTTACTTCAACTGTGGTGAATTCCCGGAGGACGACAAATTTATCCTCCTAGGTGATTGGTCGTAGACTAATTATTGCTGTTGTTCATGCTATAATTTATGTTTTTTTAATTTATTGTTTGGAATTGAAGGAGTAGAACAAGTTGCGATGTCTTAAATTTATATTAAATTTAAAACTATTAAGCAATCAAAATATTAAATAATATTCGGGTCATAAAAATTTAGGGGCTAAGTGAGGGTATGTAGTGTTTCCCATTCAATTTATTACGTACTTTACACATGAGATGTTGAAATTTAAACAACACGGTCAACAAAATGATTAAGTGACGCAATTAAAGGGGTCGAGATGTGCGTGGGAAACGAACAGAGCAGTACCCTTAAGAGAACACCGTACTTCCTATTAGTAACAAAATTTAGGGTAAAATGACTAAAATCCTTGACATGTTATTATTTTGATTATGTTCTAAACGGTCAGATTCATGGAACCCACTAAGATCATGAAAAAGATTTTCTAATCCATATTCAAGTTTCACTTTTGTAATCAGCCACAAAATTTTTAAATTTTTTGGGAGAATCAATTCCAAACTCTACTTCTTTTTCAAAATCAGCCTTTAAAGGTACAAGTTACTTTTGAAAATCATCATCAGCGTCATACTCTTGAAAAATCAGCCACTAAAATTGTAAATTCAGTCTCTAATTCAAATTCTTTTTCAAACTTAGCTTTTAAAGGTTCACTTTGCCTAAGAAAATCAAGTTTAAATTCCGACTCCTTCAAAAAATCAGCCTCTAAAACTTTAATTTTCTTTTGAAAATCAGCTTCAGCTTTATCTTGAAACTCATATTCCCAGGCTGTTTCACTCCCAAAATCAGCCCTTAAAGTTATACTCTATCAATTTAATTACATTAATCTACACTTTGTTATCAATTCTAACATATAGGTGGTAAGTTCCCCTGAATGGGTGACCCATTTACTTATCTGTTGATCAATTTTGGAGGTTACCTATCTCAAACATGTCAAATAATAAAGTTAGCTAGAGAGGAACAACCAATAGTTTGTTGCACTTAGTATAGAGTATGCCATAGAATTCGAAGCCATATAAAAGTAACCTTAGAGCCATGGAGGTACCTGAATAGGAATTGACCCAAACTTATATACCGCATCCAATCACCACCGAACATGATACTGTCCCAGATAAGAAAGTCTAGCTACCTTGATGTCCAAACACCAGAGTTGTCTCCTCTGGTTGTCGTCATCGCCTGGTCGCACACTCTCTTAGGCCTATCTTCCGTGTTCCTTCTGTTCTTCCTACATCACTTGCAGCCAATATTGCATGATCTTTAAGAAGAACACAATTGCGACTTGCAAATGCACGAGCTCAAAAATAGGTTCAATCCAATTCCAAGCATAACTTTATAAGTTTTAGTGTGCGCTTGGTACAGGATACTTGGCTAACAAGCAGTACTTGTTAGATACATTATCCTATATTTGATTAACAATTCATCAAACTAATTATGTGCATTTAATTTTAAATTCAGAAAACCATACACATCAAATTTAATTAAACTTTGGCTCACCCCTTCGATTTGCATCTATCAATTTATAGAATTCCATCTTCTTTTGATGACGCAAGTCATAACCCAAATCCTACCTTGTTGATGGCACCCAAAGCTCATCATCATTCTACTGAGCATCCTCCACATTAGAAGAATTAATCGTTCATAATAAGACTTCTTGATACCTATTTCATTTTCAGATTCAAAAAAGAAAGAAAGCAGAGAGGAGAAGAGCACAACAACAGTTTTTTAATGAGAATTGTCAAAACTGTCAAGGAAATCATTTCAAACACCAGCCAATAATAATAAGATTTGTACTTTATTAGCTTAATTGATCTCAATTAGTGATGACTTTAGTGTATGCTTATAAAAAAATATATGTGTTGTATTCACCTTTCATTAAAAATGTACTCCCTTCAAAGTTTCCGGTTTGACTTTTCCCAATTTTTAACCAGTGTTGTCTCTAAAGGAAAAAAAGAGTAGGAGCCAATTTGGGGGAAAGAGGAGGGATAGAAAAGAAGGGGAATTCGGGTAGATAAGAAGAAGAAGAATGAGCCAGACTGGGCTGCTTGTCCCTTGACTCGGAGATCTCTTACCGGTTGGTTTGTTCAGTTAGTATATTGGAAGACCAAGAAACAACCTACTGTAGCTCGATCTTCTGCAAAGGCCGAATACCGCTCCATGGCCGTCTTAACTTGCGAGCTCAAGTGGCTTCGTGGCCTCTTATGTTTCTTAGGCGTGCCACATCCCGCACCCATGCAGATTTTTTGTGACAATACGGCCGCTCTTCATATAGCCGCCAATCCGATCTTCCATGAGCGCACCAAGCATATAGAGATTGATTGTCATTTTGTTCGGGATGAATTACTGCGTGGTTCCATTCGGACTGCTCATGTCTCACTCACAATCAATGTGTAGATATTTTTACCAAGGCCCTTGGTAAAGGGTAGGTTGAGGCCTTACTTTCCAAGTTGGGCATTTGTTTTCTACACGCTCCAACTTGATGGGGTGTTAAGAAAATGATATCAAAATAATATTAGTATATTATTAATCATGGGAAGCATATCTCATGGCTAAAGGAGGGGAGTTGCGCACGGCACTATTGAAGGGAAACCATAATTAAATACTTACCATTTGTATTATCCGTAGACTTCTATTATGTGTAGGTTTCCTTGTATCTTTTTGTGTACATATACACATGCCTCTTGTACGTTTGATACACAAGAAAATATACAAAATTTTACCAGTGGGTTCTTCAAAATCTAACGACTCAAAACCACCACCGCCATCGTAAGAATGATGACCACCGCCACCGTGAGAATGATGACTGCCACCACCGTGGGAGTGATTACCGTGACCAAAATGGTGACCGCCGCCACCTTTTTGCCGTCTTTCGTTTACGTGTAATCACTCCTGTTAACTCATTTAAAGGGAGTAATCACTCCCGTTAACTCGTTTAAAATATTCCTATCGTATCTTATTTTGTAAAAATTTTTATCTTTTTTTGAATGGTGAAGTTTTATTCTTTATTTTTCTATTAATTTGTAAATAAAATAGTTTTAAAAATAACAATAATTTACGTGTACCCCATTTGTCCCTCACCTCCTCCTCCACCAACTTTACTCTAGGCCACTAGCTTAGCTATAGAGGTATACGACCATTTGAGCATTTACTTTGTGGGTGGGAAAGCTTCTATAGATGGAAAAAAACAAAAATATACCCCCTCCATCTCCACCACACAAAGCAAGAGAGATAAAAAAAAATTAAAAATAAAAAAATAAATGAAGAGCTAAGATGGATGGTGTACAAAAATAAATGAAGGGCGAGGATTCCTCCAAAAAAATGATGACAAGTGGAAAAAGTTGAACTTGGTATATCATATGTGGCTGGGGGGAGCTTCCATAAATGTGAAAAGCAAAAAAAATCTAAACTGAGTGTTGATTGGCCCTTTTTGGGGTAGGAGTTATTGAATGCACGTGAGTCAGCATGTTACTCATAATAATACTCTTTCCGTCCACCTAAGATCTTTTCATTGCGCGTTACGAGGCTTGACCGACTTTATTTTAAATTCGATTTATTTGAATATAGGGATAAAATTTTAATTTAAATTTATGTAGTAATAAATTACATGAAAAGTTCTACAAAACTAGAGGTGACAGGACTACATTATTTTGTAAAATGAGTAGTAAAAATAAGCAAACAAAATGAATTAAGTCTGACCCTGTGAATAGTATCTGGATGGTGGACAGAGGGAGTAATAATAATGGTCCTCTACTCCTATGCTATATACCACCTCTCTTTTAGTGTATTTAATATTTATTATTCAGTTTGATTTTTTTAATCAAATTATATAAATTTTGAAATTATTTTATCTAAATTTTTATTGCATATTAATATAATGAAATACAATTTTAAAAATAACTTAAATTTTAGTGCTATTTAGTATAAATATTTCTTTTTATAAAATTTAAGTATTGTGATGTATTTTCATTTATTAAAATATTGAATGGAATTAGAAAATTTCTTCAGTGGGTTTATTTTTAATTATTTTCCTTGGTGCCTTTATTCAATTGATACACCCTCCAAATTTCTGCCGGCACTGTAGCTTAATTTTTTTTGGACGGGAACAGTGTTCAAAACACTCTCCGTCCCAATTTAAATTACCCGATTATATTCATAGAGTCAAACTTCATTTACTTTATTTCTCTATTTTTATTAGTCATTTGGTAAAATAATAATCTAATCATGTCACCAGTAGTTTTGTAGATTTTCTTTATTTTGTTTTGAATATATAATTTTTATTTTTTAGTTCTACACTATTTTACATGTAAAATAATTTACATATCATTTTAGTCAAATATAACAAGCAATTTGAATTGGGAGAGAGGGTTGTACTCCCTCTGTCCCAAAATATTCACAACATTTACTTTTTCAGCAGTCGCGGAAACTTTTGTTTATTTCTATGTTTTCATTGGTTATTTGATAAAATAAAATATTCTTGACACCTCTTATTTCGAAGAACTTTTCATATATTTTTTTTATATGTAAATTTTATTTCTTATTTCTATACCAATATGGCGATATTGATGCAACCCCCACCCACCCCAAAGATTTCACACTTGTTTGCTCTTTAAGGGTACTTATCACAGTGCAGTGGTTACCACATGTCATTCGTTGTTTTGATTTTGGTCTTAGAGCTTCAAACTCATCGACAAATTTGGAAAAGGGGTGTGAGGGGAGAGGGAAATCTTATCTGAGGAGGTAGAGAAGTGTGAATTTACAATTTTATCTATGTTTTTAACGGAAATGTTAACAAAGAACCATTCGTAGAAAGCAACATAATAATTGAGGACTAAATTATTGATATTTGATATGTATGGACTAAATATGTAAAATAAACTATAACTGAGGACTTTTATGGAATTTATCCCTTTGTATTATTTAGACTTTTTTCCATACAATTTAAAATTTTGGGTTTAGTGTCATTAGGTGTTTTTTAGGTTTAGCCGAAAACCTTTATTTGTGTAATGCTAGAGTCACAAATAAAACACTCATAAAATGCATAAACTTACCATTTATATATTTTAGTTTTTATTTTTAATTATTTGAGGCCATTATTTGAATCTATTACTTCACATATTCAGCAAATTTGTGAATGTTTTGTTTGTAACTCTGACATTATTATTTTTTATTTAGTTTTAAATTTTAGGCTTACTATCATTAGGTAAAACCCCACAATTTTTAAAATTAATTTATTTAAAAACTGGTTTTAGAATAATTAATAAAATTTAAATGATAAAAAAACTAGGTGGGAAATTCTACAAAACAAATGGTTACAAAGCTATTTTAGGTGTATCAACTAAATAATGAAAATACACAAACAAATAAAGGTTAAGAGTAATGCAAGATTCACAGACAAATAATTCACAAAATTTATAAACTTATCTTTTAAATATTTTACTAGAATAAGATGCACTATAATAATAAAAAATATTTTAATTTAAAATTTACAAAAGATTTGTTTGTGACTCTATCACTTACCAAATGGTATTGTGAAGTGGGTCATTAAAAATATAAAATAATTACTATTTTCATAAAATACAGTAGTGAACAATACACCATTAAGTTCCCATAATCCCACAATTAGTTCCCGGTGGGATTAGATTGACAAAAAATGATCATAATTTTCATAAAATACAGTAATAAGAACAATTATTTTTATCATTGTGTTTGATATGTTTGCAAGCCACCATACAGTTTAACTAAATATAATGTTTATCACTGCACTACGGGAAGAATATGAGAAATGCTAGAGTCGCGAATATTTTGTTTACAAAATACATTAACTTGTCATTTATGTATTCAAATTTTCTTTTAAATTATTTAAAATTATTATTTTTTACTTGGTGAGGTACATATATGGCAAGTTTGTATATTTTATGATCAAAATATTTATGAATATATCATTTCTTGAACAATAAATATACAACATTGCATAAAAACACCAATTTGACTATTATTATAACAATAGTAAATAAATTAAAGATATAGGGACCCCAATTAAAAAATTAAACATATTGTACTATTGCAGTGCAAATCTATTTGTTAAGGCTTCTAACAATTTATTTTAACTATGCCACTTGAAATACGAGTTTGGAAATTTTGTGTCTGTGCATTGCACATGCATGAATCTAATGAGTAGTAACTATTGTTGTTAGTTACTCCGCATTATTGTTATTACCATCTTTATCATCGTTACCATTATCATGTTTATGATCGTTATTATTATTAATATATCATTACAATAATTACGTTTATTATTATTATTATTATTATTATTATTACTCCCTCTGTTCCTTAAAACCCTTCCGCCCTAAATTTTTGCGCACCTCATTAAACGCTTTTACTCCCACCTAAAATATCTAAAATATATCCCACTATGTAGTTTATTGCGGGTAGAAGTTGTTTTAGGGATATTTTAGACATTTTAGATGGGATAGAAGTATTTTATGGGGTGCGCAAAAAATTAAAACGGAAGTGTTTTGTGGAACGGAGGGAATATTATTATTCACTAACGGTCCAACTTGTCCACAAACTCCATCTTTGAAGGGCCAACTTGTGCACAAAAAAAAAAGAATTGGCCATGCCTTCTTTTATGGATCGGAGCAGGTTAAGTGTCCTAGCCCATATGATCAGGTCCATTAAGGAGTAACACAGAATATTTAACATGAGTACAATACATTTTGGGAGGGGGTTCATTTGTTATGAGCTCCATGGCATCCTATGACATAGCCTCAATAGGACATCTACAATACTTCTTTCGAAAAATTAATAGTTCCTATCCTTTCAAGCACCTTGATAAATCCCCCGCTCGGAACTCATTGTCCATTACATTCAATTGCATCCCTCAAATTTAATTGACTTTCTAATTAAAATTTTGATTCTAAAATCAAATAAATCTTGTGGATGTAATTGACGGTAGTGCGGAGGTGGGTTCGAGCACGAGCGAAGTGGGGGATTTATCAAAAGGAGGGGGTGTTAGAAGGTAAGAACCATCAATATTTCGAAAGGAATAATGTATGAATCTCGGGTTACATTGATTTTCAATGTCATAAAAATTGAAAACCAATGTGTTATGTTTATTATGGATATTATAAATTTCATTCTACAATTAGTCCTCCGCTGATTTGCCCATACTCTTGACTTGTTTAATGGATGTAAAGCATCAAATATTTCTTGGATTGGTCCAACCCAACGTATACTTTTGAGTACTTATGTTCTCAGAGCATGTTCTTTATGACTTTCAATTTCTTTCAGTTTCTTCGTTAGTTCTTTCAATTTCTTTCAGTCTTTCTAATTATTCTCACTTTCTTCAAACACTTTCTACTCCTCAACTAATTACTCTAAAAATGATATATTTTAAATGTGATTACTATTATTATTATTACAATTATTATGTTTATAACTATAGTTTATAAATTATTTTTTTCATCCCATTATTTTTACATTCACACTCATTATTTTTTCTTCAACTTTTTAATATGAAGAAGACAATTTTTGTGTATATTAATCTACATGATAAAATAGAAAAACATTTATATATTAAAATATTATGGATAAAATAGTTATATAGAATGTTTTATTAATCTAACTTGATATAAGACCCTCACCTTTCGCTTATTACTCAAAATTTTCTCATTTTTCTTATTTTTATAAAAAAATTGAAAGTCAAAATAGTTTAGAGAAAAAGATTAAAATATGAGTAAAACATAAAAATAGGTTTGATTACATTATATGACATGTTTGTTATTTAAAACCAATTTGTAATATATAAAGTATAATTACAAATATATTATTTTTAATAAGTACTGCATAAATAAATTGAGGTACAACATAACCACAATAACTTTTTAAAATTTAATATTTTGATATTTATGCTAAATTTACATTATTTTATTTTTTTTCAAAAATAGTTTTTTTGTGTATGAAAAAAGTCAAAGTGCAATCTTGGAGACCGTAAAATGTCAAATGGAAAAGAACATTTTCGGAGCTTTGCACATAAATAATGTCTTGGTGAACAGTGAGGCCCCGTTTGGTACATGGAATTCAATTCCAATTCTAGTGTTTGGTAGCACAAATATTATATAGATTTGGAATTGATAGTGCAAAAAATGAATTGAAATTGACAGAATTCAATTCTATGGGATTGAATCCCATGGAATTACAATTCCAATTCCACCAATTCCTTATACCAAACGGACCCTGACAGTAAAGTAAAAGTGAAGATTCCAAAGTATTGCATATCGATTAGGATGAGAGAGCTTACAACATTAACAATTTAACACAACAAATAAATTAAACTTTGATGCCAAAGTTTGATGCCTTCGATCTTTGTATGAAGCGAAAAAAAATGGAAAAAGAGAATGAAAAAAGGGGAGAGAATAACAAAATAAAAAAAGATTATGATTTGAATGAGTACAAAATATTAAAACAAATATGCCATTTTCTTCGCATGTTCGGAGAGAAAATGTGAGTGTAGACCTGACCTCATGAAAGTTTATTTATTACTTCCTTTTAGAGAAAAAAGAGAGAAAGCAATGCAAGTGAAGTCCACCAATTTTAGAGAGTAACTTTATTTTGAGGATCCTTCAAAATTTCATGCAGGGGAAGACACTATTCTAGTTTAAAATGATACTGAGTTTTTCTAGTCAAAATTGATAAACTTTGATTTTAAATTAAATAAAAATGATATTAGATATTGATACAAAATACGGAGTAGTTTTATTGGATTTATGAGTAAATATTTTCAAAATGTACAATATATATGTTATATAGTTATAGGTCAAATGTTCAAAACAGTTGACTACAAGGGTCAAACTGAACAAATACTTAGGGACGGAGGTAGTATATTTTTTAAAGGAATATGATTTTTTTTAAAGAAAAAATAAAAATTAAGAGAATACTTACATAATAGAAAGACGAAGTATTTATTTTTGCAGTTAAGAATAGTCACAAAAGTTTTTAAATGGATAGTTTCTGCTTGTCCATTTTTTTTTAAAGTTGATCTAGTGCTTTAGAGCACTGGAAATACCCATGAAGCCCCGGGGCTTCTAACTTTTTTTTAAAGATGTAAACTAAGGTAGAAAAAGCTAATGCTAAAAGGTTGTTAGATATCATTTCAAAACAGATACTTTTGGATTTTGTGTTTAAAATACACACTTTTCTAGAAGCCAAATCAGTCTCAACTCTCAAACACTATAAGGGCATGTTTAGTGAGTTTTGGAGATATGATAAGAAATGAGTTTTGAAATCTAGAAGAAATGATATGGGTTTTGATATCTGTATTAAAAGTGTTTGTAGAAAAAAGAAATGAAATCACAGTCACAATTGTTTAGTGAGCATCTAAGAAATCAAGCTGTACGTGTTACACAAAATATTAACAAATTACAAATTTGACAAAAAAAAAAATATTTTACGATTTTTTTATTTTTATTTTTGAATTATGATGAACTACTGAAAGAGGTATGCAAACTAAAAAAAATTGCTAAAAAACACGTAGTAAATGAAAGAGATGGAGCAATGAGATGAATATGAATAAATTAAAAAAAAGAGAAAAACAGTAAAAAGCAAAGAGTAAAATGAAAGCTTTTGTCGGGGGTGAGAGGGAGGGAGGGGGAAGGGGGTGGGGGATGTTAACAAGAGCCGAATTCACTTTGATATCCGAATCTTATAGCCGATTTGAAGAAGGGGAGTATTTCGAGAGTTTGCATATCTGGTGATATCTTAATCCAACTTTTTTTTTTATTCACCAAACACTTATTTTGAAAATCAAATAACGGAAATATCAAAACCCATATCGGTTGAACTCAAACACATCCTAAGTGGTTTATGAGGGGGAGGGGGGGAGCTTCAACTTGTCGTTATATTTAAAATGGAATAAGTAATACTCCCTCCGTCCTAAAACTTTCTTCCCAGAGCACTATTCCAACTTCACGGAAACTTATATTTATTTGTGTTTTTTCATGGCCTATATGATAAAATAAAATATTCTTGTCACCACTTGTTTTGTTGAACTTTTGATGTAATTTTTAAATATGTATGTTTTATTTTTCATTTCTATACCAATATTTAAATAAAATAGATTGAAAAAACTTGGAATTTTTCTTCGTTTTGCGCAACGGGGAGAAAGATATAGGACGGATGGGGTAATTTGAAAAAATAAGTTGAATGGATCTTACAGGGCACTGCAGATTACAAGCTTGTGAGATGTTATTACTTTGCCATGCATGGCTCTCCAGATCGATAATGGTTGCCCTTCCCACAGAATTGGGGTTTGAGTTCAATAGTAGCTCCAATTCAGTAAAAAGTTTAATGAGACAAAATAATAACATTGTTACAACAAAGTTTGGGGTGTTACAGAAAGATTAATCTACATCCTCTTTAATCTCCACAAAATTGAAGAAATGTTAGATATTGTGTGTGACTTTGTGTGTGTGTATGTGTGTTTTAGATTGGTATTTTGCTTATATCTTACATATCACAACTCAGGTATGCACAGGCAGCACAGCACCTCTCTCTCTCAAAAAAAGATGGGCCTACATCACACAGGTCAGTCACTGAGGGGTTACCTTCAGTAGCTTTTTTGTTGCCTAGAATTCCTGGGCATCAAAGTCGGGCCGGGACGGATATTCAAGCCCGTGAAGGGCGGGTATCCGTTTCAAATCTTCTGGTGAGTAGCATGGCATGAACCAGTACCGCTTGTCGGTCCCAAACACCTGAGACAGGAAATGAAATTACATGTTTGCACATTACATTATTGCATCTAACTTGGAACACTTGAGATACAAGATGGAATACACGTTTGGAAAACAGAGAATCTTTCTTGTAACAAAAAAAGAAATGTACAGGAGGACTCAATTCTAAGAGTGAATATTCATTGCAAGAACCTGTTTTTTCAAGTCACCTCACCTGTTCAAAATTTCTCTTCCGACCAAGATCATAGCGCCACTTTGGAGTTTTCTTCTTTTCATATGCCTAAAAGAACAGATTCAAAGTAGTTCAGTTGCTAAAGATGTTACGGCCACATAAGTCTTGCAGCTACCAACTGTAAAACATTTCTTCTCAACTACTGTCATTGAGCTTCAAGCGAGGACTAGTTAAGGACATTCACAGAATGTACCAAGTGCAATGATGTTATCCATAAAATCATATGTAAAGTTTGCATGAACACTTTCAGTTTCGTTCCTTTGTTTCAACTTCAGACCATGAAAAGGACAAGGAAAATGGGTGGTGAAATAGTTCAAATAAAGCATAATCCCTAGAAGAATTTCATGTTTTTTTCAATTGTCCCAAAAAAATCTCACTCCATTTAGGGAAAGGAGTGGCTTGAAATATTTTTCAATTCTACATAAACTTACACCATACAATTTTCTAAACTCCGTGAAAAAAACAAAGAAGTAGGGAGTATTAGTTATGAAATCTGCACGAAAATTCTGATAGGTATAAAAGATCACCTCAATAGTTGTGGTATTCCCCGAGACCAGTGAGATATGCAAAATCAGAAATCCAAATACACTCAAAGCAAAAGCAAGGTTCAACACTGTCATCAGAATATAACTCTTAACGCTTTTTTTAGGAGGAAGTATGTTTAAGCACAAGAGATTTGCCACAAGAAGAAAAATCATACAGCTTACCAAAGGCAAGGAAAGTAGTTGCAAGAGTGCCAGGAGTACCAGGTATCTCCTCTTCATCAGTGAAGAATGTAATGAAGCCCGGTAATAATGATAGTGTCACAAGGGTTGTCTCAAGAAATGTGTAGAACTGCATGCACAAAAATACGATCTGCTTATTTAGTGATATGACAAGGGTCCCCAAAAGATCTAAGTTTACGTATAATCATACATACTCATACAGGAACTAGTAGTGGAGCATTTAAATCAATAAATATGACTTCAACCATAGATGATTTATATTTATTCAGCCTTGCTGATATTTGAAACCAAATGAAATCTCATCCAGTATGGAAAACGAACATGAAGCATATAGTTTGAAACATTCTTTCATTTATGAATATGTTCCAATTAAGAACCAAGTGTTATGCCAAATCCACAAAGGCACCAATGCATGGCAATATATAACGCATGAACTAATGTGCTTTAAAAATGTTATGAAAATATCACACGGTTTACTTCGTCTACAACTTATTGCCACTTTTCAGCACAAGTACACTTGGCTTGGCAAACACCAAATATCTTCAGAGGATGAGGTACAAAAGCACTACGGTATGTAACAATAAACGTATGACCAAACAACCATTTAAAACAAATGATTTATCAATGTTCCCATGTTTTTGTTTTAGCTCTTCTATAAATGTTATGTAAAGTTTTTGTTTTAACTTTTTTGAGAAACTTGAAGGGATGGAAATTGGAATAAACGTTAATATGTTCACTGCCACTCCGTCAATGGAGACAGAGATATTTCATCAAAATACCTCAAATAATGTCAGGAATGCATAACACTAATGCCTGCACACCTATATCGCCTTCAAGGCTTCAATAAGGTGTAATCAAATATATGCATCCATATTAGAAATTATGTTTACAATGGGAGAAATACAGTGAAGCATGTTTGCAAATGGGTGTGCTAACTGCTAAAGCGTAGAAGGACAAATCCCACAAAATGGGTGTCCAGCTCTGGATTAAGATTTCTAACTATGATATCCAAAATTTATACATGTAAACAACCCTTAAACCTATACATTGAAATGTGGGAATCCATCTACAGTAGTACTATTATAACCAAAAATCACAGTAGTGACCATACCAGGAAGAGAAGGAAATACTTGTAGTTCAAAGCACCAACACAATTCACAACCCATACGCAATGGTGATCCATTTTCAACACACACCTCCCACCTATGATATGTAAACAATCAGAACGAACTTGTCATTGGGCTGCTGAGGAAACACAATAAACATTGAGAAAATTTCAAGAACTCACAAACAGAACAATGGTGGCATCTAGGTGGCTTCGTCTGGTTGCACTTCCTACAGAACCGGACGCTTGGTTGTGGCGGATCATCAGCATGAGAGTTGCCTAAGTCTGTTGCAGTCAAGGGATCAATCTCTCCGCTTTCTTCGTCCGATGCTGACCTCCAATTCGGAGGCACACTACCAGGATCCGTAAAAACAACAGAAAAGTAACTCCATAATAGCATAACCAGCTGTTGCAATTGCATAAGAGCTTTAGTTTCATCATCAGACCTCAGCAGAAATCCACAGCCACACTTCTCATAGCGCATTCACAGATTAAATTATACATATTCTTTCTTTAATTTGAAATTTCGGATTATCATTGTAAGATAAACTTGGATTATCAAGGTTACAACACAGAAAATAATTTGATATGGTCGAATCACTTCATAAATTGTACAAAGTAGGCTTTAATTAAAGTTGTCTCTACAAGTATCAACAATCGACTACTAAACCCCTATCAAGGTGCTCTCATTAAGACATTAACTGATAAACGAAGGAACAAGAGACAGACTAAGAATTTACTCCAATCAATGGCTCATTTAGCTGGATGATAGAGCAAAAGTGACTAACTAAATACAGCTAGTGGGGGGGAAAGTATCGCGGGAATTACCAAACCATGAAACAGCATGATCACGATTAGAGCAATGAGGATATCGGAAACGCTGCCGCCACCGGCGAGGATTGGCCCGTAATTGGTGATGACAAGGGCATAATAACTTACGCCGACGACGCCAAGGACCAGCAGGATCATGATCGAGCCCAGCCCGCGCAGGGCGGTGCAGAACTTGAAGACGTTCCACGCCATTACAGCTCCAGATCTATACATAATCGACAACAAATGGTCACAGAATTCAAAGCAGACTCTCGGAAACTGGGAAGACTTTCCCGGCGTGTATTGTCAATCGGAGTATTTGATTTGGAATAATTGTATTGGGGTTTAAGGATTCCTCCCGGAGATGGACGGTGGGGAATCCGCCGGTGAAAGGAGTGAGAGGGTGAAGGAAGATATATAGATTTAGATATGGCCGCCGGTGGCGGTGGTTTTCATTCGTTGACGTTGAGCCGCGTTGCGGGGTCTCCACGTTGGCCGCCCCGTGGTAAAATTGGAAATGCAACTGATTCTACGGTCTACAGCGTCTAATTCAAGTAACGTATCCGTTTAAATTGTCAACCCAGTGTTAGAAAATTCTTCTGGGGCAGCCCTTTTACGGTCTTTTCAAAAAAAATGTTATTGACCATCGCTTATAATTGACACCTCACTTGAGTTTGATATTATGACACCGGGTCAAATTAAAGGACCATGCTACACACCCCACCCCTGCTATCAATCTTGCCTCCACCCATTTTTCTATCACATATTTATCTCTATCTATTCTTCACCCACCCTCTAATTTTAATTTTCTTGCCTCCCTACCACATATTTATGTAGGGGGCATGGGTGGTAGCAAGGGTGGGGGGTTTTTAGCATTTTCCCAAATTAAAACTTGTATTCCATCCGTTCTTAATTTGATTACAAATTGTGGATTACGGAGTAAAATTTTCTATTTTTTGAAATTATTTTATTTACAAATTGGTATATCGATAAGATATAAAAAATACATATTAAAAAACTACGTCAAAAGTTCTACAAAACAAGAGGTGACATGATTATTATATTTTATCAAATACTTAATGAAATCGCGTAAACAAACAAAAGTTAACGAGAGGAGAGAAAAATTGTAATCTATTTAGGGACAGAGGGAGTAAAAGATTTTGGACAAATATTTAGTGACTCGCGCAGTGGACATTGGTATGGGGTGGACACAGGCCAGTCCGAGTCAAAATTTGTATAAACCGGACTCAGCTTGTTTTTATTAAAATGATCCGATCTAGAGCAAGTTTTCAAATTTTAAAATTGAAACCAAACCTAACCCGACTTGTTTGAAACGGGCTGATTCCACGAGTTAACGGGTCCGAACCTATCATGATACTAATATTAAATAAATAAAGGGATAATAAAATAATAACACATACATGGTCAATCACCATTAATCCAGCACAATGTATCCCAACCAACAATCAACTTGTTTCTAAGGAGTAGTCTAATTGGATCATTTTGAATTTGAATAAATTTGAAGAAGTGAATATTTCAATAAGCAATGAAATGAGAATAGAAACATACCACATGAAGCTGGGAGGCTCGACTATTTTCTACTGCCCGATTGGAAAGAATCAGCAATTTTTGCCTGCGATTGGAAAGAATTGGCAATTTTCTGCCTGCGATTGGAAAGAATCGGCGAAGGCGGCAATTGCTTAAAGGTCGTGGTGAGGCTCATCTTCTTCTTTAGAGCACTGGTAATGGTCATGAAGCCTCGGGGCTTCAAACTTTCTCTCTCTGCCACGTCAGCTTTAACTTACACTCAAAGTTCACTGGAAATGGTTTTGAAGCCCCGGGACTTCAAACTGGGGCTTCAAACCTTCATTTTTTACATTTTTAAATATACATCTAATTTTAAATTAATAAATTTAAATTAATTTATTATTTTAATTAATCGCAATGACACTAGTGCTTAAAAAAATTAAATTCATTATAAAAATATCTTACATTCACAAAAAAAACATTCAAAAAAAATTACATTCATTAAAAAAATTACATAAAAAAACAACAGTACAAAGAAATCACTAATTATTCGAACGACTAAAGATATGCTCGATCAAATCTGCCGTTAGTGCATTGTGAATCTCTCGGCTTCGAATTTCTTGGCGGTTGCGTCGTTTCTTTTCTTCGGTGATTTCTTTGGCGAGGATTCAGCTTCTTCTTGGCCATCTTCCCACCATTGAATACAATTCATCGCGAAACAACGAAAAAATAAAGCTCTTCTTTCATCGTCGGAAGATGAACCCATTTTTAAAATATATTTTTTAAAGATTTATAATAAATATTTTAGAGAGAATATGAAATGAGATGTGAGAGAGATGTGTGAGAGAATGATATTTTTTAGGGGAATTTATAAATTTTTTTTTTAATTTTGATTTTTTTTAATTTGGGGGGGCGGCTAAAAAAGCCGTTGGGAGGATCACGCAGCGTCATTCTTTTGACGCACGTCGGATCACGCCCAAATAACGCTGGAGGGGAACGGTGTTTCACGCCCGAGGGCGTTAAACGCCCGTTCACACCGGCGGGCGTGAATCCCATTTGTAGTGCTCTTAGAAGCAAGTAACAACAAAGAAATTGTACGGAATAAGGACTCTTCGCTCATCTATCTGCCCCCAATTAGAGAGAGAGAGAAACTTGTCATTTTACTATTCGCCATTTTCTTCTTGTCTTTCTCTCTCACTATGCCTAAATGTCATCTCTGTGTTTTCAAACCCTGATCGGGAAGTGAGAATTGGGAATTCTTAATATTCCAAGGTGCAGGCGATGCTGAAGAGCTGGCGTGGTAATCGAGGAGAAATTTGGAGACTTGCGGAAACCCTAACATCAGGCCAAAGGTTGACTCGAAGGGAAAGCCGTAAATGTATCCTCCTGAAGAAGAAGACGCCGCAGGCCTAAACCCTAACCAAATTAACCCGCCGCAGCAGCAGCACGTGAAGAGAAGGCCGGCGCCGTCGAACTGGTCTGACGGCCAGCTCTGGGCGAACAAAGGGGACGCTCAACAAGCTCTCAGGAATGTGGTTATGAAATTGCGCCTGCAGAGTCAGTCCAATTCCACAACTCCGCCTTCCGAGCCTGACTTGGATGCTCAGACACTTGGTGGCTCAGAAGAGTTGGATCCGACCGGGCATTGCCTCAACCCGGATTATACTTCTCTCATTTCGGATGAGCTGCTGTTGAATGTGCTTTCGAAGCTTCCTGGGTCTCATCACATTTCAAATTCTTTGGTATGTAAGCGGTGGTGTAAGCTAAGTGGCAAACTGGTCCAGTCGATTAAGCTGTTGGATTGGGAATTTCTAGAATCGGGTAGGCTCGTTTACAGGTTTCCTAACCTGATTGACATTGACATTGTTCGATCCTGCGTGAAATGGAAGAGGAATTCCTCTATTATGATCTCGCACAGGCTACTATCAGTTCACTTAGACTCAAGCTCTATAGATGGTGGGTTTGTGAGAAAAGATGATATTTTGGCAGCACAAGTTGTTGATGGAGGAGTTAAGATTCTTGTAGAAGGTTGTTCCAATCTAAGGAGAATTGTTATGATCAACACGAGCGAAGATGGGTTGAAATATGTGGCTGATAACTGTGAGACAGTGCAGGAACTAGAATTGCATTGCTGCGAGGATTTCTCTCTGAAAGGGATTTCTGGGTGTAGAAATCTGCAGATACTAAAGTTGGTTGGAAATTTAGACGGGTTTTACAGCTCTATGGTCTCTGATATAGGTTTGACCATTCTTGCTCAGTCTTGCAGGCGTCTTGTGAAGCTTGATTTGGTCGGATGTGAGGGAAGCTACGATGGGATCAAAGCTATAGGACAATGTTGTCATATGTTGGAGGAGTTCATGCTTTGTGATCATAGAATGGATGGTGGGTGGTTGTCGGCATTGTCATATTGTCAAAATCTGAAAACTTTGAAGCTTCGGTCATGTAAAACTGTTGATTTAAGTCCTGGCCCCGATGAACATTTGGGATATTGTCTTTCTCTTGAAGAGTTGCATTTGCAGTGTTGTCATTTACGAGATCAGCAGAGTCTTAGAGCATTGTTTATAGTGTGCACATCCGTGAGAGAACTTACGATTGAGGATTGTTGGGGACTGGACAACAATGCATTTTCCTCTTCTTCTGTACTGCGGTATGAATGATACTTCTCTCTCTTGTGAATTGCTGTGTTAAGTATTTGCTGCATAATATAGACATCTATAACTGTTAATTATGTTGTTTAACTCGTTAGGGAGTATGAATTTTTCCTTTTATGAAATGTGTATACAATATTATGAATTTAGATATAGCTGTAGCCTGTATGATGAATTTGCGATTATTAGATCTAGCATCATGAAAGAGAACTTTAAACAAAGTAAAATGGCTTAGGCTTCATCTGTTTACAAGAAAACATGTTCCGGAAAAATGTGTTTTTGTTTTCCCAGTGTTTGGCTCTGGAAAGCATTTTCCGAATTAAATTATTCTCACCTTCATTGATTCCTTTAGACATTGTCAAATTGGTAAGTTATTCTCGGGTAACAGTTTTTTTGTTTTCTATTTTTGTGAACATTCTTTCAATACATAAAAGAACTTATTTCTGGAAAAATATTATCCACTTAAAATGCTTTCCTGGAAGTTTCATCTGAAACCATTTTCACAAGCAACAGATTATTTTCCTGGAAACAAGCAGAGCCTATGCGTCCTAACAATTGGCCATTTAATATGTCTGTAGAAAACTGATAGGAAGAACAGATTGGTATGCAGAATAGAATTTTTATTGATGTAAAAACTGTACAGGAATATTTGTGTTCACTAAATATATATAGAGAACAGACCAACATGACTTTTACTAACCAACACAACTATTACAAACCAACACACCCATTAACAATAGAAACTACCCATAACTGCCTTTACTGCCCTATTGTTTTTTATTTAAATTAATTAAATATGTAAAACACACTAAACGACACCACACTAATTGACTCTATACTAACTGACCCAAATATCGACTCATTACCCATTCAGTTATATGTGAACAAACCCGATTAAATCTAACAATCACGCCCTTAATCGTTGTTTGTTCACACTGATCTTCACAACAACGTTGGCTCAGCATCTTCAATCAAGTTTGCAATCTGTTCCTTTTGATCCCATTTTGGACATTCGTTCAAAAAATGCCCTAACTCATTGCACTTGAAGCACCTAACGTGACTCTTATCCCGCTTAAACCGACCATCATCCTGACCTTTCCCGGACCCCCGACCTCTACCTCGGCCACGTCCAAAGTCTTCTCGGTTTAAGCTCCAGCAACCACAATGCTCACATTTGTGCTCCTGAACCTTCGCTTTTCCATCACCTTTAGTGAAGAGTAGTTTACCATGTGTATCTCCTTCATCAGTTGGCCTTTTGATGCATTCCTCGAATGCTTTCAATCTTCCAACCGCTTCTTGAAATGGCATTGCGTTAATGTCGGCAAACTGTTCAATTGCAGCAATGATCTGCATAAACTTTTCAGGTACAGAACCCAAAAGCTTTCGAACCAATCTTTTGTCTTCAAATGCAGACCCAAGGTTGTTTGCTTGTGTTGCAAGTTGACTAATTTTACCAGCAAAATCATCAAGTGATTCATTGTTCTTCATCTTTAGATTCTCAAAATCTGATTCAAGTGTCTGTAATCATGCCGCTTTAACCCTGTCAACACCAACAAAGCGAGTCTTCAAAGCATCCCAAATTTCTTTTGCTTCAGTAAACTGGGCAACTTGTAACACGATCTCTTCCGGCAAAGCTTGAAACAGATATGCTATTGCCATATTGTTCTTCTTTGGATCAATTTCTGTTCCTGGTTCGGTCACCTCCCAAATCCCAGTAACATTAAAAATTGTTTAGATCTTCACAGCCCAAATAGTGAAGTTGTAGCACTTAGAATTGGAACCGTAAAAGATAGTGAACTATTCTCCCTTGTAGTCACAATCTGCCTATTGTCTTCCATTGCACGACTTTAATTCCTATGACAATTTTCACAAAATTCTTAGACTTTGATTCCTTCCTGGGTCGTAAGCCACCTGCAATCGACCGACCATCAACCAGAAGACAAGCCCATGCTTTTCCGTCTTCCAAGCCGCTAAACGAAAGCTACCCCGCTTATTCATTTTTCCCGCGCCTTTTGGTTGGAATTCTTCTGCCAAAGAAAAAAACTAGCAACTTGATGTTCTATTTCTAGGCGAGGAAGAAATCTGGTCAAAGATTTCTGATCCGTTGTCGAGGAAATTGAAATGCTCTGGCGGATCCCTTTTGTGGTAGATCGTACACCCCCTGATCGCAATTCACACCGCTTTGATACCAAATGTAGAAAACTGATAGGAAGAACAGATTGGTATGCAGAATAGAATTTTTATTGATGTAAAAACTGTACAGGAATATTTGTGTTCACTAAATATATATAGAGAACAGACCAACATGACTTTTACTAACCAACACAACTATTACAAACCAACACACCCATTAACAATAGAAACTACCCATAACTGCCTTTACTGCCCTATTGTTTTTTATTTAAATTAATTAAATATGTAAAACACACTAAACGACACCACACTAATTGACTCTATGCCAACTGACCCAAACATCGACTCATTACCCATTCAGTTATATGTGAACAAACCCGATTAAATCTAACACTCTCAACCTTTCTTGCTAATATTTTATCTTTTTCACCTGCTTAAAGGTAAAGACTGCAGAAAAATTGTTCCCAAAAACAAGTTACAAAGATTTGTTGTGCCGTAATTATGTTGTCTTCTTTCAGTAACTACTTCTATGACTTTATGAGGCGTTATGTTTCTCATTGTAGGAGTTTAAAAGCCCTCTCTTTAGTTGGATGTTCGCTACTCACAACAGAAGGATTAGATTCAGTCATAGAATCTTGGAGGGAACTTCAGAGCCTTAGAGTGGTTTCCTGTAAAAACATTAAAGATAGTGAAATAACGCCAGCCCTAGCAACGCTATTTTCTGTTCTGAAAGAGTTGAAGTGGCGACCGGATTCTAAGTCACTCCTTTCTTCTGGTCTTGAAGGGACCGGTGTAGGACAGAAAGGCGGGAGGTCTTTCCGGTGGAAGTAAAGCTCTGACATAATTTAATTTAGCTGCTGCTACTGCTGCTGCTGTTCTAAAGCTCTGTTTGGCAGCATTAATCGGAACACACGGTAGGCTTTGACTTGTTTGGCTGAAATAGATTTCATGAAACCCATTTCTAAGTTTTTGTTCTGCTGCTCCTCCATTTTGGATCATTGCATTTTTAGTCAGCCGGCTGTATATGAGTTAGCATTTGTACCAAATCACAGACTTGTTTTTGACTCCTAGTGTACTACTCCCTCCGTTTCACAAAACTCCCCTGTCCTAATGTTTTGCGCACCAAATGAAACACTTTTACCCCACCTAAAGTGTCGGAAGTACACCCCATAACGTAGTTTATTGTGGGAAGAAGTTGTTTTGGGGGTATTTTAGACATTTGAGGTAGGATATAAGTACTTTATGGGATACACAGCAAATAGGACGGAAGAGTTTTGCTAAAGGAAAGGAGTCTTTTAGTAGCTATTTCCTATTCTTCCATATAGGGAGTATAATTTACACAGTGGAATACCTGTATTGAAACAATGAATTAATACATTTGCATTTCATACAAATTTTTGCTTGGGCACATAATAATAAGAGTAATGTTGAGACTTGAGAAAGAACATTATAGGGCAGTTTCTTGGGCCTTGCTACTTAGGTTAAATATACTTTCGGTTTTTCAAAAATAAAAGGTTTGTTATATTTTATGGTGTAAACTAGGTACATATATATTCATCTCGATTCATACCGAAACCAATACCAAACCAACCCGAATCATACTGAATCGATGCTTTGGGATCGAGATCGGTACAATGTAAAATCATATACTGAACTGAAATATTTGGTACGGTATCGGTACGAGTTAAATGTTGTACCGTACTGTACCACGCTCACCCCTATTTCTACTATCCAAGTTGTAATGATTTCAATAATTTACATTCCTAATTTTGATTATTGTCAGTATTAGTTGATAAATTTTTATTTTTCTAGCAATGAAGATGTGACTCATCATTTTCATCCAAACAAATTATAGCTATACTTTTTTTTTATTTTTTAAACATTTTTTCTTAAATTCCTGGTGAAATTGGGTAAAGTTTTTTTTAGAAGGATGGGATATAAAATAGAGTACATCTCGTGTTTGAAAATACCCATATTTTTATTTAAAATAGTTTCGGGTGAAGGAACATTATATTAGAATACCGTAATTCACCTCCGTAACAAATTCTAATTCACCTCTATTCACAAATTTGAGTACCGTCTAGATTTCACATTATAGTTTTGGTTTGTTCAAAAAAAAAATCATCTGATCTCTTACGGAGTAAATGAAAATCATGTAATCCATATCATTTCTCTCAGTTGCTATAAATCTCGATCATATAATTTTACACTTTTTAATCTCGTTTTAAGTTTATAGTCCCGACATTTAAATGAGGAAAAAATAAATATTTAGTGTTTCAATGGTTGCGAGATTCTTCATAAATGCGTGTACAAAATTAATACATTGTCGCAATAAATTCAACTTTACGCTGCTGTCTATGGGCCTGTTTGGGAATAGCTTTAGCGATTAGCGTTAGCGTTTTGAAAAGGCTATCTACGGGCAGCGTTTAGCGTTAGCGTTTTCAAAGTAATCTGTACCGTTAAATTTTTATCCAAAACGCTAACGCTAATCTCTAAAGCTATTCCCAAACAGGCCCTATATCTGAGCACAAATCAAGGTGAAACCTTTTTGTAGGCTATTTTGCGCGAGAGGTACCCAAGTTAGGGGTGAGCAAGTACCGAACCGATACCGAAGTTTCCCGAAAAAACCGAGAATACCGAACCGAAAAATACCGAACCGAAAAAGTACCGAGAAGGAACCGAACTGTACGGAACTGAATGGTCGGTACGGTATTTGGGAACGGTACGAGGTGACTTCCCATACCGAAAATCCCGAACCGAACATATATACTAAAATATTACGGAGTATAAAAAATAATATCCCGGAGTAATATTTTTATATTCCTTCACTAAATAATAATTTTTTAAAAAAAATTGGTTCAAGTTCTATTATGTATAAATTATACTTTTATTTGAGTTTTAGTTTTTGTGTATGAAAATAAAAGTATTCACAAAGATTCAATATATTCTTTTGTTGTCGTTCATTTTTTAGTTTGTGAAATATAAACTAAGTTTTGATACGCATCTCTTGCATTTAAATATTCATTTTTTTTAAATTTTTCATGTTTTTTTTATTTAAATTCATTTTAAATTTTCAAAAATAAAGGGGAGTTGTTAAGTTCTAAGGTGTAAAGTAGGTGTGTATATTCATCCCGATTTGTACCGAAACCGATACCGAACCATACCGAACCGATATTTCAGGATCGGGATCGGTACGGAGTAAAATCCCGTACCGAACCGAAAGATTTGGTACGGTATCAGTACGAGCTAAATACCGTACCATGCTCACTCCAACATGCAGCCTTTGACTTGACTTCCTACTGTTCCTAGTGTGCATGTCGCATTCTACATGGCTTCCAAATTAACTTGTAACTTGTTTTGTGCGTGATTAATTTTGGATTTGACATATATAAAGTCAAGTTTTAATTTTGAATAAATTTCATGATTGGTCCTTTATAACAGGGGGGTTTCCCTATTTAGTCCTCTATTATCAAATATTACCCCAGTTGTCCTTCTTTTATGAGTATCTTTCCACAAATAGTCCTTTTTTGATCTTCTATCATGTTGGAGTTACTTTGAGAGCTAAAAATGTAATTTAACAATGATAACATATCTTTTTTGTCATACACAAATCTAAAGGTTATTTCGTTTGCGACATTTGTGATTACATTCGCTTTCTACTACAACCATAGTCTACAAATATAGTATTCCGTCGAAATCTTAGCCCACAATAATAGTCATTATTTTTGTGTTATCCGCTTAACCAATATCAGAATATGTCACTAGATATAATGTTGATGCCAAATTATATTTTTAGCATTTAAATTAACACCCACATGGCGGAAGATCAAAAAAAGGATCATTTATGGAAAGGCATCCTTAAAAAGGACTATGAGGATAATATTTGATAATAAAAGACTAAATATGGAAACTTTCCTGTTATAAAGGACCAATTATGGAATTTACTCTTTAATTTTTGTTAAATTATATTTTTCTTATACAATATCAATTTTTTTTCTTTTTATAATGGTAGATTTCAAATTCTATTTTTTATTTTAACCCTATGATTTCCAGCAAGAAGTTTTTTATTTTATTTTAGTATTTTGAATTTTTTAATTTACAAAATATTTAAAACCAAACTAGCAATTACTTTTTTAATAATTGTCTATATTGTAACTTAAAGAGAAAAGATTCTTATTTATTTAAATTTTAAAATACTTACCATCTTTTGAAGTTAGAATTTAAATAGATAAGTAAACACGATTTGCATTGACGTCTCCTTTAGAAAACTACTTAGATGACTTATAAAAAATCATCACACGTATCAATAATACTTAATAATAATAATGGCGTATTATTTAAATATAAATAATAGAATAAATAATAATAAAAATACATATTTTTTTATATTCAAATTTTAAATATTCCAAATAAATATATAAAATTACATAAAAGACCATTATTAAAATTTTATTCCTACTTATGTTTAAAATATGAAGTCTATTGTAAATTATAATTTTTCAAAATTCTAAAATAAAAATAAAAATATTTTCGAAAGCACAGAGTTAAAATAAAATTAAAATATACTCTGTAAAATATATTTTCATTATAAGAAAAAAAACTAAATTGTATAAATAAAATAAAAGTTTATTTTTTAAAAAATTAACTTTATATGTGTCAAATGCAAAGTTAATCAAGAATTGGGTAAATTACAAGTTAATTTGAAAGTCATATGAAACGCTACATGCACACTAAGAAGCCAAGTAAAACGTCACATTGCATTCATCAGCCGAATTCTCAAAATTCTGGTAAGTGAAACTCCTTTGTTACATTTTTTTATGATACTTTTTTGTTATAGTTTAAAGATGAGATGTTAGCTTGTTATAATATTCAAAGTTGGTGTAACTCTCAAAGTAAAAAAGCCTCTTTGTGTAGGTAGAGGTAGTACAATGTATTTTTAAAAATTAGTAAATTTTTGTATGTGTTAGGTTCATCATAAAAAGATTCACGTATAGTCAAAGTGGAGATAAATAGGAAGTACTCATTTCCTTCTCTGAAAATAAGTTAATATCTTCTGCAAATTCTCCAATATACGTGTGACAATTTAGTTATTAATATCTACATTTATATATAGACATATTTTATAAAAATTTAATGGTTCAAAACTATACTTTATAAGGAAATTATTTATATTAAAACACAATATATTTATTTTATATTTTAAAATAAAAAATTTACAAATTTGACAAAGAAAAATCATTTAGTAGAAATTTCTTGGTGAAAAGTCAGATCTTTAGACAATGTGGCCAGAAATAATATTTTTCAGGTGACGTGGCAAGAGATGATTGGTTAATGCTGTGTGTCGAAATCCAACTAGACATCCACAAAGAGTATATAAGCTTCTTCTTTCTCATTGACTCCGGCTTCCCGATCGACACTTCGCCGAATCACCGTCTTCTTCAACGTCCAAATCCAAATTACAGAGGTATTCTTCCATTTTCACCCTTTTCAATTCCTCTCAATCGAAAAAAAATAAATCAAATTCTGTGTCAACTATCTACAGAATTTGAGAAACACATTTTTACATGTTTTTGTTTTTTAAATCATTAGTGAATTGTTTGATCTGTGGTAAAAAAATCCAGATCTGAAACATCGCGCTTCAGATCTGTTCTGTTACCGTGTGTTTTTGAGGATTCACATGAAACCCAGACCTGCAGATCATATTTTTGCATTGTTCTGTTCTTCAATTTCGTCATTTGGTGTGGATAAGTTTTCGTATTGTTATAGTTAGATTCGTATTTGCTGTGAATAGGAATAACAGATTGAAAATAAAGAGTAAATTATAAAAAATCTAGCACATGCTTTGGTAATCCCTATTATTGTTACTGTTCTTTGGTCTTTGCTGGAAATTGGCAATGCAAATTTGCATTATTAATTTATTGTGCAAGTGTTTGCAAGAAATTAGCCTTTTGCTTTTGTGGGATCAATGATTTAGTACAGAGTATTCAAGTAAAAATTAGCACTTTTTTTCAAATTCAATTAATTTTTTTTTCTTACACTATGTTTGGTTCAAGGAATTTGAAAAGGAAATGGAAAGAAAATTAGAAAGAAAACATTTTTTTTGTTTGGTTATAGAGGAAAAGAGAAGAAAAGTGGAAGAAAAAGAAAATGAGAATGCAAAAAAGACTAAGGAGAGTCAAAACCAAATTTCTTACATTTTGGCGAGGAAAGTGAGGGAAAACCATTTTCTTTTCTTTTCTTCCAAATTCCTTGAACCAAACATACTCTTAATGAATGTGCCTGTTTAGTGTTTTCAACAACGACAACAACACTGTATATAATGCGCCTTTTTTATATAGTCCATAGTCCATTACATCCAAAATTAAAACATTATCAGTGATTACTCTATCACCTCCATTACCAATGTGAAAATGTTGAAGTGTTTTATATGTGACTAAAAGACATCATTAGACCTAAACACTAAATTGCAAATCATTAGGAAAGTTGGTGAAAATGTTGACCAAAAGAAAAAAATGATTGGGATTACGTTTTTGGTTTATGAGCTTTTAGTTGGCTCTGAAAAGTGTTTATTTGACTCATTTTTCCATGAACAAACAAAAAAACCCTGTTAAGTCTGTATTCGTGAAAACATTTTCTGATATATCTGCTCATATCATGAAAACATTTTCTGATATATTAACAGTCCAATGATGGTTCTCAATTGAGTAGTTTTAGAGAAATTATTGGAAGCCCCCTCATGCTAAGTTGCTAACATCCTCTTAATTAAATAGTGAGTATATCATGACAATTAGTGAGTATAGATACCCTGGTAGTGAGTATAATTCTATTATGTGTCTTCTGGGAGAAGACACTTCCCCTATACATATGATTTAGGGTTGAAATGGAATTTGAATCCACGTCAAAATGAAAAACGGTGTTGTTCTAACTGTGATAAAACTGTGTGGGTACAGAAATGGCATTGGGAGCCGCTCCACAAAGAGGAACCGCTGCAGCTGCAGCTGCGAACATGCGTCGAAGGAGGACCTCAGGTGGAGGTGGTGGCGGTGCCACTGGCGGTGCTGGTGGTACTATGCTCCAGTTCTACACGGATGATGCCCCGGGGTTGAAGATATCTCCCAACGTTGTGCTCATCATGAGCATTGGCTTCATAGCATTTGTCGCTGTTCTTCATGTCATGGGGAAGTTGTACTTTGTGCGCCGAGAAGCTTAAGCCTAAGAGAGGCTTTAATGGGAACATTTCTTTCGATCTCTCTCTATAGATATCTTTTTTGTGTTTGTTGTGTTTCTTGTATTGATTGAAACTTGTGTTACACCTTCTTGGGAACACTTTAGACCAAAGTAATTGGATTTCTGAGTTCTTAAGTGTAACCAAACAATAGTATGAATTTGGGAATTTCTTTAACTCAAACCAAACATAGTCTAAGTTGGGAGAGCTTCGTTTGTTTGGCATTCATTTTTATATCAGAGTGTGTTTGATTGATTTCGACACCTTTTGGGAGTAGGACTCCAAAAACTTATAGTTTGATAATTGATGGTGTGTAGATTTATTAACCGAAGTATGATGGCCAAGAAGGATAGTCCCCTCCCAGAATTGCCTAACAATTTGGAGATATTCAGAACAGAGACAAACGTCAAGAAACCCCATATCTTTAGACCATGGTAAAGCTTCCCGAATTGCCGTAGCTTCTGCTAATAATGGGTCTAAGGCACAATCCAACCATCCATTACATGCGGTCCGAAACGAACAATCATTGTCTAAAACAGTGCAACCAAATTGCATGACGTTCTCCAAGCAAGGTTGTCCTCGACATTCTTCACACGACTTCTAACGACTCATGAAAGCAAACATTTTGCAGCAAAGATACTCCTCCCGCACTAACTAGGCGAATTCCTAAGGACTCATCCAAGAAAAAAGTGGAAGGGAAATACATTGCCTTGAAGACCATTTAGTCATGAACCGCCAACCATGCTTTTCCCAAAGTGCGATATTAAAAGTGGAAATGCTAAAGGAGTATTGTAAAATGTTCAATCTTTTTTGATAAAAGGGCAGCACTTGGAACAGCTGCATATCCCTAGATCGGTGCAATTTCCTTTGAGATCTTCAAGGCATTGCTTTGTTGATACCGCTTTTTTCACCCAATCTGGGAAAATGAGATTTGGCATTGTTCTCCAGGATGCATTAGGTATGTTTTTAAAGGCTACTAATTGTATTCTACCTTATGTTTCAAACCCGCAAGTAGCAGAAGTGGTTGCGGTAGGAAAAGCATTATCTTGGTTGAAGAGCGAGGGTTGCTCGGAGGTGGATCTTTTCTCAGATACTCTAGTGGCGGTGAACACCATTAGGCGAGCTAGTTATGGTCGCTCATATTTTGGTTCGATTATTAAAGGTTGTGGCTTGTTCATACTTTCTTTTTGTTTGGTTTGTACTTATCATATTTATCGTGAATTGAATGGTGTTTCTCATATTTTAGCTAGACGAGTGAATTCCTATTGCGGTATTTGGGATTCTGTTCTCCCAAACTTTGATATTTCTGTTGCGTTAATTGAGTTTTTATCCTCAAAAAAATTGATGAAATAATAATCATTTCACTTTTTATTTTTTATCTACTCCATCTCATATCTTTCAATCCATTTCGAATTTTGTGACCAACATTTTTAAATGTTAATCACAAATTACGAAAAACTACATAAAATTGTAATATAATTTTAATATTAATAAATTTATTTTGAAATTTAGTTTTAAAACATAAATAACAATGTTAATGATCAAGGTATAGCCTATCTTCATTAGTAATTTGTTAAACAATAGTCATTCCATTTCTTGTTTTGTAAGTATAACTTTTGATATAGTTCTTTAATGCTCCCTCCGTCCACAAATAAAGCTCTCATTCACTATTCACATGGTCAAACTTTATTCACTTTGTTGGCCTATTTTTGTGTCTTATTTGACAAAATAATATAGTCATGTCACCTCTAGTTTTGTAGATCTTTTCATTTAGTTTTTTAAATATGTAATTTTTATTTTTTAATTCCATATCATATTTCATATAAAATGATTTGAAAATAATTTCAGTCAAACATCGTAACGCGCAATGAGAACTTTATTTGTGGACGGACGGAGTATATAAATCTTATTTTTAAACTTAACACATATAATAAAAAAGTTGAATTGAAAAAACTTGACTCAAATCTCGTAAACTTAAACAGAAAAAAGTTTTAGACGAGAGGGAGTATGTAATTACGAACATAAAAAATAGAGATATACATATATTCTTTTCGTCTTTCAAGTTGAATTGATCAATTAGTTCCATATAGTCCAAACCAATAATATTTCAAGTTTGGGACCAGATCAAAATTGGAATGTCAATTCTTTTTTATCGAAGACCAACCCTAAACCTACTTAGTGTAGGTTCGGTCAAGACCTAACGGTCAAGATTGGTCAGGACGAAACTTGAACAAACCTTAGCAACAACTTTTAAATCTGAAAGTATTTTATCATCTTATAGGCACTAGGCTTACAAATCAGAGGACAGAGGGGATTGCCCTTCACAAAGTGAACTAAGTCTATTACACAAACCACACTACAAAAGCATTTCACATGCTCAAATGCAACAAAACATCACACATCTTCTCATAAAAATTTTACTCCAAAAAAGTGTGAAAAAGGTAGCGTTCAGTTCATCTTCTAATCCTCGTTCTGACTTTCGTCTTTGACCAACTTTATCATGTCATCAATTCGAAGTATCGTAATCGCCGCTTCAGTCGCAAACTGGGATCAAATTCATATAAACAAATATTATCTCAAATATCAACAGAAAGCGGAATTATTATGTGTATGATAATGACATAAATATTTGTTATTTATTATTTTTATTATTAAGTGCTTTACTTGAAGTATCTTCACTTTGCTCATTGCAGGCTCGATTACTCCAGCTTCCAAGTTGTCACGTATCGTTCCCTTCAATAGGTCTAGTCCCATGCTGCAATAACAAAGTCAACCCAGTGTCTATTTAGTCTTAAGAATCAATTTTAATATAGAGTACATTTAAAGGGATCGTTGTCTCATTAATAAAGCACTATATATACTGAAGCTTTTACAATATTTTCTTTAAACAAAATTAATTAGGTTTTTGATATATACAACAATATTATACGGACTACAGAGTACTAAATAATCTAAAAAAATTGGTGGCCCAGGGACATGATTGTGACTCACCCATATGAGAGGCACAGGTTCGATCCCCGGTGGGGCAATAACTCTACATGCTTAATAAGTTGAGAATATATGAATAGATATTCCATTATAATTAAGTTATTAGTGTTCAAAAGAATCTAAAAAAAATAAATATGTACTTTAAAAAAGAAGTAAGATGACATAACAATATCATGAAAAACTCACTTGAAAAGATAAATCTATACACTAAAAAAGAGTAACAAGAAAATAAAGTTATAACATTATTTTAATCACAATATTTTATACTGAAGTACATGTTTTTGAAGAAAAAAAATACCTTAGCGGGTCGGTTACATCAGGTCAGTCGGGTTTGAGTCATTTTAGCGGGATCATTTTGGGTTTGGTTAACAACATCCTAGTTCAAAACCCAGTACTTTTCGGTCGGGTCTTGAGTTAAAAAACAAATTTGGCCAGGTGTATAAACAAGGGTGGGGACAAGGTCATGGCACATCCCACTCCCCCCCCCCCAACCCCTCTAGTACATGAATTGACCATCCCTTAAAGCCAAGAAACAGCATTACCTTGACCAATGTTTCTTCTCAGCCTGGGTTTGTGCGTAATGGTGATGCGCACGTAACTGAGAAACCAACTCCGTTGAATCCTTTGCAGCATTGACAGCAAGTACCTGCACCAGGGGAATATATTCTTCAGGCCGATGAACTAGAAATCTACAGAGAGATTATATACTTGTAGGATTTTACAGTATTTCACCTTTGGAATGATCAACAATGACTCAGCAAATTCAGCAATAGCAAGCTGCTCCCGAGAACCAAGTGTAGTTGCAAGGTACTCCAGATACACAGACAAAGCAGACTCAACAGCACCTCCACCCGCAACGACCTGTTTAGCAATAGTTACTCACCGAACATTGGCACTCATATTTAAACCATAAATAAATGAATTAAAAGTTCTTTGGCAAAGTCCAGATTATAAATTAGAAAAACTTGAAAAACAATCCTACTTTGGCATCCAAAAGTATCTTCTGCTTATTCAGTTTTTATCAGCAGATTTAGTAGCTTTTGACTAGGTTACTTATTTGCCTAAACTAGATTTCCTGAAAAAAAATTCCGTTGTAAATTCAGAAGATTCATTGATACCAGCTAAATAAATCCACACTCACAAATTTCCCAAGAATTTTGTACAGCAATGGCTTATTTGGTATGCAGAAAGGATTAGAGGGAAGAACATGGAGTAAGGATTGAGGAGCAATTTTATTTCCTGAGATTGGTTGATGGGAATGAGGGAGGAAGTGATATACCTAAGGTGAAGGTGGGAATATTTTTCACCGTGGTTTAGGAACGCTATTCTTTGGAAGAAAGCCTCCCATGCGATATACAAAGCCTCCCATGCGATATACACATGGAAATAGTTGAACAATTCATAATTGTTCATGCTGATTTATACTATGTATCAAACATAAGAGAATTATAACTCAGAGCGCAAGAAGGGGCTTACAGTTGTTGATTCTAATGTTCTTTTGACAATGCACAAAGAGTCATGCAACGCCCTCTCCATCTCATCAAGCATATAGTCATTTGCTCCTCTAAGTATCAGTGAAACCTGACAGAAAAATAAAGATAAATGTTATGACGCACAACTTCCATATTAAAAAAATGAATATTCAAAGATTCATTTTAATGGGGGAACCAACAGAAGGGTAAGAATTCTTGCATACCGCACTAGTGTTTTTTGTCCCTTTTATCAAAATAACATCATCATCAGCAATGCGCTCCTCAACAACCTCATCAGCATGACCAAGGAATGATGATTCAAAAGTTTCTTCCCCTTCCATATCTGCAAAAGTTGAGACCTGCAGCACAAAAATGAATCAGGTATCAAAATAAAAATAAAAAACCAAGACCAATTCATAATTTCCCATCAAGAGTTCACAAAGGGTTTAGTAAAGGTTAGTGTATGAATAAAAGTTATAAAACTCTACAACGTACCACCGTGGCACCAGAGGCCTTAGCAACATGGCGCAAGTCTTCTTTCCGAACACGTCTAACTGCAATTGCACCAGCTTCAACAAAATACTGAGCAAATTTAAATGACAAATTAGCTCACATATTATTAGAGAACATTAGTCAAGTTCTCAAATTTGTATTTGGAATTGTGGGTTATCCATGCAAGTTGACAACTATGACAAGAATGGATTTTTATTTCAGCTCATTATTCCTTTGTAATAAGGTTGTAACATGAACATCCCATTAAAACTGTAAGCATGCTTTAGGCCTTCAGGTCTTTACAGAAACAGCCTCTATACCCCTGACGGTAGATATAAGTTCTATTTACATCTTACCCTAAATGTTCGTGCGACATATCGGGTATGCCTTAGTTCGGGTTGACTTATGAAGCTGCATAGTTAACTAAATTCATACACTTGATTGAGACCATGTGTTTCATGGACCCACCAGCCCCAACATAGTTGGGATTAAGATGAAGACACTTGATGTGGAAAATTAGGATTTTGGGAATATGCTTGGAATTATAAAGGCAGAAATTCATCTGTGCATCAAATATGCATTAAGGCATTCAAGGTAGTAAAGAACTAAATCAAATGATGAATGAAGCATCTTGCCTTCAATGCCATGTCGTCAATTCCTCTAGAGGTCAATATAACATTTGCTCCAGCTTTAAGAAGCTTCTCAATGCGTTCTTTGGTCATATCAGCTTCTCTGTAACAAAGAAATTAACTTATGTATACAAGGTTTGACATGTAGCATGACTGCATGAGACTTAGAGTTATGTAGCAATAGCATCTAATGAACTATTTTTGGACCAAATAGATAAACAAATCCAAGGTCGATTTCTAGAGCTGTCCATAGTCCATTCAATATGTATGGACTGATAATAGCTAAGAAATATTTGGCTTCCTAGAACTTTGGACAGTGTCGTCTATATAACATTAATGCTGACTTAGCACTGTATTATAGAGAACTCAATGAAGACGGATAAAATTGACACTAACGAACAGCCAAAATTGTGCTTTAAAACCCCAAACTGGATGAAGTTATGTGGTGTGGCCATTGTGAGATCATAATGTGTCCAACCCAGAGCAAAAACAAAATTATAGAATCATCAGCACAGCGTACTTATTATATAGTTAAAAATGTTTGGCTATTGAGGAATACCTATGCATTGCTAAATAGAATTAGTATCAGCTTAACATAAAAAATGTAGTAAAAGGGATCACCTTTGTCGAATCTTCTCAAGCTCCCTAGGGTCTGTAACTAAAACTTGAACCCCCAACTGCATTTTTGTCTTCTGAAGATTGAAGTCAAGGCAAGCAATGCGTGCAGGAGAAACTCGTAGTGGCATCCCTTGTGCAGCCCTTCCAGTATTCAAAGCATACCCTTTCAAAAGAAAGCTATCTCTCGCGCTTTTTCCATGGGCTTTAAGTATATTAATACCCTGTGAAAACCAAGTGCTTAAGATTATAGTTTAAAAGATGGGCATCGAAAAGCAAAAATTGCTAATTGAGTGTCAATCGCAAGATTGCAGATTAGGGAGTTAGAAAACCTCTATAAAGCAAAGACATGGTCTTCAAAAAGAGCTAACCTTGATGGGATACTTAGTTTCTCCACGAGCATTTGTCATCTTAACTGATAGTACTGCTTCAACAACCTAAGATAAAAACATAATGGGTTATCTATCTAGGGCACACCTTTTCAATGTAAAACCACCAAACCATCTAATAAAAGATATTATATTGCACTTTGATTGCAATGTCATCTGATGTACAAACCTTATGAAGTTATACAGTTATACCACACTTTTGATCATATATGCATAAACCTATACAAGTTCATAAAAGAGTAAATTTGATAGAATATAGAAAACGTACATAATGGGAAAGGTTCATACATTGCCAGTGGAGCTAAAGAAATCATTTTTTACATAGCTTCGGCTTCACATCAATAATGGACTAAATCAAATTGGCACATTTCACTTTACTCGCATCTTACTTTCCAAGGGTTTAGGAAGTAAATGCATTAAGGGTAAAACAGAAACAGCCTCTAGTCTTTAACATGAGTAAGGTTATATACATCTAGACCAACTCATATTGTGTGGTGTCATGTTAGGAGTTGTTTAGCCGTTGTTACTCATATTGTGTGGTGTCATGTTAGGGGTTGTTTAGTTGCTGTTACTCATATTGTGTGGTGTCACGTAGGACACTCATGGAAAATTCCTGGATAACATCATATACTATTTGAAAAAAGAGTCTTGTTGTATGATTCATACAAATTGTGTCTGAAAGGAAATACATATAGGAAGATAAGGATTTGACGTTCATTTTAGCAACAAAAAAAGACAGATATTCGGATGTTTCCAAAATGTATCTCCATAAAATGTATCTGCAGATTATAATTCTATACAGGGTTCCACAAGTAATTAGAACATCATACCAGGTTAGCAAAGAAATCACTATCACCAGCTATCAACTTTGACGACATGCTTGTCTTGGCACAGTTTAAGAGGGAATCCTTCCCAAGTTTTTCAGCCTAAGATGGTTAACAAATCTTGTTAGAAGAATAAAAGTACAAATTTTGAGCTTTTCAAACTTAATGTATAAGAACTGGTACCCATGACGAGGTAAAGTGCACCACATTTAAGTTTTAACAAGCACTGTAAGATTGATGTCAATAGAAACTTCGCGTGTTGGCTGATCAATGAATATTTTGTTTAAATTGCCAAATAATAAATCACAGAGATTACCTTTTGAATATTTAATGAAGGAAAGAAATAAGTCTGATTAGTTTGAAACTTTAAGAAAGTAAATACTGAGGCTTTAAGATATTTCTATTAGCAAGTAGTTTGATTACTTGGATTCTAAAAAGTAAGAACAATGCGAGCATGAGTACAAGCCAAAATATTGTAACAAGCATCGACCAAAGGGTGTTACCTTCACAGCCAGTTTATCATCAACATACTTACAAGCTTCTCTCATTGCAAGCTGGCAAGTAGATAATCAATCAAAATGAAACATAAAATTCAGGAATTTGTCAATAATGCGGGACACCAATGTCTTAAATTGACATGTTGGATTGTATGCGAAAAATGATACTAGAAGTTATACGCACTCTGTAGCCACTGATTATCGAAGTGGGATGAATTTTGTTCTTCACCAAGTCATTTGCTCTCTGTGGAAACAAAAATCAGATGCTGGGCCATAAAATTGTAACTGCATCAATGTAGTCAAATAAATTCCCCTGAAACATTAAGTGCTTTAACACAATACCTTGAGCAACTCTGCAGCTATGATGACTACAGAAGTAGTTCCATCGCCAACTTCCCGATCTTGAAGTTCAGCCAATTCAACAAGAACCTACATTTTTCACAATATTAATATTAAAAAAGGGATCTTAGAAAATACAGTAAAGCTTATCCTACAGATAAAGATACTCCGTATATGATTTCACATGGAGACCTTAGCTGCTGGGTGCTCAACTTCTAGCATCTTCAGAATTGTAGCACCGTCGTTTGTGATGGTTACATCCCCAATATCATCAACAAGCATCTAGTGTGTAAAAACAAACAAACACCACTAAGTCAGCTTACATAGGGAATGGCCTTCAACTACAGCAAAAAAAAACATTCAAAATAAATTGATCCAAGAAAGCTTCAAATTGAAATCAAGCAGAGTCAAAAGACACAATTGGCAATATGGAGGCAACCCATTGCTCCTTAAAGCTCGAAGACTCTGTATTAATTGTGTTGAAAACTTGACAGTTCTAATGCACAAAACAAATTGCAAATGTTCGTAGATTCAATGAAGGAGGGCGAAGCAAACCTTGTCGAGCCCAACCGGACCAAGTGACGACTTAACGATGTTTGCCACTGCTACGCATGCCACAACTGCCAATTCCAGAAGCAAAACAACAAACTGATTTCAGAAACATACAGTCGATATCTCGGTACACATGAACACTGGAGATGCAACTTTACCATTTTGTGTTCGAACGTCCTGGCCGTACTGGCGATCGCCGGAAATATCGATTGCCATTCCTCTAAAGATCGAAAGAGATTGCCGGTGGAATCGTCCTTAGGAGAGAGTGACGGGCGGTGACTGCTGAAAGCTCGGCCACTGAGGTTTTCCTGGCGATGGGGCTCTACCTTCTTTAAAACCGTTTCGTTCGACCCGGCCCGACCAAAGAAGAATACTGAACAAAAACCCTCTGATTTCTGGCCCAATATCAAATAAGCCTCGGTCTAGTTGGTTAATTACACGTATTATACTCAGATATTTGTATGATTTCAAAAATATTTTAAAGTACACGTACATTTGATATTATATGTATAATTACGTATAGTACGTATGAAATAAATATTTCATTATAAAGATTTTTATACAACAACAAATATTAATTTGTTTCAAAAATATTTAAACAAAATACGAGTAGTACTTTATATCGATTATATATACAATACTTCATTATTATCACAATATTAATATGGAGTATTATATTTACCATTAGAACCATAAAATCGCTTTTATTTAATTAATATTAAATATTAATTACAAAATTAATCAATTTGAAACAAAAAAAATATACTATCTACATTCTACAAAAAAATTACTCCCTCCGTCCCAAAAAGTTTTTCTTGTTTCATTTTTTGCGCATCCCATAAAACACTTCTAACGACATCTAAAATGCCTAAAATTTACAAAATTTCTTCTTTATTATGGGTAGAAGTTATTTTGAAAGTTTTTTGGCATTCAAGACGGGATAGAAGCGTTTTATGAGATGCGCAAAAAATGAAACAGGAAAGACTTTTTGGGGCGGAGGGAGTACATTTTTTTGTCAAGTTAAAAAAAACTTTACTCTTTCCCTTTTTGTCTGTCTCAAAAAAATCATTTTCTTTTTAGAAAGGATTAAGTGACTCAAAACTTTTATTTATTTTTCCTAAATATATTCAAACTATAGAATTTTTATTTTAAACATTTTTTAAACTATGTACGTGAAACTCAAATAAGGATATTTTCCAAATGAAGGGAGTATATTTTTTTCAAATAAATATTTGAAATAAATAGAGATCCTAATTTGAAAAACATACTATAAACATTTCATTTAAAATATTTTGTATTTTGTTTATTTACCCTAATATAAATTGATGACTATCAATCGATAAATATGTGGAAATTCATATATGATAATATATATAAACATACGATAAGACATATTTTAAAACTTGAAAACATTTAAAATGTGTATGTATCCATATCTGTATGTTGAGCATTTAATATGCATAGTAAGTCATATTTTATAAAATCGTAACGTATTATACACGAACATACGTATTAATATATTATACGTCAGCCGTATATAACTAACTATACTCCTGATTGATAACTTCTTCCAAAAACATCATCACATTTATTATTTCAAGTTTTTAATCGATTTTAAATATGATAAATAAAATATTCTTATATAATTTCATTTCTGGCAATGGTCACACACACATCTAAGCCTACTCGTGAGTCTCAATTCAAAAAATACATATTCAGTAGTCGTATACATCCTTTATTTTTTAAAATCATTTAATGCTAAGAGAATGTTATCTAAATAGTTTTTTTTGTAAAAGGTGCTTATATGGTGCGCCTTAGATGCATACAGAGTATTATTTTTGTACATCTTCTCACATAAAAAATTTTATTTTTTAATTAAAGTAAATACTCATCAAGATAGTTAAGATTTGCTTATTTTTCTAATGTGCAGGTCCATTTTCGACCATAGGTCTACCATATAATTTGTCTTTTCTAAAATCTCTCATATTTAAAGAAGATTATACGGTACAGTTGGTTGTACTATTTTTTCGGTACAGTCGACAAATATATCAAAGAGGAACCCTGACAAATGAGAGGCCGACAATTTGGATGAAAAATGATGCTCTATAAGAGTGGAGGCCGGCTCCACTATAGCACGGAGAATGTGGCGACGACAACCCTAGGCGATGGCTCCTCTATAGAAGATGGAGTTCGTCCCCCTCCTCACTGGCTGTGTTGGGATCAATCAAAGATGGAGGATATGAGGAAAACAAAGATGGCTGCTTTTGAAGAACATAGACGGCGTTGCTCGAAGAATGGAGAGATGATTACAATTCAAAGAACACTCCCAATTTTTGTAGAGTAAGTTATTTAGAATGAGTACTATTTGCTTCAGAATAAGCACTACTTTATTTGCGAATAAACACTATGAGCACTAATTAATAATAATAATAATAATAATAATACCATTTTTTGTTATATTTTTGGTGAATAATTTGATTCTTTGAACTAAATTTTCATGACTTGGATTTGGGGATTTGGGTGCCACACTAGTGACCTCCTAGCTCCGTCATTGGATTTGGGGTTGTGGGTTTCAACCATGGTGGATTTTCATGACTCGGCTTTTCTTGTTTTTTTAGCTCGTGTGTGTATGTTTTTTTTGGAAGCTTTTGTTTTATGTGGAATGATATGTACTCTGTGTGATGTAAGGTCCGTTCTTTTGCTTGCATAATGGTTCGTGTTTTGGTAATTCAAGATGAAACGCATGATTGTGCAGTGCATTTCATTTTTACAGCTATAGGGTTGTGTACCCGTGTTTTAATTGATGCACTTAATTTTATATTTTGAATTTGGATGTTTCTTTAAATTACAATTCTATTTAGTTTTTTTAAAAATTGATGCTCAAGCTCATTCATCACATTTATAATACTAACATACTCCCTCCGTCCCGTGAAACATTTCCCCTTTCTTTTTTTATTCGTCCCACAAAACACTTCTCATTTCTATTAAAAAATCACTTTTACCCCTTACTTTTTCATACCCTAACTATCACATCATACCTTTTTACTAATAATTTATCCATCAAATCATACTTTTACCCATCACATCAAAGGACATTTTTGGAAATTCAATACCAAAATACACTCCCTTAAATCCCTCTTAAAAAGCAAATGTCCCATGTTTCACGGGACGGAGGGAGTATGTATTAATTGATGTTCAACCTTGTTTTAGATTCTAATTAGAACATTTGTTGATGGGTATATAAGTACAGAGAACCAACTAAAATATACTCTTTCGTCACAATTTAAATTAGAATTTTAAAATTATAAGGTAAAATTTTGTGTTTTTCAAATTATTTTCTTTAAAAAAATGTATAAGAATAAAAAAATTACATATTTAGGAAATACTCAAAATTTTATATAATAAGATGTCACATTTTTTTATTTTATCAAATAATCAATCAAAACATACAAATAAACAACAACTATTGAAATGAGAAAAAAAAAATTGTTATGAATTGCGGGATGAGTGTGAAGGAGTTAGGCTCAATATACTCAATTCATTCTATTACTCCCTCCGTCCAAAACCGAAAAGATTTTATAAAATTAGAGTAAGTTTCCAATTCTCATCACTCAATTCAAATACCATTATTACCAGCTAAATTCAAATGACACAAAATTTCCGTTGAGACGATAAAAAATATAAATTCATATGGACACAAATTTAACGTATCAATTACTCTCTCGATCAACTTGATCGAACTTGATTGGTTTGTCGATAATTCGGTTTTTCCCCTTTCCGATTCGGTAACGGGAGTAGTTGATCCAAAACTGGTTGTGAAAGAAGTGAAAGAGCAGGAAGGGGAAAATCATGAAATTTGTATAGTCCCTTTCCTGCTCGTCGCGTGTGACAAAAGAATAGAGACTATGTGCCACCCCTAGAGCCATAACAACATGTTTTTTGTATATTTACAAACAAAACCACAAAAAAAAAAAATACAAAATAAAATAGTATATTATGAAATGACAAAAAAATGTTGAATGGTATGTAGAAACAAAAAAGAATAAATTGGACTATTAGACAGACCTTAAAAGATCCAAGGGGTGTCCAAGGCCAATTAGTTAGGAAGCCTGGCGTGGTTGCCATTATATTAATTTCTTTCTGTTCAAACTATGCAGCGCTAGGAATTTAAGATGGAAGGATTTGAGTCCTCTAAACTATTTTCTGGGCCTTGAGGTTGATCGTATTGTTGACCGTTTACTTCTTCATAAGACTATGTATGTATGCTGGACAACTTATTCATCGTGTTGGAGTTGACGCTTGTACCCCAGCACCGACTTTGGTGACCCCTAGCTCATCTACCAACGGTTGCGATACCATGTCAAGGAACCGTTTCAACAAAATGTTCAAGTTTAGGCTAAAATATAAAAACGTTTCAACAAAATGTTCAAGCTTAGGCTAAAATATAAAAACATTTCCTGGCCGTACAACCACAAGTTTGAGCTTTTGGTTGAATTGGTCTATTGACATAGTATTAAGAGCAGATCTAGTCCGAGTTTGATTCTTTCTAGTTGTTCGGGTGTGAGTTTAGCAAATTAAAATAAGCTACCCGTTCGTGGTTCAGGTTGAGTTGGCTCTACAAGATTGAGATCTCAATGCTCGTTGGGTGAGCTAGCTACAAGAGACTGAGATGCTAGACCCGTTTGTCCAAGTGCGAACGAACTAGGTCAGATTAGTTACCACTTGATGGAGAGTGTTGGAGTTGCCACATTGAAAAATAAAGAAAAATACCACGAGCCTATATAGAAGGATGAAACACTACATACTAACTTAAACTTTGGGGTTAGAAAGTAAATTTTGACTATATATGCAAGTAATTAATTTTATGCGACATTCCGTCTGTTAATCTAGACCCACCATAATCATAAATTCATAATAGTCATTAGTCACAATAGAATAAATCCAACGTTAAACAAATGTCTTCGACGCACAAGAGAGTAGTTCCCTCTTAAGTCTTACCTCAGCTCCATCCTTCCGGCCGGGGAACACACGGATGATGGATATCATTTAGAAATATTTACACTAAATAGTACTAAAACTAAAGTCATTTTTCTAAATAGCACTTAAATTATTTTATTCCCTTAATAGTACTTAATAATATCCATAATGACTTAGTGATGACGAATATTTACTTAAATAATGACTAATGCATAATGACTAAAAGTGCTATATATTTGGAGGAAAAACACATGTTATACTATTTAGAAAAATTTATTAAGGAGTATGTTTTAGTGCTATTTAAGTAAATTCTCATTTATTCCTTTAATTTGCGTGATCTAATGCCACAATTTGTGGTGCCATTAATTAATTAGACCGCACAAACTCCAACTTTTGCTAACTTGAGGATACTCTCAAGTCTCATCCCCAATTAATTGACTATCATTTTTAAAATAGATTAAAGACTTGTTTATCGTTTTGAAAGGCTGTCTCCGAACAGCATTTAGAGTTGGCGTTTTCAAAGTTATTTACATCGTTAAAATTTTATTCAAAATGCTAACGCTAATATCTAATGTTATTCTCAAACATGCCCTAAAAGTTAAATACATACAAATATTTTCTATGTTTATATTCGTGTAAGTTTTGATATGATTTAAGGACTTGTTTGGTGAACATAACTGCTATGAATTTTGATATTGCTGGTGTATTTGGTGAATAAAAAATGTTTCCAGCTTTCAAATTAGAAGATATGAAAACTGTCCAAGTTGGAGCTTTTTGATATCTCCACAAATCTACCGCTTTCATATACTCCGTATCATATTTATAATACTCACAAAACATATCCTAAAACTTATAATGATCAGTTAATTATGAATTAAGAGAATATATAACTCAAAAGTCATACTCCGTATTAATTATGAATTAAGGGATAATGGAGTACTTCTTTTGTGGTGTATTTAGTATTTATTCAATCCATATTTAAGGCGTGGGTTTTGAAATTTGAATTAAAAATATTTAGGATATTTAAAATGATACGAAATACGTAGTTCTTCCTCCGTCCCAAAAAGTCTTTTCTGTTTACTATTACGGCCTCTAGATAACTCCAATTTGTTTGCATGTTTTCATTGATCATTTGATAAAATAAAATATTCTTGTCACCTCTTATTTTGTAGAGTTTTCGATGTAGTTTTAAAATATAATTTTTTTTATGTGTTATTTCGTTACCAATTTTTAAATAAAATCATTTTGAAATCCATGAGATTTTGCACGTTAATCAAAATAGAAAATTCTTTTTGAGACGGAGGGAGTAGTTGTTAGTGATAGATGCGTTGGATTTTCAATAGACCGAGTGAATCAAGTGGTATATGAAGTGAAATTAATCATTTTTTCATATTAAGTTTGCATCCGCGCCTTTTACTTCAAAAGCGTAAACTAAACAGGTAGAGTTTCTATTCGTCTTTCTTTTTATGAGAGTGGTGTTTTCTTGATTGTTCTGATGTGAGAATGGATTCACATCATAATGGCTACCAACACCCCCTTAAATGGTAGTAAAAATCACCGTAAATAAGATTAAAACATAGAAAAAATACTAAAATAGAACTTTCATATTTCTATTCGCAAAATAGGAATTCGCACTGTGCTAATGTGGAAGTAATGTGGCACTATATACGTGCACATTACTATACTTATTAGTAGCGTACATGACCACGTTTTGTAATGTAAATGCATTTTAACTCTTATTTTGAAAATAAAAACATGAAAGTCCTATGAAAATAACTTCCATTTTTTATTTTTGGCAAAGTGCTATGTTAAAAAATTCATTTGAATTTGTATTTTCGAATTTCCTTTAAAGGAAAAATTCGTTACGGATAGCGCTGATTTTCGAAGGAGTTTTTACCGAAGAGTTGCGTGTTTTGGGTAATAGACGTGATGATGTCTTCTCCTTCTCACCGCAAGTTAATAAATTCCCGCAAGCCATGGTCGGAATTAGGTTCGGAAAATTCATACCAATTCATACTCGTTCTTGATACCTTCGAGTTTTATCCGATTGAATTTTGGAGTGAACAACCAAAATATTCAATCTAAAAGTGTTTACACAATTCTCGATTTATCCAAGTTTTCGTTAATTTCCCCAACAGTGCAGTGGTTAACCCTTTTCATCCAGCTACCTAATCTCACCTTCTTGGGAAGTTTTTCTCGTGAATGATGGATCCACATTTACTATTCAAGCACAAATGGTGGATCAAAATGCGCCAATATGGCCTCAATGGCATGAGGCAACTCATCAGGAGCCAGTTTTGGGTAGTAGTTGCATGCTTGATGCATGCCAATGTGAGTCTCCCAATCTTTCATGTTATGTCCTCCATTGAGACACATGTGGTGGGATGTTTAATTAATTTGCAGGATTAATGCGGAGTGTGCTGTTTTTTACTGCTTTGAAATGTAAGAGTTTGGTGTGAGTTTTGCATAGGAAAATTGATGGCAAATGTTTTAATGTGAATATAGCTAGGGACTCATAAGTGATAATTGAGGCACGTGAAAATGTTGTCGCACTAAGAGTATACCTGAGTATCTAAATTCTTATAAAAGAAAAAAAAAAGTAATATGACTTTATTATTTAATCAAATTAACGATAAAAGTATATAAAAAATGTTGGAAATTTTTGATAAATTAGACAATTTTCGGACATAAATTTAGTAGGGTCCACAAAATTATTTTCCGAAATAATTATGGACGTTTAATCTCGTAAGTGAAATAGGTGTTTCGACACATTACACGCCAAAAATGGTGCTCGGGAGAATGAGAAATTAATTCACAAAGTCGAACACATGGGAAGAGTAAAAGTCTTTGTCCCACAACGTATCTTGAACCTTTCATATTCTCATATTTAAGCCTAGGCATTGAATTGATCTTATGAAAGGAACAAGAAGAGGACTCATCGCGCGCCGCCGCCGCCGTCCGGCTCGGCACGACACGCGCACGAGCGCGTCGGGTCGGGTCGGGGCGTGGTCCGTTCATGAAATTGTTGATTCCTACCCCCTAACCCCCCGGTAAACCCCTCCACCAAGTCTCGACCCAAACTACTCCCGCCACTTACGTCAATTGCACCTCATAAGTATAAAGTCAAAAATTTTGACTTTATAGTCAATAATACTTGTCAAGTGTCGTAATTGCAGCTTCAGTGGCAAACTGGGATCAAATTCGATCACATTAACAAATACTTCGTACTACATATTATCTCAAATATCAACACAAAGCGCAAATTATTATGTGTGTGATAATGATATAAATATTTGTTACGTAGTATTTATTATTTATACTCCGTATTATTAAGAGCTTTACTTGAAGTATCTTCACTTTGCTCATTGCAGGCTCGATTACTCCAGCTTCCAAGTTGTCACGCATCTAGTCCCATGCTGCAATAACATAGTCAAGCCAGTGTCTATTTAGTCTTAAAAATCAATTTTAATATGAGAAAAGTGCACCGTTTACATTTCAATTTTTTGAAAATTGCACGGTTTACCCCAAATATTAAAAAGTGCACCAAATACCCCTAAATTCTTCAGAAATTGCATGCTTTACCACTGAACAATAAAAATCGAACCAAATATCCCTAAACTCTTCAAAAATTGTACTGTTTACTTCTGAATACTTAAATAAAGACGACAATTTTGGGGAAAGGTATTTTGGAAAATTCACAAGGGTCTCATAAATAAAACACTAAATATACTGAAGCTTTTACAACATTTTCTTTAAAAAATTAATTAGTTTTTATATATATATAACAATATTATACGGACTACGGAGTACTAAATTATCTAAAAAAAAGTTGGTCGTCCAGCGACATGATTGTGACTCTCCCATATGAGAGGCACAACCGCACAGGTTCGATTCCAAGTGGGGCAATAACTCTACATGCTTAATAAGTTGAGAATATATAAACAAATATTCCGTTATAAAGTAATTAGTGTTAAAAAACAATCTACAAGAAATTAAATATGTGCTTCAAAAAGGAAGTAAGATAACAATACAATATCATTAAAAACTCGCATGAAAAGATAAATTTATACACTAAAAAAAGAGTAATAAGAAAATGAAGTTTTAATCACAATATTTTATACTCCGTACTAAAGTACATGCTTTTGAAGAAAAAAAGTTTACCTTAGCGGGTCAGTTACATGAGGTCAGTCGGGTTTGACTCGTTTTGGCGGGATCAATTTGGGTTTGGTTAACAACATTACAAAGTCATCACTATGCTTTAACTTTTTGTGGGAGCGCATAGCTAACAGTAAGTGCTGAAATTTGAAGGATGAAGAGGAGGAAGAGGATTGAGAAACAAAGAATAGTTAAGCTTCTTTTCTTTCTTTTTTCCCATTTTTTATGAAAAAATGACTTAGCATCATGCTTGTCATCACCATTTAAGTAACATGTAATCAAACTAACCTAAAAACTAACAGATTGGAATTTTTCTTTAATATATCCCTTACAAATCTTCTTCAGGTTGTGGAATTTTATGGTGGTTGATAAAACTATCGTGCAGTGCAACATCAACTATTTTCGTTTATGTCAGAGCTGTGAAAGACCATACTCTTTAGTTTTCTTCTTTAAGAAGGAAACATTTTTGTCTAGCATTAATTAATATATATGTCACGTCGAATCTAAAAAAAATCTTGAAGGAACAGAGTAGTAAGCTTAAAAACAGACAATCATGTTAGTTAAGGCAATAATAATGTAGTTGAGTAACTAACCAGAAGTCAGGAGTGAGGTAGCTGGCCTAGCTGCTTCTAGTCTTCTACCCACGACATTTCTCCAAGTGGTGTGTAAGCCTAACATAGGAATAATATAATAACTAAAAGGCCAAATACTCTTGTAGTAAGATATACTACGTAACGAAACTTCTTCAATTGTCTCATTTAAACGTGTTGAGGACAGGGATGAAGTTATTAAGAGGAAGTACTATTATTTTGACAATAAACCTGTCCTAGTCCAGAAATGGTATCCAGGGGTGAAGGTTAACATAGATCAACTGGATGATATTCCCATTTGGATACAACTGCCCGACCTAGAGATGAAGTACTGGAGCTTGACTGGACTAAGTAAGATAGGAAGCTTGGTGGGTAAACCTGTCAAACGAGATAGAGCTACTGCAAGTAAGAGGAAGTATGCATAAGCTAGGATACAGGTAGAGGTAAAAGTTCAACAGGAGTTCCCATTGATGGTTCAGTTTATAGATGATGAAGACATAGTGAAAAGCCAGGTGATTTCCTATGAATGGTACCCTTGTCTCTGTTCCCACTGTGGGAAACTAGGGCACTTGCAGGAATCATGCAGGAAAAAAGGGGATAAGCCTCTTGAAGTGAAGAGAAAACTGGTTTGGAAACCTAAACTGTCAGAAGTAAACAAAGACCAAGTGCCTGATATGGGTAATAAGAAGGAAATGGTTAAGAACCCGGAACCCGAGGAGGAATTTACAGTGGTTACTGGAAAGAAAGCAGGGAAGCCAAAGATTATGGATATCAATGAAGAAAATGGAATAGAAGCTTTAATGAAGGTTATGGAAAATGCCCCATATACTGGGCATTACCCTTTTCTATCATGATAGGGAGCTGGAACATTAGGGGACTGAATAGTCCCATGAAACAGGAGGAAATAAAGCGAGTCGTTAATAAATATGATATAGGTTGGATGGGGATTCTTGAAACTAAAATAAAGGATAAGAACTTTTTTGGGATTGAAAGTAAACTGTTTACTGGCTGGGGTTCTTTTATTAATAATGAAGCCCACCCTCTTGGCAGAATATGGATTGTATGGAATAAGAGCAAGTATGAGGTAAATGTGATTGAATGGAGTGACCAACTTGTTCACTGTAAAGGGAGAATTATTGGGGATACTCAAGATTTCTACTTAACTTTTGTGTATGGACATAATAACTCACTGGATAGGAAGGGATTGTGGGATCACTTGGAGAGAATTGCTGCTAGTATGGAGGCTGGTTGGGGAATTATTGGGGACTTTAACGCTGTCCTTAACCTGAACGACAGAATTGGAGGCAACAATGTCACTGAAGAGGAAACAAAGGAGTTTAAAGAGTGTATGATAACATGTGGCATGGAAGAAATCCCTAGTGATGGCAGCTATTATACTTGGAGCAACAAGCAAGGTAATGGAAATAGAATCTATTCTAGATTGGATAGGGCAGTGTCTAACCTGGAATGGATTATGAAATTTGATGAGAAGGTCCAGGTAATTGAGGAAGGTATATCTGATCATTGCCTTCTATTGATTAGGACCCATAAGCAGGACAGAAGGAATGTGGGATTTAAATATTGTGATATGTGGGAGCTAGACAATGATTTTAAATCTACTCTCCAAGCAGTATGGAATAAAGATATATCAGGGAGGTTCATGTATCAAGTGATAAGGAAACAGAAGGAGCTTAAATATCCTCTTAAACAGATTAACAAAAAGTTCCATCACATCCACCAGCAGTGTGATCTTCTTAGAGAGGAACTCTTTGACATTCAAAGCAAATTGAAGGGGGATACTAATGATACAAGTCTGCTGGAAAGGGAGAAGCAATGTCTACAGGAGCTTATTTTTAAGAATAAAGCTTCACATATGATGAGAGTGCAACAAACTAAACAGAACTGGATTTGTGAGGGTGACCAAGGCTCAAAACTGTTTTTTGCCTGGACTAAGAAGAGGACTATCCTCAACCAGATAACTTCAATCATCAATGAAAGAGGGGAGAAGGTTGAGGGCAGAAGTAAGGTAGCAGAGGTTATGATTGATTATTTTCAGAAATTGCAAGGGCATAGAACTTGGACAGAACCTATTCAGGTTGATATCATTAAAATAGGACCTTGTCTGGATGTTTCTCAACAACTTCAGCTGGTGGATCCGGTCTCTAATGACCAGATAAAAGAGGCATTATTCTCAATTCCCAATACTAAAAGCCCAGGCCCGGATGGATTTAACAGTGGTTTTTTTATAAAAGGAATTGGAATATTGTGGGGACATTGGTGTGTAATGTTGTCCCAGACCCTACTGTTGTGGGATTCACCTGGGTTGTTGTTGTTGTTGTATTGGTGTGTAATGCTGTGAAAGAGTTCTTCATAAATGGGGAGTTCCCTAAACAACTTAATGCTACTAATCTGGTCTTAATTCCCAAGGTGGATACCCCTAGAACACCTGCAGATTTCAGACCAATTTTATGTTGTAATGTACTTTACAAAGTTATGTCAAAGATCCTTTGCAACAGATTAAAGATGGTACTGTCAAGTGTGGTTAGTCTCAACCAAGGAGCTTTTATGGAGGGAAGGCTGCTTGTGCATAACGTACTCATGTGCCAAGAGCTTGCTAAGGGATATAACAGGAAGAACATCTCACCTAGATGCTTAATGAAGATTGATCTCAAGAAGGCTTATGACTCTATAAGCTGGAAAGCCATAAAGGATATTATGTGGGCTTTAAAGTTTTCTGAGCAGTATATTGAGTGGATATATTATTGCATTTCACACACCTCTTATTCCTTGATGCTCAATGGGGAAAATGTTGGCTTCTTCAAAGGAGGTAAAGGGATTAGACAGGGGGATCCAATATCACCCCTGCTGTTCACTTTGGTTATGGAGTATTTGACAAGAGCCCTTACATATTATGCTAATAATAATGTATTTAAGTATCACCCTATGTGCAAGAGTCTCAATATTATAAGTTTGGCTTTTGCGGATGACTTGATTATAGCTTGTAAAGCTGATACGGGATCAGTTAAAACCATTATCTCTTGCCTAAACCACTTCAAGGAAGTCACTGGATTGGAGGTGAATTATTCCAAATCTCAGAAAGTGCTAGGTGGGGTTACTGATCAAGTGGCTGATGGCATTTTAAGGGAGGCTAAAATGGAGAGAGGAACTCTTCCTTTAAGATATTTAGGGGGTCCCATTACGGCTAGCAGAATATCTGAAAGGGAATGTGAAGGACTGATTAACAAGCTGACTACTAGGATCACAAGCTGGGCGACCAAGCATCTCTCCTATGCAGGGAGATGCAAGTTAATCAATACGGTTTTAATGGGAGTGATCTCATTTTGGTGTAAGCTATTTGTTATACCCAATAAAGTGATGAATAAAATACAGGCTCTTTGCAGGAACTTCTTATGGGGATCAAATGCAGAGTATAAAAGGACCCCATCTGTGTGTTGGGAAGAGGTATGCAAACCCAAAAAGGCTGGGGGATTAGGCTTCAAAAACCTTGTCTACTGGAATCAGACATGCAACCAAGGACTACTTTGGGATATTGCAAGCAAGAAAGATATTCTGTGGGTTAAATGGATCCATAATAGGTACCTCAAGTGTGATACCATATGGAACCTACAACCAAAGGCAGGTATATGCTACTATTTGAGGAAGATTTTGAATAATAGAAACCTATTTGCTAGAATGGGGTGTAATGGGGATTATTCTAGTCAGAAAGGGTATGATTGGCTCATGGGGGATTGCAGTATGTTTAGGGCATATCAAACGGTATGGAATAAGCTCTCTATTCCTAAACATCAATTCTTCCAATGGTTGTGTTGGAAAAACAGAGTACCTACGAAAGATAGATTGAACAAATATATGGAGATGGACACAACCTGTGTGTTGTGTGAAAGTGAGATTGAAGATCAGCAGCATTTATTCTATGAGTGTGCTTATACAAAATGTGTCCAGAGTATTGTTGGCAAGTGGTTGCAACACCAATGGAGGGCGAAAACCAATGAAGAAATGCTGGAGGAAGTCAAGATGATCAAGGGAAGGCTGCAAAGACAAACGGTAGAAGCTGGATTTGCAGCAGTATGCTATGCGATATGGCATGCTCGTAACTCCAAAATTAAGCAGAATAATATTATACCCCCTGAAGAATGTAGTGTTTGGATTAGGGATCATGTTAGAGTCTATATTAATGCTAAGTTAAAAAAGGTGTGGCTAAGCTAGGGATGCTTGTTTAGCCTTGCTGTGGTTGTTTGATTTGTACTCGTTTTAGTTGATGTGGTGAATAAAAATTGTGTGCATTTGTTCAAAAAAAAAGATATACTACGTAAATGGTAACAATGTACACAAACAAAGATTTAACATTGTTGCTTAAATAGGATGGATCACATAACTTTTTGCAAGTTGCAATGTTTCCTAATATTTATGAAAAAGAATATCACCAACTTGAGTCCCAATGTACACAAAACTACTAAAGATATCATTTCTCTTGAAAACAAAGAATGAACCTAATCATCTACGTAGTATATACTAAACACAATATAGCTCACATAATCAAAAAATGGAATGTTCCCAAAAAGAGTTTTTTTTTTGTCATCGTCTTGTTCAGTTGGTTTGTCGACATCTTGTTCAGTTGGTATTAATCCGACGTAATCTGCCCAAACCTAATCAAATCAATTTGAACCCAAATTTACCCAATTGCGCCAAAACTAAACCAATTGGATCAATCCTTACCCAAACAGGTCCAGTTGGACCAATTCAGACTCAATTGAGTCTGCCCTGTGGTCTTCTAAATCTGACCTACCCCTCTGCCGGCGTTCCTTCGGCGACCGGTTGGAAAATTCGTGGGAAACTCAACCCAAACACATTCAACATTCAATTCATTCAATTCCACAATCAATTGCACAATCCATTGGATTGTGATTCCAATCTACGAACTAATGCTAACGATAGACATGAATACTACTCACCTCGATTAGTGGAGAAATTGTAATTTTGGGCTGAGGGAGATACATCCGATGTTTTCCGCTGGCTCTATGCAGGAAACGACGATTGGAGTGCTGATGAACGTCAAAAGTGCTGACGACCGTCGGAGATGCAGGAAACGACGATCTGGTTGGATCGCTCAAGCACGAAGGGAGGGGAGAGTGCAGGATGCCCCTTTTGGGGTCACAGAATCGAAGTAGGAGGGGCGGAGAAAGTTGTAGCGGTTTCTAATAGAAATTAGAACGGAATTGGCTTTTCAATTTTTTAGAAAATTGAAATTGGGCCTTTCATCTATGGTTAGGATTTCATCAGTTTTTTTTAGTAAAATTGGGCCATTGATTTATGATTTTGGCGGGAAAATTGATTTGGCAATTTTAATTGTATTTTTATATATGTAATAGATTTATTTTGAGTTTAATTTAAATGAAAAACAAAGTAAAATTTGAAATAAAATTTAAAAGTACCTTGCTAACACTGGCGGATCTACGTTTAGGTCATGGGGGGCACTTGCCCCTCAGTGAGAAATCTCTTGCCAATTTAAAAAAAAGAAGTTTTTAATATTGGCCCCCGGTCAAAAAAGGAAATAACCCCTAGTAAATTTTTTATTCCACTACTCAACTACTCAAGGCTATTGCTGCTGTCTGCTAGCTCTCCACCATATCCATACCTTTTTTTCTCATTTTTTCTTTATAATACATTTTGTTTGCCTTTTAGATCCTAAGAAATTAAAGTGAGTTTTTTAGGCCAATGCTTGGTATTTCAATGTTTTTTTGTGTATTTTGATTTAATTTTCTCTATTTTGTTTGAAATGAACTTATTAATTAAATTGATTGTAATAGATAATTATTGGAAGAGTTGAGAAGATACTTTTGTCGGTCTTATTTTTTGTTAAAAATTTACTAATTCTTTTTTGATAATTGAGATAATAAAGTTTTTGTACTAGATAATGTTTATTCTCAATTTTTGGCAAGAACTTTACCAAGATTGAAAATTGTAGTTGTTTTAAATGTGCTGGACCATTTGTACTTTCAATTCATTGCCTAGAGAAATTGAATTTACTAATCTGTCGTTCGACCCTTCTAAAAATATAAAAAATTACAGAGTATGACCAAAATCAATGACATGAGATAAGAAGAAAATATTTGATTAGAAGATCATGTCAATCAAGTAGCCATGATTTTCCATGTAGAATGATCACACACTTTCAAATGTTACAAAGTAAAATATTATTGATCGCTTCCGAAAATTAAATCTTGGAGATCGAGAACATTTGTAAAAAAGTATGTTTTTTAATGTAATTATCGCGCTTCTTTTGCTTTAATATTTTTTAACGTTAATTTACTTTCATTATTTATAAACATTGATTTGGCAATTTTAATTGTATTTTTACACATGTAATAGATTTATTTTGAGTTTAATTTAAATGAAAAACAAAGTAAAATTTGAAATAAAATTTAAAAGTACCTTGCTAACAGAGAATTTTTATTAATATCAGGGAGATTGTACACGGTACATGATTTGGGCTCGGAAACCATTAATCGTGGAGCTATAAGCTCAATGAAGAAGAAAATACACATTATCTGGATAGAGAAAGAATAGTGGGTAGGAGGAAGGGAGAAAAATGGCCACCCTTTGATGAAGGAGAGCCCTCTTTTTATAGGAGTAGCAAGAGCACCTACGGGAGAATATTTTTTTATTCCTTTATTTTATTAAACAATCCCGGTTTGATTATTTTTCGTAGATGGTTGGAAAATGTAGATCGAACGACATATTATTTCCCATACGAAGAATTGTGTCATAAGCACACAATTTGAGCCTTGGTGATTAGTTCCTCTATTATTTTTTTAACTTATTGTTAATGTCGAAGGGAATTGCACAGTTGGTAAAGAGAGATCGAGACTATCAAGAGGGTAGACCCAAGTTAATTTTTGGCAGCAGTACAAGGATGCAACTATGCTAGAGCAGTACTGGGTGTAAATTCCATTATCTATTACTCCGTATCAATTTGTGATTGAAGTATAATTGGCTTCCTCTCGATGATCATCCCATTAGATTTGAGAAAGCCTCGAGAATGGGACTCACCCTTTTCAACTTATTATACATAGAATTAATAAATTTTTTCAAGATAAAAAATATGTCATATTTAATATAAAAAATTATATTTCAAGATTTATGTAATGACGATATTTACGTATATAGTACTCCGTACATTGTAACTCAATATTTAGTACTTAAATCTGACGGTAAATGTTTGTAAACTACCGCGTACTCATTAGTGAAGCTTGTCCAAATAAATTGCTGAATTTAGTAAGCCTAATATCAATTATTGTTCTTAAAAGTATACTCTAATAACAATTATACGTCAAATTATTGTATGGAGCTAGGGTCCACGAGACCTTTATATATGCTAAAAAATATTTTTTAAGTATTAAAATAAGTATTTTTAAAATAAGATTGCTAAATAATCCATAATTAAAGATCTTTGTTTTCTAGAAAGTAGGAAAGTAATGTTTTGTATCTTTCAAGGAATAATTTTGGCCATTATTGTTTTTTTAAAACATTTATGGAAATATATAGTTTAAACATTTCTAAAGGTTTATTATTATTTTAAACATTTTTTTAAAAATCGTGTGAGGTTTAAATGGGCACATTAATTTATGGCCTAAGATGTAATATTCAATTCATCTTTCCCTAAAAGGTACTCGTAAAAGAGTGCAACGTTCAACGATATTGTGGTGAGTCGGTGATTCTCCCAATGCGAGGTCACAAGCTCGGAGCCTAGTGATGACAATAACTCTGTTGGGTATGGAACCCGGGGGCCTAAGAGACTAGGCGAAAAAGTATTGAACTAAGTTGAGAGTGTACAAAAATATGGGGTCAAGTAAATTGAGAGTAATATTGTGCTAGTTAGAATATAACTCAGAACGTCCGTCCCCCTTCCACTGGGAAGGAGGGGTTTATATGCAGATTACAACTAGGTTTACGATCGTTGGTCCATAGTCCAACGGTCTGGGCCCACTAAGATTGAGTTATTCACTGGTGGCGTCCAACCACATTATTAACCCTAAGACTGCTATGCAAATGTAGGTTACAAATAGGGTGGCTATAGCTACTATGCTAGAGGCATGACAGGAGTCTAATTGTGGGTCCCTTGATCTTGACTTCGGTCAGCTCTTTTGTCCAGGTCTGGTCTGCCGCTGCCCAGGGCCGAGGCCGAGCGCATGACCTGTCTCCGGAAGTCTCTTGGCGGAAGGCCGACCGGGGGTGGTCTGAGGATGACCGACCCTGCCGGGGCCGAGTGCACACCGCTGCCGAGATGGTCTTCCCTGGTCCTTTGCTTTGGTCCCGCCAAGTGGGCCTTAGTGAAGTTGGGTTGGGTCGTTTTCCTGTTGGGCTAGATACCCCCATTCTCGGGTATCGGGTATCCATCAAACTCTATGAATTACATTTGAGGTAGAGTTATTAGTATTGAAAAATGTAAAGGAATAAGTAGTGTGTAACATTTCTTTCTCTCCCCTAAACAAAGTCCATCTCCATGTTTTGTTTTATTTTCAATTATTCAATGAAATCAAATCGTAATTGAGGAAGGAATACTTAATTGAACTAAGTGTAAATGGTAAAATACAATCTTTAATTTTTATAGAAAAGAATAGAACGCACTTCGTATAATGCAAAGTAATGTCAACATACAGTGTAAAAAATACCATGAAATGATAATATGTAATATCAAATTGTAGCATTTATTATACCAATATTTTTCTTAACAATAGGGCTGGGTTGAAAAAACCGAAAACCGCAAACCGAATCGAAATCAATCGAAACGAGCTAGAAAAAAAACCGAACCAAAAAAACCGAAACCGAATATAAAAAAACCGAATCGAACCGTTAGTGTTTGGTTCCGTTTTGGTTTTCACTTTGAAAAACCGAACTTTCTTAAATACTTTGCTTTATTTATATGAATATATGTGATATGTAAAAAAATAATAGAAATATAAATGCAAATAAATTACTAGTCGATTAAAGTTATTTTCTTATCTATTAATTAAACATTCTAGCCATATTATTATAAACTTTAAAAAAACTTAAGAATATATATGAACACCAATAGCAAATCCTAATATAGAATTATATTAAGATTAAAAATTGATACGCGTAATTTAAATATTTACATAAAAAATACTTTGATGTTATAATGAAAATGAAAGTATTATACAAAAATATAAATTCTTTGTAATTTATTTTAGATACGATATCTTTGAAAGTATTTGGAATCTTCTAAATGTTTGTTGAACACTCAACACATATTTCTTATTTAAAATTGAACTAAAAGAAACAATAACCTTCCGTTTGGTTTTTGTTTTTGTGTAAAACTCAAACAAAAAACCAAAGCTAACACTACATATTGTTATTGTTTCATCGAGTTAGTGTTTTTACAATTTTTCAATGCTTATAAATTTCTACTTTTATAAACTGAAAAAACCGAAAAAAACCCGTATAAAACCGAACCGAATAACCAACGGTTTACATATTTTTATGCAAAACCGAACCGAACCGCCAATTTACCTTCCGTTTTGTCTTTGGTTTGGGTGAAAACCGAACCGCCCAAACCGAACCCACCCCTACTTAACAATAACAATACAAGAGTCTTCAATACTCGATATATTTTAATTTTATTTGGGTGTGGGGGGCTCGATTTAAATCCTGCCATATTTAATGGCTCCTCTATTGAAGCTTTAGAACTTAGTAATCCTATTTCACACCAAACAAAAGTAACATTGGGACTGCACAAAATAATGTAGTGATTGTTGACAATAATATTTTAGTTAATAGAATGAAAATTTATACTGGGTGCTCGTGCAAGTGCAAATGTGCAATGCACGAAAAAAATTATATCAAATTTTAAAATAGGGTGATGCTAAATTCATTCCAAAAATGGTTATATCCACCCATTTAACATAAATTTGCTAAATTTATACTAATATAAACTTTATATTAATGGGTGTGTATATAGCTAAATCCACACCCTTTAAAATATTAGTATTACTGTATTAGAATGAAAATTTATGCTCCGTATGTTTTAGAAGAGCTGGGCCGGCCTAATAAGGGACAAACAGTCGGTTCTGACTGGGCCTATGATTTTAAGGGTCCAATAATTTTTAAGCATTTTATATATGTATATAAGTAGCCCAGCAGTCCAGAACCTAGCTCAAGTCAAAGGCCCATCTTATAATCGTTCATCCCTTCTAACTTTCCAAGCCTTCTTAGTACGAAGGCCGTAGAAAGTAAAGTGTCAGGTCGTAGAGAGCCAGAAACGCAGAACTCGAACGCAATTCGATAGGAAAATTCCGAGTGCCGGTAGAGACACCGCCGCCACCGCCAGATACCACCGCCAGACGCCGCCTAACCTCCAGGTATTCCGCATTCACTACTCACAAGCTTTCCAAATTTGTAAATTTTTTCTCTTTCATAGTTTCATTCTTTGGATTTAAAATCTAGGTTTAATTATTAGTTTTTAATTTGAAATTCTTACTAATTGTCATGAAATAGAATGAATTAATGGTTCTATATGTTCTTTATTTGATTTGGATGAATTGATTTGAAATAGAATGAATTTATGATATATATAATACAAAAAAAACTGAAATCTGAAAAAAAAACTGAAAACTGAAATACCAAAAAATGTGAGAAGGCACACGTTTCAAATGTAGATTTTTTAAGATCATGTTTAAGTTCATGAAAGCAAAACTCAAGTAGAAATATACCTTGAAAATGTGCTGTGCTACATATTTTCGTAGGTACCCAAAGAATATCATTTTATTATCCTACACACCATAACGCATAGATCAAGCAGTGGTCTTGGCTATGAGAAACCATCTTAAGGTTTTAGTGACTAATCTCTTAGAATCTTCTTCTTTAAAGAAATATGTTTAATTCAGTCATTCAATTTTTAAATATATTAAGGTAGTGTTTGGGAACTAGAATTCATTTGAAGTCTTAGATTTCAATTCCAACATTTGAAATTTCATAATTTCAAACTCACAATGCTGTTTGGAAAGTCATAGAATTTCAATTCCAGAATTTGAATTTTGAAGTCAGCAAAGACGGTAACGGAAGCGAATTTATATGTATTGAATTGTTATTATATAAGAGAAGATCACTCTTTAACTACAAGTTTAAATTAAATAAAAATTAAGTTTGAATTTGTAAATGACATGGGGAGGGGTGTCGATTTGTACTTGAGTTAGTTTTGAATTATAAGAATTTGGTTCAAATCCAAAACCAAATTCTTCGAGCTCCCAAACAAGTAATTTGGATCAAATCTGGATATGAAATCCAAATTCAAGTTAAGTTTATTTTAAAACAAACCGAGTTACTCCGTATATAAAATTCTCTCATTTCGTTTAAAAAAAGTCATCCACTTAATACCGTGTTTTACATTTTCTGAACGAATGAAAATGTCCAAAAAAATAAAAAATAAAAACTCTTATGCTACGTATGACATCACTTAAAAACTCGTACAATGAGGTTTTCTTTATGTAATTTAAAAGAAACCAAACTTTAATATATACTTGAATTATAATCTGCGATTTTTCAGATTGAGAATTCTTAAGTCGTCTCACCTCTGTATTATGTGTTTTCATAATAATGAAAATATGCACAATTTAAAACCTGTAAAATCTGTTCCATTATTTCTTCCCAAAGTACATAGCACTAACTACACTGGAACATTAGAACTTGACTACCATATCATGACCATGATTTTTGGGAGTGTGTGTATCAAGACAAAATAGAAGTTTATGCATGTAGGCAATCCAATACGGGTATGTACAAATGCACTATGGGTATTTCACCATTTTCTTCATGTATATTAAAAAGCAAAAAAAGGAGTAAAGAAATAGTAAAAGACTACAATGTCCCTCCAAAATTCGCAAATGAAAAGAAAACTCAAAACAGGCAATATCATTATGAAAGAATATTAATAAGTAAAAGGTCTAACATTTAGATAAGTGGAGATACTTCAGCCCAGACATACAACTTCTTTATAAGAGACAGCAAAGTATGAAACATTGCCTGCATAAATAAGTCTACCAAGCATGTCAAGAGAATTTCATAAGCATACTTCGTCTTATACTCTTCCATGTTCCTCCATGCTTATACCATGTGACAAAGGAAGCAATTCCCGCCCATCGGTTTGCCTATTATATCGGAAGAATCAGAGAATTTGCATGAATGATATTAAGCAAGAAACCAATATATGAGAAAACACAACCACATTAACACTAACAGAGGGACTTGCCTCATACCAAGACACCATGGTATTCCAAAAAAGCTAGTAATCAGCAGGGAAATTAGATTTAAAAAAATATCTGGTATGTAGAAGTTTTTATGTTCTAATCCACAGAGTAAAGCATTAGTCTTGTACCACCAAGTGACTGGTGGTTTTGAATAATGCTCATAACTATCTGGAGTTAGCATTAAATGCAAATAATGCAACACCGTAGTGGCATGGAACACTTAACAATAAAACTTATAAAATTGTACGGGCTCCTGATCAATATCAATACAAATCCAACTAATGAGTACATTATTGCTTTCATGTTGTCCGCAACTTATGATCGAAGAGACGAACATCTTCATTGAAACTTAGACTTTAGGAAAATGAAAAGCAGAATGCTTGCATGCATATAGGTCAAAATGGTTAAGAGCATTTATGTGTGCAAATAAATTGTTAAAAAATGGTCTAGTGTTTTTTTATGTGCAACCTTCATTTTAGTTTTATTCAGTGACAGAGTGTAAATGAAGTCATGCGAATGTGAAAATATAATTTAAAATGTGATAAATGTAATTGCCATAAAGTGACATAGTGAGAATGAAGTCATGAGAATCTGAACTTTGTCATTTTTTAGCGATTTAGTTGATAACCTATACTTGTGCATTGAGTAGATTGTACTTCAACCAGGAACACTCTGAGTTGACATTTGTATAATCATCATATTGTACTTAACGAAAAAATAGTCATTTGGATCTTGATCTGAGTGGGAAAATTCCATTAACATTACATTTCATTTTTTTGGACTATATATAGTTTTCAGTCTCCACTCTCTAACTAATATTCTTCAGATTTTTGATAAAATTATTACTATAACTAAATTCTAATTATTAGAATTTAGTTTTCAAGCTTCAATCAAAATTAAATTAATATTAGGGTAAGAAGTGAGACCATAACTTTCAAGTGTAACTAAGGTTGACTAATGACTGCTTACTCTATATATATTGAAGGTAGAAGCTAGGTCTAAAGAATTATTAAGGCAGTTTGGAACATACCAATCAGTCAACTAAAGTGAGTGATTGGAGTTTAAAGCTGAGTTTGGTCATTATTTTTTTGAATGGAAATGTGGGATAAAGAAGTAAAGAAGCTGTTTTTGCGGGTGAGGATAATCAACAAATAGTTTATGTGTTTGATGCTTCCACCTTTGTGGGCTATTAGATATCCAAGAAAATCCTTAAAGTCTACACTAAAGTATATGACCAAAAAAGAAGATAGGGTTACCAGAATTGTTGAAGAGGTGTCTGAGAGCATGAGACGAACAACCTATGAGAACACTGCCTTTGAAGAGGATGCAATGCCAAATGATGGTGATACACTGCTAAAAAGACAACATTTCAACACGGATTCATGATACCTAATTGCAAGAACAATACAATACAACAACAACCCAGGTGAATCCCACAACAGTAGGGTCTGGGGAGGGTGTGTGTACGCAGACCTTGCCCCTACTCGGAAGTAGGGAGGCTGTTTCCAAGAGACCCTCATGATACCTAATTGCAAGAACATAAATCAAATGAACTTTACAATGGAACTTACTGAAGCCAACTAATTTCATGCAGTGACTATTTGAAAAACAAGGGGAGCTGCTGGTATTTTTGGATTTTTAAAGGCATAGAGGGAAGTTAAGTTATAGTAGTTGTTTTATAGAGATTTTAGAAGAAATCTCTTTTTGACTTGTATCAAGATCAGACTTGCAATTATACTCTGAAGTAAACATGTGTCCTTACATTTCATATTAGGATGCATCTCCTTCTGTCCCTGCACTCTTACTACACATAATGGGAAATTGAACATCAATAAATGAATTCTAGTCAGGAACAATCATTTGGAGAAATCATAAATTAATAGAAACTATGCTGCAAAATTCAAATTTAACTAACCTTTGCAAAGTTCAGGAACAATCCTTTGCAAAATTTAACCACACTTTGTGTTTCTATCAACTTTGTTAGGCTATGATGATGTCGTAATCTGTTTTAGATATTCATGGGTGGAGGAAGATTGGCTGTTTCTTCTTTCCTTTTTGATTTTGCAGCAATATGATCAAGCGATGCTAGTCTGAATAGTGTTTTGCTTCTTTTTTTGCAGATTTAGAAGTTTTTTGTGTCATTTTTATTATTCATGGCACATGGCAGTTTTACATTATCTAGTATTACTTTTCTTGCTCTTTTTTTACACAAGTTTGTTTGTCGAAGGCGTATGACTTAACCCGTACCGGCCCGTGCCCACCCCTAATTCCAACCATTTCACTGCAGGAAAGGCGAAAGGCGATGAGTCTAATTGCAGGTTCCTACGAGCGGTTCATATGGGGATTCAAACTGAAGCATCTGAAAGACAGTCAAAGCCTTGACCTAATTCCCCTCTTTTCCTTCCCTTCCCACCTCTCAACTATCAAATGTGCCGATGTTTGTGGTTCCGCTGCGGTTTCAGGCGGATCCGACGACACCATTAAGATCTATGACCTCTCTACCTGCTCTGAGATTGGATCCCTCCACCATTCCTCCACCATTAACTCCCTTGCATTTGTTACACCCCCTCCTCTCTCATTCCCTCGCAATCTCATCTCCGCGGCAGATGACGGTACTGTCTCCATTTATGACGCTGATCCCTTTGTTCACCTTAAAACTCTCAAAGTCCACAGGAAAGGCATCAATTCCATTTCTATCCACCCTTCTGGTCGGTTAGGGTTGTCAGTGGGCCGAGATGAGTGCTTGGCAATGATTAATTTGGTGAGAGGGAGGAGGAGTTTCTACTGCAGGTTGGGCAAAGAGGCCTCAATTGTGAAATTTAGCGAAACTGGAGAAACATTCTACATGGTTATGGATAAAAAAGTCTCAGTACATGAATCTGAGGATGCTAGAATAGCCATGGAGTTTGATAATGCCAAACAAGTTCTCTGTGCTACCCCAGGAAAGGTGAGTCCTGCATTGTGATCTTTATTTGATGGAACTTTTAAGGTGCAAATTTTTGTATGATTAGTGTTTGTTTGAAGCATTGTATTGATAGCTTGTTTTTTAGGCTTATGTAAACAATTGTCTGTTTGCTGTATTTCACTGAGTTCAATGAATGCATTGATTATATGAGTAAAACCTGCAATTCTGATTTAAAACTGCTCTCAAACAAGTCCAATTTGTGTTTGTTACTTTGGGTTTAGGTCATTTTTGTGTTACTTTGGGTTTAGGACAAATCTGGGTAATGGTCTAGATTGTTCGGGTCAGATCATCGGGCTTACATTGGTTTTCTTAATAAATACAATCAAATGTATAATAGCACTTGTGTTTGTATAATAAATGTAATAAATCAATATCTAATACTCCTATCCTAACTTGTTTTGGCTGTTTTTGTTTCTTCTCTGTTCTAATTTGGTTTGCATATTTTCATTTATATAAAGTATTATATTAACTTTGGAATATTTATCAAGGCTATTATAGTGTTATTGTATTTTTTTCCTTAGTGATTTCAATTACTCTGTACGTTATAAGAAGACTAAAACAACAATACAATATCATTTCATTGTTCGAATAGAAATAGGATATGTCAAAATAGAATAGAAAGAAAATACGGAGTAATACATTAACATGGTTTTTATCACTTTTATATTTCGCATTGAGGGCATCATTTGGGAAAAGTCTTTCCTCAACGAGTCGAACTGACTTTGCGTTCCGTTTAGGTTTCAGATCACAAACTTCTAGCTCAAAATTCAACAATTCTTCCGACATGTCATGGCTAAAAAACACGCCGGGTCAAATTTTGACTAGTCTATTAATGACTAGCTATGTGGCACAGGCACAACAACAACAACCCAGATTTGTCCCACGAGAGTAGGGTATGGGGAGGGTGTGTGTAGCACAGGCACAATATGTCATATTATCAACCCAAAGACAACTTCATCTGATGCATATGCATGTTTCTATATATAATTGTTTGTTGTTTCATAAGCTGGTTGTTTCTTATGTTCAAAGGTTAATGGAAGAGATTCTTAAGCTATTACCTTCTTGTTTTTTCTATATGTTCTGTAATTGAACGGTTGAACCAATCTTTTACAGGGGGGCATACTATTTACTGGTGGGGAGGACCAGAACATTACTGCATGGGACACAAAAAGTGGAAAGGTTGCATACAGCATCATCAAGGCACATTCAGCCCGAATTAAAGGCATTGTTGTGCTCTCCCACAATGACAATTCCTCTGCTGAGGCTGATCCGTATTTAGTAGCATCTGCATCATCGGATGGCAACATACGTGTTTGGGATATTCGCAATTCAAGCAAGGAGGAATCTGGTCCATTGGCTGAGGCCAATACGAAATCCAGACTGACTTGTCTTGCTGGATCGTCCATCAAATGTGAGTCCTTTCTAAGCAATTACAATGTGTTTCTTCTTTTGATGATTGCTTGTTTGTCTCTTTTCTGTACGTGCAAGGAATTTTTAAGCTAATACTCCCTTCGTCGCAAACAACTTTACCCAGTTTGGCCATGGGTGGCCCAGAGGGCGTGTAAAGTGGCTAACCGCACAGGGTCCCGAAAAATTTAGGGCACCATATTTTTAAATCTGTTAATAATTTTAAAGCAAAAGTATTCTAAATATAAAATAGGGCACAAAATGTAAATTTTGGACCGGGACAATCTTATTTTTTCATTTTTCAGGCCAGCCCTGGGGGTTTGGCTTTCATGAAGTTTAAGAAAAGTGTTGGAAAACAAAAAGTGTATGATCAAAACTTGTTTAGGTGAGAGAGAAATCTCGTGAGCCATATGTTCATTACTAAAAATGAAATAAAGTGAGAAATGTTTTTTATGACTTTCAAAAAGAGAAAGCGGGTAAAGTTTTTTGAGACAGAGGAATATAAATATATCTGGAACTATTCCGATCTTACAGGTGTGATTGTTTTATCAAACAACTAACTCACGGGTGTAATTGTTTTTTCAATCTTACAGCTATAATGAGCTTTTCCTCTCACTACTCTAAACTTATAGTTTTATCAAAATTCAAAAGGGGCTCAAGTCAAATGATACTCCATAAGAGATTATTTATGAACTTTGAACTGTCGTTTGCTTCTATGATCTCCTGTCTGTCTTTTTCGTTCCGTAGTTGTCTAATTTTTGTTTGCTACTTTTGTAGGATTCTACTTAGTCTGTCGTTGTAGTTGTCTTATTTTGCAATGCAAACGTGAAATTGAAATTGGACTATCGTGTACCCATATTCATTCATTTTGAAAAGCATATATGATTGCAGAGCCAGTCATTCTTTTCCAGTAAATGTACTTTGCTTCTTATAACTTTCCCCTTCGCTTTACTTTCAGCTGTACGAAGACCTCAGGTGGGAAATTCTCCTTCAAATGAACGGCGGGAAGAAGCAGAGTGATCTTCTCTTTGAGGTTTTTTTTAAAAAAAATCTTGAAAATGGGATACGTTTTTTGCCGCCATTAGAAAGCTTTTCTTGTAGCGATTAGCTTTTTGTATGCTTGTGGCCTTCTCTGATGAATGAGACTTGAATGCTTTTATTGAACTGGACTGAGGAGCTTGAGCTGTTAACCGTAATTTTTGAGCTTTTCTCCATTTTAACGAATCAAATGAAAATATTATTTGGTTATGACGTTTGCATACATGTTTAAATCTGGATTTTGCTTGTTGTACCGACTTAGGGGCTGTTTGTTTCAGCCTCTTAATGGTTCAGATGTCTGAATGATTCAGCACTGTTTGTTTCAGCTTCTTAATGGTTCAGATGTCTGAATGGTTAAGAGATTTGCCTTTGAATGGTTAAGTATTATACAGAGTCTGAATGGTTAAGAGCTCTTATCTGAATTGATCAGACATTTGCCTCTGAATAGTTAAACAATATACTAGCTCTTAATGGTTCAGACCTCTTACTGGTTCAGCACTTAATGGTTCAGACCTCTTACTGGTTTAGCACTTACCCATTCAGAAGTTACCAAACAGCCCCTTAGATTTTGGTTCAGGGCCACTATTTTGATTTAGTTTTTTTTCCAATTTTTAGAATTTTTATATTTTAATTTTTTACCTTCTCTGTTTCACAAAACAAACTCTCAGTACATTCTTTAAAATTGTTTGTTTGACCTGATCCGACCCGAGAAAAGACTTAATAGACCCTTTGATTTCTGGCCCAATATCAAATAAGCCCGAGTGACAATGACATGTAAATTATGAGAACAGAAGTACCCTGTTTGATTTTTTCTTTTGTCGATATTTTTAAATTATAATAATAATATATACTCATAAAAAAGTGCTATTTTTAAATTTAATATCAGGGTATTCGTTTTAAGATGTACTTTTGAAAAGAAATATTTACACTAAATAGCACTAAAACTTAAGTCGTTTTCCTAAATAGAACTTAAAATGTTTTATTCTCTAAATAGTACTTAAATTGTTTTATTTTCTAAATAACATTTAATAATGTCCAATGATGGTAAAAAATTACTTGAATAATGACTAATGCATAATGACTAAAAGTGATACATTGGGAATAAACACATTTGATGCTATTTAGAGAAAATCATTATATTTAAGTGTTATTTAAGTAAATTCCCTTTTGAAAAAGTATATTTTATAGAGTAAGCAATATATGAAAGTCGTGTTGGAGACCAAAATTTTAATACAAATAATGGTTATTTAAATGTAAGAAAGTAAAAGATTCATATAAATTTAATAGAACAAAATCAACAAATACTTATTTAATATGGAGTATAAAATTTAATACACATAGTGGCAGAACATGCATGTCTTGTATGGAGTAGAAAATTATTGATCATTGAATAAAATATATTTTTTTTGAAATTGAGATGTGTTTTAATTAATAATAAATCTAAATTTAAAAAATGCCAAAAATAATATACGGAGTATTCAAATGTCACGGGCCAACACCACAACAAACACTCAACTAAAAAACCATATATATGATGAGAGACTCTTTTTCTTTTCCAAAAAAATAAGAAAAAAATAAAAATGTACTTTTAATACAAAAAAATTACGAGCAAAAATTTATGTAAGATTTAAAACAGCGTAAAAGCTCCTTCAATCCTACCCTTCAATTTCTTATCGTGGATCACTTGTTAGACCATCTACAATGGAGATGCTTCCATAAAATACTTCTAAAGAATACAGTTATTTTTCAAGATTTATCATTTGGAGCCTGTTGAGAAAGAATGCTTTTCATGCATCATATGTTTGGGGAAGCATCCATTACTTCCTTGAATGGTGTATTGCTCACATGAGAAAAGATGCAAAAACAATGAATTCTTGGAAACAACTCCCTTGGAGGAAAAAATGAATGAAAGTACTCTAAATTTAAAAATGAAAAGGAATAATGTGTATATTTAGACAAAAATAAATTATAAAAACAAAAATGTCGATAAAACTAAGAGAAACATTCTAGAGAGATGTTCTTAGTACTCTATTCATCATCACCAAAGGATTAAATGTTAGTTTTAGCCTTTCAGATGCACCAATCACCATTCTCACCATTATCACAAAAGACTGTAACCGCACTTCAATTAAATGCCTTTTACGGTTAAAAACAAATAAGCCCACAGGCCTTAGAAATAAAAAACAATATAACTTGAGGTGCCAGTACGTAGAAGTGGTCGGCTTAGAAATAAAAAAGGACAACAAATATAACTTGAGGTGCACATACGTAGAAAGTGATCGGCTTAGAAATAAAAAAGGACAATATAACTTGAGGTGCCAATACGTAGAAGTGGTCGGCTTAGAAATAAAAAAAGACAAATATAACTTGAGGTGCACGTACGTAGAAAGTGATCAACTTAGAAATAAAAAAGGACAATATAACTTGAGGTGCATGTACGCAGAGAGTGGTCGGCTTAGAAATCAAAAAGGACAATATAACTTATACGTAGAGAGTGGTGGGCTTAGAAATCAAAATAGACAATATAACTTGAGGTGCAAGCACTACAAAAAAGACTTGCATTTTGCAGGAATTACTTTACCGCACATGACTAATTGTGGTTAAAAGCTAACACTTAGCGTTTTCGCACATAAGAGTGTTAGCTATGACAAAAACTTCTCCGTAATCCAATAAATAATCCAATAACCCAATATTCTTATATACTACCAATCAATAAAAAGTTTAACCCATTTCATTAATACTCCTTAGTCTGATCCGTAACTCCTTTTACTGAGATTTTACACAGAGGCCACCACATCACTCTTTGAAATTAAACTCAAGCATCAAATTCACATATCCACAAACTGAAAATTGCAAATTGCAGATCAGATCGATGATTCTTCATCGATCGGACACACAACAAAAACATAAGGCAGTCAAGATTCATAGGCAATAAATCGATCAGAAACTCACTAATGACAACAATTGAAATATAAGTCAATATATGATTCAAGCAGATATTCCTCTGCATACATACACATCTATCCACAGAGTTTTTGTGAGAACTGATTTGGTGTGTGTTTGTGGGGGGCGGGGGGCGGGGGCGGGGTGGGGGGACAGCTACAGTGAATCATCCGACTCATCAGAATCACTTCTCTCAGGCTCGGGCGGAACGTGAGGCTTTGTTGCAGGCTTGGGTGCTGCCGCTTTCTTATTAGAAGTGCGCGCGGCATCTTCCTCTTGTTCAGCCACTCCCACATGTGATCACACACACACACACTCATAGTCAAGGACAAAACAAGAAACACTATATGAAGGGTTCATGCTAACTTGGTTAGAGAGAGTACATGATTTTTCCTCTATTTTTAGCACTCCGTATTACGGAGTATTGCTCAATATAAAGCTTTTTGAGCAGATGATAAGTAGATAAAATAAACAAAAGACTTGAAGGATATCGATATTCTCTGCTGTTCCACCAGCCATGATATTCTGCAAATCTTTCTCAACACGCCTCACAAGCTCCGGCTTCAAAAGGCATTCACATCTCAATAATGAGAACGACATTCATCCAATTTAATAATCGCCAATACTTCAATCTACTATAGCTCATGTAAGTGACCAACATAGGGGAATTAAAAATACATGTATAAATTTAGGACCCAATGGGATGTGCAGATACTCTTCTTCTACCCAGTAAAATCCCACAAAGAGTAAGGTCTGGGGAGGGTGTGTGTATACAGACCTTTTCCCTTCTCGGACGTACCGAAGTAGAGAGACTATTTCCAGTAGACCGCTAGACTCCCGGCTCAAACATAGGCGTCCAGAAAAAGTAAACACTGACAAAAGTTACATAACTCACATTTAGATCTGGTTCCCTGCGAAACCTTCGCCTACGAGCATCTCTCATTGGAGGGGTGAGGCCATGTCTGTACTCCGCTTCATCGGGAGCAGGATCTCCTTCTTCCCTAACCATAATCATCTGTGAGAGTAAAGATAAACCAGATGAGTAATAAAGCTACGTGCCACAGCTGTATTGGGACAATGACAAGAAGAGGTCGCCAAGAAGTAATTGACCAATTGGGTGAACGCAAGACAATTCCTTTGGACTACCTGACCAATATCTGCAGTTTTTATCAGCACGTTGTCATCATAGGTTTTGTAAGATTCCACTATGCAAGGAAGATCCAAGAGGGATGCAGGGAAGCGTTCATTTCCAATGACAAGTGTGCCACTCCTACCATCCTCTAAAACACAAAATTAATTAAAGAAACAATAAAAAAATATGAAAATATATGATGTAATGTAGTAACAGTAACATTTTCTGGCACCACGTTTTGATATATTTGTTCTGTTGGACTACTGAACCCCTCACAATCTACCAATTTTAAGGGCAGTTTCTATGATCCAGCTCCTAATATAGCTTAAAGCAGACACTACTTGCCTACATTACAGTCAAGACAATCTCATACTCCCCCGTCCTAAAATAAGGCCCCACATTTGATCAACAGGATTATGAAGATAGGTGAAATTGTGTGGTTGAGATTTATGTGAACCACACATTTTTCTCACTAAAAAGAAAGTGGAGCCTTATTTTTACCTAGATTTTTACATAACAGAGGAAGTATTTATTTTCTGTTCAGACTGAAGGGTCTAGTCCAACAGTTATGTCTACAAGCGTCAAGCCTAGCAAGAAAACCAATAGCACTGTTTACAGGTAATAGTTGACTAAATTTTCACTTCGAAATTTATTAACTTGTAATAAAATTTGCAACATGTGGAGTATAACTTTAGATTCATGTCCTAAACTCTCAATCTATTCCAAAACCATCATGAGTTTGGGTGCAGGATGAACAGAAAAGTTAACAACTTAAAAAACCATACCAGAAAATGTCAAATCCAGTCCTGTGTCTTCTGAAGAAGCATTCTCACTTAGAAGGCGGTCAATTTGCTCAGCCACGGAAGGTGGAACCCTGAGTATGAATTGTTCCTCCATGTCTAAAGCCCAAACAATGTGGATGTATAGAATCAACACTCACATTTAACAGATATCAAAGATTTAATTGAAAAGTAAACCCAGCCTTGATGTTGATGGAAAGTAAAGGGTGTGATGCGCAAAAGCCAAAAAGCAAGTAATTGTGTATGTATTTAAATTGAAAGGAAAAATAAACAAAGAGAAATCAGAAACTTGGCTTTGAAAATTGATTTAAAACAGCCTTGATTCAATCTTTGATCCACATATGAACTTTTAAATGTTAAAGCATTAACAAGATGGGTTTAAATATCCAAAGAATTAGACTGTAAATCCTTTTCTATTTTCCTGCCAGAGTAGCTTACATTAAGACCAGCCCGAACCTAAACTCTACTGTTTTCAATAACCTTAAGACCAACCCCAAGCTTAACTAATTATAGAGTATTGTGCTTTAGAAAAACATCATCTACTATCTTGTAACCGGAATACCATATTGATTTAACAAAACATGTTTAGAACACCTAATCAAGAAAAAACCAGGGGAGAGCCAATTCATACTTAACTCGTTGTTACCTAGTTTCACAAAATTTTAGCTTTTGCATACTATCAATTTCTCAAGATAACAGTTCGGTTCAGAATTAAACAAAAGGTGTGCACTACTAATCAACTAGCCTTAGTCAACAACAACAAAACCCAATCAAATCCCATAAAAGTAAGGTCTAGAGGGTGGGTGTAGAGAGGTTGTTTGTGAGACATCTGCTGAAAAACAAAAGTACGAGCAAACAAACCATAATTGTATGAGCAAACAAAAGCCACTGTCCCCCTACGATGCTCCGTTCGTAAAATTGATGATTCCTATCCCTCCTACCCCCCGGGTAAACCCCCATGTCTAGACCCGACCCCAACTCATCCCCCACCTATGTCAATTGAACCCCGCAAGTATAATTGAGTCTAAAGCTTAAAGTTTTGACCTCAAAGTCAACTAAAATTGCGGGGTACAATTGACATAGGTGGGGGATGAGTTGAGGTCGGAACTGGGCAGGGGTACAATTGACATAGGTGGGAGGGTAAGGAGGTATAGAAATTATCAATTTTACGAACAGAGCATCGTAGGTGTCTCAGTGGCTTCCGTGTCCACTCAAACCAGTGGCCACGGAACCAGGCTGCTAACAAAGTATGGGTAAAGAGAGAAGAGAGAAGGAACACACATCCTGACTCAAAGAACTAACCCCAAGGCACACAAATACAAGATACAAACTAAGGCATAAAAGTACACTCACTTAGGCCCACATGGCTACCCAACTGCTCTAATCCTAGATATCGAGGCATTCATATCTAACTTCATATCCTCTTGAGATCGGAGTCGTTAGTACTACCAAATCACCTCCATCCAACTCTTCCTTGAGTCTACCTCTACCCCTTATCACTCCGACTACTGCAACCCTTTTGCATCTCTGCATCTGCACTCCTCCTCCTAACATGCCCAATTGTCAATTATCATTTGAAAACAATTTTCGAACCGCTTTGGATTATCAAACTTTAGGAACAAATAATCAGTTTAATCAACAATTGACGTTCATATGGTTCACATGATCGAAGCAAATAAAGTACTAAATTAACAAACAAACAAGCTGAATTCATTCTCGTTTATTTAAAAAAAACTTCGATTCTGAAATTTTTTTCAAAAAACTAAACTACAGTTTCAGCTATGACTTCTGGGAATAAAAAAAAACAAACAATGATTAGAATTAAAATAAGCGTATTACCTCTTTGCTAGACCCAATATCCTTGCTGACTGCTGCTTTCGATTCGCTGGATCTGCTCTAAGCTCCAGCCTTGGTGCTTCGTCTCCGGTATCTCCTCGGGGATTGCTGCGGGGCTGCTCTGACGATGGTGCTCCGACGTTGCTGCGTTCTCTCCGGTGATACAAACGGCGATGGTGCCCTGGTGCGTCTGCGTTCTCGCCGGGATGCGTCTGCTACGCCTTCGTCCCTGGTTGTGCTCTGCTGCGATAATGCCTCACGCTTCTGGTTATTTCCGATGTGGATTGCGGTTGCAGCTTAGGGTCTGTTTGCGTTGGTTGGATGGGAGGAATAACCTTCTAAATTGAAATGGAAAATTTTGTTTGTTTGGACTTTGGACTTTGGACTTTGGAGGATGAGAGACAAGAGAGCAAAAAATTGCTCCTGGATATCTTTAATTTTGTGATAAAAATTGTTGGAACTTCTCTTTTTAAAAATATACTCCGAGGTATCTTTAATTATTACTCCCTCTGTCCTAAAACTTTCTTCCCGTTGCACAAAACGATGAAAAATTCTAAGTTTTTTCAATCTATTTTATTTAAATATTGGTATAGAAATAAAAAAATAAAACATACATATTTAAAAACTACATCAAAAGTTTAACAAAACAAGTGGTGACAAAAATATTTTATTTTATCATATACGCCATGAAAAAACACAAATAAATATAAATTCCCGTGAAGTGCTCTGGAAAGAAAGTTTTAGAACGGAGAGATTAGAAAACTAACGAGGAGGACCATCCTTCCATTAATTCGTTTGCTCCGTTAGTTTCTTCATCATCATCCTCCTCCCTCTCCTCTTTCTTCTTCTTTAATTATCCTCACCCCCTCCCATCCAAACCCCCCACCATTCCCCTTTTTTTCTTTTTCTGTTGTCGTCGTCGTCGTCGTCATCATCATCATCATCATCATAGTTATTAAAGTTAATTAGTAGTTTTACTACTCTAATTCAAAAAAAACACTAAAGTCCCACCAAAAATTTGTATACCCCAAATAACCTTACCCAATCACTACTTGGGTAAAAAAATTAAAATTTTTAAAATTTTTAATTGAAAAATAGTTTTGGTAATAAATTTTTGCATAATTTATATATTAAAAATTATTACTCCGTTATTTACTTAGATATAAAATATATGAAGTACGTTATAATTTACAATAATAATAAGATGAAATTTAACATTATTTTTGTCGTTAAAATAGATAGTGTTAAATTTTCATCTTATTATTGTAAATTTTCTTATTAAAATGACTTGTAATTTTACTATTTGAGTCTCTCGATAAATTTTGTTTACTAATGTATTTTCATTAGTCGTTTGACAGAATAAAATGTCCTTGTCGCATGTTTTTATAGAAATTTTAATAGTTTTTAAAACATGTAATTTTTATTTTTATCTTTATATCAATTTATAGAAAAAATCATATTTAAAAAATATGAAATTTTACACATTGTTCGAATAGCGTAAATGACTTTAGGACGGAGTATAATTTATAACCAAATAAATATCATAGTAAAGCATTTTAAATTTATAAATTATACATTAATATATCACCAAAACTAACTCTCAATTAAAGATTTAAAATATTTTAGTCTCTTTTTATTCAAGTGGATATATGAAAAGGTTAATGGGAGTACAAATTTGTTGGCGGGCAAATTAGTATTTTTTTATAAAATTATACTAGTACAACTACTAATTAATAATAATAATAATAACAATAGTAATAAAAATAACTATAATAATAATGATAATAATAATAATAATAACTATTACTACCTCTGTCCCTGCTTATTTGTCCAGTTTTGAATTTTTTCAGTCAACTTTTTTCAATCTTGGATTTATATATTTAAATAAAATATATATTGTAAATTAATAGATAAAATAATATTTTGAAAATATTTGATATAAGAAATCTAATAAAATTATTTTAGTATCAATATCTAAGATCATTTTTATTTAATCTGAAGTCAAAGCTTATCAATTTTGACTGAAAAAAGTTAAAAGTGGACAAATACTCAAGGACCGAGAGACTATAATCATAAGAATAACTATAATAATAATAGTAGTAGTAGTAGTAGTAGTAGTAATAATAATAATAATAATAATAATATTAATAATAGAGAAAGAGAACAAAATGGAAGGGGGGGGTCACATACGAGAAGATTTATGAAAAGCCCCCCTCTTTGGCTCATATTCGTGTTTTTGGATGCAGATGCTATGCTCATAACTTGAAAAGGAATGGTGATAAATTTGCACCAAGAAGCAATCCTGGAATATTTGTTGGATATCCACAAGGGAAGAAGGGATGGCGTATTTACTACCCGGACACTGGGGAAATCAAGGTGTCCCGGGATGTTGTATTTTGTGAAGATATTTTCCCTTTCTTGACTCCTACAGGTGCTTCTCTTGATACAGGAACCACAAATGAGGTTAGCTCTTATGATGAAGATGAAGAACTGCGGACGGAAGAACAAATGGACCGTTCCAGGAGGGACAGTCGACCGGAGGAAAGCAGCAGAGCTGACCGGCTACAGACGGTCGACCTGATGGACCGTTCCGATGCCCACGGTCGACCGTCAGAGAGGCAGAATGACGGATCCCTAGGAGATGACCGAACGGTCGATCTGGTGGACCGTCCTGATATCCACGGTCGACCGTTCGAGAGGCAGAATGACGGTTCTTTGGGAGATGATCAAACGGTCGACCGTGATGAGGAAGACGGTCGACCGCGTCCGAGGCAGAAAGTTAGCGATCTAGAACAGCTCCAAACGGTCGACCCCGTGGACCGTTCCACGGACGGCAGTCGACCGTCCCCTTCCCAGCCAGCGGTGGAGAACTTGGGACGTGGTCAACGTGAGAAACGTCCAAATGTACGCCTTGCTGATTATGTTACCCATGTGGTTGGACCATATGTCGGGGAGAAATGCAAATATCATCTCTCGTCGTATGTCACATATGAGAAGTTTTCTCAGAAACATAAGTGTTTTCTCAGTGCACTTGATGCTGAAGTGGAACCCACGAGTTTCAAGAAGGCATTCCAGGATGAACGATGGAGGAAGGCTATGAGAGAGGAGATTGATGCACTGGAGGCTAATGGGACGTGGTCTCTTGTCTCTCCTCCACGCCATAAAAAGCCCCTTGGTTGCAAATGGGTATATAAGATCAAGCGCAAGTCCGATGGAAGTGTGGAGAGATATAAGGCTAGACTTGTTATACTTGGCAATCATCAGGTTGAAGGACTTGACTACAAAGAAACATTTGCTCCTGTAGTCAAGTTGACCACTATGAGAACGCTTTTAGCAATTGCAGCAGTTAAGGGGTGGGAATTGAATCAGATGGATGTTCACAATGCATTTCTACACGGAGATCTTCAGGATGAGGTGTATATGAGATTGCCACCTGGTTTCTCAAATTCGTCTAATGTGGTGTGCAAACTCAAGAAGTCTTTGTATGGCTTAAAGCAAGCTCCAAGGTTTAGTTTGCCAAGTTGTCTGGAGCCTTGAAACGCTATGGGTTTGTCCAATCTGTTGCTGATTACTCCTTATTTTCTTTCGTTGGAAAGAAAGGAGTCATACATGTTTTGGTTTATGTTGACGATTTGATTATTGCTGGAGATAATACAGAGATGGTAAGCAAGTTCAAAGCTTATCTCGGAGATTGTTTTCATATGAAGGACTTGGGAACACTGAAATACTTTCTTGGCATTGAGGTGGCGAGGAGCACATCTGGGATTTTTCTCTGCCAGCGAAAGTACGCCTTAGATATCATCACTGAGGCAGGGTTGTTAGGTGCCAGGCCGTTGGGTGCCCCGATGGAGCCAAATCATCACTTGGCTCGTTCTCAAGCCCCGTTTCTTGCAGATCCAGAGCCATATCGACGGTTGGTAGGAAGGTTAGTCTATCTCTCCGTTACACGACCAGAACTTTCTTACGCCGTCCACACTTTAGCACAATTTTTGAAGGAACCAAGGGAGGATCAGTGGTCTGCGGCCCTTAGAGTTGTTCGTTATTTGAAAGGATGTCCGGGTCAGGGCATTTTTCTGTCAGCAGAGAGTAGTCTTCAACTCACAGGATGGTGTGATTCGGACTGGGCAGCATGTCCTTTGACGAGGCGGTCACTGACAGGGTGGTTTGTGCAGCTTGGAGACTCGCCTGTCTCATGGAAAACAAAGAAGCAGTCGACGGTGGCTCGCTCGTCTGCTGAAGTAGAGTATAGAGCTTTGGCGGTTCTTACATGTGAGTTGAAGTGGTTGAAGAATGTATTGCGGTGTTTAGGGGTTGAGCATAAGAACCCCATGACGGTCCGGTGTGACAGCACGGCAGTACTTCACATTGCTGCTAATCCGGTTTTCCACGAACGCACGAAGCACATTGAGATTGATTGTCACTTCGTTCGTGATGAGCTCTTGCGAGGAGAGATTCGTACACTTCATGTGCCTACTACGCATCAGCTTGCAAACATTCATACAAAGGCACTCGGAAAGTCACGTTTGGAGTTTCTTCTTCCCAAGTTGGGCATTTCGTTACTACATGCTCCAACTTGAGGGGGGGTGTTAAAGGAAAGAAAATATTTGGTAGAATATTTGGAGATATTTGTGTATATATTATTTTTGGTAGCTTCCTTGTATAGGGTTGATTTCGTTTCCTTTTGTGATTAGGTTTCTCAATTTGTGAGAGCCTATATATACATGTCTACTTTGTAAATTGAACACGAGAAATCCAGAGAGAATTTCCTCCCAATTATTCTTTCATAATTCTTTCAAGATTCAATTAGATCATATCATAATTTCAAATAATCATATCATATCAAGCGAATGGATCACAACCTAATCTAGGACGTTTTTTTTTTTGCATAAAGGTTGAATCCCCAAATTCAACTTCAACAACCCGCCACACCCCGACCCGACCAGATATATAAGTGTTGAGAGAGAAATCAAGATCTAATGGCCCGTTTAAGAAGAAAACTCATCCCCATAGATATTCAAAAGAGCTCATTATTCTTATAGTTGGTGTAAATTGGTTTGAGCAAAAGTTGAAAACTTTTTAAAGAAGGATGGTGGATGGAGTGTCATATCATACATTTGTTGGTGGGGGTAGGAGGCATATATATGTGTGTGTATTCCGTGTATTTGTCTAGTTTGACTTTTTTCGAGTCAAACTGAACAAACTTTGAACTTTAATTAAATAAAAATCATAATGTATTGTAACATAAAAAAACTTTATTAGAATGATTTATCGTATTGAGAACTTTCAAAATTATATTTCATTATGCTAATATGCAATATAAATTGAGAGTAACTGAACAAATAGTCTGGAACATTAAAATATCACTATTACTTCCATAATTTATTAATATTATGGGCATGAAGGAAGAAGACAAAAGAAGCACCTAAAAAGAGTTGATGTGACATGAAATGTTAGTGTATTGTGTAGTGTTTGTGTAATGAGATGAGAAAATAACGCGTAACAGATTGTTTTTTGCTTTATATGTCGAGTTTGGTAGACACAACATATTGGCCTCATTTCACGTCCATCCATCGACCTCATCACTTTAATTTCTTTAATTAAATTTGTACCAACAAATTGGATGCCCGCTTCTGCTATGCTGCTTCCCTCATTTCAAGTCCATCCACCCGTTCCAAAAAATCAGTTACTTATTAAAAAATTTGCAATCTCTTAAAGTCCTTTACATTTTTATTAAAAACCATTATCCCTTAATTACTTTTTCATACCATATCTATCAAACCATATCTTTTTCCTAATAATCTATCCATTACATCATACTTTTACCCATCACATCAATTCAAAGATATTTTTGGAAAATCAACACCAAAATATCCATCCTTATTTTACCACTTTAGTCAAAATATTCATCCTTATTTTATCACTTTAGTCAAAATATTCATCTTTATTTTACTACTTTAGTCAAAATGTCCCATATTACACACACTCCGCATATATGTTTCCCGGCCCGGCCTCCACCGGCCGGCACTCCACATGCCTAATCGTTCGTTCATTTGCTACGTGCCTATACCCCCACACCTCCATTCCATGCATGCTCCATTATTATTCTTTTTCCAATCACTAATAATTATATTCTCTCTATAAAAACTTGAAAAAACTCTAAATTAATTTGCAATTTTTTTATTTAACTTGTTACTTACATCAATAAAACGTAATCTTTTAATGTGCTGACGAAGATAAACACCCCGACTTTTTTAAAAAAATACCCCAAGTATTATTAGATTCTTGGTTAAATACAGACTCGTGTGTCTTAGACCAAATCTTATCTCATGGAGCACTGAAAAACAAACTCGTGTGTCTAAGGCCTCTACAGAAGCTGAGTATCGAGCTCTCATCTATTGCCTCCGAGGTCATGTATCTTACCTATGTCCTTCTTGACGTACGTACTTGTGTCTACCAGTCTCACCTCCAAAACTTTTCAGGGACAATCAGTCCTCTATTTGTCTCACAAAGAAATCCAGTCTTTCATAAGCAAATGAAGCATGTGGGTACTGATTGTCACTTTATTCGTGGACAAGTTATTGCTGGTAGTATGACCATGTCTCATGTTTTCCCTGAAAATCAACTTGCTGATTTATTGACCAAGCCCTTGGAAAAGTCACGATTTCTGACTCTTGTCTCCAAGCTTCCGTTCACGACACGACGTTCAGCTTGAGGGGGATGTTAGACAATAATACTAATCCTAATTATTGTAGTATTAGTATTTATGTTTTTAGTCAACTACTACTCTTGTTCCTAGTCCTAGTTGGGGTTGTATACCCCTTCTATATATATCCACTATCATGAACGGAGTATTGTATTATCATTTGAAAAATACAGTTGTTTAAGTATCTCAATACGTCGTCCCAAACTGAAACGACAACAATGTCAAATAATGGCATTTTACACCACCATCGTTCCCTTTTAGGAGATGATGAAGATATAAAAAAATCTTATTTTCAAATAAGTTAGTTTTAAGTTTAGAAGATTACTTTATTGTTTTATATCCATGCATACTATGAGGTATTTTCATAGTAGCTAGGAGTCGCCAATTTTGGAGAAACCAAGGAGTCAAATTAAAGTACTATAGTAGAAATATTTCTCGATCTCCCTTCTTAATATCTCTCATATAATAATAATACCTTTAAATACAAAAATTATTTGTGTTATACTCCCTCCAATCTGTTCGTAAATAATTTTCTCATTTGAATTTTTTTGTCAAAGTTTATAAATTTAACTTGATTCTGATATGTTGAAAAAAAATACATTTTATTAGAATATAAATTGAATATCATTATATTCCTATTGTAACGTGATTTTGAAATATCCGTTTTTCATAAAATATATCTATGTATAATAAATATAGATATTAATAGGCAAAAATAAAGAAGTTGATTTCCAATTTTGCCCCTGATGTGATGAGTAAAAGTAAGATGTGATGGATAGATTATTAGAGAAAAAATATGATGTGATAGGTAGGGTATGAAAAAGTAAGGGTAAAACTGGTTTTTTAATAGAAAGGAGAAGTGTTTTGTTGGAAGTGAAAAAAATGAAAGAAGAAGTGTTTTTGAAAACGGAGGGAGTAGAAACTAACGGATAATGTATCTAATAAGGTTGAAATAAAATTGAAAATATTTAAAAGTATATACAGCTAGCTTACGGCTTAGAATACTTCCAAAGGCAAAGGGTTTGGTGTAAGTGGGCGGCCGGCCCCTACACTGCGCCGTACACAAAACAATGCAAACCATGATGTTGATCATATTTCTCACTAAAATACTCCATGAATCCCATGATGTTGATCATATTCTTCTTCTTTATTTCATAAGTCCCAAAAAACTTCTCTTTTTTTTAAATTCCTTTTTTTTTAAATCCCTTTTACCTATAAGGGGTACACCTTTGGTATACCCCATATATCCCCTACCCCCTCCTTGTCCACTAAAAAGGCAAAAAAAATTAAAAAAAATAAGTAAATAAAAATCAAATAAAAATGTGTGATGGAGAAGGGGGTGGTGTACATTTGGGGTACACCTCTTAGTGTACCACTAGCATTGCTCTAATTCTTAACCTACCTATCACATTACATTTTTTTCTCAATTTAGGGAGAGAGCACAACTAGTAATGTAACATCTCAGAAAGATTTTATAATCTAATACTGACGACTTACTCATGTACTGGGTCCGATTGTTAGCCTCTTTTTCTTGTATACTTCATTTTTTAGGAGAATGAAAATCTGCCGCCATTCTTTTTTAAATAGCTTTAAAAAAAAAAGAAAACATGGCATTTCTAGGGACGGAATGAGTATATATATATTCCCTCCAACCCAAGCTTTAGATTAAAATTTAAAACAATTAAACACCTTATAAGGCGCATTTAGGTGAAATTCTTTTTAGCTTGAAAAATTAAAAGATATGATAAGTAGGTTAAAAATTAATATAGATAAATATAATTTTTTAGTAGAAAAGATAAGACTTTTGCCGGACAAGAAGAAAAAAAGAGTTTTTGAGACCATGAAATATGACTTAAAAACATTACTTTCAAATGGATAAGATTCAAGATAGAATTGCTTATTTATTTGAACTTTTAATAAGCAACCTTATTAAAAGACTCAATACCATATAATGAGTGGGGCCTTTTGAGATCGCTAGCTACAAAGTCACCGCCCAACCTTAGAAAGCTTTGCTCTAGTAGTCTAGAGCGCCCTCATCATGTTACGAGACTATTTATTACTCCGTATTATGAGGAATTTACGTGAATAGCACTAAAACATAATGACTTTCCTTAAATAGCACTACATATTTTTTTTTCTTAATATAGCACTTTTAGTCATTATTCATTAGTCATTATTCAAGTAAATGTTTGTCATCACTGGTCATTATGGATATTATTAAGTTCTATCTAGGGAAGAAAACAATCTAAATGCTATTTAGAGAAATGACTTAAATTTTAGTGCTATTTATTGAAAATATTTCTATTAATATTATTACGGCCCAGTTCTAGTGACACCGGATAACGGTGTCACTGGGTTTTTGGGGCACTTCCGGTGCTCCGTTCGTAAAATTGACGGTTCCTACCCTCCTTAACCCACCCCCTAAACCCCCCACCTTATCCCCACCCCTGCACCCCCACCCCAACCCCGTCGTAACCCCCCACAGAATGTGTGGCTATTATGCATTGCATAATAGCCACACATTCTGTGTGGGGGGGGGGGGGGGGGTTACGGCGGGGTTGGGGTGGGGGTAGGGTGGGGGGTTTAGGGGTGAGTTAGGGGGTAGGAACCGTCAATTTTATGAACGGAGCACCGGAGGTGCCCCAAAAACCCAGTGGCACCGTTTTCCGGTGTCACTGGAACCGGACCGTTGTTGTTGTTATTATAAGAGGGGTTAATTTGAGGATAATAGAAGGAAAATAAAATATGGGTGAAAAAGGTGGAGCCGTCGTCGCCGGATTTACCGATGATGACGGTGAAAGCGAATAACTTTTTTAGGTCACCAAAAACGGTAACTCCGATAACATGTTAAAATATTGGGATAATAAAATTGTGTATTATATTATATAGTACTTGATAGAGTATGTATATGAAAGACTCCTAATGCATCTTGAAATAGAGAATGGAATTGAAACTAATGGTCACACTGGTACATGCCAATGCCACATTGCCATTCTGCCAACCACCAACGCTTGTTATCAGAGTGACACCAGCACTTGAATTACACTCTCATATTACACGACCAACACTTTTTTTTATCACATTATAACCTTACTTTACATCACACTAGACTTCACTCATATTTAGGCGACTTATATTTTGATATTTTAGTTAAATTTTAGAAATATTTGCACTAAATAGCACTAAAACTTAAGTCATTTCTCTAAATATCAATTAAATTGTTTTATTCCCTAAATTGTGTTTAATAATGTCCAGTGTTCATAAATATTTACTTGAATAATGATTAATGCATAATGACTAAAAGTACTACATTGGGAAGAAAAACACATGTGATGCTATTTAGGAAAAGTCATTATATTTTAGTGTTATTGAAATAAATTGCTCTAAATTGTATCCCTATACATGGACTTTTCTTATTTTAAAATTAGTCTCTCCATCCCAAATTAAAGCATTTATTTACTATGCACATGGTTAAATTTTAATTATTTCCTGTGCCTATTTTCGTTCATCATTTGCTTTTTAGGGTTACGCCAAAATGGGGTACTCATTTTGGGGTGCCCTTAGGTTTATTCAAATTAATATAGTTGTGTCACCGTTTATTTTGGAGAGATTTTATTATGCACAAGGTTTTTAAATATATAAATTTTGTTTTTCAATTTCACTCCAATTCTCAAATAAATTGGGAAAACAATTTTTGGTCAAAAATCATAAATCAAAATAGTGAAACAGGCTATTTGAGTTGGGACGAAGAGCATTTATATTTAAAAGTTACATTAGATAAACTATAAACAAGACGTACGTGATATTTTTATACTCTCTCCGTCCGGAAATGATGTTCCCATTGTACGTTTTTTTTCGTCCGAAAATGATGTTCTCATTCTACTTTTTCATCTCAACTCTTCCAAAAATACCCCCACCCAAATATTCCACTTTCTTTCTCCCCATTTTCCCCCATGTTCTCGTTTTCTTCTAGCGCCTCTTCCTTTCCTTTTTCTTTTTGTTTCCTCTTCTTCTTTCTCCCAGCCCTTTCCTCAGCCGGCCAGATCCATCTCTCTCTCTCTCTTTCTTCTCTTATTTCTTTTTTCTCCTTTTTTATCAGATCGGCCATCATAGACATCATCTTCTCCTCTCTTGATTTCTCTCCTCACGCTGCCCCGTTTTGTTTTTTTAATTCTTTCTCCGTTTTCCCCGTCAGATCTGCGTGAAACCTAGGCTACCCATGGATCAGAGAGCCTCTTCGAACCACGAAATGAACGGATCGAAGAAGGGGGTAGGCGGATTTGATTTTGTGGCCGTGTAACTTCACTTCCTCATAGATCTATAGTCTTGGGATGTTCTTTTCTGCAAGGTAGGTAAGGACTGTGATGTTCAACGAGTGATGGCGGAGATGATAGGGGTATAGGGTTGACGGTGGAAGTTACGGTTGCGACGAGATGTCTGGTGCGATTGTGCGGTGGTAGCTGGAATCCGAGCTGGACAGTGGAGGGGCAGCGTACAAAGGGAGGAAGGGCATTTTAGTCTATTTAAGTCTTAAGTCAAGCCCTCTTAAAAATGAGGAAAAGTCAAACCGGGAACATCATTCTCGGACGGAGGGAGTATTGTTTTGCCGAATAACTCACAAAATTGAATTAATTAAATAAAAAGTAATTCCTGAAAAATAAATGAAACTTTAGTTTTGGGAGGGACAAAGTAAATGCCATTAATACTTTTATATTTACTCCATATTTTCGCAATAACGAAGGTACATAACGTGTGCTAAAAAATGGATTACATAACGTTGGTCTGCAATGGCGTGACACGTACATAATATGATAAATAAAAAAATCAATCAATAAATCTTGCATACTTCAATTTGATTTTTTTTTTAAAATTTGGAATTGCATTGCTCGCCTATGGTGTGACACGTATAACATTTTTTTCGATATTATTTTTAAGTTTTAACCAACGACTATAGAAAATTTAAAAAAATAAATTTTGAGAAATCTTCTTTTTTATACAACCTTGTTTTAACAGGAATATGAAGTGTGATAATTTGAATAATCTAGATTTTGACAACTGAACTCTTACAAATTGGCTGGAGTGCTAGGTAGGTGCGGTGTGCGCCATCACGCCATCACACCATGTCACTTAGCGTCACGCCAGTTTTTTTTTTCCATCGTTGCTCTTCATTGGACAAGGACACACCCATCACACACAATTCTTTTTCATTCATTAAAATCAAAATTATTTATAATAAAACTACTAAATAAATACTCCGTAATACATTAACATCAAAATTTAAAATTACATTGACATAATGAAGAAAAACAGCGATAGATGATAAAAATAAGGAGTAGAATGGAGTACAACTTCTCATCTATATCCTAGAAGCATGGTTAATGAGTCGGGCAATGTGGAGTGTGTGTTTGTTAAGTTCAACTATATAAAAAATTTCATAGCAAGGTCAAAGGGGCCCTCTGATAGAGTCTAAATAGTTTGGAAATTCTTTGGATTTTTGTAAACGGAGCCAAACTAACGAAACATTCAAATATTAGTATTAGCTTCATACACCATCCATTTGCGAATGACGAACACATAAATTCAAATATTTACTCTTACAGATTTGAACATTTAGCGATAAAACGTGATAGTTCACGCAAAAAATCGTTGAAACGGAAAGACGTATGTTGTTGATGGTTTCATTCCCTTTAGATTATTGATAGAGAAAATATAGATTACTAATAGGGAAAATATCACGTTAGCTTTGTAGATCTTTTAGTGTACTTTTTAAATATGTACTTTAGTTCTACCCCGTTATTCAAATAAATTGTTTTGAAAATAAATTCAGTCAAATATCGTAAATCGAAACAGACGATTCAAATTGAAACGAAAGAAGTATAATTAGTTACATATGAGTATTTCAAAATTAACTCAAAAGTGCATAAACAAATAAAAATAAGACCAAAAAAATAATATTTTAGAACTGAGGAAATAAAAGATAAATTAATCAACACAATAAAATATTTTTTTTTTTAAAAAAGAATCCATGGGCTCTATATATAAATGAGATGATGTGTGGGAGGCACATAAGTCAAAGCAATTACTCTCTTTACTCTCACAACTCCAAACTTTCTCTCTTCTTTAATTTCTTTTTTTTCCTTCCCCTCTCTCTCTAAATAATCTCTGCGACTACATCTCAGATTGACACAAAAACAATCGGACGGCGCAGATCGAGCGACCGGCGCGGCAAATGGTGGACCTTCAGACGGTGTGTTGTATGTGCGGTGACGTCGGGTTTCCGGACAAGCTCTTCCGCTGCTCCACCTGTCGCCGCCGCTTCCAGCACGGGTAAGCCCACTCCTCCTCCCCCGCCCCCGCCCCCGCCGGAGCCCATCGCCCCGGCCATCCTCATTGTTTTTAATGCATTTACGTTTCTCTGCATTTACATCACATTTGTACACTAATTTTTTCTTACACTAAAATTTTATACGGGTGCAAAATTGAATTGCAATACTAAAATAATGTTAGTTTTACACTGCTATTTTGAACCGGTGTAAAAATTTAGCGTACAAATATAGTGTACGATTAGCATTATTGTTAATTTTAATCATTTTTTTAAATAAAAAGTAACATTACTCTCATTTTTGTCGCACTAGTTATCCATTTTTACATTTTTATCTTGCTAAAATATCTATTTTGATCTTATAATATTTTTATATGGTTCACATTGATTTCTATTCCCATTTTATATAATCTGAAATATTAATTTTAAACACAAACATCAATATCACTGCATAGTGCTTTCTCATTTGGGAAAAATCATAGAACGGGGAAAAATCGGAATAGGTACATTCTTCTTGGTCACGCAAAAAAAAAACTCATTCTTTTTTACTTCTTTCATTTCTAAAACATTGATACATTTTGATTTATTTGTCCAACTATGACATTGTTTCATCGTGAATTATAAAAACAATATATTTAGTTGTAATGTAAACTTAGTAAAATTATTTTGAGTGCCACATTTTAATTAAAAAAGTCTAACTATGCATTTTTTAGAAAGGGAAAGAGTACTTTTTTGTTTTCCAGAAAAAACTTTATTTTTGTCTAACCTTTAATTTTGATATTCTCTAAATAAGTTATAATAATATTTTTCCACTATTAAAGTGTTTACTTGTCAAAATTTAGCACCTCGAAACCTTTTGTGGGAATTTTTTTTTGGCACCGCCAAACAAGACTTAATTTATTAGGACCATATCTTTAAGTCTTTAACGTTTTGAGGGTTTATTTTTATTACCATACATTCCGTGCTCTGTATTGTACGGAGTACTTTACTACTCTCCTCGTCCAAAATCTTTATTTCCATTTTGATTTTTCTAGTAATTATATTTAAATTTTGATCACAAATTATTATATAAATTTAATATCAATAGATTAATTTTAAACCGGAGTTTGAAATACCATATTTTAATTACAATATATATATAACTCGATCAGTCTCTAAAAACTCATCATGCATTGACTTTTAAGATATTCAAGAGGATTATATTTTGGTGTTAACTTTATAAAAATATACTTAAATGTAATGGGAGAAAAGAGGATGTGGTAGACAAATAATAGTGAATAGATTTGATCTATAGGTATGATAAAAATTAGTATGAGTAAAAGTCATTTTTTTAAAATCAAAAGTGGAAAGTTTTTTTAGGACAAATAAAAAATGAACTAGAAAAGTTAGGAATAAATTAAATATATAAATAGAGATTGAATAACGTATAGTAGTAAGCCAGATGAGAAAAAAATAAGAGACGAAGGAAGTAAATGATTAATAAAAATAAATTAAGAAAGTATAGTAGAAAATATGTAATAAAAAAAGAAAAAAAATTTGACCAATAAATAATATTTACGTCGTCACCAAAAAGGACGGTACTCCTCTTTGTTTTTATGAAAGACTTTGGATAACTTGCCATCATTCTTTCTCTACATCACTTTTAAGTGCTTTTTCGGTTCCATAAAACTCTTCTCATTTTGTTTTTTTCAATTCTCTAAAACATTTTTACTTTCTATTAAAAAATCACTTTTACCCCTATTTTTCATATCCTACCTATCAAATCATATTTTTTCAATAATAACCAAACTATCATATCTTACTTTTCTCATCACATCAGGGGCACAATTGAAAAATCAACCAAAATTACATTTTTTTAATTTTTGCCCAAAGTCAAAATGGGAACGATTTAAAAGAACGAAGGAAGTATATTTTTCACTTTTCTTAAACTTTATCAAATCAATCAAGAAATTTTTTCTGAGATAGAGGGAGTAAGGCATTGTTTGGATAGAGCATTTTCAATTAGCTTTATCATTTTGGAAAAAATATGAGCAGCGCTAATATTAAATGCTACTATCAGATACTATTTTTAAAAGACTAACATTAATTTCTAACAGGAATGTCAAATGCTGCCTAAAATAAGAGGTAGGGAGTAATAGATAAGAACAAATTTTGAAAGAGAAAGTGGTATAAAGGGGGTGCAAAACTGCAAACATGGTACATACCATTTACTTTTAGGAGTGACTTTTGTAGGATTCTTTATTTTTTACCACCACATAACCCATACCTTTTACCTAGCTAGTGGCCTATAGTAGTAGCCTAGAGTCCTAGATTGTTGAAAATAGTACCTAATGGATAACTCCCAACATAAAAAGTTAACATTCTTTTAGTGCATGCGATCGATCATGCTTTTATGTAATGGAGGGTACCCCACAACGTAACGTACGAGTTTATTATGTGGTTACTGTTAGACACTATAGTAATATTCCTAGTTATAGTAGAATTGTATTATAGTTAGTTAGCATATTAGAAGAATCTTAATCCTAATTGTGTTAGGATCTCTAGCTATATATACTCACATGTATTCACCTCTATTGCTTAAGTAAAATTCATTAATTCATATTAATTCAACATGGTATCGGAGCTTCACGATCCACCTCTCTGTCTCATGGGTTAACGCAAGCAGAAGGAAAAAAAATTCTTCACGCATAGGGTTTCTCAGCCGCAACACTTTTTTGTTCGGCAGTACCTTCCTCTCAGCCGCAGCACTATCTTCGGCGGCAGCACCTTCCTGTCTCTCAGCAGCAGCTCCTTCTTCAGCCCCAACATCTTCTTCGGCAGTCACCATGGCTCCCACAACAGCTGATCCGATGGATCACCTCCCCACTGCCTCAAGCTATTCATACAGAATCTCCAATCTCTTACTCCGGTGAAACTTGATGATTCAAACTATCCCTCTTGGTCAGCAACTATTCGCGCTAATCTTATGGCTCATCGTCTTCTCGGTTACGTGGATGGAACGGAACCGGCACCTCCCTCTCTTCTCCTTGACGAAAAAGCTGCTACCTCCGGCAAGGAAGATCCACCCGTCATGAAGGCAAATCCAGCCTATGAGACGTGGCTGATTGTCGATGCCCAGATCCGTGCATGTTTATTGGCCATCGTCTCCCCCACTGTTCAAACGCACATCCATTCTCTTCCCACGTATGCAGCTATATGGACTCACCTTGAGCAACGGTATAATTCTCTATCTCGCACCCATATTTTTCAGTTGAAAGAACGTCTCCATAGTCTTCAAAAAGGGAGTGATTCCATGCAAACCTATCTTGACAATGTTTTGAATATTGTTTCCTCCCTTACTCTGGCTCATGAGCATATCTCGAACCAAGACGTCATCCTTTGCATACTCCGTGGACTGCCAGCGGATTATAGTTCTCTGAAACAGAACATTCGAACCAATATTGGGAATGTCAATTTAAATCAAGTCTCGGCTTGGCTTCTATCAGAAGAACTCAACATCAATCTTGAGAGACAATTACAAAGCACAGGTTCTGCTTCGTCATCTGTTTCGGAAATTCACAATGCCCTTTTCACAAATTCTGGCCGGGGTAATTTTCGTGGCCGGGGTGCGGTGGTTACCGCGGTAGGGGCAGTTCTCGAGGCAGGGGTACGTACGGCGGTAGGGGCAGCCGTCCTCCTGGTCACCAGCGGGATGATCACCATGACCATGGTAGAGGGGGGCCACGGCCTGGTTCCGTCACTTGTCAGCTCTGTGGGAAGCCGGGTCATGCGGTTTGGGATTGTTGGCACCGTTTTGATGAGTCCTACTCTGGTCCATCCCAGGCATACTTCACCACTCAGTCCACTGACATCAATTCGAATTGGCATCTGGATACAGGGGCAAATGCTCATGTGACTTCTGATTTATCTCGTCTGCAGTCTTCTTCACCATATCAAGGCACCAACTCTATAACTACTGCGGGAGGTAATACTTATCCCATTAATCACACAGGCTCAGGTATTTTAACCACCTCCCATCACACTTTCCACTTACCCAATTTACTCCACTCACCTAATATTAATGCCCATCTTCTTTCTGTCCATCAATTTACCAAAGATAATAACTGTTCTCTCCTTTTCACATCCAAGGACTTTACGATTCGGGACAACCGTACCAATCAAGTGCTATTCAAGGGCCCCTGTGAGCGTGGTATGTACTTCATTCCAGCGTCCAAGTCACCTGTGGTCAACATGGTCAAAGTCACCCCTCATCAATGGCATTGTCGTCTTGGTCATCCATCTGTTCAAGTTACCAAGTCCTTCTTAGCACAACTAGGTTTTAAATTCCAAGAACTTGATCATTGCAATTCTTGTTCACTTGCTAAATCCCATAATCTTCCCTTTCCTGTATCTGAAACAAAAGCATCTTCCCCTTTTGATTTAGTTCACTCTGATGTATGGGGACCCACTTCTGTACCCTCATTTGGGGGATTTCGATTTTATATTAATTTTATTGACGATTATACCAAATTTTGCTGGCTCTATCCTCTTAAGAGTAAATCTGATGCATTTCATGTTTTTCAAAGTTTTCAAGCTATGGTCCAAACTCAGTTCCAAACTCAAATTAAAATTTTTAGAACTGATAATGGTCGTGAATATATTAATCACCGATTTGGGATATTTTTACAAAGCTTGGGGGTTCTACATCAAAAATCACGTCCCTACACCCCTGAACAGAACGGGGTTGTTGAACGTAAACATCGTCACCTAGTTGAGACTCTCGTGACACTATTGTGCACGGCGTCCCTTCCTGCTAAATTCTGGGTTGAAGCTTTGGCTACGGCAAATTTTCTGATTAATCGCATGCCAAAGCGGTCCCTTCAAAACTGATCCCCATATGAATCCCTCTACCATACACGCCCTGACTACTCTATCTTTCGTGTTTTTGGTTGCCTCGCATACCCATGTCTCCGTCATGAAATCACCCACAAGTTTCAACCACGTTCCAAACGTTGTATATTCCTCGGGTATGATTCCTCTTCCAAGGGGTTTCGTTGCTATGACCTATCCACCGGTCGTGTCTATGTGTCACGTCATGTCGAATTCCAAGAAAACCAATTTCCCTATTCCCATGGGTCTTCTCCCAATGCGTCATGCACTACCCCTCTTGAATCTTTCTTTGGTGTCCTCCCAATCTTTCCGGATAGTTCGTCGCTTGAGTCATCCCATGCTCACGGGGTCGTTGCTCACGGGGTCCTTACGATGGTACAACTTACCCCATCCATTCCCATGCCCGCTGCCTCTCCTCACCCTACGGCCCTACTACCATCCCACCCAACCACTGCCGTACAGAACAGCCCACCCCACCCCGCTGCCCGACCACACAGCCCGCCCCAACCCACTGCCTTAACGCCCAGCCGAAGCACAACATCACCCGTCACCCAGCCCAGCCAACACCCAAGTCCCGAATCATCTCCAATCCCTACTCCACCCCCACCCCCACTCCGCCATCCCATGACAACCCGTTCCTGAAGTGGTATCTTCAAACCCAAACTATACTCTACTTATGTCCCTTACTCTCCTCCACCTGATACTGAGCCTGTTACATATAAGGAAGCCTCCCAAAGTACTTATTGGTGTCAGGCTATGGACGAAGAATACTCTGCCTTGATAAATAAGCACACATGGGACTTGGTTCCCTGTCCTACAGATCGGGTTCCGATTGGTTGTAAGTGGATTTACAAAATTAAACGTAACTCTGATGGTTCTATTAGCAGGTACAAAGCACGGTTGGTGGCAAAAGGGTATACACAGGAATATGGCTTGGACTACTCGGAAACTTTCAGTCCCGTGGTCAAACAACAGACCATTCGCTTGATTCTCTCTCTTGCAGTAAATCATAACTGGCCACTACATCAGTTGGATGTTTCCAACGCATTTCTTCATGGAGTAGTCCCCGATGAGATATACATGAAGCAGCCACCTGGCTATATTGATCAGAAGTACCCACGTCATGTGTGCAAATTGAGGAAGTCCTTATATGGACTCAAACAGGCTCCCCGGGCCTGGTACGAGCGACTCTCAGGTTTTTTACAGGACTATGGTTTTGGAAAAAATGAGCATGACACCAGTTTCTTCGTCAAACACTCCACTCATGCTGTCCTTATTGTTCTGCTATATGTGGATGATATTATTGTCACTGGTAGTGATCCCTCCCTTATCACTGCATTTATTCACTCCATGCAGCGCGAGTTTCAGATGAAGGATCTTGGCCCTCTTCACTATTTTTTGGGTCTTGAGGTCAAACGTACGAAGGATTATCTTGTTGTTTCTCAAGAAAAATATGCCCGGGATTTACTTCAGAAAGCTGGTGTGGAGGAGTGCAAGCCATCGCCATCCCCTATTCCCGTACGGTCGTCCGAGGAAGGGGCGGACCGTCCCTTCGCAAATCCTACCTTCTTCCGCAGCTTGGTTGGTTCTCTTCAATATTTGACTAATACCAGGCCAGACATTCAGTTTGCGGTAAATCATGTCTGTCAGCGTATGCATGCTCCTACAGAACGGGATTTTCAGTCGTTGACCCGTATCCTACGCTATGTCAAAGGCACAATTGATCGGGGATTAATCTTTCGGAAGGGATCGCAGATGCTGCAAGCCTATTCTGATTCTGATTGGGCAAATGATATGACGGATGGCCGCTCTATTACAGGTTACTTGGTTTATTTTGGTTCGAATCTCATCTCCTGGAGCACAGAGAAACAAAGTCGTGTATCCCGATCGTCAACCGAGGCCGAGTACCGGGCTCTCTCGGCTGCTGCTGAGGTGATGTGGCTCTCCTATCTCTTTGACATTCTGAAGCTCAAGCTCCCTCCACCACATCTCTATTGTGACAATCAGTCTGCTATCTGTTTAACCAAGAATCCAGTTTTTCACAAACGCATGAAGCATGTGGGTACCGATTGCCATTTTGTGCGGGAACAGGTCATTGCAGAACAAATGACTGTGTCGCATGTTCCGTCTGCAGAGCAGCTGGCCGACCTCCTCACAAAAGCCTTACCGACCCCACGCTATACTCTTTTGGTTTCCAAGCTTCCACTCGTTTCACGGCGTTCAGCTTGAGGGGAGATGTTAGACACTATAGTAATATTCCTAGTTATAGTAGAATTGTATTATAGTTAGTTACCATATTAGAAGAATCCTAATCCTAATTGTGTTAGGATCTCTAGCTATATATACTCACATATATTCACCTCTATTGCTTAAGTAAAATCCATTAATTCATATTAATTCAACAGTTACATTTGAAAAAATATGTTACCATAATATAATCCTTTTTTTTATGTTGCCGAGATTCGAATCCCACATAACGGTAATAACACTACCATTTTCCATATAATAATACAAGACGACCATCATTATTGTTCAATTAGTAATTAATTAATCTTAATCCACAAAATTAAAATATACTCATTTCGTTCCAAAAAAGATTACGTGTCATTTTTTTGCGCATCCTAAAAACATTTCTACCTACATTTAAAATGCTAAAAGTTATTTTATTGTGGGTAGAAGTGATTTTGAAAGTTTTTTTGGCGTTTGAGATTATATAAAAGTGTTTTATGAAATGCGCAAAATTAAAAAATGATTGTTTTTTTGGACGGAGGGAGTAGTAATGTATACATAATTATCATGTTATTAACAATTAAAACATAAACAATATGAAGAATAAATCTATATGAATCTTTTATCTTTATGTGTATTGAGAGTTCAATTTGTTTTCCACCAGGACGCTAAGAAAGGGTATTTATCTGTTTCAAGTGGTTGAACAATTAAAGATAATGACGATCTTTTTTTCAAAAAGAATTAATGGATTAAGGATATGATAATGCATTAATTATTACGAAGTAATTGAATTGGAACGTAACGCCTTTTGTTTTTATACGTAGTATTATTTATATTTATTATTTATTTAATTTTATGTCAGCTGCTCTAGTTTATATTAAAATATATTTCGACCGACTAGACAAAATCATCAGTTTTAAATGCAGATATTAATTGTTTTATCATTTCATTTCTTTCCTTTAATTTGATTGAGATAATATTTAGTTATTAATTACTCTATTACTCCATACGTTTCATAAAAAAAATTATTTTGATTTTTAAATAAACTAAGGAATGTATATTTTTTGTTGATTTTTCAATTTTGTCCTTGATATAATGATTAAAAATATAATATGATTGATAAGATAAGAAAAAAAATATCGAAAGTGGTTTGTTAATAGAAAAATGGGAGAGTATGATAGAAAAAATTGAAAAAGGAAGGGTTTAAAAAACAAAAGAGTAATAAATTAAGAAAAATTTACCTAAATAGGACTAAAACATAATGACTTTTCTAATATGGGACTATATATTTTTATTTCTCAATGTAGGACCTTTGATCATTATCAAGTAGTCATTATTCAACTAAATGTCCATCAGTACTGGATATTATTCCTTCCACACGGTCATTATTAAGTCTTATTTAGAGAATAAAAAAGTTTAAGTCCTACATTAGGAACGTCGTTATGTTTTTAGTGCAAATTTCACATAAATTAATTCATGGATTATATATTATTCTATTGAAGGTACTGTAGCAGCTACTACAGCGAATACACGGAGCCAATTCAAGTATGTGATTGGTGCCAATGCGAGCAACGCACCTCCGGCGGCTCTTCCCGGAAAATAGCCGCCGCCGGCACCAACCCCGGCACAAAACGGTCGGAGTTCTCCGGCAACAAAATAAAAAACCACGACAACGACAAAGATTACGAAAGGCCGGCAGCGTCCAAGAACCCCACCGGTGGGGCCCCCTCGCCGCGCACTGCCGGCACCCGCCGTTACAAGCTGCTCAAAGACGTCATGTGTTGAGCACTAGCTTAGCTACCAAGTTTATGCATATGATAAAGTGTTTGTGTATGTATGCATGTGTCCTACTTCTAGTTCTTGTGCCAAAACATATCGAATATAAATGAAATAAAATACTGTAATAAATGTACTTTTCTTGTGTGTGGTGTTCTGTTGTAAAATACTGTAATAAAGGTTTTATACGGAGTATATTATATATGGGCGGCAATGGTGTCTGCAATTATTTCGGTTACGGTGTCAACCTACCTAGACGAGTGCCCCAGATATATAATATCCCCGATATATAACATTTCCTCTTTCATTTTTTTTGTTTTTCTTAGAACAGTTCACTTTTATATTAAAAAACCACTTTTACACTTACATTTTCATAATTTACCTATCACATCATACTTTTTCACTAATAACTAAACTATCACATCTTACTTTTACCCGTCACATCAGGGGCAAAATTGGAAAGTCAACTAGAATTACACTTTCTTTATTTTTCTCCAAAGTCAAAACAGGAACCGTTTTGAGAAACGGATGGAGTATATAAAACCTTGTGCACAAATTGATACTCCCTCCGTTTCTCAAAGCGGTTCCTCTTTTGACTTTGGGGAAAAATAAGGAAGTGTTAAATTGTAGTTGACTTTCCAATTTTGCCCTTGATGTGATGGGTAAAAGTAAGATGTGATAGTTTAATTGATAGTAAAAAAGTATGATGTGATAGGTAGGGTATGAAAAAGTAGGGATAAAAGTGATTTTTTAATAGAAAGTGGAAGTTTTTAACAAAAACAAAAAAATGAAAGAGGGAGTATTTTAAGAAACGGAGGGAGTAGAAAATAGGAATAAGCATGTGATTGGGGACCTCAAATATTGTCACTTATCCTCAGCTCGTTGTAAAGGTTATTGAATTTGATACAAAGATGATGTTTTCTTCAGGATCAATCTCCCCATTTGTCAAAGTCTTACTAATCACCATCATGGTTGCACAACAATGGCGCAGCAAGGACATGCCGCAAGCGCAAACAAAATTAAGGTGGTACGGATTCGGGATAAGATCCCGAACAACAATCCGATCCAGCCTTCAAAACCATTGCTCGTCGTGCATTGCCAATCGGCAGACGACGATCTCGGACTTTGGACGATGAAGGAGAACGAGCTACGTCAGATCCAATTCCGGGTCAACTTTTGGGGGACAACTTGGTTCTCATGCCGTTTTGACTAGGGCACCAAATCCCAAACTGTCGAGGTCTTCAACGCCTACCCCGACAGGTGCAAGGGCGCGCGAGGTGTCATGCACTACTCATGCTTGATGCTCCGAGCCTAGGCCAGATCGCTACCGCCAAAAGGAAGAGGACAATGATAAAGGGGTGATGATGCAAATAGGTAGGGAAGAAAACGAATATGAATTTTGAAAATGTGTTTGGTGAATTTAAACAGAGATTCAGAATTGATATCTTCAGATATGAAATATCTGGAAAAACATTACTACTCTAAAACGGCTTGATGTTGCCGATTTTAAATACTGGGAGCTAGCTGATTTCAAAGTCCACTTCGGATGAGTGGTATGCTATTGTGTCCAAATCATGTTTTTCTTTGAGTTCTGTTATAATAATACTTATAGATTTGAAACTCACGACTATTATGTTTCAGAATATTTAATTTTCCCTACAATTGATTTATGCATTTTAAGTGGGATGTGGACTTCATGACATACATCTTAGATTTGTTTTATTTAGTATATATTGTATGGAACCATCTTAGTTCTTCTTAGATATTCATTACTTATATATATATATATCAGGTGATGCTTTATTTTTGCCAAATGAGTGTGCTGTTTAAAGGGTCAGATTCAATCATTTCTGAAAGAACGTACATAAGATAGATTCTGTTGTTAACAGATGAGGAAACTATGTACTCGCTTACATATTCTTATTTAATTTCCTTAACTATACTTGCCCTCGTGCGTAGTATATCTCTCTGACGATGGATGTAATTAACCATTGAGACTTAAAAGACATGCTCCAAAATTGGTAAAACAATTAAGATGACGAAGTAAAAATTAAACTTCAAAGTGCAGCCATTGAACACACAAAGTCAACCCACTTTGCAACATTGGAGAATTATTAGTTTATTTAAGCATTGCAGGGATGAAGAAGATTACACGTTTGGCAGGATAGTTACAATAATTAACAAATAAAAGAAAGTCATTGTGCTTTGAGGGAAACAAATGTTCAGATTTTGATCTTCCTTGGTTGGTGTATTTTGTTCATATAATATAAATATTTTCTTCAACATTCATATTTACGTTTAACTGGATAGTCTAAAATTTTAATGTTTTACTCTTGATCCCTTTATCACCAACCATACTTTCACTCTACCGTCTCTACTCCATTTTCAAATCTGTTCAAAAATCAAACAATCCCACTAAAATTTATGCATCCTTTCCATTTCTATATCATCTTCTTCTTCCCCTAAAGGTAATCTGTAGCTTATTTTTGGTTTAGAGCTTTAGAAGTGAATGAATAGGTCTCTCACAAATTTTTGACGCCAAAGTAGATCCTACTTAAAGTTTATACTCCAATACTATTTTGCGTTGTAAATTTTGTTGTTATAAACTTATAGTTATATTTTGTTATTCTCTTTGTTAAACGAAAAGTTGGGATTTAAGTTAAGTTCAAATGGGATTCATTCATTTTCTATCAACAAAAAATGATTTCGTGGTGGTAATTATACGCACGCTAACTCGCAAATTTGAACATTAAATGTTTTTACTTCGCTCTTGGAGCATATATATACTGCTCACGAACACTTTCCATGATTGATATTTGTAGGTTTAATGTTTGAATTGGTCTTTTTAGGTTAATGTTGCATTGTTATATGTACCCAGTTCTCATCATGAGATCAATTTCATTCTTTTCTTGGTAATTAAAAATCTAACTCATTTTTTAATATTTTTTCTTGAGAAAAATATACAAGGATAATTATTTTTATCAAGAATGTACTCATATTTATGTTAGAAACAAGGCTTGAGTTTCATCAACAAAAAAGCAATATAATAATAAACAAGGCGTGGATTTCACCAAGAAACAAGGATTGGTTGTTGTACTTTATTATCCTTAATGTGAAAAGGTTTTGAGTCTCTTTCTAAATTAAGGGTATCCTATAGTGTTGTTAATAGACACTTTTTTGGATGTTGGCCTGATGTTGGCCTCTTGGGGAGGATGAGGCCAAATTATTTACGGGTATGAAGAAGACGTGATTTACTGCTTTCTTTTTTTCCCATACGGAGTAATATAATAAGTTTTGTTTTGCATGTTGCACGAAAAAGTGAGATTTAAATGACGGGTCACTTAGAGTCGGATTGGGCCACACTTGGAATTTTGTGAATAAAGAAGTTTTTTAGAATTTGTTACTCTTTCTTACTCCGTATTTTATTTGTATCAAGCACCGCTATTTGATGAATTGAAAAATATTGCAATCATCAATACTAAGGTAGAGTTATATATCTTGAATTTAGTAATGTTGTACATGGTATTAACGTACCTTATATTATACAAAAAATATTCTTGCCGTGCATCACACGGGTTAAAATCTAGTTTATTACAACAAGAAAAGAGTTTGGAGTCAATTATACAATTTTTTTTACCAAAAAATTTATATAAAAAATTCCGAACCGATTTAAAACAAGAACCGCCCCTACACACTACCAGGTCACTTCAAGTTCGGGTTATTTCGGGTTCGGGTTGAGAACTGTATGTTCATGACCCACTGTCATCGGGTTCGGGTCGACCCAACGGGTTATGACTTTGGTTTTTTAAATTTTTAAATTCACATTAATACTTACATTTTTTATTTAATACATTTAAAATTTAAAAATTAGTATTAAATCTATTAGATGATTTTATTTTAAATTCTAAAGTTATTTTTAGATATATAAATTAATATAAGGAAATAAAAAAATGTTTAATTTTAAGAAAAAAAGTAAGATAATTATGCAATATCATTAAAATTTTGTCTGAAAATATAAATTTATACACTAAAAATGAGTAGTAAAGTGTATGACTTTGAAAAATTCTTACTTTTGCGGGTCGGTCAGGTCGGGCTCGGGTTCGGTCCGGTTTGACCCAATTTTAGCGGGACATTTCGGCTTCGGTCAACTTCGGATTCGGTTATCAAAACTTTTGTTCAAAACCCAGTGTTTTCAGGTCGGGTTTCGGGTCAAAAACAGGTTAAGTCATTTTTTGCGAGGTCTACCCATTTGGTACCGAAAACGTCAGTTTCAGAAGGCAGGTCTTTGGACCCAAATACGGAGTCAGAAGGACAAATGCCTCACATGGGCTTGTGGGACAAAATTTAATGCCGGGCTTCGGCTCGAATCTCTAAGTTTCATCATGGAGGAGGAACTGGGCCTGTCAAGGGGCGGACCATCGGTCCCAGGCCCCTACATATGGGGGGTAATTTCAAATAAGGATGTAGGTAAATGTCTTTGTTAAAATTAATTTCACGGATCCCATCGGAGTAGCTAAATGTCCTTGTAAAAATTACTCCGTAATTTCATGCACCCCATATAATAATAAGTTCATATACTGAATAAAAATAAATATGAAGAAATAAAATCTACACCATATGTTTTGAAATATTTTATTTGAAACTTTGTGTAGAAATAAAGATTACTAAGTTTTTCTTTATAATTGAGATCCGTTTCCTAAATAATCTTTTATAAAAAAAAATACCTACTCCATATTAAATTACAGTTATATAGATGGTGTTTTGATATCCTTTATTATCTAAACTATGAATAAGTCTTCAAAGTGATTTTTTTTTAAATTAAGTGGGAAGCTACTAGAACTCTAGAAGAAGGGATCCATCCCAATTTGGCTCATGGACTTCAATTCGAAACAAATATTTAAAAAAATTATCAATTGAGAAAAATACTTAATTATAGAGGCATTTCGAGAATATACTTTGCCGGAGAAGCAGCGATGACCATAATCTCATGGTTTGTCTCGTCAAACAAAATGGGTGTTGTTGTGGCATTAGTGGAAGTTGAGGTCCTGTAGCCACCCGCTGATTATGGACTTACAACTCCGTTTGTCCAAAATACTCCCTCCGTCCACCTAAGATCTTTCCGTTACGCGTTACGAGACTTGACCGAATTTATTTTCAATTCAATTTAATTGATTATAAGAGTAAAAATTTAAAATAAAGTTATATAGTAATAAACTACATGAAAAGTTCTACAAAACTAGAGGTGACAAGACTATATTATTTTACAAAATGACTAGTAAAAATGAGTAAACAAAGTGAGTAAAGTTTGACCCTGTGAATAGTGTCTGAGAAGATCTATGGTGGACAGAGGGAATAGTTTAGAGGAATTTACTTAAATAACACTAAAAACAATGACTTTCCTTATATATAGCATTATATGCGTTTTTTCCAATATGGCACTTTTAGTCATTTGGCATTAGTCATTACTCAAGTAAATATTTGTCATTACTGGACATTATGGACATTTTTAGGTGCTATTTAGGGAATAAAACAATTTAAGTACTATTTAGGAAAAAAACTTAAGTTTTAGTGATATTCAGTGCAAATAGAGGAAATTACTTAAATAGCACTAAAACACAATGACGTTCCCTAAATAGCATTACATGTATTTTTTTCCAATGTAGCACTTTTCCTAAATGTCATGAAGTACTGGACATCTTCCCTTAAAATGGATTCGCAACGATTGTTACCGACTGGGTATATATAAGCACATGCATGGATGCTTATAATATATACCCATCTATATCGTACGTCTTCATCTTCTTAAATATTCGATTCAATATAATTAATTATAAGATGATGTTTTCATCAGAATCGGCCTTCCCATTCATCAAGCTCTACTTACTCATCTTCGTCATATGTTTTGCAATAACGGTGCAACACGGACAGGCCGCCAGCGCCAATAAAAATAAGGTGGTACGAATTCGGGATATCATCCCGACCCAGAACCCAATCCAGCCACCAAAACAATTGCTCGTGCATTGCCGATCAACACACGATGATCTTGGAGTGTGGACGATGAACGAGAACGATATTTGTCAGATCCAATTCCGGGTCAGCTTTTGGGGTACGACTCGGTTCTCGTGGCGTTTTGACTGTGGCACCAAATCCCAAACCGTCGAGGTTTACAACGCCTACCCCGACCGGTGCAAGGACGAGAGGTACTGCACTTGCCACGTGAAGACCGACGGCTTGTTTTTAAAATTTAACATACTTTTTTTATTGATTGGATTTTTTATTTAATGAATTATGTCAATTTGCAATTTGTTACTACAACTCGAATTTGAATGAAAATATTTTTAGTCGCTCGAATAATTAGAAATTTCTTTGTAGTATTGTTTTTTATGGATGCAATATTTTTTTAATGAATGTAAGTTTTTTTTATAGATGTATTCTTTTATGAATGTAATAATTTTTTAATGAATGTAATTTTTTAATGCACTAGTCTCCTTTTGATTAATTTAAATAATAAATTAATTAAAATGTATTAATTTAATTTTAAAAGATGTATATTTAAAAATGTAAAAAATGAAGATTTGAAGCCCCTCTTTGAAGCCCCCGGGGCTTCAAACCCATTTCCACTGAATCTGTGAGGTAAGTTAAAGCTGATGTGGCAGAGAGAGAAATTTTAAAGCCCTGGTTTGAAGCCCTGAGGCTTCACGAGTATTTCCAGTGCTCTAAGGGTGACACGAGCCGGATCGGGCTGATTTTCAAGAGATCTTATATTTATTTGTGTGTTTTTTATTGATTATTAAATGAAATAAAATATTTTTGTCGCTTCTTATTTTGTAGAAGTTTTGATTTTTTTTAAATATCTAAATTTAATCTTTATTTATATATTAATCTTTAAGTAAAATTAGTTGAAAAAATTTATGATTTTACTTCGTTTTGCATAAGAGTCTTTTTTTGTTTCTTCATGTGTGTAAACTAAATATGAGAAATTGATAAATAATAATAATAATAATAGTAATAGTAATAATAATAATAATAATAATAATAATAATAATAATAATAATAATAATAATAATAATAATAATAAAACGCAGTAGCCTACTCCGTCTCGTAAATTAAATAAGTGAAATAGAGTAGCTTATTCCGTTTACCTAAACATTTCAAATGAAACGGAGTATGCTATGCTGGTGTGCTTTATATGAGAAAGTGAATGTTGTAGTTAATTGTTATGTGCATGTTCAATATTCAAAAACCGAGTAATAATTATTGAAGGCCCAATATATAATTACTCCGTGTTTTGTACGTATTTGAGTAGTATAGTACTCCCTAATACTATATACTCTCTTAAGCGGAGTATATATAGAGAGATCCTTGTATGTATATAAAGCTCATTGATCTCCACCATCGTCGCTCGTAAAGATAGGATTCAATATCAATAAAAAATTACAAATGGTGAAATTTGCACCAAATAGTACTAAGGTTTTGTTTGGTACACGGAATTCAAACCATGAAATTAGAATTAAAGACTTCAATTCCAATTCCAGTATTTGGTAGCACAGAAATTATATGAATTTGGAATTCATAATGCAAAAAATGAATTGAAATTGGTGAATTCAATTCTCTATGGAATTGAATCCCATGGAATTTTAATTCCAATTCCATCAATTCCGTATACCAAACGGACCCTAAAACATTTGTAATTTTCTAATGTAGTATTTAAACTTTTTTATTTTACTAAATAAATAGTACTGTACTTGAATAATATCTAGTGGCAGGACCAATGTCTAGTAATATTGGACATTTTGTTTGAACAATGTTCAATGCGATGGACATTTACTTGAACAATGACCAGTGGACAATGACCACTGCTACTACATTTCTTATAGTGTATGGTACTACTTTGACAAAGTCACTATATTTTAATACTTCTATTTAGGTGAATTCTATTTACAAATGAGGATATCCATGAAGTTCTTACTCCTCTCCCTTGTCATCGTCTATGGGGCACCGGAGGGAGAGGCCACCAGCATGAACAAAGAGAAGGTGGTGCGAGTCGGGATTTGATCCCGACCCACAATCCAATCCAGCCTCCGAAACCATTGTCGGCAGACAATGATCTCGGACTATGGACGATGCACGAGGACGAGTTACGTCGCATCCGGTTTGGGGTAAACTTCTGGGGGACGACACGGTTTTGGCACGAGTTCGACTGGTGCACCAAGTCCCAAACCGTCAAGGTTTTCAACGCCTACCCTGACCGGTGCCAGGACGAGGTGGACTGCACTTTGCACGTAAAGGCCGGCGGCTTTTACTTTACCAAAGGAGAGTTCTCCTTATACTTCGATTTTGTGCGCCTCGCTAACTGGACATGATGGATGGACCTTCCGATGAGATAAGAACTAGTTAGCATATTCATACTTTGGAAGGTATGGATTCAGCTGGTGAGAAGAGAAGAAAAGGGAAGTCTTTATTTTGATTTGTTTGGAGTTCACTGGTTTGATGTATTGTATATATAATTAGGTTCCTGCAAAGCATTGTTGTCTTTTGGTGTTCTTATTAACGAATCATTTATTTTTCAATGTAGGACCATTGGTCATTATCTATTAGTCATTATTCTATAATGACATTATTCTTCTTACTAATCATTATTACATCCTATTTAGCGAAAAAAAGTTCAAATCCTATAAATAGTAGAAAATGACTTACGTTTTAGTTCTATTCAGTGCAAATTTCACATCATTATTAGAATGTATTCGAGTTTTTGTGTTATCGGACTCATTAGGATTGGGCCCGTAGTTAGGTTATCGTCTTGTACCTGTTTATAGATACATGGTTTATGTTTATTGTTGAATGAAATCAAGTAATTCAATTTTAAAATTTTACATGCTATTAGAGCCAAATCTTAGAAAAAATCGGGCTTACTGCAGTAACTCCGTAGTTTATTTAATTTCATACTAATATTTTAAGTAATTAAAATTGTAATGATTTTAGTTCAATTAAAGGTTAAAGAATTCACATTGATACTTTAAGAAAATACACTTTTACTATTTTTCGCTAATACTTTAAAAATTTACAAATGACAACATTGTTCTAAAAAATTCTAATTTTAACATTTCAAATGTATTTAAATTTTATTTTTTGTTATTATTACTGAAAAATAAACTATTCATCTCTCTCTGGTAAGAATATAACGTTATGGAGTGACGAGAAAACAGAGGAGGCAAACAGGGCCAGCCCCTCACTTGCAGAAGCCAGAAGGCCCGAATTCAAAGCCCAATAAATTTTTAAATGCAGTTAATAGTGCTTCGGGCTTACCATACCACCCATTTCAATAAGGGAAATGCTTGGTTCACAAACATAATGATCACAAACTTCACAAACTTACTATTTGTGAACTTTCATGCATAAAATTAAATGGTCTAAAATGATTTTAAAATAAAATTTTAAATCATAAATAATAAGTTTGTGAAGTTTGTGAGTATTTTGTTTGTGAACATAGCACTGCTCTTTCAATAACCGCACGCGAGAATCGGGCTTACCGCAGTAACTCCGTAGTTTTTAGCGTTGAAGTGTTATTTTTTCATTTTAATTTAAAACCTAGGGATTAATAAATTGAGTTGATATAAAAATACCTATATTCATTTCGTTTGATTTTTTAGAACCAAATTAGACAACCATTGGAGTTTAATAAAACAAAAATTGTGATTTATATTTGTATTTGTTTGAAAATGATTCGATCTTGTTAAAAAAAATTTAAAAACTTTCCATCCGTTTCTCAAACATTTCTTCTTTAAAAAATTACTTTATACCTATTTTTTCTTATCTTACCTATCACATCATACTTTTTCACTAATAATCTACTCATCACATTTTATTTTTACTCATCATATCAGGGACAAAATTGAAAAGTCAACAACAAATATACACTTCTTATTTTTAATAAAAATCAAAATATGAAGCGTTTTATGAAGCGGAGAGATTTCAAAGAAATATTAACATACAATACAAAATAAAAATAATTGAAATATTGGAGTACATATTAAAATAAAAACTATTACTATCACATTTATATCATTACACATTCAAATAACTATATGTAATTTTTCCCTGATCAAAATTTTGAAAACTTTTCTGGACGTAAGTGGCAAATAACCACCTAGTTTTTCCCTAATATATTACCCGTAGTACTAGTTTTCTATTTGTCCATCCAATATTCCTTCCGAACAAAATCAGAGTCTTTAGGAAACTCCCTTTTGGCGAAGTAAAACCCATCGGTCTTCACCCGCCCATTGTAGTACCTCTCGTGCCCGTCCCGGCTATTGACCAGAACAGAGTGATCCACATCCAGAAGTGGAACTCGCGCGACTGGTTCTCTGTCATTGTCCAGAGGCCCATATCGTCGTCTTTGGACTTGCAATGCACATCCAGTACCTTCGGAGGCTGGACCGGATTGTGAGTCGGGATCTAATCCATTATCCGTACGACCTTTTTAGGGTAGGTGCTGGCGGACTGTAGATGCGGGGCCATTATTGTTGCACACAAGATGATTGTGACTTGTGAGTAAGAGGTTGGGGATGAATGGGGAGGTGGATTTCGAATACATCATCTTTAAAAATTGTATCATGATGATGATGATTAATTGAAGTAATATCCGAATTGAAATATCTGTATATTTGTAACAAATAATGTGAATTTAGACAAAATAGAGGTGAATTTAACATGAGTAATGCTAGAGTACGTCACAAACAATTTGGATACCAACTATAAAAATTTATCATTGTAAATTTTTCTAGGTAAATAAAATGATTCTGAGTAATTAAAAAATAAAATTTAAATACATAAATGACAAGTTTGTGTAGTTTTTGTCCAAGTTGTTTGTAACTCTAGCATTATTCATTTAACATCACTCTACTTCTTATAAGATTTTTATTATTTTCCTAAAATACTTCTTAACATTTAATTCTTAATTAGAAAACTATATTACTTCATCATTCAATAATTTATTTCTATGAATCGCTAATTTTTTTTCAAACCCGTATATATCTTAATTAGTCAATAAGACTTAGCTTTAATATTATGACAAGGAACCATTTTAATTACAAGTTCAAGCTCTAGTTGAATTGATTCTTTGAAATGCTACCAGAGTCGTCTTCTTGAGTTAATTAAAAGTCACATATTTGAAATTTACTGTCACCTAATTTTTATAAATTAAGTTCATCATGTATGAGGTAAGTTTGAGCTGTTTGTTGAATTTATTTTTGGAAAAAATAGGTAGTCCAAGATATTTGTTTTCTCTTCAAAATTAATTTGAAGAACTAACTTTTTACTACGTAACATTTTTTTTTGTTTATTTTTACATGAAAGCAATATGAGAAAAGTAATTTTGGATGGAAGGGATATGAAATAACAATGAACTACAATTTGAAAGAATAAGCATTACCATCCCAATTTCTTTTTTTAAAGTCGAACTATATTCTAAGTTGGAAAAAAGTATTTTAAAAAATTTATGGGGTAAATATATAAACCTACGTGTTCAAAATATGTTATAATTAAAAATTATATTATGGTTAAAAATAATTTTGAAAACAATTCAAAAATTTAAATACCAAAAAATAGAAGAGATGAGGGGAAAAAAATAGTTTTAGTGAATTAGTCAAAGATTGTAAACTCAAATGAGACAACTAGTTTCAGTATATAAAAAAACCACACACAAAAATGGGACAATATAAAAATAACGGCAATGTTGATAGGCTTTGATTGGTATCAACACGTTCGGACAATATTTTAGATAAAATTTTATTAGTGTATATTAGTTTTGGAAAACGTTGACATTATGTTAAAAGCTACAAACCGTTCAAATAATTTTTTTCAAAATGTTAATGCTAAAATAAGTCATAGTGTTTCAACTTTCATTTTTTTCTCTTTTCTCCATTTCCTTCACTATTAGATCATTGGTATTTATGATGATGAACTTCATTGTTATGGATGGTAGAGTAGGCTATTTAATTCATTATATATTTAGTAGTTATTGAGTAATTAGTAAATAGTATTCATTACTATTATTATTATTCTTATTTTTATTATTGGCGGTCCTCAAGTTTGCTTTGTTCACAAACTCCAGTTTTTATTGGACGACTTGTACCTCAAAAAACAAGGCCCATGCTGTCTTTTTTATTTGGAGCTGATTAGGTAACGCAGCCCATTACCAGGTCCATTAACGAGTGACGCCCAATATTTATAATGAGTACAATGTGTTAAATAATGATGCTATAAATTCCATTGAAAATTAAGGGCTCGGAGTTTGGCCCAAACTCTGACTGGGTTTAAAGGCACGTAAAACATCAAATATTTCTTGGATTAGCCCAGCCCAACTTAGACTTTTGAGTACTTGTGTTCCCTCAGTAGCTTATCGAACCTACTCAAATGATAAATAACAACACATTTGAATCCCACAAAAATAAAATTTGAAAGTGTGTGTATGCAGACTTGTTCCTATTCAAAAGTAGTGATGTTTTTTAATATCCAAAGAGACCCGCAACTCAAGGATAATCACATATGCAGCCAGAGTGATAAATACAACTATTTAAAAATGCAACCTAAGTATGTTGAGGTTTTGTTTGGAAACTAGATCACCAATTAGCTCTAGTATTATAATTTTTTTTATTGGTAGATAATATAGATTGGCAATGAATATCTTAAAACTAAATGTTATAAATAAATAATTTTTTCAAATTATTTACATTCAAATGATTGCCAAAAAGGTGAAATATCACATTCCCCATATGTTATTCTACACGATTTTGTAATTTTGACATCAGTCACTAATGTCATAAAATAACATTGTTCCAACTTTCCAATCGAAACTCTTACAAGACACGAAAAATTTCAAATCTCTAATCCCTCGTCGAGATAGCACTTCCTTTGGTTGAAAATCCAATTTGAAAATTATGATATTTGGATTGTCGTTAAAAATAGAGTAAATTCCATAAAAGGTCTCCAGTTATAGGTCGTTTTACATATTTAGTCCCTACATATCAAATATTACTAATTTAGTCTCTAATTATTATATCATTTTTCACGAATAGTCCTTTGTTAACGTTTTTGGTAAAAACATGGATAAAATTGTATATTCATATTTTTCTCTCTCCTCAATTAAGCTTCCTCCCTCCTCTCGTACTCTTTCCCAAACTCGTCGATGAGTTTGAAGCTCTAAACTCAAAACTGAAATGATCATTCATCTCTCAATTATTAGTCTTTCTAGTGAAATCTAATATCAAAACTAATAAACTTTATGGATGTGTTTTATCGGCTAGTCTCAAGAAATTGCAAAGAAAATAAACATTAAAACTCATCCATGAATGTTACTGGTTTCGAATTTGTTTCCACCACTAGAAAAAAAATTGAGAGAAGAGTGATGACGGTTTTGGGTTCAAAGCTTCAAGCTCAGCGACGGGTTTGGAGAAGGAGTGCAAGAGGAGGGAGGAAGCTTAATTGAGGAGAGAAAGAAGTGTGAATTTACAATTTTATCCACGTTCTTAATGAAATGTTAACAAAGGACCTTTTGTGGAAATAATATAATAATTGGGGACTAAATTAGTAATATTTGATATGTAGGGACTAAATATGAAAAACGACTTAAAACTGGGGACCTTTTATGAAATTTACCCTTAAAAATATTTGAGGGAAGATGAAATTTTTTACTACAGTTGGACTCGGGCCGATGGGTTGTCAGTGGTTTGAGCCGCGTCCACGTCCACGATAGCCTCCGTTGTCGCCCCGGTTTTGACCACCATAGGAGCCCCGTCCCGGGCCCTGCATGTCGCTGCCGCTGCCTGACTGCTGCAGCTGGCCACTGCCGGCTGGATGGTTACTGCCGCTGCCGGTGCTGATGAGCGCCGTTGATGAGCAGGAACCGGAGAAGATGTCGGCTTGTGGTTGTTCCACCAGGAGAGGTGCCGAGCGAACCTCCAGGAATGACAGGAATGGATTTTGATATTGTAAAAAATGCACATGGGACCGGATATCGATGTCTTGGGGCAAGCCCTGAAGAACCTGTAGAACAAAGGCGTGTTCAGTCACCGGGGCATCCATGTCGTCGAGATAGTTTGCCGAGGTTTTGAGGAGATGACAATATTCATTGATGGACCGATTCCCCTTAATCGGTGCTCCATCTGCATCGCCCGGGCATGTTTGTTGTCATGAAAAAGTTTATAGATCGCCTTCCACAAGGCATGAGCAGACGGGTTGTTGGCGAGGACGAGATCTGAGACTTCATCTGAAACTGTTGATAGAATCCATCCTTGAAGGAGAGCATCGAATTGGTACCATTCGACGTCGTCAGCGGAGGAGGCGACGATGGTACCGTCAAGAAACCCCATAAGATTGAAGCAGAGAACAAGAAGATGAAAGAGCCGACTCCATTTTTTGTAGTTCGATTCTGAGATGCTGAGTTGAACGGGGATGTGAAGTTTGATATTAGAGATTGTAGTGAAGGCAAGATGGGGAGATTTGGTGGTGTTGTTATTGTCAGAGGTGACGGAGGATTTTTCGGCCATGGTTGCCGGCGAGAAGTGACTGCCGAAGAAGGGGAGGAGGGACGGCAGAGAGAGGGAGATCGCCGAGAGAGAGGACTAGGGTTTGAGAGGGAGCCGAGAATTTTTAATGCTCTGATACCATGAAGAATGAATATTTTCCAATAATGAGAATAGGGAGGTTACATGTGTATATATACATGAGGGGTTTTCTAGTTAGGATAGGAAACATATTTGGTAACCTATGCACTTATGGTAATTACAATATTTACAATATTAAATATTGTAAAAGTATATTTAACAAAAACACCAACTTGAATATGGTAATAATCTAAAATATATACTCCCTTCGTCTCATAAAACCCTTTTCAATTCCTTTTCCATTCTTTCCAAAAAACACTTCCTTTTTTAACACTCCTATTCATTTTTAACATATCTATCACATTATACTTTTTCTCTATTAATCTACTCATTACATCTAACTTTATTCATCAGATTAAAGAACATTTATAAAAAATTAACACCAAAATACTCTATCATTAAATTCTTTAAAAGTTAAAATGTGAAGCTTTTTAAGGGAGGGAGGAGGAATATGAGATTGAATTTTAATATTTGTGTAAAAATAAGGGTGTATAAAAGAAAATGGACATGTGGAGCCACAGGATCGAGTGCAATCCTTTGCATACAAATAAGGTCTTAGTCAACAGTTCTTTGTTGCCTTTCCATAGTCTCTATACACTGTGTGTTTTTTGTCGGATTCCCAATTAATTACTCCATACTATGGAGTACTAAATATCTGTCACAATTTATATTTCTGAGACAAAATATCAAATTTTTTAAATTTATTTTATTTACATATTATAAAAATAAAAAATAAAATTTACATAAAAAAACTATATGAAAAATTCTTCGAAATAAAAGTTGTCGAAAATATTTTATTTTATCAAATAACCAAATGAAAACTTAAAAATAAATAAAAATTCTGACGACTACTGAAAAAACAAACATTGCAACCGTATTAATTAAAGGTTCATGAATTTCTTTCTATCCCTACATAAAATTCATTGACGCCACTAGTTATGGAATATTGCCTTGTAAAAAAAGAACCTCGATCATGTAGACGTAAATAGAATTTCCATTCTAATCTCAGAAAAATACTCCCTCCGTCCTAAAATTAATTTCTCATTTTGACTTTTGCAGTCAAAGTTTTTAAACTTTAACTGCATATTACGAAAAAAATATATTGAATTTTCATATAAATTTAGTATCAATAGATTCATTTTGAAACATAGTTTTGAAATATATTATTTTGATAATATATATTCATATAAAAATGGATATATTAATGGTCAAAGTGCCGCATTGGAGACCGTGAAAAGTCAAATGAGAAGTTAATTTTAGGACGGAGGGAGTAATCAAAAATATCCCCTTCGTCCCGAAGTATTCGTCCAATTTTGACTTTTGGAAGTGCTAATCTAAGCACTTTAACTCATCAAATTCTCTCAATATATAAGTCTAAATACAGTCATGTGTGATCTTGTTTGATTTGTCTTGACATATACTACCTCCGTTTCTCAAAAGAGTTCCTTTTTTGACTTTGGGGGAAAATAAAGAATTGTTAAATTGTAGTTGACTTTCCAATTTTTGCCCTTGATGTGATGGGTAAAAGTAAGATGTGATAGTTTAGTTGTTAGTGAAAAAGTATGATGTGATAGGTAGGGTATGAAAAAGTAGGGGTAAAAGTGATTTTTTAATAGAAATGGGAAGTGTTTGAAGAAAAAACAAAAAAAATGAAAGAGGAAGGGTTTTAAGAAACGGAGAGAGTATATTATTAATATATAATTTCTATAATTTTTTAATATATAAATTACAAGATAAAATGGATTCAAGAAGTGTATTGGATGGTGTGTAAAAATAAAAATGGACAAATACTCTGGGACGGAGGTAGTATAAATTTAATGTTATTATTTTTATAAAAGAAATAAACACATTTAGAATGTCAATCATAATTATATAGAATACCAAAAAATATTATAAAATGTTCATGTGTAGTGTCACATTATCAAGGTGTGAATCCTTATTCTTAGATAAAAACATAAAATTTCTATTTCAGCACTTTGTTTATATTTAGTTTCTATTTATGGTGATTTCTTTAGAAAATGACAGTTTATCCCTTATGTTTTTTAAATTATTGACATTATGAGCTACAAGATATATACACCCTCCCTCTAACAATAAACTTTTCATTTTGATAAACATGGAAAATCTTAGTACCTTCTTTAAAATTATTTTATTTACAAATTCGTATATCATATAAAGTACAAATCATATTATTCAAAACTGCATAAAAAATTCTACTCCCTCCGTCCCATGAAACATGGGAGTTTTGCTTTTTAGGAAGGATTTAAGGAGAATGTATTTTGGTATTGAATTTCCAAAAATGTCCTTTGATGTGATGGATAAAAGTATGATTTGATGGATAGATTATTAGTAAAAAGGTATGATGTGATAGTTAGGGTATGAAAAAGTAAGGGGTAAAAGTGACTTTTTTATATAAATGAGAAGTGTTTTGTGGGACGGATAAAAAAAGAAAGGAGAAAGGTTTTATGGGACGGAGGGAGTATAAAATAAGTTGCGAAAAAAATTTATTTTATCTTATCAAATACTCCGTAATTGGTAAAATTATGTAAACAAATATAAGTTATCGAGATCCGTTAATAGTAACGTAACTAGAAAGTTTATTGTGGACCAAGGCATTATTGGAAGAAAAAAAAGAGTTAACCTCACACTAGAGGCCAGAGGTGACATTTCAATTTTTGTATAAATTAAAGAATGAGTAAAACATTAATATATATATATATATATATATATATATATATATATATATATATATATATATATATATATAATAGTTCTATGTTTTATTACTGAAATATGATTTAAAATGCACATGTAATGCCAATCATGACAATATACATTAACAAAAAATATTATCAAATGATCACATATAGGGTAACATTACTACAATACAAACTCTTATTTTAGATATAAAATCTTGGAAGTAGTTTGTGTATTACTTCTATTTAGAATAATTTCTTTTTAATTTTTGAACTTAAAGAAATACGGAGTAGTTTTTTAAGAAAATGCATGTTTACAATAAAAGAGATAACAAAGACGTATCTTAGTAAATGAATAATATTAAATATTTTAAAAAATGACAATAACATTAGCCTGTCACTGCAGTTTCATTCAATTGTTGCTATTTGATTAGATTATTTTTGATAGGTTGAAATCTTTCAACCTTGCCGTTTATTTACCCCCATTTTGTTATTCTTACATGGGTTTTCAAAATGGATATTAACCTTTTTAGGGGCCATCTAACTAAGGGTTTGTTTGTAAATAGCGTTAAAGATTATCGTTAGCATTTTAGATAAAATTTTAACGGGATAGATTTCTTTTTAAACGATAACGATAAACGCTGGCCGTAGATAGCCTTTTCAAAACGCTAACGTTAATCTCTAATGTTTTTCTCAAAAAAACCCTAAATGCTGGGAGTAATTTTTGAATGTTTTTTATCCAACGATACATATTAAAGAGTAGAAATTGCCACAAAGTAAAAATAATAAAAAAGTTGATTAACAATTTACAATTGTCACCAACCTAATTTAAGGCAAATAATGCTACCATTATTAGTTGCAGTAGCTCTAATGCTTCTCCTACCTTAATCTTTATCTCTCTAATGGATGGACGGAAATTAAGGGCTTGTTTCGGAAGAGCGTTTTCAATTAGCGTTAGCGTTTTGAATAAAATATTAATGGTGTAGATTAATTCGGAAAACGCTAACACTAAAGGCTACCGTCAGATTGTTTTTTCAAAACGCTAACGCTAATCTCTAACGCTGATGCCAAACGGGGCCTAAATCAATTATTCCCGCCCGGCGGCAACGGCTTTAACACATACTCCGTATTTGATTAAACTTTGACCCCCCGATCCTTATTTTTATTATTGCCGGAGATAATCCAGCTATATTCTCGGTGGCTAAACTGCGGCGGTCACTGACGATGACGATTGTGCCCCTGAATCCGGCTGCGACCCTGTTTCAACAGTCGCCGGAAATCCGGATCAGTGATCGGGAAAAAACAAGGGAAAGAAGGGAAGTTAAAAGGTTAAAAAATTTTAATTAATTACTTGTGTTGGAAGAAGAATCTTGATTATCCGTGGCGTTGCCGGAATCTTGATTTGCCGCCGTGGCCAGATTAGTTTTCCTCCTCCGCCGGTTATGATCGGCCAGCCTTTTCCGGCAACTTCTCTTGCCGTTATCGAATTCCGTTAGCAGGTGGAACCTGTCATTTCGAAACATCATTAGCTTTTGTGTTTTGAAAACATAAATGCTTTAATCATTTAGTATAAAAAAAAAAACTTAACCTTGAATTTGACTAATGACAATGATTATTGTCTTTATGTGAAACTCAACATTCTTGTACCATATTCCTATATGATCTCTTCCAAAGTTAACCTTTTCAATTTTATAAATTTGAAAAAAAACCCTTTTCATCTCATAAAATTTTCTTTTTTTTTCCGTTCCAAAAAAAAATTCTCATTTCTAATAAAAAGTTAATTTCAATCGTACTAAATTTTAACATAATTTTCACATCACATTTTTTCCCTATTGATTTGGGTATTTTTAGGAAGTAAACAGTAAAATATACTCCTTTAAATTCTTTAAAGGTTAGCACCAAAAAAGTGTTGTAGGAAGAAAGTGTAGATTTTAAAACGGAATAAATTAAAGTACAACTTTTTTTGTTTTGTTTTTGGGTAACCAATTATTGTTCTTTTAATACGGCTGCAATTATTGACTTATTGTAAGAATAAAAGGGTGTTTTACCAAAAGAAGGAGAGGGTGTTTCATTCATACGGACTGAAATGCCCACGGGATCAACCCAGGTACGTGTATGACACCGTGCCACGTACCCCCAATGATTACCCAAAAGGTCACCTCGGGGACATTTCCGTCATTACCACTCCCCGGTCCTCAAACCATTTTTTTCAATGTATATTTTTGACACGTTTTAAAATATATTAGGGAGTATATTTTTAATTAAAAAAATTAGTGCATTTCATGTTAGAGAATGAACAAATTAAAGATGGTGGGGAATGATGATTGACTGGGAGGGGCAATATGGTCATTCACGAACCTGCTGCATTGCTGACAGAAGCGTTGAGATTGGCCGGCGGAGACGACGGCGGCGGCTTTGGAGTGGAACTCGCAGACCTTGTGGCGGCGGTGGTAGAGCTTGGCTAAGGTGAGGTCCGCATTGCATCCCTCCGCTTGGCACCTCGGGAAGTTGGCCGCCGTGGGGTCCATCCCCCTCGACCGGCGGTACAGCCTGCTGACGAAGTCATCCTCCGCCGAGGAGAAGTAGGTCCTCCCGCCCAAGTCCAGCCCAATCCGGTTTACGGCGGTCGGGAAGTCGACCAGTGGCTCGCCCTTTGCGACCGCCCCAAACCCGGCCGGTTCGAGGGAGAGCAAGCCCGCCGCCTGTTGAGCGAACGAAGACGACCGGCCGCCACCGTAGGCGGCGCGTGGGTCGAAGCAAAGACCGGCAAAGTTGTGCTGCGGGTGGTGGTGGAACTGGGCGGCGGCGAAGTTGGATGCCAGAAACGCCGCGGCCTGGGTTTCGTTGAAGGCGGCTTGGGCGGCGTAAGAGTCGTAGAAGTGGCGGGTTTGGTCGGAGTCTTGTGGAGTTGGTTCGTCGGGAAACATGCCGGCGGCGGCGGACTGGTTACCCCACTCGTAGTCCAACATTATATTGCACCACTTTGACTTTTTTGTTCACTTTCTCTTCCAATTATTTTTACTGTAACTTGGGCGAGGGGAATATATATATGTGTTTGTAGACACTACAACTACTATCATTGTTTATATTCTACTTTGTACCTATAAATACATGATACATAAATTAAACAATTATGTCAGAATGTTTTATAATCTCCCTATCTTAAACTAATAATCACATTTTAACTTCAAAAAGTTGTGAAAAAATTATAAAAAGTAAAAAAATAAGTGGTTAAAACTTGATTGGAGAAAAGAGATCCGAAAGATTATGGACTATATTTTCTTTAATTTGTTATAAAAATAAAGAAGTAATGCAATTATTTTAGAATTAATAAAAAGAGGCCATAAGTAAACTTTTATAAGGGCACTGGAAACGGTACTCACGCCCAGCTGCGTCATTCCTCTTTTAACGCCCTAGGGGCGTGAAACACCGCCCCCATGGAGCTTCATTGAGGCGTTATTAGTATTGCGTCAAACGTATAACGGGCGTTTTGCCCTGAATTTTTTCCTTCAAACGGTTACAAGCCGTTACAAAAATTAAAAAAAATCTTCTATAAATTAACTTATTTTTTTAAAAATAAAACTCACAACCAAAATCTTTTTTCTTCAATTAAAAAAACTAAACACCCACAAAACGAGATAAAGACTAAATATAATTTGTTTTAAGTTTTTAATTAATGTAATTTTTTAAAATTAAATGTTCTTTTTTATTGAAGGTAATTATTTTTCATTTAATGAATTATTGCCGTTTAAATTTAATTTAGTAATTAATTTTTATTAATTTAATTTTATAAAATATGTAATAAAAAATTAAGAAAATTAAGGTTTGAAGCCCCAGTGTGAAGCCACAAGGCTTCATACCCATTTTAAGTGAAATTGTGAATTAAGTTAAAGTTGACGTAGCAGAGAGAGAAATTTTGAAGCCTCGATTTGAAGCCCGAGACTTCAAAGGTACTTCAAGTGCTCTAAACAATGGAGAGAATTTTTATTTCTTAAAATAAAATAGTGTATTTAATATTTTGATGGTGTAGTGGGAGGAAATCTTTCCGCTGTGGAGAGGATTTTGTGGATTGGAAAAGCTGCTAAGCTACCTCAGAGACTTTAGTTTACAGTGTGGGTTTATGACTTTTATACTACCTCCTCATTTTTTGGCCTTAGTTTTGAGTGGACCCCAAGACAACGCAAATTATTAGGTACAGCCGGCAATTATATGACGGAAGGGAGGCGTGGAAGAATGTACCGGCCCTAGTGCGAGGATGCAGAGGCAATAGAAGTTGGAGGCTGTGCGTGGAGGAGGCCGCGATCGTCAATCGATGTTATGGCGGCTGCCTGGAGGAGGTGGGATGAAGGTGAAGATGAAGGTAAATGGTTTCCCTATCAATTCTCCTTCCGTTCGCGATGGTCTTCCGCCGCAAGATCCCGATGGGAATGAGGCCTACTGTTACTAAGGAAGGTAGGTTGTTTAAGATTAAAGGGTTAAGTTTAAGTTGTTCAAGATTGAGTACTAAGTTATATGAGAATGAGTACTACTGTGTTTTAGAATGAATATTATATTATTCGTAAATGAATACTGAACAAATTTGTGAAAATGAATACGGTCTTATTTCTGAATGAGTACTGCATTATTTCAGAATGAGTACCACGTTTTTCAAATGAACTCTTATGTTTGTGCGAGAATGAGTATTACTTTACTTCAGAATGAGTACTACATGGATGAACCTATCTCTAGGTACATCCAGATGTACCATATACCAACTCTCAAGACAAAGCTAAAATAATACTCGTAGTATAGGGATGTTGTTAAAGAGTTTGATTTTTGGTAACAATAACCGTGTGAGATGTTTAACTGAGTTTATATTTAGTTATTTACATTATTATTATATTACTATTATTACTATATTATTAAAGGTAGTTTTATTATTTATGATTAGATAATTATATTATTATTAGGAAGTATAATTATATTAGATTGTTAGTATTATGATTTATTTAGTAACCTTGTATGGTTAAGATTCTCTAGATCTACCATCTATATATGTAGTCATTACTCATAAAAGTATTATTCTATGTATTCAATCAATAAGACATAGAAAAAAGTACCAAAATATGACTTTCATATTTTTTTGCACGAAATAGGATTTTGCACTGTGGTAATGTGACTTTGCCTAGTTGTAATGTGACAGTGTACATGTGCAAATTACTATATTTTTTTTGGTAATGTATATGACTATGTATGGTAATGTAAGTCCTATTTCGAAAATAAAAATATGGAATTCCTATTTTGGTATAGTTTTAATATTGTGAAATTTGCTATAAATAGGACTAAAACATAATGACTTTCCTAATGTAGGACTTAAACTTTTTTATTTCCTAAATAGGACTTAATAATGACCTTGTGAGAGGAATAATGTCCAGTAATGATGGACATTTACTTGAATAATGACTACTTGATAATGACCAAAAGTCCTACATTAAGAAATAAAAACATATGGTCCTATATTGAGAAAGTCATTATGTTTTAGTTCTATTTAAATAGATTACTCATTAATATTTTAGTCTTACTTTAGCCTTTCTCTCTTAATTTTTTATTTAACTTCTGATGTAGGATAGACTATGGTATAAAATAAAATGTGTATATCAATTCTTATTTTGTAAATTTAATATATTAACAAAAAAATGTTTTTTGAGATGAGGGAATATATCTTTTGCAAAATAAATCCATAAAAGAATGGGACAAGCCAAAAAAGCAAGAATATAATTTGAGATGATATGGAAGAAGCAATTAGTGGCATGGAATTCATTGAATGGAGTGGAGACTGGAGACGCAGGAAGAAGACAGACTTGTTCGCACTGTAAAAAGAAGCTAAAGGTCATTTATAACCCTACTGGCTACCGCTATTATTGGGGCAGTTGTGGTTGGCTGTCCCTCCACAAATGCACACACCCTAAATTAAATTAATATAAAAATTGTTCAAAAAAAATAATTTTAAAAAGTATTTCGTATCTGAGTTTTTTTAAGGAACACACGCATGTTATATTTTATCATTTTCTGTTCCAAAGAAAAAAAGACATTTTTTCAGTGGTAGAATATGCAGCTGGCACTTTGTGTTATGTTTAGTGAGTCATGAAAAAATTAAAATTTAAGACATTAAAAAATTATTCGTACATTAAAGTTCTACACATAAATTAAAAAAATGACATGATTGTATTATACTATTAAATTAATAGTGAAATAAGGCAAAGAAAATAAATAAAATTTGAATTGTTTGAGTTGAAATACTAACCATAAACCATTTGTTCGGATGGGGAAAAAAGATAAAGATGGGGAGAAACACAAATTCTTGAGTTTTTTCTTTTTGTTTTCAAGAGGAAAACTGAAAACATACATTGACAAACCATATAGCAAAAAGTTGTCTCCGCTCATCATGCGAGAAAATTGCGCATTATTTATAAAATGACTGAAAATTTATAAAATGACTGATTTGCCCTTTATTCCTTCACAAAAAGGGCATTGTTTCATACTTTCATGATTTTAAAATTCAAATGTAAAATATAATCCTTCTTGCACTTTTCATATATCGAAATAGGATCTTTTATATTTTTCAAAGAGCCTAACTCATTGATATTATTTATATACTAAAGTCTATAAAATGAGTGTGAATTTTAAAATCACGCAAGAATTTGCCTACATCTATCAAAAATATTAAAATCTTCAAGGGTAACAAAAATCTTTTTACTTCATTATATGGAATACTTTTTTTCTTCTTATTTTTCTTTCCAACCAAAGGAAAGAAAACACTTCTCCTTTCTCTTCTTATTTTCTCTACATTTTCTATATATCAATTCAATCACCAATTACATTTATTCCATTTTGTCTTTTTTTCATTTTGAGTGTGCTTGGTTGGGGAAACAAATATTTTCCAGCAATTTTTTAAATGTATTTTACAGCGTTTGGTAATAGTAGTTTTAAAAAATATATTTCCCTTCTAACCAAGTATAGTCTTTCCTTTGTTTCATTTTTTACCCTCATCGAAACAAATGTAAAAGAACTTTTTTGAAGAGCAAGAGAGTAGTGAAAAATGAACTAACTACCATTTCCGTCCCAAAAACTTCATTCTCTTTCTTTTTTTTCTTATCCCTAAAAATCATTCCCTTTAATTTTTTGTTAAATCATTTCCTTTTCTTTTTTTCTCATGTCGTATTTTTTAAACTAAAAATCAACATATCACATCAAGGATATTTTTAAAAAATAAACATAAAAACATATCTCTCTTGAGTTTTTTTTAAAATCAAAATACAAACATTGTTATAAAAAGGAGGAAGAAGAAGAAGTATATACGGAGTATATCTTTCCCTTAAGGCTCAAGCTGTCTCTCTCTCTCGCTAGGTGCTGACTAGTGGGGAGCACTGAGAGCGTAGGACACATAGGTCTAGTATAGGACCATAGGTATAGTATATTGTCATAAATTATTAAATAAATAATGTTACAAGTGACATAGAAGCTGCATGATATGCATGAGGCGGCTTGAATTGGTTCCCACCTTAATTTTGTTTCCCATTGGGATATATATATATATATATATATAGGTAGGGGATGCACCCAATCTTTGTGGGCTCCTTCAAATCCCTCTAAATTGACCACACAATTACTTAGAGCACTCGTAATACATGTAACGCCACTCGGCATTATGTTACTTTTGAAGTCCAGGGGGCGTTAAACACCGCTCCCCTGAGGCTTTATCTGGGCTTCATCTCTTCTATTTCAAGTGTTTAACGGGCTTCAAACCCTTCTCCCCTCCCCACTCTCTCTTTTAAAAAAAATATACACAAACATAATTTTTTTTACTCTATATTTTGTTGTTTAATGTACTCCCTCCGTCCCATGAAACATGAGAGTCTTGCTTTTTAGGAGGGATTTAAGGAGAGTGTATTTTGGTATTGAATTTCCAAAAATGTCCTTTGATGTGATAGGTAAAAATATGATTTGATGGATAAATTATTAGTAAAAAGGTATGATGTGATAGTTAGGGTATGAAAAAGTAAAGGGTAAAAGTGACTTTTTAATAGTGATGGGTATATCCTTATACCCGATCCGGACAACCGAAAGGGACAGGTCAAAATATGACCGGTCACTTTTATCAATCACCAAATGAGGTTAACTCTTCGATTGGGACGGGTCAAAAGTTGACCGGTCACTTCCACTAAAAAAGTGACCGGTCACATTTTTGGGCGATAGCCAAAATGTCGCCTAATGTTACAAAGGACATTCTAGAAGACCAGAGACGGGTTGAGCACAAAGAATGACCGGGTAACTTTTGAGAGAAGGTGACCGGTCATATCACTTTACTTGGCTAACATTGGTTCAGTCTCTTAGGCATGGTGAACCACGTCAGAGGTCAAGGGGACACCCCGCCGCTCATCCATCACGAGGCACACAGTGAAAGGGATGTTTGTCATTTTGCAGGGTTGATTGGATTGAGAATATCCATTTTAGTCTTTGATTGAACAGTACATGTCTTGGCCTATAGTTGCTAAATTCTATGATTGTACAGTGTTCCCATTATCTACAGTGACCTTCCCACGAGCTTCCTATTTTGTCCATGGATGAACAGGGGAAGGTCACAAATCCTCCTCTATAAATATGATGATATTGGATAGAGGAGGGGATCCAATTTTTCTCTCACTAAAGTTCACTCTTGAGATAGAGTAAGAAATATTATTCGGACTGAGGAGATTTACCCGGTCTAGGTCATACTTTGTGTTCTTGTTGTGTGTTTTATATTACGGGTCGAGTGTGTCCAGGTCGAACCCGGTTAACCCACCCCGCTATATTTACACCATCAAATAGAAATGAGAAGTGTTTTGTGGGACGGATAAAAAAAGAAAGGAGAAAGGTTTTATGGGACATGGGACGGAGGGAGTAATATTTTTTTGTTCAAATTTGTTTTAGTAATGTAATTTTGTTTTGTTTTTTTATTAAATTTAACATACTTTTTTTTATTGACTGTACTGTATTTTTTATTTGATGAATTATTTCAGTTTGCAATATTTTACTACAACTCGAATTTGAATGAAGATATTTTTAGTTGCTCGAATAATTAGTAATTTCTTTGTAGTGTTATTTTTTTATGGATGTGATATTTTTTTAATGAATTAAACTTTTTTATGAATGTATTCTTCTATGAATGTAATATTTTTTTAATGAATGTAATTTTTTAATGTACTAATCACCTTTTGATTAATTTAAATAATAAATTAATTAAAATTTAATAATTTAAATTTAGAAGATGTATATTTAAAAATGTAAAAAATGAAGGTTTGAAGCCCCTGTTTGAAGCCCCGGGGTTTCAAACCCATTTCCAGTGAATTTTTGGTATAAGTTAAAGCTGACGTGGCAGAGAGAGAGAGAGAGTTTGAAGCCCCGGGGCTTCACGAGTATTTCCAGTGCTCTTAGAATTACTACCACTCATATATATCATATATATATATATATATATATATATATATATATGTATATGTATATATATATATGTATATGTATACATACATACATACATATATATAATCTCTTTGTCCAATAATTTTTTTTGTTTGACTTTACATGAAGATTAAAAAAATTATAATATAAAGGTGTTTAATGTGTTGCCTTTAATACGACGAATTAAAAAAGGTGAAGGAATAATGAAACATTCACTAATTTTTTTTTACCAAAACAGTAAACATGAAAGAAATTTTTGGACAACCTAAAAAGGAAAATAATAAAGAAATTAATGAACGGATAGGAGGGAGTAATTTTTATTATTTAATTATACGCAATTTTAACTTACTTTTATTTGAAAATAACGAATATCCTAAATTAAATATAAGTCTTATTTTGACACCGGGGAAAGCTTTATATTTCCATACTAATTTATACTTAAAATAAGGGAATTTTACTTAAATAGTACTAAAACCTAATGACTTTTCCTAAATAGCATTTTATGTGTTTTTTCTCAATGTAGTTTTTTTTAGTCATTATCCATTAGTCATAATTTAAGTAAATGTTCGTCATCACAGGACATTATGGACAATATTAAGTGCTATTTAGAGAATCGAATAAAATAGTTTATGTCTTATTTAGAAAAAAAGCTTAAGTTTTAATGTTATTTAGTATAAATATTTCTTAAAATAACTTAAAATATGATGACATTTTACATGGCGTCCAGAGTGTAGAGTTTTTTTGATAGATGGGCTACTGAAAAAAAGCATGAAAATTTGTGTGTGTGTGTGGGGGGGGGGGGGTGGGGGGGGGGGGGGAGAGAGAGATAAGATGAGAATCAGTGTGAAAGGAAAGCAAAGCAATGCAATGGACAGAGAGTCTGCATCTGTGTTTCTTTACTGGAAAACGTCTTTCACACGCAAATCTCTAACAAAATCCCAAATCGGATGCCAATCAACCAAATGCCCACTGTTACTTTCCTCATTGGACACATAAATTATTGGGATATGCTAGGGGTACACCAAAGGTGTACCCAAAATGTACACCACCCTCCCTCTCTACAATTTATTTTATTTTATTTTTAGTTTTTATTTTTTTTGAATTTTTTTGCCTTTTTTGTGTGGTGATGGAAAGGGTGGGAAATGTTTGGGGTATACTTTTAGTGTACCCTTAGCATTTTCCTAAATTATTACAGAGTGTGATTTATTCTCTCAAGAAATGTGTCATAGTAGTATGGTATGGACTATGGAGGCGTCTAGAGTAAATACAAAAATGTTAGGGTTAGACCAATTTTTGTACTCCATTTGTACCCCTCCATCTTCACCACATAAAAGCAAGAAAAGGAAAAAAAATTAAAATTATAAAAGGAAATTTATGGCTATGATTGTTGGTGTACAAATGGGATACACCAAATGGTGTACCCCTAGCATTCCTCGAGTAAATATGATTGGGTAACCCCTTTGTGGTTATGAATGCATGCCAAGGGAATTAATTGAAGATGCCCATATTTGTATTATTATTATTATACTCCCTCTGTCCCGCTATATTCGTCCAGTTTTGACTTTTGAAACTGTTCATCTAAGCACTTTGACTCATCAAATTTTCTCAATGTGTAAACCTAAATATAGTCATGCGTGATCTTGTTTGATTTGTCTTAACATATAGATTATTAATATATAATTTCTATAATTTTTTAATATACAAATTACAAGATAAAATGGATTAAAGAAGTGTATTGGATGATGTGAAAAAATAAAAATGGACAAATATATTGGGACGGAGGGAGTAATAATTATTATCATCATCATTCATCTTGCAAATGGTAGGCTATTTTAAGGGGAATATCTGATGGATAGGGTTTCAATTCACATTATCTTTTTGCTAAAAATATAAAATATGAGGTATCACACTGCACCCTTTTGATGGATGCATGTGTTATTATTTATCACAAATTTTACCAATTCCTCATTTTTATTCATTCAATTTGATGATGGAGCTGAGGCTCTAACACCTTGTTTGGTTGAGAAGAAAAAAAAGAGATAAAGAGTGGAAGGAGAAAAAGAAAAGATTCATTTCATACCTCTTACGTGTAAATTTGTATTGATATTTCTTTTAAAAGTATTTTATTCACACATTTGTTTGGAATAAAAAAGTTATTCCCTATAAACTACACAGTTAAAAACTACATAAACAAATTTATAAAACATGTTTTAAAACATATTACGGAGTATATTTTATCAAACACATCACTTTTCGGTCACGCCATCTTTCGAGCCCCTAATTATTATTCTCTCCTCCCCTTAAAAAAATTAAAAAATAAAAGTTATTTAGTTGAATTTATTTTTAATTAGGTATGCTTGAAAATCAATATAGAATGCAAATAATAAAACTTTACATTTAAAATGCGTTAATTTTTTTTTAAACATATGATGACTTAATCATTTTATTTTATTAAATAATTAATTAAAATATAAAATGCTAAAAAATAATTTAATTTTGAATTAGGAAAGATGACTCTTTTGGGAAACTAAGAGTGATATTCGATCGACTTAAATTACTTGAATTTGTAAAATACGAACTAAAATTTTATATAGCTTTCGTGACACTACATAATATTTGGGTTTAAATATCTTCTTTACTCTTGTAAATTAGAGAATTTTTCATTATGGTCACTCCAAAATTTTACTAAATAAACTATCCATGTAATAAACGTAGCCTTCTTTTCAAGATGTCCTTAAATATAGGAGTTATTCAATAACATTCTTTGACTGTAGCGTTTTAAAATTTAATTTTTATCATAAAAAATTCATTCTAAATGCTAATAATGCGGAGTAAAAATATAATATTATTTCTAAAGAGAGGCCAAAAAGAGTGCTCATATCCTTTATGAAAAATGCTAGAATCAAACTTAAAGTTCACAAACTTCACAAACTTGCTTTTTGTGGAATTAAAATTAAAATATTTTTTAATATTTGAGTACATCTTATTTCTAGGAAAGTGCTAAAATGATAAGTTTGTGAATTTTGTGAACGATTTGTTTGTGACTCTAGCATTACTCATTCTTTATACCTCCTCCGTCCCGTGAAACATGAGACTTTTGCTTTTTAGGAGTGATTTAAGGGTATTGTATTTTGGTATTGAATTTCCAAAAATGTCCTTTGATGTGATGGGTAAAAGTTTGATTTGATGGATAGATTATTAGTAAAAAGGTATGATGTGATAGGTAGGGTATGAAAAAGTAAAGGGTAAAAGTAACTTTTTAATAGAAATGAGAAGTGTTTTGTGGGACGGATGAAAAAAAGAAAGGAGAAAGGTTTTATGGGACGGTAGGAGTATATAAGAACTAGACTTGGAGATGCATGAACATGACATTTGGCAGATCAAAAGGGTGGCATGTGGCGGAGCTTATGTGTCAACATTTTAGACAAATAATGGTGATGTGGGCATGTGGCAATTTGGGAGGCATTAAACAAAAAAATCTGCAAAAGAAAAATTTTCTTTGCCATCTGCTCTCTGATCTTTCGACGCAAAATAGCGTAAAAAATAGGAACTTTCCTTCTCCTTCTCAAACAATCGCAGCTTTCCATTCTGGAATTGATTTGCAGCCAATTGATCAGAACTAGATTTCCTTCACTGTCTGCTTTCCTTTGAAAGAAAATCATTTATCTTTTATCTTTTATACGGAGTACATAAATTTGAGTCTCTAACTAAAACTCATATATGTAACTAAAAAAACTATTAGAACTTTGACACTTTATAAATTTTAGCGTTTGCGTTTTGATAAGACTATCTTCGGAATATGGTCATTATAAATAGCAAGAATATGTTCAAAAATACATTTTTCAAATTGAAGTTACTGAAACATGTTTGTTCATTTAAGCGCATGTGCATCAATGTATAAATAAGACATGTGTTATATAATAAAGAAACATTATTTTTATCATTTTTAACTTTTTTCCCCTTTAAATGCATTACATTTTAGATATGTTTGTAATAATATGATAAAACTAGATCATTTATATTTGATGTTTAAATAATATGCTTCTTAAAATTGTCAAATAATTTAAAATACTCTACAATGTAGAACCGATAAAAATTTGTTCAATCTCGTGCATGACACGGGTTAAAATACTAGTTAAATAAGAGACTGGAGTGATAAAGTATTGTACTTTCTAAATATGTCCAAATAAGTTCATGTACTTATAATTGGAATAATTTTAGTATTATGCTATTCTTATTTTTGTTCAATCAAGCTAGTCATTCCCTTCACCTTCTCTTAATTATTGTCCCAAACTCTTAGCCAAGACATCAAATGTTATTATAGATGACATAAGACTATTGTTTGGCAGACTGATTGATTCATTCTTATTTTTTAAAAAATGTTTTATCAAGTGTATCGTGAAATATGCATATGTATCTGTGTTTATTTTCTTTTATGAAAAAAATATATAGATAAAATAGTTTATTGGCTTTATTCTGTAATGACTAAAAATAGATTTAAAAACACTGTATGAAATGTCATGTACTTCTACTTCGTAATTTTTTTGTAATGGTTTAGTTCATAAATAGTCTTTCATAAGAGTAGAACTAAAAATAAATATGGTAAACTAAAATTTAGAGTAGAACCATGCTTAGGAAGAACGTTTTCAATTAGTGTTAGCATTTTGGATAAAATATTAACAGTGTAGATTAATTCAGAAAATGTTAACGCTAAAAATTACCGTGAGATAGCCTTTTCAAAACGGACGCTAATCTCTAACTGACGCCAAATGGGGCCTGGATTGTCAAAACAATCCTTTCTAATGAGATATTTTTTTTCAAATTAGTCATCAATAAGTTCTAAGTATCTAAATGTTAGCGTTATAATTGAAATTTATTCTTTAAGTAGTATTTCGTAAAAATGTGACTTAAATGGTGATTAATTGGATGACATTTTGGTATTTCCATTATCTAAAACTTATACTAAATTATCAAATTGGTCATTTCTATACAAATTCATGTAAAATTAAATTATTTATTGACTATACATAATCTATTAATTATTAAAAATCTTTCAAAGTATTTTAAAATTTGAATCAAATACACTTCCTTAATTACGAATGACCATTTTGGAAAAATTGTTCATTAGAAATGATAAATTTCATAACTTGCTCTAAGTTTTGTTAATGAAAATGCCAAAACGAGGCCGGTTCAAATGACATTGAGAACCAATGTCATGGGATGACTCGGGGGTGCTCCGGGCCCCGTTCGTAAAATTGACGGTTCCTACCCCCCTAACCCCCCCGGTAAACCCCCCACCACGCCCTGACCCGAACGCGCCCCCCCCACCTCCTTCAATTGCACCCCCAAGTTGATTTTGACTTTGGAGTCAAAATGAAATTAAATACATTTATACATTAAAAAAATCCTAAATTAGTTACAACCCCAGCCGCACATGTCATTGCCGCCACCCCTGTCGTCATCGCCGCTACTGTCGTCACTGTCACTCCATCGCCACAATCTCATGTTGTCATCGTTATTAAATGCGGCTCCATCTACATTGTTGCTGCCACTAACACTGCCACGGTTGGCACTATCTCATCCCCATTTGTTGCGGATGCCGCCTCCATCGCCCCATTTGCTGCTCTCAATTTCATAATTTACTGCCAACATTGGGATTAAGACGTCCATTATCGTCACTATAGTGTCATGATGTCATTGCGAGGGGAAAAAATTTCCAATACAATGACAACCAAAGCCTATCAAAGACAATAATGCATACTAACAAACATGTCGTTGCATAATGCCAAACATGTTATTGCGTAATGCCAACATGTTAATATAAAATGTAAAAAAGAAAGTGAAATGTCGAGATTTCCAACATACAATATCAAGTATCTTATTACTATCACCAAATTTTGTTGAAATTAGGAACAATATTTAAACACAACTAGTAAAAAAACAATCAAACAAAAAAATTAAAAGAAAAAACAGTCGAATACAAAAAAGAAAAGAAAAACCAAACCAAACCAAAATAAGCTCTAATCGATATAGGCGGTGCGATAGATCTGTAAGGGATATAAACAGAGGCGTAAGTTTGTTCTTCGTGCAATTTTTATGATTGTGTGGAATTGTCTAAAAGACGTATTTGTTCTTCAAGAGACTTTCAAGTGCGTAGAAAAATATTATTCTCACTTGGTTTAATAAATACTCCGTCTGTCCACCATAGATTTTCCCAGTCACTATTCACAGGGTCAATTTTTACTCACTTTGTTTACTCAATTTTACTAGTAATTTCATAAAATAATATAGTCTTGTCACCTCTAGTTTTGTAGAACTTTTCATGTAGTTTATTACTATATAAATTTTATTTTAAAATTTTACTTCTATAATCAATTAAATTAAATTGAAAATAAAGTCGGTCAAGCCTCGTAACGCGTAATGAGAAGATCATACATGGACGGAGGGAGTACATTAAAAGTAACTATTATTAATTACCAGGATTAGAGGAAAGATGGGAACCACCACATATGTTCTTTGTTTGAATTTATTTCACTGGATATGGTACGGTTTTAAAGAAATTGATGCGATGTTTTTTTCTTTATTACTTAATTAATTACTTCTATTTAGAGGAGTTTAAGTTTGACATCCTATTTTGAGAATATGACATATGTTTTTACTTTTATTTAGGGGGTTTCTTCTGATATAACTCTCTCCCTATCACGTTTTTTTTAATATTTACAATGTTTGATTGAAATTATTTTCAAATTAATTTGAATAAAAATTATTGTTGGAGTAAAAAGTTAAATTTATACATTAAAAAACTACATTAGAAGTTCTACAAAAAAAGTGGTGAAAAGATTATTATTTTTTTAATCAAATGATCAATAAAAATGTATAGAGAAAATTATACTCGTATTAATTTAACATGCAAATTATAATAAGAAGTCTTTTCTTTTTGGAACGAAACCCAAGGAGTATTCTTTAGAGCATGAACAATGGCAAGTCATATACTGGAATGCCACATGCTGACATGACATTGTTTAACCAATTAAAGTTAATCTAGTCACACAGTGGCGTGACATTAGAGTGGTATGTCATGCAGTGGCAAATCATTATTATTTACTCACTTTAGATTTTTGGCATATTTTAATCATTTTATTTTACTTTTTCTCAACTCAATATATTTTATTTTTGTTTTTTATAAATGTTTATATTTTGTTGTGAAGATTTAAATTGTACGAAGTATACTTTAATTATTCATAATTATTTAGTAATGTATTTGAATATGTAAAATTAAAAATAAAATATAAATTATGACGGCACATTTTAAAAATTCGATATGAAATTATATAAAAAAAAGTTGGGATAGAAAATATAAAGAACATAATCATAAAAATGCATCAACATAAAAGTCTATTACAATCATCTAAAAAATCCGAGAAACACATCATAATAATAATTCAAGAATGCTCGCTTGACATCAAAAAAATCCGAGAAACACATCATAATAACCATTTGAAAGGTTCGCGGACTATTGCAAATCGACTTTGTAGTACACCGAATGCTCGCTCGACATCCTTTCTATATGACTCTTGCTGCTCTGCAAACAATTTCTCCTTTGGTCCTCTTGGATGTGGAATTGATTTGACAATGGTTGACCACCTTGGGTATATTCCATCGCCAAGGTAATACCCGATATCATACTTATGACCGTTCACAATGTATTCACATTTTGGGGCTTGGTCAACATATAATTCATCAAACAACGGTGAGCGGTGAAGAACATTGATGTCGTTTTGGCTTCTAGGGACCCCAAAGAATGCATGCCATATCAATAAGTCATACGACACCACGGCCTCAGAACTACCGAAGAACAACTCTTGTAATTTTGCAATATTGACAAACAACAAAATCAATGAGAGTGGACATAGATAAGAAGCAAAGACTACATCTCATTATGGGTGTCTTTTTTAATCCTCAAAAGTTCAAAACTGTTTAGAATTCAATTTGCATGATAAAAATGTTCTATCAATAGGAAATACTAAAGAGCAAAATTTCCAATTTTATACCAATCAAGAAATACAGTCAATGTCCTCTTAAGTGGTTCATCCATTTCCCAAAATCCAGCAAAAGCTGCATTAGTCAAATACACAACAAAATCAAAAGATTTAAGCATAAGAAAATAGAAATTGGAGGATATAGAAAAGACTCACCATCTTCAATCATTTTCCAAACACATTGATAGATTCTGTTGGAAATGAAACACATTTCTTCTTAAATTTTTCCACCAAGAACTTGCAGACCATAATTAATGGTTTGAGATTTGAAAGATTGAGAATACAACAGACCAAGCAAGTGCAAAACAGCCAAGCTAGGCTTTAGCTTTAACTGATACTATTGTTGGTTTTGAAAAATAACTCTAAAAGGAAAAAAAGAGAAAGAGATGGAGAAAAAACTTCAATGAAAGACAAATATGAAAATATTATGGAAAAAGGAACCAAGAACTCACTTATGCTTCCAATTTTAAGTTCCAAATCTAAATGTCCAGTGAGTATAAGTATTTGAATTTAAGTAAAAACCAAAATGATTTTTAAATAAAATCTAATGTGGACCTTATTTCTATGCTACATTTCTTTTTCCATTATTGACTTTTGAATTTCATTAACCATGCAATCCTTTTACCATTGCACTTAACAGTTTGGCAACAAAGTGTGTGAGAAAGGTACACCTTTTTTTTTAAATAATGAGTTAAATTTTGGTTGCTCACTATGACACACAAAATATTTCTGTAGATGTTGAAATTTGCAAGGATGTACATATTGAAATTTGCAAAGATTGAAATGTTTCTGCATTCCATCTCTTTTACACAGTATGCAATAATTTGCAAGGCTTTGATCCTTCCGACTTTTGGTTCCCAACTATATATCACTTTTGGTTTGTTCTGCAAAAAAAGACTGGAAAGTGGAAAAACAATAGTATTTTTTTTGTCAAATAATAGTATTTTTTGGCCAAAAACTCAATAACCTACATTTGGACATTTTGTCAAACACCTAGTGTGCACTACACTGAATTCATCTATTTGATTTTTTGATGAATTAAAAACAACCAATTAGGCCTAAAAGAGATCAACCACAGAGATGGAATGCAGAGCAAAGATGAATGGAGTTACCTGAGTGAGGGTCGCAGGGGAACCATGATGGCCGGAGAAGACTAGTGCAGAGAAGAGAATTGTATTTTGCTGTTTTTTTTGCCGGAGAAAACTAACGCAGAGAAGAGAGTAATTGTATTTTCCAGGAGAGTAATTGTATTTTCCTGCTTCGATTTTGCCTTGCATCCGCCACGCAACGCGAAGTGACTCGCGACCCATTTTTTTCCTGGCCCACTGCCGCGCTTCACTCTACACGGAGGGTAGGGCGTGGCAAGGCTCCTCCTTGCCGCTGCCAGTGCTCTTAATATGTTATTAGAGTTAATTTTATATGATGACTCGTTTTATGTAAAATGTTGACGTTTCCATATCAAAAAATAAGAATGAATATCACACGATGAAATATTAGATTAAACTTTTGAGTTAGAACACTTAAAAACTTCGTTTACCCGCCTCCGTCACTTCGCCGAGTGGAACGTCAGCATAAGCCTCCTCTCCGATTGGCTTCCCGCCTACATCGCCGGCGACAACTCCGATATAGTCGCCACAGATACCATGAAGAACACCGTATGCCCAGCTCTCTATACTGATCGAATTATTGTTTTAGGATTCATGTGGAACTTGATCTGTTTATCGGCGTTAGATATTCCTATCTACACAATTTGTAGAATTAGTTTTCCTTGGTATGGTTTGATCTATTATTGGTAAATAAACCAGTTTAACTGAAGATGTTTAGAAGAACTAACACAGTTTAAATTCATTCAAAAAAGCGCTTTACGATGGAAAAATGCGCTCTGATCTGTTTCATAATCATTGAATTGTATCATTTGGGCCATGGAATAGGTATATGCTAAAGCCAAGGAATGTTCCAAGCGACTCTCAGCAGAGGACTTTGCTATATAACTGGCCAAGCACTTCACTTCATATTATAGGCAGGTGAGATTATAGAATATATATCCCCAATTATTGGTGCATATGCTTACTGTGTTTCTCTGTTTGGTCACACATGAAATAAATTAGTGTCATGTAAGTTTATTGCTATTAGAAAACCAAGCTGTTTTACTGCAATTATTAGAGTTTGGTTGTTATTAAGATTTCCATGATTGTGTTTCTCTGTTTTTTATATTTATGAGGGTTCCCAAAGGTCACTGCTGCTATCATCAGGATAGTAGAGAAGCCATGGGAACGTGTCAACATGAACGGCCAGCTACATACACATGGTAAGATATCTTAGACATGAGTAAAAAGTGTGGAAGTACACTTCTATATTATTGTTATCTTTGGAGAAGTCATAATAACCAGCTAACCACTTGCCATGGATAGGAATACAAGAGCATGAGTTCAATTGGAGTAGGAATACAAATGATGAAATGATATGAATATGGTATTGAAACAAATATATATTTGCATTTGTTGACTTGCTGAAATTTACATTTAGAAATCACAAGTACTACGTATTTCCATTTTTTCCCAATTAGGGCTGAGGTTGAAGTTAAGGTCAACAGCCAACTGATATGGTGTCATTAACTTGGATTTGTATGACTAAAACCCAAAATGGTTACAAGGCATCACCTTCTTTTTGGCATGTTATTTCATATTCATCACTACCTTTTAAAATATGAAAGTCCCATCCCTTCTTCTATTTAGTACCAGAAAACCCAATCTCTTCTGCAACTAGCAACCTACTTATAGCATTTAGCTAATCGACAAAATTCAATTCTCTGCCTGTATGAAATGTGTTGCGATGGTGGAATGTTGAATAGAACAGGAATGTTCTTTTGATGATGTTTTCTGTTTTCTCAAAGGTTTTAAGCTTGGGTCTGAGAAGCACACTACTGAAGTGCTCCTAGACAAATCCGGCGGATTGCAGGTTACATCTGGTGTTGAGGGTTTAGCAGTGCTGAAGACAACAAAGGTATCTTCACTCAGACTGCTAAACAAACACATGTGTCTCCACTCCAGACTGCTAAACATACTGACATGCATTTTTTCTTGGTTGCTTTCTATTGAGTAAATTTACAGTCAGGTTTTGAGGGGTTCATAAGAGACAAGTACACTATCCTGCCTGAAACACAAGAAAGGATGTTGGCCACAGAAGTTACAGCATTATGGAGGTAAGCCGTCGTTCATTAGGCTGTTTTTTATCGTTCTGAATGTAATTAAACTGTTTTCGTTTTGATTATTCTTAATGTAAATTCATGTGAACTAAATTTTGTTATGATAAAGTATATTGGGTAATGACAGGTACTCCTTCAAATCCCTCTCAGGTGTTCCCACAAAGAACCTTTACTTCACAGAGATGTATATGAATGTGAAAAAGGTTCTGCAACATACTTCTTTTTGGCCCTCCTAAGGAGGGTGTGTACAGTCCATCCGTCCAAAGCACACTTTATGACATGGCAAAGACTGTTCTTGGCAGGTTTTATCTATATCAGTTCTTTTGTCCCACGATTAAATTCACACTTTTCTTAGTTATCTATTCAAAAATAAACTTCACACTTTTCTTTCTTTTTTTAAGAAAAGAATATCTGGTTCACAACAATTCTCTTTCTAAACAAATTCTCATCAGTCATCACACACTTTTCACACCTTCCACGAACACTTCCTATAAACTTTGAAATTAAACTAAGTATATAATTTGGGGACTTAGAAAGTATCATAATTCGAAGACGAAGATTCCATAATTTGTTGTCATGATTTCAGGTTTCAAGACATAGAATCAATCCACTTAAAGATGCCAAACCTTCATTTTCTACCTGTCAACTTGTCAAGCAAAGATAATCCAGCTATTGTCAAGGTAGGAATATGTTTACAGTTTACTACTCTGTTGAATTTTCTATATTTTCCATTATAATTTTATACTCCATGTTTCAGTGTATTTGTCAAGTACTAGCATTCTTTTTTAGCATTCACATTGGATTCATCAACTTTCCAATTAAGGCAAATAAATGAAACATACTCCGTATAACATTTCATTTACCCACATTTTAAAAGTATCAGCACTTTGGACGAGGCTTGATTGAGGCAACTCTGAGCCGCATTCACTCAAAGATTTGAATTCTGGCTTTCATCAAAGGTCATTGTGAGTTTGGTAAAGAGTACTTTACAACACGTTACCCTTATCCCCGATCCACAACAAAAAATTAAGTTAAGGACTTTGCACTTATGTGTGCATGGACCACAGTTCTGTTGACATTGATTAATTTGATCTTCAAATGACACGAGATACATACAATGTTCTATTAGTAAAAATTGATAGTTTCTATCCCTTACTCGCATACAATCCACTCAAGTCACCCCTAAACCGACCCCCCCTGCCCCATGCACCGCAGGCACACCCTACCTCCTAGATCAGCAATTTGTATATAAAGACTATGATTGAAAAGATTGATTGAGATAAATTGGAATTGCGACCATAAAAGATGAGACCGATGTGGTCCCTGAGACCGATCCGGTTTTGGACCAATAGTCTCATTTGGTTCTTGATTTTTTATGAAAGAATAGACTGATAACGGACCGAGTAGCCCTTTTCAAAAGACTAGACCAAGACCAAACTAGGACAAAAGGACTAGACCGGACCGGGAGTAATTTATTTGAAATATAATTTTTATGCATGTATATTTGTACTTTAAAATTTGATTTGTAGATAAATATATTTATTCTATCAATAAAGAGCATAATACATTACAGAATTTTATTTAAAAACTTACAATAAGTGATAACAAAAAAGTCTCATATCCATAAAACATAATCCGTACATATTAAATTTATTTATTTTGTTAATTCTATCCAACTTCCATCTCGCATTATAATATTCATGATGCATATCTATTATATATATAAAAGTAGAATCAAAATTGAATAAACTTCTATCCAAATTTCCCTAGGATCGGACGGTCCAATTTCATTTGGAATTGGCAAAATCTGACTGTCAACTATATAGGCACCCGATCATGATAACGCGAGAGCTGTCGAGCATTTTATTAGCATGCCTCCTCCCACCCTAGTCGATGAAGAATGAAGCCCGAGGATCCAGACAACGTAGAGATTGAGAGATTAGAGATTGAGAGATTGGAATTCGCACACAAGGATCGAGGACAACCTCCAATCTAACTAATTTTTGTGACAATCCAACGGTTGAATTTCATCTCAAAGGCCAATCGCACGGTCCAATTTTATAGGAACTGGCCATCAGTTTCGAAGCCACGTTTTGCATATTCAGTCCATAGCCTGATGAAGAAGGAAGTTGCAGTTTGGATTCTTTAGTTCTCTGGACGAGCCTAGGGTTTCCATCTTTGCCCTGGAAGCATAGATCAAGAGAAACAAAGCAACCACGAATCTATGAATTTGCTTGTGACGCTTGGTAAAGCCCACTTGTTCTTTCCTTCAAAATTTAACTCTTTTATTAAAGGGCGTAAGTATACAAATCCACTTGCGATTTGTGTTGGGGATGTTGAAGACATACACAGATCTACTGTCATTGATCATCTAAGACATGCTTGCTCCACTCTCTCCTTCCTGGTCCTGTTACTCTGGTGCTAAGCCGAGTTTTGTGCGTCGAAGTATGATTATTTTCTTGGATTACATTTTCTGTACCAGTTAATTTTTCCAGGTATTGAATAACAAAGAGAAGCAATTCAAAAAAAGATATTTTTTTGTAGGTGAGTCAAGTGTCTTGGAGAAATTTTTAAACCCTAGACTTGAGAGCATAGGGGCTTTGTTCATCTACCTGATAATGAGGTGATATCCAATGAACCTTTATACAACATACTTGAGTATGGGTTGCTGTAGAGCTGTTTACAACGGGCTTATCTCACTAATGGTGCTTCTACACCATAGATTATTGTGAACTGGAACCAGCTTCTTATATATGCAATTATAGTTGCCAGACTGTATAAGCAAAAGCATCAGCTTACCTTATTTCAATGAGATATACGTGTGGTGAAATGATCAAAATCGCATGTATGGTTTGATAAGTCATGTCATTATCTTCGTTTCCGTTTTGGAAATGCACTTCTTCAACTTCATTCAGGGTATTAACTTGCAATTATAGATTTCCTATTCAATAAATTATGATGTTCAGATTTAATATTTCGATTTTTATAAATTTGATTATCTAATATCAAATAATTATGTTTAATTTCAATTTATTAAATGGCATGAAGGGGTACGGTTAATGGTTTCTATTGTTCATTTCATTTATTCATATGTGTTTGAATGATTTAGTCACTGATCAGTTACACATTGGCATCCATTTCAATTTTAAATAGATTTCTTTTAAAAGCCTGTTAGTTCTCCCTATGCACAATTTGAATTTCACTTTTTCCTTTATGAATTGTATTGGTCTGTTTATAGTGTATGATCTACCATTTTCATAGTACTGCATTTGCAAAAGAAAGGGAAGTGCTGCATTTTCATATTTTTTTCCTTCCCAAGTGTGAACATAGTCATAGGTTTGAAACTGGTATAAGAATAAAATTGCAGCTTTATATAAGAACATTTATTATTTTGTATTACACGGGATAATTTTCCTTTTCGAATGGAAAATTCTCTTTTGTTTCAAATCCTAATTTTCATAGATGATCCACCATCTGCTCTTCTTCATCTTTTTCTCATTTCTCATCTAATTAACCTAACCCTTTTTCACAACCAGTGGCCGAACACGGACGAAGCAGATGGATCCGACCGCCAATTAAGGATATTTCACTTCTAAAACATGAAATCCATAAGGATCCTATTTACGAAGAGCAATTGCTGTTTTGGTATCTTCATTCCCATACGAGCGGTTTCGATCTTCGTCTTGGGAACAAACGTGTTTAAGCATCTATCATCGCCTCTCTTCTCCAGGTTCCCCCAGTGCCGCAAGTTCATTGTTATTTGGGTATCAGGTATGTCACAAATCACAATCCCTGATTTTTCTTTTTTCTCAACTTGAATTGCACAATATGCAAACTTTTTCTTCCTTTTTAATAATCAATATTATCGTTTTCCTATAGTTTTTATGTGATATAAATTTAATCTATATGTTTTTGTGTTTGCACACAGAGAGTTAATTTTTTTTAGTAAGATGCGAAAAAGATTCTCAAGTTCAATAACATAAATTCTTATTTCAAGTCTTCTCATTTATGGTTATAAAATTACTTCTATTTTATAGATGACATTTGATTCATACTCCATTCATACCATTGATGGAAAAAACACAGTGGGATGGAGATTGAGTATATTTAGTGGGTATTGGAAAGTGAGTGTTGTGTTCAATTAGGAGGAAGGGAGTATTACTTCTGAGATTTTACAGTAAGCTTGAATAGAAATAGCATTGGGAAAACAAACGAGGAAATAAATTAATTAGCTGTCAAAATACAATTAAATACGAAGTCTTCAAGTTAAGGAAGTTTCCCACGCATCTAGATCCTATTAGACCCAACTCTTTTCCTGTAATTTTGGAAAAATATTCTTATCTCCCTTATTAATTTATACACTTCCTTTTTTTAACTTTTCATTAGAACATTACACAGCATTGGAGTGATGGTGCCTTAGAGGTTTCTCTTTCCTAAGTTAGTTCACCTGATTGTGCTCACCTGCAAGTGGTTCATTGACTTTATTCGTTTCAACTGCTTTATATTCTTATGAAACTATTTCTAAGCAATTGATTATTGGAATACTTTACAATGCTAGAAGAAGCAAAGAAGGAGGTTCCTTCTATCTTTATGGTGCTAGAGTTTGAAAGTTGGAGTATATGAACTGGAAGCAAGGTTATGTAGAGCAAAAAAGGTATTTAATTCTTTTAATATTTAGTTTATGGTGTGTTGGTAGAACCCGGCACTGAGTCCAAGTTTTTAATCTTGATATCGATTACTATACATTCAAATTTGGAATAATTTCTATCACACCCTCTTTCTACTACTACTGCTACTACACATTTTTTTCATTGTAATTTCATTTTCTTTTATGTAGTTTGATTGATTTGGCTATAATGAAATCACATTTTTAATCCGACATACCACATTTTAATCACTATTCACTTTTATTTCTAGTCGAGTCACAATTCATTATATCTTATTAAAATACCATGTTTTTTAAATCTAACAAAAGTTAAAAAAGACGGAGGGAGTATATGTTTAGAGAAAATTAGCGATCTCTTTTTGTGTAGTAATAATATATATATATATATATATATATATATATATATATATATATATATATATATATATATATATATATATATATATATATATATATATATATATATATATATATATATATATATATATACATACATACATACTACCTTCTTCCTAAATTAGACTTTTCAGTTATTATTACGGCTTCTCGATATCTTATGTTATCATTGATTATTTGATAAAATAAAATATTTCACTCATCTCTTATTCTGTAGATTTTATATATAACTTGAACGGTGATATTTTTTTTCTATACCAATTTGTAAATAAAATTACTTTATTATTTCAACATATGCCCTTTTGCTAATCTAAAGGTTTGACCTTATCCCAAGTCTCATTTATGGATTCTATACTACTATAAGAATATTTGTGCTTGTGAAACTGAGTGAATTAATTTGCTTAATGTTTATCTAGATTGTCATTATCAATTTTTTAAATAATACATCCCTTATCATAATTTCAAGTGGTTGTATATACTGTTGAGGCAAAACATCGATTTCTAATTTGTATTATTTTGACATGGCTTAGGCGACAGTGAATGACATTGATGGTTCTCAATAACAGGGTATAGCTGGTGTTGCTCATTCTTTGATTCACGGTGTTACATACCTCCATTGCTAAATTGTCAATTGGGCATTAAATCCAATAGCAGAAATGTAAACTCAAACCTTTCAAATAAGAGTTATAGACCAACATGGAATTTCAAGACATGGATAGTTTGAATTCACATAATCTTGCTAAAACTTCCAAACCAATTGATAGTTCTGTAATAAAGAAACAAATAACTGTGGAGAATAGATAGTCAGAAAACCTTTTTTTTTTGGTATTTTTTTACAGGGGATGGGAAAAAACGACGCATGTAAAATATAGAGATCTTATTTTTGAAATTTAATCCAATTATAATGATCACATGTTTTATTTTCTTATTAGTTTTAATGTCACATTACTCATACATATGGGTAGAAGATAATGAAGTGGTGAATTTGCATCTCTAAATAATTTATTTTATTCTTTCTGATTTTGTTTTGGCAGAAGAAAGGCTTGAACAAAATACAAATTTCTTCATCTTTCTTCATTGCTCGAAAAGATGCCTCGAGAAATTCTGCCTCTTTCTCAAGTCTTCTTACTTATCCTTTCGAGGTGACAACAAGCAGCTTTTAAATGCTCCTTTCCAGTACCGGGGCTGACACATGTAGCTGCTCCTGATGAAGCAATCCCTCTAGCCCGTTTAGAGCTTCTTCAACACTGTCCATTGCCTTAATAAAAACAAAAATCAAACATAGAGCTTCAACAAAGTGGGCCATGAATCAAAATAAATTGACATTTACAGTACAACTTCTGTGCACATTTGTTAGCACTGAAGTATCAATAGGTTACAACAATTTTCTCCAATGTCCAATTTAGATGCATAATTCGACAAATTCATTTTTGTTTCATGTGACTTCTCTATCCCTAGCTCTCACACATTTATGAAGTATGTTGTGCTTGAAATGTGGTAAACGTTTGTTATTCCAAAGCCGTTACAGAGCATTATGTATGGTTAAATATGGCTTAATATGCATTAGTAATCCCTCTCTTCACATAAATGATCCTATTTCAATTTTCATAAGCCATTGGTAGGCTAAGATAGAAAAACCTTAGGGCCTTATCTTTATTTGTAAGTAATTTAGCAGCACATATAATGAAAAAACATTATAATGCAAAGGCAGCAAAAAAAGAATTACGCTTCACCTTTTAAAATTCGTAACTCGTAATGAATATTTAATGTGCAAAATTTGTTAAGGGAGACCTCTGGCTGAGCTCATAATAAAGAGTAGGCTTATAATATGGGATGAAGCACCAATAACTCATGTGTATTAATTTGAAGTAATTAGCGTGTGAAAACACTGGTAGCGAGTCCAAACTTTTTGTTGGAAAGACAATTGTTTTTGTGGAGATTTTTGGTAAACAAATGTCTACATTATTATTAAATTTAAACATTATAAATAATATTACTCCCTCCGTTCCCTTAAAAAGTTTTTGTTTTGACTTTGGACAAAAATAAGAGAAGAGTAATTTTGGTTGACTTTTTAATTTTGCCTTTGATGTGATGGATAAAAGTAAGATGTGATAATTTGGTTATTGGTAAAAACGTATGCTGTGATAGGTAGAGTATGAAAAAGTAGAGATAAAAGTGATTTTTTAATAGAAAATAGAAGTGTTTTAGGGAATTGGAAAAAATGAAAGAGAAATGGTTTTAAGGAACGGAAAGAGTATTACATATGGTAAACAAATATGTTATCTATACTATATTTTTCAAATTATTTATTTAAAATTAAAAACATATGTTACGAAGTAGTTTTTTATTAATCAAAATTTAGAAAATTTTCATGATCCCGTACAACGCATGGGTGAAATTAATAATTAAAATTAACCAATAAAATTGTTGAGTGAAATTAATTTTGATGAAGCACCAAAATTGAAATTAAGTAATAATTTTTTTTTAATTTTTTACGAGTATTTTTTTAAGAACAAAAATTTAAGAATTTTACATATTAAGGACCGGACCGGTCCTAACGGGACTTATCGGTCCCAAAAAGTCTATTTTTTCATACCAGATCAATCCCGTCCTATATAGTATCGGTCATTTCAAGGGACCGATCCGATTTGACTAGTCCGATTTTGCTCATCTCTAGAAGAATTGTCACTGTATTCTTCATTGAAGCATTTTCTTCTCAACTGTGGTTGTGGCAAGTGTTGTTACCAAATACCAATAATATTACTATGTTGTATACTTGTATTGGCAAATAACTCTCAAACTATTCAGGTACATTGTAAAGACATAGAAATGTAGAATACTACCCATTGACATTTTTATGAAATGCCACCATATTCCTTATCAGCTTTTATCTATAAGCATTATGATGCTCACTACAAACTTTCATCAACAAAATTGTATTCTACCATACAATTTTTTTTTAAAAAAGCCAAACTTTCATCAAAGAAACATTCTATAGGGCTGCTTTAAAGAGCCAAGTGCAATGTGAAACTTTGTTTTTTATTACTCCCTCCGTCCCTATTTAATTAAGAAATTTTGACTTAACGTATTTTAAGAAAATTGTTGAAAACTAAAAAAATGGGTGGCTTCATGAGAGGTGGATTGACCAAATTTGGGTGAGGAGATTGGATTTACTGTTTAAGGGTGTGGATTTAGCCTCTAAAAAATATTTATTGTTTATTTATCTACTCCCTCCGTCCCATGAAACATGAGAGTTTTGCTTTTTATGAGGGATTTAAGGCAATTAAGAGGAGTTTATTTTGGTATTGAATTTCCAAAAATATCCTTTGATGTGATGGGTAAAAGTATGATTTGATGGATAGATTATTAGTAAAAAGATATGATGTGATAGTTAGGGTATGAAAAAGTAAGGGGTAAAAGTGAATTTTTAATAGAAATGAGAAGTGTTTTGTGGGACGGATAAAAAAGAAAAGAGAAAGGTTTTATGGGACGGAGGGAGTATTATTTACTGTAGTATCCTTTTGAAGTTGGGTTACACTATTGTAATGTTTGCCTATGATATTCTTCCTGTTTCTGTTTACGAGGTTTGACCGACTTTATTTTCAGTTTAATTTATTTGATTGTAGCTGTAAAATTAAAAAATAAACTTGTGGGGTGCAATTGAAGGGGGTGGGGGGGTGCGTTCGGGTCGGGGCGGGGTGGGGAGATTTACTAGGGGGGGTAGGAACTGTCAATTTTACGAACGGGACACCGGAGCGCCCCCGGGTCATCCCATGACATTGGTTCCCAATGTCATGGGAACCTTGCCCTTGTTAAATTAATGATTTAGTTACTCGGTTCAATTATACTACCTCCGTCCCAAATTATTTGTCACATTTCTATTACCGAGGCAAAATATCAAGTTTTTTCAATTCATTTTATTTACATATTGGTAAAGAAATAAAAAATAAAAATTACATATCAAAAAACTACATGAAAAGTTTTTCGAAATAAGAGGTGTCAAGAATATTTTATTTTATCAAATAACCAATGAAAACGTAGAAATAAACAAAAGTTTCCGCGACTGTTGAAAAATCAAATGTGTCAAATAATTTGGGACGGAAGGAGTATACAAGTTTGAATTAACAACTTTTAATTTATATGAAGTTCAAATATATGTAAATTTCAAAAATGGGTCAAATAATTTACAAAAAAGTTATCTTCACCTTATGAAAGTATTAAAATATGTGAGTTAAGAAAAGGGGATATATAACAAATGTGATGTGAACAATCATCATCAAATGTGGCCCCCTTTTATTAATAATGAAAATTCTAATCACTCAATGGCCAATCCCTTAATTATGTGTTACTATACGTAGTATTTGTGAGTAAGTCATGACTCATGACCAAAACCAATGCTTAGCTTGCTTATGGTGCCAACCCCCCCCACATACTTAAAATGATTTTTATAAATTTAGAAAACTATAAATTCTACTTCCTCCGTTCCACAAAACCCTTTTGGTTTTGAATTTGGGGAAAAATAAGGAAAGTGAAATTTTGGTTGACTTTCTAATTTTACCCTTGATGTGATGGAAAAAAATAAAATGTGATAGTTTGGTTATTAGTGAAAAAGTATGATGTGATAGGTAGGGTATGAAAAGAAGAGGTAAAAGTAGTTTTTTAATGGAAAGTGGAAGTGTTTTGTGGAAAGCAAAAAAAACGAAAGAATAAGTGTTTTGTAGAACGGAGGGAGTACATTTGAATTGAAAGGATGGTCAACTTACAGGTGCTTATATAACATTATTCCCTAGCTAGTTAGTTTTATAAGGCGGAGGGACATTATTATTATTTATTATTATTAATAATATTATTATTTATTTTTATTATTATTAAAACCCTAATTAATGCAGATTAAAAGAGATAATAAAAAAAGGACGAGCCTTGAAGTCACAACTCCCTTGCTATATATATAGCTCTAAAATTATACTCCTCCGTCCCTCTGTATTTGTCCACTTTCATTTTTGCACACCATCCAATGCACTTCTTTAATCTATTTTATCCTGTAATTTGTATATTAAAAAATTATAAAAATTATATATTAATAATCTATATGTTAAGACAAATCAAACAAGATTACACATGACTATATTTAGGCGTACACATTGAGAGAATTTGATGAGTCAAAGTGCTTAGATGAACAGTTCCAAAAGTCAAATGTGGACAAATACAGGGGAACAGAGGGAGTATTTATATCTCAAATTTCGGTAGAACGTAGGATGGAACGAAGTAGATCCCTTAATATATACGACTGACTAGCTGGAGAGAAGTGGTCCCCAAGCTGAGTGAAATCCATCAGCCTAATTAACACAATGTAAATTTTCATTTTGAAAATAAAAATATTAAGTTTTTTATTTTGATATTTTCTATGTTTTACACTTATTTAGGGTGAATTATTTAAAAAAGACTTATAATAGCAAAGAGTAAATGTATAATATTAAAAACAGGGCCGGTCCGGAGAACTTTATGGCCTGGCACGAGACCGAAAAAAGGGCCCTTTACTTTGACCAAATAAATTATACTCTATACCAAGTATAAATTTATTTTGTGAATCAATGATTTAATATTCTTTTTTAAACAATATTCTTTGTGGGGTGCAATTTTTAAGTTAACAACTTTTAATTTACATCAAGTTAAAATGTATGTAAATTTCAAAAATGGGTCGGATAATTTACAAAAAAAATCATCTTAAATATATGAAAGTTTTAAAATATGTGATCGAGTTAAGAAGTGGGTAGATAACAAATGTGATGTGAACAATCATCAAACATGGTCCCTTTTTATTACCAGGGCAAAACTGTTGTATGTATATCTACTGTATGCACATGCATGAATCTTCATGCATGTGATCTCCCGAGTGATTTGAAGCAATGCACACCTAGCTATAGAGAGTAAAATTCATCAGCTTAATTAACACTCTGTACCAAGTATAAATTTATTTTGTGAATCAATGATTAAATATTCTTTGTGGGGTGCAATTTTTAAGTTAACAACTTTTAATTTACATGAAGTTCAAATATATGTAAATTTCATAAATGGGTCAAATAATTTACAAAAAAGTTCATCTTAAACTTATGAAAGTTTTAAAAAATGCGAGTTAAGAAGTGGTAGATAACAAATGTGATGCGAACAATCATCAAACATGGTCCCTTTTTATTATCAGGGGAATATTGCTATATGTATATCTACTGTATACATACAGTTATACATACAGGTCTGAGTAAAGAGCACTTTGGTACAGAATTTAAATGTGATATGACCATTTTTTTAGTTGACTAAAAAATGAAAGTGAAAAAATGTATCTCTCCGTCAAAGTTTTAAAAGTTTGATCAAGAATGTCAATTTTAAGTCGAAGGGAGTAATTACTTATTTTAGGAGCGATCGATAAGTAATATGCAACATATGGCTAGCTAATACTATGATGAAAAGAACCCACCGGATTTCAATAGCGGGAGTGTAATTAAGAGTTTTGAACGTAACCAATCAAACATATATAGCTCAATTATTGAACTAAATTTTGAATGTACATTTCGTTCTCTCATTATTCTTGTATACATCATTTGCTAAATTCTCAAACTTTTAAATAATGTTTAGTACTACGTGCGTATTAATTCAGTTATTAACAAATACGGAGTATAATGACTTACCTTGCTGGGATATGCAGCTATGCTACCATATATCCGCTTGCATTGCAAAAATGATTAAACCAAGTGCACGTGTACAGTGTCACATTATTTCCAAATTACTATAGTGCGCACTTCTATTTCGAAAATAAAAACATGAAAAACCGATTTGATATTTTTTTCTATTTTTTAGTCTTATTTAATAAAGTGAATTATATTATCGCAATGTCCCTCAACTAAGCTGAGATTAGGCAGAGTTGTTTATTATGGTATGTACTATTCCTTCCGTCACAATTTAAATTATGTGTTTCGTTTACGATGTTTGAATGAAGTTATTTTCAAATCATTTTATAAGAAAAATGGTGTAGAATTAAAAATAAAATTTATAAGTTTAAATTTTACATCAAAATATCTTCAAAACTAGTGATGGAATACTATATTATTTTATCAAATAGCTAACGAAAGTAGAATAAAAAAGCCAATGATGTTTGACCACGTAAAAAGTTAATTGACAATTTAATTTAATTTGAAGAGAGTATATATTGTGTGTGAATAGGTCGTGTCCCATGGTCCCAAAAGTCCTCAAACTCCAAGAAAAGATGCTTTTATAATGAATAATGTGCAGATCACTTTAAGTTCTTTAATTTGGGCAATTAATCTTACCCAATATATCCATGCACATGGTTGAAGAGATGATCCATTTTTCACACCTAGTTATAGAGAGTGAAATTCATCAGCTTAATTAATACAATGTAAATTTCATTTTGAAAATAAAAATTTTAAATTTTTTATTTTGATATGTCTGAAGAGTAAATGTATAATATTAAAAACAGGGCCGGTCCCGATAACTTTATGGCCCGGCACAAGACCAAAAAAAGGGCCCTTTACTCTGACCAAAAAAATTATACTCTGTACCAAGCATAAATTTATTTTGTGAATCATTGATTTAATATTCTTTTTTAAACAATATTCTTTGTGGGGTGCAATTTTTAAGTTAACAATTTTTAATTTACATGAAGTACAAATGAATGTAAATTTAAAAAATGGGTCGAAAAATTTACAAAAAAGTTCGTCTTAAGCTTATGAAAGTTTTAAAATATGTGAGTTAAGAAGTGGCTAGATAACAAATATGATGTGAACAATCATCAAACGCAGTCCCTTTTTATTATCAGGGCAATACTACTATATGTATATCTACTTTATGCACATGCATGAATCTTCATGCATGTGATCCCTCCCGAGTCATTTGAAGCAATGCACACCTAGCTATAGAGAGTGAAATTCATCAGCTTAATCAACATAATGTAAATTTTCATTTTGAAAAAAAATATTAAATTTTATATTTTGATATTTTTCTATGTTTTACACTTATTTAGGGTGAATTATTTTAAAAAAACTTATAATAGCAAAGGGTAAATGTATAATATTAAAAACAGGGCCGGTCCCGAGAACTTTATGGCCCGGCACGAGACCGAAAAAATTGCACTCTGTACCAACACTACCAAACATAAATTTATTTTGTGAATCATTGAATTAATATTCTTTTTTAAACAATATTCTTTGTGGGGTGCCGCAATTTTTAAGTTAACAACTTTTAATTTACACGAAGTTCAAATGTATGTAAATTTCAAAAATGGGTCAAATAATTTACAAAAAAGTTCATCTTAAACTCATGAAAGTTTTAAAATATGTGAGTTAAGAAGTGGCTAGATAACAAATGTGATGTGAACAATCATCAAACGTGGTCCCTTTTTATTATCAGGTCAATACTGCTGTATGTATATCTGCTGTATGCACATGCATGAATCTTCATGCATATGATCCCCCCGAGTCATTTGAAGCAATGCACACCTAGCGATAGAGAGTGAAATTCATCCGCTTAATTAACACAATGTAAATATTCATTTTGAAAATAAAAATATTCAGTTTTTTATTTTGATCACTACAAGAAATATGTCCTTTAATAAGAGTAAAAACTATAGTTAAAGAAAGAAAAACGCTCATTAAAAAGTTTTAATAAGAGGAAATTTACTCTCATCACCCGTCACTATAGCCTCCGTAGTGAAGAAACCATTGTATTTTTTCTCTCGTAATCATCTTAACGTCGAGCAGGGTTGCTGCTTCTGAGAGACGAACCTCGACGCTCACCTCCATTGATTGCGTTCCTAAGCCGTGATAGAGGACCCACCATATTGCACATCCTCTGTACATATCGACAAATGAAACATCATGTTTTGTTACAATTAGTAAATCATAGCCTCTTATTTAGCTGTTGAGCATAAATTTTAGAAGTATATGTCCATGATTCAGTGTATTAGAGACCCAAAAAAGCCTAGAAAAGAGCAGCAGATGATTGTATTCTGACTGCCTTAAATAGTTAAATGTAGAGTGGAGTTGTATGATAGAAGACTAGTCCTCCATTCATTACACATGTTTCAATAATTAAAAATAATGCATTTGGTGACACACCTCTTCATGGATGGAGTCCAAGCTGCTGCCACTTTGACTGCAGCCACCTTTAAGGCTGCCAGCACTGCCCAATAATCACGAGGCCCATTACGGATGCTACAATGAAAACCGACCAGAACGTGCTCGCTTCCTTAGCATGAGCAATAAGAGATGCAGCTTGTCGTTTCCACCAAGCTTGACAAGGAAGGCAATCATCTCCATCATGTTTCTTCTTATCTGGAAAATCTAAGATGTGTACCTGCTGATGAGGAGTTTCTAATGGATCATTGCTTGCTGGAATACTTTCACCCAAAAAAGACATGTTCGCTTCACCCTGTAGAGAACTACTATAGGCTGCAGTGCCATATAATCTTGGTTCCTTATCTACCTGGTCTAACCTTGTTGCATCATCTTCACATTTTGCACCACTAACACATAACTGATCACCCTTTTGGGCCTTTTCATTAAAAACCTGCATCCCGGGAAACTCGGACGAGCTCACTTCTTTGGTTTCCAAATGCTCTTGATTGTTCACACCTGTGTTACCACCCCCATCTTCAGAGACAAATTCAGGCTCTTTAACCACCTACTAAGAATCTCATTCTTTTCTGGATCTAGTTGCAAAAATATTCATGCTGACTTTATGGAAGAGCAAAGTGATGAGACATAAACAAGGCGTTAGAAGTTTGACCCTCGTACTCTTCCCTACCATTCAGCTTGCCATAAGTGAAACCACTTCCCACTCACTTCCATGGGCAGCTTCCTCTTCCGTTAAATTACAAAGAAAGATAAAAGTCACCCGTCGGTGTGAGCGCTTGTGACAATAATCTCAGCATTAAAGTTTTTCAAAGGTCTACAATCTGCACCATCATTATTGATTGTTGCCACACCTGCACCGCCTTCCACGCCCCTGTCCTATTGAGTTGTTCTCGCTTCTCCCATACAGAGTGCCACCATTTTTTTGAATCATCATCACTCGAACCAGCGTCCTGTTAGAATTTTTGACCTTACAAGAGTAAATTTGTCTTCTAATCCTCTGTAAGAGATTTATTCCTCTTTGTGGATGTCTTCGAGGGTGCAAAGCTATTAATAGATGTTAATTTTGAGGCAGAAGGGCCTTCATCAGCCACTAGCGTGTTCCTGCCAAGGAGTTGAATAAGTGTTGTGGAATGTACATTGGCATTCAGTTGCCAATGGGAAATCTTTAGTTGTTTGATTTGCTCACACAATGGCAAACATGAAAACGTACCCATCGTTATCCTTTGATTTTGCAGCTTCTGCCAATTCCCTGAAAACACAATAAGAAGTGCCTTTCGACAATGGTGTTTGAAGGGGAAGGGGGATTAGAATTGAACTAAGGTCATCATCTCCCCGTGGTTCCACAATAGATATTAGACTTGTAGGGACATTAATTGAATCGTCATTAGATGGTGGGGATCAAAGTAGCATTGTCAACTTATTCAATAGCAATCTAAAGTTTTCCGAGATTCATAAGTAATCAAAGAAGCCTACTTAGTTTTTTGTATAAATTTGTGGGACGGGGGATTAGAGTTTAAGTCAACATATCCCTGTGTCAGTAGTATATATACTTACTGGAGCATCATTAACAATTAGAGAAAAAGAAGCAGCATCAACCTATTCAGTAACACCGTCATCCAAAGTTATCCCAGATTCACTAGTGATAAAAACAGCCTTCTCAGTTTCAGGAGCAACCAATCAATCCTTAGTATTATCAGAAGGGACTACCACAGAAGTTATATCCTCAGTTGGAGTACAGGTGGTACGAATATCACAAGTTTCCTTGGACCGTACTGCATAAGTTGCCTTGTTGGAACTTGGAAGGTGAACCATTTGACTGAACGTGTGCCCCCCCTCCTATATATGTGTGTGTGTGTGTGTGTGTGTGTGTGTGTGTGTGAAGGATTGAACAAAATACTCATTAGATGTATCATTTAACTAATTCTAATGCGAAGAATTTAAAAAACTTCCCCTCGCTGCTTTTTTGCCACAAAGTCCCCTAAACTAAAACGAAAGCTATCTCCCAAAAAGAGAAGAGAAACCACCTAAATAATAAATATATTAAAAAAGACATAAGGCTACAACGTAGACCCAAAGTAAAACACAAAATCAAAGTCCCCCCATGCAAATTACAAGTGAGCACTGAATCATTAGTTCCCAAATTGAACTCAGTAATGAAACATTTTTTGAACACAATCAAGAAGGCAGTACAGTAGCATAAGTGACAAACTTCCTCACACTCAGCAAAAGAATTGGGAAAACTATAACTGAAAATTAGAAGAACATTGAGAATCAACTCTTATTTCTTGATTCTGATTTCTGAAGCACGTGTTCTTTTTTCACTTTGATTTGCATACAAATTCTCAAATTCTATTAATAGTCACAATCAAGCACAAAAAATGTATATATTTAGAATTGTCTACTTCTGAATCAACAAATAAAGGGAATGCATATAGTATAAAGAAAAAACAAACTTAAACATACTATGCAAAGTAACAATCTAAAGTTACAGTTTGTGAAGTAGAGAACTAATTCATTGTCAAAATTTTATTTGCTAGGTAGACATTAAAACAACTTTTTAAGAACATAAACAATTACCAATTCTGAAATCCTTTCAAAATAAAGTATAAAGCTTAAAGAATTAACTAAATATTTGGAATCGGAAACTAAAATCTAACTCTCATACTGCCACATGAAGATTCAATCAATCCCTTCTCATGAACAAATTGAGAAAACAGTCATTTAATACCCAACTAATAAAGGTCACATAGCATGAAACACTTACAAATATATGAAGGCAATAGTCTGAACATCACTGCCTCGGGTCCATATAAGAAAAAAAGAACAACCCTTCAATTGGCTTTAATTATCTTTGTTTTCTGCCTTCTGAAAAAACTCACAGGAGTACTTGTTTATCTATTGCGTTCGGAAAAAAATTACTAATTGACCATGTTTAGTTTCGAATGCCAGCACACTTCACAATTTTTCTTTTAAATAACAATATTGAAGATGGAGTCGGAACCCAGAAGAAACTTACCCATTCACTGACTTGCTGGACACAGAGATCGATGTTTCCTATGGAGTCACGGACTGATTGGGGAAGATGACGCTGCTATGCGACTGGGCGATGGTGAATTGGCCACTGAATTTCACGATTCACAGCTCTTCGGTCTTCACTAGGGTTCCCGATGGATTAATTGATGGCTCTCATTTAATAACCAGAGTAGTTTTCAATTTTAATCAGGAATGGGGAAACAGAGTGTATGGAAATAATGATAATTTTTTGAGTTAATATATTTTAATGGGGTTAAGTGGAGTTTGGCATATGGTACATCCTAATTTACCTAGAAATAGGTGCATCCCGGTATTTCTCATTCTGAAATAAAGTAGTATTTATTCTCGTACAAATATAAACATTCATTTCGAAATACGTAGTACTCATTCTGGCAAAGGTAGTACTAATTTTAAAATAAAGAAATACGTAGTACTCATTTTTACACATTTGTCTAATATAATTATAATAAATAGTGTAATGTTCATTCTTAAAAAAACAATATTTATTCTCAAATAAGGAAAAGTTCGTTCTGAAACAAAGTATTGTTTAATTTTTTCACAATTAAAAAGTTCATTACCATCATGTTTGTATTGAATAAGAATATGATAATTCTCATAAGTGCTGGTACTCGTTCTCAAATCTGCCGGTATTCATTGTCATATATAATAGTTCTTATATATGTTCTGGACATTGGATAAAAAGTTTGCAAAATTTACAAAAATATCTACCTAAAGAAAGGTACAGCTGGATGTACCATATAATTTGCCGGTTAAGTGAGATTTTATTTTATAAATTAGTAGGGAGAAAGTTTTGCATGTTTATAATGAGAGTATTTTTTTATTAAAAAGAAAAATGGAAAAATTGGTCACTAAAAATACAAAATTTAAATGTATGTCAATTTCAAAAATGGTTCGAATAATTTACAAAAAAAGTTCATCTTAAAGTTATGAAAGTTTTAAAATATGTGAGTTTAGAAGTGGTTAGATAACAAATGTGATGTGAACAATTATCAAATGTGGTCCCTTTTTATTACACATCACACATGCATGAATCTTTATGCATGTGATACCCCCAAAAAAGGAATGCTTGCTTATGGTGCTAATCCCCCCCCACCACATACTTAAAATGATTTTTATAAATTTCTGTATTGCTGAAAAATGTAACAGCAGAATTCCGTGCAACAAACGAAGCCTTATTTTATTGGGATATATTTCTTTTTTTCTTAAATGTAACATAATCAGAATTTTGTTTGCGCGTATGTGGTCTCATTAAAGTCTTTTAAATGTCGTTTTTCATGTGACCCTAAAAGAAGTTTCATTTCATTTTGGAGTAAATAATTTGTGGCTAAGAAATTTGTTCACATTTTTCTAAATTCCTTAAAAATCAAACTGCGAAAGAAATTTTTTTGTATGAGAGAACATTATATTCTTGCCTGCAGCAGCAGTAACAAGAATAGTGAAAGGCTCCTTCTCAAATGTTTTCAAGAAGCCCAAACTGTTTGAGAAAATCTTCCATGACAAAAAAAAAAGCACAGCCCAACAAAATCGCATGCTTTTCCACTATTGGCCCTAAATACTCCATGGGTATATCCATACAACAATTTGTATATGTATATTAAATAAAAAAATAATAATTAACACTTAAACCAAGAAATTTAGTAACAGCTAAAATGCAGCTGCACATAGGTAAAAAATGTGAAAGCAACTTTTTTATTTTAAAAAGAAAAAAGTAAAAATGAATTATTTATTCTTAGAAAAGAATGAATAAACTCAATAAAATAAAGACATGTTTATATATATATATATATATATATTCATGCATACAAGTATATAGGAAAGCAAAGACCAAACTCATACGCTATGAATTACGTGCAAAATCATGTATCCATAATCCATCCCTTCTTCCAAAATAAAAGCATCTTTACTAGTGTGTTTATAAATTTGCCAAAATTGATTATTACTATGATTTTAAGCGCATAAGATATCGGAAATAATTAAGAACATCGAAAAAAATGAGATAACAAACACAAGAAGAATATATGAGAAAAAAATGTATATCAATACTATTTAAAGACAATATACAAAAAAAAATTGTTCTCGTTTACAAAATTCTTTACCAAAATGAAGAAAAAGGGCAAATCCAAATCAATTTAGCTGTGAATTCCTTTTAGGCTACCCCAAATTTATTTCAAATTTTTTGTTTTGTTTTTATGGTTGTTGTGATCTGAATTCGTTTTAGTTGATTCACGATATATAAACCAATCAAATAAATTTCAGAATTATTCTATTGCATGTTTTGGAGATTTAAATTTGGATTTCAAGTTAAAATTTAACCCAAATTAAATGCTTGAAAATATACAAAATTTGAATTTGAATTTCGGAAAAATTCCTCTAATCTCAACAAAGTTCAATTATAAATCTATACTCTCTTTTACGAATTGAAGTATAATTTAAAATTCAAAATTTAATTTTTAAAATATAAATTCAAGAAGTAAAATATATACCTAGTAGCACTAAAATATAGTGACTTTTCCAACGTAGTATTATATATTTTTATTTTCTAATGTAGTATCACTGTTCAATGTCTATTGGTCATTGTTCAAGTAAATGTTTATTGTCACTAATGTTCAAACTAAATGTACAATATTACTGAATATTGTTCCCACCACTAGACATTATTCAAGTATTATTTAAGAAATATAAAAGTTTAGCTACTACATCGGGAAAAGACATATGTTTTAATACTATTTAGTGCAAATTTCAAAATCCAAATAAATTTTTAATTTCGAATACTAGAATCTAAATGTCGTTAATTGCATGTTTCAATAAATGATAGTCAACGAAAACATTTTTTAAAAGGGGGAAGTCAATGAAAACATTTGATAATGAAACAATTCGCCGACAATGAAATCTAGATCTCAATCTGCACCCCTAATTTTCTTCCTTTGATGAGTTCATTGGAGTGTTTGTTAATTTTTGAAATACGGTATTTGTTTGGAAACATCGTTTTCGATTAACGTATCGCTTTATATAAAATTTTAATAGTGTAAATTACCTTTGAAAATGATACAGCTAAACATTGTCCAGACGCACTCTTGATGGGTGCTTTCCCTTTATCTGACCCAACATATTTTACCTGTTAATCTGTTGTATATTTTTGCGGGATTCCAAAAAAATATACATAGTAGAAATATATAAAAAGTGTGTGGTTAAAATTTCTTTAGATGAGACTGAAACTTTATTAAACATATGTCCCGTACTAATTACCGAGTAAGAAATAAAATAAGTGAGAAATCATTTTTGAAACTTTCAAAAAAATATTCTTTTGTTGCCAAATAGGTACTTTATTTGCCCAAATTTTTTTTACCCATTTTCCTTTTTTCAACGTTAAAATTTTTTATTTAGCCCGTGCTACTTGCCTATATATGCCCCAATTTTTTACCCCTTCGGAATATTTTTTGGTGAACAGTCAAACTCTAAATCAATTTTAGGGAGTAAACTTTTTTTCAACTTCACGAGTATAACGAGTAAAATACTTTGGGAGAGACTAAGAAATATTTGGAGGGTATTTGGGGTTGCATTTAAAAATTGATTATGAGCTTTTGTTTCACTAAAATAATGTTTATCGTGTTAGTCAATCTGCTTCTGCTTATAAATTATAACTTCTGCACTCTAAAATGGGCTTCAAAAGTGTTTTTTAGCAAAGTTAAAAATATATGTTTTTCCCTTCGACTTAAAACACCTCCAAACACCCTCTTAGTAACTGATTTTCTCGAGTTTCAAAAAATTAGGAAAAAAATATATTTAAAAATGTCCAATGAACTCAAAGAAGAAAAAAATAGGCGTGGGGATATAGAGCTAGATCTCATTTTCCGCAAATTGTTTCATTTTCAAATCTTTACATTGAAACATGAAATTATGGGTATTGAGAGTGTATTTGAAAGTGTGGTGTATAATTAAAGAGTTAATCTTAGCTTTGTTGAAAATTACTTCTAAAACTATATATAATTAATAAGCAAAAGCAGTTTGCTGAACACTTTAAACATATTTTAATAAAGTAAAAGTTATAAATTATTTTCTAATATACTCCCAAACATCTCTTAGATTCCAATAAATAGTACGTGAAGTATGTTTCAAAGCAAAAAAAGCATTTGATGAATTCTTAAATTTTATTTTCAAAATTAAATTTTGGATTCTAAACTATAAGAGAGAGTGTGGATCTCTAATTGAACTTTAGAACGATTTAATGAATTTGAAGAATTCTTCCAAATTACAAATTCAATTTTTTTATGTTTCAAACATTGTAAACTCTCATTATATTTTTTTGAGGTAGTAAGAGGATACTAAGCCTTCGTTTGAGAATATTATTTGTTATTAACGCTAATGTTTTAGATATTCTTTAAACGATGTTAACAAATCTTAAAAAGACAAACGTTAAGTGTTAAAACTAAACGGTAAAAGTAATGTCAAAGTTTGAAATTTTGAAATTAAACTAGTAAAATACTCTGCACATTGTCAAGTTTTGATATTTTTTTTACTACATTGATTAAACTTTGTCCATTAATGCACTTTATATAAAGAAATTATTATACCATAAAAATAAAATTACATAAATTCTATGTAAAAATACTTTCATAAAAAGTAGTACAAGTCTATAAAGTTTTCTAAAAATATAACTAATCTGACCCAAAAAATTCTTGTTTGGATAGTCTCAAGATAGAGAGTGCATTTTATTGGGTAAGAAAAAAACTTAGATGTTGGAAAAAATTAAAGAAACTTGGAGGAACTAAAAAAAATTGAAACAAATTAGAAAAAACTATTTTAAAAGATGGAAACAACATTAAAAAAAGAAGGAATTCTACAAAATTACTTAAGTGTTTTTTCATACTATTCTTAATCTAATTGTTATTGTTGGTGTTATTATTTTTATTATTAGTATCACCAATATTTTTTTTATTATTTTATTATTATTATTTTAATATTATGATTATTATTATTAAACTCATTATCATCGTTATCCTAATCAATGCCTATATGAAAAAAAGTAATGTCATAATTTATACAAAAAACATTTGCTATTTTTGAAAAATAATAATTATTACTATAAAGTTAGCATAAATATTTAAATGTTAAATTTTAAAAATTTATTTAGCGGTTTCACCTCAATTATATTTATTTAAGCAGCATTAATTATAAAATAATATGTTCATAAATGCACTTTATATGTTACACGCGTTTGTTTTAAGTAAGAGACAAATCTATTTTTTCCCTTTTCATACGTAATGAAAATATTTTTTTCTAATATTATTAAATTTTGTTAAATAATTGAACAAATTCTATCATACTCTGTATATCAGAATTTACGTATTGATAAAAGAAATATTTAACATGTATTTGTCGAATGTATTATAATATTAATATCCTAATTATAAACACAATAATAATATGTATAGTAATAATAACAATAACTACTACTACTACCACACCAACAATAATAATAATACTAATAATTATTTTGATGATAACAATAACAGATTATTAGAATATTTATTCAAATGAACATATTTTTATTATTCTTCATCGCATGTCAATAATAATTTTCAAATAAACAATAGTGACGGTATCACATAAAATATGTTGCATGCATTAGTCGTTTCTATGATACTGTATTGAATAAATTGCATAATTAGTCCTTTATAACAAGCAATTTCTAATCTGTAATCATCTATTATCAAATACTTTGCTAGTGGTTCTTTTTTATGGGTACGTTTTCACAAATAGTTTTTTTCTACATTCTGTTATATTGTTTTTAATTTGAAGGCTAAAAATATAATTTTTTTTACATCAACTTTATGTCAAGTGTTATGTTCTAATGTCAGTCACACAGAAAATACAATAATAATGACTATGAGTTTTGACTAAGATTACGTTGAAAGATCACATTTGTAAACTATGGTTGTAGTAGACAGCGACTGCGATTCACAAAAGACGCATCATGAGCGGCCATTGGAATTTTCAAATTACATTTTTAGCTTCTAAATTAACACCATCATGACCGAAGATCAAAAAAAGAATTATTGTGGAAAGGTGCTCATAGAAGAACTACAAAGGTAATATTTAATGGTGTATATTTACTTTGAAAACACTAACACTAAATGCTATAGTTAGATAACCTTTTTCAAAACACTAACGTTAATCTCTAACATTGATACCAAACGGAGCCTAACTCTTCATATGCACCGCACATATGAGAACTTTTCAAAAAATAAGTTGGTCTAGTGAAAATTTCCATGTATAATAAGATATGATGTCTGAAATTTAGGAGAAATGATTTATTCTCCAAAAGGTGAAATCGCTCACCCCGGGCGGCCCACCCCCAACCCGACGGGAATGTAAGAGGAGTTAAATCACAGTGACCCAAGCACAACACTTAGCTAGACCATATCCTAGTGCACACCAGAGACTCCCCCATTTTTCAGAGGTGGTCGTCCCCACAACGGTTGCTGCCAGATTTCGATCCTTAATCATTCTCCAAAGTTGGGTGGGTGACATATAACATAGTTGGTGGCACGAAATGATCAACTATTGAACTAGATATGAGATATGACACCAACTATATATACTGATCTCTTCCAAATTTACGAGTAAGAACTCTATCGGGCCGGAGTTGGGGGCGCCATCCACGTTTTTTGTTCTTCTAGGAGTAGGGGGAGGCGTAGGTAAGTAGTAAGTACAGTACTAATTTTGGGAGGGAGTCATTAAAATAAAAACCAGACCTCTGTCTTGAAGGGGGCGATGGCTTTAAACTTTCCATTTGGGATTGATATAGAGAGACGGAGAGGAGGCAGGAATCCAAATTATGCTGCGGCTGAAATCAGACTCGGTCTTCCGGCGTTTCCTCGGCGGCCGTCGCCGCTTCAGTTCTCACCAAACAAGAACCCTAGACCCTCTCCCCAACGACGATGATCCCCAAAACGATTTCGTCAGTTCCCTTTCGTCCTCTCTTTCTCTCCGCTTTCTCCAGATGTACTGCTTCTGTTAGACGCCGCTCACCCTTTTGATTTCAGGTGCTGGTAGAAGGAAATGCTTGTTCCAGAACTGCAATTCTTAACAGGCCCAGTGTGCTCAATGCTCTTGACTCTGCCATGGTATGCTTTCTTCCTTGTATCACATTGCTTGCTCTTCGACCAATAGAAATGGGAATCACAGTATATAGGAAGGAAGTGATAGAGATTTGTTTATGAGGCGAGGGATGACATTTTTGTTGCTCTGATGATGGTTAGTTTTTTTTTTTTTGGGGTGCAGGGGCACAGGTTACAGAAGCTTTACATGAACTGGGAAGAAAACCCAGATATTGGGTTTGTGATGATGAAGGTATTGACCGTTGGTTGAATGTTTTTAGGTTTATTCATATATTTTTACAAATTCTTCTAGTTTGTGAATGATCGGGGGTGTACCCGGAAGAAGATAAAGTGTTCTTAATGCACACATGTATGCACATTGTTATGGGAGTATCTTAATGTCAGTATCAAAGAACTTGCTTTTTTTTTTAAAAAAAAAGGTTTACTCATCAAGTATGACACACAGAGTATATGAATGTGCATATGTTGCCATTATATTGAATGTACAAAATGCATCTAAAATAACAATAGAATATTATGTTTTTTTACATTTGAAGGGCAAAGGCAGGGCATTTAGCGCTGGAGGTGATATAGTCTCATTGTATAAGCTGATAAAACAAGGTACATTCTCTTTAATTGTTATTGTTTCATTGTTCTTTTAAGCTTGGTTTTATTTCATTTACTTTTTATATACCATGATAAAAGAAAAAGTTTCCTAACTTATTGTCATGTGATTAATCTCTTTCTGTAGAAGCTATTTGATGGTTTAGCTAATTAGTGATAGAGCATGCTTCCTTTAGTTTAGATGCATTTTCCATTTGGTGTTTCCACATTTTGTTTTTGGTCTTGCAGATACATATTTCATATTACTTATGTTGAATTGTTACAGGTAACCTTGAAGATTCTAAAGAATTCTTTAGGTCACTGTACACATTTATGTACATTCTTGGCACATACTTAAAACCCCATGTAAGTGTGGTTCCTCTGTAGCATCTTTTTGGGTTCTAGCTTTTCTCTCTTTTGCACTCTTTGGTTCTTTTTACAGTGTACATATAATGTTTCATCTTCTTAATATACAGGTAGCTCTTCTAAATGGGATTACCATGGGTGGTGGGGCCGGTGTTTCCATCCCCGGAACATTCCGGGTTGCAACAAATAAAACTGTATGGAATTGACATCTTATTCATTTTCTCTCTACCTAAATTACTCTGTAAAAGTTTTGATATTTCACTCTTGGTTCATGCTGGTGTATAAGAAAACCAATGAACTATGTTGTACTCCGTCCGCAGTTCGTCTCATAAAATTGTTCCATATTTTCTATTTTGTCTGTCCAAAAAAAAGTTCCATTTAACACTTTCGGAAAAGAATGTGGCCCTTATAATTTCTCTCTTCTGCATCACTTTTAACCACACAATTTTACTTTCCTTATTCTCCGTGCCAATTCAAAGGTGAAACCTTTTTATGGGACAGAGGAGTAATAATTTGTGCTGATTAGTATCAAGTTCCAATAGACATCCTTGATCCTTCCACTTGTACTGTGCAAAATGTGACAGAAGTCATAACTATTGCAGGTTTTTGCCACCCCCGAGACTTTAATTGGTTTTCATCCAGATGCCGGGGCCTCGTTTCACCTGTCACACCTCCCTGGTTGTTTAGGTAATTCTTGTGTCAAACATTTTGTTTGTGCTGATGGTTTATGCATTTTACATTTTTTGTAATATATTTGTACTTTGTACAGGATTTCTACCTGCAAATAGAAAAAGGTTAAGGGTGTATTTGAATTAAATGATAGGAGATTATGGAAAATTATTTTCTTGTGTTTGGTTTTACCTTGGAAAATTAAGAGGAAAAAGAAATATGATTTATTTTAAAACATATGCATAAATTTAAATTTCTTGCCGGTGTATTACACCTTAATTAAAATAAATTAGTAAAATGAGTGTGAATGAAAATAAAAACAATTTTTGAGTTTACACCAATGTTTTATTTCCCCCGCATTTACTTTTTCTTCTAAATTTCCGTCCCATATTTTTCTTTTTTCTACCATTTTCTGAGTTCCAAACGGATCCTAAATGAATGAAGAAAGAATAAGATTTATTTGTATTTGACTAGACACATGTATATGAGAAACACACACACACTCGCATCGGATGTAGATTGGTCTAGTCCAATCCAAGATACAGGGTATCTACAATTACACTTTATTGAAAAGGCAAGCATATAGATCTAGTGATTGATATCTCTAGGCATTGGGCTCACTGATTCACATTTTGGCCATAAAAGAAAGCTAATTCTTATGTAAAAGACATTTGCATGTCATCAAAGATGCATTTAATGTTATCCATGACATCAGGTCCAGGTGCATAAAGCATCTTCACTTAGTGAGGGTCTGGGAAGGGTCCCACCCATAAGGGTGTGACTAAGGCAAACATTACCTTGTAATTTTGCAAGAGGTTGCTTTCAAGACTTGAACCCATGACCTCAAGGTCCCTTGGCAAAACCTCAGCAAGGCTCCCCTTATCAATGCCATCACTTTGCTTCAATAGTGACAAGGTCTGTATGTCTTCAAATGGATGCAAACTATATTTGCAGGGGAGTACCTGGCCTTAACAGGAGACAAGATCACTGGAGAGGAAATGATGGCATGTGGGCTTGCTACCCACTACTATGTTTTTGAGGCGAGTCTTTTAAATAAATCACTATGTGCATTACTTATTTCTTTTTTGGTTAATTAACAATTTTATTCCTTTTGAATTACAGAGACTTCATTTAATAGAGGAACATCTTCAAAAGTTAGAGACTGATGATCCTACTGTAGTCGACAGTTCCTTGTCTAAATATGCAGATATTGCTCACCCACATCAAACAAGTGTAGTTCACAGGTATTTTATCTTCGTATTTACTGGAAAATGTTTCAAATTAAATTAACTATCGTGGCTGCTACTCATAAGCATGCAGGCGGCATATTTAAGTCTCTCTTCATAATTTGTTGGTTCTGTTGTCACAGTGAGTCTCATGACTAGTTCGCTCATTTGATTAGGATGAAAACACTTGATAAATGTTTCAGCCATGACACTGTAGAGGAAATTTTTGATGCTTTGGTGAGTGAATGCCACTTTTCTATTTACTTTTTTGTTTTGTTTTATACCACGTATGTATGTAACCTACACTTCAAAAATAAAAAAAAACTTAAAGTTCTATTAAAAATCATTTCTGGTCATTGAAATTTAAAACAAGAGTTGTTTTCTTCACCAACCTCACATTTCAACAAGTTTTTAGAAACTTTTTACACGGTAGAAGTTTCACATCCATAAGGATCTGCTTGGTAGCGTTATCTGCCATATTCTGTTTATGGTTGACATGCATTTTACCAAGTGTTTTTCCTTTCCAAAAATTCAGCCAAATAACATTTACCAAACATGCCATAAATGCTCTTAATTACTTTTTCAGGAAAGAGAGGCGGGTAGCACAAATGACGATTGGTGTGTTTCAACGTTAAAGAAACTAAAAGATGCCTCACCATTGAGTTTGAAAGTTGCTTTGAGATCTGTAAGTGCTTTCAAATGCTAGCTTTATATTTCGTCAAGCTTATCAAACTGTATTCTGAATATCTCTATGTGATGCATGGCCAGATACGTGAAGGTAGATTTCAAACTTTTGACCAGTGCTTAACTCGCGAGTATCGCATGAGCTTGCAAGGGATCTCTGGGCAAATTTCTCGTGATTTCTCTGAGGTATAACAAGTACTACTATAACATATTCGGGGGTTTTGTTGGCATCAAATATATACTGTTTGTCTAAAATTTGGTAACCCTGTGATTCCGTGAATTCTTCCATTAAAATTTAGTGACCAAGTTTTACCCGGTACCACTCCTGTCACATTTATTGCAATAAAACATAGGGGGTGTTTATCATTGGTTATTCGAATCACCGGTCAAGATAAGCTAAGTGCATACAGCTGTTCGAGAAAAGGTCTAGATTCTAGCTTATACAGAACATTGTTTGAAGAAGTAAATTAGGGTGGGAAAAGGTTGGAATTAATATTTATGTAACCGCAAACACGCCAGCCATCCTCTTGCAAACCACATATCTCATAAGCCGGATCAATGGGGTGAGGATCTGCCCAGTCTGTCTGCCCGACCCAGGAATTTTGAGGGCAATGCCATTTTTTGATTGAGGGTCCAGCCCACCCCTCAAAGCCAGGGTACCCAGATTATATAAGGGTAGAGCTCGGACAAGATTTCAAGACCTTAAACTCATACCCTCAAGCCCTGACTGTCCTAACCCTGACTATATATATACTATTAGTCTATTAGTCACTCCTCCGCTAACACAACTCCTCTCACAATTTGTATACACTTTTACCACATGCTTTCACATTTTTATAATCGGTAGGGTTCTTGTGAGTTAGTGTTTAGTGTCATTTAATGACACCAGGGTGTTTTCCCACCCCTCCCGTGCTGCTTTGGACCTTGGATCATCTTCCATACAGTCTACCCTCTCCAGCGTCTATCCCACCCACCCCCACCCTACTCCATGCCCCACCCTCCTCTCTAAATTATGATGCATCTCCCTTAGCCCTCTGTTCAAAAACGGCAACAAGGCAACCCCCTTGGGTAACATACTCCACCTGACCCCTTCCCCACCACCCCGATCCTACGTCCAAAGAGGCACCATAGTGGCCTGTAAACACTCAAACTCATATGACACTGTGCACCTGTTTTACAAAAACGGCAACAAGGCACCCCCCTTGGGTAACACACTCCACCTGACCCCTTCCCCACCACCCCGATCCTACGTCCAAAGAGGCACCGTAGTGGCCTGTAAACACTCGAACTCATATGACACTGTGCACCTGTTTTACAAAAACATTGTTTTAAAACATGCATGTAAAAATGAGTCTTGTTCATTTATTAACCTTAAAAATTTGTGTTTGCTAATCAACCCAAAAACAATTGCGGTAGAAGTAAAAAACATTCCACTGTACTTGTAGGTCCGAGTCAAAGGCCGGGTAACCCGTATAAAATTAAGGCTAGGGCCTGGGCCCATGACAAATCTTTATTAACATGAAATGCAAGCCCGGCCCGACCCGACCCTCACTTTGATCAGTCCTACGCGGAAGCCAAAAGCTGAGGTGAAAACAATGGCAAACACCTTTCATAGTACCCAACTTGCCTGAAGCCTAATGGGATGGATTTGAGTAGCTAGTATTCTGGCACAGCGTCCATTGCCAATGGAGCTAAAAGAGTCGTTATTGACACCGTTTAGTTTCAGACACGTAATGGACTAAATAAAATTGGAACACTAAACCTCCTTTGCTTATTTCTTTTTAATGTTTTGGGCAGTGAATGCTGCAATGCATCTAGGGTCTAACAAAAACAGTCTCTCTATACAGGGTAAGACTGTGTACATCTTGACCCCCTAAACCCCAATGGAGTTGGGATTTTACTAGGTTGTTGTTGTATTCGGGTACATACGTGCTTGGGACCTCAGGTAGGGGTAGAAAAAACCCGTACCAGATACAATTTGTAGTGTAGACACGTAGTACCACATTTTCGTTTCACTATTTGATATGTGTGGCTTCTTCCTATCAGGGGATTCGTGCACGATTGGTGGATAAAGACTTCATGCCGAAGGTAAGAACCAGTTTTGAGACAGCTCTTACCCATATCCAATTTCATTTCCTTTGCCGTGTTTTCACATTATAACCCCTAATTAAAAGTACTGTCCTCTTCTTATTACTAGATACTTCTTCCGTTCCAAAGTAATTGCAATGGTAAAAATTTTACACAATTCACGCATTCCCATATGATCGTCTTTTATGATCTAATACAGCAGTAAAAGTATACATAGTCACGTGGAATCTTGTTAGATTTGTCTCGACAAGAGTTTTCATAAAATGATTTTTTTTACTAAAACACAATTGGAGGATTTAATGTTTTAATTTGTGCATTGGCAAACATGAATATTCTAATGTTGTGTTTATTTTGGAACAGATGAAGTATATGGGTATTTTAGCTTGGATAACAATTGCCAACAATCACTCTTTCTATCAATTTGGTTTTTATTTTAGTCAAAATGAGAAATGTGATACCGCTTTTCCAAATGAGATTTTGGAAATCACCCTCCATGATTCTTTCAGAAATTAGTTACCGCTACACCTGATTTGGGAAAATGGAAATCACCCTCCCATGATTATTACTACATATTATTCTGGTGTTTCTTAGAATCACCTTATTCTAAAATCAGAACACATCTAAATGCAAATCAAAACCACCTATATGTTTTTAACTCTTTTTGCATTTCCAAAACCGTGCAGTGGGACCCTCCAAGCTTAAGCCACGTATCCGATGACATGGTAGAGCAGTATTTTTCTCCACTCTCAGCATCGGAACCTGAACTGGATCTACCCACGCAACAACGAGAACCATTCCAGTGATCTATCCCGAAAATGGTACTCCCCCCCCTTGTTAGCTAGGAGAATATAGAGGAAGGCATACTCAGCGGCATTGGTTTGGATTGAATTTTGCCCTGTTGGTGTTCTCGATTGATTACAACACTTTCTTGCTTTTACTCGATAATAAACGCAATTCATCTGTTTTTGTCAGCTCTCAGAATATTAAAACAAAATGATTGGATTATCACTCCCCTATCTCAAAATGATGTTTTGTTTTTCATTTTGTCGTTCCCTAAATATTGTCTCGTTATTTCTCACAGAATATGCAATTCAAGTTTTTTTTTCCTTTCAATTTTACATAAATATAATGGACGCAACTTTCACATGCGTATAGTTGTAACAAGGACATGCAATGGTGGATTTAGTAGGGTGGGGGCACGTGTCCGGATGCCCCCAAATATATTTTTGTCAAATAGTTTAAAGCCTTGTTTGGTGGAATGCCCACCCGGGCGTCCCATACCCCAGCCCGACAGGATTGTGCGGAGTAAATCATGGTATAATCTCAATTCGATTCTGAGAGATGCCGCTTCCTGTCCAATGCGCACAAAGAGTTATTACAAATTATAGAATTCCTACACTGCCACTGCCGGAATTCAATCTTATGAGACTTGACATCCTCTCCTTGGAGCAGTTGAGCTGCGGGCGTCTAAAGTCTTGTTTGGCAATCAAGAGTTAATTGCCAGCTTTTTTAAAAAAAATAAGGAGTTAGGTGTTAGCTTGTGCTACCAACTAGCAAGCACTCATGGTGGTTGGTAAGTCAGCCGAAGCAGCCAAATCTGGTCAAACTAGCCAAAAATTATAAAACATAGAGGTGATTCTTGAACATTTTTTTTCCAAAGCATTAAACCAAATTCTAATGATGATGCTAGACGACAATTGTATATGATAGAACTGGGGATGTAGAGTAGTTTTCTAATATTCACAACGAATATTCATTTACGAGGAACTAACTACTTAATTCACATATTTTTATTTTAGTTGTACATTCATTTTTATTTTAAATGAAATAGCATGGTTTTATTCGTAAATGTGCAGAAACATAAAGGACATTGTGTAGTTTTTAAATCAGCATGCATAGACTTCGCAATATGCATATTTTGAATATATACTAATATAAATATGTGAAATGAACATTCAAATACCCAAAAATAAATTCTTGCACCGGTATACGAAAAACACCATAAGTTCAGATGTACGAAGTATGATATAGGAACTCATGCTAAACATACACCAAATAAATACTGTATATTCTTAGCAAAATAGAATTACTCCCTACACATTATTTTTCCTGCCCCAATTGTTTTCCTCTCAAGATAATACTCGAAAGCCTAATGTTGTTTATGACTTTAGGTATAAATGCCTTTGAAAGGAAAAAAACTAATGCATGAAAAAAAATAGATTTCAAACGTTGGATTCTTTAATAAATTATACTTTAGATAAGAAGATAAAATCTCATAAAAGCTCCAAGAATATTCAAAGAATTTCATCTACATTCAATTTTGTGATGTGTCTCATTGTTTGCATACATCTTTTTTCTATGGACTGAAAAAACTTTAAAGAACGGTTTATTCATATGATCTCATTACACCTAAATGTTGGGGTCGTGTTTATCAAAACTCATTGACCACATTTTGGTCTACCAGAAAACAACACCCACAGGTTTTGCTACAGCAACATAAAATATGATTGATTTTTTTATTTATCAAACAAAGAAAGACCTATTCAGATGTTTCCTTGGTCGCCTTGTACTTGTTAACCAGTTGCGTTTGGACGTCGTGAGATACCGATGCATGTTCTTTGTACTCCATCGTGAACTCCCCTTTCCCCTGCAATGCCAAAACGAAAATCATAATGTTTTATTCGGCAACCAAACACGTCATTATACAGCAATGGGGACAAACCCAGTAAAACCGCACAAAAGTAGGACATGGGGAGGGTGTATAAGCACCTTCCCCCCCCCCCCCCCACTCAAAAGCAGGGAGGTTGTTTTGAAGAGACTCCGGCTCATACACGTGATGGAATGACATTCAGAATTTTACCCTCCCCTTGTCTTTTTTAAAGGGAAAATGTAACACCCCGGCCCCCACCCTGGCCGAAAGTGTCTAACGGGCCCCACAAACCAACACAAATACGCAAATCTTTGCCACACATTTTGCCTTCACTTGTGTGTGTGACTAGGAAACTTCCCAGGGGAATCACTCATCCTAAAATTGCTCCCTTAACTTTGAATTCTATTTAAGAGATGATGTCTTGAAAAAAAATGCATATTGTTGGTATGAGTAGTACTATCAATCCTTTTGAGCTTTTTTTCCAATCCATCTATTCTCATTTCAAGGTATTACAGAGAAAAATGAAGAAGGCATCGATCACCTGTGTCATTGACCGAAGAGAAGTAGAGTAACCGAACATATTATTGAGAGGAACCTGAAGCAAGAGCACAAATTTCAATATATAAGACCTAGTTTGTGAATGCGTAAAAAAATTTCAATACCCAAACATATGATTTTTTAGCATGCCCAAAATGGAAAGTGCAAAGTTCTTTACACTATGTGTGGTTCAGGAAATTTTAAAAGGGAAAGAAAAGAAAATGATAAAGAAAACAATTTTTATTGTTTGGTTAGAGAGGAAAAGAAAAGAAAAGTGGAAGGAAAAGAAAATGAAAAGACAAAATGAACTAAGAGTAGGGAAAACAAAATTCCTCTCATTTTGGAGAGAAAAATGAGAGAAAACGGTTTTCTTTTCTTTTCCTTCCTAATTCCTTGAACCAAACATTGTGTTAGGGATGAAGGGGTACTAAATACTACAGAACATTTACACTAACACTATGCTTAGTTCAAGGAATTTGGAAGGAAAAGAAAAGAAAATGATTTTCTCTCAATTTCTTCACTAAAATGAGAGGAATTTGGTTTTCCATCCTCTTAGTATATTTTGCCTTTCGATTTTTTTTCCTTCCACTTTTCTTTTCTCACCAAACAAGAAAACCTATTTTTCTCTTCATTTTCTTTTCTTTTCCCTTTCAAATTCCTTGAACTACACTAAAAATGCTAAGGTGCATTGAGTAAAAAGTAGTACATACATGAGCAGTAATTACGGAATCGTCTCCTTCCTGATCATTGCCAACAATGACACCTTTCCTCCTGTCATCACATTATAAAAACTGGATTAATTATCAGCAAAATAAATTATGACTTCTGTTTTCAGAAACACGAAATACTGAAAAGTAACATTTTAGCAACTCACTTGTTAATATCACCAGTGACAGAGCCTTGAAACTCTGATGGTACTTTTATTTCAACGAGCATCACAGGTTCCAGTATAACAGGCCGTGCTGCTGAATAACACTGGAATACAAAGTCAAAATCTGTTAACGTTTATGTTTGGTTATCTACAAGTTTATAGCTCGCCTAGAGCTCCTAAACAAGTCATTAGGTCTGTTTGGCCAATAAAATACTCCCTCCATCCGATATCTTTCTTCTCGTTTTGACTTTTCATTGTCATTGGTGGGGTAGTAAATTGAATAAAGATGTAAAAAAGGTGAACAGTGCAAATTAAAGGTGAAGTAGTCTTTTAGTTAAAACAATAATGAATAGTTTTACCATTTAAGGAAAGGGAAGAAAGATGTAAGACGATCCAAAATAGAAAATGAGAAGAAAGATATAGGACAAAGGGAGTAAAAGCTGAAAAGTATCTAGATTTTTCTATGACAACATAAGGGGGGGGGGGGGGAACTAGTAGCTTTTATATTTTTTTCCCTAATGACCTTTTATGATAATAAATCCATTTAGTAAACTTTTTACTCTGTATTAGGGAAAGAGATGAGTGGTTCACAATATCTCTCTTCTCTTCCGTGAAAAACAAACGATATATTTTATGGATGGAGGGAGCATTTCATTTCCTTCCCTTCTGTTTAAGTGGACAAATAATTAAATAAATAAGTGCAAATGCAAAAATTAAAACACACACACACACACACACAATAGTCTCCAGATCATGAAGATGAAGTCAGCACCTGTCTGAAGGCATAAATTGCTGCAAGTTTAAAGGCAAGTTCACTCGAATCAACGGCATGGGAAGCACCATCTGTCAAAACTATGCGAATATTCTCGACCGGGTGACCAATCAGCGAACCCCTGCCACAATCAGGGTAAGATTGCAGTCACAACGATATGTGTAACATTAATCCTCTCTTTATAGAAATTTGTACAATCACGTCAATCATCCCAAAGAACATGCATTGCATACAGCTATCTTATTGAAAGAAAAAATAGCTTACGAGTTAGCAGCTTCCTTAAAGCCCTTCTCAATTGCTGGGACAAAGTTTGAGGGTATAGCTTGTCCTACTATGATATTATCAAACTCAAATTTGGAAGAGCATCCGGGTTCAAGTGGCTCCACATACCTGTCAAATAAAAAAAATAAAGATAACATTGCTGAGAATGTAAGATAGTTTGAAAGCCACAAAAAACAATGAGGAAAATTAGCGGAAGGAAACCAATTTGGGGGGAATAAAAAATAGGCTTTAATTTAGAAATTAATTCACTCATTTTATTCATTTAGATATTTATAGAAATTAGAGGCTCAAGCTCGCAATCTGATGGTGGATTTAGGAGGTGGCTAAAATACCACAACTAATCAAAGAAGAACCCAATTCTAAGCACGTATAATATTCTTAAAACACTTTGGAAGTGAGTGTAGAGTAAAATCATTAAAAACTGGCCAAGTGAATAAAAAAGGAAACGTTGTATAAAATATGAAACCCATACTTACCCAGTTACCCTACCGTATTGCCCCTGTCCCCCACTTTGTTTCTTGTGCAAATAATCAAACTCAGCACGTTGAGTGATAGTCTCTCTAAAGTTCACTCGGGGTTTTCCAACTGTCGCTTCAACCTAAACAAGTGTTATGAAAAAAAGATTAGTGGTTATGAAGTATGGTCAAGAGACAAAACAAAACAATGCTTGGATGACAACCTTGTATTCTCTTCGAATACGCTCAACATATATATCCAAATGCAGCTCACCCATTCCAGAAATAATTGTCTGATGATGAAGCCATTGAAATGTAAGATAAGATACTCATGTAAAAGAAAATAGTAAAATTTTCACACAGAAAAGGCGGGAAACCATACCTGGCCACTCTCGGGATCTAAACCTACTCGGAAAGTTGGGTCCTCTTTCTGAAAGCGATTAAGAGCTTTTGAAAACTGTCAGCAAAGTTTACAATATCAGTGTTCTTTTGATTTTAACAAGAACAAGCAACCTGGTATATTCATACTGGAAGCATATGTTTGTAGATTATCCACTAACTTGTCCTCCAGAATCTTTAGAGACAGGTGAAACTGCTAACGACATCACTGGTTCGGGTACATTCATAGAAGTCATGGTATATCTAACGGATCCGTCTGTGAAAGTATCCCCTGATAACAATTCAAAATATGAAGATCAGATTATCAGGATAATAACAATATCCCTTGTTTATCATAATTAGACAAGGATAGGCTAATTGGCAAAAAGTAACTAAGGGCCCCTTTAGTGATGCTGTTTTTTTTTGAGAAAATAAAAAACTGTTCCCAGATATTCCTTCTAGTTTTGTAACGTGTTTCCACTTTAAAACAAACAATACCAGCCCAAACCCAACAATAGGATGGGTACTGCCCAAGCCCTACCGCCTGCAGAAATCAAATGCCACTTCCACAATGACTTGTCAGTCTAATCCACCCTAGCCCTCTCCAGGCATGCAGAACATCATCAGAAATCAAATAAGATGAAGCATCAACGAAACATAATCATAATATAAGTCAAATCTGAAAAGTAGGATGGGTTATTCAGTTTGTGGATGAGGGTTTTGGGTCAGTGAGCACTCCTCGCACCAGATCATACGGTGGAGCTTTGAGCCCAGAAGGGAGAGACACGGAAGTGAGAAGTGCCATGGGTATTAGGAGAACGGCATGGAAGGAAAATACATTTTTTGTTTCCTAAAATACATTTTTGTGCTTAGAAAACACTTCAGGCATTTGCACAAATGAAAACAAAAATGGTTCAAACCAAACAAGATACATTTTAAAAAGACAAAAATGTAACCAAACAGGCCCTAATTTTTTTCAATTATAAGGAGAAAAGAGTCATATTTTTTAGTACCTGTTGCACAATCTACACCAAATACGGCAACTATTTGTCCAGCATGTGCCTCTTGAATGTCCTATATTGGAATAATAACAGAAATAAGGAGAAGGGAAAGAAACCATCTACATGTAATGTGTACGGAGTATAACTGTTTCAGTGAAGAGTGTTTGATGCTTGGTGTATTTGTTGAAATGAATATAGAAATCATTCTGAAAGTTAAGATGGTAATGGGCGGTGACAAACCTCCATCTCATTAGAATGCATCCGTACCAATCGAGGTACCTATAAAAATTAGAAGACTCAGTGGACAATCTAGAAACTGAATAGAAACAGTGCTGCTACTATTGACAAGCAGATGAACCAAAATTGCAAGTATTCAATAAATCATTTTATGATAATCTCTGGACTCACCTTGATCTTCTTTCCAGTATTCACATTGATCATGAAATCACCCTTCCTAATCACACCTTCATAAATTCTTCACAAAAAACGGAAAGATTGATTCCTCAGATGTTAAGGAGAGGAAACAGGATAAATGGCTTGATGCCCAATTTGCTCATTTTGGTTTAATCCCCTTTTTGTATGACCATTGTTCTTTTCAATTTGCAATTTAGTTATTTATACTTCCAATTTCATTCCAAACAAGACAATAGATGTTGTTGGTGGACACTGTAGAAAACCACATTTACACAAGACATTGATGATGACATGGAAAAGAAATAATGCGCATGGGTTATATTATATCTGTATTTATGAGATGACAAATATTTTTAAGGGATCACTGGTGTGTGTTTTGTACTCACTAAATGCCTCCTTCAACTCTACCTTATAATGCCTTATTTGGAAAGATTATAGAAGTACTATGGAGACTGGGGTCTATAGCTAAGATGCATGACTAAGTACAATGATCGTATTGAAAATAATTGCAAAATCAAATTGCCAAATCTGATGTTAAGCTTAAAGTGAAATGGCTATATTGAACAATTAAAAAAATACAAAGTCATACTGAAAATAAGCTCATATTTAGAAACCACATAGCCTAGAAGACATCATAACTATGATTTTTTTAAACGGCATGTTACATACCTTAAATATGTTAACTGACCAAATCGCCCTTCTTCCAATTTAAAAGCCAGGGCAACAAGAGGGCCAGCTGGACTTCCTGTTAACATAACCTGCCAACAGTTGATCCATAGATGCTCAATTCCTGGATTGAGTCAAGAAATTAAAAAATGGACAAAAAGATACTCAATAAGATAACTATTGAACCTTCTCTTCATTATTGTTTTGATCAAGTGCAAAGTTGTCGACATCAACCGGGCAAGGGAGATAATTAATAACACCATCCAAAAGAGGTTGAACACCCTGGTAAGCAGCAGAAGACACAATACAATTATGATGCCAGAAATGCTCTAAGCTCTAATATTTAGAAATTAACTAATTTCAAATTCAATATTTAAAGGAATAGATGATGAAAGCTATTAAATGTAAAATAAACACGTCGCTTTTCCTGAATAATGGTATATACGCAACATATATTTCTAAAAAACTAATGTGCAGCTTAGTTAACAATACTCCGTAATGCCTAGAAGAAGCAGGATACTCGCCTAGTCCCCTACTTCCCTTCGTAAAAAAAGAAACCTACAGGATGCCATGTTGCGATGGTCGAATGACTTCTGACAAGAAAAGCCTTCAGGAAAATGTGATTCATTTAGTGTTTAAGGGGTTCAAAAAAAGTAAAGTCCTTCCAAAGTTTGAATCAAATTCTGTCATCTATTTGTGCTTGAAATGGTACTGAGGTAACACATGTCTTAGGCAGAATACAACCTGGCAGCTTTACAATTCTAAACTGAATGAGATGACTATATGAGGAATAAACCATCGTGTTCTCCAAAATTATATAACACTGAGATATACAATGAGATATGACAAACACTGAGAGGAAAAGACAACAATCCAGCACAAAGGATATCAAACAAGTGATAACCTTATTCTTGAATGCACTACCCATAAATACAGGAACGAAATCGCGAGCTACAGTTGCTCTTCGGATTGCCTCCTGAACATAGAAGAGGAGAAAGACTATTCAGCAATCTATTATAAAAGAAAGTAAACCAATAAACTAAAAATGGTGACAGAAAGTTACTAAGTTAGTTAAGCTAACAAATCCCAATGCTCGGAAAAAATGATTCAATTTTTAACCAAGAAATAATAGTGTTAAATGTCTCTCGGATGGTTGTATGATAAAAGGAGTGATTTTTTGCTCTTGGCAATTTATTGGTGTGATTTAGCTTTTCATTTTTAAAGGTGTTAAAAGGCTATCAGTGATTGCCAATAAGATTAAAATAAGTATAACCATAACTCTGAAGAAAGCTATAGATCAGTGACATATGTTTGATAGAGAACATTTTGAGTGTAAAAAAATATCCCAAGAGGAAAGAAACGACCCCAGCCAATGCTGGACACAAATATATGAACTGATTAAGCTTTTTCAAATAGACAGAATAATTATCATCCACACACCTGTAGGTCATTATTTGATATTGGCTCATCACTCAAAAATGACTCTGCAAGTTTTTCATCAACCTCAGATACAACTTCAACAAGTTCACGCCTCTTGTCAGCAGCAAATGCTTGCATATCGGCAGGAATATCTTCTGTGAGAACTTCCTCGCTGAAAGAGGTACAACATCTATATCAATAAGCTAAGAAGAAACATGGAAACAGTAGCATTTCTGTGCTTAGAGACGCATAGTCTACAAAATAAAATTGAGAGACAGACCCACTGGGACCATGGAAGTAGTAAGCTTTCATACGCACAAGGTCAATAAGACCATTGAAGTCATCTTCTAAACCAATTGGAACTTGCACTGCAGCCGCATGGTGCCGAAGCTTGGACCTTGCCTATATGGTAAAAAGGTGTTATTATTCAAGCGTTATGGCTTTTGTGGAAGACCCACTATGGCAAATTTTATAATGCAATTCTTTTTTACACCTTCATTTTTATGCAAAATGGGATTTTCAAATTTTAATTTTTCAGTTCACATCCATTGGAGAACACATAACTTTTTCTAAGCTGTATTTCAATGAAAATGATCAAAAAAATACAAATGATAAACTATTGAAAACAATTCTTTCGCAATGTCCTAACTGACAAACCTGATTTAGAACTTTCCATGGGTCTGCCCCCATTCGATCAAGTTTATTGATAAAAGCAAGTCTTGGAACCTCATATCTTCTCATTTGCCTGTCAACAGTTATTGATTGACTCTGCACACCACCAACACTACATAGTACAAGAATTGCACCATCAAGAACACGCAAAGCCCTCTCAACTTCAATAGTGAAATCAACATGACCAGGAGTGTCAATTATGTTCACCTGAAATAAAATTACCCAGAAAATTCTTACAAGGTAAACAACTGTTCAGGGGATTCCGCAGCAGCTCAAAATAGCAGTTTGCAATGAGTGTGACATTAAACTCCAAATTACTACACCTAGACCGTAGTTGTACTAATAAAACCTCAATGACACATTGATCATCCAACTGCCTCTTGTCAAATTCCAGTGCATTGATCATACAAACTCAAAAAAATAGACAATAAAGGAATATTCTTCGGAAAGCTATCCAGTTATCTTCAGAACTCCTATTTTTGGCCAAGCTTAATAATGATCTTGTGAAAATTAAAATCGCTGAGATGATGAAGCTAACTGCATATAAATTGGAAAAAGATGCTAACTTTCTCACCTGGTAACCATCCCAAGAACAGTAAGTGGCCGCAGATTGAATTGTAATCCCTTTTTCCCTTTCCAAATCCATGGAATCCATCTTAGCTCCAACCCCATCTTTGCCTCTGACCTCATGAATCTCATGGATACGACCGGTGTAAAAAAGCACCCGCTCCGTCAGCGTGGTCTTCCCGGAGTCAATATGGGCCGAAATTCCAATATTCCGAACCCTTTCCAGTGAATCTCTCCACAAGGCCTCCTTTTCTTCCTTAAGTCGCGTGGCGGCAGCGCTGCCGGCTGAGAAATGGCGGCTGAGCTGGAAGTTGCCGCCAAGAAAAGCTGCAATCGGGGTTGCTGCCGGGCATTGGGAATTCAAGGGAGCTGTTTTGGCGGATGAACAGACTGAGTAGAGTAGCCGCGTAGCAGATGACCTGGAGGATTGAGCCATTGTTAGGGTTTTTGGGCAAAACCCCTGCGAAGATTCTGATAAGAATCCTCCCTGGGAAGCAGAAGATAGGCAAGCACCTTTTTCTGCTCTTTCACTGTTATTTTCGGATCAATACGGAGTAATTAACAAATACTCCCATAATAATAATAATAATAATAATAATAATAATAATAATAATAATAATAATAATAATAATAATAATAATAATACTCCCTCCGTCCTATAGGACGGAGAGAGTAATAAAAACAATTCCCTCAATAATAGTAATAATATTTTCTCAAAAGTAATACGGACAACGGAGTAGTAATGGTAGTAGTAGTAGTAGTAATAATAATAATAATAATAATAATAATAATAATAATAATAGTAATAATAATAATTACATTGTATGCTAACAATCAAAATTCTTTTATATTTTGTTCTCAATTTTCTTCATCCAATTCTCGTTTGTTCTATTTCGAACACTCTCATTCAAATCTTATTGTATTTAATCAACATTTTAAAATCACTAGATCATACATTGATACATATAAACATATAATGCACATGTTAGAATAATATATAATATGTTCAACTAAAGTGAATGATCAATGTTTTTTTAATATACAACAACTTAGTTAGATCTCACGAAAAAACAAAGTTTGGACTTCTATATACGTTAAAGACAATGTACTATTAATATATTACTCCGTATTTGATAAAGACACATATACGTATTTGTTAGAAATTAAACACTGTTTAAGCTTGATATCTTTCGGTATAGTCCATAACAAACTCCTTATAAATATTATGGATCACAAGTCAGTGTCGGTCACACTCACAAAATCACTAAAATTTAATTTTGAAATTAAATATCTCCATTGTACCAAAAAAATCTCCAAATACTATTCTCTTCACATCCAATAACTAATATTATATGTTTTATATTAAAAAAATCATATCACAAGCTTACTCTTAGTTTGATCATTCATTTTTTTAATGTTTAAGTGCATAACACACTAATCAATTTAAGATCTCTACAACGAATCATTCGAGTATACTAAGTACACTAAAACTTAAGTGTACTAAATTTGAGATTAGATCAGTATGACATTGAAAGTGTTAGAAAAAAATATTTAACGACAATATTTTGTTTTTATATTTTTAAAATTAATTAAAATCATTTAAACTTTATTCAAAGTATTAACCCTAATACGAAAAGTTGTTCCTAAGTTTTTTTTGAAGGAAATGATAACCACATTAATTCAAAAAAGGAACAACAAAGCTTGAGAAACTGGACACCCAAGCACGGTGATAATTTTGTCGCAATTTATATGATACAACGAGATGTGACTACTTTTTGGTATAATCAGTGCGCAATGGAGAAAAAAAGAGAGATGATGATGGGTAACCCTAGATGCTTCGACAGGGGATGAAGGAGCATGTCAATGGAAATCCTAGTTGCGTCAATTGGAGAACAAAGAGAGCATTGCAGAGGAAACTTTAACTGCGATTGCATTGATCGTGTATGAAGACGCGTCGTTGAGATCTACAACAGCGATCGTGGATGCGATGTGAAGAAGATGATGGATGTGAGCTAGCCGAACTCTGAGTTTAGTTAGCTAGGTTATTTGACTAAAAAAACAAATACAACATAATGCATAATATCTTTTATCCAATTTTGTTCCCAAGTTTTTTAATAGGAGAACTTGGTGACAATTTTTTTAAGGCATGTTTGGTGAGAAAAAGCAAGAATTCCTAAAAAATATCTTTGGTGAAGATAAAAAAGGATCCAATTATCTAGATATATGCTCCATATCTGCAAAATGCTGCAATTTCCATTCGAGATGTGTTAGCCGATTTGAAATCTGAAAAGCCTCATTTCATAGTTACGAGTTGCCTCATTTATTTCTTTAAGCACCTTTTTTGGTTTTTCCTCTTTTAAAAAATAATGTGTTTCAAAATACTGCGTATTTTTCTCATAAATGAATTTTATCCACTCACTCCTCATGTGATCTAAAGTTTTTTATAAAAATATTCGCCAATATAGTATAATACAAAATTAAAAAAATAATAAAAATTTCATACACAAAAATCCCGTAAAACCTTATTTTACATTTTAACCCATATAATATAAAGAGTATCTACATCAAAACATTCGTCCCCAAACACTTTTCATTTCGGGGGCCATAGTTACAAAAATACTCCCGGGTAGTAACTGGAAACCGCCACTCCACTCTATTGGGCGGTTGCCGGAAAAGGTAAAAACACCGGCCAAAGTTTTGAACCGTTCCTCTAACTCCGACGGCTAGATTAAAGCCACAGGCCTCACGTCCACCGGCATGAATTACGAGCAGCGCCTCATAGCTGCGGCGAAGTACACCTACGCCGACGACTCAGCCTCTGCAGACGCGCAGCCGCTCAGCTCCGCCGACTTGGGAGTAAAAGCGACGCTCAAGCCTCACCAAGTTGAAGGAGTCTCCTGGCTCATCCGGAGATATCGCCTAGGCGTAAGTGTCATTCTCGGTAAGGCGAACAAACTGAACAACTGAAATTTACACAAGCTTTTTATTGGCCTAATTTGTGCAATTTCACTGTTGATCTATCTGCATTCTGCAGGGGACGAGGTATGGTCTCCAATGATCGTGAATGCTACCCTGAAAGCATAATTTGATTGTTTTTTGAAATTGAAGAAGTATTTTGAATTAGAATTAGAATTAAATGTATAGTATTATTTTGAAATTGAATTTTTTGTTCCATTTTGTTTCCTTTGGGTGTGAAATGTTAATTGGCAGATGGGGTTGGGAAAGACTCTCCAAGAAATATCTCTATTGAGCTACTTAAAGGTTGCAAGCAGGTCTCCCGGCCCATTTTGTGAGTACCATTGCAATTGCTTGTACTGAGTAAAAGTTTCTAAGCAATCGACTTGAAAGTATTGGACTGGGAGCTTCCATTTTGTGGATTGTTATTGTATTGTCATAATGTCTTGCAGTGATATTGTGCCCACTTAGTGTGATTGATGGTTGGAAGACCGAGCTAACAAACTTTGCTCCAAAGCTGAAAGTTATCAATTATGTTGGGGAGAAAGAGCATCGCCGCAGTATGCGTAGGAAAATGTATGAGCATGCTACCAAAGAGTCACTCCAAGATGTATGTTACGAGTAATTTTTTTTCTTATTTCTTGCTAGTTTAATCCACTGGTGTATTGCGAGATATATTGTGATATTTGTACCTGCTAAACCCAAGTCTTACTCGTGCTATCATATCCTACACGTGTTGCTTGTTATGCTGTAATCCTTGCTCCTTCTTACCACAGGTTTCCAAGATGCCATCATTAGCTTTTGACGTTCTGTTAACAACTTATGACATATCATTGATTGATCAAGAATTTCTCTCTCAAATTCCATGGCATTATACGATAATCGATGAAGCACAGAGACTAAAGAACGCACAGAGAGTATGTTTCTAAGCTTTCCACTTTTTTAGCACTCTGTATTCAATCTAGAATCTGTATGGCTGGTTGTCAAGCAATTTATTTGGTTACCAACTGAATTTCTAGATGCAACGAATAAAATGATTTGCATTTTAATTCCATTGTTTAAAATATATATTGCATAATTAGACAATACTGCTGAGCAGATGTAATAACCTACTGCAACTACATTTTACACTGTTATACAGTATCATTATTACTTCATATTTGTTATTTGGATGGTAGTTACAGGACTCACAGTGTCAACTGTGAAATAAAATTTTTACAGGTCTTGTATAGTGTCCTCAAAGGGCGGTTTTTGATGCCGAGGAAATTACTGATGACTGGCACACCTATACAGAACAACCTTTCCGAACTCTGGGCATTGATGCATTTCTGTATGCCTTCAATTTTTGGGACATTAGAGCAGTTCCTCTCTGCATTCAAGGAAGCTGGAGATCCTCTATGTACAACTTTAATATTAACCTTTTATGTTATGACAGCATAATATTTCACTCACTTCCTGATCCTCACAAATGTTGATAAATAGCAGTCATGGTAGAATGGCATGGGTGTGAGAAGGGATAGAGTATCTATGAAGAGTTGGAAGGGCGTGTTTAAACAGGACTACGATTAGAGTTTTTGGTTTGTGTGTGTGGGTGTGGGGGGGGGGGGGGGTTATGCCTTAGTCTGTAGCTTGAGCATGTGTACTTTTTGTTCTTTGGATTTAGCTGCAAAGTCGGTATGTGTGCTTCTTTTGTCTATGCTCGTATTTCGTTTGTACTACTATGGTTTCTCTGTCTATCCTCCTGTGTTTGAGCCGGGGGTATTTTGAATTTAGCCTCTCTACTACCAAGTATGGGTAAGGTATGCATGCACGCCTTTCCCTGACCACACTTGTGAGATTTTACTCGGTCTGTTGTTGTTGTTGTTGTTGTTGTTGTTGGTAGAATGGTGTGGCGGTTTTTGTGTAAGCGTTCATAGACAATTTATAAAATGCCACCCACCACAGAAATGTCATAGGGTCCAACCTTCATATCCGTATGGTGGAATATTGGGCATCAGCCATAACCCACAATTAATAACACTGCTTGTCATGACTACTTTTTTATCAGGCTCACATTTATTCCTAGTGCATCTTTGAGTATTGGACTGTTTGAAATGTGCATAAGTTCACGTGACTCCTTTTGGAGATTGTGTGTGTGCCTTTTTTTCTTTTTTCTCTTTTTCCTCATTTCCTTATTGATTTTTCCTCATCTCTTTGTTTTCATATAAGCACATGCAACTAGGCAAGCACTTATTTGCATAAGTTAGTTAAAGAACTTAACAAAGACCCACATAATCAGTTGTTCACAATAAACATGAATGAAAATATTATACTGTCCATAATGTGTTCAGAACTTCAAGTTGATCGGTCCAAAATTCTGTCAGCACTCGTCGCAGGAAAACCCCCAAAACGAAAAGGCAATATCCTCAGTCGCATAATGATACTAAAACTGAGCATCACCAAGCATGTGATGTGTTGCAAATCACTGCAATTGTCACTCACTCTATGCACGGAGTATTAGGGCTATGGAAGTAGGATTCACGGTGCGAGCCAAGGTATGGGATTATTGGGATCTTTGCCTTTGAGTAACGGAAACTCCAATTTGGCATCCCTATGGATCAGGTAGGAGGTGGCTGTGTTATTGAAGGTGTGGGAGAACCCTTCTCGAGGGATGTCAACTTCCGAGGTATAACCCAGCAGTTGTCGTTTGCCATGCTGAAGGAGGAGTTGCTTCATTATGTTTTCAGATTGGTGAGTGCGGCAGAGTTTCTATGGGAAGTGGCTGGCAGAGAAGCCATGGTGGTGAATAGGGCTCCAATGATTTGAGTAATTGACAAAGTTTTATAGCTTTGATAGCCCGATCCATGGTGGAGTTTGCAACTTTGTACTCATGAGGCCGGCAACGGGAACAAGATGATGTGTGTTAAGACCTAGACTACGCGTCGTAGCCCATAGGGCGGTGGGTCCATAGTTTGAAAGGCAAGGCGACACATCAATGCACCTTCATATCGCCTAGGCGTCCTATATATATATATAATATTATATATATATATATATATATATATATATATATATATATATATATATATATATATATATATATATATATATATATATATATATATATAATGTCGTAGGTCACAAGTTTAAGTCAAATCTTTTTCAAAATTTTAAAGGGGCCCAAGGCGTCAAGGCGAGAGTAAGGCGACGCCTAGGCGAGCGCCTTAAGGTTTTCAGGGCGAGGCGAGCAGACTAGGAATCCAAGGGGCAGGGCCTTATTGCCTAGGCGATGCCTTACAAACTATGGGTGGGTCAGGGAAGAGGTCAAAGCTTTGTCCTTATGTATGGTGGAAAACTGCTGAGAGGAAGGGAAGCTTGAATAACGCAGTGAGGGTTGGTTATAGAAAGACTTCCTTTTGAATCTTATGTCAACACTAACTTCTTTTGTATTACCAAGAGCAATCATGTTTAAAGAACAAGAATTGTAAAACATGACGAAGCTACCTCTTTTACTAAATATAAGAAATCTGTCTAAATCTTAATTGGAAACAGAAAACTACTCTAATTAATTATCCTAGATTTTAGGTTTGGCTGATGGACCCACATTGTGTCGCTTGCGGATGTACATGCGACTGAGGAAGACATCAGTGCATGCATGTATCTCATACAAATTGTACTTTTAAGTTTGCTCGGGGATTGCATTCTTGTGCATTTTTGTGTTATGTCATATAATTTATTTTCATTGGCAACAATTGTGACACCAATCTGTCCTTACTCCAACTATGTGGTTATTCTTAAAGGTTGCAATATAGGAAAAGCCAATGGACAACTCAAAATTCTGAAGTATATACTTGGGGCCTTTATGCTTAGAAGAACTAAGAGTCAACTCGTTGAATCTGGAACTCTTGTACTGCCTTCTCTTACGGAGATAACAGTGTGAGTTCCTCAGAGTAATTGCAATATGCCAATGTCCTATTTTGGCTTATATTCTGGCTACCACCATGCACTCCAGTGAATATACAAGTAAATCAATGCATTCTTATTTCCATTTGCTATAGTGGTGGTGTTGCTATCTTGTATGTAAACTGTGAATGATATTGTCTGATGGCTTTCTTTTTATTGTGAAAATTTATTTGATAGGATGGCACCTTTGGTGGAACTGCAGAAAAGGGTGTATATGTCAATATTGAGGAAGGAACTACCCCAGTTGCTAGCTCTTTCTTCTGGAGGCTCAACTAGGTCATTACAGAATATTGTAAGAAAACAAATTCAGTTTAGCTACCTTCACATTTGATTGATCATACTATTCTCTAGAGCTTAAAAGTGCTCCACTGAATAACTTTTGTTTTGATTTGATTCATTGTGAGATCCAATGATTGGAGAACTTGACCATGCATCTCCCAGAAAAGGAGAACTTGAAAATTAATATAAAGAAGTCACATTAATATGTGACTGATCATGTTTTGCTTGCAATTAATCTCTTTAATAATTTCATTTTCATTTTCATGTAGATAGGCACCAACCAATGGCTTTAAATACCACTTTAGCCATAATTAAAAAGCAAAATCTCTCTTATGGACTTATTTGTTTCATTTTCATCTTAGAGATTGGCATAAACAAGAAGTGGCCTGTTTCCATGTGCACATGAATGACCAACTGTGATATTTCCATCTCTCACTGGAAATGTATTGACACTTTCTGGCATGCATTTTCCTGCATAAGTACTAGTGTTCTACCTTTTGATGTTTTCTTGTATTATCAAATTATGTCCATGACTCCATGTTATCCCTAAAATGCGTTATCTGCTTGTCTTCCAGGTAATACAGCTAAGGAAGGCTTGTAGTCATCCTTACCTTTTTCCTGGCATTGAACCTGAACCATTTGAAGAGGGTGAGCACCTGGTTCAGGTAAGGTTATCTTCACTTGATGGTAGTAAGGTTATTACTGTTTGTTTATGTGAACTGGAACAGAGATTTACGGAGTTTGGATATTCATATTATACTTCATCAAACATTAAAAAAAATTCTATACTAAAAACACACAGGAGCATATTACATTTCCCCCATTCAGTCTTTTGTTCTTTGACCATCTTGTGTTCAATAATATTGGTTTCTGGTAGGGTAGTGGCAAGCTTCTTGTTTTGGATTGTCTACTCCAGAAGTTGCATGCTTCTGGACATCGTGTTCTTATTTTTGCCCAGATGACCCAAACTCTTGATATATTGCAGGTATAATAGTTGCTGGTCCTCCTTATTAATGGCTGGCTGTTTTTTTCTTCAAAATCTTGTAAAAGATATTCTCTTGCAGGATTACCTGGAGCTGAGGAAATATTCCTATGAGCGCCTTGATGGTTCTGTTCGGGCAGAGGAACGATTTGCTGCAATAAGAAGTTTTGGCCAGAGACTGTCCAAAGGAAGTTCAGATTCAGAAGCTGATGATTGTGGAGCATTTGTCTTTATTATTTCAACGAGAGCTGGAGGGGTTGGATTGAATCTCGTGACTGCTGATACGGTGAGAATGGCACAACTCATTCATATGGAATTATCAATATGAATATGAATTTAGTCTCATTCATTCATCATTAGCGACATCTTAATCCCAACTAGGTTGGGTCGGTGGCATTAAATTTATAGTGCCAATTGGTTGCATAAATTTACTGAAGACTATTGTGCCAAAAGACTGGCAATGGGAAATACGAAAACCATCAACGTTATCATAGTTTATTTCAACATGCATGGAAAATATTTTTACACATCTATGAGTTGAGATATTTGCTAATTGATATATTCATGTTCAACTAGACAATTATATTACAGGATGAATGTTGTAAAATCAACCCGCAAATGTGAAGTACTTTGTCAGTGATGATAATATCCAATATTTGGAAGTTTAATTTCTTAACCCTATGTTTGGTTCAAGGAAATTCGGAAGGAAAGGAAAATAAAAGAAAACAATTCATCAAATTTTTCTCACCAAAATGTAAGGAATCCAGTTTTCTTTCTTCTAAGCCTATTTTGTCTTCTCATTTTATTTTCTTTCCACTTTTCTTTTCTTTTTTCTCTCTAACCAGACATGAAAATTGCTTTTCATCTCATTTTTCTTTTCTTTTCCCAAAGGACACCTTTCACATTTTCTCCAGTCTTAGCAGTTGTGTAGGATTGAAAGCACATTGTGTAAGGCCTTTGTTCATTGTGTCACGGTGTCACCCTTAAGTGCCTAACCTCCATAAACAGATAAAAGTTATTTTTAAAACTAAGTAATTCAACTTCTTGGTTTCCTACTGTTGTCAAATTGAAGCGGGTTATATTTTCTGTTTGAAAGGGATGATAGTCCCTCCGCATCCCTGTGGGTTCCTATCATTGTGATGAAGTAGGTTATATTCTATATTTCTATTGTTCTGTTTCAACTTTGAAAGGGATGATAATCCGGGAGCAGCTTAGTGCACCGTTGGGGATAGGGCCAAGACTGATAAATTAGTCTCACAAACAGTTCTGATTTCTTCACACTTGTGTAGCCCATATCAAATAATTATCCTTTCTTAAAATCTCTCCAACTGCAAAATAACCCCATTTTTCTGCTGCTGCATTCAGACATGGATTATGCATTTATGTCATTACCTATGTGCTCTATTCTGTGTTCTATTGACTTTTTACTCATGATATTGTGCAGGTCATATTTTATGAACAAGATTGGAATCCACAGGTGGATAGGCAGGCTCTACAGCGTGCTCACCGGATTGGTCAAATGAAAGATGTTTTGTCCATTCAATTAATTACCCGGAGGACAGTGGATGAGGTGAATGTGAAATATGAGAATCTACTTAATTAGCTGTTTGGTTTGCAGCTGAATATTAGTATGTTATCTGCATAGGTCATTATGCGCAGAGCAAATCAAAAATTACAGTTGAGCCACAACATAATAGGAAAGGATACTGCAGATGGGGATGGGAAAGAGAACGGGAAAGGAATTCCAGGAGCAGATTCTGGTGATTTACGGTCTATTGTACTTGGCTTACACATTCTAGATCCCTTGGAGAGTAGCAAGGGAAACTCTGATAAAGTGGATTTGAGTGAGTTAAACGCAATGACTGAAAAAATACTTGCGTTACGCAAGGAGAAACAGTTGGATAAGTTTGACCAGAAGTTTGAGATGAATTACATGGACATACTCGATGGGAGCTGTTCTATCACTCAGGGAATCTCCGGTTCTGTTGATCTTGAACCTGTTGTAGATGAAATTTCATACCAATCTTGGATTGAAAAGTTTAAGGAAGTATTGCAAACAAATGATACCCCAACAATGGAAATGGGAAGCAAGAGAAAATTGCCGGAGGAGAATAATTTAAAAGCTGAAGCTGCAAGAAAAAAGGCAGAGGAGAAAAAAATATCCAAATGGGAAGCTCTGGGATATCATTCATTGTGTGTGAAAGACCCAGTTTTCCCTGCGGATAAGGGCAATACATCGGATCCTGGCTCTGTCCATTTTGTCTATGGGGATTGCACACATCCCTCAAAGGTCTGTCCATCAGAGCCTACAATTATATTCAGGTATGTATGCATGCCCCCATGATTGTGCTTTTATAGAAGGTGTTCACAAGTAGAATGACTTGATACCCTTTTCATATGTCTTTAATTGGTAACTCTTGGTATACTTGCTTGAGTCTTGTTCTGTTTTGGTGTATTTGTAGAGCACAAGGTGCCAATAGATGATTTCATTTACTCCCTCAGTCCAAAAAGGAGTCCCATTTCAGGAAGTATTTTTGCCCCAAAAAGGAGTCTGATTTTAAGAGTCAACTTTGGTTTCAAGTTGAGTTCTTGTAAAGCCAAGCAGAAAGCGGTTATAATGAACTACTTTAAACAATCTTGAAATTAAGTTTTAGGAATATAAGTGACGAAATATGGTATTGGATAAAAACAGTGAGATATACAATAAAGTGAAAAAGGACAAAATATATTAGGGCTTACACAAATAGTAAGCCCTAAAAACAGCGAGAATTTTTTTTCCCAACATGCTTTATTTTGACCACTCATAACTTGTAAATATTTGTACCTTGATTGTGTTGACTAAAAACATAAAGTTGTACCATAATCAAACAAGTTTTTTTATAGAATAATTGGAGTATTTTTTTCAAACATATGCATGAGTTATTCTTGTGATAAAGTTTTTTTTTTTTGCTTTTTTTCTTTGATCGAGTTGGATAATGGCCAACGTCAATTTGGCAGCTGTGTTGATGATTCAGGAAGCTGGGGACATGGAGGAATGTTTAATGCACTTGCTAGACTTTCACCAAGTATCTCTATGGCATACGAGCAAGCTTCTGAATTTGGTGATCTTCACTTGGGTGATATCCATCTTATAGAAATTACAGGTGAATAATTTTGATCGCATCTGTTATGGTTAATGTGCCTGTATCCTAAACCTGAAGTGTAGAACACAGAGTTGGAAGGTGTCAAGGAACCAACTCAACCAAAAGCTCAAGCTTGTGGTTGTGGCCCAGGAACAGTTATTTATATTCTAACACGCCCCCTCACGTGCAGGCGTATTCTTTTTCGAGCCTTGCACGTGAAACCTTAATTTTTTTTTAAACTGGGTGGCGCTGAGTTTCGAACCCGTGACCTCTTAGTCAACGAGGCTCCGATACCATGTCAAGGAACCAACTCAACCAAAAGCTCAAGCTTGTGGTTGTGGCCCAGGAACAGTTATTTATATTCTAACAGAAGGTACCCCACTTCGATAGGTTAAGTCTGTCTTGGTATATGTTTGATGTTTTATAAAAGTTGAAGGAATAACATAACATGTGAGTGTATATCAATCACTCTTAACTCATTTTAAGTAACATCGTATCTATTGAGATATATACTAAGCTCTCCAGAATCTTCCAAAAGTCCATCCAAACTGACACTTAAGAAGAAAAATTACTTTTCCTTTCTCTTTTATTTTTCTTATAAGAGTTTGCTTGTTTCTTTTCAGTACCCTTGTTTAATTTGTTCTCATTTCCAGTCTTCTAGGAGTTGAAAACGTGAAATGCTTCTTAACTTTTGATTGGATGTATTATTGTTGTGGAATAGAGGATTCCAGTGGCAACAGTAGAAGCAGCACCTCACCCCACACTCCCCAATGGGTTGCTTTGGCTGTTGTACAATCATACAATCCGAGGAGGAAAGTCCCAAGGAGTAACATATCTATCCCTAACTTAGAAGATTGCCTTTCAAAAGCGTCCTATGTGGCCGCTCAGAAGTCTGGTATTTTTGGTTTCTATGCTCTCTTGATGTTTTAGAATACTCTGTATTTTTTTTCATGTGTCGTATGAATTGGTACAGACCATCTCTCCCCTCTCCCCTTGAAATTTAGAACTAAAATAGAACATCACTCTTCAAGCTCCTCAGTTCTTTGGCATTATGCAATTTGGGACCCATCTAATTTAGTCTCTAGACTGTTTTACTTTAGATATTAGTCCATCTTGTTAAAACTATTCTTTTACAATCATAAAATTTTAGATCATTAAAGATTATGGTTTTGGGGGCATTCTCAGCATTCTATTTTACCTAAATTTTTAAAATAAATTGGTCTTTACACATCATGTGTTACCCCAATATTGACTTTGCATATGTTTCATTTTCTTTGAACATGCACTCTATAACACCCCGAGTGTGGTGCAAACTCAAAAATTGAGGTAAATAATTGGTTGGAAAGCCTAGCAAATGGGGTGCTGATGGAGACAAGCCGTGCATGTTCAAAAAGAACAAAACGAGGCGTGCAAAGTCAAAATTTCGTGTAAAATATGAGGTGTAAAGACCAATTTCCCCTTTACAAATTCTGTAAAACATGTCCCATATTACATAATGCACGTCTAGAATTGAGGGACTAAAATAGCAACTTTTCCTTGATTTATTGCTCCCTCTATCCCCAAAAGTGAAGAGTGATGTTTGTAGAACCAATTTATTAACACTAGAATACATTGTCATTTCTCTCTCACAGTGACATAGAAAATTTATGCTGTTTCTGTCATTGCTCAATGTCTCACCTATGTCTTTCAAGCTGCCAAGAAAGCATGAGTGTTTGAGCTTTCTGCATGGACTATTTATTTAACTTTTTGGTTTTGTTATTTGCCGGTATGTGTGAAGCATCAATCCACATGCCACGAATTGGCTATCAAGATGGTACAGACAGGTCAGAATGGTACACCATTGAGCGTCTTCTGCGGAAGTATGCCGCCATCTTCAGCATAAAGATTTTTGTGTATGTCTGTCTCTCTTCTGCCTGAATGCTGCTGCATCTTTAAACTTTAACCTTTTCCTTATGTTTCAAATTTATGGTCAAAGTTTAAAAAATTTGACCAAGAAAGTCAAACCGGAAAAGAAATTTATGGACGGAGAGAGTAAGTAAACGAGCGATTTCCATTTTTGCCCCAAAAAAGGTCCAAATTGATCAAACGAAAGCTCATTCTTTAATGTAATTCATCACAAAAATTGTCAAGAGTCTCAATCCTCAAACAAGTTACCGATCATAAATTTAGTCAAACAAACAAACAATATTACCCCAGTGCCTCAACGGTTCCCGCCCATTATGGGGTAAGGGGGGTCGGATGTACGCAGTGTGAGTGTGTGACCCCTATGTTTAAAACATAGAGCGGCTGTTTCCAAGCGGCCCATGATGAGCGTCAAAACGTGCATTGACCAACTGCTCCTTCACAATTGCAAGAAGCGCAAACAGTTTAGAGGGCCAAATTGCTTTATTCCATCGTATCCCAAAGCCAAAAAATAGTGAATCTTCGGCTCCGCATGGGAATGAAATTAAATTTAGTCAAACCAACAAACAAATTTATCCGAGTAAAAATACGAACATGACTCACAATTTCTGACAGTCGTACAGTGGTCAAAGTGTCAAACAAGACTTGTTTTTTCTTGAAAACTAGCTAGTTCCCATCATGTCCTAGAAATATTAGTGTATCAGGCAAATGTTTATTTACAGTTGGTTTACAGATTACTTCTGCTACTGTATTGTATACCTATGAGCTCTAGTTATGGTATATGCATGCAGGTATTACTTTCGGCGTTCTGCACAAGCTTAGAGAAGAAGAACCCACTGCTCTGTATTTCTCATTCGCAGCTTCTTCAGTGAGTTCAATGTTTTCTTACTTGTTACTTTGTTAGTACTTAGTACTAGTGGGCTTATACACTGTTTACCGTACTAGTAATGCAAAAAAAATGGTGGAGGTGGGGTTATTAGGATATATATTATTGGATTTTTCTTCAATGATTTAGGAGCTTTATTATTGTACTTTAAAAAAAAGGGTGGGTGTCTATTATTATACTCCGTACTTTTGAGAATAGTATATAGAAAGAAATTTCAATTGGGGAGGAGGATGGGAGGTTTTGGCATCAAGGAATATGGATTTGAATGGAGTGAAAGAACCAAGAATTGGTGAAAGTCATAGCTAGCAATACATAGAGGAAGTATTCCTAACACTAGCAGGAACCAGCCCAATAATAGAAGTTGACTAATAAGCAAATACTCCGTACTACCATAATAATAATAATATTATTATTATTATTATTATTAATGTCTAACATTTTCCTCAAGTTGAATGTTGTGAAACGAGAGTAAGCTTGGAGACTAGACCCCTTGTATGCGGAGAAGAAAACCCCTTCGTGAATAAGTCTAGTAGGAATATAGAAATAGATCTTAGTTGCGTGACGAACAAGCTTAAGATTGTGTTTGCTGAGTTTTTTTCTTGGGAGAGTATTGACAATTGGAGAGAGGATGAGGAGTTTTTTCTTTTTCTCATTTTGGGTCATTCTCTATTTCTCTATCGTTTTTCATGCTGAGAAGAAACACATACAAATTTAATTTTTCAGTTTAGATCAAAAGAAGGGAGGAAGAAGAACTCTTTTAGGTCATTAGAAGCGGTGATTCTTACACCATGTCGGAATAATAGAATAATAAGTTTATTTAAGAATAACAACAGATACAAGAGAGTATATATATGAAATATTCTTGACACAATTATGAATTAATCAATATTAATTCCGTAATAGAAACTGACTAATAAACAAACACTATGACGATATACATCTTGAAAAAATGAAAAGTAATGCATGCATGCTAAAGGCATCTTGAAAAGAAACTATTTTCAAATACTTTTAAAGATGTTGGTCATGTAATTTGAGCCAAATAGCATATGCCACACTTATGAGTGCCCATGCATGCATGTCAAAGCTGGACTATTAAATAGTATATGGAGTATGTATTATTGAGACAACCAAGTTATTCCTGTATAAAAATACATATGAAATTAAAATACTACATATATATGAATCGTGATTATTTTGGGAAGCATGAATTACTAATTAAATTAACACCATATTACCAAAAAAAATTAAATTAATGCCACGATTCTTTTGACGTAGAATTTCAATGCCATATTATGACATTGGCCACTTGTTTAAAAAACCAACCCCAAATTACAAAATGTATTTAAGCTAGGAAGTATGCATAGATGCATGCATGTAACTATGTATTATACACTTCCAAAATAAAGGGTACATTCATTGTATGAAACATTAGACAGAGACACATACTCCGTATGAAACTAACCAACTTTTTCCCATTAAAAATTAATAAAATAAAAGCCACATAATATAACTATGATATGTATTGTATGTATTTTAAGAAGACTAATTTAGAAGTAAAAAAACCAATTCGAAAAGTAAGTGCATATAATAAGAGGGCTAGTTAGAAAGTAGTGCATATAATATAGTTGTTGGTGGTGTAATTTCAAGATGTTAATAATAATAATTAGAGAGCTCAAATAATTAGCTACCAAATGGGGGGCCCATGCAATTAATTGAATTTAAGAAAGACTTAAGTTTTGAAAGATTTGAATGGGTCCATCAGGATTTTCTGTCTCTTTCTTTAGCCACTAGACATGCTGCCCATTCCCATTTCCCACTCATATTTGTGTACCCATCCACTTAATACAAGTGTGGTAATTTGATTAATTTTTTTTGTTTCTATTGTTGTTAATTACTATTAGAGTCACAATGGCCTAAGCTAGACCTCGCCAAATGTATCGAGAGCCAAAATTCCAAAAGTCGATGTGTCGAAGGTGTTAGGCGTACATGTAGTGTCTATGACATGCGTGTCGAAGAGGACAAAATAGTCTTTCCAACCATGAGCTCATTGGAGAGCCCATTTAGTGAAAGCCAACAATCAACTACCAGCGATTGAAAAAGCATTGTGTGTTGCGTCGTGTGAGGTGTACCCTTGGCAGTCTTTGAAAATCTAGAGTACCAAATGTTGCTTCGACCCTTTTGTATGCATAAGTCATAACCGCATCAACTCTCTAAGGTGTCATGTGTGGGCTTTTGGTATGCTTTGTCCTTTGAAGGACAGTTTTTCAATGTAGACGCTTATTTTTGTTGTCGAGAAAATTAGGGTTTTGGGGTTTTGAAAATTTATTGAGAATCATTGATGTGAGATAAAAGTATTTATAAATATAATACTTAAAAATGAAAAAGAAAATATGAGGAACTAATAGTTAAAAAAATTGGATCAATTAGCTTAATTAACCGAAAACTAGCCTTGGAGCCGCTTTGATTGACTCCAAAAGACTAGTTATTTTAGAGCCAAATGGCTTCAATGCATCATGTAGTTTGAAAAACAAATACTAATATCATCTCTGTTCTCAAAACTTATTTTTAAGATTTTTATGGTTTCAAAAGTTGTACATTCGCTCCTTTCGACTATTTTTCATTCATTTTTTTTGGCAAAAAGGGGGGCATTGATACTAATTTGCAAACAACGGCGGACACTAGAGGCCAATATCTTCTTTTTGGTTTTTTTCAATATTTTAGAATTGTTCTTTGTGATATTTTAAAAATCAAAATTGTTTATGTTTAAAATAAGAATAAATGAAATATGAAATTTAATATATACTTTGTTTCCATTGAGTAAAGAGTGATGCTTACATTGTCCCAAGATCCACATTTAAAATGTGGATTTTGTTATATTTTTCATGGGCTTGCTATGAATATTTTCTTTTTTGTAATAGGTCTACTTTTTATGCTATAAATGTACTAAGATCCTTAAAATGGACATGAACCTTAAGTGCAAGAAAGAATTTGCCTTGAGTATAGCATTTTCATTTCTTTGTTATCTAAAATAAAAAGAATATGTTTAGATGTTTAAAAAGGAATACGAGGAATAGGAAAATAAAATAAAATAAAACAGAATAAAAATAAAATGAAAAAATATAAAGATAGAGAAAATACTCTTATAAAAAAACGTGCGCTCATAAGGTTTTTTCAAGACGTTCAAAAAAGTTATTTTTTTAGATGTCCAAAGAGGATTTTCTTTTTTATTTTAAAATACAGATTGAAAATTTGTTGGGCGCCGATCTTAATTGCAGCAATGAAAAACCAAGTTGCACGATGGAGAAATCAAATTGTAGTAGGTCGGCAATTAGTTTCTCCTCTTCTTTTTCTTTCTTTTTTTTTTTTTTTGAGATTTTGGTGTTCAAATCAATGAGAGCACCAATGATACGAACTTGTATCAGATAGGAAAGAACTTTGAGCATTCTTCAAGCTCCAGAAATTGAGACGAGAAGCAGATGAAGGATTGAGACGAGAAGAGAAATGGCGTACCGAGAGGAGAAGAGGTTTAGGATTTGTGTTGTTTATTCATTGATTAATCTAAAGGAGTTACATATCTATTTATAAGGAATGGATGAACACTCTAGCCCATCTAATTTCTAGCATGTTGGTTCAACAAATGCATCGATGTAAAGAATCGAAACGAAACCCTCAAAGGAGTTTATAATTCCGTTCACCTAATAAAACATAGATTACATAATATTACTACTAACTATAATTAAATATCTTACTCTACTATCTATAACACACCTGGCCATCACGGAGCTACCACAGAGGCCACTCGGTGTGGTCTAAGGGGTTAAGGCTCAACCTGTTCTTTTTTCAGGAAAAACGATAGACAACCGGTGAGAGTTGCAGTTTGCAAAGGCAAAAAGTGCCAAGGGATAGACTAGATCCGATTTCAGAGAACTGCGTTAGGAGGCAACTATTTCAAGCATAGCCGCATATGGGCTATAGTCCGTGTAGATAATCCAGGTATCAAGTGCAAGTTTCACTATTTGTCACCAATTTGTGTTTAAAGTCCAATTTATTTTTTTTACAATGACCATTTCAGTGACCGTCCGACCAAACTTGAAGGAGCCCTCGAGAATGAGACTATCTTTTAGGAAAGGAAAATGCTAGAGTCACAAATATATACTTCCTCCGTCCACCATAGATCTTCCCAATAGCCCTTTTTCTTTGTCCACAATAGATCTTCTCATTTCATTTTTTAACCATTAAAATACCACAACTACCCTCACTTACTTTATTTATTACACCTCAACCACCTCATTTAATACACTCCACCCATTTTCATTAAGGGTATTAAAGTAAACTTTCACCCTTTTTCAACTTTCCTTAAAAACCACCAAAAGTCAAAATGAGAACATCTTAGAGGGACGGAGGGAGTAGTTCACAAACTTGCTTTTTTGAATTTTAAATTAAAATATATTTTATTATTTTAGTACATCTTATTTCTAGGAAAATGTTAAAAAGGTAAGTTGGTGAATTTTGTGAATGGTTTGTTTGTGACTCTAGCATTATTCATTAGGAAAAAAAGATAGACAATGATGGGAATATGATGTCACTTCTGGGTAAGCTATCACAAAATCTTCCTACTAGTAGGTGGTCAAACCGGCCCATTCAACCGGATCAGCCCGGAAACAGATATGAGGTACTCATCATCATTGTGAACTGAATAAAAACTTCCAATATAAATGGCTCTCTTTACCCATCTCATCCACACTATAACTTAATTCCACAAGTGTATATTAAACACGTGCTTTCTTTCCTCTCATATTATTCCTTCAGTTTCATTTTTATATGAACAAATTCTTCTGTGATCTTTAGGTTCATATTCATTTTATAAATCTTAATGCATAAAATAATTATATGTATTGACCTTTGTAAAAAGAGAGAGATCATATTATGACTAGTCCATCTATTCCCAATTTATCGTTCGTCTTTGAATAACATGTAAAAAAAATTTCCTTTCGAAATGACTTTATTTACATATTTATATAGAAATAAAAAATATAATTTACTTATATAAAAATTACACCAAAAGTTCTACAAAATAAGTAGGGACATGATTATTTTATTTAATTATATGATTAATGGAAATGCAAACACAAACAAAAATTATCGAAAATTTGGATATGTAAACATGGCAATAATTTTGGGAGAGAGGGAGTAATAAAATTAGATTAATTTTAATCATAGTTAATTAAAAAATGAATGTTATACTAACACAGAAAATTTTTTTTGAATGTATTTTAGTAAAAAAATTTACATGAATTTAGACCTGTCAACGGATAGCCGAAAATCTGATTACCGTCCGCATCCGTATTCGTTTAAAGAAGAAATATACGCATCCGTTTTAAACGGATATTATCCGTATCCGATTAAGGATATCCGATTACTAAACGGATACGAATTTGGTGATTGTATATCCGATCCAAATATGCATCCGTTTCAATAACCGTTTATCCGAATATCCGATCCGTTATATATAGTTTTTCCAAAATTTTTTAAGTTTATAATTTGTTTTTCTATTGATATTTCATAATATAAGACATTTTTATATACAAAATAAATGTGTAGACACATAAAAATATATACAGACATATAAAAATATGTATATATGTGTGCTGTGTATATCTTTTTATCACATAAAGTTATCGTAGAATATCATAAATCATGAAAACAAAGAAAATAATTATCCCATACCAAATTATAGTTGATTTAATAATAGTTTGACTTTAATCTAATTTAAAATTAAAGTATTGTTTAATTTGATTTTAAAAATTGGAAACGGATACGGGTATATTCGATATCCGACGAATGCGGATACGGTTTTGATTTTCAGTATCCGTTAAGATCTGTATCTGAATTCGATATCCGACAAAAATAAACTGATACGGATTTGGTAATGGCACATCTGATCCGATTAATATCCGTTTACACTCCTACATATCATGAAATATCTTTTTTATAGGACTAATGTGCAAAATATTTACTCCCTCCGTCCCTAATTGTTTGTCCTTCAATATATATTTCTTTTTTAAGTATTTCACAAGCAAGTGAAAAAATTTAATAGAATAATACGTATTGTGAAATTAATTGATAGTTTAAATAAGCGAAATAATACTTTTGGAATATAAATTACAATGTTTAACCAAAAATTAGTTTTCACCATATAAGATGTGCAAGAAAAAATGTGCTGACTGTATATTACTTCGTATTCATAATATATATGAGGTATAATTATATTAATACAATATTGAATATACCGTATTTTATTTCTTAAATTGTACTTTAATAATGTCTAAAAGTGGGAACAATTTTCAGTGCTGGTGAACATTTAGTTAGAACAATGTCCAGTGTCGGTGGACATTTACTTAAACAATGACCAACGATACTATATTGGAAAATAAAAACATATAGTACTATATTGGGCAAGTCACTATATGTTTTAGTACTATTTACGTAAATTTCCCTAAAAAATATACTTGGTCCTATTCAGTAAAACGTACTACTTTCTCCGTCCCTAAAAACATGGGAGGTTTTGGTTTTTAAAGGATTTAGGGAGAGTATATTTTGGTATTGAGTTTTCAAAAATATCCTTTGATGTAATAGGTAAATGTAGGAAATGATAGGTAGATTAGTAGTGAATAGCTGTGATGTGATATGTATGTTAAGAAATAATAAGGATAAAAATGACCTTTTAATAGAAATGAGAAAATTTTAACAAGTGATGAATTCAAACATATGATCTGTGGACCAATAACTGGGCGCTAGTAATTCATAAAGTTTTATCATATTTTCATATCATTCTCTCAATCATTGATTCTTAATTGATTGCCCATTTGCTCCCTCCAAATTAAATCAACCCCTAATATGTTTCACCAAACACCCCTTATTTATTTATTTATTTATTTGACAGCTTTTCTCGTCTTAATAAATAATAATCAAAACAAATTTATATCTTACTATATGTTGGGGATTCCTCCAAGTCCCACACTGGAGGGAGAAAAAAAATGGAGCAAAATATATAGGTTCACCCAACTCCATTAGTATGAGGCCTTTTGGGAGGTGCCCAAAAATAAATCCGTGAGGGCTTGGCCCAAAGCGAACAATATCATACTAATGCGGGGTTGGGGTAAGGGCACGCGTAGTCCCAACACTATACATTCACATTTCTTTATTATAATTATATAATTACTCTCTCTCTCTTTCACTTTTTCAAATGTTCTTTGACTAAATAGGGCCTCTCTCTTTTTATAATTCATTCACTAAATTGCTAACATCACTTTTCACTTTTTTTTCTTACAAACTTAGCTTGTACGTACTTTATATGTTTACAACAAATAAATTTTAATTTGGACTTAAGAACCGAAATTAGCTACGTTGAAAATAATTTCAAGTAACCATAAAAAATAAAATGTACGTGAAGTTTATTTAGGGACGGGAAAGAACTATTCAATACATTCACACACAAAAAATTTTGATTTGTAAATACACTATGATGATCAGATACAAATACTACATACGGAGTACTACTTCCAATCTTGACTATTTGTCGCATTTTGATTTTTTCAGCCGATCATTTTCAACTTTTGACTTAATTTAAGTAAAATATCACCTTGGTTCCCATGACATTGGGGAACCAATGTCATAGGATGACCCGGAGGCGCTCCGGTGCCCCGTTCGTGAAATTGACGGTTCCTACCCCCCTAACCCCCTGGTAACCCCCCCCCACCCCGCCCCGACCCGAACACACCCCCCACCCCCCTTCAATTGCACCCCACAAGTTGATTTTGACTTTGGATTCAAATTTGACTTCAAAGTCAAAATCAACTCGTGGGGTGCAATTGAAGGGGGTTGGGGGGTGTGTTCGGGTCGGGGCGGAGATGGGGGTTTATCGGGGGGTAGGAATCGTCAATTTTACGAATGGGGCACCAGAACGCCCTCGGGTCATCCCATGACATTGAACGAATATCATGAGAACCAAGGTGTATATACTATTCCCTCCGTCCCATAAAACCTTTCTCCTTTCTTTTTTCATCCGTCCCATAAAACACTTCTCATTTCTATTAAAAAGTCACTTTTATCCCTTACTTTTTCATACCCTACCTATCACATCATACCCTTTTACTAATAATCTACCCATCAAATCCTACTTTTACCCATCACATCAAAGGACATTTTTGAAAATTGAATACCAAAATACACTCCCTTAAATCTCTTCAAAAAGCAAAACATCCCATGTTTCATGGGACGGAGGGAATATAACTTTCATTTTATTTGAGGTTAAATTTTTTAATTTTGACTGAAAAAAATCAAACTTTAAATGCTCGCATTAGAATTTGCTCACTCTTCACTTAGAAAAATGTAATCTCATATTAATTTTTTAATTTTCTTAGTCCAAAATATAACCATCTACTTTGATCTTAATGTTTTCGTTTGATCTTAAATAATGTTCCATTTAAAATATTCCCTATGATTAAGTTACAAGTCAAAAGATAAGACCAAGAAAAAAAATTCGTATCACATACTCCGTAGTATCTCGAGGTCACCTACCTCCTTTTAAACCCCGGAAATTGAGTACTTCTTTAATTATCTTATATTTCTTCCTGTCACAATTAATATTGTACAATTTGTTTCTTAATGTATTCCAAAAATTGTATCATGAAATGTATTCTAATAATTTATACTTATATTTTAATGACTTACATTGACACAAAATATAAGTGTAATTTTTTGGGTACATTTTGGGATACAAGTAGATATATTAATTTGATTTTTACAATTTTAAAAAATAATGTCAGTAAATGCGACTAATAAATGTATTGTTAGAATTAGTTTAGATGGTACTCCATCCGACCCAATAAGAATATTACAATTACTATTTCGGTCTCTCGATAACCTTTGTTCGTTTACTCCATTTGGTTAACCATTTGATAAAATAAAAATTAATGTCACATGCATCTTGTTTTGTAGAGCTTTTGATCTATACTTTTGAACGGTGTCATTTTTATTTTTTATTTCTTTACTAATTTATTAAAAAAAATGATCTTATACGAGATGATATTTTGCACATCGCTCGAAGTGTTGCAAACAATTTGGGCGAGAGAGTATATAAAATCTTGTAAAACACTTGATCATCACTAAAAAAAATAAGTACGTGAAACGTATTTTTAGACACCTAAAAAGAAAAAAGGATAAATAGTTTAATTTGTTCAATTCTCTTCATTTATTCTTATTACTTACTGAATATTACTCCCTCCGTCCCCCTGTATTTGTCCACATTTGATTTTTGGAACTGTTCATCTACACACTTTGACTCATCAAATTCTCTCAATGCGTATGCCTAAATATATATTTTGATTTGTCTTAACATATAGATTATTAATATATAATTTTTATAATTTTTTAATATATAAATTACAAGATAAAATGGATTAAAGAAGTGCATTGGATGGTGTGTAAAAATGAAAGTGGACAAATACAGGGGGACAGAGGAAGTACTTATTTTTGTTCAAATCAGATCAGATGAGAAATAACTTTAAATATAACTTCAATGGAATCAAACCAGATAAATTTTGATCAAAACTCATGTCAATGAAATTAGAATCAACCAGATTAAGTGAAGAGAACAAACCCAAAATTCTTTCGGAGAGTATCTTTTAGATCTATTCCCATTATTTTCTTACTCCATATTAGGCTATGTGTTATGACGTGGTTTGACGTTGTGTAAAAAAGTATGACTTGAAGTGATAAAATTATGTGTGGCATAGTGGATGTGAAACCGTGAAGGGGGGCAATGAAATGTAAACGTGTAAATTATTTTGATTGGAATTGATTGAAGTAAATGTATGCTAAATTTGGATTAGAGTGGTAAAAAAAAGTTTATTTTGGACAAATGCAAAAAGTAAAAAAAAAAAGAAATCTCATGCAAGAGAATAATTTGTTTCTTCCAGCAATATAATTTGTCCCATTACCGAAAAAGGTAAAACAATCTAGTGATTGAAGCCAAAAATACATATATAATGTGTCCACTGCACCTTTATCACCATCATATTATAATTATAATAATACTAATAATTCAATGTGAAATAAACTTTTGTTGTCCCCTCCAAACCCTCCAAAACCAAAGAAGACAATTTCTTCATTGAATCATATCTACACTCCACAAGCAATACAAAGAAGAAGCTTACAAAATAAAAAAATTGTTCAAAATTTTTTACATTAATTTCACAAGAACTCAAGGACTTGTTAGCAAAAAAAACAAACAAAATAAAAACTCAACAAATTCTGAACTGTGACTGCTATTCTTCATAAATTACATTAATTAATTAATTAATCAATCTGTCAAAAATATCCCGAGCGAACATAAAGTTTCTGAAATTGACTTTTTTTTGGAGAATTATTATTTCTATGGACATGATTATTTTTTTTAAAATCGTGGGGATTTTTCTGCAATTTTATTCTTAAAATTTCCTGAATTTCCTATAAAGATAATAAGTAAGATTGAGCTAGTAGCATTCCCAGAAGAACGGCTCATCGAGCCGGAGTCCGGCATCCGGTTCGGCCAGCTGCCAACCCGAGCTAGATCCGCCGCCGATGAAGAGATCCGGCAGGTCGAAGAAGGTGTCGTCGTAGTCTCCGTTCGTGGACGGAGTATTCGCCGATTCCAGCGCGCTCTCCGACGTCAAATTGCTCGACGACTGGCAGCTCGGCGGCTCGAATGCGGCCTCTGCGGCCTTCGCGGCGGCGGCTTGGATGTCCTTGGGCGAATTGGAGGCCGGACGGGGGAGGCGATCGGCCAAGTGAGGGAAATTGAGGTAAGCGGAGGCGCCCTTGATGGCCAACGCCGCCACGTCGTGCGCCCGGGCCGCCATTTCCGCCGTCGGGTACGTCCCGAGCCATATCCTGGACTTCTTTCTCGGCTCTCGGATTTCGGACACCCATTTTCCCCAATTTCTCTTTCGCACCCCTCGAAAAGTGGGGTGTTTATCTTCGCCCTCCATCTTTCGCCTTTTCTTACTTCCGCCCCTGCTTTCCTGTTTTGGGCTTTTCTTGGGCTTTAAGGAACTCTTATTAGTAGCGCAGCTGCTGGAGGCGGAGGAAGGGGAGGAGTTGGAGTTGCCGGAATCCGCCGGGTGCGAGACGGCGGAGGAGGAGGTGGAGGCGGCGGCGGTGGTTGGGGCGGATGAGAAGTAGTAATCATGGGCTTTTGCTCCCATCACTAGAAGAAATTATTCAGAAAAATTGGAGAGACCAAAAAAAAAAAGAGGTTTGAGATGCAATGGAATGTATGGTTGAAGGGTCTTATTATAAAGGTCTTGGCAGTAAATTGGGCTTTGCTTTAAATGATGGGGGAAAAATTAAAAAATAAAGAGGAGTGGGACCCAAATCACACAGCCCACAAGGGAACTACTTGCTTAGCTGTCCACCTAGCTAATTATGTTAGACATGTGAAAACTAGTTAAACCTCTTCATCTCTCTATTTTCAAACACTTTAAAGTTTAAAGTAGAGAAAAAAAATATTGAAAATATATCAAAAATATGAGTTTTATATTTTTATTTTTGAAAAAAAGTAAAAATACACTTACATTATCAATTATGACCATATATATTACTAAAAAATACTGTGAAATATCTATATGCAATGACAAATTACGAACTCTTGTTTTGGAGATAAAAACATGGAGCTCATATTTAGGTACTGTTTTTATGTTTTCTCTTATTTAGGGCGATTTCTTTTAAATTATACTTCGTATTTTTTTGTTTATATGTTTTTATTGATAAAATAGTCTTGTCATGTTTTATTTAATGGAATTTCTAATTTAAAATTTAAATTTTTCATGTTTAAAAATGTATATCAATTTTCAAGTAAATTAAATTGAAAATAGTTATTAACTCCGATAGAACGTCATAAAATGGATCAGAAACTTTTCTCCATGACGGAGAGACTATGTGTTTATGCTTTTAACAACATCTCTAATCATGAGGATTTCTTAACTATTAAAACTTAATGTCGAGCCTAAGTAGAGCTTATATCGAGTCTAACTGGAGCATGAATTACTTAATTTATCAAATGAGTTACTTAGGCTAAGGAATTGAATACTCCGTATATATTTACTAAGCAACTATTCTTAGTTAAGAACACTCCCCTAAACAACTCCACTAAAGTTGATCTAATATGACTTTAATACAGATGGAGTATATAGTTAAAACAAACTTATGATATATATACTCTGTAAATAATATTTTTCCTTTCTGAGACTTTTATTTTAATTATTTAAATAATGTTTTAGGTGAAATTAATAATTTCTTCATCATTTCAAATAACACTCGTTTTTTTTAGAGCACTATTCCCAGATTCTGAACTATTTTTGCCCCAATAATGTCCCCTATGTCATTTTTTCCTATGTCTGTCACTGCTTAATCTGTGTTATTTACCATCCACAACCCCTTCTCACTGTGCTTTAGCAACGAGTTTATTAGGATAGTATGCCAGCTTCTAATACAAATGTGTCTTACCATTTGTAGTTAAAAGATTTGATAGATGTTTCAGTTTCCTTTGCACTATGCATCTCTAAGGAGCAATCAAAAGAAGCCTTAAAACCATTTGATATAGGCAAGCTAAAAAGTAGGGTTTTATCTCTTAGTTCAATTTGGATGGAGAGTTCTAAAGGGAAAGATTTTGGCTAAAAAAGTTGGCATGTTGTTTCGTAATGAACACGCCAATAAGATTAAAAAAACATTACGATGCAGATAGATCCACATCTCATGAATAAATAACTATGTCCCGTCACTTCATTCTAATGGCTAGATTTTCGAGGGGTTTAATTAATACGAGTACTTTAATTGTGCAACTGCACACCTCAATACTAATAATTGATAATAATAGTAATAATAATAATAATAATAATAATAATAATAATAATAATAATAATAATAATAATAATAATAATAATAATAATACAGAGTAAATGGAGTTATAGAATTTATTTTCTTAAAATGAAGGATTGTTTTAAAGCATACGAAAAATGAAATATATAATTCTTTTATATGAGTAACATTTCAACCATAAATAATCATAAAAAAAACCCCACAAATAATCACTAGGAGGATCGGAGTAATTAATTAAGTAGTACGTAAAATAAAATCAAACATACCCTATATTATATTTCTCAACTCCAATGCATAGTTTTCTAATAGTGTTGACAATAACTAATTTTCAATTAAGACACACATATAACAATTCCACACTTAAATGTGAGTTGAAAGAAATCTTTTAGAACATTTAAAGAGTGAAAACAATAAAATAAAATTTACTTTTAATTTCCCACAGTCAAACATAACATTAATTAAAGAGTATTTAAAATCAAAGTAGATAAAGTGAAATACAATTAATATAATACTCCGTTTTAAGTTTTACCATATGTTCGTCGTATGAAGAGTTCATATGATTGAATAATTAATTTTTCTCTTAAAAACATTTAAATTTCAGGGGAGACCATCAAAACGTACAATACAATTTGAATTTAGAGAAATAATAATTTTGTCACATCTCTTTCTAAAGAGTTTAGACAAGTCCATCTCATTTTAACGGCCTCAAAGCATCATAGCCCCCCCCCCCCCCCCATGTACAAATTAAATAATTAATGATTAAAATAAACACAGTTTTAATAAATTTACAATATAACTAAATATATACTTTTAACATAATTTACAGCCAAAGATTGACACAATTTAACCAAAAATTTCAAAATGTGGCAATATTTTAGGGATGAAGGTAGTATATTCTGAACTTACAATTTCAATTTGAATTTTTAGTTGTGCCGATTCCTTGATAAATTCGGAGTAGTAATATACTCCCACCCGTAACAAAGGGATATGATTACATTATGTGATTTATTCATGCATGTGTGACATTCTGAGATTAACTTTAATATTTTGAAAAACTTCCTATCAGACAATAACTTTTGGCTTATTCGCGTTCACATAAGTTGTAAATTTTTCCTGTTACAAAATTATAGCATAAAGCGTTAACACTAATCACAAATACTATTGTTAAACGAACATGAAATTTGGAAACAAAAAAGAAAGTTTGGATTGAATTTTAGTTGTCTAATTACTAATGGTTTAAAAAAAACGTATGGGAGTGGGATTCATGAATAGATTTTCTTACATTCTTCCGGCTTTTGTGTTTCCATAATGGGGAGTAGTCGTTTTTTGACAGCTCAAATCTTTTACTACTTGTGTGACATCTATTTTGTACTGATCCAACCTTGCCAGGCTTGTTGATAACCAGTCATCATCTCATCTTCTACCTAGCTAACTAGTGTCATATATATATGGTTAATTAATTATTAATAATACTCCTTCCGTTCTAAAATTAACTTTCCATTTTGATTTTTGCAGTCAAAGTTTTTAAACTTTAACTGTATATTACGAAAAAATATATTGAATTTTCATATAATTTTGGTGTCAATAGATTCATTTTGAAACATAGTTTTGAAATACTGTATATTATTTTGATAATATATATTCATATAAAAATGGAGATATTAATGGTCAAAGTGCCGCATTGGAGACCGTGAAAAGTCAAATGGGAAGTTAATTTTAGGACGGAGGGAGTAATTATTATTCTTATTATTTGTCAATGAATCACCTGAACCAATATAATGGAAACCTCATGGGAACCTTGGTGAAAAATGAATGAGTATCGCATTTCAATGTCTTTTCTTGAACTTGTCATAGCGTAAAAGAATTTTCCAGGATTTTCAGGAAATGGTATGGTGTGGCCGGATGCATGATAATAGTGTATGGGGATGCATATGTCAATGAAAAAATCAAAATTATAATATTGACAACAAATTGGTACACATGTCACACATGTCTTGGGCCCATCTTACATTCCAACCCATCATTTTTTGGTCAATTTATTTTTTTGTATTCTACTAAGCCAAATGATCGGATGAGATTGTTCAATTTATGTATTTTTTTAAAAATTTATTAAGGCCCTGTTTGGTACACAGAATTCAAATTATGAAATTGGAATTGAGGATTTCAATTCCGGTGTTTGGTAGCACAAAAATTATGTGGATTTGGAGCTGGTAGTGCAAAAAATGAATTGGAATGGATGAATTCAATTCTATGGAATTGAATCCAATGGAATTTCAATTCCAATTCTATCAATTCCGTATACCAAACGGACCCTAAATTTTCGAGGCCACTTTTTTATTGTTGAATTTTCACGATCTCTAATATTATGCAGAGTATGTAGAATGAAGTATTTCTTTTTGTAATAAATATATGTATATAAATAAATCTAAAGAATATTATATTTTGAAATAAGTGTGGTCATGATTTTAAATTTATATTACAAAAAATGTGTATTATCTACAACAAAACTTAATCCAAATTTGGGAATCTTGACCACGAATTCAACCATAAAAAATACGGAGTAAATTACAAACGAACGTTATGAAGATGGTATTAGCTTATATCTTCGCTTGAGTAACATAAAAGGTAAACAAGTATCCAAGATCTTATGGGATACTTATCAGGTTTCGTTACGAACAGAGACATTGGTTCATTGTGCGTCAATATATAGATTCAGAAAGCATAAATTGATATTACAATTATAATAATAACGTCAATAGCGTAACACTAAAAAAATATGGAGAACGTGTGAATAGAGGTATACATCTTCATATACACCATGCATTTTTAATCATTTAAATTCTTGTTTATTTTTTAGGAATGAAGTTTAAGTAGTATGAAATGGGGTCTCTTGGAAATGGCATGTCTGCTTTCGAGTAGATGCAAAGTCTGCATAAGACACTCTCTTATTATACCAGTCCTGGCGTATACTATTATTCTGGAATCTACCCGGATTGTTGTTTTTTTTGTTGTTTTTAAAAAGATTAATAAATGCACATAATACTTTCTTTAAAAAGAACAAAAACTTCATCTCCATTGTCCTGAAAAGCTTGAAAACTGAACTGGGGATGATGTCCCGTCGAGTCAGGAACCAGGATCTCATGTACCAATTATATACACTCTCCCTCTCCAAATTAGAGTTGGAATTTGGAAAAAAAACTAAATTAAAAGTAAAATATTAAAAATATATTAAAATAAGAGTTTCATATTTTTTATTTTCGAAATAAGAGTTAAAATGCATTTACATTACCAATCATTATCATATACATTACGTAATAAACTCCTATTTAGGGAATAAAACATAAAATTTACATGTACATGCAGTGACACATTACCACAAATCCACAATATAAACTCCTATTTAGGGAATAAAACATAAAATTTCTATTTTGGTACTTTCTTCTTAAAATTATGAGGTACAATTGCATGCTTTCTTAATTTATTTTATTCACAAATTACTCCGTAGTTAGGTGGAAGACCTACATAAACCTCGTGTGATTCTATTGATGTTGTTTTGTGAACTTCTCTTCTCAATGGTAGGAAGCTCGCTTCTCAGATTCATGGAAAAACTCACTTAAGTTGGAGCCTTATTGAAGGCGGATGCTTTAATTTGACATTTTGTATGTTAAGGTTGAAAAAAGTATGAACAGATACAATATAGTAATAGAAATAATACTAAAAAATCAATGTTGTTTTGTTTAATTCAATTTACGGTAATATTTTAACGGTTTTCATTGTCTCCACCCCTTAATAATGAAAAATGCTAGGAGTACACCAAAGATGTACCCCATTTGTCCTCCACCCCCTCCATTACCACAAAAATGGGCAAGAAATTAAAACAAAATTAAATAAATAAAAATGGGGTTAAAATGAGTGGTAGAGAAAGGGGTGGGGGACAAATGGGGTACACCAGGTACACCTTTGGTGTACCCCTAGCATGGCTCCTTAATAATTTGTAATTTTTTTATAATGCATGATATAAATTATTTACTTTAATTTTTAATAATTATTGATATTAATATAATAAAGAGTAATTCTATAATTGGTCCTTTATAATAGGGGGTTTCCCTATTTAGTCTTCTATTATCAAATATTACCTCAGTGGTCCTTCTTTTATGGGTATCTTTCCACAAGTAGTCTTTTTTGATCTTCTATCATGTAGGAGTTAATTTTAGGGCTAAAAGTGTAATTTCACAATGATAATATATCTTTTTTATCATGCACAATTCCAAAAGTTGTTCCGTTTGCGTCGTTTGTGAATTACATTCGCTTTCTACTACTACCATAGTCTACAAATATAGTCATTCGTCGGAATCCTAGCCCATATTCATATTCATTATTTTTGTGTTATCTACTTAACCAATATCAGAACACGTCACTAGACATAATGTTGATGTCAAATTATACTTTTAGCCTTTAAATTAACACTCACATGACGGAAGATCAAAAAAGGACCATTTGTGGAAAGACACCCTTAAAAAAGGACTACGAAGGTAATATTTGATAATAGAGGACTAAATATGGAAACATTCATGTTATAAAGGACCAATTATGAAATTTACTTTATAATAAACTAGAGAGTATACTTTAGGGAGTATATTCAAAAAATTACTTTCATGTATGTGAAGCAAGTTTTGCTGAAATAACTCGCAGGTCCCTACATTTTAATTTCCAAAAAAATCAAGTACTCTTACATTTTGTGGTAAAGTTTGGGAGGGGACATTTCATTTAATATTTCGTAGATGACTGTTTAAAATGAATTATTTCTCATTTTGTCCTTACTATAATTATTTTAATTGCATTTATTTTTTATATTAGACAAACAATTTTAAATTTTTGAAAAAAATACTTAGCTTACATAAGGAATTGAAGAAAAACTTTATTAAAAAAGAAAAAAATAAAGAAAAAGGAAATAAAAAGTGAACGCGCTGAGCTTTATTAACATAAATCATTGAGGGCGAAACAAGAAAATAATATTTTTTAACTACCATTAAAGGAATAGTGAACGGAATGTCTCCTCATAGTCTTTACAACAAAATGTAAGGAACCTTGATGTTTTTTTTGTAAAATGCAAGGACCTACAAGTAGTTTCAACAAAACTCGTCACCCGAAAGTAATTTTCTGGAGTATATTATAAAATTACATTAAAAAATTTATGAAATACAAACGACTTAACTAATTTATTGTAATAAATACTTAAATTAAATAATAAATAAAAAGAAGATAGATTGACTATGTAAATAAAAAATAAATGGTGGGTGTGATAAATTGAAAAGTTTTTCTTTCTTAAAGTTAAGATTCACATGTGAAATGTTGAAATAATGTGGATCTTCTAACGCATTTCAAGGCCTACTAAGTGGATTTTTTCAAAAGGCTTAATCGTATACAACACCAATGCACAAATTAAATGTCAATAAAATGACCGTGGACTTTAAGATCATGTAAGAATCTTTCTAACTTTTGAATAGTGACCCCACTCTTCCACATTATTTCAAGGTCCGCTTGTGCGGTAGTATAGAAATAAAAACAAAATTCCATATTGAAAATTTAAGTTAAGAATTTATAAAATTAGAGATGTTATAATTAACTATTTTATTTTATCCAATGATTGACAAAAATACTTAAGTAAACAAAGTTATCATGCATGATTAAAATAAGTATAAAAAGAATACATATTTAAAATTAAAGCTACATCATACTCCGGTATATAAAAAATAAGGAGTACAAAATAATAAAGGACATGACTATTTTAATTTTTCAAATAATCGATAAAAATACTTACGTAAACTAACAAAGTTACTGTATTAAAAATAGGTATAAAAAATTTACATGTGTGTAAATATAGATCACAATTACCCTTACATAAACAAAGTAATAAGGGTAATTGTGTCCATTATATTCATGCCATATTGAAATGTTTTATGAAACACGTATAGTAAGATGAGAAAGTTGAAAAGGTTTTGTGGGACAAGTGTGTCGAAATATTGGAATAATAATATTGCTCCTTTAATTATGGAATACATGATAGAGTATATATAGGAGAGATTCCTAACACAACTAGGAATAGAGAATGAAGTCTAACTAAAATACAACATCTACTACAAATAGGATCAGGAAGCTGACTAATAATGAAACACTACCATAACCAATACTACAAGAAGTACTATTAGTATTATTGTCTAAGAGAGTGAACTTAATATCAAATTTTTTTAAATGTCAAATGTGGCAAGTTAATTTCTAACATTTATGTTAAGATATATGGCGTAGGTAATACTGTATATATAATGCTCCCATGTGGCCACTATGTGGGTGTTTTAGAGTAGTAATTAGAGAAGTGACAAAATCTGGCCGGCCGGCCGGCCGGCAATGCACGGCAAGAATCATGTCGTCCGGCGACATGAAAAACGTGATGGTGTTTGGTTTGGTACGTGGTAGAGGGTGGTTAATTAATGAGCTTTACTATTTGGAGTATTTGTTAGCTCAAAAAATTATGGACTATATTTATATGTCACTCGATCGACGTTGCAGTAATAATGCAATATCTATAGTCCTCCTTTTTTTGTTTCAATGAAATTCGATCTTTACATTTTTTTATATCAAATTACTCCACACATTAGTAAATATAATGCTAAATAAATAAATGTTACGCAGCATAAACTTTAATACTCCGTATATATAATAAAACTACATCTTAAAATTATCGTATTTACATTAAACATATGTAAACTTTTTCATGATTTTTTGTCAAATTTGTAAAATTTAAACAAAAAGTCAAACTGTACATTTATTTATTTTTTTTAGACAAAAGAATTGAAGTAAAATAATACTCTTTTTGTTTCATAAAACGGTGTCTATTTTGATTTTTAGGAGAAATAAGGAGTGAATATTTGTGGTAATTTTCTAATTTTACATTTGATGTGATGAATAAAAGTAAAATGTGATGAATAGAATGTTAGTAAAAAAAGTATGATGTGATAGGTAGAATTAGAAAAGATATGGGTAAAATGATTTTTTAATAGAAAGTAGAAGTGTTATGAGAAAAATAAAAAATGAAAGAAGAAGTATTTTAAGAAACAAAGGGAGTATAATGTGTTGCTATCTCTCTCTCATCAAGCCTATGCTCCCTCTCTCACTCACAAAATTCTTTAGGGTTTAACTTTTTTACCACATCCAAATAATACATGGTTTGAAATAAATTAGTGTTAAATGATCACACGCATCATCACAGTAGAAAGTCTCATTTTGGAGATAAAAATATGAAGCTCTCATTTTGCTACTTTATCAATGTTTTATTCTGATTTAGAGTGATTTCTTTATATCTTATCCTCTTATGTATATTATTTATTCAGATAAAAAAAAGTTGATTATTATTATGACCCAAAAAGAAAAATAATTATCAAAAGTACTAATTCTTTCTCAAATAAAATATTTAAATATAACTTTTCTAACCTTATTTATTCTATAATTTTACATATTGCTAATGAAAATATGGCAAAATTTTTTCATTATTATTTAAAGAAATCGTTTAAAAAAAAAAAGAAGAAGAGGAGCTAGTAATGATGCTATATATGCATGCCGTGGTCCTCTCACACTACATTAAAAACGGGAAGCATTATTTAGGTTGCATGGGAATGCATGTCTGCTGTGGTCCTAATTTAGCTAAGAAAGTTTGTATACATATATATGTACGATTTGCTTTATATATCATCCTTATAATTAATTAACCAGCTAGACGTACTAAATGCAACTGCTAATTAATTATACTCCTCTGTCACATAACTATGATGATTTGGTTACGAATGATGAAATTTGCCATCGTTAGGTTATTTTGACAAATAATAATAACTCACACAAATAAATTTAGAAATAAAGAAAAAAGTTTGGCATGGATCTTCTCACACTTTTGTTTTTAATTTTAAAAATCTTTATTTCAACACTTTAAAATGATTATTTATCATATATGGAGGTCCACCATAGATCTTAAGCGCACGTAATAATTTGCATTATTTGAAAACTAGATTCAAAAAATACATCTTTTGTCCATTTTTAATTTTTCGAGACAAACTAAATGGAATTTAATTATCAAACATCTCTACCCAACACAAGCTATTGATGATGGATGTCATGATCAGGTGGGTGAAACATAGGAGAGCTACGGGTGGCAACACACAAATTCGGTGGAGGAGACTAAGCGGGGAGAAAATCTCTGAGTTGATCAGGCGAGTGCAAGAGAAATGTGCGTGGGAACCTGTCGGGGAGCTGAGGCTACTGATATGTGGGCGCAGACTGCTAACTGCATCAGGGAAACAGCCAGGGAAGTGTTAGGTGTGAGCTCTGGTTCTAGGAGTAGGCATCAGGGTGATTGGTGGTGGAGTGATTCAGTTCGAAGTAAGGTGGAAGCCAAGAAGGTGGCATATCTGAGGTACATGGATTGTAGTGATGAGAAGGAAAGAGCGGCGTTACGAGTGGAGTACAAGAAGGTACATAAAGAAACTAAATTAGAGGTTACGAGGGCAAAGAATGCTGCCTTTGAACGCCTCTACAAGGATATAGAGGAGAAAGGCGGTGTTAATCAACTGTTTCGGCTTGCTAAGGTGCATGGGAGGAAGGCCCGAGATCTGGACCATGTGAGATGCGTGAAGGGAAGCGATGGTAGAGTGTTAGTTGAAACGGCCAAGGTGGCTAAGCCCTGGGGGAGTACTTTTGTTAACTCTTAAATGCGGGAGGAGACCAGAGGCTAGTTCTTGATGAGCTGGGGCAGTCCGAGGCGTCTCGTGACTTCGGGTATTGCAGGCGCATTTGCTTGGAAGAGGTGGCTCGGGCTCTTCGCGGGATGCGTAGTGGGAGAGCTTTGGGACCAGATGAGATTCCGGTGGAGTTTTGGAAGCATGCGGGTCGTGGTGGGTGGGTTTGGTTAACCAAACTCTTCAATGTTATCTTTCAGACAGCTAGGATGCCTGATGAATGGAGGTAGAGTCTCTTGGTCCCTCTGTTTAAAGGCAAGGGTGACATTCAGAGTTGCGAGAATTACAGAGGCATCAAACTGCTTAGCCACACCATGAAGGTTTGGTAGCGAGTCATTGAGTATAGGGTGCAGAAAGGGGTATGCATTTCTGAGAACCAGTTTGGTTTCATGCCTGGAAGATCAACTACAGAGGCCATTCACCTCGGTGCGGAGGTTAATGGAAGAATATAGGGCTAGAAAGAAGGACCTTCATATGCTGCTTATTGATCTTGAGAAGGCGTACGATAGGGTGTCAAGGAAGGTTTTATGGAGGTGCCTTGAGTCGAGAGGAGTTCCCATCGCGTACACTCGGGCGATCAAGGATATGTACGGTGGGTCTAGGACTAGGGTAAGGTCCTCCGAGGGGCGACTCCGAGTCATTCTCGGTAGGGATGGGGTTGCACTAGGGGCCTACCCTTAGCCTTTTTTGTTCGTTTTGGTTATAGATGTCCTAACACAAGGTGTTGAAGAAGGGGTCCCATAGTGCATGCTTTTTGCGGATGATATTGTGTTTATCGACGACACGCGTGAGGAACAAGACTGAATACATGGAATATCATTTGAGTGGTCGGGAAACGGAATCAGAAGTGGAAGTTAGGATTGACTCCCACCTAGTGCCTAAGGTTGACAAGTTTCGATATCTTGGCTCAGTAATTTAGGCTGATGGGGAGTTAGACGGGGATATTGGACATCTTGTTGGAGTGGCTTGGGCCAAATGGCGGTTAGCTTCAGGGGTGTTGTGTGATCCGAAGATTTCGCCCAGGCTGAAAGGTAAGTTCTACCGGTCCGTAGTTAGACCTGGTATGTTATATGGGGTAGAGTGTTGGGCGGTTAAGAAGACTCATGTGCGTCGTCTGCATGCGGTAGAGATGCGGATGTTACGATGGATGTGTGGGAAGACAAGGTTGGATAAGATTTTGAACGAAGTTATCCGACGTCAGTTAGGCATGACGCCGGTGGAAAGTAAGCTGCAGGAAGCGAGGTTGAGATGGTTTGGTCATGTGAGGCGGTGGAATGCTGACGCCCCTGTACGGAGATGTGAGAGGATTACGGTTGTCGGGGGAAGTAAGGGAAGGGGTAGATCTAGGAAGAATTAGAAGGAGGTGATTAGGCATGATTTAGGACTTCTCACCCTGACTGAGGATATGACTTTAGATAGGAACCTTTGGAGAACTATGATTAGAGTAGCTGGATAAGTGCTTCAGGGGTTTTTAGTAGTGTGTTTTGTTTGGTTGAAAATTTTTGCTATTGCTTGCAGGACTTTCATTCCATTGTACTTGGTGCTTTATATGTGTTATACTGTGATTCCTATCATATTTTTTATATAGTTGGAGCCGAGGGTCTCTTGGAAACAGCCTCTCTACTTCTGAGTAGTGGCTAGGTTTGCGTACACACACCTTCCCCAGACCCTACTATAGTGGGATTCAACTGGGTTGTTTTGTTATTGTATCAATTGTATTTGTATTGCATATTAATATCATGGAATAAAATTTTTAAAAATATCAAATAAATAAATTTAATGAAATAATATTTAAACTAATACTCCCTCCGTCCCTAAATAAACTCTCCCTTTCGTTTTTTCTTTGTCCCCAAATAAACTTCTTTTTTCCCTTAAAAACTCTTTTTACCTCTTACTTTTTCATACCCTACATATCACATCTTACTTTTACACATCACATCAAGGGTATTTCTGGAAAGTCAACACAAAAATATCTCTCCATTAAATTCTCAAAAAGTCAAAAAGGAAAGTTTATTTAGGGACGGATGGTGTGTGTATATATATATGTATGTATGTATGTATGTATGTATGTATGTAAAATTGAAAATAGCTAGCTCTTTGTCCAAAATGGAAAATATGTTTTGTAACAAATTTATGAGTATAGTTTCCTAGATGGATTTTGGGCAGTTAGAGAGCCCAAGTAAAAGATTTGAAATCTACAAGAATTAACCATCGGTAATCCAGATAGAACGTACACATGACTTTTCATTTGGGAGAAGATAGCGCTATCATTGGTATACAAGATCCTTGGCTGGACAGTTTAATTATTAATACACAACGAAAAGAAACAATCAAGTTCCAGCCCCGATACAATGCATGTAAAAGTAGAATATTAATTATATGCAATAGAAGATCAAGACAACAAGTTTTTCAGAGTTGGAAGTAAATGGTGCAAAAAATCCTTTAAAAAGAAAGCCATTTTTGATATATTAGAAATAATACTCTAGTACTATGACTTTGTTTGTGGTCGAATAAAGTCTCAACTAAAGTTAGTGTTTTATACTTTTTTATTGTGTAAACTAATTTTTAAAATGCTAAAGCTAAATGTACGTTGTCCGTGGATAATTTTTCTTAAAAGGTGTATATATAGTAACTAAATAATGCTGAAACTCTTGTTGAACGAGGGAGCATTATATATTTATATATATACCTGATCAAAGTGCGGGCCAGGGTGGCGTGTATAGAGGGTGTAACAATTTAAATTTGAGCTCGGCCCTCACCGGTACCTACGGGCTTTGAACCGGCCCGATTTGCATGAGTAACAACTTTTAAATAATTTAAAAATAATTTGTTAAATAAAGTAATGCATTAATATATTAGTTGTTTAGTACTCCCTCCGTCCCAAAAAGAATTACACCTTTCAAAAAAATTGCGTCCCACAAACTCCTACCCATTTCTATTAAAAAACCACTTTTACCCCTTACTTTTTCAAACCCTACCTATCACATCATACCTTTTTCCTAATAATCTACACATCACATCCTACTTTTACCCATCACATCAAGGGTATTATTGGAAAGTCAACACAAAATTATCCCTCCCTTAATTTTAACTTTAGTCAAAACGTGTAAATCTTTTTGGGACGGAGGGAGTATAACTTTAATGGATGTATCAAAGAAGTAAAAGAACGACTAATATATATATATATATATATATATATATATATATATATATATATATATATATATATATATAATATATATATATATATATATATATATATATATATATATATATATATATATATATATATATTGGTTCAGGTGAGAATGCAATCTAATGAAAGAAATAAGAATGAATCTGGTGCATCAAATTGGGAGATCTAAGGGTTAGGATTGCATCAAAATTAGGTGCACCAAGATGGTTTGAAAATGCATCATGTCGAAATGCACCATAATCCTTTGAAAATGCACTATCTCAAAATTTGAGTGCAGAATGCAATCTGAGCCGCACGATGCATCAGATCCAAATGCCAGATTTTATTCTTATTTCTTTCACCAAGGTGCATTCTCACTTGAACCAGCCCCTATATATATATATATATATATATATATATAATATATATATATATATATATATATATATATATATATATATATATATATATATATATATATATATATATATATATATATATATATATATATATATATATATATATATATATATATATATATATATATATATATATATATATATAATATATATATATATATATATATATATATATATATATATATAGATTTTGGTTCTGGTGAGAATGCAATCTTAGGAGAGAAATGAGAATGAATCTGGTGCTTTAGATTGTAAGATCTAAGGGTCAAGATTTCATCAAAATTAGATGCACCAAAATGGTGCGAAAATGCATCACGTCGAAATGCACCATAAACCATCGAAAATGCACTATCTCAAAATCTGAGCGCAGGATGCAATCTGAGCCGCACGATGCATCAGATCCGACGGCTAGATTTTATTCTCATTTCTCTCCACAAGGTGCATTTTCACGAGAACCGGCCCCTATATATATATGTTACTAATATTTATTTCTCTGTTAGCATATTCGAGTACGTGTATAATACATTTACTTATATGTTCGTGTATAATTCAGATCACATTTTTAAAATATGTCTTATTATTCCTTTTACACGTTCGAACTACATATACATATATGTTCGTGTATTATATGTTTAATAAAAGAAATACAGTTTAAACATTGAAACTGAATACAAATTGAATAAATTATATATAAAAATTCTAAAAATTCAAACAATACTACGATTGATTGTTTATTAATTTTTTTCATGTCTATCTAAATTAAAGGATTAGAGATCTTCCAACCTAACTATTATTGTGTACTAACACAATGCAATCAAAGTAAGAACATGTTCTTTAAAAAACCAATACGAAGTATTTACACAAATATAATGGAGGACTTGAGGTTTGAAACAAATTACTCCCTCCGTCATAAAACTTTCTTTCCAGACATTATTCACATGATTAAACTTTAATCACTTTGTTTACCTATTTTTGTTGTTTTTTCATAAAACATTATATTCATGTCAACTCTTATTTTTAGAATTGTTGATATGGCTTATAAATATATAACTTTTATTTTTTAATTTAATACCTATAATCAAATAAATTGAATTGAAATTGATTTCAGTCAAACCTCATAAACTGAACCGGGAAGGAAGTTTTAGGACGGGGGAGTATATTATTAGATCATTTGAACTTTGTAAAATTGATTAAATGCACATCATGAATTTTTAAAAGAAGATTCGAGTGTCTTTGTTATATTAATATTAACTCACTCAATAATCTTTTAAGCAATTTAAAATTGACTAAAAAAATCAGCTTTATAACTTTCATTTTTAAAATGAAAAAAACGATAACGAACATAGATTTTTAGAACTCGGATCATACAAATAAAATCAATTTTGTATTTTTTAACACGTGATTGAATATTTAACCTCACTAACTAAATATAAAAAATTGATGACATTTTAAAAATATTAACAAATAGTGAGGATGTTGTATACTACTCCCTCCGTCCCATAAAACCTTCCTCCTTTCTTTTTTCATCCGTCCCATAAAACATTTCTCATTTCTATTAAAAAGTCACTTTTACCCCTTACTTTTTCATACCCTACCTATCACATCATACCTTTTTACTAATAATCTACCCATCAAATTCTACTTTTACCCATCACATCAAAGGACATTTTTGGAAATTCAATGTCAAAATACAATCCCTTAAATCTCTTCAAAAAGCAAAACATCTCATGTTTCATTAGAGTATTCATTAGAGTAGTCGGAGTGTTCGACTCCTATCGGGATTGAGTCAAAGACACTGGTAGATCGTTGATGATATTTAGAGCCTGTTCTTTAGAGTTTGAACTCTTAACTTCCAGTTTCTTTCAGTTTCTTCCAGTTCTTCTAGTTTTTTCCAGTTTCTTCTAGTTTTTTCCAGTTTCTTCTAATTTCTTCCAACGATATTTATTTTCTTCAAATTCTTTCTACTTTCTAACAAATCACTCTAAAAAATATATTATTATTATTATTATTACAACTTTTTTTAATTACAACTTTTATGTTCATACCTATAGTTTATAAATTATTTCATTTTTTCATCTCACTATTTTTATGATTCACATTCATTCTTCCAGTTTTTTTCAACTTTTTAATATGAATAATACCGTTTTTTTGTATATTAATCTACATGAAAAATTAGGAAACTATTTAAAAAATTATGGATAAATAGTTATATAGAATATTTTTTAATCTAAATTTATATAAGGTAAACATCAATATTTAATCTAAAATATAAAGTATGGAATGTGGTGGGAGTACTACATTATGAAAAGCAAGAGAAAACTACATTTTGAAAAAGAAAAAATGACCCAAGAAGTGAATATTTATGCTAATTTTATATTCTAATTATTTTTTTAAACTAGCTTTTTATATATGAAAAATAATACTCGTAATATTTTTTATCTTAAATACAATAATTAAGATAACGTGATAACACCACCACCACCACCAACAACAACAACAACAACAACAATAATAATAATAATTTATAACAACAAGAATCAGAATGAGAATAATATAAAACCATACATAAAAATTTTTTAAAAACTTTTTTTAGATTTTTCAATTTTTCAGATTCTTTTAATTTTTTTCAGTTTTTCCAATTTCTCTCAGTCCTTCCAGTTTCTTCCACAATCCAGCTCTTTTTTTCAGTCCTAAAGAACAGGCCCTTAGTGGTGTTTCTCTATGTTGGTGCTTTATTGAATTATTGGTGATAAACAATTTTTAGCTTATAAGTTGCTTATAAGTCAAAAGAATCGTAGAATTAAAATGACTTAAATGATATATATATCATTTGTAAATATTCATAAATGGTGAAAGACAATTTTGTAAATAATCTAGTCAAAACGGAGAAACGAAAAAACTAGCTTAAAAATAAATAGTTAAGACCTATTTATTTTTTCTTGAATTATAAGCACACAGAAACAGGTCATTAGCTAATTTTTAAGTTAAAATTGCTTATAATAAGCAATTTTGACCAGTCTATAGGGACAGAGAAATACCACTTAATTTACAAAAGATGTTGGTGTGGATCATTCGAATTTTGATCCAGTTTCTAATATTTTTACGACTGATGAGTCACCAATTAATATTTTTGGGAGAAGACAATCAAGTAAGTTCATCCGATCCAAAATCTGGCCTTCTTAATTTTAATTGCTGGAGTTGACATAAAATGATTTTTGTGATTTCATACGTATAAAATTTGTAAATATGTTTGGCGTCAAAACTATGTGTATTACACATCTGTCATTATCATTTGTACAGTGATACAGAGTCATAAAGATGCACTCGTAATCATTATATTTTTTTAGTAGTGTTTTCATTTTATTTAATAGACTTATAATTCTCTCTTTTTTCTCCATAGAAGTATATTTGTGCATTTCTAATAATTTGAAAAGGTATTATTATTTTATTATTAATATTAGTATTTTATTATTTTTTATAATCATAATAATAATTAATATTATTAATCAATCGGGTCGGTGGGTTTAAGCATAAAGCTTGAGGCCAATTCTAAAGTATATAGGCCGTCATTTATGAATCCCGACCCGCATCATAAAATCTCAATCTCAAGCCTGTTATTTTGTCTCACAGGCTGAGTACAAAGACTCGTAATCGGGTCTAATTGTATATTTAAACTATTTTTAGTACTATATAGATAAATTTTCTAGTTAGTAAATACTGAGTATATTGAATATCCAACTAATATGGATGTTGTGGATTAAAAATGAGTTATTAAATTTATTTTTAATATAATTTTATATTAAAATTATGATTAAATTTAAAAGCAATATTTATAAATTTTAAAAATTAATGAAAAATTCAATAAAATAAAATGTGGCAATAGTGTTTTCTTTATTCAAACAAAAAACCATTTGAATATTTTTTTCAATTATAAAATAATGGGTGTGCAAATTAATTAATTAGGGACTGTTTGGAGGAGTATTTATTTTTAAGAAAAATAAAAATAAAAGGTTTTACTTGAAAAAATCCACACAAAAAAAAAGAAATTGTGAAATAGAAACACGAACAAAACACATTAGGAATCGCAGTTTTGAGAATTATTAGTCCGAGAAATATCTGACAAAACAGTTTCAAACAGATCTGAGTAATCTTTCTTCCTCACAACCGCGTCTCCCTTGTTCGCCTCCGTCGTGTTCCTCCGTACCCGTCGCCCCCTGCACCGCCTACCCCGGCCGCGCCCGAGCCCTTCGACGCCGTGTTCTTGCCCGAATCGTCTTCCCCGATCGATTTCTCTCCAGGTTTGGCCTTTTTTTGTGCTTCAGAGTTGAATTGTTGTGACATTTTTTGAGTTGCGTACACTGATAGATGTCTCTGAAGGATTTTAAGTTGGGCATTGAGCATAATAAAATTGAAGTAAATTATGATTCTAGGTCATTTAGAAGAGTTCATTGGGACTATGGAATCATTTAATAGCCCTAGTTTGGAATATTTTGGCTGTATCAAGTCTTAAAGTTAGTGTAGAACTGTCGATTGTATCGGATGCATTGCAAATTTTCAGTCTTGACACTCAATGTTGCTTCATACATTAATAGGAAGGCACTTCGTGTTCGTGTTTTTTCACAGTGACAATTGAATGGTAGTATTTTTTTTGTTTCATTTTTTTATTTGTTTATTTATCATATCAATTAAGCCTTTAATCTATGATTTATGACATTTTCAGCACTGGATATGTGTTGGTTTGAATGGCGTGTGATATCGTGATCCTATCAGTTCTTGTCCATTGGCACCACATTTTTCGACCATTTATCATATATTTAGGAATCTTTTATTAAATATTTATTTTGAGTACTCTGTTTGGGTGAATGACAACATTCTCTAATTTGCATTTCAGATTAATTTGAACAAAGATATATTGCTCTATATATTCTTGCTCCACAAGGTTCAGCCTTTTGTGTTCAGAGTAGCAGAATTAGAGAATGGTCAAGAGGTTACTTAAATATTCCCTGTCCGTACTCCATATTTTCTAATTTTGATTTTATTCTATATTTATTTCCCATTATTCTCTTTGCCTTGAAAAGGTATGGAGCATTTTGATGTGCAGGAGTTACCATGTTGCAGTGCTTAGAGGGAATCAAGAAATTGGGTGCTTCCTTGTCGCGATGTTGTGATCTTGATTTGTATCGGCAAACAAGGGGTCTTGATGATCCTGAAATCCTTGCACGAGAGACCGTTTGTATGTGACTCTTTTAGTATCATTGATTTTTTCCGTTGAAAACCTTGCTTTTTGAAATGAGTGTCATTAAATTAAACTTCATGCTGTCTCAATGACACGTGCTTAACTGCTGCTTACGACAACGTTTAATTTATTTGGATGTGCAGACTTTATTTTGTATCCTTTTTCTTTAGTGTTTAAATTTTTGTTCTAATATTGCATTAGTACAATGCCAATAACAATATTTTCACTTTTTTGCATAAATGTTTTTCTAGTTTGTGAGTTTAATCACGGTTACTTAGTTATATGTCTGCATACATCAACATGACCACTCATTAGTCAATATCCTTTTATTAATGCAGTTAGTGTAAGTGAAATTGAAGCACTCTATGAACTGTTTAAGAAGATAAGCAGTGCCGTAATTGATGATGGGCTGATCAACAAGGTTTAGCTCTATCATTGCTCGGAATGATATATACATCAATGAAATTATTGTAATTGATGTATGTGTGAGTGTACTTATTGTTATTTGTACTGCATGGCAGGAAGAATTCCAATTGGCCCTATTCAAGACAAACAAAAAGGAAAGCTTGTTTGCTGATCGGGTACATATTGATCTTTGATGCAAATATTAAAATATTGTTTTTGGCAAATTCTTATGTAGTCCTAAGGTTTACACTCATTTTATGGACCTTAGTACATAAACACTATGAAAGAATTAGGGCTTTGGTAAAAAAAGAAAAGATCCACTCGTAAGCCCATTAAAATTGTGAGAAGGTCCACATTTCACATGTGGATCTTAGGACCACAGAAGCAAATATTAAAATATTTGCAATTATTGTTTGAATCAAATATTTAAATCTTAAGATCCATTTTTTGTTGGCAATATTTTAGAGGAATCAATAAATGACTTCTCATATTTGTGGTGTTCTTCCATGATCCAGGTGTTTGACTTATTTGACACAAAGCATATTGGAATTCTTGGGTTTGAGGAATTTGCCCGTGCTTTATCTGTTTTTCATCCAAATGCCCCTATTGATGATAAGATTGAGTGTGAGTATAGATGCTTCCTTTGTACTCCCTCTGTCCTTGAATAAAATTCTCACTTTCCTTTTCGTTCGTCTTAAAATAAACTTCCCACTTTTCTTTTCATTAAAGGAAAAAAATAAGTGGCTTGCATCATTTCTCTCCTCCAAACTAGTTATATCCACACTTTTCACTATTCAACAACGCTATTTTTTAAACTCCGCAGAGTCAAACTAGGTTTTTTTTATTTAGGGACGGAGGGTGTATTTGGTATACAAGGTTCATAGCCATGTTTATGTGCACTGTTTCTTCATTTTGCAGTTTCTTTTCAATTATATGATCTCAAGCAACAAGGCTACATTGAGAGACAAGAGGTGATTTTATTCTATTCCAAAAATAAGCTCTTGTATCTTTTACACCAAGAAGAGATTTGCTAAGGCCATCTTTAGTACCATTTTTTCTGTCAGAAAAATCTTTGTCATCTTATTCAATCACCACTAATGAACTCAAGAGTAAATAGGCCGTGTTTGGTTTTTGACTTATATGGATGAAATGGATCCTTACCAAACACTCTTCATTTTAGACAATTAAACAAATGCAACACCCTTACCAAACTGGCCCTTAATTGCTCTATATATATAATTAGGAAGCTTCAAGCTTGTCCTTCAGGAAATGATTTGTCGATTACATTTGGCTTCTGATAGGTGAAACAAATGGTGGTTGCTACCCTTGCTGAATCTGGTATGAACCTTTCAGATGACGTAATCGAGAGTATCATAGACAAGGTGTTTCTCCACCCCTAGACACCTATGTTTCTTTCTTCACAGAAGAATAACAAAAAAGAGATTTCATAGGGTTTAAAAAACCTATATTTACCGGGATGAAAAATATTCCCTTTTTTATACTACTTTTCTTGTCCGCCCCCAAATATTTTTATCCCAATCACTGTATTTTATACTTGAGTTGTTCTTATGCAGACCTTTGAAGAAGCGGATACGAAACATGACGGGAAGATTGATAAGGAGGAATGGAGGAATCTTGTCTTACGCCACCCGTCGCTTCTGAAGAATATGACACTTCAATACCTCAAGTATGTCTGGCTATGAATTTACATTCTTACCCTTGTGAACTTGCATTGCATTTACTAAATTCGTCAGCGCTAAACCTTGTTCTCACTTCACACAGGGACATCACAACTACGTTTCCAAGCTTTGTCTTTCACTCTCGAGTTGAGGATACCTGATAGGGTTTTTATGTGACAGTCAAGTTTTCTTCTTTTCTGGGAATCCATGTTGGGCATAATTTGTATTGCTTTCCCGTTTTCTTTTGTTTCAATCTTTTATTATATGATTAGTTATTCTTTTTTTGTTGTTGTGGGGAATGTGATCATTAGCTAATGTAATTTGTTGACATTAAATCAAAACCAGTTTCTTCCATGTTGATGTTTGCACACTTTGCTGGCATTAAGTTGCTCTTATTTTCTACATATGTTAAGAATTAGCTACACAAGTTCTAAGATTGACACATATTTTGGGTAGACTTTTATGCCACAATATGTTTGGAATTAACGGTCTATAATTTCCTACACATGTTAAGAATTAAACGAATGTGGACATAATGCATGTCTACGTTCATTTAACTTTTATTATATGCAGAAAGTGCCGGCACGGCCGGTTTTTGATCACGTTTTGAATGTAACTCTTTGTGAAACAACATGATCCCTTGTAGGCACGTTTTATGTGCAAAAGTGGTTGGCATTCTCCAAAACACAAACTAAACACAATGTGATACATCATTTTGAGCTTGTTTGGGCTGACTCGTTCCCGTTCAACTTCTTTTGAAAAAAACACCAATTTAGTGCTTTTTGAAAGTTTTGTTATTGAAAATACTGCTTTTGAACCTATTCCACATAATATATGAATATAAATTAATGGTTTACAATTCAACAAAAGGACACGTTGCATTTGAATAAGTGTTCTTATATGTTTTAAAAGTCAGCCCAAACAAACTCACAACACAACAAAAAGCCTGAGCTAGACTTCTAGAAGATCATTTGGACTAAAATGACATTACGTACGTAGTAGAGTATTAGATTAGGCTACATTACTTGGATAATTCCATATGTTAGGGGTAAAAATGGCAATTCAGGCAATGAATTGTACTGATCAGTCAAACAAAAACTTCTGAATTAGATAACTTCAAGTAATAGGAGTACATACATTCACCCCTATGCCAAAATCTTACTGCTGATTGCAGGCGACACGGTGCAAGTCTGATGAGTCGTCGTCGTCGTCATCATCATCATCCTCATCCTCACAGTAATAATAAGCATCGTCGTCGTCATCATCGTCAGAATCATAAGCCTCATGATGCCTCACTCTCTCTTTACCCATCATTTCCTCCTCGATGTTGACATCGTAGAGTGTGGTTTCCTTGCACTCATCCAAGTTGAGGGTATCTGACGGGGGCCCGTCTGGGGGTAAAATGGTCTCTAGAGCACGGCATGCCTCAGGGGAGAGAACCCCCGGGTTGGGAAATTCCACTTCAAAGTTGATATACAAGCGGCCCTTCATGAATGGCCTTTCGTACTGCGGCATTCCTTCGTCATTTATTGCCTTGGATTGGTCTACATATGCACAATTATTTAGTTAATAGACGACAACTTTCATCTCTTCCATTTTGGTGCATGACGACGGATTTCATGGCATTTATGATCATTCCGAATCATTTAAACTGAAAGTAGGACCAAGAGTGGTGGGAAATCCATAGTCACGCAATAAAAGCGAAGAAAGTAGAAGGTGAGGACCGTTAGTGGGAATGACCTAATAGTCATGATATTGAAGGTATGAGATTATAGGTATTTACCGGGCTTAATAACCTCTCCGGGATCTGATTTGATTAGAAGCTGCCTGCCATCAAGATGAGTGAGGACAAACTGGAAACCACAAAGAGCTTCTGTTAAGCTGAGGCTGTGCTCCATATAGAGATCATCAAACTTCCTCGTGAACTTGGGATGTTCCTTCTGCTGTAGGATAATGACAATATCCCCAGGAGGGGAATCCGGCTGCAATTCCCATAGAAGAAATAAGATATCCCAAAAAAAACTAAATAAATTATTTTCATAGAATCAAATGGAGCGTATGTAGGGGAAACAAACTTAGGCCTTGTTTGGGAACGTCTTCAATTAGAAGTAGAGTTCTGGATCATTTTCAAATGGTGCAAATTAACTTTGAGAACGCTAAAGCTAAATGCTCCCATTAGTTAGCCTTTTCAAAAGGCTAAAAGCTAAATGCTAAAACTTGTTGCCAAACAGGCACTTTGGGGGTCAAGGAGATCCTAGTGCCTAAAAAATGAAAATGGCAAGAATTGCAAAACTTTGGTCACAAGATCATACAGATGAGCAAGTGAAACTTACAGCTTCATCGGCTTCCCCAGAAAACACAATCCTTTGACCGTTTTGCATGCCCTTGTCAACGTGAACTTCGAGCACTTTCTTTTCTTGGGTAACCTTTTTTCCTTTGCACCGCTTGCATTTATCTCTTTCGTTTATGACTTCCCCCGAGCCTCGACAAGTGGGGCAGACATGTTGCATCTGCTGCACCATGCCATGTGCAATTTGTTGGCATGTAACCTTAATTCCACTCCCCCGACACCCGTTACATCTTCGAGATGCTCCACTCTTTGATCCTTTCCTGATAACATTCAGAACGCTTGTTGAGAATGAGGTTTTGGGGATAGGATATGGATAACCCAAAAAGTAAAATTTAGGGTTTTAGTTAGTGTATGCACAATACATATAAATAGAAAAAAAACAACGATATAAGGGCATTTATACCCTTTGCACTTGCGGCACAATATATTCCGAGAAAGAGAGAGCTTTTTTGTTGTGCCATTGTACAATTCTTCTAGAGAAACGTTAAGTGTCTGTATAACATCTTCCCCTTGTCCCTTCCTGCCCCTTGAGCCACTACTACCTTTTCAATTCAAAATTAATGTCATCAGGAACTGCATTTTCATATGCAATTTATAAAAAATAATTGCAGAAACTGCGTTGAAGAAAGACATATGACCACCTTCAAAATCAAAATTAATATCAAGAGAACTGTATTTTCTAATAAAACAAATAACAAATTAAAACAGAAACATTCAATTAACCTTCAGAGCAGATTATCACCTTTTAAATTCAAAATTAATGTCAACAGGAAATGTATTTTTCAATATAGTCCATTTGTCCAAGAATAAGGTTCTCGATTTTCTTTTTCATCTGTCCAAAAGTCATGTCCAATTTCATTTCAAGGAATACATGAATCACATTATTTCTCACTCTTGCACAAAGTTCAACTGCACAATTTTCAATTTCTTAATTCTTGTGACCGATCAAAGTGTGACATAATTATAGGACAGAGGGGGTAATACATAACAAAAAATATAGAAAGAAAAGAATTTAAAAATAAAAAATCACCTCCAAATGATCCGCCAAAGGGTGAACCAGGACTGAATGATCCACCACCAAAGAATGACTCTAAGATGTCAAAAGGACTATGTGAAGCACCACAGCCACCTCCCATTCCTTCTTTAAGGCCATCTTCACCATACTCATCATAAATTTCTCTCTTCTCTGGATCACTTAGAACTTCATAAGCTTGAGACAACTCCTTGAACTGACATTATATGGGGGTAAAAATTAACATGATGAGCAATGACCAATATTTCAAGTCCAAAATGTCATGCAGAGAAGGTCCCACCTTCTCAGGATCCCCTCCCTTATCGGGATGATTCTTCATAGCTGCTTTTCTGTATGCCTTCTTCAGTTCATCTTCACTGGCACTCTTTGAAACACCGAGAATGTCATAGTATTTCAAGTTACCGGCACTTCTACATGAACTCCTTCCAAACATTTGGGATCACCTTCACTCTTCAGCAAATGTGGTATTAGCTCCCTTGGAGGAAAAATAACAGACTAAATTATACTTAAAATGTGGACAAGCCAAGTGGATTTCAAATTTCGAACCTTTATAATAAGGGAAGAAAAGGTGAAGGGAAGAAATTTGTTCAAACTCAACAAATTTGTCTTTTATTTGTTTTAAATTTATTTTACTTATCTATTTCTATTGGTATATAAAGAGACTCAAAAAAGTTGGAATACAAACAGTGCCAACAAAGCAAAACAGATACAAACGAATATCCTTACTACACAACTACAAAAGCTGGAAAATTTGATTCCACATAAACAAAATAAATAAAGAACTTTAATTCTGATCATTTTTCCATGGGCTACACTTTCAAACACACTCTCTCTTTTTCTCTTCAAATGGGACGACTATGGAATTCCTACTCTCTACTAGTTGAAGAAGGCCCTCCTTCCCCAGCTTTGACGAAGAGCCAGATGGTACTATTCCTTCCTTGATGTCTTCAGAAATGCTAGCAACAGTTTCTTCAGCACAGTATAGATTGGTACCGATGATTCCAGTTGCTCCTCTTTTCAACCAACCACATACATATAGACCCTTCTCGACCTCTGCAAGATCACTAGAATCATGCAAGACTCGACCTCTAACGTTTGGTACTATCCCATTCTGGTGATCAAAAGGTAAGCCCTCAACACCTATTGATTTATAACCAATGCTTTTCAAAACTATCCCGCATCCCATGTCCTCAAACTGTCCCGTACCAACAGCAATCTGTTTCCCAGAGCCAACATCTTCTCTAACAGTCGTTCGCTCAAAGCGCACGCCAGCAACATGACCAGACCTAACATCTGATTCTAAAAACCTATCTGGCTTTCGAAAGAAAACAAACTGCAGTTCCCGTTGACCAGGAGTAGGGAATGAAGCTGTAGAAGTAGCTGCCTTAGAGAGCAACTCATGAACTCTCCTATTGATCCGATTATTTTTCAGCACTTCCTCATCAGCCGAGGTCGGGCACAGGTCTGCTTCATCAATGCGAATGTACAAACTCTTGACACCAAGAATTTCACGCAACTCCTTGGGAGTGAAAGATGCTTGCACTGGTCCACGTCTGCCAACAACATAAACTTTTCTTATAGAACTCTCTTTTAGGGCAGACAAGGCATGTGAAGCAATGTCAGTTTTTGCCAACTCAGATGCAGGTCGTAAAAGCATGCGAGCCATATCAAGAGATACATTTCCCTGACCAACAATAACAGCTGTGTCTGTGTTCTTCAAGTCTGGAGCCAAGAATCTACAGTCGGGGTGCCCATTATACCACCAGACAAATTCTCTGGAAGAATATATCCCTGACAAATCTTCTCCAGGAATGCCAAGATCTCGTTCACCTTCAGCACCATAGCAAAGCACCACCACATCATACAGATCACGAAGCTCAGACAAAGATACCAATGATCCAAGAGAGACATTCCCAAAGAAGGAACAGCGCCCGTCTTGAAGTATCCGAGAAAATTGGTTCATCACATTCTTGGTTTCAGGATGATCTGGAGCAACACCATATCGAACTAACCCGAACGGTGTTGGTAACCGGTCAAGTATATCAACTTCAGCTCCTTTATGCGCTTTCAGAATTTTATCAGCCGTGTAAAGTCCAGCCGGCCCACTACCAACGATACAAACTCGTAGTGAGCTTGAAGAAACAGTTGTAAGGCTACGAGAAAAGCCTCCCAGCATTTTCATGAAAGCCATTTCTAAGACAAGGGTTTGAAGATGATGAGATGAATGTGTAGTTGTGTACAGAAGGGCCAATTCACCTTCGGGTCAAAATGGAAATTCAATTCAGCCCTTGCTGGCTTAAAGGGGAAATATTGACAACATTATACTAAGAGGATATTACCAAGATGTCATCTTCTATACAGCAGAAGCGAATACAAGAAAATAATACTAATACATCAAACTTGTAACATGGGGGATTGGGATTTTCATTGAAAACTAATTTGCATATAACACACACACACACACACACACTAAGGTTCAATTCATAATGACACGAGAATAATTACATTCACAAATGGATCCTACAAGTTCTCAATGCTCTGAAATGTAAGACCAAAATTTTATAATTTCAAACAAAACAAAAAATACTCCGTAATAATTATACTTTTTACTTAGTTCATTAATCATTATTCTATAAGAAATCAAATATCAAACAAAAAAAATGTTTTGCCAATTGTGGTTGGTCAAAGAATAATTTCAAAGATCTAATTCCGAATCAACCAGATACTTGAGGAGATAAATTGCAGTTCAAATACTAAAAGATGAAAACAACAAACTCGAGAAAAAAATAAATAGTGCATAACAAATTAACAATGATTATGAAGAGCAACTCACCCTACTCACGGACTCAAAGTCGCGGAACTGCGGAGGTGACACCGACTTAACCACGGTCGCGGACGGAGGACGGCGGCGACTGGGCACCCGCACAGACGGGAAACCGGAGACCTGAAGCGGCGGAGTACGGGGAAAAGGCGGCCGCAAAGGAAGGCAGCTCCACTCTGATTTTTCTATTGGACGAACTCTCGGTTGTCTTTTAGCATGTGGGCCAAGTTTTAGTTTAAACCGGACACGATGGGCTAGTGACGCTCTAATGGTGCTATAGAATTTATGAGAGCTTTAAAGCCCACATCTAATGGGCATCGGTCAAGTTATTAGTTTTCTTTTAAGTTACAAGAAACATGCCCCTCTCGGCCCGTCCCATTTATATACCTAACTAGCCAAGTATGATGAGGTCATGTGTTATGAAGCTTGACCGTCGGTGTCATTGCGCCCGTCACGCCCCGTCACAGCGTGATCACGGAGACACTGCCAGCATGATGCATGGGGTAGGATGGCCACCACGGGCGATGCTGACATGTTTTCCGAGAAAGAAGCTGTTGCCAAACAACTTTGTAGTCAGTGGTTGCCTTTTTTCGAAAAATAACTGTTAAGTCCAAAATAATATTTAAATTCAGTAGAGATGAGTGGGTACTTTAACACCATAACTCCAGTACATATTCCATAGAAATTGCATTGAAGATACGGTAAACACTATCGGTCTATTTCTAATGAAAGTTCTACCCAATAGATCATGCATCGTGGGGCTGCAAACCATCGCTTATTGGAGATTATTTTCTGATACTCCATGTTATAACAACAATCAATTTAAACGTGTTTCCGAATGATTTGTCATTTCTTCAATTTTATTGTCAGCGACATGGATGGGCATTTTCCCTTTTTTCAATAATAGATAGATGATACGGGGGCAAATGGATTCTCTTCGTTGCAAAAATGCACACACAATATTCGGCAACTCACATACACCACGACAATCGGTTCTTGGGATGAGTATTTCAAGGTGTCAGACAAACTTTTTCGTGATAGTCTCTATCGTTTTTGTAAAGGTTTTTTCTTAACTCCGACGTATGTACATGATTATTAGTTTAATATATCATACTGAATGTACATACATGACATACTTTTATTTATAGTCATCATCAATTTATGCAATCGTAGATATTTGCGAAAATCGACGTGGAGCGACATTCGACAGATATTTATCATCCATGAGAATGTGCACTGTTTTCTATGAGCGAGAGTCACATCAACGAGGTGATCACTCATGTCCAACGTTAATGCTCGAAACGCTCGCTACAGATGATCTTTAGCTATGGCATGCGTACTTTGGCGTTGCAGGATCATGTAACGATGTCAATGTCCTTGATCAATCTCCGATATTTGGTGATGTTTATAACAACGCTACACCTCTGTCTTCCTTTATTTATAACGACTCTTTTTACAAATATAGATATTATGTTGCCGATAACATTTATCCTAAGCATGCTACATTTGTGAAATCATTTACATGCAGCACAACATAAATTTTTAAGACAAAGGAAATGTCATGTGCCAAAATTACAAGGACGTCGACGTTTCAGAAGTAGAGATTTCGAACGACAAGAGAAATGAGATTTGCGCCGAAATTTGAAGTAGGAAATACATAGAATGCTTAAAGGAGATTTGGTGAAGCATGTTTGGAAAATTCGAGTCGCCAACGAGTAATTGTATTTTTTTTATCTTTTTTACTATGTTAATTATTTTTTCTATGTATTGTACTTTTAGATTCTAAGTATAATTTTTTAATATTTTTATTTTATAATATTTGTAATAGTAATTTGAAAATGAAAAAAAGTCGTATACAAAAAAAAAAAGGAAACAAAATAATTGTCAAGCTCGCGTCAAGTCCCCATCATAACGCATCCTCAATTGATGGGGGTTTGATGGGAGGGACATGTCACATAGCGCCTACATGTCGGTGGTCATTCCCTTCCTGTCAAGTCCATGATAACACATGATCTAACAATGAGCCAATGAATGTCAAGTTTCCGTATATCTAAATTTGATTCGACTTAATTTGGATCCATATTTGCTTGAGTCAAATAGATATAGGTCAAATTTTAAATTTCGAAACCCATATCATTATAGTATTATTTGTAAAAAATCTCTCCAAGATTTCAGAATTCATTCCAAACATGTCCCTAGTTTTTTAAAATGTGTTCCGGTTTTGCAATTTGCACCCACATCCGAATAAAAAATAACCAAGAGCGCATTTCGGTATCTTCTTCTTCAATTCTTGTTATCAACCACCTCACATACGCTCTGAACGACTAAACCCTGAAAAAATTTATCAGTTGAAGTGTTCATAGAGGTTGAAATGATGCTGCAAAGTGCAAGGAGAAGCAGATTCATCTTCAGCGCTTTGATATCAATCAGAAAGTCGAACGATTCGTTGCAGAACGCCGCCACGAAGAGTTTTTCTGGTTTGGGCACTCGCGAATTCTCTTCTCTGTCATCAGAAGCTTCTTCCTCGAATGGTTCTGCAAGGAGGGTACGAAACTTTCATCTAACTGTTTGTCTTTTAATCCACTGGGATGATTATGATTCATTGATTTTTTGTGTCCCAGACAAAACCTAATGATTCGGTGTTGTTTTTGATTGCTTAAGGAACATTAAGGAGTATCAATGTGTGTGTCAGTGTGTGAGAGGATGGCTGCTGTGGGTATTTCAGTGTATCTGAGTGTGTATTTGTCTATTAGGGCAAGTCAAAGATCCTGCAACTGAGTCAAACACAGGAATTTCGAGCATTGTTAGGGCTGATTCTAGTACTCCGTAGTTATTATCAATTCAGGGCCTGAAATCATGAATGTTAGGGTTGTCTATTGATTCCTCTTGTGAAATATGAAAACTAGAGCATGAGTTTAGGTTTTAGGACCTGAATGATTGAAACTCTACATCCACAAGACTTAATGTATCTTGAATATCGTTGTTTTCTTTAGAATTACTTTTATTAAATTCTTTATTTCATTTCATAAATTTTTGTGAAGGAAATTTTGTTTAAAATTAGCATAAAAATGATTAAGAATAAGACCCCGGTTCTTTTGAAACCTGTTTGGGGCATCATAAATTCATAATATGACATCGGTGATCTGTTGGGCCCGGACCAGGTCCTAACCCCCAAGACAAACCCCAAAGCCACCCTTCCTGCCTCCTACCTCAGCCCTCACACTTTCCCCACGGTAGCATTTTGGCAAAAATGCTAGGGGGACAGGGGGTTGGGTTTGGGGGTCGGATCTGGTCCTGGGCCCAACAGAGATCCGTAGGACGTCTAGGACCCCAAATGACTTGATTTCATAATACGACACCGATACTGGTGTCAAAAGAACCGGCCTCTAAAAATAAAGAAGAATTGAAATTCATGTTTCTTGTCTTAGCTTGATTGTTTCAACCATGTTGGTCCTAAATTAGTAGTTTTAATTTTCCTTTCGGGTTTAAATCACTAAAACTTCTTAGTTTTGTAGTAGTATTCTGCCTTAGCTTACTACATCAGCCATTCAGTTGTTGGAACTTTTGCCTTGGATTATGTATTGTTACATACTCCCTCCGCCGCACTATATGCTTATCCCACTTCACCATTTTGGTCCATCCCAAAGTGTTTGTCCCTTACCATAAATGTCACATTTGTGTTGTTTGAAATCATCAACTTACCTATGCATTATGCAATATCAACCACGCAATTCCATTTTTCTTAAATTTGTATGCCACCTTCACTTGTCCCAAATTTAGTGGGATGAAGGGAGTATAATGTCATAGGCTTGCACATCTTTACTGTCTTCTGTTGGTTATCAACTCTATAACCCAATTTCTGATCTTTATGTTGGTATAAATATCAAGTTAAGTAATATGATTTACATGTAGGATTCTGTAAAATGGATTAGTTCAAGAATATCTTTTATTGTTGATTATTGATCATTCATTCTAATTTTTACAGGTCATGCCTGAAGGTGATGGTTAGTAGCCAATATTCATGTCTTCATGTTAATGCACATGGCGAGTTCTACATAATAGCTTCTTTTTTCAAAAGAATTATTTTGTTATTCCACTGGTAACAGTTTTCTCCACTGGAATGTGTTACTGTGAATGGTCAGATATGATGTGTTTCTCATCTTTGAGCATCACTTCAGAAATAGAGCATGGATTCAATTGACTTTGTTTTTAAGTATTTTCTTTTGATTGGTAGCATTTCCTGGTTGATGTTTTCAAAGAATTTGATTGTTTAATCAAAGTTTAGATGCATACAACATGATTATATTATTTATTACAAAAAAATATTACGCTATATGAGTATAATTCATCGACGGTGTCAAAATCAGACAGGTTTTTTATTTTGATGAAAACATGAAAATCTTGTTCCGAGAAGCTTAAAACCCAAAACACTACTACTTCCAAACATGTTTTTTTGTTTATTTCTTTTTCTTTCCCCATAAAAGTGAAATGCAATAACAGAAACATAAAATAAAAAAACATTGCCAAACGGCTCATTAGCTCTCATTAAAATTTATGCTCAATGCTAAGTGTGTTAATGTTCTGCAGGACTTCCTTTACTATCCAGAGGTTGTTCAAATATGAACCACATAGCACACTTTCGGGCACCATTTCAGGTCGCCAATGCCAAACATGCAAGCTTCAAAGCATCTTACTTTGCTAGAATGTTTGCTTCAAAGGCTTCTGAGTCATCATCTGGACAAAAGCAGTCAGAGGTACCACCTTTGTCTCTACTTGAATCAATTGTGTTATCATTTGATAACTTTCTGTTTACTGCGAATAATAATAGTAGAGGATGACTTATCTAGCTTTGAAAAGTCAAAACATGAAGATTCAAAGTGCCAATACTTAATATTAATATAGTTTGTTTATTTGTACTTCTTTAGGGTAAGGTCTGTGTAAAATCACCCCCCAGATCCTACTTTTTGTGGGACTCTCCTGGGTTTATTGTTGTTCTGTATGGTTGCATTTAGTTATGAATTTCCCCTCAACGTATTACGCTTCTATCAGGTCATCTTCTCTACTCGTTATAGAAACATCACCATTTACTTTAGAAGAGTATCTAGTACATTCAAGGTATCATGAAATCATAGGTAAATTCAAAGAACAGGACAGACGGATTAGAATTCTCCAAGTTTGGGAAATATCCAAATTTCATTCTCTTTTTATAAATCTGTAAACCATTTGTGTGGCATGTGTTAAATAATAGTCCCTAGGAATTTTACTGCTCTAGGAATCAAAAGATAGCTTATCTATCAATTCATGGGTGTTTTACTGCTCCAGGAACCAAACAATAGGTTATCTATCAATTCATGGTAACTAATAATTTATTAAAAATGATAAAAGAATAAAAAAAATAGAATTCATGGTATTTTGAAGTGTTGGCTTGATAGTTTCAATCATTTAGGTCCTTTTATGTATCTTTCATACGTAAATATTGTACTAACCTCCTGTTTTACTGTTATGCTACAGTAAATATTGTAGCATGGTAAATTCTGTAGTGTAACGGCAAAACAGGGAGGGAGTGGGAGTTAGGGGATAGGAACCACTTTGAGGTCAAATTGAGCACTGTAGGGCTCTCAAATCGTCCGGTGCCATATTATGACACCCATGATAGGGGTCAAAAGAACATTGCTCATAGTTTTTATATATGCATTTTAATATCATGCTCATTTTCATTGCACAGGGACGAAAGGAGGTGTCTAGTTATGATGATCCGTTTGATGCTCCCACATATAATATCCCAGAGAAGCCAGTGTCATTTACAGAGGGAGCTTCCTACAGTATTGCCATTCTTGCAGGATTAGGAGTCGCTGCTGCTGCAGGATATGCTGTTTTCAAGGAACTTATCTTTCAACCGAAGGAGTAAGAATTTTTTACTACTCCCATTTATTACAAAGGGCTTTGTTCATTTTGCATCATTATTTAGTTTGAGATGATTTTGACTCTTTAGGTACAAAATATTTGGGAAGGCTCTCGATAGAGTTCAAAATGACAGCCAGGTATGTTTGTAACTGGAATTCTTTTTGTCACGATTAATATACATAACTACATAAGTGCCCTAGAGGCCCTTCAAAAAGGACACAAACAAGTTATATAAAAAACTTAAGTTATACCAAATACCAATAAATAATTATTCATTTTAAAAACTATTTGCGACTCATGATTTTTTTTTGATAGAACGACTCATGATTTATGACAGTGGTACCTTACTAGAATTCAAACGAAAACTCATACCCTAAAATGCTGGTTAAATTTGTGATTGGGGATTGACTTACTTAACTATTAGTGGTTAATATTAAGAAGTGATTGGTAACAGGTTCGGGTGAGAATTGGATCTCCTATCACGGGCTATGGGTCAGAGAGTAGAAACCGTGCGGCCCGTCAGCGCATTCCACACCGAATGTGGACCGATGAAGATGGAGTTGAGCATGTTGAGGTACGTCTTCTTGTTCTTTAGTATAAAGAAAGACTCCCGCGTTTAATTATAATTGTAATAATAATAATTCCATTTAATGTGAAATTCTTGTGGAATTTTACACAGTTTGTTGTTGTTGTAACACAAAACGAATGAATGTTGAAAAAACTGAATGCAGGTGAACTTCTATATCCGGGGTCCACACGGCGCTGGCAAAGTATTTGCAGAGATGTTCCAAAACAAAGAGGAGAAGCAGTGGAAGTTCACTTATTTGGTTGTCGAGATCAGTTCGCCTTCGCGCACGCAACTCATGCTCGAGTCTTATGTCCCGGCATGAACGAACAAGTAGTTACGGTTATGAACTCTTACTTTTACCGGGGGCCGTGAACAAGGGTTAATTCTTGAATGAGCATGTTTTTGTTCTTGTGAAATGAGTGAGGTGTTTGTGTTTGGATCTTTGAAATCCCTTATGCTTTGACAATGAAAATATAGGTGGGGTGCTTTCACAAGGTTTGACAGACTGATTTTCTTTTCTCCCCTAGGGTCTGTTTGGAAGAGTACAGAAAATACTAGGGAAAGATAGAATATGAGAAGGCAAACTGGAAAATAAATCATAGGAATGTTTATTTTTTCAAAAAATAAATATATAAAAATTAGTAATTCATTTTTTTGTTCAAATCTCATCTACACATACTACATCCATGTTCCTTGTTTATAGAGTCAAATATTTCTCATTTTCTTTACTTATAATTAAACTCATTTGGTTTAATAATTATTCTCCACTCCCCAAGTAAGAGTTATTGATCGGTGTTACGATAATTTTTGTCTTATGTATTTTTATTGCTTATTTGATCAAATAAAATAATTATATGACTATTTATTTTTGAGATCTTTTGGTAGTCTTTCAATACTTAAATAATTTTTTTTATTTCTATGCTAATTTTTAGATAAAATAAACTTTAAAGAGTAGAAGATCTTGGTATACAGAAGAAGAGTTGAAGTGATTAGACTTAGACATTACATTTCATTTTTGCAACAAAACTAAGAACCACGATCCTAGATAGAAGATCTTGGATGTTGAAAATTAAAATTGCTGGTTAATTTTCCCTTTTTTGAGTGTTAAGTTTTAAATCTATAATAGATCACGTTAGATTTTTTTGCCTAAATTAAATTATATTTTCATAACCAAGAAAGCTCTAATTAATATGGGATGTAAAGTGTGAACAACATCAAACCCAGTAAAATATCGAAAAAAAAAGCATTGAAAAAAGGGTTCCCGAAGTGTTTTCCTTTTAACTATACAATACGATGTATTTAAATTGTGAACATGATTAGTTGGTTCAGTGCCATTGGCCATTTGTGGTTCACAACATATTGGATTATTGGTGTTTTAGATTTATACTCCTAGTTGTTGTTCCATGGACAGTACACATTGTTTTGACCTTTGACAGAATGGCAGGTGAGTGACATAAAATGGAAAAAAGTTCAAAAGCCCATATATATAGTACATAGACCATGCTAGGGCACCCCACTTGCTAGACAAGGCTAAATAAATCGTCGTCTCATTCGTCTCGTGCCCTCCTAGGGGGTACCCCAATTCCGCTTCTGATGCGTGCACCCATTGCCTTCATATCTTCTACCTGCAACCCGCACCTCCGATCAGGACCTTTTACAGAGTAAAAGAATGCAAGTCGATTTAAGATTGTATGAAACACACATTCTTAATGCCAAGAAAAAAGTGTCATGGACATGTTACATGTTTGCCCTTTTTGGTAGCATAAAAAAATGGTTGAAATGATCAACTTGAATGTATCTTGTACTATATCGCACTCTGAAAGTAGAGTCAATAAGCAAAGATAGTACGCAAACCTTGCCTCAAGAGTAGAGAAACTGTTTCAAAAAGTGCCAAAAAGACACAATGAGCAAGCGAAACGAGTAAAACAAAGAGAAAACTAACTTTGTCCAACAACGGGAGTGCTATAGAACACATATGCAAAAGCAGGGCAACATGTAGGTAATTACTAGCTTTTGGCTTACAATATTTACATGTTTAAGAAAAGTAATAAGCACATAAGGGGAGGGTGTTTTGGCTTATATAGTTTAACAACAACAAACCTAGTAAAATCCCGCAAAAAATAGGGTATGTGGATGGTGTGTATGCATGCAAAGCTTACATCTACTAGAGAAGAGAGAGGATTTATCCAAGAGATCCCTAGCTCAAACAAAGTAAGAGCACATACACAGGAAGCTCACAGCCAAAATGTAACAACTAGACCTAGAATACAGAAAGTACACATGCATAAAATAACAGACTAAGGTAAAAAAAATTAGCAAAAACTACTACTCCCTCCGTTTTTTTCAAAACAGTTCTTCTTTCGTTTGCAACAAAACGCTTCCACTTTAATAAAAAAAATGACTAATATATTCAATTAAAGTCGTTGCAATATACTTCACTCGTCTTGCATTGATATGATAAATTATTTAAATGAGTTGTCTCTCTATTTTCTTCGATGTTAAGGATGTAATTGGAAAGTCAAATTACGAAAATAAATCTGACAAATAAAAATAGGAACTGTTTTACCAAACGGAGGGAGTACAACTTAGGCCCAAAGGTCTACTCAACTTCTTAAAATAGTTTAAACAACATCGAATAAGCAACAAGCAGAAATTTTAGATTGGCAATCACCAAATTGTAAAAGCGTGTGAAAATAACCAATAAACAGAAATTTAAGTGTTCTAAACCACTCGTGACACGAAACAAATAAAAATAAGTAAATAACCAATAAACAGAAATTTAAGTGTTCAAATAATCTACAATCTTAATACAGTCTACACGAGCTCATAAGGATTTCACAAATAACAATTTTTTTGGACTGAAGACTTTTTCTAAAATTGATTCTCAGCATTATAGTCACAAATTAAGCACAAAAAAAGGTATTTTACTATTTTTAAAGATCAAGCAGTTGAAATACAGCATCATAGTCACAAATTAAGCAGCAAAATTGTAACTTTATTGTTTATACAGCTCATAAATCTAAAAAAATTAAATGTTTTTTTCTAAATTGCGGATTAATTCTTCAAAAAATCACCTTTACTATCTACGCTCTATGTGTGTGTGTGTGAGAGAGAGATATAGATGAAGTACAGAATGGATGCCGGAGGCGCGAAGGGATGCGACGGCGGCGGATGCGGTGGCGCCTAGGAAGAGCGAGGCAACGAAAAATGCCTTGAATGGCATGAAATAAGAACCGCCGGCATAGCCTCTTCTAAAAGCGGAGATTCCCCATCCTAATTGGCCGGTGCTTGCAGCTGCCCACCACCAGTGATCGGCGCCGCCGCCGTGCCGCACCTCATTTTCCATCTTCGCATTTAAGGACTTCCCGTGAGGCCCTTTTGCAGTTTCATTTTGGGCTCTGGTAAGTATAATGGCTGCTTCCAATGTCTTGTTTTCATAGACTTTTTTTAATTAGTACTTCCTTTGTCCGAAAAGAATTTTCGCGTTGACTTGACATTCTTATTAAGGAATCATTAAAAAATATCAAATTTCCAAAAATGCACATACTATAAACTTTTAAATCTCATTTTCTTATAAAAAAGCAATAAAAAGTAGATTAGTGATAAAATAGAAAGGTATTATTGAAATTTATCCTTACAAAGTATACTAAAAAGGAAATGAGAAGAATATTTCCGGACGGGCCAAAAAGGAAAGTGGGAAGAATATTTTCGGACGGAGGGGTACTTATTTTTTTCAAATAAAACTACATCAATTCATTCTAAACAATTAGATCACATCTATTATTATTATTATTATTATTATTATTATTATTATTATAACAACAAAATTTGCTCTAGCCCTTGCAAAGACGAAAACATTGGTTTATTGTATATCATTTGGTTGAGAAAAATATGAATAGATATTACGGTATAATCAAGTCAATAGCAACCCAATAAAAAAATAAAAACAATATTAATAATACGGAATAATGATAACAACATAGTAGTGATGATGATGATGATGATGATGATAATAATAATAATAAGCAAATTATTACATGCACTTAATGTCAATAGGTGGACTTTCATACATGTTAAATGAGCATCTTCAAATACTTAAATAAACATTTTTAAAATATAAAAAATATGTGAGAAGGTCTATGTGAATTTTAGATCCACCTTATAACTTCTTACAATAATAATAATTTGAATCAGATCAATACATTAAGATTGAATTAAATCAAACCTACAACTATAATTGAAGACAAAGAAAATATGTTCCTAGTCAAACATGTTTACCCTTAGCTTCCCTGAGACATATGCAATGTGAAAAAACAAAAAACAATTTATCCTTTCTAGTTAGCTCTTGGGTTCAATTGTTGACTCCGTGATCATCCATTGCAGCTTATCTTCCACGCACTCAACATGCTCTCATAGGGATGACCCGTGATGGTCCGCGATACTACCGAAACCTATCACGAAGTATTTTTATTTAAATGATTTGGTATCGGTACGAGATGAATCTCAAAACTACTCGGCACCGATTCTTTTCGAAACAAAATGGTATAATATCATATCCATGCTCAAACCGTGCCAAAAACTCAAACATGCATTGTTCAAATGATATTAATACAAAGGCATATTTGTTATAAAAAAAACATTACTTTGATAAAAAAAGTAAGGATATCGGATTTAAAAAGACAATAAACATAAAAAAAGATAATGAATCCACATTTAAAAATATAGGATTTCCTTTTCTAATTTATACAATACCGGACTATAAGTAACTCCAAAAAATATTGCTCATAGTAATGAATATGATAACAACAATAAAAGGAAAGAATTAAAAAAAGAATAATATAATATGAAATGCTTTATATACTCCGCATGTAAGATAATGTAGACAAACAAGTATTTGACATATCCTATATATAGCTTTGAACGGTTCGAGTCGTGATATTCGGTTTTACATTTTTGTATCACGATTCTGTCCTGTTTGATATTAGTTCGGTTTCAATTTGAGAGACAAACAATCAATTCTGTTTAAACACACTATAAACAGTTTGATATCATTACAATTTAAAAATGATACCACGTTAGTTCAATTTAGTTTCTTGTCCACCCCTACGCTTTCAAATAGCATCCAAGAACACCTCACCCATGTTTTGTGATTTCCTTGCAAAGAATCTTATTAGATGGATTCTTCTTGCAAAATATCAAAAAATTATACTACCTCTGTTTCTCAAAGAGTTCCTCTTTTGACTTTGGGTGAAAATAAGAAAGTGTTAAATTGCAGTTGACTTTCCAATTTTGTCCTTGATGTGATGGGTAAAAGTAAGATGTGATAGTTTAGTTGTTAGTGAAAAAAGTATGATGTGATAGGTAGAATATGAAAAAGTAGGGGTAAAAGTGGTTTTTTAATAGAAAGGGGAAGTGTTTTAAGAAAAACAAAAAAAATGAAAGAGAAAGAGTTTTAAGAAACGGAGGGAGTATTTTTTATTTAATATTCAATCAATGAGATTGTACAAAAAAATTTCAATAATCAATTATCTTACAATTTGACAAAACAAAATAATGTTTTATATAATTTTGTTTTGAAATAAATATAATAAAATAATTTTCATATTAATATGTAATTTAATCTCATTTCATTAATAATCAAAACTCAAGCAATTTAAACAAAAAAAATCAATCCGAATGACAATAATCTATCTCTCATCACATTTATCGCTGGTGTGTGTATCAAAGTTATGCTTTAATTTCCTATAAACAAACATATATATACTTCCATCCTTCTTAAATAGATGCCACTATCACTCCTCACTATTACAGATTACACTTGTTCGACAGTTTTGTTTGTTTATGCATTTTTATTAATTATTTAATAAAATATTCATATCATGTATTGTTTTATAGAATATTTGATGCATTTTTGAAAGATACGGAGTATAATTTAGACTTTCTATTTGTATACCATGCCACTTTATAATTAAAATGGATTTAAAAATGATAGAATTTTACACGTTGTCTAGAGTGTGATATTCATTGTGGGACGAAGGGAATATATATAAGAGTGATTCTATGGTGGAGCTAAGATCCAAATTGATTTTTTCACATATTTTTTATTAATTTAAAAAATGCTTATTTGAATACCAAAAAATGCTTATTTAGCCACCATGGACCTCATGTGTATGTAATAATTTGCCTATTTATAAATAAACACACACACACACATACATTATATAATAACAACAACAACATAGTTGTTTCTCTTTCTTTCTTTATCTTTCTCTCTAAAATGACACCAGTTACTTATACACCAGTTCGTTAGGGTACTTACGTTGCTCGATTTGTAAAAACGACGGTTCCTACCCCCCCTAACCCTCCAAAACCTCAATCCCAACCCCACCTTTGCTCCCCCTCCCTACCCTGCCTGGCAGGGGTGGGGCTGGGTGGGGGGGCAAGGGTGGGGGGGCAAGGGTGGGGCTGTGATGGGGGGTTTAGGGGGAGAGTTAGGGGGTAGGAACCGTCATTTTTACAAACGAGCACCGTAGGTACCCCAAACGAACTGGTGTAAGCAAATGACACCAGTAGCACTGGTGTCATTTTAGACTTACCGTGTATGTATGTATACACACACACACACACACACACACACACACACACACACACACACACACTAATTTTTACCTTGTGCTTCGCACGGGCTCGCATATTTTTCTATAAAATACATCTATCTGTTAACATAGATATTTTATGTTAACGTTTTGTATGTTTGTTAAAAGTTCAATTAATATATAAACATAATATGAATTAAAATTTAATTTAATTTATTTTAATTTTTTAATAATAATAATAATATGATATGCATTTTAATTTGTTTTTTTTAGATTTGGATATGATATCTTGTAGTAGCAAGACCATTAGATACAATATTTTTTGAAATAAAATTTGTATTTTAACAATGATTTTTTTTGAACCACTTCACAATTCATTAACTCATCACAGAAAATAAGATCATACAATCTTCAACACACCTCCCTACTCAATACTACTACCTGGACAGTATATTACTCTTCTTCAGTTTACTACTAGTGAAACATCTAATATTGAACATAATATAGAAGAGACACTCGTCCACCCTCACATCCTCCTTTAGGTGCCACCAAGTATTTCTAGCCTTCCATATGAAGTAGCAGATTGCTGCCCATGCTGCTATCCAAATTTCTCTCTCCCTTCTGGTTCCATGTCTCCTCATCTTGTCATAATATTCTTGGAAACTGGAAGCTTGAATTACACATCCCATGGGTACCATTATCTTACTGTGCAGCTCCTTGGAGAATGGGCATTCCCAAAATAAATGGTTGATGTCTTCTTCTCCATTATTACACAACAGGCACTTCGTATCAACATTGATGAACTTACTTAGCCTCTGTCTTTCCTTGCTCTAAAATTTATATAATTATTGTTTTTGAAAGGCAATAAAAAGAAAAAATGGTGAATAGTTTGAAAGCTTATTTTTTTTTGAATTTTAAACTCGTTAAATGAATATTTATATAATACTAAAAAAATGAAAAGGTTTATGCAAAAGCATTAGCCATTGAATATAAGAATATATATTTTAAGTTTTGTATGTGCATATACATATATGTTTTAACTACTAAATATGATATTTTTAATAGTAGATACAATGAATAAATATATAAGAAATGAAATACAATTTTAACTAATGTTTATGCAATTGTTTTAAAATAAAATTATAAATTTAATAATGACAAAAATATACTATATTTCATATAAATCTATATTTTAAAAATGGAATAAAAGGGAAATGGTGTAAAAATTTATACAAAGAGCTATCATTTAAAAAATTTAATAAATTTTGTGTAACCTTTTAAAAAGTAATTAATTAATTATAAGATATTAAAATATATTTTAAATTGATGAAAGACGTATTAATATAACAATTAGAATATGAGAACTTTTATATATACAAATTTATGGTAATTAAATGCAATAATCATGAATATTTTTTAAATAAAAAGTAAACTAATAAATGCCATTTGGACTAATAAAATGATGACACTATGCCATGTGGATAAAGAATTTTTCCATGTCATACGCCACATGTCTCCACTACAAAGTTTGAACTCTCTTTTACATATATATACTAGTATTTGAACCCGTGCCACGCACGGGGTCGAACAAAATTTTTTGTCGATTCTAAATAAAATTTAATGCAATATTTTTTCAAGAATACAGAAAATATACTTCTCGCATGATATTTGATATCATAGAAAAAAACCAAAGTGGAATAAATAATATTTGAGGGATTGATTGTGTACAAAAAAAAATTAATACCAAATTTTTTGAAAGACTTCAGGGTATACAAAAGATATGTTCATTGTTCTTATTATTATTTAAAAAAATTAAAAATTACTTTTAAATTTTACCATTTTCTTTTTGTTAAGGAAAAGAATTTGAGTATCATTTGTTTTTTTAAATAAATTTCAACCACATGTTTTTTTAAATTTTTATGATTAATTTATTAAGTTATTTTTTTAATTTTTGGAAAATTCAACGTATTATTCGGTTTTTTTCTTTTTTAATATAAATAAGGTATGTGTTATACTAAAAAAATGCATTATTTTTCCATTCATATTTTTGTTACATTTTAATATGCATAGAATACATTTCTATTTTCAAAAAGATTTTGAAATATCAAATTTATATTATTCAATTTTATTTTTAAAGAAAATAGTGTTTGGGTATGATGATATATTTTTTTGTTTCAAATAAACATCAGAGTATTTTTTTACATCAATATTATGTTCTTTTATTTTTTGGTGAATTCAAGTTGCTAGAATGTTTTTCAATAGTGTAGAAGTATTTGAAAAATAATGTTAACCTCAAAGATGTTAAAATTAGAGGTGTGCATGAATACTTTTTTATCATTTGTCTTCTTTTTAATAAAAATAAGTCATGTGCTATGTAATAAACATTGCATTGGGGATCATAGTGTATATATATATACGGTAAGTCTAAAATGACACCAGTATATCCCTATATATATATATATATATATATATATATATATATATATATATATATATATATATATATATATATATATATATATATATATATATATATATATATATATATATATATATAGTAAGTCTAAAATGACACCAGTGCTCACTGGTGTCATTTGCTTACACCAGTTCGTTTGGGGTACCTATGGTGCTCCGTTTGTAAAAATGAGGTTCCTATCCCCCTAACCCTCCCCTAAACCCCCACCCCAGCCACCCCTCCCGCCCCCTCCCTACTGCAGGCAGTGTACTGCCAGACTGCCTGGCAGTAGGGAGGGGGGCTGGGGTGGGACTAGGTTGGGGGTTTAGGGGTATGGTTAGGGGGTAGGAACTGTCATTTTTATAAACGGAGCACCGTAGGTACCCAAATGATGTCATTTTAGACGCTAATATATATATATATATATATATATATATATATATATAATATATATATATATATATATATTATATATATATAATATATATATATATATATATATATATATATATATATATATATATATATATATATATATATATATATATATATATATATATATAGACAAACACGTACTATATACGGATTACTAATTTACATACTCCGTATAAAATAACATATTCAGTTGTTTCTCTTTCTTTCTATCAAGACCGCCCCGTTACCAATGGCTCCAGAAGCTCAGCCAACAGAGACCAGCATAAACCCTAACCCTTCTCAACAAGAGGCTCCACAACCGCCTCACACGACGGAGGACGTTCCGTACCGGTCATCAACCTCCAAACGTCCTCGGGAGGAGGATGCCGCCGAGGCTGGCACATCCGCTGCCGTCACGCGGCCGCTGAAAAAGCGCGTGAAGGCATCCCTTGATATTGTGTACCGCATCATCGTCCCGTCGAAGCAGATCGGGAAGGTTATCGGTAAAGAGGGACATCGAATCCAGAAGATCCGAGAAGAGACCAAGGCGACCATTAAGATTGCCGACTCCATTTCTGTAAGTATGATGATTCCGTTTTGTACTAGATATGAGAATGATAGGAAGTGTGAGAACTAGGAAGGATCGCGAGAGTAGCAGTAAGCCTTACGTTTTACTGTAGTTTGGATTTCACTAAATTTATTTATAGTTAGCTTAGTTTGGTAAATTTAGTGATGCTATTAACAGCAGCTTATATTTCGACCATATTCTGCCTCTTATATGCCAGGACGTCAATGTTGGCCTTGTGAACATTGTTAATGGGAATGACACCCTCTCTGCAACTATTTAAACCATAAAACTGTAAAAAATTTTAGACATCAACTTGTGTGGAGTTGTTCTAGGACCACAGAAGAATTTGACACTTGTTGTGTGACCTGTTCTTGTAATTTACTACTGACTTTGATGGTATCCTAGGTTATTGCAATAACTAAATAGGCTAGGAAAATCGAAAAAAAAGGTGTCCGTTGATTGCGAGTTATGATTTTCATGATTGAGAATATCATATCAAGTCACGGCCATCAGTTATAAAAAGTAACTATGAAAATAGTTGTATTTTATTCATATCGAGAACCCACATCTTGCACCCTTGTTCATTCAGGCTTCTTTGCGAAGGTGCCGTCCAATTATTGAAAAATTGCTAGTGCTGCATAGTTAACATGCTGTTAGCACATTAGGTTTTGCAACTGAACATAAAAACATAGTCCTTTCTATGATTTAACCTCTATTTGCTTATTATCCATGTGTCTACTTGTACCAGAAGAAAAACGGAGTATTAACTTTTTATTCAGTAACTCCTATTTGTTTCATCTATTGACCGTATCTCCTCCATTTTCTATTAGCCTATTATACACTACTTCTTTGATAATATGATCTATCTCTCTTTCGGCAGAGAGCCATCTTTTAAACACCATGATAATGCTAAACATTCTTAATTGGAGGAACTCTCAAGATGCATACATTGACTCACCTGTTGCAGAGAATCTTTCAAAAAATAATGAGGTTTAACCATCTTAACATCATATGCACGTATTTCCTCTGTCCCATAAACTTATTTCTTCTTTGAGCTGCCTCAGTTATTAAAAAGATGAAATTGTGTAAATGTGATGTATTAAAAGAAAATAAATAACATCATATGCACCGCTGAAGTCTGTATTTACTCAAAAAGAAAAAGAGATTTTTCTGGAAGTGACCTTTTCTGGATCATGAAATTGTCTACTCTACAATTTGACTGCCTTGGCTATGTCTCTGAATTTTCCCTGCCATGTACAACTGTCTCCCCATTTTAAAGGAGAAGCACACTTTTAATGTGTATCCCCTGCTTTTTTCTGACACATATTTCACATTTTTAGGAGTGTCCTAGCGCCAAGGTTGGTGTCATAAATCAGAAGTAGTATGGCACCATAAATCTTGCATGTGAAAAATATTTTTGCATTTCCACGTTAAGCAACTTCCCTTTGAGTTTCTGTTAAAAAGATTCAAAGGCGCTGGTATATGGCCTTCTGGCTGACCCTCACCTTGCTTGATTTTCTGTGTTGCACTTCTTCTTTCTCATTTTCTTATTGTTCTTTTTTAGGATTATCGATTTATTGTTATTTCATGAACTTACTATGTCACCGTTGTTTTCTATTTGTGAAGAGACATGAAGAAAGAGTTATCATAATCAGTTCAAAGGATAATGACAACACATTCTGTGATGCAGAGAATGCCCTTCATCAAATTGTGACATTAATTCTAAAGGTAACTTTGTCCAGAGACCAAAGATTTGTCATCTATTACAATTTTTTAACAGACCAAGGCTCAAGATCCTGCTTCCACGAGACACTTTCTTCTTATTAAAATGTTTTTTGTGTGTAAGTTTGTGTTTGACATTTCTTTCTTTTAATGATGGCTTCATATGAACTGATTTTTTGGGGCTTTAACATTGGTGTCATACTGTCTTACATTTTAGTGGGAAAAGCCACTGGCCATCTAATCACTTTCTCCATGTTCCTTTAGGATGACAATGACAACTTTGAAGCAATGAAAGCTGGTGCTGGACAGTTTCCAGAACATGTAGTAAGGTTTTTGGTTACTAGTCCTCAAGCAGGTGGTGTTATTGGTGTGTCTGGTCAAAATATTGAGAATTTGAGGATTTCTTCCGGTGCCACGGTTAATGTTCTAGCTCAAAACCAATTGCCACTTTGTGCATCTGCCCATGAGTCTGATCGTGTGGTACAAGTAAGAAAAATTATTATCCAACAATTGTTCTAATCAAGCAGAGAAAGCACCTTGCATACTGATTTATCTTTTTCTGTGTCTTAATTTTTCCATTCTGTTAACTGCTAATCGGAGAAATAGATGATTTTTTGCCCTTTATGTGCTAAAATCCATTTTTGAAATGAAAATCTTGACTCCGTAATGCTTCAATACAATACGATGAGTGTAATAAAAACTGTCATGCCCCAAAAATCTCAATTTTTATAATTATTGATACTTTTGCTAGTCTTCGGTTTCACGACACTGGATCTTTTTGATTATGTCAACTTTTTTATCAGCAAAGTTTAACCATTGAATGACTCAAGCTCTTTCGTACACGTTCTTTAATGCTTTAGATTTTCCTGTAGTCTCCTTGGTTTTGGTTTAGTGATTCTGTACAGTATTGCAGATTTTGGTTTTTGCACAATGATAGGTAATCGAGACCAACTGTTGGTGATAACTTCTGATAGTAATGAGCAGGAATATTGTTATTCAACTCTCTCATTTTGGGATGTCTAATTGCAGGTTTCTGGTGATATTCCCGCAATCCTCAGAGCAGTAGTGGAGATTGGTTGTCAGCTGAGGTTTTTTTAAATACTTTATGTCACATAAATATTTCTAGATTGACTTCTTGATTGTTTCCATGTTAATGAATGTTAAATTGTGCAGGGATAACCCACCTAAACAAGTAATCTCCATCAACCCAACATATAATCTTGGCTTTAATCGTTCTCTTCATCAATATGTGGATCCATCATCAGGTTATTAATTCCTTTTTTTTCGCTCGTCCTTGTGAACTTTCAAACTGCTGCCTTGTGCTGCTGTATGAAATCTTGATATATCTCTCATAACGACATCATCTTTAGGACAACCACTCTTGCAGCTGAATATGTGAATGCAACAATGTTGATTCCGGAGACCTTAGCTGGTGGCCTGATTGGGAGGAGCGGCTCCAACATTTCAAGGATCCGCACTGAATCAGGAGCAACAATTAAGGTGTGTGGGGATCTGCTTCTATCTTTTTTCCCGCCTTTGCTTGGATGCATCCATTGCCAATGGAGTAAAAAAGAGTCATTTTTGACATTGTTTTAGCTTCGGGTAGAAAATGGACTAAATGAAAATGACACATTAGACTTCCCTTGTTTCTTACTGCCTATTAAGTTTTGGCTGTAAATGCAGCAATGCATCAAGTGTTTAACAGAAACAGCATCTTTTTTACAAGGGTAATGATGTGTACATTTTGAGCCCCTAGATTGCAACGGAGTTGGGATTATATTGTTGTTTATTTGCTTCATTGTTTGGTGGTGGTGAAGAGGAATGGAGAAGATATAGTGTGAGAAGAAAGAAAAATATAAGTGAAGGGGTAGGTTTTGTTGTTTTTTGTATGAGTGGAATATATGACAAAAAAGTGCGTAATTTGTAAAAAGACAGTATTACAATTTCTTAAAAAAGCGCAACACTTGGGCTGAAATCTATCATTAAACCTAATGTGGAGGGAATATATGGGGATGTGTATATAACATGACCTCTCAAATCCTTTTCTTTTCATCTCAGCAAAAAAGAAAATTGAGATGGGCCCCACAAGCTCTCTCTTTTTTATATTTCACTTTTAACTGAAGGAAAACAATATTCTAATGAATATTGTTTAATGACTTGCTCAAATCTGGGACTGGTGTTTAGTTCCAGCCATTTCTCTATCTTCTTTGCATCAACTTTTTCTTTGTGCTTCATTTTCTTTTCTTAGAGTACCTCTCTAATGCAGGTTCATGGTGGGAAAGGGGAACAGAATCACAGACAAATCCATCTTGGTGGTAGTGCACAACAGGTAAAACTGTTATACAAAATTTTATTAATTATCGATTTTGATTCTCCGATGATTAGAATAACCTTTTCAGAGTTTTTTTTTTCAATAAAAAAATGTAAGCTATACTTCATATAAAGTGTGACTATATAGGAGGCTACGTGAGACTATATTGTCTGTATTTCCTTCGCATTAAAGAAGCTTTTTTAAGGATTTCTCTTAGCATTTGTTTCTTGAATCCTTCTGTTTGTGTTCCTAGCTTTTAAAAGTCTATTTACCCTTTGTTTGCCCTTTGTTGTACTATCGGTTCATTGTGTTGCTTGAGCTAGGGGTCTCCTGGAAACAGCCTCTTTACTTTTAGTTGGGGTAAGGTCTGCATACACACACCCTCTACACACCCTGCTGTTGTGGGATTCAAATGGGTTGTTGTTGTTAGAGCTTGTTAACCTTGTTTAGAATAGCTGTAGTTAAAACACGGCTTTGAGAAGAGTCACTTCTACTAAAAGCAGTATAATGGCCGAGTTGCAATGTGTTTCTGACTGGAATTTCTATGAGATTAAAGAGAAGCATTGTCTTAAAAGCACTTAGTAGCTTATCCAAACAAGCTCCTTAGTAAGGTCAAACCAGATTTTCATTAACATATTTCTTCATACACAGGTTGCACTGGCAAAGCAAAGGATTGATGAATACGTATATTCCCAGTTGTTGTTGCAAAGTGGCAGCCAGCCGCTTCAAGAAACAATGCAGCTACAGCAATCGTTACAGTTGCAACAGACTATGCAGCTACAACCGCCAATGTAAACTTTGTCATTCACTTTGTAGCTGACATAAGGGATATCAACTTGTATATTTGTACTCTCTCGTCCCACAATGTCACTCTCCGATCAACGTGCAAAATCCCATCACTTTTAAAATCATTTAAATCACAAATTCGTTTGTAAATAAAAACTATAAATTACACCGTTCAAAAGTACATACATCAAAAGTTCTACATAACAAAATGTGACAAGAATATTTTATTATATCAAGTGACACATGAAAATATACAAACAAAAGAAGTTATCAAGAGACTGTAATAGTCACGTGACAAACATTGTGGGACAGAGGGAGTACAAAGTATATATGAGCAGCCTGTCTTTTTTGTCGTACCAGTATGGTATTGGTTTTGGACTTCAACTAACCAAGTGTAGTTTGTGCTGCAGATCCAATGCATCTGCCACTATGTTGCAAGGATATAGTCAAGGTCATGGACTATATGTTAACAGGTTAGTCTATAAGTGCAATACTATTTTTGCATGGCATACATTTATGCATTGTGAAATCAAAATTTCCTGTCAGTAGCACAAATTGTTACCTTAGGATACTTTTGGGAGTTAGATATTGGAGGAAAAGGTAGTGGCAGAGTTCTTTTCTTTTTGAATTAAGAGAACTTAATTTATGTGTTGTTTGTGGTAATAAATACTTTTTAAATGACCAGCACATTAAAGAATTATCATGTTAATTTACTTTTTTCTAAATATTGAATGGGTAACCCCTGCCTTCTACCAAAACCTCCAATACCTAAATCCTTAACTCACCCTTGGTCAATTAGGTTAACATATGGGTTAACAATGAAAAATGTTTGGCATAAGTTCCTTTGAGGGCACTACGGTGCTCTGTTTGTACCCAAAGCGGTTCTTACAGTTCTATACTCTGCTTAGGGCCTATAGGGGGTAGGAACACTTTAAATGGATCGGTGTCATATAATGAGACCAGCCCTTGTGTCAAATGAACCGGAAACATAGTTCAGTTGTTTTTAGTTCCTAAAAAACAAAAGCATAATTCTGAAAATTGTTGGAAACATTAATAATTCGTTGCTCCTTTGTTCCCAAAAGCTGCCTCCCATTTAGCTTGTTTGATAATGACATGGATTTTTTTTCGCACGTAGTACTCAGGCGGGTGCGGTGATGGCATCACATCCACAAGCCTACTCCTCGTCATCGGCAGCCAATCAAGCATCAGCTTACTATGGGCAATCATACTATTCGGCCCCTCCCATCTAAAAGATACTATGAATGAATGTATAAATAGTCAATCATCTGCTCTACTCAAAGTTGCCTTGCAATGTTCTTATTTGTGTATTTTAGTTTTATTGATGCTCTTTTTTTATAATCATATTGGCAAAATGTCCCTTAAGTGCCCCCCTTTTGCCTGGTTGAACTGTTATTTATGATCTAAGCTATCTTCAACTTCTTTAAAACAGTTTGATGATTCAATTGGTATTAATATTTTACCCTTCAACTAGCTTGACTTTGGTTCTTAGGGGGGATGGTATGGTTGAAGTAAAACCAGTTTGTACAAAAAAATGGCTTATGTTGTTTTTGGGCAAAGAGAGTAACATCATTTCTTCCTCTTTGGTAACAGCAAGTGTGTGTCGATTATGTTGCATCTTTCTCTTTTCTTTATTTAAATTTGTACTTCGTAGTATTATTTATTACTCCATTCATTTAAAATTAATTTTGTTTACTATTTATAGAGTTAAAGTTTATTTATTTTCTCTATTTTCAGTACTCATTTAATAAAATAATGTGATCATGTTATTTCTAACTTCGTAGAGCTTTTAATGTAACTTTTTAATATTTAATTTTTATTTTTTTATTCAATTTCAATTCTGAAATAAATTTCATTGAAAATAATTTTAGTCAAACATTATAAAAGCAAAATAGATGATTTAAACTGAGATTGAAAGGGCATATTTTTTGTTAAAGTTAAATGTTTACATTACTAGTTAAACTTAATTAATATATACGGAGTAATAATATTTAAATCTATATGACTTGCTATTTGTTAAAGTTAATATACTGTATTATTTAACTAAAGTTATATGTTATTTAATTATATTTAAGTTTATATAATGTTTTGTTAAAGTTATATGGTGTCTTTTGACCTTTGCTAAAATTGACCTTAAATTACAATGGCAATTTGAAACATGTATGATGCTTCCTTATAAGTTATGAATTGACATATGTACACCATTGTCACCATAACTTGCAATATGAAATTACTGAAATTTGATGTGAAACTAAAATGGAGATGAGAGGTGATACAGTAAAAAAAAGTAAAAAGAAAATACATCACTTTTGTCCTAATATTGCTTTGTTAGATTTTGATCTATTCTAGCTCATTTTTTTCTTAATATTTTTGCTCTTCACTAGTTGGAAGTAATGTCGGAGAGAGAGAATTTAGAAAAATGATGTGAATTGTACCCCTTCCAAATTAAATATTCTGTTTATTATTCACATAGTCAAACTTTATTTATTTATTGTTATTTTTGCAAGTTGTTTGATACAAGAACTGAAAAAAAATATTTTATCACTTGGAGATTGGAGTTTGAAAATAATCAATTCCATAATTAAAAGGCAATATAGCGCGTGGTTAAAACGAATATAAGTTGTGCTAAAAAGGACGAACATAAAAGGCAATATAGTGCGTGGTTAAAACAAAGTGTTTTTTACAATTTTACTTCTTCTATTTGAACATGAGGAGGAATAGATTAACCTTCTCCTATGACCCCTCAGGATTGACCACAGATTGGAGTTATATTCTTAATGTGATAAATAAAAAAAGATCTATCCCTAATTGATTAACGTAGGGGGTTTCATACTGCACATGAAGTATCTTTATTGTAGGTCAAAACTAGAAAATGGCCAAATTCAAAAAGTCAAAACTGAACAGATATTCTAAGATAAACGTAGTATCATTTTTATTTAATTTGAGGTTAATGTTTAATAATTTTGATTGAAAAAAATTGAAAAGTAAACAAATATTCTGCATCCAAACTTTGTAGCTCAACCCAAACTTAGAAAAGCTAGCTTGGTGGGAGTGATTACCAAAAGTGGATAGGATGAATCTTTGCCACTTTTGTCATTTTATGCCTATCACATTGGATGGATAATCCTATTGGTCTTGTGGGACAATTTTGGAAGGTAAGTTTTAATACTAGTGGGCCCACCACACTAAATCCCACCATAAGAAACTCGAAACCTCTACTTTGAATTTAGAAAATACTTTCTCTTTCTGAAAACATGAGATATTTTGATTTTTAAGAAATTTAAGGAAAATGTATTTTGATGTTAAGTTTCCCAAGAATATCCTTGAATGCGACGAGTAAAAATAAGATTTGATAGGTAGATTAATAGTGAATAGATGTGATGTGATATGTAAGTTAAAAACAAGTAGAGATAAAAGTTATTTTTCAATAGAAACGAGAAAAGTTTTTTTGGGACATATGAAAAAAGGAAATAAAAATTTAAGGGACGGAGAGAGTAATATGTGATTTGGTCATACCCAACTTGATATGTGATTTTCTTAGAATATTGGTACAAGTGATACTTACCAAAGAAGTAAACTCTCAACTCATTTTTGGTGAAAGTAAGTTAATTTTGTTGGTAAATGCAAGACCCGGCCCCACGCAATGAGATAATCTTAGAGTGTCATGTATGTTGCATTGCGCTTGCCTGATCTGATCAAATTTGATTTGATTTTTTGAATATCTGATCTGGTTGTAGCAATGTTTGAAGCTATTTCTGATCTGATTTGATTAGATAAAAAATAAGTTGAATGAAACCTAGTCATAGTCTACTTTTGACTGTTTTCAAACAACAATAAGTTTGAAATACAAGTAAAATTGAATAATTTATATAAAAAAATTTATACATAAGATCAGAATTCTAATGAAAATATTTTTCATATTATGATAACATTAGTGATGAGGAAAACGTTGTAAAATTATGGGAAATTACTAAAATTCTACTAAAACATCATAATTAGTTTCTCCATATATATAGTACCATATCTTATAGAATTTCCCTAACTAGTATTGATTAATTATTATTTCTTCCGTTTATAAAGAAAGTTATACTCTTTACTATTCAAAAGTCAGAGACACTTTTGTTTATTTGTGGATATTGATTAATTACTTGATAAAATAAAATATTATGTAAATTTGACGTAGTCTTTAAATATGTAAATTTTATTTTTAATTTATATACAATTTTTAAATAAAATAAATTTTAAAAAATTTAAAATTTCACTTCTTTTTACGTAAAGTGTAAAACATTTTGGGAGTGAAAAAGTAATTTAATGTACTAAAACACCCTTTTGATTATTTTAGATTTACTCTAATTAATTACCCTGATAGTTTTCTGACCTAACCCACCCAGTTGTGACTTGGACCGTCGTCGTCACCACAAACCATCCTCTGGTTCTTTACCATCTTCGTCATCTCAATGTCTTCACTCTCTCGTCCCCTATTATTTTTGCAGGTTTCAATGTCGGGAGTTTTGAGTCACGCGGGACAAACTTTAAATTCTAATTACTTTCAATTTGTATTGCATATTAGTATAATGAAACCCAATTTTGAAAGTTTCAATACGATAAATTTAATAAATTCATTTTATGTTAAAGAACATTCCGTCATTCCGGTTTTTATTTAATTGAAATTCAAAGTTTGTCATGTTTGACTCAAAAAAGTCAAAATGGACAAATATACTGGAACGGAAAGAGTACATAGTAAACTTTATTTATTACATCTCAACCACCTCATTTAATACACTCCACCCATTTTCATTAAGGGTATTATATTAAACTTTCACCTTTTTTCAACTATCCTTAAAAACCACAAAAAGTCAAAATGAGAATATTTTAGGGGGACGGAGGGAGTAATTACCAACTCAGTCAAAAATTTAAGTTTGTGAATGTAAGTCTAGAAAATGTTTTTGTGTTCTAACACAATGTAAATTGAATATAATGTACCCTTATTTTTATCCATTCGTCCCATAAAACCATTCTCTTTTTAAAAAGGTGTAACCTTAAAATGAATAATTTTGATGTTATTTTCTAATTTCGCTCTTACTTTACAATAGATCAGAGTAGAATGATATGTGTAGAATAGATGATTCATATTTAGAACATAACATCAAAATTACTCATTTTAAAGGCATACTTTTTTCAAACAGGATGATTTTCTAGGACGGAAGGAGTATGTTAATGTCTGTCGGGTGTGGTTTAAAATGTCAAAATAAACGAATATTTTAATGCAGATGTAAGTGATTTTTTTTTTTTTTAAAAAATAGGGTTTTATGGGCAATGGTGAGCTGTCGTAGGGAACTACTCTCATACTTTTTCAACCCCACCATGCAATATATAGAGGCTAGCAGCTTGTGTTTATGTTTGTCTTTGTGACATTGTGTTGTGTGAGACTGTTTATGTACATGCATGTACATATATAACATACATTATTATCATCAAATTAACATTTGACTCACTTTGGTTCAATGCTTTTAATTAAATTTCATTTAATCAGATCTTCGGTACGTACCCAAATAATGTTGTTCACAATCACATATATTCGACAATTACATAGCAGATTGCAACAAGTGGGTCGGGTCTGATCTGATTCTAATAAAAAAATTAATAAATAAAAAGAATAAGTTACAGAAAATATGATCTAATTTTTCTGAATCTATTAGGGAGTATATATATATATTCAAGCTAAGTATAACAGCCACACATTTTGTGGGGGGTTACGGCGGGGTTGGGGTGGGGGTGCAGGGGTGGGGGTAGGGTGGGGGGGTTTAGGGGTGGGTTAGGGGGGTAGGAAACGTCAATTTTACGAATGGAGCACCGGAGGTGCCCCAAAAACCCAGTGGCACCGGAGTGGCACCGTTTTTCGGTGTCACTGGAACCTCACCGTAAATAAAAAGAATAAGTTACAGAGAATATGATCTAATTTTTTTGAATCTATATTAGGGAGTATATATATTCAAGCTAAGTATAACCATTTGATTATCATAATGACACTCCAAAATCTTTCTAATACTAAATCATTATTATTCGGTATTCACTTAATAAAAAAATGAAGATCTTATTTTCCTTTTTTATTTTGCCATTTTTAGTTTCGGGCATTTTTCTGCGAGTAAATACTTAACTCACAAAACAAGCCTAGGGAAAAAGAGAAAAGAAAATAGAGTATTGATGTGGAAAGGGATATTGAAACCCCACTTTCGATCACTTTAATGGATTCAGAGTAAGGATGACAATTCAACCCGAACCCGAGCTTAACCGACCTGACCGACTACTAAAATATCCGAACCCGAACTGAAAATAAAATAATCCGAACCCGACCCAAAATTTTTTACCCGAACCCGACATCGGGTCGGGTCGGGTGTGGATTTATAATTTTGCCCGACCCGAACCCGATCCCGACCCGACTAAAACCCGAATATTTTATTACATAAAAGTCTATCTATGGATATAATGAGCACTCCGTAAAATCTCTTGACAAAGTGCTACTTTATGAAGTATGTCTTTTATAATCATTTTTATAATCCCTTAATAAAAAATGAGACATAAAAAAAGAGACACAAAAAAATTAGATTTAATCTTTTCAAAATTATTGGGGTACGTCGAATTGATTATTGGTTAAAAGTCGGGTTCGGGTTTCGGGTTGAAATGTCGGGTTTGGGTCGGATCGGATTATTGGCTTAAAAGTTCGGGTTTCGGGTCGGGTTCGGGTTTCGGTTTTAAAAGTCGGGTCGGGTTCGGATATAGTACTATCCGACCCGAACCGACCCGTTGCCATCTCTAATTTGGAGTACTTGTGCACAAAAGGAAAATGAGGAGAATTCACTTTATGCATTAAATAATATAATGGACCTTATCTTCTATTCGCTATAAAATAAAATACTCCTAGTAATTATATGAAAACTACCATCCGGGAACCAAGACGGTGTTGAATCGTCATTTTTACAAACGATGCATCGTAGGTATTTCAAACTAACTGATGTAAGTAACTGGTGTATACGTAACTTTTATCATTTTAAACGTTAGATCCGTTTTATATTGTTGGCGTGAGATATTGGAATTGACAAAAACAAGAAGGGAGAAAGACCAGACTAGGACTAAAACATTGAAAATATACCAAAATAGGACTTCCATGTTTTTATTCCCGAAATACGACTTACATTACCAAACATTGTCATATACATTGCCAAAAAAGTATAGTAATTTACACATGTACACTGCCACATTACCACAATGCAAAGTCACATTACCACAGGGCAAAGTCCTATTCCGGGAAAAAAAACATGAAAGTCTTATTTTGGTACTTTTCTCTATGTTTTAGTCCTATTTAGAATGGTTTCTAAAACAAGAAACAAAGAAGGAAACCGATCGATCAAATCCCGTTAAGATTCCGTGTAGCTAGGTTTTCCTTTTTTGTTTTAGTTGGAATGTAAGATGGAATCATGCTGAGGATGGAGATTCCGCATGCTTAGCTTGGACAACAAAAGATTGAACAAAGCCTGAAGAAGTCGTTCCCATTCTTGTCGAAGTGTCATCTATATATATAGATGGTTCATGATAAAATTAAACCTACTTTAGAGAAATTTAAACGCATTGAAAAGAAGTTAAAGATGTGAAAAATCTTGAATAGAAAAATGTGAGTGTGATGGATTTTTGTAGAATTTTGGGTAAAATGTCTTGAAAAGAAAACCTCCCTAGATTTTTTTAGAAACAATAAAATGTGGGTGGTTTATTTCAAAATGAGAGGGAATAATAAAGAAAAAATCATCCTAAATAAGACTAAAACATAAAAAATATCAAAATATGACTTCCATATTTTTAATCATTTCCGAAATATGAGTTCACACTGTGGTAATGTAGAGGTAACATGACACTGTACACGTGCACATTACTATACTTTTTGATAATGTACATGACTACGTTTGATAATGTAAATGCATTTTAATTCTACTTTCGCGAATAAAAACATGGAATTTTTATTTTGGTATATTTTTAATATTTTACTCCTACTTTAATTTTTTTTCCAATAATAAATTGATTTGCGCAAAATAATGAATTATCTCCTCTGATACAGAGTATAAATAGTTTTGTTTTAATTAGATCTATAATCAAATCTGAAACTTTACCGACACCAAAGATATGGCACTAAGAAAATCATAATGAGCAAATTAAAGTTAGAATAAGACCGCAATCAATCATGTCTTTAATTGCCTAAACATGAGATTATTAGATGCCTCCACAACTTCTTTTTCTGGTACGTAAATTTATTTGCGGTACTTTTCAATATGGTCAAATTTTCAAAGTTGAAATTAAATCTATTTAAATATATTTTTTTTTAAAAATATTTCTTTAAAAAAACATGAAATGTTGAAAATTAACGAAATGAACATATAATTGACTCTTAAAGCTTCGGAGGCTTAGCTTTTTTTGATCAACGAGGGAAGACCCTGAGCTAGTAGCCTCGTGAAGTGGTGGTAGCATGTCGCGTAGTAGTGACCCTCATCATATCGGAGACCTAGCTTTTTGATAAAGCCTTAAAGAAATTACTAGTTACCGAGTACTAGAAATTTTCGAAGTCTTACATTTGTAGTTTTATTTTTGCATTTAATTTTAGGGGAATTTACTTAAATAATACTAAAACATAATGACTTTTCGTAAATAACATCACATGTGTTTTTTTCCCAATATAGCACTTTTAGTCATTATCCATTAGTCATTATTCAAGTAAATATTCGTCATCACTGAAGTAAGTCATTTTCAGGCTGAAACCCTAATTTGTATGGAGTAAATCCTAGGTTAGCTAAAAGTCTAAAACCGGGATTTATACACAATTTTATAATGTAATTTTCCAATTTTTATGGCTGTCAATAATTTTTTTAAAATCTTCCTATGCAAAATTAAAATATCCTTTAAAAAAATTAAAATATCAATTTTTTACAATAGTTCCTCTGTGCCAAATTTAGAAACGCATTAATCACACGCTCATCAATATATCGATTATATTGGAGTTTGATGAAGATGTCACTGATTGATGAAAAAGTTGATCGATTGATGAATAGCTTAATTGATTGATGTCTGAGCTTTGAATTCACTTACCAGTGGTTAAAGCGAGAATAATTATCTGGGCTTTCAAGAGATTTAGAACATAGAAAATAATGTTTGGGACAACAAATTGCAGAACTCACGTGTGAACTAATGAGTGATATATGAATTTAGATAAAGTCACACTTTCACTGGACGAGCGTATGATTAACGTACTTTCAAATTTGACGCATGCAGAAGGACTACTAAAAACGCTATACTCTTATTTAGTATTATGCAATATTACAAATTTAACTTATAATTCTAGAAATAAATACTACGTATAATGGAGTGCATATATGTTATACTCCATTGGGTTTCAATAATTTTTTTCTCTTAAATATACTTCCCCCCCGTCTAAAACACAATATCACAGTTACTATTTCAACATCTCAATAATTTTTATTCATTTACTTGTCGCATCGTATTTTATAGAATTTTTGATGTACTTTTAAATGATATAACTTTTATTTTTAATTTTTTAACAAACTTTTAAATAAAATAATTTTTAGACAAATAATATTTTACATGTTATTCGAAATGTTACAAATAATTTGGGACAGAAAAAATATGCATATAATAAAGTAACACCACAAAATTTTGCCTAACATGAGTTGGGAATAATCATACCATCATGATTGTATAAAAAGGGAGAAGACATTCAAGAATGGAGCTTTTTGGTCTTCATCATCATGCATTGTTTCAACCTCTCATGACTAATTAAATGCTTCTCCTGTCGCTCGAGTTTGTTGTTCAAGTGGTCAATAGAGAGTGCAGAAAATCGTATTGGTCGGGTTTGACTTCTAGCAAAAGCAAATATGGGATAATTTATACTGCGCATGAATTTTTTTTAATTTGCTCGGACTAGAAACGACAGACCATATTACTTATTGCTCACTTAAAATTAGAGTTATATTTACATCTTCTCAGATATGTTGTTCGAGTCAGGCTTGATTGGTCATCGATCTTGGCAGTAAAAAATCAAGATTGAACAAATATTCAGAAACGGATGCAATATAATTTTTTTTAAAAAAATAATTAAAATGAAAAGTGAACTTAAATATATCCCAAAGAATCTAAAACAGAGATACTGGTAAAAAGGGACTACATGAAATAGCAGAAAGAAAATACTGCATGCTTTCACCTCAAAAATATGAGTATCTCAATTCTCAAACTAATGATTTAAGAATCAGAATATTTTCTTGTTCTTTATTTTATAATTTTATTTCCAATTTTTGTTTGTATCGAAAAGGTAAGTTATTGTTTGGATGCTGTGGGGCCGGTCTCACGTGAAAATCACATGGAATCAGCTGAAGAGAATGTTGCTCCGTTATGTGATTGTTGGATTAAAATAGTGAGCCCAATTATTAACTGAAAAGGGCCTTTGGGCCACCTACCCACGTGCTTGAAAGAAATTTCTTATCCACCCCACATCTTTTACCTATTTGACAAATTAAGATGGTCAACATCATCCTAATCATTAATCTCTTTGTCCCATAAATTATTGTTTATTACTCCCTCACACCAATTTTTTTTTCCAATTAGACTTGACATAGAGACTAAAAAAAGGTTAAAAAGTTAAAAACTTTCGATATGTTGCATTTCCTTGGTGGCATGGAGATTGGTTTAAAATTTAAATATTAAAATTAAATATATTTAAAACATACATGAAAATTTTTAAAACAAAATATGAAATGACCATTTTATTTTAACAAATGCTAAATCAAAATACTCATCCCGTCACAAATTGGATTACAATTTCTTTTTTTACAAGGCAGAACCTTACATTTTTTCAAATTATTTAAGTATTGGTATAAGAATACTTAATAAAATTTACAAATTAAAAAAACTACGTCGTAAGTTTTACGAAATAAAAGGTGACAAGAAACTTTTATGCTATCAAATAATCAATAAAAATACACAAACAGACGAACGTTAATGAGAAGTATCTCTCAATAAAATTGTAATATAATTTGGGACATAGATTTTTTTTAAAGCTATTATTTCACATTTAAAGAAAATTGAATCAATATTTTCAAAATTTAAAATAACTAATGATTAAAATCCTATTAATTCGATTAGTAAAAAAATCCAACCGAACAAGTTCAATGAAAAAAGTAGCGTAGTAAGAAAAGAGTGAGCCCCATCCCCAAGAACTTCTCTGGCTCCCCCATACAATCATAGATGGAGGTAATTAGCCTTTAATCGTAGGTTGGTGGGTAATAAGTCATATGTTTACCTTCCAGTATATATTTAACATAATTACCTTTCAGTGCAGTAGCCAAAAATAAAACTTAAATTTTAGGATTATGCTATGTGTACCCCAAGATTTGTACCCCAATTTGTACACCGCAGTTTTGCACCAACATTTTGTGTTGGTGTAAAACTAATTTTTGTTAAACACACCAACATTTATGTCCGTGTGAATTTTTATTAACACACCAACACTTGTGTCGGTGTAAACCATCGAAATGTTTATGCAAACCTGTGGTGTACAAATGAGGTATATTTGTTGGTGTAAGTGTAGCATGGTCCTAAATTTTAACATGCCTTTGTCAAGTCGTAACCGTAGTAAAAGGAAACTTAAGACCAAAGGTGTTTTTAGGCCTCCGCAGTGGAAAGGAGGAGAGAAAATCCAATGATTGTGCAGAAGTGCATGTCTGAGAGTACGAGGACAGCGCGACACGGGTGCTCCTCACGGGCCCACGTGCCGTCGTGGGGCCACGGACCATGCGTAGACCACGTGAACTCCACGTGACCCCCCTCCCTTCCTCGTTTTTTCTCCATCTTTATTTTCATTTTATTTTGTTTTATTTTTCTCTGCGTAATGTGTATTTATATATTATCACCTACCTGAGGCCCGGGTTCCGCGCTTCTTCGCGGGCAATGGGCGAAATCCCGTCATTGCCCCTCTGATGTGGAGTTTGATTGGGTGTGGTTGAGGCGCAGCTTCTTGCCATGCCCCCGCGCGCAGGAGATCAGATGAGAAATACAAGTAGACAGCAACAGCCTAACAGCTACCATACTATACTATACATGCATGCTCATCACCTCCTTCTTCCTATTTCATTCCCACCCACCAAAATCTATCTTATTTATTAATGTCCGACGATTTCAACCATATATATATATATATATATATATATATATATATATATATATATATATATATATATATATATATATATATATATATATATATGCCAGTTCCCGTGAGAATGCACATTGTGGAGACAAATGAGAATAAAATCTAGTCATTGGATCTGATGCATCGTGCGGCTCAGAATGCATCCTGCGCTTCAGATTTTGAGATAGTACATTTTCAAAGGATTTTGATGCATTTCAGCATGATGCATTTTCAAACCATTTTGGTGGACCTAATTTTGATGCAATCCTGACTCTTAAATCTCACAATATAAAGCACTAGATTCATTCTCATTTCTCTTCTAAGATCGCATATATATATATATATATATATATATATATATATATATATATATATATATATATATATATATATATATATATATATATATATATATATATATATATATATATATTATATATATATATATATATATATAATATATATATATATATATATATATTATATATATATATATATATATATATATATCATCTAATCGATTATTTAGTTTAACTACTCACAGGCTTATAGTTCATCTAAAACATCCTAGCTATCTTCGAACATCTGATGTGAGATACTTTAAGGAGATAAATTGATAAGTCAAATCGGCAATTGAACCATTTTAAATATAACTGGTTGGTTACTGGTATGAATTGAAATGCAACATCAATGCCTAAAAAACTAGGAGCCGTTGAGTATGGACTTTTGGACAAACAATTAGATTAAATAATGGGACACACCGCATTTGTTTGGATTTCCAATTTGACTGGGATAAAGACTCATGTGGAGCTAGAAATGACCTAGACAAAATGTTGACATTTGAGGTCGATCAATGTCTACTTTGATACTGTTATAGAATTTATTAAACCAATTGAAATCGTTTTACTAAACAGAAATCGATATTTATACAAGATAGTTGCATTGCTTGATCTAATTATGTGCTCATTAACAAATCCATTAATACCTATTAAAACTTAGCTAATACATCCGCTATCAAGATATTAGCTTTCTTTGTTACCCTTTTTATTCTCAAGTTTCAATTTTTTTAGATGTAACTTTTATGTCTCAACTTGAGAGAGAGTGTTAGTAGATAATTGGGCTTCAGTATTAATGGGCTTATTTTTGAGCTCGTAATTAGGTCAAGCTGCTATCTTGAATAAATAATGTGTTAATGTATAATGAAACAAGTTCATTTTGTATAAAATTCTATATATAATGTCTAATCCATCATCTAGCTCATTTATAAGGAGTCGTACGAAACTTGAATCAAATCTTTCTAGAGATTGAATTCAAGCAATTACTTAATTCAATTCAAAGTGTTTTAACATTGACATCTATGTACGGTGGTAAGCAAGAAACAACACTCACAACTTAATTCACACGACACACTATTCTCCATATGGTATGTGGTAGACGTCAAATTCTAGCTTTGGATGTTAATATTTGATCGTCATTGTTAAGGTTCAAAACCTAGGTTGATGAACAGAAGATGATATGGGGATTGAAAGGTGAATCGAAGACAACGAGGAGAAGATATTTTAATTGTAAATGGAAGCGTGAAGGAAAATGAGTAGGAAGAGTGATGTGACTTAATAGGTAGCCAAATCTGGAGTCTTAAGAAGCAATGATGAGTATGCGTCGCTATAGACAATCCACATCGATGGATTTAAAATGCTGAAAAGATTGGGGTGTTTGAATTCAAATTATGTCTTGATGACATGTCAGAAAAACTAATACTACAAGAATTTCAAAAATCTATAATCGATAATTTCCTTTACATACTGCATTCACAATTTTCTATGGAAGACGAGTTCTCCATCTATCGTTGATCTATCACAATTAAAGAGCAGACCACTATCTGAGATTATGGTTTTTCTTGAATCATACTTTTGTTTCATTAATTTGCTTTTCTACAATTGTCACTAGCATACCATACAATGGGTGTGAGATTTGCAATAAATGCATACTACAAAACAACTACAAACAACTATTTAAAATAGAGGTCAAATGAAAATCACAATATAATGTACATGAAATACAAATATTTAAGCTAATGTACTCTATGCATAAAAACGTTGAAGTCAAATATTTTTATTCTATTTCAATTACCCAGCTCTAACAAAGAGCCTCAAGCTACCTTGTTCGTCCTGTTTCTTCATCGTCTCGTGGGGGGTGGTGACCATCATATAACCTTTCGATCAAGTCTTCTTGAATTGTCATGAATTTAGGGCTTAGGGTGTCAACCTGTTACTTGAGGCATTTGTTTTGGTCCTTCAACCTATCGATTTTGGACATGCTACTGCTGGAGGACCTAGTAGTGCATCAATGGGTGGAGGAGGGCTTATGATGAAGATCAGGCCCAAGGCTTCATTAGCTTCAAAATCTTTACAAGTGACAACCAGTTCAGTCTCTAAGGGAAGTCATGTCCATCTAGGCTAGATCATTAGTTTAGGGTTTGAGTGTATAAGGAAGGATAAGATTGAACCCTTCGAGGTTTATGGATCTAGGATTCCTATTATGGCTTAGGCAGTGTTTTGATCAACTTTTTTTGCTTATTACTTATTCTTATTATAATCAGATCAATCTAGATCAGATCATATCAAACCAGATCAAAAATAACTTTAATTATAATTGCAGTCAGATCTAGACCAAATCAGATCAGAGCTGATCAGATCTTCAAAAAATCAGATCAGTTCACGCGAACAGAACGCCGCCTTAACCCCGTCCTCGCAATGTATAAATAGACCCTTCTCGTTAGAGGAGGGATTTGATTAAATACACATCGTATTGTGAGATTCTACTTTAGTCTTTATCTTCATTTGGATCACCAGGTCCATCGATCAAATAAGAGCAATGCTAGGGGTACACCAAAGGTGTACCCCATTTGTCCCACACCCCCTTCCATTTTTATTTACTTTTTGTTTATTTAATTTTTTAAAAGTTTTTGCCCATTTATGCGGTGAAGTAGGGGGTGAGGGACAAATGGGGTACACCTTTCGTGTACCCCTAGAATTTTTCATCAAATAATAATAATAATAATAATAATAATAATAGTAATAGTAATAATAATAATAACAATACTATTATTATTATTATTATTGTTATTGTTGTTGTTGTTGTTATTATTATTATTATTATTATTATTATTATTATTATTATTATTATTATGTCTAATGCCAAATTCGCCCTCCAACAATAATTTAAAATGGATGCCAATCTGTCGTTTTCGTCATCATTAATTGAGGCTATAGCCATTGGCAAAAGTAATCCATGATTGAGAGCACCACTCACAAAATAAAATGGTGTGTGCACATATATATATATATATATATATATATATATATATATATATATATATATATATATATATATATATATATATATACACACACGTACTATCTACCCCTTTTCAAGTCATCAACCATTCAAACCCTTTTCCCTTGTCCCTGCGTACTATCCCATTTCATTTCATTCTTACTCATCAAGCTAAGCTAAGAGAGGAAAAGCTCATAAGTTTTTTCTTCATTATATTCTCCACCCAAAAAAACCCTAATTTTCTTGAGATAATTAATGTCTACCGAGTGTAGCAACCAAACTGGCGGCGGCAATTTCGGGCTGAGTCTGAGCCTCGGGTTCCTGCCTGCCGCCGACGGTTTGAACGGTGGATCCCACCCGACCCGCTCTTTCCCTTTGAATCTTTTGATGAACCCACCGTTATCTTTCATGAACCACACCACTCCCAAGGATGATCTCCCTTCCTCTCCTTCTGCCACTTCTTCTGGTAAGTCCTACTTTTTATATATATCTCAAATTATTTTGTTAGAATGACCACAACCACAAGCTTGAGCTTTTGGTTGAATTGGTTTCTTGACCTGATATCGGAGCCTTGTTGACTAAGATGTCACGAGTTCGAAACTCAGTGACACCCAGTTTTAAGAAAATTAAAAATTTCACGTGCAATGCTCGAAAAAGACTGCCCCTGCATGTGAGGCGCATGTTAAAGTATAATTAACTCTTACTGAGCCACAACCACAAGCTTGAACTTTTGGTTGAATTGGTTCCTTGACAGAATATATAATCTTTTTTGAGATCCATAATTGTGAATTCGAGTCGTTAGCGAAATCTCTTTAAATAAGGCTAAAACATGAAATATAATACAACCAAAGTTTGTTATTTGGGCTACCTTTTGATGGTTTGGTTTTTGTTCACTATTTTAGATGTGGAGGACAAAAACGAGGGAGGGGGAATGGCGGCGGCAGCGGCCGGCGGGATTGACATAAATCAGCCCGCGGAGTACGAGGACGACAACCTGATGGGGTCGTCGTCGCCGCACAGCACGGGGGCGTCAACGGTGACGGGGAAGAGAAGCGAGAGGGAGTTCGACGCCGAGGAGGAGGCCGTGGCGGCGGAGATGACCGGCAGCTCCGTGGATGAGGACGGCGGAGATGCGGCGGCGGCCGCCAGGAAAAAGCTGAGGCTGACCAAAGAACAGGCCGCCGTTCTTGAAGACACCTTCAAAGGCCACTGCACTCTCAATCCGGTGAGTATTCAACCTTTTCAGTTTCTTAAAGGGTTAAACAATGAGGAGTTTTTAACTTTTTTTTTGTCTAGTTTAATTTACGATCTAGACAAAACGATATTATGAAAATATTTTAAATGATAAATGTAATAAAATCATTTTTGTATCAATATATATTTATATAATTTATGGCCAAATAAAGTTTACATATTTTAACATGAAAAAAAAGTAAAAATGGACAAATATTTGAATAATTGATATCTTAATTATTTTTAATTTATTTTTTTTCAGAAGCAAAAGGTGGCCTTAGCAAAGCAGTTGAATCTAAAGCCTAGACAAGTGGAGGTGTGGTTCCAGAACAGAAGGGCAAGGTGTGCAACACTGTTCTTACTTATTGATATTTAATTTATTGCCCAACTTGGCATTTATTTTCCATTTAATTTACCCTCTTGAAATTTTTAGTCAACTATAATTTTTAATGTTAATGTTACAAACTTTATATACATGGTTAAAAAAAATATTTGCACACTAAAACTTAAGTCATTTCTCTAAATAATAATTAAATTATTTTATTTCCTAAATAACACTTAATAATGTCCAAAATATCCAGTGATGGCGAACATTTACTTGGATAATAACTAAAAGTGATACATTGAAAAAAAAACATGTGATGCTATTTAGAAAAAAATCATTATGTTTTTGTGTTATTTAAGTATATTCCCCAGTTAGAAATCTATGCACTTATAATAGTTCTAAAATGAAAAATAATTGATGTTATTGTGTATATGTGTTTTGGATGAAACAGGACGAAGCTGAAGCAAACAGAAGTGGATTGCGAGTACTTGCGGCGGTGCTGCGAGAGGCTGGCGGAAGAAAACCGGCGGCTGCTCAAAGAAGTCGGCGACCTAAGAGCCCTAAAACTCTCCCCACAACTCTACATGAACGTGGCTAGCCCTCCTCCCGCCGCCGCCGCCGTCATGTGCTCGCACTGCCAGCACATCACGGCGGCCCCGCTTCCGTCCCCGCCGTCGGCGGCCGCCCCCCTCATCCAGTGGGCGGCAATCCTCCAGCCTCAGCACCACCATCATCATTCACAACGTCCCCAACAGCTATTGTAACAATATTGCGTGCGTGCATGCATGCAAGAGAAATTAATTGATTAATTAATTAATTAGTTTCTTTTTTTAAATATAAAAAATTAATTAATATTATTACAAAATGGCGGTCCAATATGTGCATCCCAGGGTATGTGGTTAATTAATTAATTAATTAATCGGGTACATACATTAATTAATTATGCATGTGTACGTAGAAGAGATTAATTAATATGGGATGTAGATCAAGGGTGATTATATATACTCGTATTACATTATCTGTATTTTTGATAAAGTCGTCTTTAAAGTGTAATTTAAATGCATTATTGATCCCCAAGTGAAGAGTTTTTTGTTCATACTATAGATTCTCAATCTATTCATGTATTAACTACATATCCAACATGTTGATTTATGAATTCACTCTTAAGGAATAATTGTGTACATGGATGTTTATATAGGTGAGGATCCCTACATGGACTAGGATTCACCAAATAAGTAAACTAACATAAATAACAATTCTACTATAACTAGACTTCTTTCCATATATGTCTAACATCCCCCCTCAAGCTGAACGCCGTGAAACGAGAGGAAGCTTGGCAACCAATGCAGTGTAGCGTGGCGAGGCAAGAGCTTTTGTGAGAAGGTCTGCCAACTGCTCATTAGAAGGAACATAAGAGACTGTCATTTTCTCTGCAATTACTTGTTTTCGAACAAAGTGGCAATCCGTTCCGACATGTTTCATGCGCTTATGGAAGACTGGATTCTTAGTCAGGCAGATGGTGGACTGGTTGTCGCATAGAAGATGTGGAGGAGGGAGCTTGATCTGTAAAATGTCAAACAAGTAGGTGAGCCACATCACTTCAGCTGCTGCGGCCGAGAGGGCTCTGTACTCGGCCTCGGTGGACGAGCGTGAGACACGACTTTGTTTCTCCGTACTCCAAGAAAGTAAATTAGAGCCAAGATATATCAAGTAACCTGTAATGGACCGTCCATCTGTCATATCGTTGGCCCAGTCAGAATCAGAATATGCGTAGATGGTCTGTGGGCCTCGCCGGAAGACCAAACCATGATCAATGGTTCCTTTGACATATCGCAGGATGCGTGTCAAGGACTGAAAATCTTGCTCCGTAGGTGCATACATCCTTTGACAAACATAATTCACAGCAAACTGAATGTCCGGACGCGTGTTTGTCAAGTATTGAAGAGAGCCAACCAAACTCCGGAAAAAGGTGGGGTTGTCGAACGGACGGCTCACCCCCTCCTCAGGCTGCCGTACGGGTAGGGGCGTGGGGGCTGGCTTGCAATCCTCGACTCCTGCTTTATGGAGAAGTTCACGGGCATATTTTTCCTGGGATAGAATGAGATGGTCCTTTGTGCGTGTGACTTCAAGGCCAAGAAAGTAGTGAAGAGGGCCAAGATTCTTCATTTGAAATTCCTTTTGCATAGCCTCGATGAAAGAAGAGATAAGAGCTGAGGCACTACCAGTGACAATAATATCATCAACATAGAGAAGGACAATGAGAATGCCAGAGGGAGAGTGCTTGACAAAGAAGCTGGTGTCATGTTCATTTTTCCCAAAGCCATAATCAACAAGGAACCCTGACAAACGCTGGTACCAAGCTTGTGGTGCCTGTTTCAGCCCATAAAGAGATTTCTTTAGTTTGCACACATAATGAGGATACTGCTGATCTACATATCCTGGAGGCTGCTTCATATAAATCTCATCAGGAATGACACCGTGAAGGAAAGCATTGGAAACATCCAATTGATGAAGGGGCCAGTTGTGATTGACCGCTAGAGAAAGAACCACCCGAATAGTCTGCTGTTTGACCACGGGGCTAAAGGTCTCAGAGTAGTCCAAACCATATTCCTGTGTGTAGCCCTTGGCCACAAGACGGGCCTTGTACCTGGAAACAGAACCATCAGAGTTATGCTTAATTTTATAAATCCACTTACATCCAATAGGAACCCGATCTGAAGGTGCCGGAACAAGCTCCCATGTTTGCTGATCAATCAAGGCTTTATACTCATCATCCATAGCTTGACACCAATAACTGTTTTGGGAGGCATCCTTATAGGTAACAGGCTCTGTGGTGGGTGGGGAAGAGGTAGAGGAGGTGGAGTAGAGTTTAGGTTTGAAGATACCACTTTGTGCACGAGTGGTCATGGGGTGCCGGTTAGGTAATGGTGGGGGAGATGGGATTGGTGATGATTCGGGACTTGTCATTGTGGGGGAGAGGCTGCCAAATTGGATAGGTGTGGGAGTGGAGTGGGGTTGGGTTGTGGGGCTGACTGTTTCGGGGTGGGGGGTTGTCCTCGGTGTGGGTTGAGGGACGAGGCTGGGTGGGGATGGGTGGCGGGAACTGGGCGGGCTGGGTTGGTTTTGGGTGCTGGGCGGGATGGTTGGGTTACGGGCAGTGAGGGGGTTGGGGACTGGGTGGTTAGGGTTCGGGTTAAGTTTCGGGTTTGGGACAGTGGGTAGGACGGAGAGAGGGTTGGGCGGGTTGGGTGTTGTATCCTTGTGAGCATGGAGTGGAGTACACGGCGACTCAACCGGAAAGATGGGAAGAACACCAAGAAATGACGGAGGTGGGACGGAAGACCCTTTGTGTGTGGAGGCGTTGGAGTATGGAAACTGACTCTCGTGAAACTGGACATGACGAGAGATGTATACACGACCCGTGGAGAGATCAAAACAGCGATATCCTTTTGACAAGGAGTCGTACCCAAGGAAGACACAAGGTTTGGACCGTGGTTGAAATTTATTTGTGATTTCATGACGTAGACACGGATAAGCCAAACACCCAAAAACCCGGAGAAGATTGTAGTCTGGAGCTTTGTGAAACAGAGACTCATATGGGGATTTATGATTAAGAAACCTTTTTGGCATGCGGTTGATCAGAAAATTTGCAGTAGCCAACGCCTCAACCCAAAATTTTGCTGGGAGATTGGCTGTGCGAGGGAGAAGCAGATCGGCAACGCCGAATTTTTTTTTCTTCGATTAACGCAGCGACGGAGTAGGTCGAGACGGATCTCCGTGCTCCGATACCATGTTGATTTATGAATTCACTCTTAAGGAATAATTGTGTACATGGATGTTTATATAGGTGAGGATCCCTACATGGACTAGGATTCACCAAATAAGTAAACTAACATAAATAACAATTCTACTGTAACTAGACTTCTTTCCATATATGTCTAACACAACACAATATCTCTCATTTAGGAGAGTCATAATAGTGATATGTCTCTCTTCTTTTTGACGCAAATGATCTAATTAGAAAGTACGTCAAATTACAAATTAAATTCTGCAAAGATCAAAATAGGAACTGTTTTAGGGAACGAGTGGAGTATTCAAAAGTTTATCATCATACCATTCCCTCTCATATAATTCAAAATATCAACAATTAAGTGTGAGCCCGGGATGAAATATATTGTGTGCCTCCAGTCAAAAACAAAAATATATACCCCGGAGTATAATCTAAAAGAAATAAAAACTTTTTAAATATATACTCCCTCCGTCCCAGAAAACATTTCTCCTTTCTTTTTTCATCCGTCCCAAAAAACACTTCTCATTTCTATTAAAAAGTCATTTTTACCTCTTACTTTTTCATACCCTACCTATCACATCATACCTTTTTACTAATAATCTATCCATCAAATCATACTTTTACCCATCACATCAAAGGACATTTTTGGAAATTCAATACCAAAATACACTCTCCTTAAATTCCTCTCCAAAATCAAAACTCTCATGTCTTCCGGGACGGAGGGAGTAGAATATAGAAGTAAAATATCATATGTATATCAAGTTATGATATACTTCGTATTTCGTATTATATTTTTCTACTTTTAAAGTATCAAAGTAATTAAGTTGTTTTACAGAGTTTTCATTTGAGTATTTGTTTGATATAAAATTCACCTATTTTTCATCATTTTAAATTGAGTTTAAGAAATTGAGGGTACATTGTTTTGTAAAATACGGAGTATCTTTTAGTCTAGCGGCACGGTGGTGACGATCACGCATGGAAGACTGGAAGGTCACAGGTTCGGTTCTCACGATGGATAACTATATATACTACTTCCTCCCATTTTGACTTTTAAGAGATTTAAAAGAGTAATATTTTTGTGCTGACTTTCCAAAAACACCCTTTGGATATTCGAGTGGTTTACATATTTTCATTCGATACCACACAACCAAGAAAATCCTTCTTGTGTCTTCTTCGGCTCTGCCTCCTGTTGATCGATGTCCCCCTCACCTCACTTCACAAAGATGCTCGAACGACGACACTTACTCGTTTGACCTACACGAATATTTTGTATAAATCTTTACAATATTTTACCTTTTTTAAAGCACAATTTCAAAAAATAATCTCTGTAAAAAATAACAAAATAGTCATATTTTTATGACCTAATTTCCTGCAATAACTTACTTTCTTTAATTTACTCCTATAGTCTTATAATCCTATTCCCTAACAAATTCAATTTTCAACAATAATTAACAATTAGAAGAAGAGTTGGAGAAGAGATCTATTGCGTGTTTTGCCATGTGGGATGGAGATTAAAATTATATTGGGTACTTGAGCTTGAATGAGCAAATCTTTTATTGGGTTTAATTTAGAAAATATTTGTCTTCATTTAATCTTTTAGCTTAGGGCTGGGGGCAATGGAATATTTTGACAATTTGAATGGGGGAAGCTTGGATAAAAGTTTTTAAAAATAAAAAAATTTACATTGCAAGAATTTTTTCACTGGGGGCAACTGCCCCCCCCCCCCCCCAAACATGAATAGATCCACCAGTGTCTGCGACGAAAACAGCCGTTGCTTTATCATGCCTACATAAAAACACACACGAAAAAGTTCTGTGCCTAAGTAACTTGGGGGTGCAATTGAAGGGGGTAGCGATGTGTTCGGGTTGGGGTGGGGTGAAAGGGTTTACCGAGAGGGTTAGGGGGTAGAAACCAACAAGTTTACGGATGGGGCACCGGAACACCGGCCCGTATCAAGTAATTTTTTTCTGTGTTGGAATTTGGAAAAAGGTACGAGTTTTACCACAAATATGAATTCATACACTTCAAGAGATATTCCTCCATCCATTGTTGTCAATAGAACTAACAGTCATTGATAGCAATATTTGAGTTCCATGCACATAATTGACTCGATAAAAACTGCATATGAAGTTTCCCTTGTTTCTTGCTCTCTATGAAGTTTTGGGAAGTAAATGCTACGAAAAAGTCGAAAACAACCTCTTACTTTATACATGTGTAAGACCGCGCGACACTGAAGCGGTTGGGATTATACTAGGTTGTTGTACATTATAAGAGAGGCATCATCAGTTTAAGGCGCACTTTATGGCGTTGTATATGACAATTTAAGGATTGATTTTACTCACTGCATTTACACTATGATATGAAAAACGATCTTCGCACACAATGAGTAAACGGAGAATAACCATTTGAATTTTGTCGAGCACGGGAAACGTGTTAAGCCTGGCCATCTGCCAGTTCCCTTCGGTGAATGGGTGGTGATGTGCCTGAATTGGCATGATATTGCCCATAAAGGGCATAAATGCCAGTGGCAATAATGCTGAGGACAACGAATCTCATCCAGGCCTCGTAGTGCAGCTGTGGAAGAAAATGAAACAGTAAAATGGATGAGAAAAACCGAGTTTCATTGCATCCAGACATTCTATTTTCCAACTGCACGTTTTTTACATGGCATACAAAGCCAGCTGAACCGAAGTCGTGTGTTACAAATTACTCTAACACTATGTTTGGTTCAAGGAATTTGAGACGGAAAGGAAAAGAAAATGAGAAGGAAAACATCTTTCTTGTTTGGTTAGAGAAGAAAAGAAAAGAAAAGTGGAAGGAAAAGAAAAAGAGAAGGCAAAATGTACTAAGAGGAAGGAAAACCAAATTCCTCTCATTTTGGTGAGGAAAATGAGGGAAAACCATTTTCTTTTCTTTTCTTACCAAATTCCTTGAACCAAACATAGTGTAAGGGTATCTTTGGATCCCGGCAAATGCAATGGGAAGGGGGGGAAATTGATGGTGAGGAAAATTGGTGTATTTACTTATTTCACTTGATAAACTCGTAAGGAAATGAAATATCATTGTTCGTCTTTTTTTTTACATTTTAGTTTTCTTACTCCTTCCGACCTGCACTGCGATTTTTTCATCTTTGACATACTTCGGCAAAAGTCAACAATTTGTGCTTTTATGAGAGTTTTTTTTTACAAAGAACACTTAAAAATTATTTTCATAAAAAAATGTTAGTAGTCGCTAGAAAGGTCTAAGATGAAAAATTCCAGCACGGCAGAGGGACAGCAATGAAGAAGTAAAGGTTGGTTCTATGTGAAGAAAAGTAAAACCTGGGCAAAAAGAAAGATATTGAAGAAGATGCAGAGAGCAGGTAGGATTGGAACTCCAGGACAAGAAAACCCTGGCGGATCAGCATAAACCTGCAAAATAGCAAAAAGATTAAATAAAAGAAACTGCTATGTAGTTTTCAAGCAATTTAAGGGCATGGTGTTAATGGAAATTACGTGTCGGAAATAAAGAGCAACGGCTGCAAGCATAGCAATGACAGCAGATGCAATCAGGAAAATAAAAGAAGCCCCAAAACGGTAAAGGGCTCCAGCAGCAAACCCGCAACAGGCAACTAAAACCAGGCAGATGACACCTTCTCCTCTCGGGGAAATGGATCTGGTAGAGACCTTATTCCCATTCTTAGCCTTCCATCGGAGGGTTACAACACAAGCTGCAACAACAGAATAACCTGTCTGCAACAGTCCAAGGAAATATCATTAATTCATTCTTTAAATTTTAGTTGCATGTTGCTTCTCAAATATCAATAATGGACAAAATCAATATGGCACTTCCCTTGCTTCTTATTTTCAATGAAGTTCTGGACAATGAATGCATCAAGGGTCTAATGGGAACGGCCTCTTTGTTTTTCAGTGGCATCTTGACCCTCACCCAGATGCAGTTGGGATTATAGTGGGTAAGTTGTTGATGCATTCTTTAATTTTTTTTAAAAGAGTTTTTGAATAACATGTTGAGCTCAAGATTATCTTTTATCTTGGGATGTTTGCCATTGCTTTTATGCATCACTGGTTCAGAAAAGCTCCACAGCAGAACAGCATTTCGAAATAAACCCGAGCTTCTGCAGAACGTCATGTGAATAAGTACATTCCAGTGGAAATAAGTTGAAATCACTTTTTTGCAAACGGCAGAAGCCGAAAGCTGGGATGAAAAGCAATGGCAAACACCTCCTTTCACCCAAATGTTCTTACCTCGCAATTTTGCGCTCTATTTTCTTTCCCATGTTCCAAACAAGCCCTAAGAAAGTGGTGAAGAGAAACAAACAGAACATACCAAGGTGCCGACTGAAAGAATGTGTGAGAGCAAGTGGACATTGAAGATGCCAGCCAAGATGAGGGCGATAATCCCAACCCAGACTTGAGAATAAACAGGAGTATGCCGAGTCAGATGTACACGAGCAAATACTGCAGGCAATAAACCATCCCTTCCTAGCCCAAGATACAGTCTCGACTACACATCAATTATAGCATCAGATTTACTTTCTTCCTAATTGCAAGAAATAAGATGAAAGGAAGAAAGTATGTTTTACTACCTGAGCATAAAGTCCGACCAGAAGAGTAGTGGTGAGTCCAGCAATAGCACCGATGCTGATTAACACTGACACAAATGTCAAGCCCTTGGACTTGAAAGCATGTGCTAATGGAGCTTCTTCTCCAAGGGATTGATATGGAACCATTCCAGTGATCACTAAGCAGACACCAATGTATAATGCTATACAGACCAACAGACTCCCGATTATGCCTAAGGGTAGGTCTCTCTAAAACACAATGGACGAAGAAAGAACCATTTTTACTAAGATGCATATAATCGAGCCATTGATTTTCCAGTGTGTATCAAATTCATTAGCTACCATGTCCTCTTACCTGAGGTCTCTTAGATTCTTCTGCAGAATTAGAAACGACATCAAATCCAATATATGCAAAGAATACCACAGTGGCCCCAGTCAATATTGCTTTGAAACCATGTGGAGCAAAAGGGGTCCAATTTGAAGCATCAACCTTAAATGCCCCCGCAATGATAACAACAATAACGATGACTATCTGCAAAACACCCATCACTTTTTAAATACTTCCCGTCTACTTCAGTTAAACTACAATCTATAGGTTTTTACCATAAATGAAAATAATACTCCCGTTCCTTCTTCTTTACTAAAATTGTATTTTCAATCGCCTTTATATGTCATATGAAGGGAGGGGTGGAAAGAAGAAGAATGAGATACTCGCCTTTGTCACAGTCACCACAGCGTTGAATATAGAGGATTCTCCAACGCCCCGACATAAGACTGCTGTCAAGATAATGAGTAGGAATGGAGCTAATAGGTTAAAAGAAAACACTCCAAGATACACTTGGGTGCCATGCCCAACCCAGCTTGGGATGTTATCCTTGAAGACAGAAATAAGCTCTAGTGCATTAATTGTATAGCTCGCTAAACTACGTGCTATGCTAGCCGCACCAATGTGATAGTCAAGCATCAACTGTGTAAAAACTAGGAAAGCTGTAAGCTCATTAAAAGCTGTATATGTATATAAATAAGCTCCACCGACAACTGCAGGAAACCTTGAGGCTAGCTCAGCATAACAAAATGCATTGAGAACACAGGAGATTCCTGCAATCACGAAACTGATTGTGACTCCTGCATTTAAACAATGAAAGCTTTTTTTTAGGATGATGAGTGAAACAACTCATTTACTAAATGGTGATGTAAAAAATGGTAAATACACAAACAAAATAATTAAGTTTAAACAGAGTACTTGTTGTGATTTAGGGCTTGTTCTTTAGGACTGGAAAAAAAGAGCTGGATGTTGGAAGAAACTGGAAGAACTAGAAGAAACTGGAAGAATCTGGAAGGAACTGGAAGAAACTGGAAGAAATTAGAAAAACTGAAAAAAATTAAAAGAAACTGAAAAAACTAGAAAAAATTGAAAAATCTTAAAAAACTTTTTTAAAAAAATTATGTGTGGTTTATATTATTCTCATTCTGATTCTTGTTGTTATAAATTATTATTATTATTATTATTATTATTATTATTATTATTATTATTATTATTATTATTATTATTTTTGTTGTTGGTGGTGGTGGTGTTATCATGTTATCTTAATGATTGTCTTTAAGATAAAAAATATTACGAGTATTATTTTTCATATATAAAAAGCTAGTTTAAAAAAAATAATTAGAATATAAAATTAGCATAAATATTACACTTCTTGGGTCATTTTTTTCTTTTTCAAAATGTAGTTTTCTCTTGGTTTTCATAATACTCCCTCCGTCCTAAAACTTTCTTCCCGTTGCGCAAAACGAAGAAAAATCCCAAGTTTTTTCAACCTATTTTATTTAAATATTGGTATAGAAATAAAAATTAAAACATACATATTTAAAAACTACATCAAAAGTTCAACAAAACAAGTGGTGACAAGAATATTTTATTTTATCATATAGGCCATGAAAAAACACAAATAAATATAAATTCCCGTGAAGTTGGAATAGTGCTCTGGGAAGAAAGTTTTAGGACGGAGGGAGTATTATTCTTCCAGGCCCTTAAGTGTAATTTACCTTATATAAATTTAGATTAAAAAATATTCTATATAACTATTTATCCATAATTTTTTAAATAGTTTCCTAATTTTTCATGTAGATTGATATACAAAAAAATGGTATTATTCATATTAAAAAGTTGAAGAAACTAGAAGAATGAATGTAAATCATAAAAATAGTGAGATGAAAAATGAAATAATTTATAAACTATAGTTATGAACATAAAAGTTGTAATTAAAAGAAGTTGTAATAATAATAATAATAATAATATATTTTTTAAGAGTGATTTGTCAGAAAGTAGAAAGAATTTGAAGAAAATAAATATAATTGGAAGAAATTAGAAGAAATTGGAAAAAAATGGAAAAGACTGGGAGAAACTAGAAGAAACTGGAAAAAACTGGAAGAAACTGGAAAAAGCTGGAAAGAACTGAAAGGAACTGGAAGTTAAGAGTTCAAGCTCTAAAGAACATACCCTTAGGCTAAATGATTAGAGCACTGGTAATACCCCTCACGCCCACCGGCGTTACGGGGCGTTTAACGCCCCGGGGGCGTGAAACACCGCCCCCCGCCGGCGTGAAGCGGGCGTGAGGGCGCCTGCGTCATTCGTTTGACGCGGCGTGACTCTTGCGCGGCTCCCTCCTAACGGCTAAAAAAGCCGTTGCAGCCCACATTTCAAAAAAAAAAAAAAAAAATTCCTATAAATTCAACCCCCCAACCAATCTCTCACACCTTCTCTTCAATCTCTTCCTCTTTCTTATTTTTAAATTTCAAAATTCAAACCCCCCCTCCCAAATTTCAACATGAATCCTTCCGGCTCCGGCTTCTTTCCCGACGATCTCCCGCCCGTCGACGCCGCGATGTGGTATTACCAAGAGTTGGGCGATCGACCGCCGATGTACGACAGCAACAGTCGGGGTACGTCGACCGAGATTCGGTTCCGGAGACTCAACCGGAACCGTCCGGATCGAAAAAAAGTACACGCCGGAGAAGCTACAAAGCCAAAAGCACGTTGACCGAGGCGGCACGGTCAATCCAAAAGTGGACGCCGGAGGAGGAGTGCATATTGGCGTCGGCTTGGGTTGACGTCTCCGAGCATCCTATCATTGGTTAAAAATTTATTTTTTGTAATATATTTATGTTTTTATTTTTATATATTATATTTAATGGTGTCTAAAAAAATTGTGTAATACATTTTTAAAGGTACGGAGCAAACGAAGGATGCGATGTGGGATCGTATCGAGGAGAAGTTCTTCACGGCGATGAAGAAGGACGGCTCCTACCGAACCCGGGACCAACTCACTTCCAAATGGAGCCACATCAACAAAAAAGTCCGAAAGTTTATGGGAGTTTACGAGGAATGCTCCCGGTCCCGGAGGAGCGGCACGAACGACGCCGATGTTCTCCGTCTTGCCACGACCCGGTATCAAGACGACGGGAACCAAGGCAAGGTGCCCATCGATCTTTGGAGGATTTTGAGTCGTTCCCCGAAGTGGCAACAACTCAACAATCCCGACGGAGGATCGTTCCGGAAAAGATCCACCGTCGACGCCGAGGTTGAGGTCGACGAGACTATCGGTTCTAGCGATCAAATCCCTCCCTTCAACGTTGCGGATTCCGATGACGAGGACCCCATTCCACGGACGATCGGAAGAAAGAAGGCAAAATCCATTGCCTCGGGTTCGGGAGGGTCCGCCTCTGTTTCCGCTTCTCCCCGCGACGAAATCGGCCGGGCAATGATTGAACAATTTCGGGCGTTCAATCTCCAAGAACAAGAGAGGTTGAAGCTAAAGGAGCAGGAGGCTGAGATGAAAGTCATGCAAACCGACCCCGGGACGTTGTCGGAGTTTGGACAAATGATCTATGAGCAAAGAATGAGAGAGATCAAGGAGAAATATAATTTACCTTAGTTTTTTTTATTAATGTATCGTTTTTTAAATTATTGACGCTTTTTTTATTTAATGAATGTATTTTTTTATTATTCGTGTTTCAATTTAATTAAATAATAAATTAATTACATTTTATTAATTTAATTTTAGAAGATGTATATTTAAAAATGTAAAAAATGAAGGTTTGAAGCCCAGTGTTGAAGCCCCGGGGCTTCAAACCCATTTCCAGTGAATTTTGGGTGTAAGTTAAAGCTGACGTGACAGAGAGAAAGTTTGAAGCCCCGGTTTGAAGCCCCGGGGCTTCATAACCATTACGAGTGCTCTTAGTAACAAGTGTCCTATGTCACCCTTGAGGGGAGTAAGAGTAACCTAATTCAAAATTCTACCAGCCTGAATGTCTGATCTTTGCTCTTGCTTAATGCTTAAAATCAGAAGCTCTAGAAGCAAAACAAGCATGAAACCGGAGGTCCGAAGGGAACTTACCCGGGCCGGCTTCGTGGGCGACTGTACCGGTAACGACGAAGATTCCGGCTCCAATAGAGGCCCCAATGCCGAGAAGGAGAAGATCGACCAGGTTGAGACGGCGGACCAGTCCATCGCTGGAGTCGGCGGACGGCGGAGCTGGATCCCTGGAGCGGCGAGCGGCGGTGCAAAAGCGAGAAAAGCACGACGGCGGCGAAGATGGAAGATCATCTAGGCGCCTCGGCTCTCCCATTTTTTCAGACGGTTTGACCCCAATGGCGCGATCGAATTTTAAGGTGATACGTAAATGCTTGCCAGTGTAAAAGGTGAGGATCGATCCAGGGCCTTTCCGAAAAAGTATACTCCGTAATTGACAAAATTTGCAATATTATCTTAAAGTTACTATTCTATTTGATTTTTAACAACTTTTTTTTATTATAACAATTTAAATATTTGAGTTAACTACTTTTAATTTTATACCTACATTCAAATAAATTGAATTGAAAATAAAGTAAGTTAAATTTCTTTGATTTCTATATTTTGTTGATTTGTGCAAAGTATTTATGCAACATGAATACGTAGTATTTTTTAAGGTAAGTGATAGATATAATGTGCAACATGAAATTTTTTGCCCATTTGATATATAAAAATATGATATTTCAAAACTATATTTTAAAATGGATATTTTGACTTCAAATTTGGAGATAACTAGGTAGTGGATTGCATTCTCTCTCCACTCCGGTTTTTTTCAATTTGACTTTTGTAGTCATTATTTTTTAACTTTGATTACAAATTATAGAAAATACATTTTATTTGTGATATAAATTTGATGGATATCGGGTCCATGATATGGACCCGGAAAGGTCCAAGTATGTTATCCCGAGCCCAACGGAGGTAAAACCCAGAACTGGACCGTGAGGGTGGATCGAACCCGAAAATTGAACGAGGAAATGGGCCAAGCCCAGCCGTGAAAACAAGATTGGCAACTAAGTAAAGGAGGACTGCAATCCCCAGATCGTGGGATTGAGGAGTGATTGACAATTGATTCCTCGTTCACAATTGATGTGATTGACGCACGATAACCAATCAACCCGATAATATAGTGCATGAATTACATACCATATACTACCTCTGTTCCTCAGTATTTGTTCAGTTTTGACTTTTTTGGTCAACTGTTTTCAACCTTTGAACTATTAATTAAATAAAATATATATTGTATTTTAATTAAATAAAAATATATTTTGAAAATATTTCATTGACCATCCTCATCTTCATCTATCAACTTTGTGTTACAACGTTGGACAACGTGTCGCAAGCTACTAGCGTTCAACTTTTGGGGACGTTGCTTTCAAATTTGTAGCAGTGTACCTCATATTAGTTTATAAAAATTGCAATGTATTGCCTTTAAAAAATGTGTTAAAAAATACTACTATGTTCGAATTCGAATATACGAACACGAATTTGAATACATGAATATGTTAGCAAATTGAAAACAAATGTTTCTTAAAATTCGAATAAATATCATTTAAAATGAATTCAAATGGAATAATGAGATATTTGCTTCGATTCCATTCCTACACACCCTCTACTCCTAATCCTAAGCGAGCTTAGCTACTTATTCAATAATGTAAAAGATATTGCGTTGCTCAAGAGAAGCTTTATATCAAATCCAATTAAATAAATAGATTTACCAAATTCATGCATTTAATTAAAAAGTTCATAGGTTCTTTATCCAAATATTGTATATACTCTTTATACCAAATCGGCACTCCCTCACAATCTCATCTCAAAAACTTCCCTTCAAATGATTTGAGGCACCTTCTTTGTTCAATCATTGTTACTATTTTTTCTTTCCTTTGTACCAAAAAAATTAGAATCATGTAAAATTATCACAACCTCTTCATAGTTCAAATACATCACACTTTGTAGGGTTCAACATATATGATATAAATTTTAAATAATATGTCTAACATTATATATATATATATATATATATATATATATATATATATATATATATATATATATATATATATATATATATATATATATATATATATATAGCTTGGTTCAAATAAGAATGTCATTTAATGAAAGAAGTAAGAATGAATCTGTACCGTTGGATGTTTTCAGATTCTATCTCTAATTCTCGCCACTCAAATTCACGAATTTGGACAAATTCGTACTTTCACAAACTTCCGTTCTTTCTTGAGTTCCCTTCCGCAAGATTAGCGCACAAATCACTTCCATTCATAGAAATCTATTCCGGATTCCTTGCGATTCAATATTTGTGGTTTTCCATATTTACGTTTTCCTTTTGAAAGGGGTGATTATCGATTGCCCTGTGCTCGACGTTCGTCGGAGAAGGAAGAGGATGCTATGGGTTTTAGATCACCTGATTTATTGCTACCTGGACGATTTCCCTCATGGATTCGGGCACTATATTCAATGTTTAGAAGTATTTGGAGAGATTTGCTCTACATTATATTAAATGAATTTACGACGGGACTGGAAACTAGATTTGTTTTTTTTTCCTCAGATTTTAATTCATTCTCATGCTAATATTCAAACAACCCAAAATGTGTCTACTGGTTTGGGATAATGAGTGTTTCACAATGCTTTTGATAGAATCTGATGTTGCTGTTTAGACGAAGGTTAATATTTGTTTGGTATTCAATATAATGCTCCTTTGATGGCTGATGAGAAACAAAGTCATGACTACCTTGATACCCATTTTCTTTTTGCAGTGGGCAAATTCCGTATTTTAGAGTTTTTATGTATAAAGTTTTTTTCTTCCCACTCGCCTTAATTTATTCCACAATTTATCGCTTCTCCATCAACCTTTATTCTGCATTTTATCTTGCATCTATGAGACACAGATTTGGAATCCAAAGTCCAGATTCCTTATATCATTTCTTTTTTACTCACAATAATGCATTCTCAACTCGATGATAGTGCAACATTTAGCTACATACACTATAATCACATTGGCCTTGTGGGTTGGGACATATTTGGTGTTCATTCAATCGAGGTGCATAGCGGTGTGCTCTTTTTCTTTCTTTCTTTATTAGTTTTTGTTTACCTTGTTCTATTATTGTGCATTCTGAGGGTTAAGCTAATGCATTTACATGAGATTGTAATGCATTCTAATAATTAGAGTAAAAAAATGATGCATTTTATTATCGTGCATTATTCTCATAATCAAAATTTATGCATCAGATGGAGAAATTTTCTTGACCCAAACATGATGTATCTTTATATTCTAGATAGTGAAATTCTATGATACATTTTAATATGAGTTAGAAACTTTGAGGGATGTAAACATGGGAAAAAATTAAAATGTGTATTTAGTATATCCAACTTACAAGTGCAAGATGAAAATCTCTTTGGAAAAATAAATTATTGTCTATTAGCTCAAATGATAAAGCAGTATGTACTACGGGCGTAGGTTCGAATCCCGTATAGGCAAATTCGGACCATACAATATGTACCAGTAAAAATGCATCACAAAAAATGGTAATAGAAAAATTAAAATGTCTGAAATTGAATATTACATAAGACCGCATCACAACTCAATTTTAAAATTGAATGTTAAACTTTAACCAAAGCATAGTTGTTTGTTTTTAATACAAACTAAAGTAACAAGTTAGTGAAAATCAGGAAAATTAAGATATGGAACTGGTATGGAATAAAATGCATCACAGATGCGTCAAAATGCAATTCAAAAAAGAACATTTACCTATAGGCCCTATCATTCAAATCATAGTGCATAAACACATCTACACAATGCTATTTTAGATCTATTTTGAATCGATTGACTCAAACTTACTAGAAAAAAAATCCAAAAAAAAAAAAAACTTGAATGCAAGTTAAATGTAAAAGGAAGTAATATTGTGGACTTTTACACGTTCCTATTAGAAAATGCAAAATAAGGGGAGTCGGCTCTTCTTTATAGCTTCTTTTTCGCTAGAAAAGTACCCATTATGCCCTTGTTGAAGCATTTGGCCCAATCAGGATGTAATTTAATAATTACTCCGTACTTACCATTTTTAAATTAGACTCTAGTTTAGAGTCTAAGCAAATCAGAACCATCCGATGCATCTAATCAAACGGACCAGCACTATTCTTATTTCTTTCACCGAACATCATTTTCACCGGAACCAAACCCTATATATATATATATATATATATATATATATATATATATATATATATATATATATATATAAAGACACACACATACAAATTCGTATATATTTATATGAGAGTATATTTATATATAAGAACTAAAAAAGTGTAGGTGTGTGTGTGTTTATTTGTATAGATCTACTAATATTTTCTTATAATAATAAGAATATATATATATTCCTATATATTAATATACTACTCCGTAAATAGATTTCTTATAATAATATATATTGGCATATAGTTATACTCTAATATATATAAATATGTAAATATAAATGAGTATAGATAATAGATCTATATATATATATATATATATATATATATATATATATATATATATATATATATATATGATTGACTCCAGTCAGATCACACCTTACGGTGAGATAACATGCTACGCTCAGATGACGTAAAGCTCACCACTGATCACTTCAAATTTCATCAAAGATAACTACAAAGCTCACCAAACTGTATGATAAATTAAAACTCACCATATTTTTTCAACATTTTGATTTTGTTTAAAAAAATAAAATCAAAGGAAGGGGTGCTGACTAGATTTTTACCGTTGACCGCCACCTTCGACCGCCACCGTGCCGCCGCTGCTCCACCACTGCGTTGCCTCCAGCCGCAGGCTGCCTCCGCCGCTCCACCACTGTGCCGCCTCCATCCGCCGCGTCGCCGCAACTCCGCCGCCGTGCCGCCTCTTCTGGCGGGTGGTTGACCGATGTTGCTATTTTATTTTGAAATAATTTTTTAATTTTCAAAATTTAAAAAAAAATGAGTTTTGGTATTCAAAGTGATGAGCTTTGTTTGATTTCCAGGTGAGCTTTGCATTGTCCATTAGCGAGCTTTGTAGTGTACTGTGGTGAGCTTGACGTCATCTCACCGAAGCATGTTAGCATGTCATCTCAGTGGAGTGTGTGTGTGTGTATTGAAATCCGGCCCGATTTAGTTTAGGTTCAGGTTTGATTTTGGCGGGTTGATTTTGCACATTTTTTTTGTTCGGACTTGATTTAATATTCTGTCGATTTTGCACTTTTTTTTGGGGTCGGGTCGGTTACGGTCAAATTTGTGTTTGAATACACTTAAAAAGTAATTATGAAAATTTTAAGAAATTTAAGATTGAGATACAGTAAAATTTTTACTCCTTCCGTCGCATATCTTTATTTATGTTGTCTTAAACGAAAAAAATCAAATTTTTTCAATCTATTTTATATAAATATTGGTATAAAAATGAAAAAATGTGTGACTTTTTTTCTCCGTCCCAAAATTAGTTGTCTGTTACTTGCTATCGTAAACTTTTAAGAGTAAAATACCTAAGTTACCTCTAAAATAAGTCACTCTTCTCAACTTTATCTTCTCATTCATCGTCATCTCTCCTAAAAAGTAATGACAATTTTGAAAAATCAACTCTATTTTTTCTTTTCCTTAAATATGTCCAAAAGTTAAAACTGACGATTTAAAACGAGAGGGAGGGAGTACATATTTACAAAATACATCAAAAATTTAACAAAACTAGTAACAAGTTTTGCCCAATTTATCATATAGGTCATGAAAAAGTATAAATAAATAAAAGTTTTTGTATTGGTGCGTGATTCTATGCAAACTTTATGTCAAATCAAATTTAATAAATAGATTCACAAAATCTAATGATTTAAGAGAAAGAAGTTAGTGCATGACTTCATGCATATTTTGTGTCAAATCAAATTAAATAGATTTACAAAATTCAAACATTTAATGGGTAGGAGTAGGTCGAGTGTCCAATTATATATACTATTTATATCACAAACATTTCATGACAATCTCATCTTCAAAATATTGTCATTCTTTTGAAAAAAATCTCAAGAACATTCAAAGAGCGTCTGGAATGTCCTTGCCGAGATTGACAAAAGCCGCACCCCACTTGAGTTTTTATGTTACGAGCCATTCGTGTTTACTTTGTTCCGGCTTCGACAAAAAGAGGAGATTCAATATCGTTTATATAAAGTTTTTCAAAACTTATAATGTAATGGATCCACATTATACTTCCTTTTCTTTATATGCTAGAGAAAGAGAATGCGCACAGTGGGAGTGGGATGCGCCTGATTTAGATCCGCGGCGCCATGGGGGAGAGGAAAGTCGTGAACAAGTATTATTCGGCTGATTTCGATCCGGCCAAGATAAGGCGCCACCGCCGGCCAAAGAACCAGGAGAAGGTTCGAATGATGCTTCCGATGAGTGTCAGATGCAATACCTGCGGGAATTATATGTACCAAGGCACGAAATTCAACTGCCGCATCGAACAAGCCGCCGCCGGCAAGTATTTGGGTACTATCAAAACATTCAGATTCTGCTCCAAGTGCACGAATTGCTCCGCAGAGTTCACCTACATAACCGATCCAAGAAACTCCCATTATGCTGCTGAATCCGGCACGAAGAGGAATTTCGAACCATGGAGTGAACGCGATGAGAACATGGAGAAAGATGTGAAGTCATTGGAGAATCGGATGTCGGATTCAAAAAGAGAAATGGACATTGTTGCTACTTTGGATGAACTGAAATCATTCAAGTCAAGGCAAGAAAGGGTTAGTTCGGAAGCAATGCTTGAGGCTCTTAGACACACTGTTGAGGAGGAAAAGGAGAGGAGGGGAATGCAGGAGGAAGAAAGGAATGCTCTTATTAAACCTTTGTTCAAAGAGAAGCGAGAGAAATTTGTAAGAAGAATGTGTGAAGTTACTGACGAAGATTTGGGTATACCACGAAAGAGCAAAGAAGAATCATCAATCAATCTTCTTACGAGGAGAAAGCAAGCAGTAGTAGTAGCAAGGAGAGGGGAAGTTAAAGTTGTTGTAGTCAAGAAGAAACCTTTGCCTCCTTCTAGTAGCAAGGAGATTGAAGAGAAAGAAAAGCTGGACATAGAAGAAGAAGAAGAGCCAACCAGCCTGAAAAGTAATGGATTACTATCTTCATGTCAACAATATGAAAGTGATGGTGATTAGTTTGAGTATTTTTTCTCTCTTTAATCTAGTAGGAAGAGTTGGTGATTATCATACGGTCTTTCCAACTAAGAATTGTAGCATATGTTACTCCGTATAATTTTGAGAGTATGTAGTTCAACCATCTCCAATGCTTCAAATGCTCTGTATGTTTCTTTTCTTCTACATTGTTGATCTATCTTATCTTTTGTTTTTCTTGTTGCGTTTCTCTCAAGCTCTGCAGTCAGTCATATATCTGCATAAAATTGAATATCAACAAATTGTAGTAATCATGAGACCACAACATTTGAACTTCCAAAGTTATTTTGTAAAGCTTTTGTTGAAAAAGGCACTTCACTGGACTAACCTTGCAAAGTTATTTTGCTTTTTCAGCCTTCTCAATTCCTTGGCGCTGCATCTTGTCCATCTCACTCGTCCTATCTGCCCATTTTGCTTTATCTTGAATCAATACAAGAAGTTTGTCTGAAGTCACCAAACTATGGATGATTAATCAACTTAAATAATTAACCAGGTTCAAATCTGTTAAGCATAGGCTTTAACAATAAAGTGGCAAGGGGAGGACAGAAATAAGGGATTTTTTTACTAGTGTCAATATGTGTGCATCTTTGTGTCTGTGCTCGTGTTCGAGTTTGGAAATAACCTCTCCACTGTCAAGTAGGGGTAGAGTCTGGGTACACACACACCCCCTCCCCAAACCCAACTTCACAAGATTTTACTTGGTTTGTTGTTTTTATCACACAGGGAAAATCTCCATTTGCTATTTTTGGACTGATGACAGAACGTTTTTGGGGGCTGTTAAAATGTAGCATATTATGACGACAAAAATGAACATTGGTGAGTATTGGCTTTTGACTTGTGAAAGATGTGCAATACTTGAGCATTTATTATGAAGACTCAATGAGAGAACACGAGCCGGGGTGGCCTCTTGGAAACATCTTCTCTAATTCCGAGTAGGGGTAAGGTCTTCGTACCCACACCCTCCCAAGACCCTTTTTTTGGAGGATTTCACTAGGTTTGTTGTTGTAGTCAGGAAGAGAACACACCCCACATTTTTGTTCTTCATAGTGAACTCAACATTTAAATTTAGAACTCACTGCCCTTTATCAGTTGAGGTGAAAAAGCTAGAACATGTAATAACAAGTAATGAGAAGAATGCATAGAAAACTAAGTGAAACAGGCATGAAAGGAACAAGATGATTTCTGCACTGCTCTCTAGGCAGGTCCACAAAAAAAGAAGCATTAAAATTGACTGATGATGGTTTACCAACAACTATCAATAGCATTTATCCATTTGAAAACAAGAGTTGGTTTTCCAAATTCATTGGTTTTCATAAATGGCACTGTGACAAACTACTTAGAGAAATGCCAATATTGCATGTGTTGTGTCCCTATTGGAGAATAAGATTCTTTACCTTGGTCGTCTCAGCAAGTGTAAGCACAGTAAGTTGCTTCAACTTCAGAATCTGGTCAGGCACTAATTGAGGAAGATTTCCAATAGAACCTGGAAATCATTTTATAACTCAAAACCAAAAAATCCCTAAAAGTAATTTCAGAAATAGCACGGTTTGTTTCAGCATGTCTCTGCCAGTTGCAAGATTAGCATTTCAATGCAAAAACCACCCTAGGCTTCAATAATAACAATAACAATAATAATAATAATAATAATAATAATAATAATAATAATAATAATAATAATAATAATAATAAAACTCTGCGCAAAGAATACCGTGGAGCTGCTAGACTCCTCTGTATCAATATAGACGTCTCTAAATACCTTGAAGAGATAATATATGTTGACATAGTAGGAGTGGAGTTGAAAGTTAAGGTTGTGCGTGAAAATGTCCCAGAAAGTGCTAAAGAAAGTGCAGAATATGGATTTTGTGGCTGTTATTGAACCTTTTATATCAGATAAACACATTCAAAAGTACTCAACGAAAGTGGGTTTTTTGAATTATATAGGCAATGTTAACAACAAAATTTGGGCATTTTGGAATGATAGTACTCTGGACCTCATTAATAGCATGATGGAAGAACAAGTCCTTACTTTACAGTTCAAAAGAACTATAGATAATGATCTTGTAACCATTTCCGCTGTGTTATGGTAAACACACTACTAAGGAAAGAGAGATTCTCTGGCAGAATCTGAAGGGACCACAGACCTCCCACTGGAATGTGGGTGGTGGGAGGAGATTTTTACACAATTGCATCTCTTGATGAACATAAAGGTATGATCAATCCTGAAATGAGGGGCACTGGTGACTTTCAAGACTGCATTCAGCAATGTCACCTCAATAACATTGATCTCCTGTGTGTGTGTGGGGGGGGGGGGGGGGTAAGAACCAAGGGAAGAGTATGGAGAAGAATTGATAGAGTTATGATTAACAATGCCCTCCTTCAAAAATTCAATGACATCCAATCACAACATCTGGGTAAGGCAGGCTCAGATCACAACCCACTTCTATTTCATTGTCTCAACTCCACTTATAAAGGCCCAAAGCCTTTCAAATTCACTAATTTTTGGGTGGGACACAAAGACTTTGAAATGGTAGTCAAAAATAGCTGGAAGGATCACCATTCAGCAGGAGGGATGTCTGGAATGGCCAATAAACTTAAGAAACTAAAGACACATTTAAAAGAATGGAGCATAATTACTTTGGGTGACATTCATACCAAGGTCAAGCAAGCTGAACTTAAAAGCTATTTTGGCACAACAAGATTTTGAAAGGGACCCTACTGAGAGCAAACAAACTATCAAGAGCTTGGCAGAAGCTGAACTACTACAAGCTACCAGTAGAGAGGCAGAATTTTTGCATAAAAAAATCCACAATTACCTGGCTAAAACATGGGGATGCCAGTATTAGCTTCTTTCACTCTTATGTCAAGAGTAAAAGAGCTAAATTGAAGATCAGAAATATGAAGGATAAAGATGGTATCCTGAAAAGCAACATGGAAGATATTGCTAAAATGGCAGTTGAACATTTCACAAACTTACTTAATGAAGAGCATGACAACATATGGGAACCTATCATCAATTATATCCCCAATCTGGTGATAATGAAATGATGGTTGCACTGCCTTCATTGACTGAAACCAAAGAGGCTGTTTGGAGTTTAAATGATGCAGCAGTCCCGACTGGACCAGATGGCTACAATGGTAAATTCTTCAAGACAAGCTGGGATATCATTAAAGATGACATGTTGAGTGCATCACAAGAATTCTTTCTAGGGATTAAAGTACCTCAAGCATATGGGATTACATTTGTAACTTTAATCCCAAAAAAAAAAGGAAGATCCAATGATGATCAAATCCTATTGACTAAAGAAATGGCTCATGAACTGAAGAGAGATGTAAGAGGTGGCAATGTCATAATTAAAATTGATACGGCTAAAGCTTTTTTGATAAGATTAGCTGGAGATATCTTCAAGAGGTGATGGACAGATTTGGATTCAACTCCAAAGCCATTCATCTACTTTTTTGTTAATTTAGAGGCTACTAAATTGTCCCTACTTATTGATGGAAAACCTGAAAGTTTTTTCAACATTAGTAGAGAAGTAAAGCAAAGAGATCCACTATCCCCCTCAGTTTTCATAATTGGCACCCCTCAATTTTCATAATTGGCAGTGAAGGGTTTAGCATAAAATTGAAGGCAGAAGTACAATCTTGTCATATTTCTAGTTTTTATGCTAGCAAAGTCCCTACTGTGTCACACCTTGCATATGCTGCTGACCTATCCTAGTTATCTTTACTAATGGTGATGTGAGAAACTTGGTGAGAGTGAGAAACTTACTTAAGGAATATCTTGATTCCTCTGGTCAGATGATTAAGTTTGATAAAAGCAAGTTCAGTTCGCAAATTAGTACTGCTATAAGTTAATGTATCTTCTGCTTAAAGAAGTTGATAAAGGTTGAGGGATAATATTTTACACAAGACTCCAGATTGATTAGATTATAATCCACAATATAGAATACCCTACTCCCAAATACAAACCTACTGTTAAGGAACACTCAAACAATTAGACACCTCATATCATATGCAAGTAGAAACTATTTTGACAGAATTTCAAAAACCCAAACTTAGACAGTGGAAGGATTTACCTTGGAAGGGGTTCCCACCAGAAAATGTGAATCAAGATTAATAAATTCAAATCCTGAATAAATATGAAATAGAGGGTTGGTTTTTTCATATATAAAGAACAAAACCCTAACAAAGATGAAAAAATATGCCTTGTATATTGATGAGATAAAAAATGATTCTTACAACTTGTCAAAACAGGGAAGTATACAATGTATACAAACAAGAAGAAACAAACTCTAACAAACTAGTGTCCCCCCTGAACTATACACCCAAGCTGGAAGAACAACCTTTTCAGTAAGCTCGGAGTTAAGAAATGTTATTCTCCTTAGTGACACGCAAGAGAATACAATATGTTCAACTACACCGGCATCAACAAGGGTACACTTCCACAACTTGATTACGTGCAACTTTTTACACTTATTCGCCACTTCCTCGACACCGCTTCTTGTGACTCCATTACAGCCATCAAGAACCAATTTTAGGAGCCCAGAACATCTGGTCCCGATCGCTGAAAGGCCGTTGTCGTTAAACCCTGACCTAGCCGCGCTTAGGACCTCGAGTTTTGGAAACTCTGGGCCCTCCCCAATACTTTCAATCCCTATACAGTCATCAATCTTTAAGCTTCTAATCTCAGAACAGATCTGGACAACACTAGCAATGCCTTCTTTAGATACACCCGAGGAAGAAGACATGTAAAGTGTCTCCAAGTTCCGGCAGATATAGGCAACCTGTTCAAGACATTTTATTCCCAACTTCGAAATTCATTTTCATATTGAGGCATGTGATTTTTGAGCTCTTTTCACAGTCCATAGAGCTGCCCTTTCCCAAGCCCGTGCTCTCCATGTCTAGATTTTCCAGTAGGTTACAATTTAGCACAAGTTGAAGCATGGTTGAGAGTGTTAACTTATCACACCCTCGTAACTTCAATGTTACTACACTAGGCAAGCACAACGACAAGTAGTGCATAATCGCATCAGTCATGAACTCTATATCTTCAAGTGCAACGAATTGAAACGATGGATAGGCAGACAGAAAAGAGAAGAGCCCAGTCGGCGTGACATCCATATTTCCAGAACAAACAAGTGAGAACCTCTTTAAAGGTAAGCACGCTTTTGCAAGAGAACCGAGGCCATCGTCCAAAACAACCGAGCTATGAAGATCAATAGAGCTCAAAGCTCGGCCGTACGTGCTTAGACCCTCAGCAATCATATTATTGTCTTCAAAATCAATAGCATATACTGAAACCGAGTTCATCTTCCCACATCTTTCCAACAATCAACGAAAATAAAATGAACTGATGACAGGGCAATCAACGATTTCAATTCTTTCCAAATTCAAACAGTTCGTAGATAATGCTAAAATTGACCAATCAGTAATCAAATAATTCCCAGAGAGATTAACTATCCGCAATTGACTCAAACTTAAGGATAAATCCTTAATTCCATCATCAGTCACCGCAATTGGTTCATTTAGCTTGTCAATACCCTCAAACCTTGCCAGCTCAAATCAAGTTCTTCTAGACCAAGGAAAGAAGCGGTGTCGAGGAAGTGGCGAATAAGTGTAAAAAGTTGCACGTAATCAAGTTGTGAAAGTGTACCCTTGATGATGACGGTGTAGTTGAACATATTGTATTCTCTTGCCTGTCACTAAGGAGAATAACATTTCTTAACTCCGAGCTTACTGAAAAACTGAAAAGGTTGTTCTTCCAGCTTGGGTGTATAGTTTAGGGGGGACACTAGTTTGTTAGAGTTTGTTTCTTCCTGTTTGTATACATTATATACTTCCCTGTTTTGACAAGTTGCAAGAATCATTTTTCATCTCATCAAGATACAAGACATATTTTTCATCTTTGTTAGGGTTTTGTTCTTTATATATGAAAAAACCAACCCTTTATTTCATATATATTCAGGATTTGAATTTATTAATCTTGATTCACATTTTTTGGTGGGAACCCCTTCCAAGGTAAATCCTTTCACTGTCTAAGTTTGGGTTTTTGAAATTCTGTCAAAATATTTTCTCTGAAAATCCTTAGTTTCTACTTGCATATGATATGAGGTGTCTAATTGTTTGAGTGTTCATCTTGACAAGTTTATCTACTGTGATTCCTAGTGAATTCCACCAATTGATGTCTAAGTTAGTAAATCATAATTGTGCCTTAACAGTAGGTGTTGTATTTAGGAGTAGGGCATTCTATATTCTGGATTATAATCTAATCAATCTGGAGTCTTGTGTAAAATAGTATGCCTCAACCATTATCAATTTCTTTAACCAGAAGATACAATAACTTATAGCAGTACCAATTTGCTAACTGAACTTGAGGCATCAAGATATTCCTTAAGTAAGTTTCTCACTCTCAGCAAGTTTCTCACATCACCATTAGTAAAGATAACTAGGATAGGTCATCAACATATGCAAGGTGTGACACAATAGGGACTCTGCCAGCATAAAAACTAGAAATATGATGAGATTGTACTTCTGCCTTCAATTTTGTGCTAAACCCTTCACTGCCAATTATGAAAAGTAAAAAACCTTATAATGTTGAAAAAACCTTCAGGTTTTCCATCAATAAGTAGGGAAAATTTAGTGACCTCTAAATTAGAAAAAAAAACATATTAATGGCTTTGGAGTTGAATCCAAATATGTCCATCACCTCTTTAAAATATCTCCAGCTAATCTTATCAAAAAAGCTTTAGCCGTATCAATTTTAATTATGACATTGCCACCTCTTACATCTCCCTTCGGTTCATGAGCCATTTCTTTAGTCAATAGGATTTGATCATCAATGGATCTTCCATTTTTTTGGGATTAAAGTTACAAATGTACTCCCATATGCTTGAGGTACTTTAATCCCTAGAAAGAATTCTTGTGATGCACTCACCATGTTATCTTTAATGTCATCTTTATTAATAACTAAATGATCCCAAAAAAGAAAACAACCCTAAGTGAGTCATCAAACATTGTTAGACAATAAAGCAACAGCAAAACTCCCATATTGTGGGACATTGCTTCATGTTAAGCTCCTCCAAATGATCATATTTACCAATGTAGATCAACCACAGAAAAGACTTGGAGATCAACCACTTAGCTTCCCGTTTTAAATAAATTTAATAGAGGAAACGAAAAAAGTTTTTTCCAACCTCCAAGAACTTGTGAATAGTAGTATCAGACATATCATATACAACTGCAGAAGAGGATCTGTAATCTGCATAGTATATGAGCTACAGCTCTCGTACTGCAACTCAGGAAACTGACCTGAAATTTGCAAGGGTATCAAGCTCCACATTATAAAAGGGATTCACTGAGGGATCAAGAAGTCTGCCAAACTATACTTCAATAAATGATCGTGCACATACCAGAAGAAAAAAAATTAGAAACCCTACAGTTATATGTTCAACCCTAAGAACACAGGCATCAACATGGGTACACATCCACAACTTGATTTCGCTCAACTTTTTACACTTTTTTTTGCCACTCCTCTACACCCCTTATTGTGACTCCATTACAGCCCTCCCTCGAGGACGAATTTCAGGAGCCCCGAACATCTGATCCCAATTGCTGCAAGGTCGCTGTCATTCAAGCCTGACCTAGCTGCACTTAGCACCTCGAGTTTTGGTAACTCCGGGTCCTCCCCAGAGGGAAGACTTCATGGGGGGGGGGGGGGGAATTCATTTAATAAATAAACAAAATACATAATAGTATAATAGAAAGTATCTTAACAATGCAAACAATATGCTCTATCCTTGGCGACACTATACTCCAACCACTTAAACTTATCAAACCAATAACTTTGAAATCGTCTTTTGTTCTTGCCCGTCAAACTTTGTGGAAATTTATCCATCGATAGCTTACAAGGACCTTTTGCTAAGTATCTTCTCCTTATTAAATCTCTAATTTCCAATGGAAAATTATTAATTGGTTTTCGTAATCTCGGATCAGCAATAATATCATAATTTGAAACCACACTTTCTTTCTCTATAGAAGAAGAAGCTTATTTTTCATTGTCTCTCTCACTTACAAATTCTAAATTCTTCTTTTTTCTAATAACAAATTTATCCATCTCACGGCTCAAAATTTCCTGATTCAATAATAAAGTAACAAAATAAAATTTCAATAACCTTGAAACAACAATTTCATATTTCTTAATGTCTAGAACTTGAAATTACATTAAGATTTATCAAATATTTAAATATCAACAAACACACTAAAATCACGGAACAAAATAAATATTCAAAATTCAAAACATAATTTAGCAATATTCAAAAATTTCAAATATTAAGAAACAAATTTTAAAATTTGATAATTAAAATTTACATATACCTAGACAATGAGAGAAGATCGGAAGTTTGGATGAAGAAGCACAGAAGAATTCAAGAATCCTTCAACAGTTCGACCGACTTGCCTATTGCGCCACTGCGTTTGGATTTCTTCTCCAATCTCCAGTGCTGCTGTTTGAAAAAATAGTTGCTTGGATGCTTTCGCCGACCGTGGAGAAGGAATAATTGCTTCAGGCCTTTCGCCGTTTCTAGTCTATTGAGCCACTCCCTTTTTTTGGACAATTGGGGGCAAATCCGACCTCCCATCGCCGATCGGGTACACTAACGCTAGTTCGCCCGAATTTCGCCCGGGGGCACTTGCCCAGGCATGCCCCCCCCCCCCCCCCCCCCCTCCTCCGCCCCTGAGTCCTCCCCAATACTCCTCGATCCCTCTAGAATGATCAATCGAGGAAGAGGACACGTCAAGTTTCTCCTCCCAACTTCCGGCATACAAAGGCAATTCGTCCAAGGCATCATTGATCACTGACTTCAGACTTCATTCTCATCATATTCAGACACTTGATTTTTGAGCTTTTGTCCCAATCCAAAGAGTCGCCCTTTCCCAATCCAGTGTTCTCCATGTCAATTTTAGCAATACAGTTTTTAGTTTTCAATTTCTATTTTACTGAGTGTTTCTCTCTATTTATAAACGGTTTTAATTTATGTGTTAGCTTATAAGTTAGGCAGAAAAAATAAATAGGTCTTATCTACTTATTTTTAAATTAATTTTTTCTTTTCCTTATTTTGACTAGGTTATTTACAAAATTGATTCTCACCATTTATGAATATTACCAAATGAGTTATCTATCGTTTAAGTCATTTTACTTTTACGAAAGAATATTTGACTTATAATCCGCTTATAAGTTAAATTTTTTTATAGATAATAAGCCAATAAACACCAGCATAAAGAAACACCTCATTAATTTCGTAAAGTTAAACAATAAATAAAGTTCTTTTTGGACTGAGGGTGTAATTGAAATTCAAACTCGATCTTATTTACTAAAAACTGATGATCAAAGATTGATAAATTCGACCAAAAAATGTAATTACAGATATTGAATATACAATAACATCTTATATCCAAATTTATACTCCCTCCGTTTGGAAAAAATTGTTTCTCTTTTGACTTTGTGTAAAAATAAGAAAGTGTTAAATTGTAGCTCTTGATGTGATAGGTAAAAGTAAGATGTGATGGATATATTACTCCCTCCGTCCTATAATGATCTTCCCGGTTCTGTTTACGAAGTTTGACCGACTTTATTTTTAATTCAATTTATTTGATTGTAGGTGTAAAATTAAAAAATAAAATTTATATATTTAAAAACTACATCAAAAGTTCTACAAAACAAGTGGTGACAAGACTATACTATTTTATCAAATACCTAATGAAAATAAGTAAAGAAAGTGATTAAAATTTGACCATGTGAATAGTAAGTGAGAAGAACATTTCAGGACGGAGGGAGTATTAGAAATAAAGTATGATGTGATAGGTAGGGTATGAAAAAGTAAGGGTAAAGTGGTTTTTAATAGAAAGTGGAAGTGTTTTATTGGAAGTGGAAAAAAAAGAGGAAGTGTTTTATTGGAAGTGAAAAAAAAGAGGAAGTATTTTTGAGAACGGAAGGAGTAATATACTACTTCAAACACGGGCTAAGATAAAAAAAATTATCTAAGATTAATTTTCTTACATATTTATTTGGATGATCATTTAATTGAATGTTTTTTTAACATTTTATTTTTCTTAATATTTTCCAATTCATTCCCGTTTTTTTTTCTAATTCTTTTCAATTTCTTTTAACATTCAAGTTTAGAATTTCAACGCAAAACAATAATGTCCAAAATACTAAGTAGGGAGTGCAAATTGAATTAAAATTAGAGTATTAAAAAGATATCCATGGAATACAAATTTAAAATTAAAATTCAATACTTTAGGAAGATGCGACGTTTCCGAGGAACATCTTGCGGGAGAGTTTGACGGAGACAAGGGCGAGGACGGTGGCGGACGGCACGAACAAGACGTCGGGGACGGCTTTGATGAGCTTGAGCTGGGGAACGCTCTCTCCGGCTCTCTTCGCCGCCATGGCCGCCGGCGGCGTCACCAGTCCGGTGATGAGAGTGGTATCGTCCATCTTGCTGAGCTTCACCCTCCTCTTCATGAAGTCGACGAACAGCGCCTTCTTCGCGGATTCGTCGTTCCCTTTCGATTTCCATTCCTCGAAACAAGCTTGGACCTCCTTCAATGGCGGCACGTCGTAGTGTTTCCCTGGCAATGCCCCATTCACGATGCTACATATATATAAGAGTATGAATTAAGAAAAAATCATGGCCCTTGAGGCGTAGGTAAGCGGTTGGCATAAGATTGATACAAGAGAGATCCCGAGTTCGAATTATGGTTGTTGCGACCATGCAAAACATGGAACTTCTGTAAGTACCAGAAGCAAAACTCATCATAAGTTCTTAATGCCAACTGACTGAGATTATAGATCAATTTATTTCTTCTACAGTTATCTGAAAAAATGTAAATAAAACTATAATCTCAAGTGTCCGATAGGAAATGAGATCTATCACTAGTTTAGGCGATAACGTTATGCAAAACATAAACGTCCCAAGTGCCTTCACCAGCAGTCAACCCCGATCACATCACTACTTTGTATTCTCTATTGACCACTTGAGCTATGTCTCGAGTAACAAAAAAAAAGTGTACAGAAGACACTGGTGGTGGTGAATGTGATTTTATTTGTACTTGAAAATGTCGAGAATTGCAAGGTGAAAATCAGGAAAGGTCTTGATATCTTTGTCAGCAAACTGTTTGTATAGTGTCCCCATGGCAAAACTCATCATCTGCGCCGTGGGCAATCCTGCAGTGTGGCATTAAAGCTTGTTTATCAAATATCAATTTTACATTATAATTTCAGATTAAAAAAAGATTTGAAATTACTACATATTTTACGACAATATCACTCTATGATTATTGCTTTCTTGTTTTTCTTAGATGAGACAAAAATAAGATAGTAATTTAGATATGCTTACTGCGTAATATAATATTTAGAAAATGATATTTGTACTTCAGTTTCGTTCTCATTTCTCACAACACATAAAAAAAACGTTGCACTATTTATTGTTTCTACTAGCTACATGTCTGCTAGCAATTTTTTTACAATTAAAAAATAAATAAAGTCTCATCACCTTTTCCCATGAGGCTCATGACCAGACCCATAATGTTGTTTGTCGCCGGCCGCCGGACAAAATATAGAAGAATGGGCAATTGTTTGTGATTATTGGAAGGAATGTTTATATAACCATAGTAGTATATATAGACAGATAGAACAGAGCTAAGCAAGGAATCAATATGCTTTTGAATCCAATTGTTACTTCAACTTTGGTTCATCTATCACCCGACAATAAACAACAACTAACTCACACGTATTCCATTCCACCCTAACTTTACTTGATCGAATTCATGGTTAAAGGAATACTACTAATAGCACTAATTGTCTTGTCTTCTCTAGTCTAGCTCATCCACCTATTTATGTTGTTACCTCTAAAAAAACGGCAAGAATCTTATAATCTGATGGTAAAATTGATGATTCTTGCTCCTAACATTCATCACCCTACCCCTACCCCGTGCCCCTAGATCGCTACTTTGGGCAGCCAAAATTGATGATCTGCGGGAGCTGAGGTGGGGTTCAAGGCTCTCTTTTGAACAGAGGTTAGGTGGTAGGATTTATCAATTACTATCAACGCACCGTAGGTGTTCCAACTCATTTTAAAGTCAAGAGAACCGTTGTGCTAAAAAAGAAGTTATTGTTACATAGTTTTTAAATATGCATAATTACGATATTTTTGATAAATAGTTTTGAAATGTGCATAATTATGATATTATTATTTTTTAAACTAATGTAAGCTTTATTAATTAAAAAACAACATTGTACTCCCTCTCTCCCTAAATATTTGTCACACTTGTATTCCCGAGGCAAAATATCAAGTTTTTTCAATTCATTTTATTTACATATTGGTATAGAAATAAAAAATAAAATTTACATATAAAAAAATTACATGAAAAGTTCTTCGAAATAAGAGGTGTCAAGAATATTTTATTTTAACAAATAACTAATGAAAACGTAGAAATAAACAAAAGTTCCCGCAACTGCTGAAAAAACAAGCGTGACAAATATTTTGGGACGGATGGAGTATTTCTTTTAGTTTACAAATTCAATAAAAATTACTGTATTGTATAATAAATATTATCACACATGCATCTTAAAAAAACTATTACATAAATTATGTGTTGTTATTTAATGGTAGTTATTATTATTATTATTAATATTTTCAGACTATTAACTTTGTATAAACCTTTTCACGTCGCCCGTGTACACTATGTCACATGTCATGTCATTCTTACGTATTGAGTCTTAGATTGAACAACAAATATATATTTTTTATTAATTTTTATAACTCCTTCACTTTCTAGCATTAATAACCGTTATATTGTTAATTTTTTATAAAACTCTTTACTTTCTAACATTAAATAACCATTTTTAATTAAATTTTTATAATCCCTTCACTTTATGGATATTTTAAATATATCTATTTAAATATTATAACATTTTTTTACATTCATAACTTTTTTATTGTTTAAAAAATTTATTTAAAGTGTATTACTTAATGAAACAATATTGTATATAACTTTTAAAACAATTCACAGCTTACTACATCTCAAACTACGTACTCCATATTATATACTCCGTAATTTTTTATCATATGCATCTTTATTTATTGCATAATTTATTTATCAGAATTCGCTTCATATTACATTTTCCCAACCAACTAAATAAAGCTAAGTTGGTTTTATTGAATATTGACACATGATATATGTCATATATGCATTTTTTGAAGATATATCATTATATTTTTTAATTTGTCTATTTAAAATTTTTTATTTAATTTTTATTAATTTAAACAATTTTCATTATTATTTCATTCAATGACCATAACTTCTATATAAAATTTTTTATTTTCTAAGTATTAGACCAATATGCATTTCACTATTTAAAAATAGAGTATATATTTTACATTCATATAATTAGTTATAGTTTATATTTCAAAAAGTTATATAATTTATTTAACTTATTCATCATTTTCCTTTTATTACTTCTCAAACATAGAGATTTATAAAAGTTTTAATGCTACATGTACATCAATATTTAAATTAAAATTTTATTACATCATAGATATACTACATATGTGATACTTAAAAAATATTTATAAAATACATATTATATCATCATTAAGAAAATTAAACAAATTGAGTTATATTTATATAATATTTAAAATTTAAAATATATACGAACTTGTGTGAACCTAGTGTATTATTATAGAGAAATGAAATTTTAGATAAACAAAGAAAATGAAATATTTTAGGTGAAACGCCCACCTCGGGGGCAAATTATATGGTACATCCAGCTGTACCTTCATTTAGGTATAGCCTGGTATTTTTGTAAATTTTGCAAACTTTTTATCTAATGCCAAGAACATATGTATGAGAACTATTATATATGACAATGAGAATCAGCAGATTTGAGAAGGAGTACCAGCACTTATAAGAATTATCATATTCTTATTCAATACAAACATGAATAAACTTGAGTTTTAAATTCTCCATACTCAGAGAGTATAAATGAGTAGAAACGAATCGAATAGAGGAAGAAGTTGATGATGGTACTGAAATGTTTAATTGTGAAAAAATTGAACAATACTTTATTTCAGAATGAACATTTCCTTATTTGAGAATGAGTATTGTTTTTTTAAGAATGAACACTACGCTATTTATTATAATTATATTAGACATATGTGTAAAAATGAGTACTTCTTTATTTTAAAATGAGTAATACCTTTGCCGGAATGAGTACTACGTATTTCGAAATGAATGTTTATATTTATACGAGAATGAGTACTATTTTATTTCAAAATGAGTACTACCGGAATGTAACTATTTTTAGGTACATCCGGATGTACCATATACCAATTTCACCTCGGGTGCCCTCACACTTTATTTCAGAATGAGTACTACCGGGATGTAACAAATTTGACATTTGACATTTGGACCAGTTGAGCTCTCCAAATGTAACAAGGCGTAGAAGTTTAGAATTTCTAGTGATTAAGTTTGGAAAAATAAAAAAAAGTTTGGAAAAACCATATCCCTTGAAGCTTTTCAGACACGGCGAAGCCGGTAATGGAGTCCCGCAGCAACAGAGCCGCCGTTCAGGCCACCAACGATGATGCATCCGCCAGCAAACTGTACTATTACCATCCATTAAGACGATTCATTTCCATTTCACATATTTTTTCCGAGAATAACCGGAACAGAAAATCGTTGAATGAAAAACGTCTCGAAACTTAATGCATTCCTTGCTTCGCTCTGGTTGAAAGATGAGTTTTTGTGAATTATTTCTTTGTTTATTTATTCCGAAATAATTTTTCTTTCGATTGACATGCCTAAATTGAAGATCTTGCATGAAGAAAGGATACATAAAAGATGATTATGTCCACTTGTTTGTTAGAAGACCTGTCAGAAGATCTCCAATAATTAATCGTGGTACGGCTGTATTATTTCAATGCTCCCGGGCGACATTGTGGATTTGCTTGTAGACGTTTAAATGTTCATGTATTTTGCAATTGCCTATCTGGAAACTATTTTGAGTGATAAGGTTATTTTGCTCGGTGGGCTGTACTACGGAAGCTTCTGTATCAGTTTCTTGACTGTGAGCCGAATGCGGGCGAAAAAACTAAGAAACAAATAGTGTCGCTTGGAGCTGGATTTGACACAATGTATTTTCAGCTGAAGGTGCATAAGCTTTCTTGTGAGCTATGTTTGATTTCATTTACAATTACTTGCGTGGCTATGTTTCATAAAACGTTATGCATTTTGCAATTTTTTTGTTGTTGCGTGTTCTCGTGAAATAATTTGTCTAAAATAAAGTTTCCACTTTCTTTTTTTGGACATCCCAAAATAACTAGTCTCTTCAAGTAAAGCACGGGATGATTTTCATTATTTCTCTCTTCACCGTAGAAAATCTCAATCATGCAATTCACCTTTTCTTAAACTTTGTGGAATAGCAAACGGGAACTTTATTTTCGGACACGGGAAGTATATTTGATTTTTTCAATGATTTCTACTCTTCTCTTTGCAGGATGAAGGGAAGGCACCACATACATATGTTGAGCTAGATTTCATTGAGGTGTGACATTATTTGATACTCCTTATAGTTTATTGACTAATTGGCTATAGATTTACATTCAAACGGTCAATTATCTTTTATGGATTGAGAGAACGTTATCCATTGCCAATGGAGCTAAAAGAGTCATTATTGACAATGTTTTAGCATTGGGTAAATAATGGTTTAAATCAGATTTAATTCCCATTGCTTCTTGCTCTCTATGAATTTTGGGTAGTAAATGAGGCAATAGAGCTTAGACTGCGTACATCTTGAATGCTTGACCATAAGACCCCAATGGAGTTGGTTTGTTGTTGTATGGATTGAATAAATGTGCCTAGCCATTTGAAGATCATGTTTATACTGGCTTCTTTGTTGTATTGCTAATAGGAAGGATGCCTTACTATATTAAAGTACTCTGTATTATTGATGGCAATAAACAATCTTCCCTTTCAAATTGACTGACGCTAATTCGTAACCTTGCAACATATGCATCACTTTTTTGGCTCGATACAAGAACCCTACTACATTTGCAAATTCCAGGCAAGCCAACCCCATACCAATTCATTCATTTTTAGCTGGTTCCCTAGCTTTTAAAGATCGAGTGGCAAACAAAACTGCATGAAGCATTAACCTACAATGGAGAAATTATATATCAGTTCTTGTATTATCCAATCTCCAAAATAGGGAAATAAGTCCAAATATCATTTGAAGGCTTAAAGGTAGATTTTTTTATTTTGCCAACAAGTTTTAACATAATTGTATTCAATCTAGATGCTGCTGTATGCGAACAATGGTTATACAGTAATTCCTGTCTAGCTCAATTTCAGCCAGGGTCACCCAAGATGTGATTTATGAATTCTTTAGTGTTGCCATGATACAAGCATGTGATGACAGGAAACACAGGATGACCGTATTCTCAAAGCCACAAGCTTAAATTCCCTTGTATTCCCAGCTTTGCTAACCCTAACCCCACTTGGCATTAAATTAGAAATATTCTTATGGAGTACTCTGTATTAATTTGTCTGCCTAAATTTTCTTATGGACTATTAATTTGTCTGTGTAAATTGTAATTTTTGGATATTTGTGTTCAAGGTGACGAGAAAAAAAGCATCTCTTATTGAAAACTGCATTCAGTTGAAGGAAAAAGTTGGTGAAACTGCATTTATATCTCCAGGTATAACATGAAATAGGTGTATTTTTTGAAGTTTCTTCATACATTTTTTCATATTGGGACCAGAAAACTAGACCTTTCTACATTTTGAATAATTTTGAATGGTGAAAAGTATGTGATGACCTTTTTATGAATGAGCTTCTAAAGCACAAAAGAAATGGATTATTCCCACTTTAGTAAATAAAGAGATTACTATTTTTTGTTGAATGTCTTTTATGGCCACACATGATTATAGAAATACTTGTTCATATATTCATCATGAGCTATTGCTGACCCCACCTAGTGGGATAAAGCTTGGTTGTTGTATATGCAGCATGAGCTATTCATGAAAGTGAAAAGTAGAAGAAAAATTTAGTCAAGCTTAGAACTCTATCTTATGGAGAAGGCATGCAGAAGAGTCCCAAGGGAGGTCTTATGCTGGTTCTTGGGGAAGAAGGGCATGCCAGTAGCATATATTCGATCGATTAAGTACATGTACGGTGGAGCCAATCCCAAAGTGAGGTTGATGTGGCACGAGGGAGACTCTGATCCTTTACCATCATTTGGTCTGAGATGGAGTTACACTAGGGTCTACTCTGAGTTCTTTTCTATACACTTTGGCGATGGATAAATTTATGCAACATATCCGAGGGAAGTACCTTGATACATGCTATATGCCGAGAATATTGTTATAATTGACGAAACATGTGAGGGAGTTAATGATAGATTGGAGGTGTGGAGGCAAACCCTGGAGTCTAAAAGTTTCAAAGCTACATGCCCAAGACTGTACATGGACTGCAATTTCAGCAGTATACAACCTGAGTCGAAAGTTGAATATTGGAGTGGGTTGTATGGAATGGAAGCTTGCTTTAAGAGTCATATGTGGCAGGTGTGGACTAACTAGGGTCCAGGAAGGATATGGCTAGGAACAGTTATATTCAGGACAAGGTGTGAATGACTTCAGTTGAGGATATGATGCATAAAACATGGTTAAGGTGGTTAGGTGCAATAGGGAATTCGAGGAGAGGCAGAGGTGGGCATGACATGAGGCAAGGTGGTTAGATATGGCATGAGGCTTCTATATCTCACCGAGGACATGGCCTTACATAGAAGAGTTTGGAAGTCCAACGTCGAAGATAATAGTTGTAGGGTAGTTGGGTTACTGAGTGTTTCCTTTCTTTTGCTTGTGTGTTTAGGGTTCTAGGGGTAAGGTATGTATAGTGGGGTGTATGCATTATGGCCTTTTTATTTTTTCGTTAGTGATATTTCTTTCTCTACTATCTTGCATTTCTGTATCTTTACCGGTTAGAATGTTCTAATTTGTGTCTTGCAGTAGTTCTAGAACTCTATCATGTGATGCAAATCAGTTTCACAATCTCAACGAATTTGGCAAGCTTCTTTATTAGCTTTTTTTTTTATTGAATTTCATGAATCGAATATTTCTTTCTTGAGGCCCTTTCAAATATGTAGTAGATTCCTCTGTCTCTTATGGTTCTGCCAATTTCTTTCATGTGATTCAAGTAATCGCACATTAGCTCAGCCTCAACATGTAGCTATTCCAAATGTCCTTTCTGATTCACTATATATTTTCTAGTTATGTATGATCTAACAACACTTCACTTGATACAAGTAATAATTTATTTTTTTTGTGTAAGGACAAGTAAGAGTATTTTAATTGACTCATTCCTTAAAAAAAATTATTTGGTAACTTTGTAAGAGTTCAAACACACTCTTCTCTGAGGCATGTTCGAGGAGTTGTGCAAAGATGTGTTGGCAGGTGAAGAGGTAGAACATTACTTCTGACTTATGGTGAAGAACCAGAGAGAAAAACGTGGCCTTGTGGAATTCATAACTCATAATAGAATACGGAGTATTATACAAGAATGTAACTAAGTCCTAAATCCTAATCTAATTTAGATAATACCATTCAATCTAACTAGAGGGATATAATACTAAGCTGAACTTGAAGATAAATATGACTATATGAGTATAAGTCCCCATGTGCTGATAGGTATTTTCACAAATGCATCCATGCCATCACTCCCTATAATAACATGAAGCTTGCCTTTTGCAAACTGATTCACCTTTCTTTTCCAAGTTCCAATTCTTCATGTGTAACTTAAACCAAAAGAGGTGGTCCTACTTGTGTCCCTGCCTTTCTTTGCCATCTTTCATAGCCATTGAAAGTTGAAACTAACGCCACCATAATTTGCATAGGGTGTCATTCGGACATGATATGTCTGAGAAAGGTGTTCATGAAAGTAGGAGAATGAATGCACAGAGCCCTTTCCAGTGTGTGAGTCGCTTCCAATGCATTTTTGTCTGCCATTGTTCATTCATTATTGAACCTAATAACAATTCAGCAAGAGCTTCAGTATGTGCTCTTGTACAATTCCTATTTGAATTGTTGCATTAAGATCTCTTTAACATAGACAATGAGGCTAAAAGAGCCATTATTGACATTTTTTAGCTTCGGGTAAATAATGGACTAAATCAAAATGGCACATTAAATTGCCTTTGCTCCTTGCCTAAAGTTTTGGGTAGTAAATGCGACAATGTATCAAGGGTCTAAGGAAAACAACCTCCTTGTTTTGCAGGGTAAGACTTCATAGTTCACACATCTTAACCTTCCCCCTACAACAATGGAATTGGGATCATACTAGTTTTTTGTTGTTTGTTGGTGAAGAATCTAAAGGATAATACTAGTATATCTTACTAGAGGAATATAACAAAGTACAAAAAAAATAACATGGATAACACTAATAAACCTTACTAAAGGAATATTTTGAAATACAAAACAAATCATAACATTGACAGGAATAGGAGACTAAGGGGTTGCTGACTCCTACTGCCTTGTTGTATTTCAAAATGCATTGATGAGATTTCCCTAAATGCATCCACAATCAGAACATTACCAATATTATCATTGAAACTCACAATAGCCATTTCTAGTCCTCACTATGAGTAATTATCTTTCACCATTTCATATATTTGGTTCATCGTTGAGCATAAGTTTGCAATAGAATATGGTTTTTATATTTTGCTCTTAATCTCTTATTCAGCAGTGTTGCCTTTTTCGTAAATGAGATGTTCTTTTTCAATGGGCTGCCTTCACCCCTCTTTACGCTGCATTTTTTAAAAAAACAAATCAGGTGTTCAGGCTTATCCATAAAGAAGCTTAAAGAGGCACTAAACACTTGGGAAAGATTTTGATGCTATTGCTAGTCTGATTTTATTCTTTAAGTTGTGCAGAGAGGGGAGAAATTCTTGGTGAACATTACAAATTGCTCCCTGTTGATTTGTGTGACATCAATAAACTAAATGACATTGTAGCTTTGGCAAATATAGACCCAAGGTATGTAATATGTTATTATATTAGATAAACTTAGGTGCTGTTATGTTCACCGTATTTTTTTGCTTAGTACTATTATTTACTGTTTGTCTCAAAATGAATTTTACTGTTACAATTAGCTGGTCAGACTAGACCAGATGTTATACTTAAACAAGAAAATTAGGCAAGATTGGAAACATTTGATAGAGACTTTCAGATAAAGCTAGATAAAATCAGAAACATTTAAACCAGACAGGATTTTAGAAAATTATCAGAATTTTTATGTAAATAAAACAGGCCCTTATTGTATAGTGCTCTAAGATTGCCTCGAAATTTTATAAATTGACGATGCACTCATGAGTCATGAACCACCATTAATCTTTAATATATGACCCATTTAGATGTGCTTACAACTATCAAATATGGATTAGGAATTAGTTTTTAACTAATTCCATACTACACATCAATTTACTAAGTAATCTAAAAGGTTTCAACTATCTTTAAGTATAATTTTTCCAAACTATGTATAGAGCATTTATAAACCGATATCGTTCTATGCTCATGCTCTCAGCATGATTGCATTTTATGTTCAGTTGAGATTATTCTTGTATGATGAGTAACTTTCACCATTCTGATGTTGCTATCAGTTTGCCAACATTTATAATTGCAGAATGTGTTCTGATATACATAGATCCAGATTCCAGCCGTGCTATTGTTGGATGGGCTTCACAAACTTTCTCCACAGCAGTGTTTTTTTTATATGAGCAGGTAAGCGAAGTCTATAAACCCTCATACTTTTGCATCTTTGACCTTTTACTGTAATTACATGTTTGTCTTCGGTTTTCGAACACATGTGACAGATTCACCCAAATGATGCTTTTGGGCAGCAAATGATCCGAAATTTGGAGGTATTCTCAGTTATAGTTTCTGAATACTACGTTTTTTGTTTAAAAAAGGTCTTTTCAATTATCTAACATGCTCTGTTGATTGAAAACATGAATAAGACTTTCTGCTTTCCTTATTTTTATTTATTATGTTTGTTGAGTGTTGACTGCATTATTTACCTTTGTTTTCTCTATCTATTGCGAGCATGGAGCTGTTTGCATAAGCATGCATAAATATATTTATAGAAATGAAAAAGATGCAGTTGAACTAGTGGATCAATGAAAGGGAACACATCAAAAGTGTTCTGATCATGAAGCTTATATGAAAATATTTGAATATGGATCTTATGTTCCTTAAATTTTTAAAATTCACAAGGATGATCTCATGATCTTCAATTTTCTAGCTCCAGATAGATAGGTTCCTGGTGCTTCAAAATGACTTAAGTGATACTCTTTATAATTTTAGTTATCCAATCTGAAAACACTTGTTTTTAACTTTTGTGATAGAGTCGAGGCTGTGCATTATTAGGAATTTATGATACACCCACTTTAGAAGCAAAAGAAAACCTTTTTCTGGATCACGGATGGCAGGTATTGTGAAACTCCTCAATTCAGTTGTGCCTCTAACCATCATTTCTAACCAAGGAGTGGTTTCTGACAATCATTGTTGTTTTTTTCATTGGGATGCTTAGAAAGCAATTGCTTGGGATATGCTGCGAGTCTATACTGACTTTGTTGACACCCATGAAAGGCGCAGGTGAGTTCCTTGTTTTATCAAGCCAACTCGAGGAAATCATGAATGTAGAATTAAGACGCTTGAAAAGAAAATGGTTCTTGTCAGATTTCATGCACCATGGATTCATCATGCTTAGGCTTGAAGTGTTGGACCAAGTCTTTGCGTCATGGCCCTATGACCAAGGGATCTCCTATACAAAAAAGGCTTAACCAATTTGGTTAGCTCTTCCCTTAAGGTCTCAAGTATAAACTTCTGGTCTCTATTTTTAGTGTGGGACAAAGCCTCCTGTACTACATTCTTCTCCGAGTAGTCTTGAAGTAGTCATGACCTGCCTTTTCCCCATTACATTCGCTTTCCTAGGCTTGTACTTCAAAAAAAATTGAGAGACCACATGCCTTTCTAGTCATGTGTTCGGACTTTGGACTTGTTTTTCTTCACTTTAGTTTCATGTCTTTCTATGTTTCATCATGCCTTGGCTTAAGTGTTGCACTAATTCCATGCTCAATAGCCATATGGCCACATACCCAAGGGATCTACCATCAGCATAAGGGAGCCAATTTGTTTTGGTCTCCCCCTAAATTATACACACATTGCTCTTTGTTTCAATGTGGGACAAAGTTCGTTTCTTATTTGTTCAAACCGTTCTCACAAAATCAATTGTTGTGATAATATGAATATATGATGATGAATCGATGATTTGTCATATGTTAAATCAAGTATCTGAATTGCTATGCTAAATGAGTATTACCTGTCTACCTGAACTTTTTGCCTTCTTTTTTGCAACCACCTTTTGCTAATAAAATTGCATGGCTGTCTTTGGTGAAATTATATATACTCGTAGTTAAAAAGGACATTTTTTCCCTCTTGGATGTTTTAACTTTGGGGATTCCCTGATTTTTCATTTTTTGGTCTTCTGTATTAGGATTGAGAGACTGGAATTATTTGATGAGTTTGAAGAGTGGCACCTGATGCAGGTAATTCTGAAATTTAGAAAGAAGAATATGTTGAGGAAAAATTATAACATCGGATCAAAGTCAATAAATTTAGTTTTAAAATTTGTTCAAAATTGGCTTTTATTTATTTATATTTTATAAATACTGGGAAATTTAAACTTATCTAAGAAATTTAAAAATAGAGATCATGTTTCATTTTCTTCTGCATTCCCCGAAATAAAAACAAAACATAAGAAAATAGCTTTTCTTGGCATCCTCTTCCTTGTCAATAGCATTTTGTGGGTCCAAACATAGCCTACTACTGCAGGACCTTGGATTGTTAACATCTTTTCCGAGCCTGAATGGATGTATTTAGTGCCAAGAAAATATATATGAACTTTAAAATGGCTATAACCTATAAGCCTTAACAATTATTCCAACTCATCATCATGTCATGATTGTTTTTATATACAGATGAAAAGAACAAATTGCATGAATTTTATTGAGTTGACTAATTTTAGACTTTTGATTGGCACTACAAGTTTCACGGCGATAATTTTTCTATATAAAAACCATTTATCTCAAATTTGTGTAAATCAAACCCACTGAATTTAATTCAATGAATTATATAAACCACTTCTGTGATACCCAGAGTAATTTTTTTTCAGGAGCACTACTGTGTTGCCTATGCCGTCAACGATTTGCTGGTATTTTTTTTCTTTTAAAATGCTGAACCATTATAGTGCTTAGAATCATCCATGTATGAACCGGGAAATTTTTCAGGGTCTCTTCAAGGAGTTTGGCTTCCCTAATATCCCGCCTCAGGCAGGCACCTCCACTGCAACACCCTCTTGAAGAATGTGATGCATACCAGTCCTTAAAGCGTGTTTTGCCCTTCTGTGATGTGTTTGTATGAAAGCGCCCCACAAGGTCAGATACTCGAAGCTAAAATGCTCTAAGAACCAGCCATATGCTTCTACTACTGATCGATTTTCTCCTTCCTATTTTTTGCATTGCTTGACAATTTGACACTAGAAGTGTTCACGGAGACGATGTATTAAGGTTATCGGGCTGCGTCTTAGTATTGTGGACCTTACCTCTCTATTTACGCTTGAGTCACATACACCGGATTTGGTTTTGTTCGGCATAGTTAGGTGAATGGGTTTCGCTTTCACAACCAGCTAGTCTGGCTTTAATATGATCATATTAATTACAACAATGGGGTTCCTTTAATACCCAGCCGTGGTCCCCATAATATGACATCGGGTCGATTTGAGGGCTCCATGATGTTCCATTCAACTCCCAAGTGACTCATACCCTTTCTAAACCCCCTCAAACCCATCCCCGTGCCCTCCGAGTCCTATGATTGACAATCCGCTGTCAAATGTTTGACCGTGGATTGTCACTTATGAGGGAGGCAAGTAGGTTTGTGGGGGGGGAAGGGGGGAACCACTTTGGGGTCAAATGAAACACCGTAAGTTCCTCAATTGGACCGGGATCATAAAACGGGGACTCAATTACTTGATAGATTCTTTATTGACTTAAAAGGAAAAAGGTCCAATCTTTTTTGCAAGTTGGTTTATAGAAAATAATAGAGCCTTGGTTGGTGGGGACTCCTTTACAGCACAAATGTGGGTCATCTCTGGTGGGGGTGGCATTCTCCTCCCTTTCATATCAATTTGCTCATCCCTTTCACTCTTTTGTATTTTTTCAATTTGGTCATTATACACACCCACCACCCCCCCCCCATTGGTAGATAGAAAATTAATGCACACACTCATTAGTGACAACCTGTGTGTAACAACAGATCATCCTCTACTCACACTTAGGGTCCGTTTGGGAACATCTTTTGTAAGAGTTCTAGTTTTTTAATGGTGTAGATTAACTGTTAAAATACTTGAGCCAAAGGCAGCTCTCGTAAAGTTTTTCCATAATGCCAAAGGAATATTTGCATCATTACTAACGGGAATTTGAGATTTTATGATATTACTTCTGGGTTTAACAGTTACCCGTGATGCTTTTATACTCTAGCTACTCAACTGGTACAAGGAGAGGATGTCAAACATGTTGGTCCTAGGATCGAATCCCTATAGCGGTAGTGCGGGAGTTCTATTAATTGTAATAGCTCTTTGTGCGCACCGAGCACGGGGCAGTCTCTCTAAGGACCAGATTGAGATTTTACCATGATTTACCTCCCTCACAATCTTGTCGGACCGGAGTGTGGGGCCGCCCGAGGTGGCCGTTCCACCTTTTTTTAATACTCTAGCTACTCTAGTCAGCCCTACGGGGCAACGGATCTATATGAGAAATATGGATATATATTTGTTTTTATTGATTTAAATATGTGAGAATGTGTATTTTAGGGTCATGATATTTGCACTTTTATAAGCACTCAGTGAGAGCTCTTCCATTATTAGGTCTTGGTATTAGCGAAATTATTTACCTTCTTGGGTAATTAAAAAAAGTAGATATTGGTGAAGAGTGATTAGTGTGAAAATGGCCCTAGTTGAAAATTATATTTCTAAAGCAATTGCTTGCTATTATGACTTTTTTTCACCACTACACATCTTTACTACGGAGTATTTTTCTACCGTTCTTTGCCTTATTTTTGGGTTGTAATTACTCACATTTGTGGACCTGTGAGCAGATAAGGGGTTTTATTTACCCAGAGTGAGGCAATTGTCAATTAGATTCACTCTCACATTCATAAATACTCCTTTTCCGTCCACAAATAAATTTTACGTTCACTATTCACAGGGTCAAACTTTATTCATTTTGTTGATCTATTTTCATCACCCATTTGATAAAATAACATAGTCATGTCACCTCTAGTTTTGTAGATCTTTTGATATAGTTTTTTAATATGTAATTTTTATTTTTCAATTCTACACCATTTTCATATAAAATGATTTGAAAATAACTACAGTCAAACATCGTAACGCGCAACGTAAAGTTTATTTGTGGACGAAGGGAGTAACTTTTTGGTCGATTTTTTTGGTACATTTTGTACTCCGAATTTTTTTCTAATCACTTCTAGTGATCTTTAATGCAACGATTTGACTACTAATATATTCATCTATTTATATGTGGATATGTCATAATCACGTTTCAAAATTAAATTATAAATATTGAATTTATACGGAGTATCATAATATAATGTATTTTCCCAACATCTTGTTTAAAGATTAATAATGTTGAACGATATAGAGTACCATATTTTTGATAGTCCTCTGACTCTGGTCACTTTTATATCACCAAAATAGCTCGTGTGATATAGCTCAATTGGTCAACAAGGATGCAAAAGAGTGTTGTGGCTGGCTGGAATCAACTCTTTGTGAATGGAGAGTGAGATTTTAATTATGTTGCGCGTAAGGTCATCATTAATTGCACTCTATGTTATCAAGTCTGAAATTAAAATTTTATTTGCTTTCTTTCAGATAATTATCAGAGTCATAAGTTGATCTTTCTTTTAATCACCAAAATAAAGAAATAAGGTTGTAGTGGGGTTTGATCCACGCTCACACGAGTGGTTTTGGAACAAACAATGATGATATGTATGTATATGGACCCATAAGTGCATGTGTATCATGTGTAGAACCAAAAACATGGTTACTTTTGAGTCTTAGAAACTTGTCTTGTACCTCTTGAAGGTGTTCTAACATATGGTACTTCCTTGTTACAAATTAGGTTGTATGGCTTTACAAAAAGTAATTAGGTTGTATGGATACCATTTTTAATAAAATGAAACATGTGTGATTAATATTAATGTAGATAAGAGGGGTACTCTGAAATAATATACTGATTTTCATATAAACAGATACAAAAGATTTTGAACTGATGCAAAATAAAAATAGATAATTTAAATTGGAATAGAGAGAGAAGTACTCTCTAGTTGCATGTTGTTGTGCCTCCTTTGAATGTGCACGAGATTTAATAAAACAAAATCGGGTGGTCGATGAAATACTATGGAGAATAAATTATCCGTCTGACTTTTAAAAAAATGTCAAATTTTGGAAAAATAAAATCATTTATTTATTTATTTCTTCCATTTATACTCCTATTGGTACTTGTGCATTTATTATTGGTAATCATCAAATTTTTTCCATTCTCCAAAGGTGAAATCGCTCACCCCGAGCGCCCCTCACCCCCGACCCGACGGGAATAAGTTGTATGCAATAGAGGTATGCAATAATCAAATTCTAAGTTGCGATAAGTTGTAATAGAGTAATGCTAGGGGTACACCTTTGGTGTACCCCAAATGTACACCACCCTCTTTTCTTCCACACATTTTTATTTTATTTTTATTTACTTAATTTTTTTGAATTTTTTTTGCCTTTTTTAGTGGACAAGGAGGGGGTGGGAGATATTACACCCCTAGCATTTTTCATTGTAATATAAGGTATTTGAGTGATGCAAGGGGTACACCATTTGGTGTACCCCAAATGTCTCTCATCCCCTCCATAACCATTCATTTTTATTTGCTTTTTATTTACTTTTTTTTAAAAATTTTCTTGCCTATTTTTATGGACAAGGTGGGGGTAGGGGACATTTGGGGTACACCAAAGGTGTACCGTACCCCTAGCATTTTTCAAGGTATTTTCAATGTGAATTTGGCTGATATATTGGGATATTAGACCGAGTGAGTACATAATAGAGAATACTCCCTCCGCCCCAATTTAAATCGCCTCTTTCAGTCTACAATGTTTGGCTAAAGTTATTCTCAAATCATTTCATATGAAAAGTGGTGTACAATTTAAAAAATTACACATTTAAATATTACATCAAAAGATCTACAAAAATATTGGTAACATAACTATATTATTTGATCAAATGACTTTTGAAAATAAGAAAAGAAAGTGACTAAAATTTGACCATATGAATTTAATTTGAGATATATTTTTTTAACGCATATTTATTAAACCAAATTGGTGGGTGGAGTACAAAAAAAAATGTCTACATGTTCTATAACATTTATTTGGCATTGACGAGACATATCCACCTACTAGTTAGTGTACTACTACTTATATATATTGTCCATGCAACCAAATAATCAAATAAAATGTGTGTTTATGTTAGCTGATGTAATTAAGTTTTGGTATTATTGGGTCTGCTAGTTGGCTAGCTTGTAATTAGGTTAGAGTTAAGTTTTGGTATTATTGGGTCTGCTAGTTGGCTAGCTTGTAATTAGGTTAGAGTTACATATGTATGGATAAGGGGTTTGTGATCAATGTATTTGTCTATTTTTGACTTTCTAAGATTAATCATATTTCAAGTTTTGACCTATAATTAAATAAAAATTATATGTTATATCAATTTGATAACATAATATTTTAAAAATATTTCATAAAACAAATCTAATAAAATTATTTTTGTATCAATTACAATGTCAATTTTATTTGATTAATAAATAAAGAGTATCAGTTTTTACTGTAAAAAGTCAAAACTATACCGGAGATCACGGATGTGTCAGTTTTATTTTTATTCAACCCCTTTCATTCTTTTCAACTTCTTCTAGTTTTTCTAACTCGATCATTCAATTTTTTTTCAATTTTTTTATAATTTTATCTAGCTTTTTTTAGTTTCTTTCATTATTCAGTTATATTTTTCCAATCCAAAAGAACATGTTCGTAGTCGAGAAACTAGATTATTAATAAAACATTATGGTGAGGAGAAATTATTTCTGATGAATTAGTCATGCCTCTCGGAAGTCCTCTTTTTGAACAATAAAGGAATAATAAAAAGGGGTTCACCTTTGGAATATATTCTCACCCTAATAACGAATCCATTTAAAACGGGAGATAATTTTTTATATAGAAAACTTTTGTAAAGAACCTGTAAAATTTGACTTTTTCCTATCAATTAAATAAGAGTACTCCGTAATTATTTTTAAAAGACCCATTATTATTATTTTTATTATTACTATTATTATTATTAATTTAGTGGAGGCAGTACTAGACCATTTTAATCAAAATTATAACGAAATTTTCATTAAACCGATAAACCCTTTGTCCTTGTACGTCTAATCATCTTTTCCTTTTCATGTAACCAAGTGATCAACAAATTGGCTCAAATATTAAAATCAAAAAAATAAACTCATAAATTCCAAAAAAAAAAGAAGCACAAGTACAAAATTTGCAAGAGACTAAATTTTCTAAGGTGGTTTACCTTTTTTTAAAATAATTTAATTATTCCTTTTTTAAAGATAAAGGTGTATGAATAGAAAGACGAAAAAGGTGAAAAGTGATAAATTCTCTTGATCTTTTTATAACTACGCTAGAGGTATATCAAAAAGTGTATTCCAAAAAATGTATCAGTATTTTAACAATTCATATTGACACAAAATATCAGTTCAACAGAAAAAATTGTACTAACATTTTATGTTATTATAAATCATCACAATAACATTATACAAACATAAAATGTTTGGGTACACAAATAATTCATTTTTTTTCCTTACGGAAGAAGGATCCAGCCACATAAAGCTATAGAAGAAGTTGACGAAAGAAAGAACGCAAAAGTGGGGTTAGGGTTCAACAAATATGCTTAAATTTCTCCCTTTTCACACCTTTATTTCTGTGTTATATTTTTAAATCTCAAAGAGTTGCTTTTACAAAAAAAAATTTAATTGAAATCCACGTGCTTTTACAATGATTTTTTTTTTGCAACATTTTAGGCCAACTAACATAAATTAATCTCAGACATCATCAAACAGCATGAAATGGGATTCACTAAAAATATTAATACTCGGGTTACTTGGTATTGTGATCAAAGGAGAAATATATATTATGATCAAACGAAAATAATAAAATAATGTACCCATGCCAAGAAATATTTTAAATGTGTGAAATCAAAAAATAAAATAAAATAATACAATATCTTCAATTAACCTTAATATTTTGGATATTTGTTTAATGACGCATATTAATTTTTGAAATAGAGTTTAAAATTCTTTTGGTCCTTGTAAAATACGAAGTAAGTGAATTTTCTTTTAGTCCCTCTAAGAATGGTTCTCTCACAAACTTACTAATGTGGAATTAATTTGTCAGGATTTAAAGAGGCCAAAAATAAAATTGCTTTAGATTTAAATCATTTTAGAGAGATTAAAAACAAAATTAATGATTTTTCTAGGGACAAAAAAATTCAATATTAACTCTAAATTGAAAATAAACATGGAAATGACTATTTGAAGCAACAGAAAAAGTTTACAAAAATGACTTAATAAAATATTATTTTAGAGAGACGAAAATAAAAAATTATTTACTTAACAGGAACCATAAATATATTTAACTCTTTAAAATTTTAAAATTAAACACTATCTTTAAATAATTTTTCAAAATGTTAAACACCGCCAAATGAACACAAAATATAATATAAAAAATCACCCTAAATAGAAGTAAAACATAAAGGAAGTATTAAAATAGAAGCTAAATATTTTTATCTTCAAAATAAGAGTTTGCAATATGACAATGTGACACCAAATATGGTTATTTCACAATAGTTTTTGGTAATGTATGGTAATAATTGACAGAGTAAATACATTTTAACTCTTATTCTGAGAATAAAAATATGGAACTTCTATTTTGGTATATGTTCAATATTATACTTATATTTTAGCATTTTTCCCATTTCTAAAACTCTGAAGATGTAATTTTCCCTACTCCAACTTTACCAAAGTTGAGATTAAAGTTTAGGAGTAAACACTTTTTTTCTACTTTTTTTAATTGACTCAAAAGAACACAATAAAATACTCCGTACATAGTATTCTATATTTGATACCGAGTATTTTTTTAAATATTTTATATGGTTAATTGATATTGTGGGTATTAGGATTTTATTTTAATAAATGTATTTACTCCCTCCGTCCAACAATTAACTTTCCACTGTGCATTACGATGTTTGACTAAAATTACATTTAAACTATTTTATAGAAAAATAGTTTAAAAATTTAAAAAAACATACTTCCTCCGTCCCAGAAAGAATTTTCTGTTTTGATTAACGTGCAAAACCCCGTAGATTTTAAAATGATTTTATTTGAAAATTGGTAAGGAAATAACACATACAAAATTGTATTTAAAAATACATCAAAAACTCTACAAAATAAGAGGCGACAAAAACATTTTATTTTATCAAATGATCAATGAAAACACGCAAACAAATTGGAGTTATCGAGAGGCCGTAATAGTAAACAGGAAAGACTTTTTGGGACGGAGGGAGTATGAAATATTTAAAAACTACATTAAAAATTCTACGAAGCTATACGATATATTTATATCATTTTAATAAATAATAACAAAAATAGATCAAGAAAATGTATAAAGGTTAATTCTGAATAATAAACATAGAAGATAATTAAAGAGTATTAGAGAGAGATATGCTAACCGCCAATAAAGTTTTGGTAGGGACTGTGTGTAGCATTTTCCGGTGGAAGTAGCCGTAGAAAGTTTGGCCAATTGAGAACAAGTCAAGAAGAAGATCCACAACACACTGCAATCCAATTCATTGTTTCTGTGGATTTTGGGATTTCAGATTCCCCGTCGCCGGCGCCGGCGATGCCACTCCGCCACCGTAGTTTCCGGCACTTGAAATCTTGAGTTTCCTTTGTTCTTCTTCTTCTTCTTCCATTGGGCGGTGGTGATCTCTTAGAGATGGGTGGGTGCACGGCGTCGAAGCTGGACAACGAGGACACAGTCCGGCAGTGCAAGGACCGGTGCCGGCTGATGAAGGGGGCGGTGTACGCCCGCCACCAGTTGGCCGCCGCCCACGCCGACTACTGCCGCTCGCTCCGAGTCACCGGCTCCGCCCTCGTCTCCTTCTCCAAGGGAGAATCTTTCTCTGTCTCCGACCAGACCCCCGCTGTGTTCCTCCGTACGCCGCCTTCTTCAGTATCCACCAAAACCCCTCCGCCGCCGCCGCCCGTGCGCATCCCATCCCCGTCTCCGTCGATTCGCACACCTCACCCTCCGCCGCCGGCGCAGCAGCAGCGCTTCGCCCGATCCCCTGCCCCCTCCGTCGCCCGCTCCATCTCATCCCAGCGCCACCAGCAGCTCCAGCTGCCGCAGCCTCGCCGGCAAAAACCCACCATGAAACTCCCACACATCCTCTCCGATTCCAGCTATCCCACCACCCCAACACCCAGCAATTTCTTCGCAAAATCATACGGCGGCGGCGGCGGCGGGAATTCTCCCTCCCAAGCTTCCTCCGTCTGGAACTGGGAAAATTTCGAGCCCCCTCCACCTCCGCCCTCCGAATACTTCGATCAGCTCCACCATAACCGGGACTCACCCGACGGCAAGTCATCTTTGAAGCAATATGACTTCTTCGACAATCAGAGTGTATTAAATGACGAAAATGCCTCTGTTCACTCTTCCTATTCTCATCACTCTAACCCGGGGTATTTTCGTGATCGAGATCAGAATTTGCAGAACAATCGTTTTCATCCCCAGAATCTGCGTAAACTCCATGATCAAGATCCGATTTTGCACGAACCCAAACATCTCCAGCACAGGAGTGAATCGGGGAGGGAAGTACTGAAATACCCCAGAGAGGATTTCCACAACGAAGATGAGATTTTGCAGAGTAATCGTTTTCATCCCCAGAATCTGCGCAAACTCCATGATCAATATCAAGATCCGATTTTGCAGAAACCCAATCATCTCCAGCACCGGAGTGAATCGGGGAGGGAGGAAGTGAAATACCCCAAAAGGAATTTCCACAGTCAAGACGAGATTTCACAGAATCATCGTTTCCATCCCCAGAATCTGCGCAAACTCCATGATCAAGATCCGATTTTGCAGAAGCCCAATCATCTCCAGCACAGGAGTGAATCGGGGAGGGAAGAAGTGAAATACCCCAAGAGGGATTTCCACAGTCAAGATGAGATTTCACAGAATCATCTTCAAGAAAACAGTGGTTCGGAGAGCGATTCAGAAACGGAAGAAGAAGATTTACATCAAGATCCGATTTTGCAGAATCATCGTCGGCGCCATCGAAGGGGCGGTTTTCATAATCAAGATCCGACTTTGCAGAATCATGGTCGTCGTCCTCACCCCCTCCATCAAAGGGGCGATTGGGAAAGCGAAACAGAGAGGGAAGAGTTACATTACTCCAAGAGAGATTTCCATAATCAAGATCCGATTTCGCGGCACCATCCCGGAATGAGGGACGGAGAAAGTGAAGCGGAGAGGGAAGAGTTGCAGTGCAGTGAATACGAAGATCACGACCATTACAGCACTTCCAGCTCCGGCTCCACAGATCCTGGAGAAGAGGAAGAAGAAGATGGGGAAGATCTGAGATCAGAAACCGGGTCAGCCCATTCCAAGAACTGGCCCGGCTCCGCTTCAGCTGCGAATGCGAGGCCAAATTCCAGACACCATCATTACCAGTATTACTCATCATCAGTTCATAAACAGGGCAGGGAGGAAATGGCATCAGATGAGAACAGAATGGTGGTGAGGCATGAAGATCTGTCTGAGATTGCAGAAGCTGTGAAGTCGTACTTCGACGAGGCTGCCCAATCTGGGGATCGGGTTTGCGACATTCTTGAGGCAGGCCGCGAACAGCTCGATCGCAACTTCAAGCAGCTCAAGAGTGAGTTCTCTCTGTTCTCTCTGTGTTTCCAGTTTGATTCTTATGGAAAACAATTTTTATCCTTTGGTTTGAAAAGGAAAAGAAGAAGAATTAAGACATTTTCTATTGTTTATTGATGTGAACAAGTGAGTTTTAAGACCAAATTTGGGTGGGAAAAAATTTGCAGAGACAGTGTATCATTCAAGTGGGATAATGAGCAGCTTGAGCTCTTTGTGGAGTTCAAAGCCTCCATTGGCTATAAAGTATAAGCTTGAGCCTCCTCCTCCTCTCTCACTCAATCATTCTTCTTCTGCCACTCCCAAAAGCCTCTGTTCTACCTTGGACAGTCTCTTAGCTTGGGAAAAGAAACTCTATAGGGAAGTCAAGGTACCTTCTTCTTCTTCTTCTTCTTTAATCCAATTTTTTGGGCTTATGGTTATGATTGCAGGCGCGAGAGGGGGCGAAAATCGAGCACGAAAGAAAACTGGCTACGCTTCAAAGCCTGGAATACAGAGGGGGAGACGTGGGAAAGGTGGACAAGACGAAGGCCGCCATTAACAGACTGCAATCCTTAATAGTGGTCACCTCTCAAGCTGTCACCGCTACCTCTTCTTCTATTGTGGGTCTCAGAGAGGCTGATCTTGTCCCTCAGCTTGTTGAACTCTGCCATGGGTATGTGTTTTTTTTGGCCTTAAACTTTGGTAACCTGATGTTTTTTAGGGAGTAAATAGGAATGTTGACACTGTAAAATGCTATAATTTGGTATTAGTTTTGTGGGTGGGGTTCCGATGACATTGGAACCCCATGTCATTTAATGACCCGGGGTCGCTCTGGCGTCCCGTTCGGACTCCAAAGTCAAAATCAATTTTTGAGGTGCAATTGAAGGAGGTGGGGTGTTTTCGGGTCGGGGCTGGCTGGTGGGTTTACCGAGAAGGTTGCGGGTAGGAACTGTTAATTTTACGAACGGGGCACCGGAGCGCGCCGGACAATGCCATGCGAACCGCCCCGTAGTTTTGTTGGCATTATGTAAGATTCAAGTATATATGTGCATATGCAGATTCAAGTATATGTGGGAATCTATGAATCGGGTCCACGGTGCCCAAAACGACGTCGTCATGCAAGTTAGGGGCCTCGTCGACCAAGCAGCACGCCAGCCGACGTCGGACCCACACCGCCAGTCAACGCGCGACCTCGAGTCCGCCGTGTCTGCGTGGCACTCCGCCTTCTCCCGCGTCCTAAAGTTCCAGAGGGACTTCGTCCGCTCCCTCCACGGCTGGTTCAAACTCTCCCTCCTCCCCGTCGACGGTGGCACTCCCGAACCCCCGGTCGCGGCGGGCCCCACCGAGGCGTTTGTCTTCTGCGACGAGTGGAAGCTCGCTCTCGACCGGGTCCCGGACACGGTCGCCTCGGAGGCCCTCAAGAGCTTCATAAACGTCGTCCACTCCATATCGGCCAAGCAGGCCGAGGAGGCGAAGATCAAGAAACGGACCGATTCGGTCGCCAAGGAGATGGAGAAGAAGGAGGACAACATCAGGAATCTCGAGAGAAAGTTCTACTCCTCTCAGTCCTCTGCCTCTGCGGGCCTTGACCGTTCGGACAGTGTGGGGCCCGCGGACGGACCGGGACTCGCGCTGGATGCGCGGGACCCGCTCGCCGAGAAGAAGGCCGAGCTGCAGACGTGGCGGAGGCGCGTGGAGGACGAGATGGTGAAACACGTGAGGGCGATCGAGGTGACACGGGCGATGACGTTGAATAACATTCAGACGGGTTTGCCCCCGGTGTTCCAGGCCATGACTAGTTTTTCTGCCTTGTTCACCGAAGTTCTTGAGGTTGTTTGCAAACGTTCTTATTCCATTAATATGTTCGATTAAAAGAAAATACATAGTAGTCTCAAATTATATACATATATATGTTTTGTTTTTGTGTTTTGGGCACTTTTGCTTCTCATTTGTTCTGTAGATAATTCGAGTTTTGCCACACTTAGACATTGGTTACATATCTCTGTACAGACATTTGCTTCTTTTCTTTTTTGTTTAAATAAATGTATCACATATGTACCAACTTTCTTTAATGGGATGAATTTTCATTTGTGGGTGTTTTTCTTTTTTATTTGGTTAATGTCTAAAATGAGTAAATTGGATGGGTCAACCATCCTTTTAGAAACGTTTTTGCAATGTGTCAAAGATTATATATAACTCTAATGGAGTAAGGTCATGTATTACAACGGGATTTAATGGGATATCACGTAGGTGTCCCGTAAGTGGTGGATATGAACAAAATATGTGTGTTAATTATAAGTTTTGAAATCAGGCGTGACCCAAAAGTGGATTAAATTGGGAAAAGAAATCTAAACTGGGAAAAACCTCGTGACCACCATCACTTTCCGGGGGTCACACCACGGTCGCACCCATCGTGTCGCAGTAGTCCCGCCGTGACAGGACGTGTTTATCAAGCACGAGTAACACCACATGGTGTTATTGTGTTCCGAGTTTTATGGTTAGTTATTTCTAATCTTCAAAGCTCAACCATCCATCACTCAAAAAAAATCATCCATGGCAATTTCTTCTCTGGTTCAATTGGGGCATGATGTCCGCGTTCTATTTCTTAGAAGGTACCTTTCAAAAAATAATGATTCCCATCCCCGAGGGTCCCCTCAAACCCAGCGCAGTTGCCAGAAAATCGAATTCGGGTTTTACTTTCTTGGTACTCCTTACCTTGACAACTGCACAACGTCCACCAACTTAGAAGGTACCTTTCAAGTATAGAGGTTAGACCTTCTAAAATAGACGACATTCTATTTTTAGGAGCTCTCTTGGAGTTTTTTCTTTTTTTGCAATATTTGAATTCAAACTCATCATATTATAGCATATAACAGCTCTAAGAACATCAACATTCAAAAGTTCATCCACAAAATATTTCCTCATTTTTTTCGTGGGTTGCTTTCTTTCATTTTTTTATAATTAAAGCAAACTTTAGCTTCAACCGAATATTCTTTCAAATATTTTACCCTCATCAAATATTTATATAATATGTATTTAAATATAAATAATGGGAAGTACTCGGGCTTTAGGAAGTAATCATCAACTGCATTGCCTAGGTTTTTGGAAGCACTTAGTGTTAGATATCTCGTTGGAGGATGAACGCTACGAAGCAGAGTTGACAGAATATGTTTAACGAAGAAACAGATGAATTACTTGATAGTTTAACGAATCACGAAAATGCTTTTATGTCAAAGTTATTTCGTTGTATATCAAAATATTTTAATCAGATAAGACGTTAATCAAGAACAGTTTTGAAAATCCATTTCTCAAACATACATGCGAGTCTCTGTTTATAGAGACGAAAAATCCACGATAAGACATAATTGTTCGCGTAAGATTGCAAACGTTCGCGCGGTAGGTATAGAACTGAATGTTTTCTTAAGGATTCGTGCTAATTTACCTCCGGTTTTTGAGTTAATTTTGATGTTTATCCGTACGTCCGATTCTTTAAGTTTTGTGGGTCAATTTTGACCCCGGCCAGGGGCTCTGAGCCTTGGACCCCGTTATCGAGTATGCTGCCCCCGGACCTTGCTATGAATTTGTAATATTGTTGAACGAGTGCGCACTCCACATCTCCTAAGTCTGATCTAAGTAAACTTAATCACATAAAATAGTCGATAATACTAAATTCATCAACACTTAGGCCCCGTTCCGTTCAATTTATTTCTTCTTATTTTTTTTATTTTTATTAAAATCAGATCAGATCCAATCAGATCAGAACTTATTAAAATCAGATCCCATCAAGAATTATTATTATTATTAGTATTATTATATTATTATTATTATTATATTATTATTATTATTATTATTGTTCTTAAAAATGAAAAGGAATAAACTTTAAAAACAGGTTAAATAGAAAAATAAGAAAGTAATCCTTAATTATTAGACGTCGGAAAAATTACTTTTAAAACACATTGGCAATGTCAATCTAATTTTACTTTTAAAATATATTTTTATTGCTACTTGTAATTTGAGTTTCTAAAGTTTTGATCTTTTATAAGAATGGGATATTTTAATAAAAATACTATCTCTTCTATATATTGATTATCTAAATTTAATTACTTTTTAATACATATAAATTAAATATTTATTCTAATGTATATATGAAGTAATTCTTAAAATATTAAATTAATATTCTAATTTCACAAAAAAATAATCATAAAATAAAAAATATTATTACATTATAATATGAATGATTATTCTAATATATGTATTAACTAATTTTATTTAATTAAAAAATATTCATTAAATAAAAATATTGATTAAATTATAATATGAATTATCATTACAATTTTCAAACGTTATTATAAAGTCAAATCAAAATTATTGGTTTGAATTTTAAATCAAATCATTATTAATCAAATCAGATCCAATCAGATCAGATCCAATTAGATCCAATCAGATCAGAACTTATTAAAATCAGATCAGAAAAATAAGCTGAACGGAACGAAGCCTTAGCCTTGTTGCTTTAATAAGAACCGTCCGTAACTTATCAAAATGTCCAAATTTAAAGTGGCAAATTCGTTGTCGTTGAAATTAAAAAGAAAGAATGGTCGTCAACCATTATGTGTCACGACTTTTGAGAAAAAAGGGTACTCAAAAAATGAGTGACGAAAAACTTGACCTCACCAATTTTACACTTATTTTTCATACATTTGCAACTTCAGTATTTTAGAACCAAATTTTTATCTTATTTCAAATTTTTATCTTATTTCTTAAATGTTGAGTTGAAAAAAATGAATGTTGCCTGAACTAAAAGTCCAAATATAATGTAGATTTGGAACTAGTTTGGGCTTTAGTAACAGTGCATACTTTATTTGTACACGCTTATATTTAGTGATTGGGCTTGGAATCCAACCCAATATACATACAGGTCTCTCTTTATCGGAATATCACTCGATAACTATAGTTAAATGTGAAACGTTTTTTGTAGAACGGAAGGAGTATTAACTTAACAACAACAACAACAACAACCCAGTTAAATCCCACAAGAGTAGGGTCTGGGGAGGGTGTGTGTACGCAGACCTTGCCCCTACTCGAAAGTAGAGTGGCTGTTTCCAAAGAGACCCCCGGCTCAACGTCGAAAGTTGCATTGCTTGACTAACTGCTACTTCATTAATTAAAGAAGCGCAAATAGTTTAGATATCCATTTTGATTTATTCCATCACACCCCAAAGCCAAAAACAGGTGAAATTTTGGCTCCATCGGAGATGATGGAAAAAGGAGTATTAACTTAAATAACGCTAAAACTATCGTAGGATAACATTTTTAAAATGTTGAAGCTAACCGCTAAATTCAATGCCAAAGAGAACCATACTAAGTTGTTGTGGATGTTTTTTCATTATGTTCCAACAGCACAACTTGACTCCATATTTTAAGAGAAACAAATCCAAGAGCTAATTATTATGGATACAAAAACACCCAGTTAAAGTTGTGTAAGTTCACCACCTAATCATAATAACACAGATTAGCATACAAATCATCATCATCAACTTAGTTCTATCATAACTCATCACAAAAAGGGGAGCTTATCCATTTCATACCTAATAAACATCTGAACCCCAAGAACCAATGAGCCCTACAAAATAAGGTAGAGAACCCATTCCCTACTGCTAAAACAACCCACATTCATGAAATTTACCTTCTAATGAAATGCAGTGGTTAAAAAAAACCATACCATGCTAAAAGAACTCGAAGTCGAGAAATTTACCATCGGGCATCATGTCTACTGCCCCTACCATTCCTTGAGTGCCATTCGCAACGGGAACAAGCTCAACTTGCTGCCCGGCTTTCAACACGGGCAGCTCGACCTCAACAGGTTTTGGTATTTCGGGGGGTGTGCTGCAACGGATCAATGCCCAGTTAATGCCATCAAAGAAGGGATGCTGCTTGATCTCGGCTGCCCCTCTCTTTACCCCTAACCGGCTCTGAGGCTCTTTGACCAGTAACCCACGGATCAGATCACGGGCTGCGTGACTAGTTGTGGGCGAATCGGGGAACTTCAGCTGCTGCCCGACTACATTGAAAAGAGTTGCCCGGTTTCCAGACCCTTTAAATGGGGTTTTACCGTAGAGTAACTCGTGCAAGAATATACCAAACGTCCACCAATCCACGGCATTACCATGGCCTTCTCCCTTGATTATTTCGGGCGCCAAATACTCGTGCGTCCCAACGAATGACATGGACCGCACCGAAGTAGGCTCGGCGACTAGCTCAGGCAGGGTCTTGCTGGATGGTAGCCCAAGGTCAGCTCGAAGTCTGTGGGGTCGTCTCTTGCCTTTCTGAGGGAAGATACGTGGAAGGAAGCATGCCGGTTGAATGCAGGAGGGCTGGACACAGAAGGAAGCGCCTTCTTTGGATGGGTCAGAAAAGGTTTTCACGAGTGTGGGAGAAACTGCACATCTTAGTGAAAGATCAAAATCTGAAAGCATAATGTGACCATCGTCTCGCACCAAAACGTTTTCTGGTTTCAAGTCTCTGTACACAACTCCCAGCATGTGAAGATACTCAAGTGCCAATAAAACTTCTGCTGCATAAAACCTGTTTCATCCATCATGAAAGAAGAAACACCAAATTATGAATGGACCAATGCTAAAAAGACCAAATATTAAAAACTATGCTTGCAGCGCTAGAAATGGTAGTAAAAGGGGGGAAAGTCCTAAGGTATATACATAGTAGTCTTCCTCATTACATTTGTTTTTGTTTGGGGAATCCATTGGTGATGCCTAAAATCCACCCTCTAAATGGCTATATCCACTACATCTTTCACCTAATTTTGCTAAATTCACACTCATTAATATAAACTTGAGATTAGTGTGGTTTAGAGCAAAATTAGGTGAAAGATGTGGATACAGACATTTAGAGGATGTATTTAGCATCGCCCACATACCAAATGAGATTAAACTTTATAATGTTTGCATATATTTATGCGCACTCCATCTCAAATAAGGTGCTTGGATTAACCCAGAAAGCTTGTGTAGTTGTGATTTATCTAGAGAAAAGAAAAGTAATACAACGAATGGACAATCTTTCTCTCCTTCTTCTAATACAAGCAGGAGAGGAAAACAGACCTTGCAGCATACTCAGAGAAGTGTTTTCCAGGCTGGCGTTGACGCAGAGCATGAAGATCTCCTCCGGGACAAAACTCCATGACCAAACAATAGAACCTATCGGTTTCAAAGTGAGTGTACAGAGTTGGCAGGAACGGGTGATCCAACAGTTGCAGTATCTCTCTCTCAGTTTGAGCACGGTTCAACTTCTTCCTGCTCTCAAGTGACGCCTTATCCATCACTTTCATAGCAAAGGCACAGTAGGTCCCACACAGCTCGGACAGATAAACACTCCCAATGTCCCCACACCCCAATCTCCTATGCAGCTTAAAGTGGCTCATCCCCAAACCACCATCGCGTGCCCGAACTGCAAGTATAGCGTTCCATCTTGGATCGTTCCCTTTGTGCGGCTTATTGGCTGTTCCAGTGGCATTGCTCCAGTTACTCTCATCACTTAGCTCACTGCTATTGCTTGCTCTGCTAATGCTAGACTGCACACTCTCAAGCGAATCAAAGTTCCGGTCTATACTCAGCATGCCATCACTCATCATCCCATCACTCTTGTATGTGCTTGTGCCACTATTCACAATGCTCATAGTGCAGCTACTGAGAGGACTCACATTTCCACTGGGGGGCAAGGAAGCGTCCCAAACACATTCTCTATCTTCAGAATCATGTGCCAGGCTGGCTTCTGTGTTTTGGGACGGTCTGGGGATCGCAAAAACAGCTGAGAATCTACCTAGATCGTTTGGCTCTTCAAGAATGGGTGGGGTTGGTTTAATGTTAGGAACCCTGATTGAGAGTCTCATCAGGTCTGTATCAACTGGTTCGGCGGGGTGGGTGGCCCCACGGAACGATGAAGAGTTGCTGTCCTCGTATGAATCACCACTTTTCTTATATGACAAACCAACATCGAGGGTAACATCGTCTTCGTCTTCTTGGCAATAAACCATCCCCTTCCATGCTAGAAGAGGTCCACTTAAGTCGAGATCTTGATATCCCCGCGAATTGGGTTTGGTCACTTTAGCCTCGGAAGGTAACAGTGCGGGAAGTGGAGCGACCTTAGCCTCTAAGGGTAACTGTCTTGAAAGTGGTTTTGGTTCCGGAATCGGGAAAGTATTCATCACCTTATCCTCTAATGGAAACTGCCTTGGAAATGGTTTTGTTTCTGGACCCCTTTGCATTTAAGGCAACAAATATATCATCCAAAGAAGACTTCTCCTGCTACAAAAATATCAAGAAAAAAAACAAGATTACTCCCAAGTCCCAAACTCAGTTACACAAATACATAACATCATATTTCAATGTCTCCTTCATGGACATGAAAAACATGCAATGAACAATCAATAAAAGCAATTTGCAGGTACCAAAGAGACTGAATGAAACTCTCATAGCTAATGCATTCTGTACTTCAACACTAGATAAATACAGAGCAGTGAAAGAGATTATTCCCCAGTCAAAGGGTCAGTCCAAATTGACCCACCTAGGCCCCACTTTTGGCTCCAGTCCTGCTAGCCCTTTTTAGAACATTGAACAAAATAAGGAAGCAATGACCAGAGAATGAACACCAAATAACTTCCAATCTTAACAACCAACATATGCCAAACAATCCAGAAATAAGAACATCTTGGAATTTTTCTCAGATAGAATAAAAAAACATGCCATAAATTCACCAGAAAAACACTCCTCCCATTCTCAAACACACAGAGAGGCAAAAGGCAAAAAAAACACACAAATATCAAACCCCTAACTGCAAATAGAGCCACATTATTCAAAAATGAAGCAGACCCAAAAACTATCTCACAAAACCAAATGGGGGGGAGGGGCGGATAGATAAAACAGATGGAAGATTAAATTACAGATCGAATGCGAATCTAGATCTGCGATACGGGAAACAGAATCTGAAAATCACTGGGAATAAGACATAAAACACACCTGAGTGAGTTTTCTAGAACCCAGATTTCCTTGAATCTAGAGCAGAGCTACAGGGAAACCGGTGAGTTATTAAATGGAGGAGTGGATACGAAGCAAGCAGCCTTTCTAACGAATATAATCAGAGCAATAAATGGGGGGAGCGGGGGATATTGGATTCCATTTCGGGCTGGTAATAAATGAATGGAGGATACAGTGCTAGGGGAGGTTAGCTTCGCTCAGGTTGCAGGGCTAATGGAGGGGTCAAAGGGAATAGGGACAGAGTAGTGTAGGAGAAGAAGATGATGATGAAGGAGGAGGAGGAGGAGGAGGAGAGTTACTGCAATGGGCAGAGCGTATGCAGCAGCAGACGCCGACAAGGCGGAAGAAAGCGGCAGAGAGAGGGCTCTGCTTTTTTTAGTCGTTTTAGGCTCTCACCAGTCACTACTTTAATAAGTGTTGTGGAACCCCCCACCTCACCATTAAATTACAAAAAAAATACTAATTACTTTCTCCGTCTAAGAATTTCTTTCTCGATTTAGCTTGACACAAATATTAAAAAAGTTTAAAAACTTTTCATTTTTGTCTTTGATGTGATGCAATTAGCTGAATAATGTAGATAAAAAAGTGACTATAGAATAGCATATTCATTAGAGCATCAACAATGGCAAGTATCAATAAGGCATGTCACACATTGACATGACACATTTTAATCAATAAAAAATAATCATCTCAACATATAGCAAGTGAGTAAAGTAACATGTCTTGCAATGGCAAGTCATTGATTTTATTAGTTTTTACACTTATTTGACATATTTTAATTATTAAAAATTATTTTTCTTATTTTTTTAAAACATTTTTCTACTTCTTTTAAACAATCTTGTACTTTATGAAAAAAGAAAAAAAATAGAGCAGTTGACACGTGCATGGAATAGAAAGCATGGCAAATTGCTCGTGCCTTGCAATGCATTTTATAAAAATTGATGATGTGGCGGCGTGGCAGTGGCAAATTCGCGCTAGTGCTGATGCTCTTATAATTTTGTCATTCAAATAGGAAACGAGAAAAAAAATTGGACGATCTATAAAGAAAAATTAAAAATAAATTAATCGATGGAGGGGTACTTGTTCCTCATTATAAAAATTTTGACATTTTTAATTCATAAAATTTAAGAAAGTTGTTAAAAAAATAATAAAAAAAGTATAGTAAAATTTTGTTTTGAGAATAAAGAATTGTTAATAGTCGTATGTTTATTATCAAAATAGGAAATAATATAGAGTGAAAGACTAAAAAATAGTAAAATATAAAGGAAAAAACAAAATAATGTTTTTGTGTTTTTATTCCCAAAATATTACATGTAGTGCTAATATATACGGAGTAATAACAAAAACACCATGGAGCAAGTGTAGACATTTTTTTGGACTTCTCAAAATGGAACATGCAAAAAATTTTACGAGGGAGTATACACCGATTTTGACACTATCTTCTTACTCCCATTCAAAGGCCCCATTTGGCAAGGTGGCGGTTTACCAAGTTTTGGCTTCTTTGACTACCAATGGCATTGGACTAGTTAAACCATCAAATTTATTGTTTGGATAATGGCCTCTAGAAATGGTATTTGGAACCGAATATCCAAAAATTGAAACGCCAAACCCAACGGTTTTTAGGTTTGTAGTTCACACATTTTTTTTGTTTATGACCACCATCTTCAATTTCCTCTACAATAATTTTCATCACTCTACAATTTTCACTCTAAACTTTTCAGTTTGTAATTGCAAAGTATGCGATTTTTTCTTCACTCTGCGATTTTTTTCTGCACTCTGCGATTTTTTTATATGCAATTTTTTATGCATTTTTTTTCTTTGTAATTTTTTCTATCAATTTTATTTCAAGTGATTTCTTTCTACGTGATTGCAAGGTATGCAAATTTTTTCTATAAAAGTTTCTATGTATAGTTAAAATATTTTTTGTAATTAATTATTTCAATATTTTTCTTTGTTTATTGGAGAGATGAAATTTGGTCGAGAGATGCAAGAGATTCAAAAGTAGAATTTAAAAAAAACTTTCAGGCCTTGTGAAATTTAAAACATGATTATTTGACTGGTGAACGATGGGTAAATGAGTCATTAAGTGATCATGACAAATGATGTTTTAACGTATTGAGAATGAACCAAGTTACATTTTGTGAGTTATGTCAATAATTAGAGGTGAAGTATTGCTTAAAGTCATCAAATAGGATAACCATTTTAAAGAAAGTTGCTTTGTTTGTATTTGTATTAACAAGGGTGTTTCCAAAAGAGATAAAAGAAATTTTTCAACATTTTGGGGAAATTTTAGTAGAATTTTTAAAGAAGTTTTTCAAAGCAATAGATAGATTTTCAAGCGATACTGAAAGACCCTCGAGTTCAAGAGTATTTCATCACAAATTGCCAATGTTGACACATATATGCCACATGTGATCATATATGATCATATTATATTATAAATGTGACTATTTAAACTACTAACAATATCAATTTTATGTATTCATTATAATTACTCCGTATAATAGAGCTATCGATGGTGCTCATATTGCAATAATTATTCCTGAAGATGAACAATTATATTTTAAGGGAAGGAAGAAAGTACTGATTACAAATGTGTTAGTAGTGTGTGACTTTGATATGTTATTCACATATGTTTTAAGTGGTTGGGAGGGATCGACACACGGTTCTCGAATTTTCCTAGACATTATCAACAATGCAAATCTCGATTTTCCACATCCACCTCAAGGTTTTTATAATTTTCTTATAACGAGATATTCAAAAGTTAAATCAACACTTTTGAATTGTATGCAATTTTAGATAAGTACTCCGTATTATTTGGTGGATAGAGGATATCCAGAAAGAGCTGGATATTTAACTTCATGCATAAAAATTAGGTGCCATCAATCAAAGTTTTGTGGCGCAAACCCAAGAGGAAGTCAAAAGGTTTTTTATAGAGCACATTCAGCCTTAAAAGGTTGCATTGAGAGAGCTTTCGGTATTCTTAAGGCTTGATGGAAGAATGCAAAAATGCTCATTAATGGATCAAAACAAGATTATGAGTACAAAGAATGCAAAGATGCTCATTAATGGATCAAAACAAGATTATGAGTTCATGTTTGGCTTTGCACAACTATATTCGAATGAGCACAATTGGTGACCTAGCTTTTTGATTAGTTGATGATGGCACTAATTTTGTACCCGTTGATGTTTTGAAGATGTTGAAAACCATGTTGCAAATATGAGATGGAGATGAGAAGTCAAGAAATGAGAAACATCACTAATAATATTATTTCTAGTTTGATGGCGATAAGATATCATTAGTAAATAGTCGAGAGCTTATTTCAATCTTTCATTCAACTCAAGTAATCTTTGTGAGTTCCAGTTATTTTGAGAGCGAACTCATGTTAGCCATTAAAAAACATTCATATTTTTGGTCATTTTTAATGCTCGTATCATCTCAAAAAATGTTTGACACTTTAGGTTGTGATGGTTGTCTTGAGTAATTTTTTATTTAATTTCTTCATTTAAAATTGGTTTAAAGTATTTTTATATATTTATGATATGATATTTAAAAAATCTATAAAATAAAAGGTAGGATGGTTATTATTTTAAAAAAGAAAAATGAAAAGTATACTCCATCTGTCCCCATGTAGATCTTTCCATTAGTCCTTTTCATTTGTTCTCCATAGATTTTTTCCCATTACTATTTTAATATTTAAAATATCATAACCACTCTCACTTATATTTATTACACCTCACCACCTCATTTAATACATTTCACCCATTTTCATTAAGAATTTTTTGGTAAACTTTTATCTTTTTTAACTCTTTTTAAAATTACAAAAAGTCAACGAGATGATCTCAAAGAGACAGAGGTAGTACAAAAAAAGTCTAATCATAAAATGTAAATATAAATTCTCAATTTGTAATTTGACAAACAAAAATACCAAGTAGTCTTGTTTTTGGTAAAATGAAGTTCTTACTCACTATTTTAAATGAGAGTCTTGGGTTTGAGTCTCAAAATTTAAAGAATTACATTGGGGATGTCCTAAATCTTCCTACCAAGTAAAAAGAGAAATTTACCTAAATAAGACTAAAACATAATGACTTTTCCAATATAGGATCATATGTTTTTATTTCCCAATGCAGGACTTTTGGTCATTATCAAGTAGTCATTATTCAAGTAAATGACCATCATTACTAGACATTATTCATCTCACTAGGTCATTATTAAGTCTTATTTAGGGAATGAAAAAGTTTAAGTCAAGAAAGTCATTATGTTTTAGTCCTATTTACTACAAATTTTACAAGTAAATAAATGTGAAATACGGATTACGAAGTGTGAACATCAAAGATTAAGAACTTATGGTACCATCTTCGCTTAAAAAATAAAATCATTTTAAGAGTTATAGTATGTCATTATGTACATTACTTGTTCGAAGTGAGACAACATTAATGTGACTTAAACAAAGTAAATCTAATTTATTCTTGTGAATATAAAGTAAATTGAAAATAACTTTAACAACAAAAAAAGTAAAAACAGAAAGAAAAAAAAAGGAAATACTCCCTCCGTCCATAAATATTCACAACATTTGCTTTTTCAGCGCTCGCAGGAACTTTTGTTTATTTCGACACTTTCATTGGTTATTTGATAAAATAAAATATTATTGACACTTCTTATTTCGAAGAACTTTTTATCGAAGAACTTTTTATGTAGTTTTTTAATATGTAAATTTTATTTTTTATTTCTATACTAATATGTAAATAAAATGAATTGAAAAAACTTGATTTCTTATCTCGAGAATACAAATGTGGCAAATAATTTGGGACGTAGGGAGTACAAGAGTTTGTGACATTTGGAGTAGGTTTAGGTCCAATCGTATTTGGCTTTTGTTTTGCATAGAGGTGACGGCCGGGGAGTGGAAATGTCGCCGGAAGTGGGACCCGGAAGTCGACTTCCTGCCGCCGGCTGTTCCTTCTGTGGAGCACACGTCTTTTCGGATCAGGAATAATTCAAATTCAACCGACAAAGAATTGAGTGTATTCCATCCACCCAAAACCACAACCAATTCCTTCTCATTTTACTCCGAATTACTTAAAAGAAAAATACAAATCACTCTAAATATGACTAAAATAAAAAAGAAAGTACCGACTTTCAAATTTTTTTTTCTGAAATAAGATTTTGCATTGTGGCAATGTGACACTGTATATGTGCATGTTACTATACTTTTTTGGTAATGTACATAACCATGTTTGGTAATGTAAGTCCTATTTCGAGAATAAAAAAATGGAAGTCCTATTTTGGTATATTTTCAAAGTTTTAGTCCTACTTTAGTCTTTCTGCCTAAAAATAATTGTTGATTATAGAGTAGTATTTATTCGATACATCAAATTTTGAATGAATCTTAATTTGTTTAAGTCCATATTCATTTTAGTCACTGGGGATTTGTGTAGTTGGTAAAGGTATTGAATGCCAAGGGGCTGACTCGAATAAGATTCACACTAACTGCGGTGTAATGTAAAAATGCTAATCATAGGACTCTATAATACTAGTCTGAGGAGACCGTCCGGAATGAGACTCTTTTTTTGTAAATTCGATCTAGTATTTTTTTGACACATTTTTACTTGGACAGTCGGGTGTGGTGATTGGTGAATGTGACTCACCATCCCATTTTTCAAAACAACGTTACGTCATTTTTTGATATTTCATTCTTAATCAGAGGTGTTGATTTCCATTTTTTAAATATTACTTTTATAACATTGCATTTAATTTTTTATTTAGATTAAGAACTTAAATTAAATATTTCATTAATAATTAACATATTTATTAATACCTTATTTATTTTTTTTAACATTTTGAATAATTCACTAAACATTTTAATAATGACTACTATATTCAAGTCGTATGACTCTCTACCTATTATAAGAATAAATATTACTCCGTAGAAATTCACATCAAAAGAGATCTTAAATTATGTAATAGTTATTTTAGGGTTATTCATTTATATTTAGGGGAAACGATAAAATTTATCATTTATAATAAAATTTCTCCATAAAATTTATCCATAATAAAATCACCATGAATAAGAGTGAAACATAGAGATAATACCAAAATAAGAGTTTAATGTTTTTATTTTCTAAATAGAAGTTTGCACTGTTGTAATGTGACACTATACATGTGCATATTACTATACTTTTTTGGTAATGTACATGATCATGATTGGTAATGTAAATACATTTTAAATTCTATTTCGAAAATAAAAACATTGAGGAAAAATTACCCAAAATAATCCCAACTTTACCCGGTCTTTCAAAAATAATCACACCTTTCACAGTGATGCATAATAATCCCAACTTTGCTGAAATTTGTCAGTTTTGGGTCGCCGTTAAGTTTCTAACGGAGGGATAACGGAAATGCCCGTTTTAGGCAACAAAATGAAAGTTGGGATTATTTTTGATGAATTTTTTTTTTAATTTTTTTGAAATTTTCATTTAAATTTTTTGAATTACTTTCTACCTCCATCATCATTTCTTTTTCCTTTTTTAAAGATTAGTCTTAGTTTAAAAAATAAAAACAATAGATATAAAAAATGAAAAAAATGAGAAATGTAACTAAAATGATACAAAAATAATAAAATAAATAAGGTAATCAATGGAAACTAACTTGAAATTGGAAAAAGTAAAATAAAAATATACGGGTGGGTTTTAATATTTTAGGCATTATACAAAGTATTAACATATCACTTCTTATTTTTTAGAAAAAATTATCTACAATAATTCCAACTTTACCGGACGGCTTGTTCTTTTAAAAAATAAGTATTACATTAAGACTCCGTATAGTGTGTAAAATGTTAAACCCACGACTCCATATATACTTATTTTATTTCTTACCAGTTTCTGTTTAATTTCTATTGATTACATTATTTATTTGATTAATTTTGTATAGTTTTAATTATTTTTCTCATTTTCATTATTTTTATATCTATTTTTTTTCTAAGGTAAGAATAATCTTTAAAAAAGAAAAAGAAATGGAGGTTGAAAGTAATTCAAAAAATTTAAATAAAAATTTCAAAAAAAATTAAAAAACAAAAATTCATCAAAAATAATCTCAACTTTCATTTTGTTGCATAAAATGGGCATTTCCGTTATCCCTCCGTTAGAAACTTAACGGCGACCCAAAACTGGCAAATTTCAGTAAAGTTGGGATTATTATGCATCACAGTGAAAGGTAGGATTGTAACACTCTAACTTGAACAGTCTCGTGGACTATTCCAAATTAGAGAGTTAAGAGAAAATATACTAATTTCTTATAAAAAACATCATATAAATGTTTATTAAAAACAGCGGAAACGAGTTTAATACACAATATGTTTGTGAACATAACGTCATAAAATAAAATACAAACTTTTTATTCAAGCAAATAAATAAACATATAACCGTATTTATCAAAACAGATTTAATTGCCATGTCCTGCACTTCCACTTGTTCCAGCTACATCACCTACGCACAGTAAAAACCAAAAATACTGTACGCTCAGCATATTTGCTGAGTGGTACAAAACAATATAGGACGGAGTCTCGTAAAAATATAATTTTTACGAAAATCAATATCTCACTTTCACAGAATGGATTTCCATATATGAAACTACATAGATATAAGTTAGATAAAAACTTTATAAAAGATTTTATCAAACCACTGAGATACGAAATATTCAATTTAACGACATACACCCGGGGTCTGCCTTTTGGGCATCATTCTCGCAACCTTGGCCGATGGTTCTGTATACGTATACGATGAGCGGTGATAGGGGTCTCCTACCGTTGCTCCGAAATACAAGTTTACAATGATCTCAAGTTGTTTAAACTTATGATAATATAAAAGTTTAAATATTATTTCCTATATATCAAATCATTTTTATAAATCAATATTTTATAATAAATCACTTTTAAAAGTGTATAAAATATTAATTTGAGAATAAAATACTACTTTGTATAGTCTTTTTGAATAACTTTGTATCATAGAAAGAGTGTTTTTTTTAAAAGGATTTTTACAAATATAGTAGTTTGAACGGGAAGTCCGTGCAATACGATTTTGTACATACCTCGAGTTCGAGAGAGAAAGTGAAACGGACTTGTTGAAGACTAGTAAGGAACCGAGACTTTAGAGGTGTTATGGAGCTTTACCGAAGAACAAAAAAAATAGTAAAAAGTGTCTTAATAACTTGAAGAACACAAAAAAAAATGCAGGATTTTCGGGAGAGTTTTCTTACCTTAAACGGGCTCTAAACGAACTCTTGTTGGCTCTAACTTCTTCTAGTCTTTTGGGAAAGGTTTGGTAGTGTATTGGGAGTAAAATAACTTAATATTTTTATTATAAAGAAGAGAAAAGTTGATGCAATTTTAAGGAGAGAGAATGGAGAAAAATGAATGAGTTTGGGTGGTATTTATAGGTAAAAATTTGTAGAAACAACCAATAAAGATTACCTCAACTTGATCATGATAATTTAGATTATTTTTGGAGGATTCTAACATCATAAAATCAGGATCATATCAAAAAAAAAATCAAGAGAAGTGTAAAACTCTTCAATATGTCATCAAAATCCATTAAAAATATTTTAAGAATATTTGATGATGTTTGGGTTGATATGGAGTAATTTAATGTGTTTAAGTAACTAAAGAGAATCCAAAATAGCTTAGACATAGATTCCTAAAGAGTCAAAAAAAAATGAGTAGAGTATTTGGGAATAAATCTTAAATTTTCGAAATGATGGTTGCTGCTGTTTTTTTTTCCTGTAATACGGAGTACTGAGTTTTTTTTTTAAAGGAGAGAAAAAAAAATACTCATGCCTCACCTGAGATAGGAATCGAACACGGGTGAAGAACCAAACTACCTCATCCTATTTCCGTTTCTACTACTTCAATTCTATTGACATAATTGGGTTTTGTGTTTACTAATATCTTAAATACGTGAATTGTCCAATTAACAACTTTACACATAATTTTAATCAAATTGGTTCCTACATCAATTGGTACTTCTAAAAATTTATTCTAACAATATAATTACTTCTTAAAATTTTAAACTAATGGTTTTAAAAAAAATTATTTCTAAATTATCAAATTGAATCATTAAAGTTTACTAATCATATAATGAATTTTTTTTAGGCCCTATTTTGGGATGTTACAAGGATTATTTTTGAAAGACCGAGTAAAGTTGAGATTATTTTGAGTAATTTTTCCAAACATTGAACTCTTATTGTATCCTATTTTAGTATATTTTCAATGTTTTACTTTTATTTCAGTCTTTTTCCACTTTTAATATTGATGGAAACCGCTTTTTCGGGGCGTCGACCCGATGAAATCGGTACCGGGTCAGCACCGCACCGAATAGCGAAATCCAAAAAATAAATAAATAAATAAGGCGGAGAGAAAGTATTTATACATGGAAACCCAAATCGGGAGAAAACCACGGGCCTTTTTAGGCGGTGCCATGCCAAAGGGGAGGAACTTTTATTAATCTCAGGGGAATTTACATATACATCATTGTAGGAACTTGGAGTCATTAATAGAGCTCCAAACTAAAAGAAGAAGAAGAATGAAGAATATAGTAGTAGGAACTTGTAGGAATCTAGCCTTGGCCTCCCCTCCCTTCTCTTCGTAACTTCATTTAAAGGGGGGGAAGGGAATAATTGGTGGAGACAAGAAGGGACATTGTCCATGTGAAGCCTATGTGCGGCATGTGGTTTTCATGTGGTAGTGTTCCACGGGTCCCGCCAAATGTCTCCACATCACTTCAAATATATTCTTCTGTCCATATATTTCTGGTTCTGTCTTGGATAATTTATCTAATTTATATCTTGGGCCAGATAAAATTGGGCTTTCTTGCACTGTTCAAATAATATTGGATTAGGAAAAATCCCTAATCCATCACATGCCCCCCTAGTTTTGAGTGTGTCTCGGGGAACGAGACAGATTCAAAATTATATGACTCGGTGGGTTGCCTCATGGGATAAAACTTTTCTTGGAACCTCGACAAGAGGACTTTCTTTTTTGGAGGGCCTCGTTACCTCGTGGGTAAGGATTTAACTTAGTGTCTCTCGAAAGAGGACTTTTCTCGGGGATTTGGTGCCTCTTGGAAGAGGACTTTCTCGGGTCTGTGTCTCTTTAGAAGAGGACCTTCTCGGGACTTTGTGCCTCTTTGGAAGAGGACCTTCTCGGGACTTTGTGCCTCTTTGGAAGAGGACCTTCTCGGGACTTTGTGCCTCTTTAGAAGAGGACCTTCTCGGGACTTTGTGCCTCTTTGGAAGAGGACCTTCTCGGGACTTTGTGCCTCTTTGATAGAGGACTTTTCTTTCTTTTTAGTTCCTCGGGAAGAGGACTCGGTGCCTCTTGGAAGAGGATCTTCTCGGGACTTTGTGCCTCTTTAGAAGAGGACCTTCTCGGGACTTTGTGCCTCTTTCAGAGAGGACTTTTCTTTCTTTTTAGTTCCTCGGGAAGAGGACTCGGTGCCTCTTGGAAGAGGACTTTTCTCGGAGCTCGGTACCTCTTGGGAGAGGACTTTCTCGGGACTTTGTGCCTCTTTGAGAGAGGACTTTTCTTTCTTTTTAGTTCCTCGGGAAGAGGACTCGGTGCCTCTTGGAAGAGGACTTTTCTCGGAGCTCGGTACCTCTTGGGAGAGGACTTCTCTCGGGGATTCGTTGCCTCTGGGAAGAGGGCTTTTCTCGGGGCTCTTTTTTCAATATTCTTTGGGAGCCTCTAAACCCCCACCCGATATCTATCTGACGGTGGTTGGGCGCTCCGCTCTTATTGAATTATAGACAATCTCCGTCCACCTTTCTCTTCATCCCTGTCCCTCGAACTGAGGGGGGCCTACTCTAATCTCTTTATAGGATTCCTTCCTTTTGGGTAGCTTGTTCTTAATGGGCTGGGCTTCAGCCCATCCTTAAGCCCCAATCCTTTTCCTTATCCTATCTTTCCTCAACCTCGGTACGGGAGTCTATGACTATCTCCAGTAATCCGATCACTTAACTTGATCTAATTACTGATCTCTACTTTCTATTCTTTTATATTATTACTTTTATCAACTTATACAACTTGGAACAGACAACCAGAGGCTTAATCTGTCCAATTGAGGGACCCGTGAAGAATGGAGCGGTCCACCGGAGGCCAAATCCATCCATCTGAGGGACTCATGAAGTTGAAGTGATCCACTGGAGGTCAAATCCGTCCATCTGAGGGACTCATGAAGATGGAGCGGTCCACTGGATGCCAAATCCGCCCATGTGAAGGACCTATGAAGATGGAGCGGTCCAATGGAGGCCAAATCTGTCCATGTGAAGGACCTATGAAGATGGAGCGGTCCACTAGAAGCCAAATCCGTCCATGTGAAGGAGCCATGAAGATGGAGCGGTCCATTGGAGGCCAAATCTGTCCATGGGAAAGACATATGAGGATGGAGCGGTCCACAGGAAGCTAAATCTGTCCATGTGAAGGAGCCATGAAGATGGAGCGGTCCACTGGAGGCCAAATCCGTCCATGTGAAGGACCTATGAAGATAGAGCGGTCCACTTGAGGCAAAATCCGTCCATTTAAGGGACCCATGAAGCTGGAGTGGTCCACTGGAGGCCAAATCCGTCCATGTGAAAGACTCATGAAATTGAAGCGGTCCACTGGAGGCCAAATCTGTCCATGTGAAGGACCTATGAAGGTGGAGTGGTCCACTGGAGGCCAAATCCGTCCATGTGAAGGACCAATGAAGATAGAGCGGTCCACTAGAGGCCAAATTTGTCCATCTGAGGGACTCATGAAGTTGGAGCGGTCCACTGGAGGCCAAATCCGTCCATGTGAAGGACCTATGAAGATAGAGCGGTCTACTGGAGGCCAAATCTGTCCATGTGAAGGACCTATGAAGATGGAGCGGTCCACTAGAGGATAAATCTGTCCACTTTTGGGACCTCTAAAGCTGGAGCGGTCCTCTTGAGGATATATCCATCCATGGCTTGCTAAAGAGGACCTCGTAGAGGACTCATGGAGAGGACCACGGAGAGGACCGTCGGAAAGGACCGCGGAAAGGACCGTCGGAAAGGACCGCGGAGAGGACCGCCGGAGAGGACCGCCGGAGAGGACCGCCGGAGAGGACCGCGGAGAGGACCGCCGGAGAGGACCGCGGAAAGAACCGCCGGAGAGGACCGCGGAGAGGGGCGCCGGAGAGGACCGCGGAAAGGACTGCCGGAGAGGGGCCCGCCACTTCCGTCCATGGTTCGGCGGAGGAAATCGGAGCTCGCTGGATCTCGTCGAAGATGAAGGCTCGCTTGTTGTTGATGAGGCTTGCCGGAGCAAAGGGAGCTTGATGGACGAACAAGAGCAATCGCGGCCGCTGCCATCTGCGGCTCGCCGGAAAAAGTGGGAGCTCGTCGTAAGGCCGCCGCTGCTATCCGTGGCTCGCCGGAGGAAGTGGGAGCTTGATGGACGAACAAGAGCAATCGCGGCCGCTGCCATCTGCGGCTCGCCGGAAAAAGTGGGAGCTCGTCGTAAGGCCGCCGCCGCTATCCGTGGCTCGCCGGAGGAAGTGGGAGCTTGCTTCTCCCGGGCCAAGGTTCGCCGGAGTGGACAATTGCTAGTGGTATGGCTCGCCGCTGGATACCGCCAGAGATGAAGCACGCTAGAGGGCTCGCCGGTCTGGGAGGATACTCACCGACCCTAATGGAGGGTACTGCCGGCGTCCCCCTACAGCGTGCTCGCTGCTCGCCGAAAAGATCCCCGCGGTCCGCGGCTCGGTGGCGGAGGGAGGAGTTGCCGGAGCTAGAGGAATCGCTTGTCTACTGGACCGCCATGGTGGCCGCGGTCGCCAAGGGCTTGTCGAAGCTTGTCGCCGGTTATGACTCTTCCGGATCTCCAAGCCGTCACGGATCTAAGCTCGCCGGAGAGAGGCTCGCCAAGGGCTCGCTGGAGAGGACCGGGAGTGGCTCGCCGGAGGAAGGAGGTATTCACCAGAGGCCTGCCGCTGTCCGTGGCTCGCCGTAGGAGGAGCTCACTGCCCAGATCTGGTGATGCGACTTTCCGATTTGAGAAGAAAAGGAAATAGGCTCTCTCATCTTTCTTTATTTTGACTTTTCTCTCCCACCTCTCTCCGTATCTCTCCCTTTCTTTTTGTTCTCTCCCTTTTCCATTTAATTTTTTTTACCTTCTCTCTCTTTTTTTTTCCATTACGGACTCAGAGCACAAAAGCTTTTTGTGACCGGTCCCACGGTCGGCGCCAGTGATGGAAACCGCTTTTTCGGGGTGTCGACCCGATGAAATCGGTACCGGATCGGCACCGCACCGAATAGCGAAATCCAGAAAATAAATAAATAAATAAGGCGGAGAGAAAGTATTTATACGTGGAAACCCAAATCGGGAGAAAACCACGGGCCTTTCTAGGCGGTGCCATGCCAAAGGGGAGGAACTTTTATTAATCTCAGGGGAATTTACATATACATCATTGTAGGAACTTGGAGTCATTAATGGAGCTCCAAGCTAAAAGAAGAAGAAGAATGAAGAATATAGTAGTAGGAACTTGTAGGAATCTAGCCTTGGCCTCCCCTCCCTTCTCTTCGTAACTTCATTTAAAGGGGGGAAGGGAATAATTGGTGGAGACAAGAAGGGACATTGTCCATGTGAAGCCCATGTGCGGCATGTGGTTTTCATGTGGTAGTGTTCCACGGGTCTCGCCAAATGTCTCCACATCACTTCAAATATATTCTTCTATCCATATATTTCTGGTTCTGTCTTGGATAATTTATCTAATTTATATCTTGGGCCAGATAAAATTGGGCTTTCTTGCACTGTTCAAATAATATTGGATTAGGAAAAATCCCTAATCCATCAAATATCTTTCGCTAATTCATTGGGGGCCTTTATTCCTCCCTCATGTGTTTTTTCTCTACAATTGCCTTAACCCAAACAACCTTAAAAAAAGAGTCAAATGACTACCCACACATTTCATTATTAAAAATTGGCTACGACACTACGTACCGGCCGCTAACTGGTTGGCAATTCACCAATGGCTCCATATATATATCTGTGTGTGTATATGTATGTATGTATGTATGTATAATGACAATGTTGACCTCTTCGCCACTTGGACATTTCCACTTGATGGCTTTTTCACTTTTCACTTTTGTCTCTCTCACACATTGCTGGACTTATCTCATCTTTCTATCTAACGAATATACTCCCTCGGTCCCAAAATATTTACAACATTTGCTTTTTCAGCAGTCGCGGAAATTTTTGTTTATTTCTATGTTTTCATTGATTATTTGATAAAATAAAATATCAAGTTTTTTCAATTCATTTAATTTACATATTGGTATAGAAATAAAAATGAAATTTACATATCAAAAAACTACATGAAAAGTTCTTCGAAATAAGAGGTGTCAAGAATATTTTATTTTATGAAATAACCAATGAAAATGTAGAAATAAACAAAAGTTCCCGTGACTGCTGAAAAAGCAAACGTTGTTAATAATTTGGGACGGAGAGAGTATGATTTTTCGGTCATGTTCTATTCACCTAATCTGAATGGTTATTATCTCATTTGAATGTAGTTAATTTAATATTGTTTCTGATCTGAACTAGATTGAAATGATTTCAATAAAAATAATAAGTATTAAAAATAAATTGAAGAGAACATGACCTTTGCGCGGAGCCTAGTTTAGTTAATCAAGAGATAGTACAAAAGAGAGTAATATCTAAATTTGATTTCTCACTGATACAGTTTAGAATTGGGCAGGGATGAACTGGATCAAACGGGACTTAATTAAATCACATTAAAAAATTGAATTCAATTAATTACTCAGTTCAACTCAAAGCTTTATATACCGATTATTTCTTTTCACTTTTCTGATGTGAAATACAATTTAAAACTTCCCATAAAGTGGCAATGAGGTCATTTTAACTTTAAGAGGTTGACCACTTATAAATAATTAATGGATTCCAATCCTTCTAAAACGAATATTTGAGCACTGACACCTAAAAAATCCCGCGTCAATGGATATGCACTTCCAGACGAACAATCAGGTTAAACGAGTCGTGTGAATTGGATTTAATAGCAGGCCGTCAACTCTTAATGTTCTTTGTCTCTTGCATTGGGGGAGCAATCAGGTTAGAGTCTTGTATATATAATCTTTCCCAAATGAGTATTGTGTAAAATTGGGGGAGCTTACATATTTAATTTTCTATTACCAAACATTACTTCCGTCTTTGATTATTTATTCAACTAAATTTGGTAGTTAATTACTTTCAATTTTTGACTTTAAATTAAATAAAATATTCAAAGTATATTGATTAAATAAAACAATACTTTGGAAATATTACATAAAACAAATCTAAAAACATTATTTCTCTATCCATAATCTAATTTTAATTTTGATCAATTAATTAATGGTTAAAGTTTGTCTATTTTGACTGAAGAAGTTAAAATTTGACAAATACTCAAAGACAATGAAATTTTATTTTTCTTGGGCATTTCTTTATTTGTGTCTTTGCACACATATGATTTTGTTTGACTTTTCCTTGTGTTAGTGTTAAAGTAAGTGTTAAAAATGTAATTTCATATTAACTTTAGGACCGACCATAATATAGTAGGTATCCTATTATGTTGCTAAGAAATATTGATCATTCAATATGTTTACGTAATGGTACTTGATTGATAATAACATAGTTGGCTAATCACTCAGTACGTACAAGAAAAAATATTATTCAGAAGATATATGGGTGGAAAAGTTGTTATTCCAAGAATATCATTAACATCATCTAATGCAAGAATTTAATTGAAGATAAGTTTTAAAGATGACAATTCATTGTGGTTACGTCATATGCAATGATAATTGGCAAGAGCCAATGTCAATCTCTAAAGCATGCGGGATAATATTATGATTTTGTAATGTATATTACTATAATGTTAAATGTGGTTTTAAAGAAAATAGTTTATATAATTTAATTTGTCATGGCCAATGACCTATTTTTTTCTGCTCGCCCTGGACCCTGAAAAATAAGTAAGTTTTACTCACTTATTTTTAAGTTAAATTTTTCATTTTTTATTTTGACCAAAATATTTACAAAACTATTCCTAGCCATTTATAAATATCTACAAATCACTAATTTCTCATTTAAGCCGATCACTTCGAATTTAAGTGACTCATCCATTTAAAATGGGGACTATGCTTAGCTTGTAAAATTTGATAAGCAAAGACTGAATATTAGAGAGCATTTATAGAATTTATTCTATCAATTCAAGAACAAGTAAATAAACCTAACATTACCACAACGAAATTAAACACCCTCGAAATATTTAAATGAAAAGTGCATTGTTTGATTTGTTTCAACAATTGGTCATCTCCCAAAAACCTTGGATATTTTAAAATTTGATTAAATTTTTTGAATTGTACTTTGATTTAATTGTCAAAAAAATTGAAAAAAGTGTGATATTTTTAAAATATCTAAAGAAAAAAGTGTGAGGTTATGAACTTATTTCAACATGTTAGCTCTGAGAAAATTCAAAAAGATTCATTGATATTTTGCCATATCGTTAATTAGCAATCCCAATAAAGGTGAATTATTAGTATGTAGTATTAATACCTCGTAGCTATATACTCTCTCCATCCCAAATTATTTGCAACATTTGCTTTTTTAGCAGTCGCGAGAACTTTTCTTTATTTCTACGTTTTCATTGATTATTTGATAAAATAAAATATTCTTGACACCTCTTATTTTGAAGTACTTTTCATGTAGTTTTTTGATATGTAAATTTTATTTTTTATTTCTATACCAATATGTAAATAAAATGAATTTAAAAAACTTGATATTTTATCTCAGGAATACAAATGTAGCAAATATTAAGAAAGTGATTGGGCCAAGTATCATTGTTTAATTACTTTGGCAAAGTAATTACTACTAATTAGTAGGTTCTAATCTTTCTCAAGAGTCATAATACTAATACTAGACTTTGACATTAATTTGAAACTTCATTTACTCATGATTCATTGTAGTTTTACCGTTGCATGTTTCCCGGCTTTGGAGTTTGGACTATATGGTTTGTCCAATATGTAAATAACATTCGATTTTAAAAATGGTTTTAACTAAATTCGGTTTTTTATTTAAATCACTCTGGTTCCCTTGCCATTGTTAAGGAATGTCATGGGATCATCCGAAGCCGTACAATGTTGGTTTCGTAAAATTGACGGTTCTTACATTTTCATGATAATATATGGATTTATGAATTATAATTATGGAGACCAGGTATAGCTATTCAGAGACTCAATGATATTCTTAGTTCAATTAATCCTCTTTAATACTCCATCCGTCCCTAAATAATTTACATATTTTATTATTTAAAAATTGTGAAAATTTTTGTTTATTTGTGTGTTTTCAGTAACTATTTGATGAAATAAAATATTCTTGTCACTTCTTATTTTGTAAAATTTTTAATGTATTTATTAAATATGTAAGTTTTATTATTTATTTATATACCAATCTTTAAATAAAATGACAAAAAAAAACTTAAAATTTTACTTATTTTTACGTAAAGATTAAATGATCTAGGGATGAAGGGAGTACTTTTTATGGACACAGTTTCGTTGATACTAGCCAACAATGTTACTGACGTCGTAACGGTGCCATTGTGTTTTTTGAACACTTCCGACACTCAGTTTGCAATATTGGTGGTTCCTTCACCCTAATATACCCCTTAAATCCTCCATCCCAACCCCATCCTTGCCCCCCTAAGTCTACTCCAAATGTATGTCTATTATGCATCCAAATTTGCACTGGTACCGTTGGCCACTTTGTGATCTCTACAAGTACCCTACTCAATTTTTATTCTTCGTATTTAATTGTTGTTTTTTGTTCGTGTAAAGTCACATTTGGATTGGTCGTACAATCACTTGAGAAAAAGTCAAGAGGTACTTGTAGAGATTCCAATTCCCACATGATTTGATAGGAGCAAGAATTTCTTTGAAGTCAAAATTTGATTCCAAAATTTTGGGGGATGCAATTAACGGATATAGGGGTGAATTCGGATCGATCGAGATGGGGTGAACGACTTACTCAGGGTGTTACAGCTCAATATCGAAAAGTAATTTTAATATATTATTTTTAATATTTTTTACTAATATATTTTAAGAAATATTATTGTTCAAATATTAGACTGAAAAAATGAATAAAGCAGTTATTAAAAAGAAACGAAGGGGATATTTAGTATCCCTTCGTCCCTAAATCATATATTCTTTACGCAAAATGAACTTAAATCTCAAAATTTTTCAATTCATTTTATTTGAAGATTGGTCAATAAATAAATAATAAAATTTACATACTTAAAAAGTACATAAAAAAATCTACAAAACAAAAAAAATAATTAAAATATTTTATTTCATCAAATAGTCACTAAAAACAATAAATAAACAAAATTTATGCAATTTTTTTAATAATAAAAGATGTAAATCATTTAGAAAACTCATCGAGGAACAAATGGAGTATAGCCATAGGAAGTACTAAAAAATACTCCCTCCGTCCCATGAAACATGAGATGTTTTGCTTTTTGAAGAGATTTAAGGGAGTGTATTTTAGTATTGAATTTCTAAAAATGTCCTTTGATGTAATAGGTAAAAGTAAGATTTGATGGGTAGATTATTAGTAAAAAGGTATGATGTGATAGGTAGGGTATGAAAAAGTAAGGGGTAAAAGTGAATTTTTTATAGAAATAAGAAGTGTTTTATGATACGGATAAAAAAAGGAGAAAGATTTTATGAGACGGAGAGAGTAAAAGAGTATATAGTACTCCGTATATGCCATTGCTCATTTGTTTGAAGTCCTTTTGTAGGGCACCGTCATCCTTTGCTTTTTGAAAAGAGTCAACTTTGAAGTTTGAAAGAAATAGTGTAGGGGGGCCGGTGCTTTGGAATGAGTTAAAGATAATCCATTCATCATTCTCTCACTTTTTGGTCCATTCCACCTATATGTAATTTGGTGCAATCATTTTTGTTTTTGGTCCATTCAACCTATGCAATTTCTTGCTATTAATAGATCAAATTATAGTCCCTCCCATTAAAAAAATGACTTCACCTTTGTTTGGTAACAGCTTTTTTAATTAGTGTTAGCGTTTTAGATAAAATTTTAATGGTGCAGATTAATTCTGAAAACGCTAACGCTAAAGGCTACCGTCGGATAGCTTTTTCAAAACGCTAACGCTAATATCTGACGCTGATGCCAAACGGGGCCTTCATCTCAAAGAGTCTCTCAAAATATAAACTTGCATTTGAGACTTGTCGATGTTATATACTTTACATAATTACTCTGTATAACCCACAACAATTGCCAATATTTGAAAGCGGTTGTTACCCCTTTAACACTTCTTAGCTTGTCAATTGCTCAACATCCACCGTCAATAATGTCTCAAATGAAAGTTAGACATTTGATATCCATTATTTTATGATAGAATATTCAATTCTCTATTCATATTTAAATGACTACTATGACTTTTGAAAAATATTATAAGTTGAATGAATATTAGTATACATCGTGTCTAGATTAATTTATTTTTTATTTTTTTTCAAAAGTTATACTACCGTACATTCGTCTCTGAGTATTTGTCATGTTTCGACTTTTTGTATCCAAACATTTTTTATATTTGAGTTCAAAAATATATGGTATATTAATTAGTAAAGTAATATTTTTTAAAAATTGTATAAAATAATGAACCTAATAAAATTATAAAATTATGTGTGTGTCAATGTCTAATACGATTTTTATTTACTCTGTAATTAGTATTCACACTTTTTCAATTTTGAGTGGAAAAAATCAAAAAATAGATAAATAGTATGAGAGTAGGTAGAAATGTTAATTGTCGTTAAAGGTTTTAACATAACATGGTCATGTCACATCTTATTTTATAGAACACCTGATGTATTTTGATATATATATATATATATATATATATATATATATATATATATATATATATATATATATATATATTATATATATATATATATATATATATATATATATATATAATATATATATATATATATATATATATATATATATATATATATATATATATATATATATATTTCATTGTTTGAATAAATTAAAAATAAATTTAAAGAACCATCAAAACCCATTTTGTGACTTTAATTATATGACAAATAGAGTATTTTAATTACACTTTAATGGAGTATTAAGGGCACATTCTGTGGGTTTTAGAGGTATAATATAATAAAAATTATGAAATTTGGAATAAATGATGTGAGTTCTAATATTTAAAATAAAATTGTTTAACTCATTCTTTAATTACGGATAGGTAGAGATGACCAATAACAAGAGTGATTAGTGGTGTCAATGGTAGCCGCCTAGCCGGTGGTTGGAGACGATCGACAATAAATAAGAGATTAAACTTTCGTATTGATATTTCTTCAATTTGAAAGATATCAAAGAAATATCAAAAGTTTTTTTTATAACTCATCAAGCATAAAAACGATTTTGACCGATATCAAGAAATATCATAACTTCAGAACTTCCAAACGGGTGATAAATAAGAGTCCAAATTAAAGTTCTCTCATATATCACAACACGGGCCTCAGTTTTGACGTGATATGCTATATTTGGCCTTGTTTGGAAGTTTGTTGTTGATTGTTTCTGTCACCTGTTCTGAATGACTATTTAATTTAGTTAGTTAGATCGGTTAGATGTGTTAGTTGACCTATATATATATATATATATATATATATAGTACAGAGGGAGTATTTATTAGACCATAAAAACTTTTTCAGAACCTGCAACTATAAGCTCGAACATTGGATTGAGTTGATTCTTTGAGATAATATCAAAGTCTTGTTGACTAATAAATTGCGTGTTTAAAGCTGATTGTGACCCAACTAAAAAATCTAAAATTTCAGGTGCTCTCTGTTTGATTTAATCAGGTAAAATTGTAAAAATAGGATTCATCGCCACTACAGGGGAAACAATTCTTAAAATACTACCTTTGTACTCAAAAGATGTTCCCACGTGACCTTTTATGTTTTTAAAAGAATTTTGAAATAAAAAAGAAAATTTACTAAACATTCCTTAATGAAAATGGATAAAATATATTAAATGAGTAACGTGAAGTGTAATAAATAAAGAGAGTAAAGATAATTATGATATTTTAAAGGAAAAATTATATAAAATAATCCCAACTTTACCCGGTCTTTCAAAAATAATCCAACATTTCACTGTGATGCATAATAATCCCAACTTTAGTGAAATTTGCCAGTTTTGGGTCGCCGTTAAGTTTCTAACGGAGGGTTAACGGAAATGCCCGTTTTAGGCAACAAAATGAAAGTTGGGATTATTTTTGATGAATTTTCATTTTTTTTATTTTTTTTTTCATTTAAATTTTTTAAATTACTTTCTACCTCCATCATCATTTCTTTTTCCTTTTTTAAAAATTAGTCTTAGTTTAAAAAAATAAAAATAATAGATATAAAAAATGAAAAAATTAGAAATGTAACTAAAATAATACAAAAATTTTACTAAAAATGAAAAAATGAGAAATGATACAAAAATAATAAAATAAATAAGGTCATCAATGGAAACTAACCTGAAATTTGTAAAAGTAAAATAAAAATATAAGGGTGGGTTTTCATATTTTACGCATTATACAAAGTATTAACATATCACTTCTTATTTTTTAGAAAAAATTATCTACAATAATTCCAACTTTACCGGACGGCTTGTTCTTTTAAAAAATAAGTAGTACATTAAAACTCCGTATAGTGTGTAAAATGTTAAAACCCACCACTCCGTATATATTTATTTTATTTCTTATCTGTTTCTGTTTAATTTCTATTGATTACATTATTTATTTGATTAATTTTGTATGGTTTAAGTTATTTTTCTCATTTTCATTATTTTTTATATCTATTTTTTTCTAAGGTAAGAATAATCCAAACTTTCATTTTGTGGCCTAAAACGGGCCTTTCCGTTAACCCTCCGTTAGAAATTTAACGGCGACCCAAAACTGTTGAATTTCAATATAGTTAGGATTATTATGCATCACAGTGAAAGGTAGAATTATTTTTAAAAGACCGGATAAAGTTGAGATTATTTTAGATAATTTTTCCTATTTTAAATAGTAAATGATATTAGCATTTGATTTTTTAGTATTGACACTCCAAATGCACTATAATAGTATATCTTGCAGTGATAACAGAAAATATTGTGTAAATATCATTTCTTATTTTAAATGTTGAAAAATAAGTTTTTTGCACCATTTATCCAAACTTTGCAAAAATTACACAACTTTCTTTTAAACTTTAAAAATTACACCAATGGTCCTTAAACATTTAAAAATGTTGGATCAATGATCTCTCTAAGCCAGATTTAAGAGTGTGTGAATCATATACTAATCGATATATCTGTTAGATAAAGTTTGATGAAAATGTCTGCAATTGACGAAGACGTTGGTTGAATAATGAAGAACTTGTTCAGCTACTGCTTAGGCTTTGAGATCATTTATCGATAATTAGAGTGAAAATAATTATCTATATTTTCAAGAGGTTAAAAATATACTCCATCCATTAACTGAAATTATTTCTATATTTACTTTAGGCCAAAATAAGAAATGTATGTCTGTAGTTGACTTCAATTTCATTCTTGACGGATGTGTAAAAGTAAAATATGATCAATAAGTTATTAATGAAAAAATATGATGAGATAGATATGATAGAAATTAGTAGTGGTAAAAGTGATTTTTTAATAGAAAATGAAAGTCTTTTGGTGAAAGAGAAAAAAAATGAAAAAGTGTTTTAGTTAACTAAGGGAGTAGACAATAAGGCATGGGAGTAGGAAGAGCATATTACATGGCTCACGTATGATATACTTATTGAGATGAATCCGTACTTGCACTCGATGACTGTGTGATTAGCATACTCCCAAATCTGGTGCATAAAGATCGTTGATACAACAATTCTAAATGTTCAAGGACCATTGATGCAATTTTCAAAGTTAAGAGGGAATTCATACTATTTTTGGATAATTCAAGGATAAACGATACAAAAAACTCGTTAAAAATGTAATGAAAGATATGTCGAAACAAAAAATATATAATAAGGTCTCCATTAATTTTCACAAGAATTAACTTAAAGATACACCAAAATGAGACATCTCATTTTTATATCAAACCTTCCCAGATACATAATAATAATACGGAGTAATATTTTTTTATGACTAAGGCTCTGTTCCGTTCAACTTATTTTTTCTGATCTGATCTGTTTTTTTGTAGTTCTGATCTGATCTGATTGGATCTGATCTGATTTGGTCTGATCTGATTGGATCTGATCTGATTGAATCTAATCTGATTATTTATGATTTAATTTAAAATTCAAATCAATAATTTGATTTGAGTTTATAATAACATTTGAAAATTGTAATGATAATTCATATTATAATATAATCAATATTTTTTATTTTATAATTATTTTTTAATAAAATAAAATTAGTTAATTTATATATTAGAATAATCATTCATATTTTAATGTAATAATATTTTTTATTTTATGATTATTGTTTGTGAAATAAGAATATTGATTTAATATTTTAATAATTAGTTCATACTCCTCCGCCCCCCTGTATTTGTCTACATTTGACTTTTGGAACTGTTAATCTAAGCACTTTGACTCATCAAATTCTCTCAATGTGTAAGCCTAAATATAGTCATGTGTTATCTTGTTGATTTGTCTTAACATATAGATTATTAATATATAATTTTATAATTTTTTAATTTACAAATACAAGATAAAATGTATTAAAGAAGTGCATTAGATGATGTGTAAAAATGAAAGTGGACAAATACAGAGGGACGGAGGAAGTACATACATTAGAATAAATATTTAATTTATATAAAATCAATACAGAGAAGAGATAGTATTTTTATTAAAATATCTCATCCTTATAAAAGATCAAAACTTTAGAAACTCAAATTACAAGTAGCAATAAAAATGTTTTTTAAAAGTAGAATTAGATTAACATTGTCAATGTATTTTAAAAATAATTTTTTCGACGTCTAATAATTAAGGATTAATTTATCAATTTCTATTTAACTTGTTTCTAAAATTTATTTTTTTTTCATTTAATAATAACAACAACAATAATAGTTCTTAATGGGATCTGATCTGACCTGATTAGATCTGGTCTGATCTGATTTTAATAAGAATAAGAAAAAATAAGAAAAAATAAGTTGAACGGAATAGCACCTAAACATTATGTGTTTGTGTACCTATGTAATGGTACCCCTAACATTGCCCTCTCATGAGTTAATTACCCAAATGTCCTACCTCTAATCCAAAACTTGCGGGAAAATTGGAAAATTAGGGCGACAGCCCGTCGTTATCCGGGAACGATCGACGTCAATCAGCTCCGGCACGGTTACGTTTTACTCCGTCACAATCCCACCCAACCGACAATCTTCCAACCATGTAAAAACACGTTTCCCACGGCAAGTTTAACTCAACTCGTCATTTCCCCGTTTGGGCGTAACCACTCTCGGACTCCGCGCCGTTGCCTCTCCGTCTACAATGACAGCGGTGGTTTCTCAGAACGCCGCGGAGGCATCGCCGTCGCCTTCGCCGGCGCAGCTCATGGATCATCGTTCACCATCCCTATCCGTTCTCTCCGGACGCTCCGACATCGCTGATTCGCCGGATCGCGCCTCTGCCGATCGATCTTTTTCTCTTCCTAGCTCGTCTAGGGCCTCGGATCCTCAGGTGAGAATTGGACCGCATGCACTTTAAGCTCTTTCTATATTGTGCAGATTGAAGTTCGATCAATTCAATTGCTTCTGTCTCTTTCAATGAAACGGAACCTCAATTAGGGTGTAAGCTAATTATTATATGTAAACTTTTGGGCATTTGCGTTCAATATTTCAATTGGAAAGTTGAACAAGAAGAAATTGTGGAACACGTTTGTAATGGAAACACCTTTGGAGTGGAAATAAGAAGATTTGGGAGATTTTAGATGTTGGTATATTAATTTGTTACACTTTTACTGTGCTTGCAATAATAAGAAGGATACTACGGAGTACTAAGATGGAAATGTTTAGGAACTTTCTAAATCTTCTGAAAATTAATGGCGGCCTACAAGGCTAATAAGGCAATGTATTGATTTTTCATCATCCATCACACTTGAGGGCTGGGGCAACATACTTGTATACATGCATGCGATGTATCTTCTAAGATGCAAAATTGCATTAGATGAAGAGTTGAAATTTTGAAATGGCGAGAGTTTGAATCTCTCGCTCCCCCCTCCCCCATAATGGATTTCAGATTTCTTGTCTCTCAAGTTTTCAAATTTTTGAAAAATGGCGAGAGATTCAAAGTTGAACTGTAATGTACTGGTGCTGGTCTGGATTAAAACTTCAACCATCAAACACAGCCTTATTGATTTGGGACCATCAATCGTCATAGAACCATCAGCTATTGAAACCATTCATTGACTGCTCACATGCCTTAACATCACAAGGTTTTACCGTTTTCCACATAAACAGTAGCAAAACTGCTCTGACCTGGACTGGAGAAGTGATTCAAGCTCGATTCTCTCTACAAAACCCTCCCCCCCCCACACTCCCCCGCATGTTTCCTGCTTCTTTGCAGTGCCACAGTACTATACCGGATTACCGGTTTACCTGTCCTGGACTGGTCCTGGAGCATTTAATCAATTTTCTATATTTGAGATCAAAATCCTTCATCCTTAATCATACTTTATATGATTAAGTATACCAGCTAGACAACACTAATGGATGCAATATTTACTATTTACTAGTGTGGAACTTTTTCCCATTTACTCTATAAATCCCAATATTTAGTTAGATGTAAATGCCTTTACAAATGCTACAAATAGAACTCATCTTATCTTCTATTGTTTGCATTATTTTTAATCACCTCTTAGAAAGAAAAGCTTTTGATATTTTTCAGATCGTAACTCTTGGTGATCTTCTTAAAGGCATACATAACAATGATCATCTGTTTTTAACAGTCTCTCCAGTATTTGAAGAGTGAAGAGTACCGGAAACTTTTTCATCTTCCTGCAGATGAAGTAAGTAAAATGTTTTAAAGTATCATTTTACCTTTTTGTTTATGAGCATCCACTTGTAGTTTCCTACGCTGTGCTTTTGCGGTGTTCAAACACAATCTTTCAGAACTGCTTGCTACTAGCTCAAAAGTGTAAAGATTTGCCAATTTGACTCCAAGAGTCCATGCAAATCTTAGGCTAGTTCGCACCTTTCTGCTCAACTATGATCAGGATGACTTTGTGTATGTGTGTGTGCAGTGTGTGTGTGTGGGATTGCATACATGGCAATGGTTGAAATGTTCCATGTCTAGGTGTGTATTACAACACGTCAACACACACAGTACACACATAATAAATAATAAAATACTCCCGTATATGTATGTCTGCATTCATGCTTGCATGCATGCATATGTATATGATAGCATATTACAGAATAGTATATACTGTGTATGTATATATATATTGTATATATACATATGTAAACACACTCACACACACACACTGCAAAGTGGAAACTTAAGCGAACTGAATTTATAGAGTTTGATTGTACACATGCCTACTGAACGAAGCTTAGTTTCTCTCCTTCATCCTCCATAGGTTCTCATCCAAGATTTTAACTGTGCTTTGCACGAGAACATTCTTATTCAGGTAATGATCTCATTAGCTGCGTCATTCTTATTCACAATTTATGTTCTTCACTGTCCCCATGAATGCATTGGAATTCTTCAGGAAGGCTTTGAAAGTAATGTGCTAACAATTTTTATTTTTTGCAGGGTCACATGTACTTATTTGCACATAATATATGCTTTTACTCCAACATTTTTGGATTTGAGACAAAGGTTTGATATTTACCAATCTCTGTTGAAATGCTGCATACGTTTACATTAGCCTTTCTCGTTGTAGACTATCTCTTTCAACTCCTTAGATTATGTACCTTTTTTTATTTTATTCATTTTTATTTTATTCATTTTTATTTTTCCAAGTATAACCCACATCGATGTCTGTGAAGTTCTATTCTATGTTTACTTTTTTTCTTCTTCTTTGTATTCTTATCTAAACGGCCTCAACTTCACGCGCTAGCTATTCAGCATCACAACTTGACTGTTAACTAGATCTTCTTTGTCTGTAGAAAATAATTCGATTTGATGAGATTACATCGGTTAGAAAAGCAAAAATGGCTGCAATACTCCCAGCAGCTATAGAAGTAATAGTTGGAGAGAAGAAGGTACTGTCCTGAACTTAAGTTGCATTCCTTATAGCACTTTGTGGATCTTTCGCTATTCTGTAACACAAGCCTTCCATTTTAGCAGTTCTTTTTTACATCTCTAATGTCCCGTGATGAAGCTTTTAAGCTTATAAATGATGGTTGGCTGCGACACAATGGTGGAGCTAAAGCAAATGGAGATCAACAGGTTTATTATTTTCATCATGAGCTAAATGTTTTTTCCAAATAGGCTTTTTAATAAACCGTATAAATAAGCATAAACACAAAGTAAACAAGAGATATGAGCTAATTGTACCGCCCATTAGCACAAAATTTTTTCATCAATAAAGTAAAAAATGCACTCCCTCCGTTCACCAAAATCCTTCAAGGGTGCTCGATAACTTTTGTTTGCTTGTGTTTTTCTGCAAGTCATTTGATAAAATAAAATACTCTAGTCACCACTTATTTTGTAGAACTTTTGATATAGTTTTTAATTATGTAACTTTTACTTTTTATTTTTATACCAATTTGTAAATAAAATCATTTTACAAAAGATGGGATTTTGCACGTAAAAACGAAATAGGAAGAGTTTTGGTGAATGAAGGGAGTAACATATTTTAACACCATTATTCCAATAGTCTGAGTTATTCCCAGAGTGGCCCATCTAAGCCTCTACTGACATTCCAAAACATGTGATTTACTTAAAAATTGTGTGTATTGAGTGAATGTTAATTAGATAGTGTTTTAAGTAATTAAATACACAGAGGGGAATAACACCCATATGGTTATTGTTATTATCAGTGTAGTTCATCCACACATTGCTAAAGTGTTTTTTTGCTGATTTGAGAGCAGGAACCATTTTTGGAGCCACGAACTCCCGAGAACTTGTGTCTAGTGGCTGATAAACCAGAGAGCTCTGATCAACCAATGGATGAAGAGTTATCTGTGGACAGGTATTTATTTTGAGCTTTGTTATTCAGTAAATTGCTGATTTACTTAACTCTATCACTTTTGTGATTACCAGGGATATTGAAATTTCTTTGTCAGAAAAAACAAAGCCTGTAGACAATGGAGATTATGAAATTGTTCCAATTCCTCTAGGGCCACCTGACACTTTAGAGGAACATGCTGAGATTGTTCAGAGCACAACAAATTGTTCATCATCAGAAAAATCTCTATTCCTGGAGGAAGTTGATTGTGATGCACCCGAGGGTTAGTCAAATTCATATTCGGGTTATCATTTTTCCACCATGGACACACACCTTTTTTGAATTTCAATTTAAAAATCTCATTTTGAAGATGTTTGACTTGTGAGTAAACCACAGTTGTATTAGTAAATATGAAACTTAAGCACAAACAATGAAATTAGTAATCAATCTACATATCACTCTTCTCTAGGATGTCTGAACATTATTACATGCATAATTTCTTCTTACATGAATGCACTTTGAACTTATTTTTTAGTTGTGTCATTCCTAGTGTAATAACTGAGTATACCATGAAGGGCTAAATTCCCAAAACTCGTAAGCACATTTTGTAGATATTTTAGCAATTTCACTTTGAAAAGGTTAATTAGCTCTCACCTAAGGAAACATTTACTTGAGTGTGAGCATTGAAGATGGAGCTCCAGACTCATTAAAAGTCTAAAAACAAATAATTTGTGTCATCTTAGCTCTTAAGATATAGATGTAGCCATGCACTGCTGGTGTTGAAGCTTCATTCTACCTGTTTGTTATTTGTCTAGTCTCCTACCTCTTTTCTGTTTTACGGATTATACTACTGAATATGTTTTTTTCATAATTACTGCAACCAATATTTTTATTTTAGTTCTAAATCTACTTACAATCTACTCTAAAACTAGTATTTTATACATGCAGTCCCAAAAGGCTACACAATGGTTGCTGAATCTAAGTTTCCGGTATCATAATCTCTCCATGATTTCTTAACTTCTTTTGTTCTATTGCGCTTAGTTGCAATGAGTTTATATTCAGACTAATTATTTGGTAAATGTAATGCATAACCTAAAAGCAAGTTGATGCACCTTTTACAGTAATTATGCTGTCAATATTTCTCATCTTTTGCAACACAGGTGAATGTGGAAAAGTTCTTCGATCTCTTCTTTTCAAATGATGGTGTTGGTTTCCAAGAGTCCTTTCATACAAAGTGTGGGGATAAAGGTAGCTGTTCACAAGGCTCCATAACAATAAAATTATTATGCATGCACGTGTTTCCTCAGATTGTTGTTGAGCTGAAACTTTGATGGATCAGTGAACCACCTCATGTGCCTTTTTTTTATTTATGATCGTATTCTAGATTTCAAATGCACCCAGTGGGTCCCTTGTGAGCAACTTGGCCGCACCCGAAATCTATCATTTCAGCATCCAATTAAAGTTTATTTGGGTAAGTCTCAGTTTTAAGTATGACCAAATGCACATGTAAATTTTCATACTAGTTTTTGTTCTTAAATCTTATTGGTGGGGCCTCATTTAGGTGCAAAATTTGGTAGCTGTCACGAGCTTCAGAAATATCAACTTTACAGAAATAGGTACACTCTTCTGACACTTTAGTTTGTAATTGGTGTCAATGTGTTATTATTTCCTACACTTTTGATTTTCTTTCCATGAATATTTAGTCACCTTGTGGTTGAGACTTGTCAAAAAGTGAATGATGTACCTTACGGAGATTATTTTCAAGTGGAGGTAATTGCTAGACCTTGCTGATGCTTCAACTACAGTGTTTTTTTGGAAATTTAAAGGTAATGGATGCCAAGATGTTTCATATTTCTTTTCTATGTTATTTGTAATGTCACAGGGGCTTTGGGATGTTACAAGAGATGGTAGTGAAGGATGTATTCTGAAGGTGTACACAAATGTGGCCTTTTCCAAGAAAACAATGTGGAAAGGTGCAGTTCTTTTCTTTTTAGATCTATTCATAGAAAGGGTAACATGAAAAAATAAATATAAAAATTGCAGTATCACTGTATAACCCCTGTCTCTAAAAAAGGAATCCTATTTGAGTAAGCTACAACTTTTTATTTTTAGTCAACTGACTCAACTGAATCAAGGTACAAGCTTTTACGAGGTATAAATGGCCACTTATCCCCCACATTTTCTCCAAGCCTTCCAGTAAAGAGTATAATTTTGAGCTAATCTCCATAAAACTTCTTTTCTAGATTTACTGGGGTCATCACTCTTTGCATGACTCTCAAAAATAAATAAATTAGATATTTAAAATCATGCTTTTTGGACAAAAAGTTCTTGAAACTGGACCTCTTTTTTGTGTGGGGTGGGGACGGATGTATGGATAGAGCTCTTTATCTATGATGGTTGTATTAGTATTGTAATCTTCCCCTTTCATCTCTAAAGCTTGAAACAAACTAGGAGAGCATAAACTATATGTTATGGAGTCTTAAACAAACGTGTAAAAACAATGGCAGGGAAGATATTGCAGTCCACACTTGAAGAATGTGAGAATGTTTTTGGCATTTGGATTGAACTGGTATTTTCCGTTCTTTTCTTTTTCTGCTTATGGCTGGATCACTGTTGTTCAATTGTTCATCAGGGGCCTCCTCCTCTGGCAGGCACATGAATTGTTGAAGCAAAAGAAGCTTGAGAAGGAACAGGGTATTGTTGCTTAAGATGCTTTGCTCTCGTATGTACATACCAAAAACCTCATCAACTAACACCCCACCCCCACCCCGCTTGCAGCTAATTCAAATCCAAGTGATCAAGGTGACATGGAAAAGCAAGTGGGAGTAGATGCATGCGAGAGAAAGTCAAATGGTGCAACTGGAACATTAATATCAGAGAAATTGCCTGACTTGAGTAATACGAACCAGCAAGAAAGGTGTTCCGGGTCTGCATCCGCGCCATATTTGTTCAGATATTTCAACTCAAGATTTTGTTCGTTGCTGAAATCTCAGAGCCAACTCTATGTGCTCCTGGTTGTGGGTATTGCTGTGGTGCTCTTCCTAATGCAGGTAAACCCTTTTTTCCTTGGAAATATTTGCTGCATCGTGGCAGGTTAAATGCCTACATTTTTGTGTGGTTTGAGGGAGAAAGTTATGTGAGAAAGAGAAGGAGAAAAGACAAAAAGAGAGCTAAGAGTTAGAGCGGGATGTTTGAAACTCCGTATAAGAGAGAGAATTAAGAAAGAAGTGTGTGTGTGTGGGGGGGGGGGGGTAATTGTATTTCTAAAAGACAATAATGCCCTCATTAGAAATACATGCACTCTGTCTTAAATCTAGGAAAGGTTATAAGTGAGAAAATGAAAATAAGGAAACGGTCTTGGCCTCATTTCTTTTGGGGGAGAGTGCATCACAGTTTGACTTTTTTGGTCAAACTGTGTTACACTCTTACCACAATTTGTGAGAAAAATATTTTAGTTAATGCAAATTTAGTAAAGTTGAGTTCATTTTAAAATATAGTTTTGATATATCAAAATTGTATAACATTTATTTATTTAAAACTATATTTAATTTATGGTCAAAGTGTTGTCCAATTTGACAAAAAAGTCAAACTCTGAGGTTCTTTTTGGGACACAGGGAGTATTAAACAAGGTTGAGTATGTCTTCTCTCCCCAACTTACATATTTCACCATACGAAAGAGGAACACACTTAAACTTTATTGCACAATTCTCACCCAATTTTACTAACATTATGTTTGGTTCAAGGAATTAGGAAGGAAAGGAAGAGAAAATGATTTCTCTCCTTTTCCTCACCAAAATGAAATCATGTTTTCCCTCTTAGCTTATTTTAGCTTATCATTTTCTTTCCCTTCCATTTTTCTTTTCTTTTCCTCCTTAACCAAACACGAAAAATGGTTTTCCATATCATTTTCTTTTCTTTTCCCTCTCAAATTCCTTGAACCAAACATAATGTAAGCGAAGGATGTACAAAAATAAGAAACTTCGCAAACTAAAACTACTTAATAGTATGAAATTCGTGAGTATAAGCTAGTTATTGTTCACTAGGCTATATAGCCTCCCAGAAACTTTACACTATGTTTGGTTCAAAGATTTTGAAAGGAAAAAAAAAGAAAATGATTTTCTCTTATTTTCCTCACCAAAATGGAAGGAATTTGATTTTCCCTCTTAATATATTTTGTCTTCTCATTTCATTTTCCTTCCACTTTTCTTTTCTTTTCCTCTCTATCCAAACAAGAAAAATTATTTTCCATCCCATTTTCTTTTCTTTTTCATTTCAAATTCCTTGAACCAAACATACACTTAGTGTCTTTTACCGAGAAAGGGAGTGAATTTTTAGTATTGTTTGGTATAAAGAGAAATAGGAACATTCTTTTTTCAATGTGTGCGCACTTGCTGTTGCAGTTGAGCATAATTGTACTACTGAGTAGGCCACAACAGATCCACGTGATTTCTCAAGGCGATTGTAGCGTCGTGCATGGAATGGAGAGGAGGGGGACGGAGACGCTTGGGTTTATCGAAAACCAGGTCAACCATCTCAAAGAAGAGATGGTTCTGGTGGAGACGATGCTGGACAAAATGCAGTCCCAGTATGGGTTGCTCAAAGCGAAATTGACTGAATTGGAACAGATCGGGAAGCACCACCGGAAATGATCAACGCCGTCTGGGAAATCCTTCTTCTGGTTTGGTACATAAATAAATAAAAAAGATACAGTAAAATTACTTGCACATATAACGTGTGTTGTTTGTGCCCGTGGGGATTGGATTATTACATGCATAGTGTTAAAGATGAATAGTGTCTATGTGCTAATCTTTGTTCCCAATGTGTCTGTTTGGTAATAACGTTAGAGATTAGCATTAACGTTTTGAAAAGGCTATCTACGGGTAGCGTTTAGCATTAACATTTTCAAAGTAATCTACACCGTTAAAAGTTTATCCAAAATGCTGATGCTAATCTCTAACGCTATTCTCAAACATGTTCAATATCTCCTCCATTAGGGAGTCTTAGAGTTCAGTTTGGCAAGACCTTGTGGTTGAAATTACTGAAATTGTTGTTGAGATGGCTAAATTTGTTCAATTATCTAAAATTAATGTTTTAAAAATATATTAACAATCAACTTTAGAAAATACTCCCTCCGTCCTAAAATGATCTTCCTATTCACTATTCACATGGTCAAACTTTAATCACTTCTTTTTTACTTATTTTCGTTAGTTATTTGATAAAATAATATAGTCATGTCACCTCTTGTTTTGTAGAATTTTTAATGTAGTTTCAAAATATATAATTTTTATTTTTTAATTTTATACTTATAATCAAATAAATTGAATTGAAAATAATTTCAGTCAAACCTTGTAAACCGGACTGGGAAGATCATTATAGGACGGAGGAGGTAATACTTTCCATTCTATAATTATTTTCTTTTTTTGTTTTGTTTGGATTGTCCTAATTTTTTCCCATTTTTATTTTGCGATTTACTCTGTATATGTTTATATCATGCTTCCTTCGTCCCAAATTGTTTACAAATTAATAGGGTAATAAAAAGTAAAAATTACACCGTTCAAAAGTATATCAAAAATTTTACATAACAAGATGCGACAAAAAATTTTATTTTATCAGATGGTCAATCAAAATGAGTTAACAAAGAAAAGTTATCGAAATGTCAAAATAGTAATTGTAACATCCTTTTTGGGACGAAGAGAGTAGTATAGGAAAAAACTAACATCATACCTTGTAAAAGTTTTTGAACAAAAAACATCATAGTTTTGGGGTGAACAAAATAAGCGCATCTTTATACGACAAATAGTGATTTGAAAAAATAAAACTCGACAAATACATTGGGACAGAGATCATATGTATATACATGGAGAAAAGATATCCCCATTGATCTTTGAACAAGGATCTCTCGTACCACAATTGTTCTATCACCTTATATGCCTAACGTTTATTCGTGGTTGGAGAATTAACTTAGGGTCATGCTAGAGTGTCACCACATGTGTACTATCATGAGTGCCTCCATATTTTACACAAACACATACAGACGATTATCGGCTCTGTGTGTAGCATTCATGTGGTAGCATTTCATTTCAATTCATGTATTTCAATTTTAAAATTTGAAATCTTGAATTTCAAATGACAAGAGGGGGTGTATGAATTTCAAATTAACCTTTGTTATAAATGTGAAAAATTTGATCCAAATCCAAATTTACATTTTTTAAGTTTTCCAAACATGGAATTTGAGTCAAATCAAAATTTGAAATCCAAATTCAAGTTTTCAAACATACGATTAGAGAATTTTGAAATTCGAAATGATTGATACACGTTGTGTTATAGCACATATTCTCTCCGTCCATTAAAAAACTTCCCACTTTTGTTTTCTGTCCCTCCATAAATAAACTTCTCATTTCTATTTTAGGTAGTTTTTTGTTTGTAAGATGTCTTATTTACCCTTAACTCCATCCCAATAACCCACCTCATCACTCCTCCCCCAAACCAAATGTCGTCCATCTCGTCCCCTTCTTTCTCCTTATTTCGTCCATCTTATCCCCCTTCTTCACCCATCTTCTTTCTTTCGTTTCTTCCGTCATTTTTTTCTTTCTTTATTTTTCTTTCATTCTTCATTTATTCAATTATTCTTTCATTCTCCCTCTTCCTCTAGAGAGTGTATATGGTACATCCAGATGTACCTAGAAATAGGTACATCCAGGTAGTACTCATTCTGAAGTAAAGTGGTATTCATTCTCGTATCAATATAAGCATTAATTTTAAAAATCATTTACTCATTCTGAAAAGACGTAGTACTCATTTTCACACAGTTCTAGAGTATTCATTTACGAATAATCTAATACACATTCTAAAACCTAGTAGTACTCAAATCCACATAACTTAGTACTCATTCTTCGACTACTTATCATAGTTCATGCCCTAACCTCTATTCCCAAGATCTTGAATTCTGCATAACCTGGAGATAGAACGGAAGAACAAATCTTCACCATCATCATCATCACCACCCATCATCCCAAAATCGAACGGAAATCGAACAGAAGAACAAATCTTCACATCATCATCGATCATCATCGTCGTCGTCGATTCGCACAACATCACAGATCCTCGCGAATTTCCCATCGGCTAGCCTCCTTCATCGCCCTTCATCGCTGATTCCTTCCCGTTCGCCCCTATTAAACGCTGGCTGTACCTGGTACAGCCGGATGTATAATATAATTTGCGCTTCCTCTACTTCTTTTTCTGATTTTTTTCGTTTTCTCCCGTCTTTTTTTTTCTTTCTTCTTCAAAGGCAATGTTCCCATGACATTGGAAACCAATGTCATGGGATGACCCGGGGGCGCTGTGGTGCCCCGTTCATAAAATTGATGGTTTCTATCCCTTCTAACCCCCCGGTAAACCCCCCACCCTGCCCCGATCCGAACACACCCCCACTCCTTCAATTGCACCCACAAGTTCATTTTGTCTTTGGAGTCAAAAATTGACTCCAAAGACAAAATGAACTTGTGGGGTGCAATTGAAGGGGGTGGGGGGGTTTACCGGGGTTAGAAGGGGTAGGAACCGTCAATTTTACGAACGGGGCACCAGAGCGCCCCTGGGTCATCCCATGACATTGGTTACCAATGTCATGGGAACCTTGGTGCTTCTTCAATCCTTTTCTCTTTTTTCCTTCTTTTTCTTATTCCTTCTCCCCCCGGACCATGACACAAAAGGATTGTATCTTCACCGGAGTTAGATTGTCACCCCACTACTAGATTTGACCAGATCTACATCTCCACGAAGGTGACAATTCATTTTCCCAGATCTACCATGGGGAAGTCCGATTAGATCTCTGCGGTGAAGGGGTTGGGATGGCGGGGGTTGCGGACTTGCAGGTCTGCGACAGCGGCAAGTGGGGGGCGGGGGTAGGGGGTTGCAATCGCGGGGATTGCGATAGAGGAAGGTTGTGAAGGCCAGGGGAAGGGCGGTGACAAGAACATAGGCAGTGGTGTCGAAGAGTGGTCGGTCGGTGAACCGCCGGTGGTGTTGGCAACACCGGTAAATGGCTTATGCTGTGGAGAGGGCAAATAGGTTGAGGGGTATAATGGGAAAGTCAATACAATTTTCATCACACATAAATTTGTGTGCCGGGTCAAACCGGGAAATTTTTTTCTGGACGGAGGGAGTATTCATTCTTGAATTACGATCTATTTATTGCTTTTGTAACAATCATTTGTGATCATTTTAAAAATTAATTAGGGTTTATTCTCTTCATTTGATCTGATCTAAATTTAATTTGTTCTAATAAAAAAGCAATAGGTAATACGAATAATTTAAAGATAACAAACTCTTACTCTGTATTTTTTATCTGTTATCTAACTTTTTAAGTCACTTTATCTCAAATTAAGTTTTTTGTTTTTCACAATTCATGTGGTCAAATCTTATTTATCTTTTTGCTCTATTTTCATTATTCATTTGATAAACCACTCTGGTTTGATAATCACTCTCTTTGAATGGCGACAGAGGACAATGTTTCAGTTGGAATATTTACATGCTCCGTTCACAAAATTTCATAACTCATACGCCTCGATAAACCCTCACCTAGTGCCAATCTTAATTTATCCTCCTGTCCACATCAATTACGGGATGTAAGTTTAATTGATTTTGAAATTAAAAATTTGACTTCAAAATCGGTAGGATGAATGGATTGAAGTCGGGACCCATCAAACATAGTGGACATATACACTACTCATCCGGCTAGTGTATCATAGTCCCTCCATTCACAAATAAATTTTTCGTTGTGCGTTAGGATATTTGATTAAAGTTATTTTCAAATCATTTTATATGAAAAATGATGTAAAATTTAAAAATGAAAATTACATATTTAAAAGTATATTAAAAAATTTACAAAATTAGAGGTAACATGACTATATTATTTTATTAAATGAGTGAAGAAAATAAGTCAACAAAATGAATAAAATTTGGTTATGTGATTAATAAACTAGAAGTTTATTTATGGAAATGGAGATTATACACTACATAACAAACAACAATTTATGCAACGCATCAAAAGACCTGTGGAGTGAAGTATGCGCCACGCCATTGGGACTAGATCACCACCAGGACCATGCTACACTTACCTACACTTACGCCACAAAATATACCTCATTTGTACATCATAGGTTTGCACAAACATTTCGATATGGTTTACACCGACATAAGTATTGGTGCGTTAATAAAAATTCACACGGACACAAATGTTGGTACATTTATCAAATATCAAAACTGCGGGTACAAATTGACTTACAAAACTTGGGTACCACCATTCCCACTTCACTCGAGGATCAGAAAGTTCAACCAAAAGCAACGGCAATGTGGGATCTCAGAAACATACACCGCAAAACGAAGTCGGGGAAGATGACTCTTACCGGCTTTTATTCGTAAGGGGCAAAGTCTCTCTGCAATTGCGCCTTGTGATTTTCTTTCAGCTCTTCTTCTCCCCCTCACCATGTTTTAATTTCTATGCTTGTTTTTTGGATTTGAGGAATATTTGCATAACAAAAATCTGTAGAACGAATGCAATTGCTTTGATAATTCATAAACAACACCGGATCTACAGCAGTTGATCTCGTGATCGGCTGGAAATTAAAGTTTCAGTGATTGAAATTCAGTATCGAGCGTTTGCATTTTCATGTGATTGGCATCGATTATCTATTCTCCCTGTATGTGAACAAGAGGTAATTCCAATTGCAATTTAAGACCATATGTGTGTGTGTGTATGTATATGTATATGTATGTATGTATGTATATATTCATTGTGTTTGACTGTAGTGAGTACATTGGGGTTCATGATGATGTTCCTTATAACTCTCTAAAGGAGGGAATGATACTCCCATATAGGAAAAATGGGTTTCTAGTATGAAGAATAAACCTAATTTTGAATGTTTAATTTTTCATTCTACTTTTTTCCAGTGGGGGTAGCAATTGCTGGTGCGCATTCATAGCATAATTGATAATGATTTTGCTTAGTGATATATGGCTACACTTTAACTGTTGAGTTGCATAGTTTACCACATCTTCTTATAAATTAACTACATACTAGTTTCTTTGGCGCCTGTCAAAAGATTCACCCAAAAAAAGAGAAAAAGCTTTAAGGGTGTGGAACATGTAATTGCTATCTTGAAGTGAAAAACAAGTCTTGGTTTCTCCCAAACGTGCGTACAGAGTTATAGAGAGCGTCTTTTATTAAATTATACATATAAGAGTTGCATTACAAAGATGGCTGGTTTACTAGCTAGTAGTGCCGGACAACATGGCAAACAACATAGAATGAAAATCTAAAGGATAAAATTCACCTATTAGAAACTCTCCCAGGCTGGGGGTTACCGTGCATCGTTTGACTGCTTCATTGATTTATTTTCAATGTGTCTATGAAACTTGTTGCCGTGATATCGTTGCCATCGATGAAGTTAAGGAAATCACTAAAGCTTGCTTCTATGTAGGATGACCGGTTGCTCCTATCCACAAGTGGTGGTGCAGGTCCCACTTTCTTTTCCAGAGCCAGACTGTGCAGGCTAGCAATGGAAATGCGATACTTTTCCGAGTTCACTGTTGCTCTGTGGATGACAGATTTGTGCATCCCATTGCTCAGCACCTCCATTTGATCTCCCAATTGCACAATTAGTGCCCCATCTATAACTGGGACAGGATGCCATATCTTATCCTGGTCCATGATTTGAAGCCCTTGCTGATTTTGAAGTAAGATTGATAGCAAACTGTAATCGGTGTGAGGTGGTAAGCCTAATGCAAGTTCTGGTTCGGGGCATACTGGATAGTAGTTGACAGCCATGACTTGGGAGCCTTCTTCAATGTCTTCTTTTAAGTAAGTGGGTTGCAAATCTAAACTCTCAAATATCAGTTCCATTAGCATCTTTTGCAATTCTTGCACTGCCTTTGCATAGTTCCCCATTTGCTCCCTGGATCAGAAAATGAAGTTGTGTTATGTGCTCCATGATTAATGTTGAAGATATTTAATTTATATGTGACAAATAGAATGCTGACAATGTTTTCTTGCGTGGATCTGAGGATCCCTTTTGTCTACCTGAAACTTTATTCTCGGAAGATATGTAAATGTTTTTCATCTTCAAAGAAATATTAGATTTTTGAAGGAAAAATATTTTGCTGGATGCTTTAGAAATCATTTTCCACAACGAATTATTTTTCTCCATACAAATGGAGCCATAGTTTCCTATTGAAGAGTAGCAGTGAACAAGAGATGGAAGAGTAACTCACCTGTAGCATGCAGGGTTTAAAGGCCACAAATCAACCCAGGCAGAGATTGGATTGCAGTAGTGCTTGAGGAAGTCTCTCCAAAAGTGGACTCTATCTTGGACATGGTTTAGACTGGTGCCGTATCGCACTGGTTTCCAAACACTACCTGACATCAGCGGTATTTTCTCTTCACTTGGCAAATTAAAGAATGCCTTTGCTGCATCTAAGGCTCCATTCATGACCAAAGGTGAGATTTTGTGGTTGATGACCTGCATATAATCTGTTTTTGAGTGCTTGCTTTGGTCTTTGTTTATAATCCATGCATGCATGTCATATATGGACTTGTTGTCCCACTTAGGCACTTCATAAATCATGCTCACTCAACTGGGTTGTTGTTGTTGTTGTTGTTGTTGTTACCCAAGATGAAGTTTATTTTGACATCTTAATATGCATCTTAAATGCTCTGTGAAACACTGAGACATGCTACTCATACTTCGTAATACCCAAGATGTTTGGACATATTTGCTTAGTAGTAGTAGTAGTAGTAGAAACAATTGCTCTCTGCAGGGTTGTTTGGAAGAAATGGGAAGATTTTGGAGGGAAGAGCATATACCTTGATAAATATATTTGTTTCTAATAAAAAAAGGATTAAATGTGATAGGTCCTCTAATACCTGCACCCATACAGACCCATACTGTCATACATGCCAATTACTCAACACACAGGAGTATGTTTTTTTTTATTTTTTAAAGTAATGTTGCACATACCTGGAAGAAACCCAGATTTTTGCAGGCGGTGCGCACTTCCTCAACCACACAAGAGCGCATCCGAGGGTGTTTGATGGCGGAAAGATCAATGACGGGCAAGTTATAACCAGAGGGGCTGGCGGTGCTTCTGGTGCAGCCGGGGCGCTGTGATGGCGGCAGCACATAGCTCTCCGGGAGATGGCTCAACCCCCTTTGTGTAAGCGCCGTCACGCTAGTAAAAGAGGGCGTCGCTAAAACAGAGCTCTCCATCAAGAACCAAAATGGTGCACTGCTCTTTAATTTATGCACACAAACCTTGAAAGCAAAAAGATGTGTGTGTGTGTGTGTTTTGGCATTTCAGCTCATCCCTATTTATATGGAAAGAGATATTTGCCTTGTTAATTGTTTGTTTATGTGGCACTAACGTGTTAGAAGATGGTAATATAATAAGGATAAAGCTACTTGTACTCCAACATTTTGTACCCCAATTTGTACCCGTAGTTTTGCACCAACATTTTGTGCTGGTGTAAAACTAATTTTTGTTAATGTACCAACACTTTGTGTCCGTGTAAATTTTTGTTAACGCACCAACATTTGTGTCGGTGTAAACCATCAAAATGTTTGTGTATAAGTGCAGTGTACAAATGAAGTATAATTTTTGGTGTAAATGTAGCTACTACTCTATGTAGGTTGCAGGATGTGATTTGGTCACGGCTGAGTTCAACAAGAGTGGGAGCCACAAGCGGTACAATACACTTGAAAGCCTGAAACCAGACTCCAGGAGTCAACGGTTTTGGGTAAACCATGTTGCGGCGCAGATAAGTACGGAGTAGCATTATGGTTCACCAAAGTTCTTTTTTATTTTGTTTTTACGTGCAAAACGCCAAAACCCCGTCTTTGTCTTTTTAAATACGGAGTACTCTGTTTAATTTTATTTTCAAATGAGTATAAAAATAAAAAATAAAGCTTACAGATTTGGAAATTACATTAGAAGTTATACAAAATATGTGACGATAGAAAATATTTTATTTTATCAAATGACTAATAAATAAGAAGGGTGTTGGTGAACGAAGGGAGGAAGTATTATTTTTGAGTTGCTTAATTTTGAAGGCAACATTATTTATTCATTTACTAGATTTTGTCAAGCGCCAACGCACATGCTAGATCATACTATAGATGAAAAGGCATAGATTGTTGGTGTCGGTTAAGTATTGTCGGATTAAATATTACTCCCTCCATCCCAAATTATTTACAAGTTTTTACAGCAATCGCGAGAATTTTTGTTTATTTCTACAATTTCATTGGTTATTTGATAAAATAAAATATTCTTGACACCTCTTATTTCGAAGTTTAATTCTTGACACCTCTTGAAATAAAATAAAATACAGTAATATCTAAGTTTAATTTCTCTAAGTTTACATATCAAAAAATTACATGAAAAGTTTTTAAAATAAGAGGTGTCAAGAGTATTTTATTTTACCAAATAAACTATGAAAGCGTAGAAATAAACAAAAGCTCCCGTGACTACCGAAAAAGCAAATGTGACAAATATTTTGGGATGAAGTAAAAATGTTACGGATAAATTGTTTAAATGGGAGAAATGTTGCAAATGATCCCCTATTATTGTTTTTAGACGAAAAGTAGTGTATAGGTATGTTCTCATTTGACTTCTCGCAAATGACATTTCGATCATTAATATCTAAATTATAAAAATATTTTATTTTATACTCCCTCTATCTCTAAAAATATTTGTCACACTTGTATTTCTGAGGTAAAATATCAAGTTTTTTCAATTTATTTTATTCACATATTGGTGTAGAAATAAAAAATAAAATTTACATATAAAAACTCTACATGAAAAGTTCTTCGAAATAAGACGGCATGGACTTGTACGTGTACGTCGGATGGCTTGGACATCTATGCTATGGATCGTGGGTCGATTGAGTCATTTGGGCGAGAACTTAGAGGCTGTTTGTTTCAGCCTCTTAATGGTTCAGATGTCTGAATGATTCAGCACTTAATAGTTCAGACTGTTTGTTTCAGCCTCTTAATGGTTCAGATGTCTGAATGGTTAAGAGATTTGCCTCTGAATGGTTAAGTATTATACAGAGTCTGAATGGTTAAGAGTTGTTATCTGAATTGATCAGACATTTGCCTCTGAATAGTGAAGCAATATACTAGCTCTTAATGGTTCAGACCTCTTACTGGTTCAGCACTTAATGATTCAGACCTCTTACTGGTTCAGCACTTACCCATTCAGAAGTTGCCAAACAGCCCCTTAGTATAATAAATGGCAATCTTTAAAATTGGGCTCTTAGATCAATTAATCTAAATTAAAGTTAGACCGTCAGATCTAACATTTTGGAGGGAAAATTATTTTGAAGGTTACTCAATTTTGTATCTATTTATATATATATATATATATATATATATATATATATATATATATAATATATATATATATATATATATATATATATATATATATATATGTATATGTATGTGTGTATGTATGTATGTATGTATGTATGTATGTGTATATATATATATATATATATATATATATATATATATATATATAAACATTTTATATTTTTTAAATACATTTTAAAGTTAATTATTAGTAAAACTAATTACAAATAGCATTAAATTTTTAAAAATGATTTTAAAATTAGTTTTTATTCTTAGTTTAGGTTATTTATTTAAATACGAAGTTGACGAATTGAAATATGTACACCGCTACTTGTAGTATGAAAAGTATGAAATTGATAGTATCTGATGTGACACTGATGTATATGAAAGAGATAATACACTATAAAAAGTATGGAAGTATCTATTTTTTCTTTTTTTCCAAATGTCTCAATTGACTTTAAAAGTATTAAAACTAAAATATAATGTTAATACCTTTTATACACACACATCCATACAACAACGACCCAGTAGAATTATGAATACATACTTTGTATACACACACATGTAATAATTATAACAATTAGGAATAAAACAAAAAAACCATAAAATATTTCTTTAGCCATCTTCATGTTCCACTTGATAGTTACCTGATAAAAAATGTAGAAGAATATATTGAATTGGGGATGAGGTACTTAATTAATGCATTACATTTTGCTATAAATTTAGTTGTACATCATATATGAATATAAACCGGGATGTCACTACTGGTGCCACTGCGTTTTTGGAGTACTCTTTTCATCTCAGTATATTTGTTTAGTTTGATTTTTTCGAGCTAGATGGAATAAATTTTGAACTTCAATTAAATTGAAATTGGAATGTATATTAATATAATAATGATTTTATTAGATTTATGTTGTTGGAAACATTCAAAATTTTATACCATCATACAAATAAGCAAAACAAATTAAGATCAATAGAAACTCGATCAAAGTTTGTTCTTATGTAAAATTTGCACTAAATAGGACTAAAACATAATGACTTTCCCAATGTAAGACTTGAACTTTTTTATTCCCTAAATATGATTTAATAATGACCTAGTGGAAGGAATAATGTCCAGTAATGATGGACATTTACTTGAATAATGACTAATTGATAATGACCAAAAGTCCTACATTGGAAAATAAAAACATGTGGTCTTATATTAGGAAAGTCATTATGTTTTAGTCCTATTTAGGTAAATTTTTCTTGTTCTATCCGACTCGAAAAAAATAAACTAAACAAATATGCCGAGACAAACCTAGTAGCACATATTAGGCCACTCTCTTTGAATGGTCACGGAAAACACTGCGTCTATACGATACTCCTTTTGTAAAATTAACGGATAGCTCTTAGTACACCCTTCACCTAGTCCCGACGTCAACCTATCCCACAACCTTGTCCATTGCACGGTAGGGCAGGGAGGGCACTGTTCCAGCCCACTTCCCCGACTCCGGCCGCATAATATCACTCTCCGGCAACCCCGCCCTTCCCTAGCTCTCCGTCGCCGTGAAAGCCTTCAATGTAAACTGTTTCCAACTCGACGGAGATGAAAACCCCGGCGTCGAAATCGCGGCTGCTCCACGGACGTCTCAGAGCGCCGTTGGCGAGACGGTGAGCGATTCCCCGGTGAATACTACGCCGCCGGTGCGGATTCCATCCGAAACGACGGGACAGGACGCCGGCGAAGAAGCGGAACGCGTCTTCGTGAGAAGCCAGGGCGTGATGTGGGTAAAATTCTTCTGAAGCGTGTTCGACGCCGGAACAACCGGAACTCGTCGGAGTTTCCGACGGCGGCGGCGTGCCGTCACAGAACCTATGGCGCATCCGTATGAGTAGTACGCTGCGTTGGCGGCGGAAGGGAGAGATGAGCAGCTGACGTGTCAGGTTTTCTCTGATCTCCATATTCCTTATTATTGTTAGCTAGTGTAGTATTTCGAATTAGTTTAATCAATGTTTAAATTAAGAGTAGTTAAATAGAGATTACTTTCAATCCTATTTGAACTCTGATTTTTAAAACTCCATATCTAAATAGATTATTTTCAATCCTACTAATATTTCGAATATATTGTAATAAAATTATTACGGTACAAAACTAATAGTAGGGGTTCTTAATAAAATAATGAGTAATTTTAAAAATAGCCTTTTATAACAAAAAAGATCAATAAATAGTATTCCCTCCGATCTAAAAAACTCTTTCTCTTTCTTTTTTTTACTTTCAACAAAATAATTCCATTTTCTATTAAAAAATCATTTTTACCCTTACCTTTTGATACCCTACCTATCACATCATATTTTTTCTCTAATACTCAATTCATCACATCTTACTTTTACTCATCACATCAAGGGCAAAATTGGAAGTCAACTACAATTTAACACTTCCTTTTTTTTGCACAAAGTCAAAATAGGAACACTTTTATAGAACGGAGGGAGTACTACACTTTAAAATATTGCATTCGTGGTTTGTGATATTTGAAAACTATTTTATAATTAATCTTTTGTGGCTAGACTATATATGAAAAATGATATTTAAGTTAAAAAACTGCTTATAGAACATAATGATTTTCAAATAGGAAAAATGCTTCGTTTACCTCCAAACTCTTCAAAAATTGTACGGTTTACCCATTAACTTTAAAGTGCACCGTTTACCCCGAACTTTTCGAAAATTACTCGATTTACTCCGAACAATAAAATATATACTAAATACCCTTGGACAATTTAAAATGTGGCACCGTTGGTCATAAAAATGCTAGATATGGAGTGTGTTGCATAATTTGGCTGCATATATAATTTATTTAAAACATTGAACCGTTGATTTTCTGTAAAAAGTCCTAATATTTTTGGCTGCATAAATTGTTTTTTATATTCAATCAGTATCAAATATCTATTATAGAGCTTCATTCGCTATTGTTTGGAAAACGGTGTAGGGGGGATTCTTTTTCTATATTCATGAAACCAGGCGACTCGAGGACTAAGTAAGAAAATAAACTTTCATCTAAAGAAAATCTAAGTACACAAATTCACCTCTGAAAATAAACAGAGGTGTACACAAAATCTAAAGAAAATAACATTCTCGACTTAGTCGTTGAAAATTACCTCTAAACTTTTGGAGAAATACACAAATTCACTTCAAACTATAAAAATTACACTAATGTCATATGAGCTTTTAAAAATATTGAACCAACAGTTCCTCTGTGCAAGATTTAGGGCCGCATTAATCACACATTCATCAATATATTAGTTGGAGTTTCATGAAGATGTCATAAATTAATAAAGAGGTTGATTGATTGATGACGAGCTTTGTAGACTGATGTTTGGCCTTCAAAATCAGTTATCAACGACTAAGTCGAGAATGATTATATAAGGTTTAAAGAGTTTAATAGAAAACAATGTTTGGGAAGGTCACATTGTAGAAGTCATGTATGATACATGACTTTAGATGAATTCATAATTGCACTGGATGAGCATTTGTTTAACGCACTCTAAAATCTGGCACAGAGAGTATTGGTATAATATTTTTAAAAGTTTAGAAGGTATGGATGTAATTTTTTAAATTCATGGGTAATCCATGTAATTTTTAAAAAGTTTAAGAGTAAATTATGTAAAAAATTTCAAACTAATGTCATTTTATGCTTTTCTTAGTTAAAAATATTTGTCTTCAAAATAGATGTTTTTACCATTTAGAGTCTATAACCAAATATAAGAAATTAAAATTATTTTTTGGAATATATTATTTCCTTAACATTTGAACCAAACAAATCTTATGAGTTATATTTTTTTTATTGAGAAGTCAGAGAATAACAAAAAATTCTTTCAACCAAGCACGGGTTATATTATACTTTCTCTGTCCCAAATTATAATGCATGTTTACTATTTACAGGGTCAAACTTCATTCACTTTCTTTCTCTATTTTCGTTAGCAATTTGATAAAATAAAATATTATTGTCACTACTACTTTTGTAGATCTTTTGATGTAATTTTTTAATATGTAATTTTTATTTTTTAATTCTATACCATTTGTCATATAAAATGGTTTGAAATCGTAAACCGAAACAGGCGTTATAAAATGGGACGGAGGTAGTAGTATTAAAAAAATCGAACTTAATTTTCCTATGGGAAGCGAGAACCATCTATCATCAATTGTATCATTTCGCAGAATCTTCAAGCATGAGCTGAATTACTCCGTATAATAAATTGTAAATTAAGGAGTACTAAAGTACGGAAAGAATCAAATTTGTCATTTATGCGGAATTTATCTATTACAATTTGGAATTGGCTCGTTAATTGATACAAAAATTAATACACACGATGATTGCTCTCGTGTCAATTAACACGATAACTCGAATTTTTAGCACATAATTTATTTGAATGAGTAACTTAATTCACGTTTTCCAACTAAAATGATTATTTGGTTCAACTAGATTTACAGAGATTAGTTTAACTCGTGAGACCAAAAAAGAGTATTAAAATTTCTATAGAGTTCATAGATTTTAATACTCCCTCCGTCCTATAATGATCTTCCCAGAGCACTATTCCAATTTCACGGGAATTTATATTTAATTGTGTTTTTTCATGGCCTATATGATAAAATAAAATATTCTTGTCACTACTTGTTTTGTTGAACTTTTGGTGTAGTTTTTAAATATGTATGTTTTATTTTTTATTTCTATACCAATATTTAAATAAAATAGATTGAAAAAACTTGGGATTTTTCTTTATTTTGCAAACCGAGAAGATCATTATATGACGGGGGGAGTATATGGTTTACTAAAGCTACATTTTAGATTTACCATATCATTACAATTTACAAACCATTCATAAAGATCAGAGTCATATCATTTCGCGGGATCTTCAAGCGTGCGCCGAATTACTCCATATATTATCACATTTAACGGCACACGCGCCGAGTTGGCGCTCGAATTCCAGATCTCCCTCGTTGCCGCCGCGGTGTAGATTTTTTTTTCGTTCTCGCCTGAGATTCGGAATCGCCGCCCCGCAGATCGTCTCACTCTCCTCGAATTCCGATCGCGCAGAGCCGTAGATAGAGTATGTGAAGAAGAGAATGGACGAGAAAGGCGGAGAAGGATCTTTCGTGGCAGTTAGGAGAATTTCGCCGGGCCTCGAGAGAAGCAACACTTGTAATTCACCTTCTCTCTCTCTCTCTCTGCTATTTTTGTACAACAATACAATACTTTCCTTTCTAAAATTAACTGATCATTCGTTCAAACGACATCGAAAATAGAAAATTAAATTCTACGTTGACATTTCTATCCATCTCCCTCTCCTTCTCTCTCTCTCTCGACGTTTCTACAGTATCTATTTCTTGCTGTGCTGTGCACTGTATCTCTATCAGATGCTAGATGTATGGTGTCTCTATTTGATGTGAGCTTTGGATCTTTGAATTGGAAATTAGCTTGTGCTTCATGCCTAATTGCATTGACATTTGTGGTGAGTTTGCAATTTGATATCCCCTGTCTCTGGATTTGAATTGATTTTAGTTTGTGCATATATACATTCCTTGTCGCTATTCGAAGTTTTTATTAATATTCTCTCATTTATTATTAGTTGTGAGATTGGTGGGGTATGTGTATAGTGCTGGCCTAGATGCATTGGATCTCAAAATTGTGGACATATTTGGTTTCTTCTATCCAATTTTGTCCATATATCCAACAAGCTTAGGTAATCTGCTTAATGATTACCTGGTAGCTGCTTTACAAGTGGTTCACAGTTTTTTTTTGAAGGTTCAGTTGCTAGATGACAGGCAATATTTTGAACACTTTATGCAATCTATGTATTATTTGGGTAATTTCTGTGTTTTTTTTCCAACTTGGTGCTAAACTTACAGAGCTAGAGTTTCTTATTGTTATTATTATTTTTATTTAGTAGTCATTCATCATTACTGGCAGTATGATGAATTGGAACAAAATGGTTTGGGTGTCTAAGATTTCCTTTTGTCGCAGCGGAGGTTTTGGCAGGATCTGCAGCATGGCTTGGCAGAGGGCTTTCATGTGTTTGCGTTCAGGCGAGAGAGGGTGATATTCGGCCCTCGTTTAATTTTACACCTGCTGAGGTATTATGATTGAGCCAATGAAGCCTATTTATTGTTTCTGCCAATGGTGTAATGAAGCTTAACTGAACTTTGTCAGAAACTCCGATTTTTCATGAACATCACAGAATCCCCTCGGCTCTTCTCCCTATCTTAGATTCATAGGTTTTTTCAAACCTTATTCTCTCTCAAATGTGCTCATTTTGCAGGAACATACACATTTGCACTTTTTATAACACATGCTTGCAGTAGTGCCATTGTTATGTGTAGTTGAAATGCTATATTCTGTCAAGTGTCTGCTTTGTCCAAAATCTAATTACACTATTCAATAGAGGTTTATTGGTTTAAGGCAATGATATTTAACTTTGGTGATGCCAGGAAGAGTGCTTGCATAAGTTGCAGAGCCGTATGGATGTTTCTTACGACAGTACGTATTCAGAACATCAGGTCCACACGTTTTCAATAAATTATGAGCAATTAAAAAATCTACAGAACTGTATTAATGTTTCACATCATTAGTGCTCATTTTCCCTGGTTCTGAGTTCTCACAGGCAGCTTTAAGGGCGTTGTGGGATTCTGCCTTTCCTGGAGAGGAGCTACATGACCTTATATCTGAGCAATGGAAGGAAATGGGCTGGCAAGGAAAAGATCCTTCAACTGACTTCAGGTATATCAGTTCTCTTTTACTCAACAATTGCACTTCACCTTACAGCTTGGCAATTACCCTTCTGAGTGCTTAGTTTAGATTGTGCCGCTGTGAAACTTCTTTCAATGTTGTTTTGTTGTCTGTTTCATGTAGGGGAGGTGGGTTTATATCACTGGAAAATTTATTATACTTCTCGAAGAACTATCCAGTAAGTCCTCTCCACTGTAATTCCTTTTTCTTTTGTTGGATGATATTCATATGGCCTAGAAGATTAATCGGTTTCATCTCTGACTCACAATTGCACTTGGCTGCTGACCAAACACTCATGTTTGTTGCTGACTCACAATTGCACTTGACTGCTGACCAAACAGTCATGTGTTAATTGCTGACTCATAATTGCACTTCCAGGACAAATATTTGAGGATTTTTGCCTATTTCAGTTGCTCTTTTCTTAATTAAAGAATCCCGGGAAATATGTTTCATGTCTTAATGTTAACTTATAAGCCTTTGAAATTGTTAGAAGTGCTTGTTATTGCTTCTATCTAAACTTTGAGTTAAGTAAGGATTTCATAAAAGAAAAAAGTCTATGTCTTCAGGTTCTGGTTGCTATTTCTAGTCTCAATAGGCAGGAGAAGATTCGAATTTGTTAGAGCATTGTTACATCTTTTTAAAGGAGGGAGAGGAATATGTAATGATTGAAGACGTCTCTCTGTCATTGTTTAGAACTATTCTTAATTTTCTGGATCGGTTTTTTTAATAAATTAAGACGAGCAGCAATTCCTGAGGTTGAATACTTCACCTACTCTATGTGTTCTGAAGAGCCTAGTGAAAGGGAAAATCCGTTAGGCCCCGTTTGGTACACGGAATTCAAACTATGGAATTGGAATTGAGGACTTCAATTCCAATTCTCGTGTTTGGTAGTACAAAAATTATGTGGATTTGGAATTGGTAGTGCAAAAAATGAATTGGAATTGGTGAATTCAATTCTATGGAATTGAATCCCATGGAATTTTAATTCCAATTCAATTCCAATTCCATCAATTCCTTGTACCAAACGGACCCTTAAGGATAAATAGTCAAGCAATGAAAACATTTTTAGGAAACTCTTGATGCCTCTTTTCCCTAAACTTAAATATCAGGTGTAGTCGAAGTGGTTATGCAATGTATATTGTATACTATCTACCCCCAACCGCCATTTTTTTAAAAAAGAGTGTAGGCTCTCCACTATATTGCAATGTACTTGCAGAAGTTGTTGCTTGTGACTCTTGGACATTTTGTTTAGTGTCAATAATGCCTATCTTCTTCCAAATTGTCCAAAACATTAATACGCCAAATATGCAAGTGAATATTGGGCTTTTAGTCTTATTTAGTATACTTAAACTTGTCTTGGTTTACAGTAGTGTATTCCATCTGATCATTAATTCTTGTTTTTCTGCTTCCTGATGCAATATTGCAGAAATCCTTTCAAGATCTCCTTCTAAAGCGGGAAGGCAACCGGTCTATGTGGGAATACCCATTCGCTGTTGCTGGTGTCAACATCACATTTATGCTCATCCAGATGCTAGATTTAGAGGCAGGTGCGTATTGCGTTACGTTCCAGTGCGCTTCACATTGAGCATTTATGAACGAAATCCTGAATTAGCAGTTCACATAGTCTGCATATGCTATTTTCTTTTTTAAGAATTAGGGCATTAAAAAATAAATTGTGACTTGAAATAATTTTATTTTCATGCTTTGTGACTTGGATGTTAAGGTAGCCTCAGTAGATCTTTCACTCATATTTTAAGGGAAGCATTTTGTGGGTTCTCATATTGGGAGCACTCTAGCATTTTCATCTAACTTCAGCTAATTTGTGTAATATTTGCAGTAAAACCACTAAGGCTGGTGGGGGCAACCTTCTTGAAATTTCTTGCAGGTAATTAATGGTGTCATTTAAGTGTCTTTTTTAATTTCATGAAAGTTCACTCTTGACTTGGTGAGGCTGAAAGAGTCAGAATGACTCAATTATAAACCCTTTTTTTTCATATGGGCAGATAATGAGTCCGCATTTGATCTTCTGTATTGTATTGCTTTCAAGTTGATGGACCACCAGTGGCTCTCTATGCGAGCATCATATATGGATTTCAACGTATGTATTTTTCTTTCTTCTTTAAGATCTTGTCTTTGGTTCAAAGATTTAGAAAGAAAAAGAAGAGTATATGAGAAATTTTGCTTTAACTTGTCATTTTCTTTTTCTTTCATTTTTTGTTTCTTTGGCTACATTTCAGACTGTGATGAAAGCTACACGGCGACAACTAGAGAAGGAACTTGTGTTGGAAGATGTAAAACGGCTAGAAGACTTGCCCTCTTACAGCCTTCTAATCCATTATTAAGCTGTACACTCCTATAGTCCAATATGAAATTTACTTGAAGAAAAAAATGATCTGTATATATAGCGCTTCCAAACTGCAAGTTTCTGATTCACATTTTCTAGTCTCACCGGAATGAGACTGGAAAATATGCTCTAGCAAATTCTTATCCTGCTTATTAACTGCGTTTGAATCAAAGGAGAAACCAAAACAACAAAAGACAGTATGCATAGGCTCTTAAGGTGTAGATAACATAACATTTTCGCCAAAGTAGAAAGACAAAAAACACAAAGCACCCTTTAATAAAGTTTTACACTCAAAATCCCGAATAACAAGACATCACACAAGAGTTTTGATAAACATCATAATCAAATTAATTCTCATAGATCCAAGGGTGGAGCTCGCTCTTCCATTCAGCAACACCTTCTGGGAACCAAAGTGCAGTTTCCTTCCTGGCGCTCTCAACAGAATCACTTCCATGGATAACGTTCCTACACGTGATAAAGCGCATAAATGAATGTGAAACTCCACTCGAACTGATAATATGAAATCACATATAATGCAGGTAGTAGTCATGTTGGTATGGATGCCAGTTTCGGGATTTCGATTTCAAATTCAAATTTGACCCGTATTCACACGTTTGGAAATCCCAAAAAAATTGGACATGAACGTGGGCAAAATTCCTCTAATTCCTAACGAAGTTCAAGGACACTTCCATATGCTCACCCTTATAATAAGAACTCAAATTTTAGAATTGAAATGCAACTCTAAAAGCAACGAATCCAACCTAGTACACTAATCAAATGGAACATAACATAGGAAAGCAGTAAAATGAATTTTTTACCTCCCAATGTCGATGGCAAAGTCACCACGGATGGTTCCAGGAGCAGACTGCAAGGGGTTTGTGGCTCCAATGATGGTCCTACCGGTTGCAACCACACCTTTTCCCTCCCACACCATTGCCACAACAGGTCCAGAAACAATGTAATCACAGAGACCACTAAAGAATGGCTTTGCAGACAAATCAGCATAATGCTTTTCGGCGAAAGCACGCTCGACGGTGATGAGCTTCAAACCTTCAACGATTACATAAACCTCATATCTTAATCCTCCAAACAATGAACGTTAAAAATAAATTAACTAAAGCATCCAAACTTTTAGATCAAGGCTCTGTTTGGGAAGGGTGTTTTTGACTAGCTTTGGCGATTAGGATACAAATTTAATGGCGTAGATTAATTCTAAAAACACTACCGTCAGACAGCCTTTTCAAAACGCTAAAGCTAATATCTAACACCGATGCCAAACAAGATCCAATTCAGTGCAATAAGTTTCAATGGAAAGAAGCAAAACCTATGTAAAAACACATGCAAGCACTTCTTCACATATTTAGAGGTTGTTTTGGATTGACAACAGCAATAGTTTTTCCAACACAATAGCAAATACTCCCTCCACCCCGCAAAAAAAAACTTTTCTTTCATTCCCTTTTAGAATTTTCCAAAAAACAAAAAATCTCAACTTAGTAGATATTCTATCTTAAATAAATTCCCTTTTACTTGTATGTCAAAATGGACAGAGAGTACTAACTTTGATGATCAAATATTCATATTTCTCATAAGACGATAGATCAAGCTTAAGGATTAGAAACTCCATTAACATCCAGCAAAAAATAAACAACAAATGCGATTCATCAAACCTCTGATCTATCAAAACATTCTAACAATTTCACATAAAACAATCAAATTATAGATCTGCAGACAGATATAATCGCTGCTCCAACCCTAAATCATCCAGAAAACGAAAAGTATTTCAGAAATAAATAATAGCTCAAGAGAGCTGTTACCTTTAAGATAGAAGCCTTTCTTCTCGAACCGGCCAATGATTTCACCAACCTGAAGCAAACAAACGCAACACAAAAACGATTACTCTGCAATTACAAAATAATACTCGTATTCTGCGTTTTGCTACAGAGAAGCTAATGACGGAGACGAACCAGGCCGCGCTGGACGCCATCGGGCTTAATCATGATGAAGGTCTGCTCCATTTCTGAATGACTCTTACGGGAAGCTCCGGGTTCGATCTACCAAACACAGCTCAATCGGGAAAGGAAATGTCGTAAACACAGTGAATGCAGAGAAGATTTTATAGCGAGAAAGGAAGACGGTAAAGCCCTAATTGCACGGATTCGAAAAATAGATATTGGGCTCTGGCCGGCCCGTGATGGGTGAGTTTGTAAGCTCGTTATACTTTGGGCTTTGTTGATTACATAGTCGAAATTGATTATTCAAACCCAGAGTTAAATGTACATATAGTTTTTGTGGTTTTTCATAAGTAGGTTAGTAGTCCTTATACATTTAAAAATTGTAAAATAATTCTTGCGGTAAAAAAAATGATGCATAATTAGTCCTTCTCTAAGAAAAACGTAAAGCACACAGAAAACAAACGTATTGTGTGAAAATATGAAACATGTAACAAAAAAAGAAGTTTAACTTATCAAATTGCCTTCTTCTTCATGATTAAAGTCACTGAATTGTCTTTTTCTAACTCTTTTTTCACACGATTTTACCTTAGAATAAAAGTATTTGAAAAATAGAAAAATGTCGAACTTACATAAGACATTGCACTATGATTCACGAATATCACTATAGAAGAGCTAGAGAATTCGTTGTAAGAGTTAAAATAAAAGATGGAAGAGATTGTACTATAGTTCAAAATTACACATTGTAGTTAAAATTTCAAATTAGTTTTTGTTGTTACATGATAGACATCTTTGCATAATACACGCGTGTTCTGTGCATTTTACGAATTTTCTAATATAAAGACTAATTATGATGTGGTTATTCACTTGTTTGGCCACAAGGACTATTTGATAACTTTTAAGCCATAAAGGAAATCTTTTGCGCATTAGTCCAAAAAATGTTATTAATATATAATTAATTATATATTACAGAGAGGTTACTCACTATTCTTTTGGTCCCGACATATTCAAAAAGATAAAAAAAATTTATACAAAAACAAAAATATTTAAATTTTACAAATAAAGTATATGTTAAATTTTTTTATTTCAAAGTTTCAAACACAATTTATTTTTTGTTTTTAAAACTTTTTTTAAAATGTTGGTTTGAGAAATATTTTTATTATTATTTCACACACACACATTTCTTCTCTTTATTTAAAAGAAGATCAGAAGAGAAAAAACAATAAATAAAAAGAAGACGGGTGTTGGCGCAGATTTTCAAAACCATAGTGGAAGGGACTGGAAACGGAGTTATTCACATAATATTTGAATAATATTTTGTCGAGAGGAGGATTGGCGTATCAATATCAGAACCATGAGGGGCAACGACGTAAGTTTTGAAACAATGATTTGAATGAATAATACACATTTACCAAACCACGGGAAGTGTTGATGCAATAAACTTTAACCTAGATTTTAGACGACTTGCACTGAATCCAAAATGAAACAAATGGAATCAAACTTGAATTAGAAATGAATCGAACACGCCTAATTTGAATTATAATCAAATATTCGAACCCAAGTCGTGGTGCCTGAAAAAATCATAACCGAGACTATTGAGAACTTAGAATGTGTATCTACCCAAATCTAAATCTAATTGAACCATTTGGTATCCAAATTGATATCTATCGAGAGAAAGGAGATTGAATAGATTGAAAGATAAAAAATTACTGGTAGGACAAGCTTGTACAATTTTCTCTACTATATTGGAGATAATAAAACATTAAGTGAAACATACAATTAGTTTTCTCTCATTTCATTTTCTCTTCAAAACAAACAATGCAAAGTGACCCGTTTTGTATTTTATTTCCTTCCATTTTCTTTACTTCAAGTTTGTTCTCGTTCAAACGAAGAAGCTTGTTCACATGTAGTTATCTCTTATTTCATTTTCTTTTCAAAACAAAAGATGCAAAGCGCTTCGCTTTGTGTTTTCTTTCCTTACATTTTTTTTAACTTTCAAGATTCTTCTCGTTCAAAAGGAAAGTAATAGAGGTGAACTAGGATAACATAAACCCACAAAAATTTGAACCCAATATCCGGACTAAAAAGTGTGACATGAAAAAAAAACAAAAGTTAAAATCAAAATAAATGAAGTTTAAATTATTTTAATAAAAAATGAGTGTTTAAAAATATACTACCACGGTGCCTTAGTATTTATCAAATTTTGACTTTTTGAAGTCAAACTTTTTCAAACAACCGATGCTAATACTTTTTTTTAAATTAGTAAAATAGCAAAGACATCGGTTGTTAAGAAACAATCGATGCTAATACTTTTTTTAAAAAATTAATAAAATAGCAAAGGCATCGGTTGTTTAGAAACAACCGATGCTAATAATCTTTTTTTAAAATTAATAAAATAGCAAAGACATCAGTTGTTTCCAAAGCGATGCAATTGAATTGGACCAATTGCATCGCTTGTATTTACATCAGTACTAAACCGATGCTAAAGGTATAAAACAACTGTTGTCTTTGCCCTTTTATGTACTAGTGTTGTATCAATACCTACTACCTAGTATCACTCTTATTTATTTTGAGGTCGAAGTTTGAATTGAAAATGTTGTCTCTAATTTCAATTTCATAGTTTCAATTTCGTATACCAAACAAATCCTTAATGATTTTTTTAATCTTTGTACATTGGTTCAATTAGGCCTTTAATTTCTAGAGTAAATTTCTAAAATGACACTAAGTAACTACATGCTTTTTCAAATTAGTTTCCAAGATGAGCTAATTATTATTGAGACTGCACGTACCCACACTCCATCCCGCATTAGTATGATATCGTCTGCTCTAGGTCAAGCCTTCACGAATTTGAAAAGGTCTCATCCTAATGGGGTTGAGTAGCCATATATATTTTTGGTCATATTTCTTCTCTTCTTCCAGTGTGGGAGGGAGGACTTTGCTACCCAACAATTATCGAAATGCTACTCGTTATTTGATAATAATACTCAGTTTAGTCTTCTCAATAAACGGCCATTAAAACGGTATTAAAACGTGTACTAACTTCCCATAATGGTTATCTCTAATCGGACATTTTTTTCAAATTAGTCTAGATTTGAAATAAAAAATTATAAAAACTGGGAAGACTTCTGCTTGAGTTTTTTTTCATATTTAATTAATTTTTACTTCAATTATGGATCAATTTGAGAAAACATCCAATAAGAAATGATACTTTTGAAAAAAAAAACAGTACTACGTTTAAAGTTAAACGACGTTCTTATACCGTTTTGATGATCATTAATCGTGGGACTAAATTCAACATTATTTTTAATTATCGAGTATCATATCAACAATTCACTCTAATTTCTTTCACTCCAAAACCCCTTCAAAAAGGCGATGCCCTTGTTATTAATTACTGCAAGTTTTTGTTTTTGAACTTTTGGCCTCTTGAAACCAACATACAAACGCAAGAGACAAGAAATAGAATATAATCTTGAGACAAAGTGAGACCCCACGAAGGAACAAGTGAGAGGCCGGCCACACTCTCTATATAAATACATATCATCATTAATCGCTCAAGACTTTGTATCCCTTGATTGAAATTGGCCATTATTATTGCATGGAATTCATCACATATATTGCCTTATTGTGTCTCTTTCTTTTTTTGTGTGTTTTTTCAAATTTATTTGTTGGTATTTGGTTATGGAAATTTATTGAATTTCCATTTAATCAACTTTTTTAAAAGACACACACACACATATTGATGTGAACCAAGCCCCCTGAGGCATTATGAGTGACTTGGGCCTGAGATATGTATAAAGCACAAGTTAGAATCCGTACATTATAAGAAAGATTCGGCCTAAAGATAAAGTAGTGTGCCGGTGAGAGGAACTGTCCAAGAAGCAAGCTAGGGAAAGAAATAAGGTTAGGGATGTAAGATATGGGATGGATCTCAGCCCATTATGGTCAGGTCACCCAGAAGAAGAGAACCATACAAATAAATTAGGGTAAGCACCCTCCTGAAGGGACAGACGGTTGGAGAGAGTAGACAAGGAATAATGGTCGGACGAACAAGTTTGTCCTTAAGTGGATGGCCTTAAGCTGAGAAATATATTTCTGGGAAAGAGGAGAATTGCCCAAAAAATTTTCAAACCACCGCGAATATATTTGATGAGATGGTGGTTGGAGAAGCTCCTATAAAAGGAGAGAGAATTTAGATAGGAAAGATAACTTGTAACAGAGAGAGAAAAGACTTGAGTAATACTCCCTCCGTTTCTTAAAACCCTTCCTCTTTCATTTTTTTTTTGTTTTTCTTAAAACACTTCCCTTTTCTATTAAAAAACCACTTTTACCCCTACTTTTTCATACCCTACCTATCACATCATACTTTTTCACTAACAACTAAACCATCACATCTTACTTTTACCCATCACATCAAGGGCAAAATTGGAAAGTCAACTACAATTTAACACTTCCTTATTCTTCCCCAAAGTCAAAAGGGGAATTGTTTTGAGAAACGGAGGTAGTATAAGAATATTCCGGTGGTCCTATAGAATATTCCGATCCCAATTAAGGTGGAGCGAATAGAGAAAGGGATTCCGGTTTGAGTTCATACTTTGTATGCAGTGCATTTGTTTGCAATCCATTACTCTTTTCTTTTTACTTTCTTACTGTAATAAGGCCCAGATACTAATATTTGGACCTGGATCGATCAACAGTCTTAGGGGAAAATATTAGGCATCCATTACACACACACACACACACATATATAGACACACACACACACTCACAAAATAGCATTATGTCTCGAGGTTCGATTGTAGAAGATCACTGCACGAATCTGGGCTCCAATACCATATTCTGGTATGCGCGTAACCTCACCCAATCCTACATTAGTATCATTTTGTCCTCTATGAGATGTTTCTGGATACATCTAGAGAAGTTTCATATTAACAGAGTTTGGTATCTATATACTACCTCCGTCTCTGAGTATTTATCAGGTTTTAAGCGTTCTGTATTCAAACATTTTCAACATATGATCTATAATTAAATAAAACACATTTTGTATTTTGATTAGATAAAATAATATTTTGAAAATATTTTATAAAATAAACATAATAAATTGATTTTTGCATCAATATCTAATATGACTTTTATTTAATCTTTTGTATATACTCCTTCTACATCCTTCTTCTGCATCTTAATGTCTTTAATTTAGGTTTTCTCAAAATTCCCCCAAATCAAAGGATGGAGGCTAGTAAATAAAAGTAACCCCTAGTTTATTTTATTTCAAAAACCGATTATACCCCTCCTGTTCGAATGAAACTTGAAAATTCAAAGATGTGTGTCAGATAAATATATTCTACTTTGCATAAGAATTTACAGGAGAGCCAATAATTTACCTTTATGCAGAAAATCTTCACATATCAGTGAGATTAGACATTTTTTTTAAAAAAAATAAAATTAAAATATTTACTACTCCCTATATTTATCTTTGCTTTCTCGACCAATTATTAGTACTGCGAGTAGTATTTTACTTTGGGTTGTTTCATTTTTTACAGCTTTTTATCGTTTGAAAAGATTCCTACTTTTAAGATAACATTCTTTTTTTAACAAAAACAGAAAACCTAAGTTTAAAAAAAAAAAACTCAACAAAGGGTTCGCATCACATTGCTAACAAAAACTACAGAACTACTACTAAAAACTGTACTACTTAATTCACAATACTATTGTGATTTTGGTCCAAAAATTACCAAATATATATATATGATTTTTCACTCTATTGATTTCCATTGCGATTACAAAAGTAATTAATTGGAATTGTTCTCAACGGATATAATCGTGTCAACAAGTCTAGTTTATATAATAAAATATTGCGCGTGTACTACAAAAAAACACGTAACTATTAAGGATTACTACCCTTTTGGCATCACTGTTAGATTTTAACGTTAGCATTTTGAAAATGATATCCGACGGTAGGTTTTAGCGTTAACGTTTTACACAATTAATCTACACCATTAAAATTTAATCCAAAACGCTAAAGCTAATTGAAAATGTATATATTAAGATATATATTAAGATACACACACGCATACATACATACATACATACATACATATAACAAGCTAAGAAATAGGGAGTTTTAAAGGAGGAAAAAAGGTTAAAGGTTAGTAACTTTAGAAAGAGCTGAGGTTGATTCTTATTGCGTAGGTGATATGATCGGATGGAAGAGAGTGCACGATAAGGACCAGAGTATATTAGTTTGAGGATTTTAGAATATTATTTTTTCCCTCCCTCTCTCTAATACTGAGTATATAAAAGTTTGATAGATCGATTTGTACTGGAATTGAAAAGAATAATTATTCAATTTGACAAAGAGTTGTTAGAAGTACATATAGAGATGGATTGGGCAATTAACAAACAAGGTCCATAACTAAGGATAATTATGTAATGTTCGCCCGTGAGTCGAGCGGAAGAAAGATGAAGCTTGGAGATGAGAGTCTCATAACGATGAGTCGTCCGAGGCTTGGTCGGAAAATCAGCAAGTTGATCTTCAAAAAGCAACATGTTCGGCACTTATATGGACCCATGGACCCAACAATAACTTGTTGTCAAATAGAATGGTAATATGTGCCTCTACATGTGTCATGTGCTTATGCAACAAATGATTTTTTTAATGAGACGAATATATAAGAGATTGATAATTGCAATAAAGAATATATGGTGTTGTAACAATATGTAAGTCTGTAGGAATGTAATTGAGCCACATAACCTCGATCACTGCTACAAAAAGGGTCCTATATTCGGCCCATGTAGAAGACTTCGATACTCATGCCTGCTTTTTCTATACTCCAATATACAAGATTATTCTCAAGATAGAAAAATTAAAATAACCCGTAGTTCATCTAATATTAGAAGGATATATCATTTGCCGAATTAAGAGGGTTAGGGGGTACGAACCGTCAAATTTACGAATTGGGCACCGGAGTACCCCGGGTCATCCCATAACATTGGAAACTAATATCATGAGAACAAACTCGTGGAAATATTGCTCTCCAGTTATAAAAAAGAAATTTTGAAATTTTTGGTTTGATTTTGAAAACTCAACCTAAGATAGATAGAAGGAACAAATGTCCGTCCAAACTCACAAGTGATGAAAAAAAAAGGTGAGCCGAAATTAGGGACAAAAATGAATGTGTTTGGCCGACATCCTTTGACATGGATTAGAAATTGTTATGACCTATCCACACTCATTGCTCTCTAGAATTATATTCTTTTCTGTCCTTTCTCTTCTTTTTTTTTTTGACAAATTAAGCTTACAAATTAAGTTGACAAATTAAGTGTTTCATACAAATATATACAAATAAATATTGTTTATGTGAGATTGAACTATTTGTATGTCTATGAATGATTGTATGATATCAAAGGTAGTAGTATATACTAGTATATACTTACTACACTTCATAACGTTTAATTAATTGAACATTTTTAGACATTACTCGTAATATACTCTCATTTTTGTATGCATCTCATAAAACACTTCAATATCGTCACAAATGTCAAAATAATTTTCAAAACGACTGCTACCCACAATAAAAAGTAGATATGATAGATAAATTTTAGACATTTTAGATGTGACTAGAAGCATGTTTGGGATGTGCAAAAAAGGAAACGTAACCTTTTTTTGGGACGGAGGGAGTATATCTTTGGCCTATAGCATGCTCACTATACTACTCCTATTTCTCTAATTTACAATAATTTTTTTGTCCTATAAAATTTTGTTAGTCAACGCTTATAGCTATTAAAAATAAAAAATATACGGTAGCATTTTGGGAAAATATTTTTAAAAAGATTAAGCTAAACTATAATGATACATAGTAGAGTAAGACATAATGATTTTCCCTAACTAGCACTACATGTGTTTTTCTTCCCAATATAGTACTTTTAGTCATTATGTATTAGTCATTATTCAAGTAAATATTTGTCATCACAGGACATTATGGACATTATTAAATGTTATTATTAAATGTTATTTAGGTAATAAAACAATTTAAGTGCTATTTAGAGAAATGACTTAAGTTTTAGTGTTATTTAGTGCAAATATTTCTACATAGTAAATGAATCTTAATTAATTATGTTATTTTTACATATAATTCATTAGTATAAGTTGTAGCGTAGGTGTTTATATTCTGTTACTAGAAGCAGGCGTCTTCCAAATAGAGTAAGATGTTGGAAGTTCTGTAGACAAGAGAATTGAAATGTTGGTTGACATTTAAGCACTATTGTTAAACAAAGTAACAATGTATGAAGTTGGTGTCGCCTTGAATGGAAAGTTGATGGAATTTGTTAATCAAATAAAGAATTGAAAATGCAAGCATGCACTTTTAAAAGGGTTGAAAATCACATTAAAACATTCATCCCAATCCATTAAGTATTTATGTATTTAAGTAATTCAACCCAACACTTTAGTCTAGTTTTTGGGAATAACCTAACATTTTCAATTAGCGTCACCATTTTAGATTATCTGTTAATAGTTTAGATTAACTTTAAAAATATTGACGCTACGTTTTCAAAACTATGAATTTGTTGCAAAAATTATAGCGTACTTTAATAACTACAATAGAATTTTCCTACATCCTAAAGCTCTTCTAATTAAATAATTAAAACAAATTCAAAGTTAGTGGCAACCCGTCTATTATTACGTCAATCTCCGTCCGAGAGTGTGTTCATTTTTATTTTTTTGCAGTCAAAATTGATAAAATTTACCATAAACTAAATAAGATTAATAGTCTGTATTTAGATATTGATATAAAAATAATAATTTTATTAGATTAATCTAGTAAAATATTTTCAAAATAGTATTTCAACTAGTAATTAATATTATATCATATACCGGTAATTTCTATCTACTTATTGGTCAAATATTAATTTTAAACAACAAAAAGTCAAAACAGAACAAACACTTTAATGTGAGGGAAGTACATAATTTTACAATAAAAAAACACCACAATATCCATTTTCAAGATCTTCATCAAAACTAATACACTTAATTAACTCTACTCACCCGTCCCCTAATTATGTATGAAGAGATAATATCTTGTGAGTGTGGAGTTTCATACAAATAAGCATAGTAGAACTGGAAGCTCCTCTTAAGTACACCAAAGTAGAATGTAATTATATGAATTGAACTATAATCTCAGTTTATGTAGAGAGAAATAAAGCGTGTATTTAATTAAAATGTCCATGAACCCGTGCATAATATAATCATTCTTTATCATCGTTGTTAATTAGTACGTCCAAAAACTCTTTCTTCTTTTTTTTCTGGTCCGACAAGGTAATTTTTCTTTCAATTAAAAAAATAATTTTACCCACAGCTACTAATTCATAAATTACCGATCAGATCATACCTTTTTACTAGTAATTTACCAATCGCAACATATTTTTATTCATCATATCAAAGGTATTTTTGAAAAGTCAATACTACTTTCTCGACCATCTGGATACATATACACATACAAAGTTATGTCAAATGAGTATATATACAAGTAGAGATAGGTAGATAGATAGATATAGGATCATGTATGTGGTTTAGCTAGTGTAGAAGATATTGAAGCTAAGTAGTGTTACAAACAAAAAAAAAACAAAGGAAAAAAAAGCAATGGAAATAGGGGAAGAAGGAAGATCATCATCTTCATCATCAAGGCTGCTAGCCCTACCCCACAGCTATGGAGGGTTACATGAAATGGGGTTTCTCCACTTTGAAGACCATAACCACGCGGCGGCCGTCATGAGCTTCTTTGCCCCCTCCTCCTCCTCCTCCTCATCTCATCCCCGCCATCCAAACGGCGGCGCTCACCCCGGCGCCACCACCCAGCAGCCTCCGCCACAGCTCACTCATGATAGTAATGATAATACCACTAGTACTAGACCTTCATGGAATAATAACCACGACCAGGTTTGCTTTTAATTAATTAATTGATTAATTTTATTTCCCCTCTTTTCAGGAAATTAATTCATTACGTTAATTATCTGTTTAATTTCTTTGGTTTTTTTGGTGCTACAAATTAAAAAAATAATTATTAAATTGATTAATTAGTTTAGCTAGCATTGATTTATATATAGGTTGGAACGATGGATCCCAAGTGCGGAAATGCTGAAAATTACGGTGGTAATTATGCAGCCGAGGGTAGCAATTCATCTTGGTATGTAAATATATATTTATAAACTTCGTATTTATTATTTGCAAATTAAATAATTGCAACCATTAAAAAATAGTACCTTTGTCCCTGAATATTTGTTCACTTTTGACTTCTATATCTATAATTAAATAAAATATATATCGAATATTAATTACATAGAATAATATTTTAAAAATATTTTATGTAATAAATCTAATAAAGCTATTTTTGTATCTATATTTACTATCATTTTTATTTAATTTAAGATTAAAATTTATCAATTCTGACCGAAAAAATCAAAAGTGAACAAAAAAACTCAGGACGGAGGGAATATAATTATATATACACCGCATTAAAAAGATTTTTATTAAAATAAAAATAAAAAGTTGGTATATACTACTGTATTTCTTTGTGTCGCTAGCTTTTTTGATGGAGTTGATATATACCAACTTTAGGGCACTATATCTCCTTTTGGAGGTTTAGAGAAGCTTCTGTTTTCATTTTATTTTCAAACTGAATCATCACAGCTAAGATATTTATGTACATATACATCTATCTATGAATTATTGAATGATTTTCTACGCCAAAGATTCTTTATTAGCTGGTTTGTGGGTTTTTTTCTCACTAAATATCTTTTATATTATTTCTTGTTTTTTCAATGTAAGAAAATAAAAGTAGAAACCTTTTTCTATCTCTTAATATACACTCAAGCTTTGAAGCTTAAATTTTTTGGTTGATTTGTTTCTTTCGTGGGCTTATAATCACAAATTTGAACGTTTGATTGATCTGGTTCGGCACCAAAGTCTTATTGACTTGGAGGAACGGTGTTGGAATATAAAATTTTTCTTAGGTTTAGATTAATCACAAGTTTGACTTTCTAGTTGAATTGCGGGTTTTTTTTGCGAGATATATATTCATCATGAGTTGAATGGAAAAACATGCAGGTGGGGGAGAAGCTCTTCGAATTCCATGGAGAAGGGGAAGGTGAATAAAGTGAGGAGAAAGCTAAGGGAGCCAAGATTTTGCTTCCAAACAAGGAGTGATATTGATGTTCTTGATGATGGTTACAAATGGAGGAAATATGGCCAGAAAATTGTCAAAAACAGCCTTCATCCCAGGTTAATTCCGACTCCCTCCGTCTAAAAATTATCTTTCCGTTACGCGTTACGTTGTTTGACTGAACTTATTTTCAAATCGTTTTATATGAAAATGGTGTGGGATTAAAAAATAAAAATTACATCAAAAGATCTAATCCGTAGATTAGAGGTGACATGACTATATTATTTTATCAAATTGACGATAAAAATAGACCAACAAAATAAATAAAATCTGACTCTGTGAATAGTGAACAGAAAAATAGATTTTGGATTGACGAAGTTTATAGCTACTCCCTCTTATCGCGGCCTCATTATTTAATTTTAATGCATCTCCTAAATATGAATTAATAATTAGTAGCAGACTCCAAGAAAAAAATTTAAAAAAAATGTACGGAGAAATTGACATTCCTAAACTATCCCTAAGGACATTTTCAATGGAAGGGGAGGAAATCGCCGCCCCACTCGGAGGGCTCGGGGAAGCGCCCGGCGCTACGGCGGGGGCCATTGCAACACCACGATGCTGTTTCTAATTCTTTTAAATTTCAATTTCATTTTTTTCAACTTTTGTTTTTAATTTCAATACTTATTATATAATGTATGTTACTCCCTCGTCCCCCTGTATTTGTCCACATTTGACTTTTGGAACTGTTCATCTAAGCACTTTGACTCATCAAATTCTCTCAATGTGTAAGCCTAAATATAGTCATGTGTGATCTTGTTTGATTTGTCTTAACATATAGATTATTAATATATAATTTTTATAATTTTTTAATATACAAATTACAAGATAAAATGGATTAAAGAAGTGCATTAGATGATGTGTAAAAATGAAAGTGGACAAATACAGAGGGACGGAAGGAGTATTTGTTTTTTTTTTTTTTTTTTTTAATTTTGGATGTATCATATGTATTTTTTACTTATTATTATTATTATTATTATTATTATTATTATTATTATTATTATTATTATCGTTATTACTTTGCTCTAAGGCTGGTGCAGTATTTTAGCGTCGTCCCTGTCATGTAACTTCAATACTAATTACATCCACCTGCGATCTGGGTATTACCCGACCCGGACGGACGTTCTTTGTAGCAGTGATCGACCTCCAGCTTCTAGCGACGGATTTCATAGCCCCTCCGCCGCCACTCCAGCCATCCTCGGGCCATGCCCGCCGCATCATGTGCACTTCCGTCCTTAATTATAATGTCCTCTACTTTAGGGTTTTTAATTAAATACTCGTATATATTTATGATGCCACTTCTAAGGAAGAAGAATAAATTAGGTTGCGAGATAGTACCGTGATTTTTAAATAGTGAAATGTGTTTTTTTTGGATTTGGAAAAGTATAATGTTTTTAAGGACGATGGGAATATAATTTTTCAAATAATTAGTCCGGGGTCGTTGGGTGTATAGTACTCGCCGTATGTATATACCTTAACATAGACTTCGTTTGGGAACCACCTTTTAAATTACCTTAACCTAGCATAGATTAATTTTAAAAATACAAATGCTAATTAAAGACTAACGTTGCATAATATTTACAAATGCTAACATTAAACTCTAGCGTTGTCGTCTAATAGGGCCCTAGCAACGTAGCTTACATACGAGTACTTCGGTTTGTCAATTTAGTCATTTGATAAAGAAAAGGATGAGCCCCATCTAATGTCAGAAAGTGAAGGTCTGTTATACTTTAATTGTAGATTGATGTCAGAAAGTGAAGCTTCTATGTGATACTTGAAGAGGCGTTATATTTTGCATAGTTACCTCCCGACGCAGTTTTCAAGAAAACGAACTCGGGTCGATCTTTTTAGTACTCTTTACTTTTGCCAACTGCACAACCTGGAATTTTTTAGCAAGTGATGATGAAGAATAGTAAGGAAAACAAAAATGGGGGGTGAGTTGTAACAAGTGAAGTAGGAGTACAGAGAATAATGCAGATTGGGTATGATTATATCACTGACAGTGTGTGGTGTGTAGTTGGATGGGATTGGGAATGTGAGTAGTACCACTGTTTTCTAGCTCCCTCATTAGGTTTACTATTTTCTGTAAAATCCTACCGAGTATATTCTTAATTAGCCTACTAAAATGCATATAATTATTTAGTTGAATAATTAACCAAAATATTCATATCCATATTAGAGACGGAGTGGGCATATCTTTTAACATTTTTAAACCAAAAAAGACTAATAATGTTAAATAATTAATGATAAAATATAATAATCTTGTTTGAATAAATGTATTTAATTAGAATTAGTAATTTTGACAAGTTTTTAACGATGCAAATTAATTTTCAAAGAATAAAAGTTAAACTCCGTTACGATTATATAGTCTTTTCCAAATACGAAAGCAAAATATTTGAAGTTGTTGCCAAATGATTTCAATGTCAAAAGATCGACATTATGAAAATGCCAATATATAAATAATACCACCACTCTTATTTAGAGATACAATTAAAAACAATACTTTGTAGCTTATTTTGGTAAACATTTCATATTTTACTTTTATTTAAGTAAATTTCTTAACATTTTTCATTAATACTCTTTCCGTCTCACTCTCTTTGTCCACTTACCTTTTGGCACACCTTCCAATGCATTTTTTAAATCCATTTTATCTTGTAATTTGTGTATTAAAAAATTATAGAAATTATATATTAATAATTTATATGTTAAAACAAATCAAACAAGATCACACATGACTATATTTAGGCTTACACATTGAGAGAATTTAATTAGTCAAAGTGCTTAGATGAACAGTTCCAAAAGTCAAAAGTTGACAAAAAGAGTGAAATGAAGGTAGTATTTATTTTACTTTTTGATAAGGAATATGTTATTAAAAAAGTTTCTCTGATCTATATTCTTACGAATTTGGGTAAATCATTTTTTTTCTAAATTTTAATTTATTCTATCCGTCTTAAATTATTTGTCCTATTTATTGCTTGGTGTTGTAAACAACTTTTGATTTAGTATGCGCTTTCATTGATCTTTTATCAAATAAAATATGCATGTCACCGCTTACCTTATACTCCCTTTGTCCCAAATTATTTGCCACATTTGTATTCTCGAGACAAAATATCAAGTTTTTTCAATTTATTTTATTTACATATTGGTAAAAAAATAAAAAATAAAAATTACATATCTAAAACCTACATGAAAAGTTCTTCGAAATAAGAGGTGTCAAGAATATTTTATTTTATCAAATAACCAATGAAAACGTAGAAATAAACAAAAGTTCACGCGATTGTTGAAAAAGCAAATGTGGCAAATAATTTGGGACGGAGGGAGTAGTTTTTAATGTATTTGCTATACGAGTGTAATACTTTTTATTTTTATACCAATTGGTAAGTAAAATAATTTTAAAGAGAAATGAAATTTTACACTTTGTTCAAAATAAGACAAATAATTTGGGACGATGGGGGGAGTAATATCTTATCAAGATCTTTTTAAATTATTTGTGAAATAAAATAAATAATTATTACGAAATCGCCCAAAATAAGTGCATACAATTAACCCTAATTAGAAGATAACAGTGACACACTGTGATCCCAAAATATGGCATTTCATAGAATTTTTTAGTATCATATACAAATATTACTCCCTTCGTCCCTAAATATTTATCACATTTGTATTTTTGAGGCAAAATATCAACTTTTTTCAATTCATTTTATTTACATATTGGTATAGAAATAAAAAATAAAATTTACATATTAAAAAACTACATGAAAAGTTCTTCGAAATAGGAGGTGTCAAGAATATTTTATTTTATCAAATAACTAATGAAAACATAGAAATAAACAAAAGTTCCCGCGACTGCTGAAAAAGCAAATGTTGTAAATAATTTGGGACGGATGGAGTATTTTTATCTTTATCTTTCTTAGTATAGGCGAATATATACTCTCTCCGTCCCAAAAAGATCTTCTTGTTTCATTTTTTGCGCGTCTCATAAAACACTTCTATCCCGCCTCAAATGCAAAAAAAACTTTCAAAACAACTTCTACTTACAATAAATGGGAAATGTGGTAAATTTTAGGCATTTTAAATGTGTATAAAAGTGTTTTATATGATGTGCAAAAAATGAAACAGGAAGATTTTTTTGGGACGGAGGGGGTATTTGTTTTTGGATTGCCGAAAACAAGGTAAATAAGTACATATGGAGTATTTCTTAAACAGAGCATAACACATTCTAAAGTAGTTTAGGGTTTTGCCATCTTAGGGCTTATATATAGCGTAAGTAATAATTTAAGAGAAAATTTACGGTTACGAGTTAGACTAGAGACGGAAACATTCTACATTTAGATAAAAATGATAGAAAGAAATAAAACATTGAAAATATATCAATTAAAATGAGAGTTTCTTGTTTTTATTCATAAAATAAGAATTAAAATGTATATACAATGCAAAATATGTCAATATATAAAATCAAAAAGTATTATGAAATATCCATATAGAATGTCACATTATTATTGTGCAAATTCCTAATTTGGAATAAAACTTTTAATATTTTAATCGTATTTAGGGTTAAAAAACGGGTACAATGTACTCTATAATAAAACTATATAGTGTTAGTGCTCAAAATTATTCTTCATTCATCATTCATACATCAAAGTTAGTCACTTTATTTACTTATTTTTCCTACTCAGTTCATAATATTATACTCCGTGTATAATCATATTACCTCTTTTTTGGATAAAATTGAAGAAGTAACAAAAGTAAAAATTTCTTTACTCATTTTTTCCCATAATTATTGACTAACTTCAAATAAGCAAAATTTTCATCTTTTTTTAAAATTATTTTAATTACAAATCGATACTTATAAAAATAAAATGTATAAATTACATATTTAAAAAGTATATAAAAAATAAAAAAATAAAAAATGACAAAAATGTTTTATTTTATCAAATTATAAATACAAATGCGCAAACGTAGGGCAAGTAAGTTATTTTTCCACATCGAGATAAATACAACACTGATGGATAAATTATGGGAAAATCATAATGGTAAGATCATCCCATGAATGGCTTGAGAATCGTGACCCCGGCCATATCCATCCCATAACCCACCGCGCAGATGAGACCTACAGCCGCCGCCGCCGCCGCTATTCTTCTTCGTCGACGTCCACCGCGCCGCCGCACTTCGCATATAGATGTCGACACTTTCGCCATGGAGTAGTATATATGTACCATACTACCACGGCACTTCACAACTCTTTTTTTCTATTTTAATTTTGGTGATCAATATTTTAGAATTTTGACCACAAATTAATAAAAAATACATTCAATTATGATATAAATTTAATATCAGTATATTCATTCAAAATGTGGTTTTCAAATATCATTTATTTTAAAATCTATATATTAAGAAAGATAGAAAAAAATTATATGAATACTCACATAAATTGGTGATTTTACATCAACACTTCTAAATTCAATAATGCTCCTAAATATTACTCCCTCCGTCCCAAAAAGTCTGTCACGTTTCGAAAAATTTGCGTCCCTTAAAGTCCGTCTCATTTCTAGTAAAAAACTATTTTTGCCCTTTATTTTTTCATACTCTACCTATCACGTCATACCTTTTTCCTAATAATCTACTCATCACATCTTACTTTTACCCATCAAATCAAGGGTATTTTTGGAAAGTCAACACAAAATTATCTCTCCTTATTTTACCACTTTAGTCAAAATGTCCCAATCTTTTTGGGACGAAGAGAGTACTTTATATCACATTATTATTCCAAGCAGCCAACTAAACTAAATACGTACCTTTTTTGAGAAATTATTAAGTATGAGTTCACAAATCACAACTAATAGAAAATAATAAAAAATTGAATGTGTTACTCTCTCCGTTTGCAAAAAGACTTCTCATTTTTATTTGGAGCAAAAATAAGGAAGTGTTAAATTATACTCCGTAGTTGATTTCTAATTTTGCCCCTAATGTGATGGGTAAAAGTAAGATGTGATGGATAGATTATTAAAGAAAAAGTATGATGTGATAGGTAGAGTATGAAAAAGTAAGTGTAAAAGTGGTTTTTAATAGAAAAGGAAAGTGTTTTGTTGGAAGTGAAAAAAATGAAAGAGGAAGTGTTTTTGAGAACGGAGAGAGTATAATATAACTAGACCCAGTGTCCCACTGGTTTAAAATTGAAAATTTGAAATGTGGTAAAAGAGAAAATTTGACATGCATTTGTATTTTAGTGAGTTAAATTACAATTAATGTTTTAATTATAATTTGTAAATTATAAATTTGACATAAAAATGGAGTATTAATGTAAATTTAAATTAAGTAACTTCTCGAAGTAGTGACGTCAATTATTGAATTCGGAGTATAAAGTTAAAATTACACATTTCTGAGAGTATTCTTATTAATGTTGCCATAAAATTATTGATAGTCAAAGTGTTAAATTAGAGATCATAAAAAGTTGAACGAGAGGAAAGATATCAAACGACGAGAGTATTAATATATACTTAACGAGGAAGGGAGGCCGGTGAGCGTAGCTTAGCTGGCTGAAAAAGGGGTGTACGTCAAAGTAGTAAACTGGAGTTCGATTTCTGACAACCTCGTTAGCTGGCAAATACACTAAGGGACTGTTTGGCAACTTCTGAATAGGTAAGTGCTGAACCAGTAAGAGATCTGAACCATTAAGAGCTAGTATATTGCTTAACTATTCAGAGGCAAATATCTGATCAATTCAGATAAGAGGTCTTAACCATTCAGACTCTGTATAATACTTAACCATTCAGAGACAAATCTCTTAACTATTCAGACATCTGAACCATTAAGAGATTAAAACAAACAGTCTGAACCATTAAGTGCTGAACCATTCAGACATCTGAACCATTAAGAGGCTGAAACAAACACTCTCTAAACCTAAGACGTCTACATGGGAAGGATAAAAGGGGATTACCAAATAAAATGACAGTGCTAATTATTACATTCTCCTATATGTATCTATCTCTCTATATATAGCTGGGAATCTTATTATATATATATGGTCAGCTAAGCTACCCTTCTGACTCTTAAGAATATTTTTGATTGAGTACTGATTTTTTGACTCTCACTTCACTTCACTTATTGTCTTTTTCCCACTGTGCCCTCATTCATCTATCTATCTATCTATCAACTGCTCATGCTCTCTATTTCACACATACCCTACATTATTATTCCCAGTCCCCTCTGTTTTTCCTCATAAAGTTTATCAACTTTTAAAAGTAAAACTACTTTCTTTCTTGTAATAATTACCAAGTAGCTAGTATTTTCATTATTTCACATTTCTAATAAGAAAAAGAAATTTGTGGTTCCAAAAATTTCTCTCTTTTATATAAATATTTTGGAAAAAGACTAAAGTAACAGTAAAATATTAAAAATATACCAAAAATATGACCTACATTTTTTATTTTCAAAATAGGAGTTAGAATGCATTTACATTACCAAACATAGTTATATACATTATAAAAAACTATAGTAATATGTACATGTACAGTGCCACATTACAACCACATTACTACAGAACGAAGTCCCATTTTGGAAATAAAAACATGGAACTTCTATTATGATACTTTTTTCTAAATTTTAATCCTATTTAGGGTGATTTTTAATAAATATTCCAATCATACATTTTTATTCCTTAAATACTTTTCTTAAGCTCCGCAAAAATCACAGTAGAACAATGTTTACTGGATTGGATGGGGTCTTCTCTATGAAAATGTACTTCCTCCGTCCGAAAATAAATGTCACAGTTTGACTTTTTTGGTCAAGTTGCGACACTCGTTGACATGTTTACATACATTTTTAAAATAATATACTCAATAACTAACAAATAATTTTTTCACAGGAGTTATTATAGGTGTACACAGAGCAATTGTAGGGTGAAGAAGAGAGTGGAGAGGCTATCAGAGGATTGCAGAATGGTTATTACAACTTATGAAGGCAGACACAATCACTCCCCTTGCGATGATTCCAACTCTTCTGAAAATGATTGTTTCACTTCTTTCTAGCTCTTTTTATTTTTATTTTTTTTTTTAAATCTTATTTCTTCTTCATTAATTTCATTATATTATTATATCCCCATTTGTAATGATCTATTGAATTGAAACTCAAATAATTTTGTAAAAGGTGTGCTTGTATGTGCATGTATCCCCTAATTGTGCATTTTGGTGTGCCAGTATAAAAAATTAGAGTACAAATATCGTTATCCGATAGTACGTATATGCGTGTGTATAATCGGGTAATTACTGCAAAAATTAAGAATTGCTCGTTAAGTCTCTAAATTAAACTAATTTATATGTACTTCCTCCGTCTCAAATTTATATTATCCCTTGGTGGGTTGCGATAATTTGGCTGGATTCATTTTTAATCTTAATTTATTTACAAAAAAAAAGCAAAACAATAGAATTCAGAATTAGATATATAGAGCTCATTCAATGGCTACAAAATACTCATTCAAAATCAGAATCAACACAGAGTTTAGAGAAAATCAAAATCTCATCATATCCAAATGCAAATTACAATGGTCTTCTAGTCATACACCTATGAACAAACTACACTCCCATACTAACAATATTCAGTTGTCTAAAGCAAAGTACCTGGGTATGCTTCCAATATTGCTTAGCTTTTTCTGGGTTTTGTAATCAACACAGAGTTTTATACTTCTCCAACTTGAAAATATCAATTTTCACACCCTCGGACTATATTACCCCTCTTCCCTCCGAGAACCGCCATCCATCTCCTCAATAGTGCGAGAGCTTCAGCCCTGTAAACTCTCTTTCACTCTCTCTCTCTGTTTTTTTTCTCATGCAAAGTCATCCTCGTCCTTGTCCGTTTCATCATCAAAATAACGAGTTTGCTTCAAAACCTCGAATAACACCTCCTTACTTGCTGTGTCACCTATTTCATCACAATACTCTGTTATAGAAGACACAATTGCGCGCTTAGGTTTCCAGTTTTTTGAGTCCATGGCAGCAACGGCATCCTTCAAGCAAGACAAAGCGTCTGCGACTCTCTTTCCAATAATATGGTACTCGGCTAGAATCTCCCATGTTCTTGAATTCGGCTTCACACCCATGGCTACCATTTGGCTGAAAAAGGTCTCAGCTTTCTCTGTTTCCCCATTCCTGACATAACACGCCAATAGAATGTTTCCTATGCGTGGGTCGAATAGCCTTGGCTTTGATGATGACCATTCGTCATAGAGATCTTCAGCCCCTTGGACATCACCACATTTTACCAGGGCTATGATTACCCCACAGTAACTCATGTCAGTCAATTTCATAAATTTTGACTTGTAAGCTTCCCAAACACGGTAAACCTCTCCGGTTTTACCAATTGCTCCGTAAAGACTGATAATGTAATGGTAAGGGGAACGGTTTTGACCTTCAATTTTATCCTCTGTCAGTTTCAAATACTCTTCGGCTTTTTCAAATTGTCCTGTCTTAATATACATTCTAGCCATGGTACTTAGACTACTCCAATCAAGCTCAACATTGGTGTCAGCCTTCATTGACTCAAAAACTAGCTCCAGCTTTTCCATAGAACTTTGATGGCCGAGGGAGGTTAACCAGATATTGTATGAATATTCGTCTAATGGGATGTTCATCACTCTCATTTCTGAAATTATTGCTTCCACCTTATCGTATTCTTTGGTGTCCATGTAAAGCGTCATCATAACATTACATGAAAGTGCATAAAGTAAATAACCTTTTTCTTTCATTGTGGCATATACAGATTCGGCTTTTTCCTTCATTTTGGAATTGACATACGCATTCAAAAGTGAACCATATACTCGTCCGTCCTTTAAAGAGTCTCCCAGCGTCTTGAAGTAATCTTCAGCGCTTGAAGCTCCATGCAGCTTGGATATTAGGTCTAATTTAATGGCTATGTCACCTGTGCTCAGCCAGAACCTCTCTGGTTTCGTTTTCATCCATTCAAGCACCTGAACAGTAATAATCAAGGAAAAAAACAAGCAACTGATTGCCAAGTGCATTACACGATAACATATACAGAGAATAGAACAATCAATATCCACATTTAATCCGATTCTAAGTCCAAAAAAGCAACACTTGGTCACAGCGAGATGAAAATACAGACCAAACTCAATTTGTTCACTAAACCCAAGAAAAATACGCATCCGTACCATATAAAGTGTGCACATTGAGGTGAGTGAAACCTTTTAATTATAGTATAGTGCAAGACTTAAAAAACGCTAAATATACCTATTTCTTTAAACAATTTCGGAAATGTGATTCTTTTTATGAGACACAAACAAGTAGAAAAATAAGACTATTTCTACGGGTTGGAGAAAGTAGCAATTAGGAAATACATTTATAAGGCTCCAAATAGAGAATCAAAATTCATAACAAACAACAAGCCGAAAAAAAATACAACCCCAGAAGAATTTCACAATTCTTATAGACCCTGTCTCAACACAAAAGTAGAAGCAAACGCAGTAGCACGAAACAAACTAAGAACACAAATTCACAAAAAGCACAGATACCCACATTAGCACAGAAGCATACATTCACAGACTACAAACTATGGCAAAAAGGGCAATAACTAAAGCAAACACTATAAACAAAGGCCTAAAGGCTTATCCAACGACTCTAATCCTTGCTCTCTCATCTATCCTAAAAATATTCATATCCGGGGTAAGGTCCTGAACTCATAAATCATGGCCTCGTTTGGAATCACCGTTAGAGGTTAGAGTTAGCATTTTGAAAAGGCAATCCGACAGTAGCCTTTAGCATAAGCGTTTTCAGAATTAATCTACACTTACAATTTTATCCAAAACGCTAACGCTAATTGAAAATGCTAATCCCAAACAATGCCCATATCTACTCACAAATTAGCAACAACAACAACAACAATAATAATCAAAATTGATGGAATCCCTAGATTTTCACCTCAAGAGCAAGCTTGTACTGCTTGACCTTGCGCAACTGCCTAACGACGCGAGAAAGGTTAGATTTTGGGATCCTGAGGCCCTCATTCTCACACTGGGTCAACACACTAGCAGCGCCATTTTCCGGGTCCGGCATCCAAGCGAGTCTCTTGTAAAGATCAAACCACGCCTCCGCCGGCCGCTTCTCGTAGTCGACGGTTCCGTTTCTGCGGGACTTCGATGGGAATGCGAAAGTGATACAGAGAGAGACGGGATTGCCAGAAACGGTGAGCGGCTTGAGAAGACTCGAGCTTGAAAGCTCAGATCCAGATGGGAAGGACAGTGAATGGGATCGATCTGGATAGGGAGAGCTGGGTTGACGGCGGTGGAAGAGTAGGGTTTCGGTTGCGGCGGCTGCGGTGGTTGGGTGGTTCAGCAGCATCTTGCCCGGAGGGATTCGGGATTTTGATTGGATTTGCTCAAGTTTGGAAACTGGCTAAGGTTTTACAAAGAAAGGATAATGAAGAAGGCAGGTAAGGATAAAATGATTTACTCCACTTAAAAATGTAGTCCTAAAATAAATTATATTCTTTGAATCAAGTTTAAATTTTTGTAATTTTTACAATTATAGTATTATTTACAAATTGATATAAAAAAAATAAAATTTACACACTTCAAAACTATATAAAAATTCTAAATAGCAAGAGGTGACAAAAATATTTTATTTTATTAAATTATCTATTAAAACATGCAAATAAACAAAAATTATTGAAATACTGTAATAATCTCTCTGTCCTAAAACGTTCTTCTCAGATACTCCGTATTATTCATACGGTCAAATTTTAATCACCTATTTTACATATTTTTGTAGTATTTGATAAAGTAATACGGAGTAGAGTCTTTACACCTTTGTTTTGTAGAACGTTTGATGTATTCTTTAAAAATATAAATTTTACTCCGTATTTTTTAATTTTACACCCACAATAAAAAGATTAAATTGAAAATAAAATCAAACAGACACCATAGGGAAGAACGTTTTAGGACGGAGGAGATAGTAAAGATGAAAATTATTTTAGGATAGAAGAAGTAATAAAAATGTAAATCATCTTAGGACCGAGAAAGTATTAACTTAAATTCTTAAGGTCCCCACCAAGAGTTTATTAATCTTTTTTCCATCTAAATTATTTAATCTTACTTTTTTAAGTTATCTCATTGTATTAATATTTTTAAAGTCTTTTTTATCCTCCTGTACATCTAATACATTATCTCTAATATTTCAGGCACTTATCTTTAATAATTGCACGGTTAAAGATAAATTTAGAAAGTAACTAACATTATTATAGTATTTGCTAAAAAACTGTAAAATTATCTATGTCAAGAATTTGAAGAGATAAAGGAAGTAACTTCCTAATAGTTATTTTATCCATTTGTATTTAAATAATCATCATACCTAATATATTAATAGTGAGTTGAGTTGCCAAAAGACATTCTGATCTAATGGTATAAAGATGATTCTTCCAAATAAGAGACCACTGTCCAATTCTCGAAAAAGATAACTCTCGGTATTTCAATAGACTGAGAAAGAGTATGTATGAACAAAAACTACAATTATAATGATTACTAGTGCTCAAAACAAATACTCAATTAAGCTGTGATGGACCTAAGATTCATGTTTTAGATATGAATTTTCTCACATTTTTTAATAAATAAAAATTCATGGGGCACTTGCTAGCCTCTAAGAAGCTATATGGTGATCTAATCCAAAAATATTACTTTTTCGTCTCAAATTTAAGTTCTAGATATAACTTTTATATAAATTTAAAATATGTTTCGGTTCTTATGACATTGAGCTTCAATGTCATAACGTGACATGAGACATATATGGTGCTCCGTACGTATAATTGATAGTCCTTAATCCCTCCAAAATCTCGTTGCTCTCCTCGGCCTCTCTCCCCTCCGATCGGCGAAGAGAGTGGTGACAGGAGAGTTTCAGAGGAAGTTAGAAGTAAGAATCATTAATTTTACGAACGGAACATCGTAGGTACCATGTGCAATGCAATGACATTGAATAACAATGTCACATGAATCTTTACGATCAAAATAAGTAACAATTTTTATAGAAATTTGTACATAAAACAATAGACTGTCCAATTCTTTCCTTAAAAAATGAGAAGTCTATTTTGAGATAAAAGGATACTCCGTATTAAATTACCCTTCCACCTATTAAATACACTAAATATTCAAGATTAGATTTTGGGCCATAAATCAACAACTTATTCCGTAGTAATATTTTCCTATCTTGACTTCTTTTTAATTAAATTTTGACACTCTTTAATTACAAATGAAACACAATTTAAAAAATAAATGTTATAAAAATTTGATATATCAATACAACAACCGAATTAAATACTTCTGTTCAATGCTATTCAGGTAACAAAATGACTAATAACCCCCCTTGATGTTGTCTATTAGCAGAAGAGTTGCAGTCAATTCCACAAAGAATTCAGAACTCATGAACCAGAGTGGGACTAAAAGGTTTTGAATAAAAGATAGTCGAACAGGTGCCAAAATGTGCATCATATTGAACTTGTTTTTTAGGGGGAAAAAATATAGAAAAAACTCAGAAAAGTTGAGAGAAGATCATAAGCTCATCACACTAAAGTGTGCATTACATTGGTCCAATCATACCAATTCAGCAATCTACACTTGACAGTCACTAATATTCAGTAGTCCAAAGCCATCATCACCAACACAGCACAAAGATGACACTTTTATTTCTGAAACAGGAAATTTTGGTCTTCACATTCTTGGACTAAATTGCCCCTCCCCCCAACCCAAATTGTGTTGGGGCTCCGGCACTGCAAAGGTTCGATAAATGATGGCTCGGCTTTGTCTCACGCAGATTGTATCCCTTCTCCATTTTCAGCACCCTTCTCCATTTCATCATGCAGATACCCAGTTTCCTTCAACACCTCAAATAACATCTCCTTACTTGCAGCATCACCTTCTTCCTCACAGCTCTTGAGAATAGAAGACACGAGGGCCCGTTCTGGTTTCCATTTTTTTGATTGGTTAACAGAAACAGCTACTTTCAAGCAAGACAAAGCCTCTGCAACTCTTTTCCCTCTGATCTCATGGGCGGCTAGAATCTCCCACGTTTTTGGATTTTGGTTCCCTCCCAATTCGGCCATTTGTTTGAAGAACGCTTTGATTTTCTCTGTTTCCCCATTCTTCACATAGCACGCCAATAGAAGATTTCCTATGCGCGGGTCGTATGGTGTTGGCTTTGTTGATAACCATTCATCATAAATAACTTCAGCACCTTCAACATCACCACATCTCAACAAGGATTTAATTACCTCACGGTAATCTGTATCCAACAAAGTTGTAAATTTTGACTTGTAATCAATCCAAAGACGGTGGACATCTCTGGGTTTACCAAGAGCACCATAGAGACTAATGAGGTGATCATAAGGGGTGCGGTTTTGACCATCGATTTTGCCCTCTACCTGTTTCAAACACTCTTCAGCACTTTCAAAATATCCCATCTTAATATACACTGCAGCCATGATACTATATGTATCCCATCCAATATCAATGCTGGCCCTCTTCTTCATCGAATCAAAGACTTGATCCATCTTTTCAAAAGACCTTCGAGCCCCGAGTGATGTTAACCAGATATTGTATGAACACGCGTCTAACGAGAAGCCTTTCTTTTTCATTTCTGAAATTATTGGATCCACCTTGTCGAATTCTCCGATGCCTGTGTACAGTGTCATCATAACATTTGTAAAAAGTGCAGAGTCTACCATACCTTTTTCTTTCATTGTAGCATATAAAGATTCCGCTTTTTCCTTCATTTTGCAATCGACATAGACTTTTAAAAGTGCACCATGTACCAGCCTGTCCCTAACAGATTCTTTCAGTGACATGAAGTAATCTTCAGCGCTTGAAGCTCCATGCGCCTGGAATATCAGGTCTAACTTAAAGGCTCTGTCTTTTGTGGTTACTGGGTACGTGTCTGGTGGTTTGCTTTCCATCCATCTATATACCTGAACAGTAACACCCAAGAAAAAAAGCAACTGATTGCCATTACATGAATACAAAGGCGGGTGATGGAACAATCAAAAGTCCAAAATTAGTTTGATTCCATGTCCAAACAAGCAATACTTGTCACAAAGAGAGAAAAATGCAAACAAAGCTAAATATGCTCAACGAATCCCAGATAAATGACACTTCAAGAACTTCAGAACATTCTAAGCTACAATAAGGGAATCAATAACCATATCAAATAACACATCGAAATAATAGTAATAACAACAACAACAATACTTCCTTCACCCTTTAATAAATTTAACATTTTGGTTTAAAATGCTTAGTTGAAGTTATTTTCAATTCAAATATAATGAAATATTAATGTCAAGTTTAAAAATAAAACCTACATAACTAAAAACCACTTCATGTGTCTCATATCTTTCTTACAATTTTTATATTTTGGCCTTCCCATATCTTTCTTACTCTTTCCTTATTTGGAAAAATAAATAACGCCAAATCGACTTTTTTTCCCATCAACCCACTACCCATTTAAACTTCCACTTTACAACTCCACTTAATCTACTAATCATTTCTACATCCAACGTACTTTACTCTTGCTTAGAGAAAGAAACACACTCTATATTACATGAAAAGAGTAAATTATAAATTGTAACGAATCTTCGGTATTGTAACAAAATATTGAAGTAAATAAGAAAATGAGTAACAATGAAGTTTAATAATCAAAATTTGATGGAATCCTTTGGATTTTCACCTCAAGAGCGTGCTTGTAAAGCTTCGCCTTGCACAACATCCTGGCCGCACGAAAAAGATAAATTGTGTTGACCCTCTTTCCCTTACTCTCATAACCATTCAACGCCGCAGCAACTCCCTTCTCCGGATTCCGCACGGCAGCGAGTTTCTCGAAATAACGAATCCACTTCTCCTTCGGGCGCTTCTCGTACTCCACGATTTCATTTTTGCGGGGACTCCATGGGAATGCGCGCGCGATGCAGCGAGAGACGGGGTTGCCGGAAGTGGTGAGCGGCGGGAGAAGAGGGGAGCTCGAAAGTCCGGATCCAGATGGGAAGGACCGCAGCGGAAGGGACAGATCTGGAGAGAGATCGCTGCGTGGACGGCGGGGGAAGAGTGCGGCATTGGTGGCGGCTGCCGCCGTTGGGTGGTTCAGAAGCAGCATCTTGCTCGGAGGAGGGATTCAGGGACTTATTTTGCTCTGAATCTGCTCAGTCTATTGAAAATTGGGATAGGGTTAGGGATAAAAGGAAAAAGAGAAAGAGGCGGATTTACCGATGAAAATGGAAAGTTGACTTAATAGCTGTGATTTATCACCTTCGTTCCCATGACATTGGTTGACCCGGGGGCGCTCCGGTGCCCCTTTCGTAAAATTGATGATTCCTACCCCCAGATAAACCCCTCACCCTGACCCGACCCGAACGCACCCCCCAACCCCCTTCAATTGCACCCCACAAGTTGATTTTGACTTTGGAGTCAAATTTTGACTCCAAAGTCAAAATCAACTTGTGGGGTGCAATTGAAGGGGGTGGGGGGTGCGTTCGGGTCGGGGCGGGTGGGGGGGTTTACCGGGGAGTTAGGGGGGTAGGAACCGTCAATTTTACGAATAAGGCACCGGAGCACCCCCGGGTCATCCCATGACATTGGTTCCCAATGTCATGGAAACCTTGCCCGTGATTTATTTGGAAATAGCATTTGTAATTAGACTTATTGAAATTTAAGAGCATATACAGTGACAAGTAAGAGGGATGTCTTGCACTACCACATCAGCTTTTTCCAATCTTATCATGGTATGGCAAAGCCAAAATGCCTTACTTGGTGAGGCATGAGTGTGGCACTCCATCCTTCCTTTTTCTTTTTTTTTTTTAATAAATTTTTTTAAAATTTTTTATGAAAAAATGTACAGGAAAGTAGAATAATTTTTTAATAAAATAAATAATAAAAATATTTTTTTATGTTTAAAAAACATAAAAAAAATGTAAAAAAATGATAAAAAAAATAATGACTTGCCATTGTAGAACTTGTCACTCCATGCACTTGGCACACGCTGACTGGACTATTTTTGATTGGCTAAAATGTTCCATGTCACCGTGTGGCATTCCATTTTCGCCTTGCCATTGTTCATGTTCTAGGAGCACGTGCTATGGCAAGGCAAAAAATGGAATGCCACACGTTGACGTGGAACATTCCAACCAATAGAAAACAGTCCAGTCATCGTGTGGCAAGAGCATGAAGTGGCATGCATTGCAGTGGCAAGTCATTATCTTTGTCACTTTTTTACATTTTTTTGTATATAATTATTAATATTTATTTTATTTAATATTTTTATAAAAATAATACTATTTTGTTTATACTCTCTCTGTTCCCAAAAATGTCGTAGTTACTATTTTAGATTTTTTATAACATTTTGTGTGCTTCCCTTTTTCACGGTATATTTAATAAAATAAATTATTCTTATTGCTGCTTATTTTGTAAAATTTTTGAAATGGTGAAAAGTTAAATTAAAAAAATTACTCCCTCCGTCCCTCATAGATCTTCTCAATAGCCCTTTTTCATTGTCCACAATAGATCTTCTCATTTCATTTTTTAACAGTTAAAATACCACAACTACCCCCACTTACTTTATTTATTACACCTCACACACATCATTTAATACACTCCACCCATTTTTTCATTAAGGGTATTATGGTAAACTTTCACCTTTTTTCAACTCTCCTTAAAAACCACCAAAAGTCAGAATGAGAACATCTTAGGGGGACGGAGGGAGTATTATTTTTGTTGAGTGGCAAGTGATAGGAGTGACAAGTCCTACAATGACAAGTCATTACTTTTTTATTTTTAGTTTTTTTATCTATATTAACTAATAAAAATTATTTTTATCATCTCTTTTAACATACAAATATTATGTATTTCTATTACCTTCATAGAAAAAGCTTTTTTTATATATACAAATAGAAATTGAAACTAAAAATAATAATACGTAGTATTTCACAGTGGATAAATCCACCAACACCTTCTTCATCCGTACCCCCCCCCCCCCCTTGCAAATTTCTTTCTTAAATTAAAAAAAAAAAAGAAATAGGAAAAAACAAAAAAAAACTAGCCTTGCCGCCATGCCTCGGCAGTGACTCGCAAGGAGAGTCAAAATAAAAATGACATGCGAGGAAAACAAGTTTGGTGCTAATGTGGCAGTGCGTGGAGGTTATTTGCCTCGCCACTGCCACTGCTCTAATGTCATGAGATGACTCAAGATTCATACGATATTTCGTTCGAAAAATAGATGGTACCTACCTCCTTAATCCTTCTAACCTCCACCCCTGGCCCGACTCAAACATAGCACTGTACCCCCTTAATTGCCACAAGATTTAGTAATTTGAATTCAAAGTTAACTAAGTCTTGTGGCATACAATTGACAAGGGCGTAGGGATATGTTCAGGTCGAGCCAAGGGTTGGGGATTTATCAGAAAGTTAAGAGGGATAGAAACTATCAATTTTTTGAACAGAGCATCGTGGATACCTAATCGAGGCCCATGTCACAGGATGACATGGGGGTTCGTGTCACCCGAACCGTCCCCTTGTAATTAACATTTAACACTAGAGTAATTTTTTAGATAACTTTTAAATAACACAGATTTACGTAAAAAATAATAATATACTCCCTCCGTCCCGCTATATTCGTCCACTTTTGACTTTTGGAACTGTTCATCTAAGCACTTTGACTCATCAAATTCTTTCAATGTGTAAGCCTAAACATGGTCATGTGTGATCTTGTTTGATTTGTCTTAACATATAGATTATTAATATATAATTTCTATAATTTTTTAATAACCAAATTACAAGATAAAATGGATTAAAGAAGTGTATTGGATGATGTGCAAAAATGAAAGTGGACAAATACTCTGGGACGGAGGGAGTATGCTATTACAATTAAATAAAACTTTTAGAACGCTAAAACTAAACTTAGAAACTAATGTCAAACATAATTGCAGTCTCTCTTCTATTCCATTTGATTTTAGTGAGTATTCAAATTTTAATTTCTAATTTTTGGACTCTTGTTTTTATAAATTTTACAGTAGTTTTTAAATTTCAAATAAAATTATTCCGTAAAACTAGGGGTGGACAAAAAAACCAAACTAGCATGGTACCATACCGGACCGTAAAGGTACCAAACCGTTTATGGTGTTTTCAAACGGGAATGATTTTTTTCATCACGAACCGAAACCGAACCGATATCAAATGGGACAGGACTCTGATACATATGTTTAAAACCGATTATCACGGACTGAACCGTCCAACGCTATATACGGAGTACGTATCTCAAATAATTATGGAGTATTTGTCTACTTCATCTTATTAGTATATAGAATACTTTAATTTGTATTTTATTATTCATTTTTAAACTCTCTCATTAATATTGTTGTTATTATATTTATCATTACTATTAACATTATTTTTTTTATAGTTATTAATATTCCGATATTATATGAATTGGGAAAAAATTATTTTTTAACTTTGGACTCGTTATCTCTTATTCTTTATGTTTATGATCCGTTTAAATTTGAAATCAATACTTTTATTTAACAAACTTGTGCTTTTTTATACAAATTTATACATTAAATTCAATATTATTTGAGTAATGTACATTCATTTTTTTGGCACGGTTTGAGCATGAGTATGGTATTGTACCGTTCCGTTTCAAAACGGAATGGTATCGAATGGTTTGGAATTAGAAATCATTCTAAATAGGACAAAAAAATATAGAAAAAAGTACCAAAATAGGACTTTCATGTTTTTTTTCCCAGAATAGGACTTTGCACTGTGGTAATGTGACTTTGCATTGTGATAATGTGGCAGTGTATATGTGCAAATTACTATACTTTTTTGGTAATGTATTTGATCATGTTTGGTAATGTAAGTCCTATTTCGGGAATAAAAACATGGAAGTCCTATTTTGGTATATTTTCAATGTTTTAGCCGTAGTTTGGTGTTTCTCCCTTTTGGAATTAATCCCGTACCGATACCAAACCGTTTAAATAAGAACGGTTCGTGATAGGTTCCGATAGTATCACGAACCATCTCGGACCGCGCCCACCCCTACGTAAAACATACAGATATTAAAGGAGCGATGAAGGCATAAAAGCGGAGGCAATGCACAACGAAAAATTTCTACCAAATCTCAAAAGCAGAAGATAATTTTCAGATTTTAGACCTCATTTTCCATTGACCAACCCATTCACTCCCATTTTATTAAGTTAACAACACTGGATAATGGAAAAAATGACTTATAGAAGTCACTTTCTTCCTTTCCAAACGGACCCTCAAAACTTCGGAGAGTTTACAATTACAACTTCTTTTATCAAAAATTTTAAACTATCACAAATGGCAAACACGTATCAATACAATTTATAGAAGTAAAACAAGGTCTTATCCTAAAGATGTTTATCAAGTTAAAATGCTCAAAAGTGGAGTATATACTCATAAATCAATCACAAATCCCATATTATCTTTAAAATACCCAAAAGTGCATTAAACATAACCAAAATACACATCACAACAAGCTTAGAATATCCAACAATATAGTCAGCATAAAAAAAAAGTTCACATCACAGCAAGTTTAAAATCCCGAAAATCCCTAACACTATGTTTGGTTCAAGGAATTTGAAAAGAAAAAGAAAAGAAAAACGAGAGGGGAAATAATTTATCATGTTCGGTTAGAGAGGAAAAGAAAAGAAAAGTGGATAAAATGAAAAGAAAAACGAAAAGGCAAAATCTACGAAGAGAAGGGAAAACCATGTTCCTCCCATTTCCATTTCGGTGAGGAAAATAAGAGAATTATTCATCTTCTTTTTTTCTTCCAAGTTCTTTAAACCAAACATGATGTAAAAGAAATCATTCCAGGAAGTCCTCTATTACCTCATCTTCTTCCTTCTTCCGTCGGCCTTCCTCGCACGCCAGTTCCCCAAATGGCTCAGAAGTCAATCACAATCAAGCAAGGGCAAAGATGCTGTCATGGCTGCAAACCATTGGTTATTCCTTTGCCCATAACCCAATCGAAGCGGGGTATGGGTGTCTACACAGATCTTACCCACTCTTTGAAACTAGAGAGGCTGTTTCCAAGCGCAAACACGAACACTCTTCCAGGTGTATCGTTGACGAGATACGAAGTCAAAGGACTCAGATAGGTCCGTGGTCCGGTATAGTATGGATAAAACACCACCATGGCTGCAATCCTAGGGATGCCCCACCAAGATACGGTTCAATTCTTCCTTGTTCATTCAACCCGACATACATGTCATCGCAACCTATAGAAAGGTAACAAGATCAAGAACATTTTGTTTCCACAAAAAAAGAGGGAAGCAATCCCACAGAAACATCCAAAATTACCTTTTTCCGGTTAAGGTAGTGACAACTTGTAGATAGATAGGTTTATATAGACAGCGAGATCAGACAAAGAATATGATCGAGGAAGGATGAAGACATCGCCATGGCTGCTAACCCTAGGGCTGCCCCACCAAGATACGGTTCAATCTTTCTCTCTGCTTTCATTCTCTTAACATCTCCCCATTTCCCCAAATGGCTCAGAAGTCAATCACAATCAAGCAAGGACAAAGATGCTGCCATGGCTGCAAACCAGTGGTTGCCATGCCAAGATACAACATACTTATTCCTTTACCCAATCAACTCAACATATCCATCATCACAGCCAATTCATAGATGTTATAATCAACATTTCATTTGTACTACATGAAATTACAGTCTTGCTTGTAGAAATTTATACTAGGCAAAATTTATATTTAGGGCTGTGAGATTGTGCGGAAATGGAAAGAAATCATTGAAAGTGTATCACCAAAAGAACACCCAAATCATCCCATACTCTCACCAAACAACGCATTTGGCTCATAATTCCATTAGAAGAAAAATAGGGTATGTTTGGATAACCAAATTGCTACAGAAAGGAAAACAATTGCCGAGGAGAAGTATTTTTTTATAAATTGTTTTACCTTTTAGAATAGAAATCACATGACTTTGAACAACAACAAACTAGTAAAATCCAACAAGAGTATGGTCCGGGGAAGGTTTCCGTGTACGCAAATGGCTCAGAAGTCAATCACAATCAAGCAAGGACAAAGATGCTGTCATGGCTGCAAACCAGTGGTTGCCATGCCAAGATACAGCATACTTATTCCTCTACCCAATCAACTCAACATATCCATCATCACAGCCAATCCGTAGATGTTATAATCAACATTTCATAGCAGGGTCCAAATAGACATTATTGGCTTGACTGCAGAACCATGGCTCAGATCAATGAAATAGGGTAAAGGACATGCCGCACCGCCATGGCTGCTGACCTTAGGCCGCCACGCCAAGACACGGGTTGAGTCACTCCACACCAAAGGAACTATAGAACAATTCATTATCATCATAGACTGACTATGCACCAGCAACAACAACAATCATGGTTCTATGGATGGGATGATAATCAAGAATCATATCCGTAGATATGAAAAGGGTTGTTGAAGCATGTATCCCTCCCTGTCGATCCAAAATAAAGGGTTGTTGAGCATTTCAAGAGATCATCCTGATGAGAATGTCAACAACCCTAGAAATCCTCTCCTACATACTTGTTCTCTTTACAATCCAAGGCTATTTAGCACAAACACACCAAACAACAACCCAGTAAAATCTCACCAAAAGCAGGGTATGGGGTGTGTACACAGACCTTGCCCCTCTTTGAAAGTAGAGAGGCTGTTTCCAAGATCAAGCACAAACACTCTTCCAGGAGTATCTTTGACCAGATACGAGGTCAAAAGACTCGGATACGACTGCAGCCTCTTCCAGGTGTATCTTTAATGCAGGGACAAACTTATAGATAGACAGATAGATTGATTGATTGATAGATATGTAGGTTTACATAGCAGGCTCAGACAAAAAAAATATGGTCGAGTAAGGATGAAGACATCGCCATGGCTGCTAACCCTAGGGCTGCCCCACCAAGATACGGTTCAATTCTTCCTTGCTCATTCAACTTAACATATATGTCATCCCAGCCTATAGATTTTAACAGGATCAACAACATTTTGTTTCCACATCAACAAAACCAGTAAAATCCCACAAAAGGTAGGGTATAGTCTGCTGAGAAAAATGGATTTCCCATGGACTTCTGGAGTGTGTTTCAATAGTCATAATGCTATTAAAGTATACACAGTGGAACGAGCAGAGTAAGAGCATAGAGACTTTCCAATGCTCCTGCGGTAATGATACACATAAACCATACACACACAAACAGAAAATTCCAACGAGGCAACGATGTTGGGGTCAAGATGTACATAATCTTGATGCATTGATGCACTTACCACCCAAAACGTCATAGGAAGTAAGATGCAAAGGAAGATAAACTCGCCATTTGACTTACTTGGATGGAAATCAATTTTACCAAATGCTTTTAATTTCAGAAAATTCAGCTCACCATTTTCAGAGGGTAACCCCTATTTTTCAATCAGAAAGACATAGATGGATGGATAGATAGAGAGGTTCATATAGAGTGCAGGCTCAGACAAACAATACATATAATGAAGCAAAGGATTAAGACACCGCCATGGCTGCAAATCCTAGAGGTTGCCTCGCCAAGATACGGTTCAGTTTTTCCTTGCTGTTTCAACCCGAGATATTTTATCATCACTGCCTTTGCACAAAGATAACACATGCCAACAGCTTTTCGTGTACATAACGGCTGAAATGCAATAATAATAATAATAAGTGAAATTTGCACTAAATAGCACTCCCTCCGTCCCCATAGATCTTCCCATTAGTCCTTTTTATTTGTCCCACATAGATCTTCTCATTACCTTTTTTAACATTTAAAATACCATAACTACCCTCACTTACTTTATTAATTACACCTTTTCCACCTTATTTAATACATTCCACCAATTTTCATTAAGGGTATTTTGGTAAACTTTCACCTTTTTTCAACTCTCCTTAAAAACCACAAAAAATCAAAACGAGAAGATTTTAGAGGGGCGGAGGAAGTACTAAAACATGTCATTTTTCAATGTAGTACTTCAACATTTTTATTCCCTGAATAATACTTGTATAATGTCTAGTGGCGGGAACAATATTTAGTGATGGTGGACATTTAGTTTGAACAATGTCCCGTGGCGGTGGACATTTACTTGAGCAATGACTACTGGTAACATATTGGGAAACAAAAACATATGGTACTACATTGAGAAAGTACTATGTTTTAGTACTATTTAGGTAAATTTCCCTAATAATAGGGATAATAATAATAATTGTTACGTAGTATTATTATTAAAGTAAATTTCATAAAAGATCCCCAGTTATAGGTCGTTTTACATATTTAGTCTCTACATATCAAATATTACTAATTAGTCCCTAATTATTATATTCATTTCCCAAATGGTCATTTGTTAACATATTTGTTAAGAACGTGGATAAAATTGTAAATTCACATTATTTTCTCTCCTCAATTAAGCTTCCTTCCTCCTCTCGCACTCTTTTCCCAAACCTGCTGCTGAGTTTGAAGCTTTGAACCCAAAACCGAAATCATCACTCTTCTCATAATTGTTTGTCTAACTAGTGGAATCTAAATTCGAAACCAGTAACCTTCATGGATGTGTTTTAATGTTTATTTCTTTGCAATTTCTTGAGACTAAGCGATAAAACTCATTTATAAAGCTTATTGATTTTGATTTTAGGTTCCACCAAAAAGACTAATAATTGAGGGACGAATGATCATTTCAGTTGGTTTAGAGCTTCAAACTCAGCGACGAGTTTGGGAAATAGTACAGGAGGAGGGGGGAAGCTTAATTGAAGAGAGAGAAGTAAGAATATTCAATTTTATCCATGTTCTTAACGAAAACGTTAACAAAGGACCATTCGTGAAAAATGATAATATAATTGGGGAATAAATTAGTAATATTTGATATGTTGGGACTAAATATGTAAAACGATCTATAACTGGGGACCTTTTATGAAATTTACTCTTATTATTATTATTATTATTATTACTATTATTACCAACGGAGCATGGGTGAACCATCAATTTTACCAACGGAACACCGTAAAATGATTTGAAGCTCAAAAACAGAATTTGCCTGAAAACAAGAGGCTCAAAAACAGTAACGGTTTCATTGTCGCTACAGCATTCTTGAAACATATGTGACTATTGGATACTCAGGAAATGGATATGAATCATTGAAGCGTCGAGATGGGCAACCGCCAGACACACGAAAAAATAGACCCAAATCTCTCTACAAACTCATTCCTGAATTTGTGGCTTGATCGCATAAATTGGGCTCAGATCTGCAAAGTAAAGTGAGGGAAAGACCATACCTCCATGGCTGCAGACCCGGAGGTCGCCCCGCCAACATACGGCTCGTCGGGTCGGGTCGGACCGATCTTTTAATGAACCATACAGAATTTCATCATCATCACAGCCCTGATTGATTTTCGGCAAACATAAATTACATAATTTACTAATAAGAACAACAACAGCAGCAGCAGCGATAAGAAGAGTAGCAGCAAGGAGCAGTAGTAACAAGAATTTGTAGATCAGGGCGTTCAGCTATGATGAAGGGGGGAAGCTTCATTGGCGACTGACAAATGCTAGTCCCATACAATAATAAAATGGTACTACCTTCCTCCCATATTATAACGTCTGTTTCAGTTTACGATGTTTGACTGAAATTATTTTCGAACAATTTTATATGACAAATGGTATAGAATTAAAAAATAAAAATTACATATTAAAAAACTACATCAAAAGATCTACAAAACTAGTAGTGACAATAATATTTTATTTTATCAAATTGCTAACGAAAATAGAGAAAAAAGTGAATGAAGTTTGACTCTGTGAATAGTAAACAGGCATTATAATTTGGGACGGAGGGAGTAAAAGGATCACATAGATCTTTTTTCAGTTCCGTATATTGCTAAAATTATTTTGAATTCAATTTATTTGATTATATGTGTAAAATTAAAAACTAAAAATTATATATTTTAAAAGTTTAAAAACTAAAAATTATATATTTTAAAAGTTTAAAAACTAAAAATTATATATTTTAAAAGTAAATCAAAAGTTCAACAAAACAAGAGGTGACTGACTATATTATTTTATCAAATAATTAATGAAAATAAATAAAAAAACGTTATTAAATTTGACCATATAAATAGTGACTGAGAAAATCATTTTAGGATGGAGAAAGTAGTTAAAAATTAAAAATATATCAAAATCGGAGTTTCATATTTTTATTCTCGAAATAAGAGTTGAAATATATTTACATTATCAATCATTACTATATGTATTGCCAAAAAGTGTAATAAACGTATATGTACAACGTCATATTACCACAATATGAACTCCTATTTAAAAAATAAAAAATAGAGCTTTTATTTCAGAATCATTAGATATTTTTCAATTCTATAACATGTCGGTGATTTTTTTCATTTTTTGAGTCTCACTTCATTTTAATATATTTGTTCAGCTTGACTATTTAAAATCAAATAAGACAAGTTTTAATCAACAATTACTCATGATTTCCACCACAATAATACAATAAAATAAGATCTTTAAAGTTGTCAACAAGTTAGAAATAATGAAATAATTTTATACCAGTATACATTATGATTTATATTTAATTGAAGTTCAAAGTTCATCCAATCTGACTAGATAAAATCAACTAAACAAATGCACTGATACGGAGGTAGTACCATTTTTAAAACAAACAACAACAATATATACTCATAATTTATTACAATCATTTAATAACCTATTTTCAATTTGACAGCACGTCAGGTCGATTCAATTACATGTCCCTCCTGTGGGAGTATACTTTTTTAAAATTGCTAGTCACAAACAAAACAGTCACAAAATGTACAAACTCATCATACGGGTACTTAAATTTAAGCATTTTGTAATGTTCTGTTTGTGACTAGCATTTTCATACTTTTTCTGCAGGAAGATTGATTTCCTATCATTTTCTATTCATTCTGGATACATATCAAGCAAAAATCCACCTGAAATTGTATAGGAGTAGAAAGGAAGACTCGAAAAGACCTTAAGTTATGAGACCAATAGTGAAAAATTTTACAGTAAGTTATGAGACCAATAGTGAAATATTTTACAGAGTACACTCTCCCAATTCTAAAACTCGTTTAACTCTTTATTCATTTTCTTTCTTTATTTTTATTAATCATGATAAAATAATATAGTCATATTTGCCGTTGTCCGCGTATAAGTAAATTTGCAAAAGAATTACAATCTAACAACTAAATTCGAGATGTGTAAAACATAGAAGGTGCATACATTCTCTTTATGAGTAGCACTTTGTATATAACATAGGAGGCACATAATTTCTCTCTATAATTTTTTTTTTAGATAGACAAAAAAATAAAGTAAAGATTTTTATAAAACGGAAAGATTATATGTAAATAAAATTTCAGCTAAATAAATAATTAAATCAACTAAATATACCAATTCATGCATTACAAATAATCACGCATAACAATGGATTAACATATTTATATACCAAAAAAAGGTGCACACCAAACTTGATCATAACACAATCCATACAACAAAAATGTCATGCCCATCCCAATGGGCAAAAAAACAATAACAATAATAACAACAAAAACATGTAATTCTCCATGAATCAAAAGGGTATGATGGGAATGAGAGAAGATTGGAAACATTCGCGCGATCAGTTAAGCTAACCAAGATCACGATGAGCCCGGATCATAACTTTAGGCAAATATCATACTCGTGTGCGAGTTTTCAAACCCACGAGGGCTTCTGCAAAAATATTCTTGATACAACTATCGATAAAACGTTAGATCGAATACAAAAAGAAAAGGACAAACCTTACCCTAGTACACAAGAGTAGGCAAATTGTTACTGTCATCTTTTAAAATGTCAACAAAACATGGAAGAAGGCATATAGTGTTAAGAAAATTACCCCGTAATTGTTTTTTTTTTTTAAAAAAAACAATAAATATTTAAACTAGAAAAACCAACAAAAAAATCGGTATTAAAAAAACTGGTATGCACTAATACTGTAAATAAAAACCTTTATGAGTGGGGTTGAGAAATTTCTCAATTCCTATGAAGAAAATTGAAAAACACTTTTTATATAAATTTGAACATGTTTGTACTTTTATACTCCCTCCGTCCAAAATTAAAGTTCTCACTTTCCTTTTCAGGCCTTGAGACTAAAGGATTCAGAATAAGTAGGAACAAGACTGAATACATGGAATGTCGTTTCAGTGGCCGGGATACAGAATCAGAGGTGGAAGTCAAGATTGACTCTCACCTAGTACCTAAGGTAGACATGTTTCGTTATCTTGGCTCAGTAATTCAGGCGGATGGGTAGTTAGATGCGGATGTTGGACATCGGGTTGGAGTGGCTTGGGCCAAATGGCGGTTAGCTTCAGGGGTGTTGTGTGATCCGAAGATTTCACCTAGAATGAAAGGTAAGTTCTATCGATCCGTAGTCAGACCTGCTATGTTATATGGGGCAGAGTGTTGGGCGGTTAAGAAGACTCATGTGCGTCGTCTGCATGCGGCGGAGATGCGGATGTTACGATAGATGTGCGGGAAGACTAGGTTGGATAGAATTTCGAATGAGGTTATCCGACGTCAAGTAGGTATGACACCGGTGGAAGACAAGTTGCGGGAAGCGAGGTTGAGGTGGCTTGGCCATGTGAGACGGCGGGATGCTGACGCCCCTGTACGGAGATGCGAGAGGATTACAGTTATCGGGGGAAGTAGGGGAAGGGGTAGACCTAAGAAGAGTTGGGAGGAGGTGATAAGACAGGATTTAGGACTTCTCGACCTCACTGAGGATATGGCCCTAGATAGGAACCTTTGGAGAACTAGAATTAGAGTAGCTGGATAAGAGCTCGGTGTTGTAGAGGTTGTTTTGTAGTGTGTTGTATTTGTTGGGAATCTTTTGCTATTGTTTGTACTTGTTGCTTGTACTTGGTGCCTTATCTGTGCTATACTGTGTTCTCTTCCATATTTTTGTGCAGGTGGAGCCGGGGGTCTCTTGGAAACAGCCTCCCTACTTCCGAGTAGGGGCAAGGTCTGCGTACACACACCCTCCCCAGACCCTACTGTTGTGGGATTCAACTGGGTTGTTGTTGTTGTTTTGTTTCCTTTTCAGGCCGTCCACAATTAATGTTCCCATTTCTAATTTTAGAAACTTTTCTTTGTTAAAATGTCTCAAATACCCCCCACTTCATAAACTCTTTTTCTTATTCTTTTCTCCTTCCTTTCCTTCCGCAGCCCCTCCCCACCCCCATTTCTCTTTTCCTCTTTTCTTCTCTTTCTTTTTCTTCTCTCCACGATTCTTTCTTCTTCTTCTTCTTCTTCTTCTTCTTCATTTCTTATTCTTCTTCTACTTTTCTTTTTCTTCCTCTTTATTTTCTTCTTCCCTCCCCCCTTTTGTTTTGTTCAACCGGCCGATGTTTCCTTTCTTTTTTTCTTCTCATCTTCTTCTTTATTTTCTTCTCCCCCTTCAGATTTGGTCATCAGATCATTCAAATCTCCATCAGATCTAAGAAATTTGCTTCAGATCTGGGTTCGATTCAGATCTATGAAGGAGGTCAACATCAACAAAGGTTCTTCTTCTTCAAGTCATCTTCATCTTCAAATATTTTTCATTTTCTTCATATCTTCGATTTTTCTACTTTAGTGCGGGAATAGCTCGAATATGGCCTTAAAGATTGCCTGCGAGAATTCTGAAATGTTGAGGTTGGGAGAAATTTCTCCCTAGAAATTTGCTCGATTTTGTCACTGGAGTATTGCTGTCTAGTTCTGGTCTTCAGGATGATGGGAGAGGGGGAGTAGGCAGTATGGGTGGGTAAGTGGGGCTAAGGTGGGGGGTAATTTTGGAAAGTCAAAGCAAATTTTAAATTTTATTAAACTCCGTGCCAAGTCAAAGTGGGAACTTTAATCTTGGACGGAGGGAGTATAAATTTTTGGTGTTTAGTAATTAAGACCTATTTTCTATTAATAAGAAATTCCCTAAAAGGTAAGAACAACTATCTACATGTTCATCCATCTTGCTTATTGCTAAATTTAAATGGGAATTAAACCCCATACAGTCAAACACTAAAAGCAATACCTATCCACTGCTTCAACTCATTGCTTATGGTGCTATAACTCCAAGTACTGACACCTACCCACAAACTGAACCGGCCGAAACCTACATTTCCATAGGTAGTTTGGCTCGAGGTTAATGCGTTAAAAAAACAGACCAAACCCTAAACAACCAACTAGAAAAAGCCAACATCCTAAAGAACCAACTACAAAGGAGAGGAGGATCTGCAGGTTCATCTCCTTCACATATGAGCAGCAACTTAGATGTATTCATACACATATTTTCAAAGAAGCACAATATTAGGGAGATAGGAGCTCTAGCCCAACAAGATGCATGCCCAACAACAAACGTAGTGAAATCTCACAAAAAGTAGGATCTGGCGAGGGTAGTACGCAGACCTTACCGGCTTCATAAAACCAAAACCAGTTGAATAAAACTGAGACAAGTATTCAATGAACCTCTCTTGAACTCCAGGTTTAGAAAGTATGTGTGTGTGTGTGTGTGTACTACCACATTCAGTGGAGATCATAGCCCATCACAATCCAGAAGTCCATATTTCATAGCAGACTACAGCTTCCGGTGAGAGCTTCTTTTGCGTTCCTGGTCAATACCTTGTTCTTGGAACCCAATAATGTCAAGAAACACGATGGATGCATGGGATTCGCAATTCTTCCAATGGACCATGCTATGGGCACCCAACCTTCTCAAAGACATTCATAGACACCTGTTGTTGTTCAATGTTCGTGAATGTCTATAAGAATAAGAAGGCCATGGTGAAGGGTGACTTTAGCAATTTCCCCTTCCAATAGTCTTCCTCAGTTCACAAGGACTTAAGCACAGGATAAGATAAACTTGCAACTTCAATACTGTTCCATTTATTCAAACAAGCTCTTACATGGATTCCAAAAGTTACTTAAAAGGAAAATTAACTATAAAAGCTGGATGTTCAGCAGTGTAAGTCTAATAAATCTCAAGTTTCCTAAAAGCATAAAATTACGAGGCCTCCAAATCTTAACACACTAGAACTCCAAATCTCCTTATACAACATATCTTGTCATCAAACTGCAGTTATAGAGGCTTTTCACTTGCTTGACATCATCCCAATCCAAAATGGTCTGGCTTTCAAGTACGCAGTGCATTCCATGCAGCCTCTTTGTCCATTCAAAATCTGTATGGGGAACAAATTGGCATGTGACCAAACTGCTAATTCCATTCCTCAACGATGGTTCTCATGAGGAAGAAACAGAGTATATGACTTCTAGAAACCAGATTTCCATAAGAGCTCACTTCGCTAAAAGGAGAGATGCATAGGCTCATTTGTGAAACATTTGTGGGGAAGGTGGGGATGAAGAGGGTGAGAAAGGTAGGAAGAAAGTCTACCTGTTCATAACATATGCCACTACCTAAGCAGTTTAATGAAAATAGCGTAGACTACAAAGTATTACTCACCTCAGTAATAAGATCTAGAACCACCGCCGCCCATATAGCCACCTCCACCCAGATCACGACTAGAATAGAGTGACGAATAAGAGCTGCCACCCATCTAATTTAAGCAGGAGAAAAAACGAGCCATCAGTCAAGATATCAATATCTAAGGAAATACTTTATCTGCCAAAACAAAGAGTGGAGTTTTATAACCTTTTTGAACCACACAAAAGAGTAAATTTTTTAGTCAAATTTTATTAATAATTTGTAATTTCACCTCTCCAAATAATTTTGGGGAAAACTAGGGGTATTAAGTTGCCATCCATAACTTGACAAAAATAATCTATCATAATCAAACATGACTCTTTTTTAGGAGGCACTAATAAGCTTGGAGGACGATGAGATAAAAGCATACATCACTGCCATGAGACATGTAATCACCACCATAGCCTGAAGCATACATCCCACCAACATCACTACCACCATAAGAACCTGACAAAAGAATTATTATTCAAAATAAACCAAGAGCAAAAAAATGCTATTTGATCAACTAATATCCAACAAGTTCTCAACACACCTCTGTCATAACCCATAGCCTGGCGACTACTATAAAGTCCATGAGAATCTTGATGAGACATAGAACTTCTGTTTCCGCCATATCCAATAGGAGGCTTTCCAGGTCTGTTACAGTGTGATACAAGATTATCAAGCACGGTACAAAAAACAAAAGTTTTATCTGCTTGATTATATCTTTGTGTGTGTGTACATGCATACACAAATACACAAACACACAAACACATAGATATTTGTGTGTAAAAAGACACACCTGTCACCATAGGAACCCTCGTATTGAGAAGCACTGCGTCCTCCATATTCATAATCTAAACGTGCACGAGAACGGCGAACTCCTGCCTCAACATATCGAGGAGGAACATCATCCTGCTATCCATATTAGAATAAAAATCAGTTCTTTTTCAACAACAGAAATGACCTACACAGTGGATTCCCACAAGTAAAAGAATAGTGGTAATAGGCTAAGAGAAGACAATTATATCATACAACGCATTAATAATGATAATTATTACTCTGTATTATAATAACAATAATAATTGTAATAAAGAGAATTTAAAAGTTAACACGTTTTTACTACAAAATATGTAGAACTCAAATGAAAATAAGTTTAACATTTTAAAGGTTGAATAAAAAGGGGCTAACATGCGAGCCAATGTTCAAACAGGATGAACCAATCATGTTTATATTATGGACATTAAAGCAATGAGTTAGTTTACATCAATTGGGCAGTTGAGCGAGACTAACAAACACATAAAAGCATTCAAATGACTCCAAACCCAATAAGGCAAGAAAATCAGATTATCAAATCTCAGGACAAAAGAACAATTTGATCTTAATGGAAAGTGACGGTAGGGGCTATTCAAGGTGACAATCTGAGGTCAGTGATATGAATATTGGTTTGTCTAAATCTTGGGACATCATAACCACATAAATTTACCCAATACTCCATAATATTTAGGTCTGCATATTTTTAGGATTAGTAGAAGGAAATATTAAAATCAAACAGGAAATATTAAAATCAAACCATTGCAGCATATGCACGTTTTGAGCCAGATATAGAGTCATATTCCCGAGCACGGCTGTCACGGTACACTGGAGGTAGTCTTTCAAACCTCTGTTCGTAGTCATCATCAACATATGCTCTCCTTAATGCACTCCTGGATGCTCCTCCTGGAAAATCAGCATAGCCAGATCCATGGGGATCATATTCATCTCTATAGGATGAGCGTCTGTCAGAAGGTACTCTGAGAGCATAATCCATTGTGGCTCTGCTACTATACTCTCTCTTAGAACTACTTCTTGGATATGCATGACCTGAATGATACAAAGTATTAATTAAAGTTAATGTAAAACGTGATTGGTGCAATAGTAAACACAGCATAAAAGTATACCAACCAGGCGGTCTCCTCTCACATGGCCTGCTAGGCGGAGGAGCAACAGGCCTGCTCCTGGGTGGGACAGCAATGGCTGCTCTTCTATCTCTGTAACCGGTGGATCGTTTAATGCTGCGATCAACCAAAGGTGGCCTACGTGGACCAACTCTTCGTCCATGAATGGGGAGATTATGTGGCAATGAGCGCCCCCATGGGGCCCTAGGCACTCGTGCTGGCCTGTGGCGAGGCCTCATATCTCCATGTGAATCACCCCTGCCTCTGTAAAGGGGCCTTGATAATCTAGCTCGAACCTTAACCTGAAAGGGGGGGGGGGGGTGAGCCATTTAAGAGGAAGAAAAATTGGTTTGGTATAGGAAAAATGCAAGATATACTAAAGAGTCAGAAAACAAACCTACCTTACTATCTCCTTCTCCTAGCACAGAGTTATTAATGGATTTAGCACAAGTAACTGCAGCATCATGTGAATCAAATGTGACAAAACCAAAATCCTTTCTCTTGGCAGATGGCATGTTACGAGCAAGCTCAATCTTTTCTATCTTTCCGTATTTTTTGAGAAGTTCAGACATGTTGGCCTCATCCCAATGGGATGAGAGACCATCTATGAAGACCGTTTTGACCTGGATAAAAAATTATCAGTAGGTAGATTGATCATGAATTTAAAGAAAAATCACAACAAAAAAACAAAAAATATCCAAAATACACAGAGTAAGAGAGAAGGAATGCAATGCAGACCACTGTTAGAGGGAAATAGAAAGGGTAGCTATAGCTAGAGCATAATGTCCACTATAATACCCACATTCATTTTCCTTAATTGTCATTTTTGCAAACTTGAACTTTAAATATACATTAAATGTCTTCCTGCATTTCCTTCAGTAGCTGCATGCCGCACATACCATGCTGGGCATATAGTCCTTGAAAAGAAACATCCCAACTAGAAACGGAACAACTCCGCCTTCTATGAAGTCAAAAGTGTAGGTGATAAGTAGTTACCTTAGCCATAATTTCATCACCCGGGTCAATGAATGAATCTGCAAGGGAAACCTTGGCAGGCATGTCAAGTCCAAAAAAAACATTTCTCTTCTGAAGATGTTTAAAAGCATCCATGGCATCTGAACGAGAAGAGAATTCCAGGAACGCAAAACCTCGATTTGTTCCTACGTTATTTGAGTCCTCCACTAATGTCAAATCATCAATGTTCTCAATGCCATAGTGCTTCAACTTTTCATTCAACTGGAAGGGCAAAGTGCATATGAAAGTAATAGTTGTTAAGCAATGGTGTGAAAAATATTCTTGATGATAACAATACGAATTGACCTAATCGACTTACAGCTTCCTTTGTCCATGTTTTGCATATGTTACCTAGAAAGAGTGTGTCACTGTCTTGACTTGGAGTTACACCACACTCTTTTCCATTAACCTAGAACTTTGGGTGTCAGGACAATATTCTTCATAAAAACTTCAAATCAATTACCTCAAGAACAACAGAATCAGGAGAATACCAGTGGATTTTTTAGCTCTGTACAAGCACGCTTGGCTTGTTCTACTGTTGCAAATTGCAGAAAAGCAAATCCCTTATTCTTCTTGGTCTGAGAGTTCATCATAAGCCTCACTTCGGTAATCTCACCAACTTGACTAAAGACCTTTCTAAGATCATCTTCGGTAGCACCCTTGTCCAAGCCACCAATAAAAATTTCAAACTCCTTACGTTTGCGTCTTTCTTTGACCACTTCATGATGTTCTTCCTCCTCAGCTGCATCAACCATTTCAGCGTGTTCCTCCCCGTCTTGTTCTTCATCATCCTCTCCCTCAAGGTCCTCATTAACATCTTCAACCTCCTCAACAATATCACCTTCATCCTCATCACAAACATATTCCTCCTCGTTATCTTCCATCTCATCACCCTCTTCTAGATCGTCATCATGTTCACTTACCCTTTCTTCATAATCAACACCAACATTTTCTTCAGTTTCATATTCAGGATCATTGTCCTCCAAATCTAACTGTTCACCTTTCTCATATTCATCAACCGACTCTTTTTGTTCAAACTCCTCTGCCATGGAAAATAAATATGCATCCAGGACAGTCAACAGATTGAAGAAAAAACAAATCCATAGTGACAAGATGATTACATGCTTAGCCACCTTTTGCACTCTAAAAGGGTTTTTATCTAAATAAATACTCCAACATGAGCTTAAGGTCGCAACCATGCTCAACTATGAGTTTCAAGGACAGCAACTATGGTATCAATGTAAGACTTAAGCATACAGCACATTCTGCATATCTACCAAGAGTGGCTCATACTACAGTATATGACGTGTTAGGATGTATTTTGTTTTTCTATCCATATGATGGTTATATCATTCAGGGAACTGTAAAATCATAATAACATAAATTTATCAAGTCTGGAACAACCCATGGCACAAGTCAACAGAAACTACCACGGAAAAGATTTGGGCTTTAAATAAAAATTCCACATCCAAAACTGAAAAGTGAAGCCGGGCACACAAAGTTGTGTTGTTTGAAATATATCAAGTAAACATGCAAAAATCAAACACAGACCTCAGCTTTCACCAAATTAATGAAACTAAATGAAACAAATACCTCAATTACCCAAAAGATGACACCCACAGAAATAGTTCAAAGTCCAAACGTGGGATTCAGCATAAAGTGATCTAAATCGTAAATCACAACTAAATAATACAGAATATCGCTTACTCTTATTAGAGAGGGACCTGCATGCCTCATAGTTTTGTTCCTCCTTGGGATCTTCATCAGTCCCAAGAGGCAATGACTTATGCTCAATGGGCTGAGTGTTTTCTTCAATATTCACCACCTCTTTAAGCTCCACCGTTGTTTTCTCAGTCTCTTTAGCTCGGTCTGCCTTCAAAAGTTTGCCAGGCAGTTGTGGCTGGACTTTGGATGCAGCCCGAGTGACACGAGACTTTCTCTTCATTCCGGGACCAGCTAGCGGCTTTTTCGCTTTTGGAGGCATAGTTCTTTTACGCAAATAATGATTAAAACTTCTGTAAGCCAAAAACCACCCAGTAAGGTTTGGATTGCAAATTTGAAAAACTGGATATCTATCTATTCTATCCATACACAATAACACAGAATCACAGATTCCTTGCCAATTTTCCAGGAAAGAAGAAACCATGCTGTGATTGCTAAAGTATCACTACAATTATTTATAGTGTGATCTATATTTTTTTCTTTAGGTTGCATTTGGTATAGATTGAATCAGGATCAGTTGGGATGTGGAGAATAGTGGCTGTATTTGATTCAAATTCCGGCTATTGTTATTCTTGACGCCAAAATATGATTTTTACAACTAATCTATGGCTTGATTCTCTAAAATCAGCAAAAGAATTAAACAGTTGATTCTTAAGGAACGGCCAGAAATTGAATCCAAACTGAACGCACCCTTAGGTGTTTTCAAATCAAACCAGTAAATATAGTACTCCTTAATAATGAAATCTGTTTTCGAGTTCCAGAAATATTTAAAAAAAGACAAGCTTTTCGAAAAAATGTACTACCACCAAGAGAATAGAGGGGTGCAATCATCTCGCATTCTATAAAAATTAAACCAAAATAATCGTATTTTCTCCCCAGCAATCCTTCATCCCGGCCTGTTTTTTTCTTTCTGCTAGAGCAATCTTGAAATTTTAAAAAAAAAACTGAGAAAAAAATACAGATTCTCCGTAATAAACACTCATTAATACTCACACATTAATGAGAATATCTAGGCGAATCGTTCTGTCATGCTTAAAAAACAAAATTTAACTGGTGAATTGTAACACAAAATTAAAAGAAAGCAAACTGTTGGTCTGAAACGTGAAAGATCTGTAGAGTAGGTAGTGTTAGGTATACATCTCCCAGAACAAAGGGCTGAAAAGGGTTTCATATCTGGATAATTGAAACAAGGCTGAAGGTTTGAGCTAAGAATAATAGAAAGAGAAAAGATTGAGGTTCGGATCGTAGAAAATAAAATACCAGGTCGGATGGGGAAGAAGAACGGCGAGTCGATCGTCTAACAGCAAAAACTCCCAAGCCGATGGAGGGAGGGAGGAATCAATCTGGAATGGAATGCTACTAGGGCTTCAGGCCGGATGTGAATGTTGAGAGCCCATTTGCCGGTCCGATTCTATGTTAGTCAGATTTGGCAACATTACAAGTTAACCCTTTTTTTTCAATGGAGAGCATTAGAATTATGTTTAATCATTGATGAGATTAAATATAACTGGCTAAGTTTACTAGGATTCATTTCAAAAATATCTGTAGGGATAGAACTTTGTGGTCGACCGCCTTGTTGAAATTTGAACCTTCCAAAGTTCCAGGATTGAATTGACATGAGGACCCCCCAGGAAAGCGTTTCCTTGAACAAAAATAGTTTTTCTTGTGCCTTAAAGTATCAAAATTAAAATTGCAGTTATGTTTTCATTTATATTTTATATGTATTTTAAATTTTAAATAAAGTCATTTCCCTATACACAAATTTGGTAAGAAAGAATAATAGATACTCCCTTCGTCCCAAATTATAATGCATGTTTACTATTCACAGGGTCAAACTTCATTCACTTTCTTTCTCTATTTTCGTTAGCAATTTGATAAAATAAAATATTATTGTCACTACTAGTTTTGTAGATCTTTTGATGTAGTTTTTTAATATGTAATTTTTATTTTCTAATTCTATACCATTTGTCATATAAAATGGTTTGAAAATAATTTCAGTCAAACATCGTAAACCGAAACAGGTGTTATAAATTGGGACGGAGGTAGTACATATTAGTAATTAAAAATTTATGTTGAAATGGTAAGTAACACCAACGTGTAATTTGGCCAAAAATTTACATTATAATTTTAAAAATAAAAATTCTAAAAAAGAAAAATAGAATAAGCAAAAAGCTTTTCATAGTATAAATATGATTATTCGCAAAGACTTTCGTAATTAGTTTCTTTCGAGTTCATTTTCAAATCTTTGCTTTTTCAAAATCGTCATGCGAACAAAACATGATGATCTAAACCGCTGTAAGAAATATTGATGAGAGGTCATCGTTTTTATGTTAAAACTGAGAGCGATAAGAGTTTATCATGTTTTTGTCCATGCCGGGGGGGCCGAATTAATGGATTATATTTTTCACGACTTAGAAGTTAGTTCTTTCATTGATAAAAATTTTAAATACGTATACATTAATCCATGTGGTAATTTGAAGCCACATAGATACAAAGTCGCTATTCTAAGACTATCATTGACATCATCCGATACAAGAATTCCATTCAAGTTTCGAAGAAAACAATTTTCTATGGTTACTCTGTATGTAATGACAATTAACAAGAGTTAGGGGTAACCACTGAAACATGTTAGATTATTGTTACGGAAATCGGTATTTAGCCATGGGCAACTTTATTTTGCAGTTTTAAGAGTAACAAATCGTAGTAGGTTGAAGATTCTAATATGCAACGAAGACAATGTTCCCATAAATTGTACGAATAATGTTGTTTATGAAGAAGTCTTTCGAAATTTATAAAACACAAATGTTTTGTACCTTAAAATAATATAATGCAATGTCTATTTCTATCATTTTCTAGCATTGAAAAATGATCTTAATTTAGTAACGTAAATATGACACGTGCAATACACGGATATGATACTAGTATTGAATATTAGAAGATAATTTTCTATTTTTTGAAATTCAAAAAACATACAAAGTAAATTGTAAACAAGTTGTCTATTCTCTGATTTTTTTCAGAAATAAATAAACTTTTCAAGTTTGTAAACACTGTTTTTTTTTCTTTTCAAAAATGCTAGAAAACCCACCAAGTTTGACATCACTCATCAATGCAATGGAGTAACACCACCTGAATGGAAATAAGTGCACAATGACAATGAAAAGCATAAAAGGCTAGATAGATTGAGCTTCAGAACAACTAAAATTTAGATGGAAAATGCTTTTTTTGCAAACCAAATTTTGGAACTCTGTTCAATTATTTGAGCATCAAACCTTTGACTATAACAAATTTAATAACTTGAAATTTCAACAGAGTACATTATTAACACAACAAATATTCTTGTAAATTTCAAAAGTGTAAATTAAAGATTCCGAAATCACGCGAGACAACTATGATACAGAACACATAACAAGAAGATACGGGGGAAAACAAAACGCTCTTATAACGCCTCCTTAAAGTAGATCTCACTCTATACCTTGGATGGCCAAGATGCTTGAGCTGACATGATTATTCCCACAATAACACCAAAGAGTCCCAATGCGCTGCCGAAAATCTCAATCACCAGAATCTTAACAAAAAGGGTAGAGTTTTGGGCATCTGATAAGGCACAACTGCTCCCAATCACTCCAACACACAACCTTTGTTACAAAACAAGGAAAGACAATAAATAGAATGAATGAATAAATGTAGGGAAAAAACGAAACAAGGCATCTCGATGACATTTGTTCCAGTGTGTTTTTTCATTAGTCGTTTGATAAAATAAAATAATCTTGTCACCACTTGTTTTGTACTTCCTCCGTCCCAATTTAAGTTGCCTATTTACTATTTACAAGATAAAACTTTAATCACGCTCTTGACCTATTTGAAAAAATAATATAGCCTTTTCACCTCTTGTTTTGTAGAACTTTTGATGTAGTTTTTAAATATAAAAAAAAATTAAATTCCTTACCAATGTCCATATACAACAACAGGAGATTTTTTTTAGTTTTTATGTAGAATTTTTTATGCAGATTTTAAACATGTAAGTTTTATTTTTTATTTCAATACCAATTCGTAAATAAAATCATTTTAAAAAAGATGGGTTTTTGTACTTAAAAACAAAATAGGAATTATTTTTGTAAACGGAGGGAGTAGATGAAAAGAAGAAAAACACATTCAGGCCTACCCGCACACAAGATTGGCAAAGCCAACTATTATCCCTGAGGCGAAAATTGCATAACCAGCTGTGAGGGATTCTGGTGCATAGATCTGGGATGCAGGAACATTCTCAAGCTTTGTTTGGAGAATGATAGCCACAATGACACCATATATAGCAACTGCCTCACAAAAAATTACACTGGAAAAGGAAAAAAAATCAGATATTAAGGTTTGCAATCCCATTGGAAATTCTAAAATTTTATTAATTAAACTTTCCTTAATAAGTATTTATAACAATAATCCAAGTATAATCCCGAATTTGTTGGGGTAAGGGGTCAAGATGTACGCAGCCTTAAACCATAACAGAAAGCTTGTTCCCGTTGGACCCTTGAGACACTGTTGCATTTACTCTACCCAAAACTTCATAGAAATTAGATGCAACAAAAGGTAATGTGTCATTTTGATTTAGTCCATTAATTACACGAAGATAAGTATTTTACAAAAATGACTCTTTCAGCTCCAATGGCATAGTGATGGAAATCTTTAGTCCAATTTGAAGAAATAATCAACTACTCAAGCTATGCTGGAAATCAGTTTTAGCCTTCCATACAAGCTCTAAACTTCATTCAAGCAGGTGGCAGCCTACTAACGCCACTTGCTTACCACCAAATATAACAACTTTTAAGCATTACTATTTTAACAAGAAAAATATAATGAATAAAAAATCTATTCATACACAACAAATAATAGTCTCTCTACTTCAGAGTAGGAATAAAGCCTGCATACACACTCTCCCTATACCCTACTTTTGTGGGAAGTAACTGAGTTTGTTGTTGAAACAAAAAATGAAAACTACAAGGCTCACCGACACTTTAAGATAATAATACAACCAAAGAACAGGAAGCTGGATAGCTTCTTGCTTTCTTCTAGTCATGAACTATGCCTCGTTTTTAAAAAAAAAAATCTTATCAACCCTCTTGCAAATAGCAACGCAACCAAGACATAAGACAGAACTTTCATGATTCAAAGAATGAAGCATTAAACTCCGGTTGCATTAATCAAAAAAAGTATTCCTTCAAAGAAATTTTTCTTGTAGTTCACATGTGCTCAGACGATTTTTCTACTTTTCTATGAACAAAAATATACTGCCATTAAGACCATAAGGAACAAAGATCGCTGGTCAAAATGAGACAATAAATAAATAAAAACTGAGCATAAAATAAAACACAATTGACTGTGATCATCATGCTAATGATTATCTATATGAATAATCCATTTCAATTCAAGGTATGAAATTTGTTCTTTCGACTTTCATCTTCATGGATCTGTCGCTTACATAAGGCAGGGCACCTTCATCTAATTGGTTCCCAACATACTTTTTTTTTCTCGAAAAGTATTAAGCGTTGTGATATTCCATTTGTATTGGACACAATACTTTAAAATGTGAATTCGCAGTTTGCCGTGCTCATGAAGGTGAACTTTTTTGTTTTGTTTTTTAAGGAACTCATGAAGGTGAATTAATTCAATCATTAGCTAACTACTAGTGTAGTGTACAAGGGGATATCACCAGGTACTTCTACTATAACATCAAACCCTTTCAAACTGAACCTTCTAACGAGAGGAAACACAATGTATACATTGAAACAGAAAAGGAGAAAGATTTACCTGATGAGATTTTTGGAGGTAATGCGAGGAGCTTTAATGGCAGCACCAATCAAACTACTTCCAGTTATATAGATCCCCCTAAATTGGAAATTCATAATTCAATTGAGAAGTTTGAAAGGGGCCAGCGTCCAGAAATCGACATCCTAGTGAATCACAAAAGGGCGAGAAGAAGATGATGCTTACCAAGCAGCTCCTAAAACTGAAACGCCGATGGAGATGGCAATTCCGATCGCGGAAAAGGTGTAAGGAGAGATCTGCGTCAAAGCTCGCGACCATGAACTCGAATCCCCAGCCATGAAGCTCGCGACCATGAAGCAATGGTGGGTACGGTTTCTATCGTTGATTCGTTTGGGTTCCAAACGGAATGGAAATTGGGGTTATGTCTTGAGTTTGGTTTTGCACAAATGAAATTTGCAATAAATAAGACTAAAACATAAGTCATTTCTGTACGACTTAAACCTTTTTATTTTCTAAATAGAATTTAATAATGTATAATGAAAGAAATAATGTCCAATAATGATGGACATTTACTTGAATAATGACTAATTGATAATGACTAAAGATCCTACATTGGAAAATAAAAACATATGGTCTTATATTGAAAAAGTCATTATGTTTTAGCCATATTTAAGTAAATTTCTCTAATTATTAGCATATGGATCATTATGATACTATGGGTCTGTTTAGGAATAACATTAAAAATTAATGCTAACGTTTTGGATAAAATTCTAACGGTGTATATTATATAGAAAATGCTAACGCTAAATGATGCCCGTAATTTGTAGATTGTCCTTTCAAAATGCTACACTAATCTCTAACGTTATTCCCAAAGATGCTCTATATTTGGCAAAGATATTTTGATCTTTGCCTTGAGAGACATTAAAATGACCTCATCTCAAAGAGTATTCAATTGTTAAAATTGATGATTCCTACTCTCATAATTTCTCCCTAAACACCTCACATACCTCCTACATTCCACCACAGCACCCCCTGCCCCTATTAACCGTCGATTTGGCAGTGCCAAATCAGCAATCTGGCGGGGTGCTGATGTAGGGTGCAGGAGGGAGGCAAGGGGTTTGAGAAAGATTAGGAAACATTAATTTTATTAATGGGGCACTGTAGAGATCGTGTGTCATAACTTATAATATGACCTTGAATTTCAAGGTAAAAAAACATTGTGTACTCTATATAGTATATAATTGATATTAATTCCTTCAACACACATAAAAATGTCAATCAAATCACTATTAAGTGAAGTGTATTCTAATAGTTTTCATCATCTAAAATATGAGTAAGATCCCAAAATGACCTTTTTCTAATTATATATTATTCCAAATTATCCATCTGAATTTACAATTATAATACTTCTTTCGCCCCTAAAAGATTGTCAGAATTTGACTTTTTTAGTCAAACTATAACACCTTTGACCGTGAATTATGAAAAAGTATATTTAATTATGATGTAAATTCAGTAAAATTGGATTTCTTTTAAAATATGATTTTGAAAGATCAAACTTTTATAATATTTAATTATTTTAAACTATTTTTAATTGGCGATCAAAGGGTGTCACAGTTTGTGGCAATCTTTTAGAGACAGAGGGAGTATCATACCGATTGCCGAGGGCTACCGAAGAAAAAAATACATTTATAAAGTATCATTTGAGTAATTATAATTTACTGAAGACTATCAAAGAAAAATATCTTAATTACAAAGTATTATGTAGATAATTATAGCTTATTAAGAACTTATTTAAAAAAACTCCTCATTATAAAGACCATCTAGAAAACTTACTCCTATTTTTTTGAAGTAGGACGATTCTTGTGACATTGAGCTAAATGTTATAGGATAGTCCAACCTCATGCAGAACTCCGTTGGTAAAATTGATGATTTCCTTAACCTCTCCCCACCATCCCGCACCCCTTCCTATTTAATGATTGGCTACAGTGTTTGATGGTGTAAGTATAGCTGGGTGGGTTGATCGGGCTTGACCAGGACACACTCGACCCGTAGCAAAATACACACAACAGGAACACAAAGTATGACCTAGACTGGGTAAATCTCCTCAGCCTGAATTATATTTCTTACTCTATCTCAAGAGTGCACTTTTAGTGAGAGAACAATTGGATCCCTCTTCTATCCATAATCATCATATTTATAGAGGAGGATTTGTGACCTTTCCCTGTTCATCTATGGACAAAATAGGAAGCTCGTGGGAAGGTCACTGTAGTTAATGGGAACACTGTACAATCATTGAATTCAATAGCTACAAGCCAAGACACTGTTCAATCAAAGACTATAAAATGGATATTCTCAATCCAATCAACCCTGCAAGATGACAAACATCCCTTTTACTGTATGCCTCGTGATGGATGAGCGGCGGGGTGGTCCATCGGTCTTTAACGTGGTTCGTCATGCATAAGAGACTGGACCAATGTTATCCAAGTAATGTGATATGACCGGTCACCTTTTCTCAAAGGTTACCCGGTAATTTCTTGAGCTCAACCCGTTTCTTTGGTCTTCTGAAATATCCTTCGTAACATTAGGTGACATTTTGGCTATCGCCCAAAATGTGATCGATCACTTTTTTAAGGGAAGTGACCGGTCAACTTTAGACTCGTCTCAATCGAAGAGTTGTCCTCATCTGGTGATTGAAGAAAGTGACCAGTCATATTTTGACATGTCCCTTTCGGTTATTCGGGCCGGGTATAAGGATATAACCATCAATGTTGAAGTCAATCAGCGAAGGAATGGAGTTAGGGGTGCATGGGATAAGAATCATGAGTTTTATCAATTAATCTCGCAAAAAGATTGAGTCATACTATTACATTTAAAATAAACTAGTGCATCTCCCGTGCGATGCACGGAGAGATAAGTTTATCACAAATTTAAAAAATATGAGAATAGTTGATGCTGAATATTATTTAATTCTCGAAGATCAGAGTGCCAACTTTCAGTACTTTGTGGTTCAAAATTCTTGAAGATCTGATTGAGTTCAAATACTCTTAGGTGTGTAAATCCCCAACTAAAGAGGCATTCATATCCCCGAAGATCTGATTGAGTTCAATTGAATGTCTTACGTGTTCCTTCATATCCATAAACAAAAAACATTCCACCAATGTTTCCAAATTCTTCCATGACAGAGGAATACACGTGTCTTTACTTGTTGGTTAACTTTGATAAAAGCTGAATATGCTCGTTTTTCAAATGACGCCGATCATAACACATTTCATCGTTAATCAATCTATTTTCACGAGTGTAAATAATCGGCTCTAGGATATGGCATTTCTTGAGAATTTTGCAAACTCCTACCATAACCGTGGAGTAGCATATTACCACTATATCCATTGGTCAAGTGAAAATATCACGGGAAAATAACAATTAATAATGATATATAAACATTTACATCTACATGGATTTTGGTTTGTTTGAATAACGCCAACTTTAAGTGAACTATATGTTGCAATAAATTCATGTATTGCCTTATTATATTATTTTAAACATGTATTCGTTAGTCATTATGTCCCAATTTTAGGATCCATTTTTGATATATTTCTTAAAATCAATTAATAATTACATTTTGAAGCATAATATGGGTTTATATAAAATAAACATTTCAATTGTACTCATTATAATATTGGAAAGTTTAAAAAAATAAAAAGGAAGCCTATTTTAGGACGAAAAGAGACTCAAAATCATTTAATAAATCACTCATTTCGTCACATTTAAATCCCCATTTTTGGTTTTCAACGTTTTACTCAATTTAATTTCAAATCATTTTATTTGAAAAAAGATATAGAATTAAAATACAAAAATTACATATTCTAAAATTGCATAAAAAGATCTACAAATATAATGGGGACATGACTATATGATTGAATAAAATCACAAAATAAAATGAAAAAGAATTTGATTAAAGTTTAACCGTGAGAATAGTTCACATGCAATTGAATTATACTTTGAGGGAGTAAATTATGTTCATATAATTTATCGATGTTTTTCCAACCTAGTAAATATTAATCCAATAAATATATTTCTCCTTCCTTGAGTATTTGTTTATATGTTCATATTTGACTATTTTCCATCAAACTTGGTAAATTTTGACATCAAAATAAATAAAATTGAAATTGTATATAGTATATGTGTGTGTGTGTAAAATTGAAATTGAAATTGTATAAAATTGAAATTGTATATAGTATATAGTAAATTGAAATTTTGACATCAAAATGCGGTTTCATTTTTCAAGATCTAACGTAATTGCTCTGTTTTTTTATATGCCATTTATCTGCATTTTTGTATTTTTTTCGAGTTTTATATCTTAAAAATCAAGTTTTTTTTTCAAAAAGGCATGAAATTTGGTCTGTACAAATCTAAAGAACTTGCTGTGCTTTTAAATTTTTAATATATTTTTGTGGATCTATACAACGGTAGACGTAGCAGGGTTAAACACTGGTCGAAGAACATTTCATTAAAATCTCTATGTCTTCGGAAAGCTATTATCTACACTTTTTCATCTTTTTTTAATGTATAAATTATATTTTATAATAATAATGGGAAATTTTTCATATATGATATCAAAATTAAATGAAGATGTAAAGAATAATTATACTCTTGTTTGTCAGTTGTTTCGTTTGGTTCCACATATTTTCCCAGATTTTGCTATTTTCTTCATCACTGGACCTTTCCAGAATTTTCAATATACGTTTCTTGAAAAAAATGGCTTTTTAGATTAATTTGCTAACATTGTTGTCTTCAAAAACATGTAAAAGAAGAGCATATAAAAAGTTAGTAATTTTTATTAAAGGAGCATATCTTTTATATCCTCTTTCTGGTTCATAATTTAAAAACAAATATTTCTAAAATTGAAATATAGAACATGACCATGATTCCATGAATATAGAACATTGGAGCATTTTCAAAACTTTCCAACGCATTAATCTCTCCAAATGGTTTCAGATTGAAAAAATGCCTAGGGAATTGTTCATCCAAAATCTCAACAACAGTTGTCCTTTTACCAAGTGATAACTTAAATTTGTTTGAAACAATGTGAGGCTTTTTATTTGATAGAATTGCATGATTACTTATTCTATATAACTTCCCTTCTTTTAGTGTAGCTCCAAACATTGGTATTTCATCCTTTTGATAGATTGCAAGGATGTGGTTCCCTAAATTTTTTTTTCAAATAATTAATACTATATTTTAGAAAAGTGGCTAGCCACACGAGTCTTGAAGAAAAATATCTCATTATCGTGAAAAATACACTCATGTGCATAAACTTCTCCAGCATTCTTGTAGGACATTAGATCGTAGGAACAAATTTATCTTAATTTTAGATTGGCCCAAAGGTAGATGGTTTTAAATCCATCAACCACGTCCAAAGGGCAGGCATTTTTGAAAACTATAAGGCTAATTCTTATTAAATCAGTGTAGTGCAAGAATTTAGGGGAATCTAATATAAAAGTGGAAGTGTGTGTAGTGTGTTAGATTGGAATGGTATTTATACACCCAATGGAGTGTGTTGGGTTACAACTTTAACACAGGGATTTTATGGAAGAGATGTTTTCTACTCCGTATGTACTATGAACTGACTTTGTTGGTCTTTACCACTTGTAATGGGTATTTGTTGTGTAGTACAGGGACCATGTTCATGGCATGTCTTGTAATTTATTGATTTCATCATATTTTTGCAGCACTTATTTCCTTTACGAAGCTGGAATCTTTTTAATAAATAAGAGGCTGTGATGAATGGTTTTATATGACTTGAATGGCATAATATATGCTGGTTTCCCTTCTTAGTACTGACTGGTCTTTAGCTCCTGTAATGGATATTTGTTGTGTAGTATAATGACCATGTTCAATGTATGTCTCGTAATTATGTGATTTATCATTCCTTTGCAGCCGTGGTATATTACACATTTGCAGGTGGAATAGTTTCAGTAAATAGAGGGTGTTACAATATCTGCCAGTTACAATATGGCGTGATATCCATTGCACTTGCAGTTATTTTGTCATTACATTAGTGAACTACTTGGCTTGGACTGACTCTTTGGAGATACGATGTACTGGAATTCTTGATGTGGGAATAATATTCTTTTGTCTAAAACTGATTGTATATCTTTATAGATAGAGATTTCATTGGATGATGCCATGTGTAACAAACTATTTTCAGCCATTGGATGAAAAAATCTGGCGGGAAAATTAGGAATTGTAATTGGCATTGATTTCTCATGGGTTTTTATATATATAGTAGATAGATGTGTCATGAAGTGTGGTGTTTTTAAATAAAAATAATACGAAGTACCGAGTATATTTTGTAAACATTTATGCGACACATAGACTAAAAAAAATAAGCCGTCAAACAAAGCTCTTAAACAAATGGTCATATTTAAATCCAATTTTTAAATTACGTGACATTGGACTTCAATATCATAGGATGACTCGGACACCTGTGATGCTCTATTTGAAAAAATTTGATGATTCCTACGGCTTTTCCTTCGCTGCCATTTGTAAACTGAGGGTTTTGGTGCCCTCAATACATGGAGCAATTAGAGGATGACACGTGTACCCTATTCCACATAATTTAATACTCCCTCCGTCCCAAATTATAATGTCTGTTTACTATTCACAGGGTCAAACTTCATTCACTTTCTTTATCTATTTTCATTAGCAATTTGATAAAATAAAATATTATTGTCACTACTAGTTTTGTAGATCTTTTGATGTAGTTTTTTAATATGTAATTTTTATTTTTTAATTCTATACCATTTGTCATATAAAATGGTTTGAAAATAATTTCAGTCAAACATCGTAAACCGAAACAGGCTTTATAAAATGGAACGGAGGTAGTGCGAAGTACTCCGGAGTATATTTTTGTTTATTACAATCAGATCAGGCCCAGATCTAAAATTCAATTATTATTTCTTTGGATCTACCGTTTCTCCCATCTTCCGTTAACTTCTGCACCGTCTCCAACATCTCTTCGTTTCTGCATCGCCGTCTCCCTCCAACATCCTCTCCATCTCCCGCGTTTTCTTTGCCGGAATCAGAATCCGCCCGCTGCCACCCTTCCTCTGTCGTCCCTAGGTCGGATCTTATCTCCAAAATTAGGAATGAGTCTCCCAAGTTTTCTTTTCTAATTTTCCATAAGCCCTAGATTGGTGCTCCTCTCTTTACGTTCTGGCTTTATTTTTTAGGTTTTATTCTACTTATTGTTTTGGTGCGAAAATGCAATTCTTATAAGTCTACGAGTAATTGTGTTCCAGAGTGTAATTTTCTTGATTTAAAAATGTCAATTTGTCATTTTGAGTTTGATTTGCAGCATGATTTAGTATAAAAAAGGTATCTGTGATGTCGTATGTTGTGCCGAAATATCTCTGTATTTTTTTTTGTTTTTTTTGTTAAATATTACTCTTGATTTTGTCTTTTTTTTTGTTAATTTCTTTTGTTTTTTGTGAGAAATACGAAATAATAATTGAATTTTTGACCTGGGCCTAATTGTAATAAACAAAAATATACTCCGTATTAAATTATGTGAAATAGGGTACACATGTCATCCTCCCATTGTTCCATGTATTGAGGGCACCAAAACCCTCAGTTTACAAATGGCACCGAAGGAAAAGCCTGATTCCTACCTATTATTCCGGCCTAACTCGAACCGGCCCACACCCCCTCCAATTGCACCACACAAAATTTTGTTGACTTTAGAGTCAAAATTTAATTCCAAGATCAACTAAATTTTGTGGGGGTGGGGGAGTCGATTCGGGCGAGGTTACAGGGTTTACTGGGGGTTAGGGGGTAAAAACTGTCAATTTTTCAAAATAGCACCGTAGGTGCTTTAATTGAGACTCATGTCATAGGATGACATGAGTGCCTATATTGTACAGCCGGTTGTACAAGAAGTATGGTACATATGGGCATCACCCATTTTAAAGTGAAGTGGTACTCATTTTCGCACAAAGTATAAATGTTCATTTTGGAGTAAAAGAATACTCGTTTTGAAATAATGCGGTGTTCATTTTCAATCAACGTAGTACTCATTCTGAAATAATATAATGTCTATTTTTACACATTTGTTCATTAAAAGTATAATACTCCCTCCGTCCCATAAAACATTTCCTGTTTCAAAAATGGCACGCCTTTAAAATGAGTAATTTTTGTGTTATTTTTTAATTCTGACTAATTTATTTTACACATCTCATCCTACTCTTTTATAAAGTAAGGGCAAAATTAGAAAATAACACCAAAATTACTCATTTTAAGGGCGCGCCTTTTTTGAAACAGGAAATGTTTTATGGGACGGAGGGAGTATTTATTTACGAACGTAGTGTTCATTCTTAAACAGCGTAGTACTGATTTTAAAGCAACCTAGTACTCATTCTCGAGCAACATACCCTTCATACCAATCTAATCTGCAGCCCCTCTTTAATTTACTTTTTCTTGTAGGTGTTCTTTCTCTTGGTGAAAGATTAGACCCGAACAAAAATTGTGTTCTTGCTTGTGGGTGGAAGACCCTAATCGAAAAAAATTAGAGCAGCCCTGGTTACAAATCATGGAGATATATATACTTATCCTCAGCTCGTAGATTTGGATTTGGCTACTTATCTTGATGGAGATTATGAATGAACTTATTTTACTTCGTGCTCTTTCAGGAAACAATTTTCAATGCAAATAAAATAGTTTGGAAAATTAATTTTATTAATTCCAATCAAAGGTTACAAATTTCATATTGTCGCCTGGGAATCAGCGCTCATGTAGGCAATGTACTATTGTTGTTTCATTAAATCCTTTCCAGGAATCTCTACACGAAACATGTTCTGACCACTTGAAATCTCTACTGATTTCTTCTTTATCGCCACCAGAAGAAGAGTACTTCTGGTGGCGATAAATCTTCCAGTCCTTCAAAACATTTCTAAGATCCACCATTTTAGCCTTAATGGACTTGCAGCAGTTTGCATGGACAGTCACCACTGCACTGACATCTTTGCTGTCGCTGCAAAAGCCACTGAAGTGGACAACGTCCAAGCACCGCACGAGGAGCCCCATGTCCCTCAGCATGCCGTCACGTTTCATCTTCGCCAGCACGTCTTGCTCCTTCATTCGACTACTGCTCGGGTACCTTTCCCTCAGCTTATACCATGCCTCGAACATCATTATGGTCCGGTTGTTGGACCGTACGTAGTAGAACCCGGTGTTGATCGGATTCTTTTCCGACCATGGGTCGCCGTCGAAGGCGTCTGTGCTTATTTGTAAGTCCTCTGTGGTGTTGAGACTTAATCGCGTGAATGGGTTCCTTAACCATATTATATCCGTGTCCTGCATGCATGCAAACCGACAACCTCAGTATTAAAAATGAAAATTTAATGATACTTAAAATACTCCTTCCGTTCTCAAAAACTCTTCCTCTTTCATTTTTTTTACTTCCAACAAAACACTTTTACTTTCTATTAAAAAACCACGTACATTTACCCTTACTTTTTCTTACCCTACCTATCACATCATACTTTTTCTCTAATACTCAATCCATCACATCTTACTTTTACCCATCACATAAGGACAAAATTGGAAGTCAACTACAATTTAACACTTCCCTATTTTTACACGGAGTCAAAATAGGAACACTTTTATTTTATAGAACGGAGGGAGTAGTAATTATGGGATAAAAGAGGAGTACATACTGTGAAAATGAAGTTGTAACCACGCTTGAGAACGTCGGTGAGGAAGAGAGTCCTCCTCCACATCATCCTCACAAACCCGTCAGACAAGTAAAGCTTCTCGGAGGCGTAGTCCCCATCGCCGCCTCCGTCAGTAGTTCTCAACCTATAGCAATGCAACCGCCGGAAAACGCACCGCTGATAGGCAGTCCGGTCCACTGAAACCACCAGCATCCGGTTCACCAGCGCCCTCGTCCCTTCCCCCTCCCAGAACCCCTCTAGAAAAAGATCCAGCATTGACTGGGTCTCGCCGCTGACCGGTTCAACGTACGCCCGGTTTATTATCGTTATGATCACTGTCTTGCTCCTTGCTCCCATCGTCGCCCTCTGCAAGGCTTCTTCCAGATAGTCCTTTACCACCGTCCCCTTTAACCACATCCTACCCAAATTTAAAATAGCACTCCAACAAAGAACTCGAGATTTTTTAAACCTTATTTCAAGACTATCGCCAACTCCATTAAAAAGTTATTTTTTTTTTTGCTATTTTTCTAAAATTGTGACCAAAGATTACGGAAAAAATATAGTGAAATGTGATACTTTCGAAAAAATATTGAGCCGTGATATAAATTTAATATATATGGACTAAAATTAAATTGTAATTTTCAAACTATCATATTTTTAGAATATTCGAATTATGTTTATATATAAATACAGATGTTTATATTAATATGAGATTTTAATAAATCAAATGTAAAAAAGATATTAGACAAAGTGAAATTTGCATTGAATAGGACTAAAACATAAATCATTTCTCAATGTAGGACTTAAAGTTTTTTATTCCCTAAATAAGACTTAATAATGACTCTTAAGAAGAATAATGTTCAAGTGATGCTGGACATTTAGTTGAATAATGATTAATAGATAATGACCAATGACCCTATATTGAGAAATAAAAACATATAGTTCTATATTGAAAAAGTAATTATGTTTTAGTCATATTTAGGTAAATTATCTAGATTAATAATGCCAAAACATGAGGTCAAAAATACCGTGAGATGCGAACATCCAATCCCAAATTACAAGTATTTCATAGTACCAACATTATACAAAATATATTCCCTCTATCCTAAAAAGATCACAACATTATTACGCTAAACGAAGCAAATTTTTTACTTTTTTTCAATTCATTTTATTTAAGATTGACATAGAAATAAAAAATAAAACTTATATATTTAAAAATTACGTCAAAAGTTTTAGAAAATAAGAGGTGACACGAAAATTTTACTTTACCAAATAATCAATGAAAGCGCAAAAATAAATAAAAATTCCTGTGATTTTTGAATAATGAAGTGTTGCAATCTTTTTGAGACAGAGGGAGTAGAAGATTTTATTTTGATATAAATTTTAATTACGTTACTTTTATTTAAGTTGATTTCCACTTTTCCCGAGGCACATAATGTAGCTTAGAGTTATTGGGGGCCAATGTCCGAGACTAAATTTTGGTGTTAAACTAATTTGTTAGGAGTACTTTGTAATTTTGTATGCCCGCCATCTAAAATTTGAGGACCCATCTAAAACTATGTCACCAAACCAGTTTTTAAATATTTATTTTATTTGTTTTAGTAGTGTATTTTTTTTGAAAAGTATTAAAGTGTATTTTATTTCATATAACTACTTCGTAATTATTTATAAAGTAAATTCTACTTTGCCAATTAAAAGCATTCCACATTCAAAAAATTAAATGCTTAAAATAAAATTCATTATTTTTCATCTCATATTGCCATTAAAAAAATAGAGAGCAAACCCTCGACTAATGGTGTCCCCATCTTGTCAAATTCCTGAATCTGTCACTGTAATGATTCCTTATATTCTTACCGATAATACTTAAGAAATCTCCACAAATTATAATAAAATTTAGCTTTTATTTTCAAAATAAAAGTTCCATGTCTATATCTTCGAAAACTTCTTGATTGAATATAATGTTAATCTCTCTCTCTCTCTTTCTCTCTCACACACACACACATAGGGCCCAATGTCATACTGAGCCCCGTTGGTAGAATTATATATGGTTACTGTCTCCCTAAATCTCTTCACATTCCCCATGCTCCCTTCGCCAATTGACTACCTACATTGGTCACTGCAATCAGCAAAAGGGAGGGAGCCCGGGCCAGGAGGATCAAGAGATAGTAACCATCTATAATGGAGTCCCGTAAGAAGTTCAGATCATCCTATGACATTCGGCGCCAATGCCACATGAACTGTGTGGTGTATATATATGACATGTTGTTATAAAAACATTAGATTTCTAAAAAAAGTCCATGAAAAATATTGCTCCCTGTCCAATTATCTTCTTGTTGTGCATTTGATAGAATTTAGAATGAGTATGGACAACTAGATTGAATTATAAGACACTCGGGGTGAACCACATTAAAAGATTGAATCCAATCGATTAGTTAGTTTAACTCGAGAGCTTATATACCAGATTATTTTACTCTTGAACTTTCGATGTGGGATGCACTTTAACACTCCCCCTCAAGTAGACAATCAGACCATTTTTAAATCTAACCGGTTGACCACTTGCAAATGAACTTCCATTTCCTTAATTTTTTTGAGCGCCAACACCTAAAGGACCACGAGCCGCTGGGTATGGACTTCCATACGAGCAATCATGTTAAACGGGCCACAGGCCGTTGAATACATATTCCATACGGACAACTGGGCTAAAGACTAACGAGCCGCTAGGAATGAACGTCTAGACGGACACCTTGACAAACGAGGTGGACCAAATCTGCTCCGATACCATGAAAGAATTATTTAGGAGGAAATTCTCTGTCTTTCTCTCTTATCTCATTTACAAAAGAAGACATGTATATATAGGCTCTCATAGGTTGAGAGACCTAATCACAAAAGGAAACAAAATCAATCCTATACAAGGAAGCTACCAAAAACATTATATACCAAAATATATACGAATATTCTCTTTCATTTAACAGCGTTAGATATTGAGAGAAAATACTTACAACTCATTTTAAATAAAAAAATGATGTTAAATTAAAAAAAAGGTAAAATTGCAAATCTTTTACATGCAGAATTGACATGTATTTTTCTTTTAAAAAAACAATTTTTTGTAATAGCTAATAGAATTTACCTTGGATGTGAGGTGGGGCTGGGGAAGGAAGGAAATGGAGAGTGGGGTCCATGTGCAGAGGCAAAGGGAGATGACTAGTAGGAGAGAAAGCATGGCCAGAGAGGTGATGGGGTATTTCTTGTTGTGGCTGCGATCCATCTTGACGCCGGTTGTCATGGTGGTGATCCTCCCGCCGGCCGCCGCCGCCTTGATGATCTCCGATCCTCACTCACTGCATGGAAGAAAGTTTGTTAATTACTACCCCGTAACAAATGGAGCTAGCTTGCTACTAGGTGTTTAACTTTTCAAACCAAAGATGTTATAATAAGGAGTGGTAGTATGAATCACACCAACTTAGGGGGTTTGACCGGTTTGTTACTACTTTGGGGGCTTGGACGGATACACTATATTGAAAATTGTTGTCTCTCCGTCTTAAAACGTTTTTCTCAGAACTTTTGACGTAGTTTAATTTTTTTAATATATAAATTTTATTTTTTAATTTTACACCTACAATTAAATAAATTGAATTGAAAATAAAGTTGGCGAAATCACGTAAACAGAAACAGGAAGAACGTTTTAGGACAGATGAAGTATATTTTACTTTTTTAAATAAAAAATGTTTTTAGTTACCAAAAATCTAGAGTAAATTCTCTAAATAGTCCCTTATAATTGTAATTTTTTCATATTTAGTCTATATCTATCAAATATTATCTTAACAGTCTTTATTATTTGGGTCCATTCATGTTTGGTCCCCCGTCAATTTTTCCGTCTCCTTGTCGTTAGACAATGACTAAACTTGGAATGATACCGATATAATAAGGACCGAGAACATAATATTTGATAAATATAAACTAAATATGAAAAACCTTCTATTTATAAAAGACTATTTAGAGAATTTATTCTTTTTTTAAAACACTTTTTAATATAGAAGTTTATAAATATGAAAAGTGTATGATTGTAGTTTATCCATAAAAAGTCAAAATTTATACTTACACCATAAAAAAATAATTCCCGAAAAACAGATTTATGATGTTAAAACAAATTAATTACTTTTAATTTCTTTTAGAAAAGAAAATAAACTATAACTAAAACATGATTCCTAAAAAACATGATGAAAGTACCATAATAGAAGTTTTATGTTTTTTAATTTCCAAAATAGAACACAATGCTAATAATGTCAATATAGACATAGTACCCAAAAAATACGGTGAGATGCTAGTATACAGTATCAGAATGTTACAATGTAAACTCTTATTTTGAGGAAAAAACCTAGAACTCTTATTTTGATAATAAATGCTATATTTTGCTCTTATTTGGGGTGATTTCTTATTTTTTTAAATTTCTATCAAGTCCAAACTAATTGTCGTATTAAAAAATTAAATTTTTGGTAAACAATTTTTTAGGGTGTTCAAATTTTGACCTTTTTATGATTAAATTACAATTTTACATTTTTCTATATTTATTAACTTTATATTAAAAGTAGTTTAAAGATGGCAAATTCTCTAAATAGTCTTTTATAACTGATGATTTTCTATATGTAATCCATATTTATCAAATGTTTGGTTTATGGTCTTATTCATTGTGTATCATTTCACGTCTAGTCCTTGTCTAACGACACAGAGATTAAAAAATATACGTAGGATCAAACGTGTAATACTACCCCATTAATAAGGACTGTCAATAGAATATTTGATAAATATTGACAAAATAGGGAAAATCCCTAGTTATAAATGACTTTTTAGAGAATTTACTCAAAAATCCATATATTTATTGTATCTGTCACAAAATAAGGTTTATAGTATATTTTCTACGTTTTCAATGTGACACTTTGACGACTATTTATATTAGTTTTTCTATCTAAATAAGTTTTATAAAAATATACTATTTCTGTCTAAAAAAGACACGTTATTTTCTTTTTGAAACATCTCAAAAATAGACTTCTCAATCATTTTATAAAAATGTTTGAGTGACTTACAATATTTCTATCTTTCCTTTATCACTTTCAACCACATATTTTCACGTTCCTTAAACTTTATCCAAGTCAAACTCGAAGCTCTTTTTTTGGGATGGAGGAAGTAATAATTTACATTTATAATTCAAGATTAATTAAATGATATTAATTTTATACTCACTCTGTCTCAAATTAATCTTTTTTATTTACTTTTTGGATTGTCCCAAATAAACATTTCTCTCTTTTTTGGTAAGTTTTTTGTGACTAATTTTCTCTCATCTGCATCATTTTTAAATATACAATTTTATATTTCCTAAATTTTGGAGAGAGTCAAACTAGGAGCATTAAATTAAGATGGAAGAAGTATTATTATTCAATATACTATTTGCAAATTTTTTGGTGTAGTTAAAAAAGAGCTTATGGTCCACCACAAGGTGATTTTTTATAATGGGAGGTCACATGTTTACTGTTTGAGAATATATGTATGAACAGACACTATTATAATTATTAGTGTTACAAAAAACTCACCTAAGTTTGTGACCAATATTTTAGGGTTCGATCCAAATTACCAAGAGCACCCCCCGTCCAGTTGCGAATATATGGGCACATGTGTATTTCTAGATAAATGGAAGAGTTCATGTGACCTTGAACCCGCATGTCATACTATGAAAGTATGAATGAGTTCTAATTGATGTTGAAGAAGAATGTCTTCATACATTACAAAATAAGTGATGACAGAAATATTTTATTTTATTAAATAATCAATGAAAACACACAAGAAATAAAAGTTACTGTAATTTTTGAATAATAAATAAAAGTTTTTTTAAATAGTAAAATCTGTAGATAGGAGAGTATAAAGGAAAAAAATCACCCATCCTGCAATTAATCAATTAATTCCGGGAACAAGCAAAGAGAGAAAGAAGCGATGGCGTCCTCCAAATATCAGGCGGCGCCGTATCCCAGTGCGGCGAGGCTCTCCGATTCCGATTGCTACCAGGAGTACAGCGCTTCACTTAAATGTAGTACTAAATCCGACTCTGTTTATCTTATTGTTTCCGCTTTCTTAGCCCCTTTTGGTACACGAAATTCAAACTATGTAATTGGAATTGAGGATTTCAATTCCAATTCTGGTGTTTAGTAACACAAAAATTATGTGGATTTAGAATTGATAATGCAAAAAATGAATTGGAATTGGCAGAATTCAATTCTATGGAATTGAATCCCATGGAATTCCAATTTCAATTCAATTCCAATTCCATCAATTCCGTATACCAAAAGGACCCTTATTGTACCAATATGTGTAAAGTGCTTCAATTCATAATGTTTCTAATCTCGTGTTTCTTAAAAGGACGCCACAATCTTATTGCCTTCTTTACATGTTCAGAAAATTATACCAAAGTGCAAATAATTGAATTTGAAGCTGATATATTTTGGAAAATAGCAAAGGAAGAAGAGTTAGTTTGACCTAATGCATAGTTGAAGAAATCATTTTCACAGTAGAGAGTGACAGACGCATTAGGTTGTAAGAACCATATACCTGCACAAGTTAATTGGTTCACAATCAATTCTTATTTGATCGCCTAAATTTTAACAATACTCTTGAGTGGTATATAAGTTACCTGTTAGTCTTTGATTTACTATGTTTTTAAAATTTATTACTGCTTTTTCTTTCTGAGCTAAAGGAATAACATATTTATTAAACTAGTATTCTGTCCAAAGTCCCTTAAGTTGGCAAATATTGTATGGTGTAAGTCTTATTGAGGCTACAATGGAGTTTCCATATCTATTTGGAAAGGACTTAAGACACATACTGGGTAATCAATGCTAGGACAATTTCGTGTTCCACTTTCACCCTTTCTGTTTCTTTAGTTTGTTTTTCCTTGCTGTTTTTCTTTTGTTATTTTTTTGCCTCATCATGTTTTTATGTTTCCTTGAGACTTTGAGAAAAAGAGTCTCTACCTCTATAGTCAGGAGTAAGGTCTTCTTACATCCACCCTCCCCACATCCTACTTGTGGGGACCTTAGGTTTAGTGGGTTGTTGATGTTGATGATGTTTTGTGACATTTATATTTTGTACGTTTTGTAGGTTTAGAAGAATTTAGCTCTGACAAGAGTAAATGTCAAAAGCATTTTGACATGTACAAGGAATGTAAGAAAAAAGAGGTATTACTATCACTTTTTGCTTTGCAACTATATTTTCACCTTCAGGGATTTCTGCTTTTGTACGAGCTAGGGAAAAATATTACTCCAGTAGTTTGGCAAGAATTAGGCATAGCATAACAGAGTTTGGGACTCCTCTCTTTATATATGGGGAAATTCTAAACACGGTAAGAGTCCAGTAAGAAGAAGAATTAAGTTATCAGAGAAGAAGAATTCTAACTCAATACTAAAATGGGGCAAGGTTTGCCTTGTCCCTTGCATTTTGCAGAAGATTTTTGCAGTAGACTTTAAGCCTCAACACATCGAGCATCTGTAACCTAAGAATCGATTGCTTACACAGTTACACCCATGTCTTTTACCAGTGGTAAAACTGATCACACATTTGTCCCATAGTTATTACTGCGTCGCCTAGGCGTCCAGTCGGAACTTTTTTCTCGCCATGCTCCTTCGACTCGACTTAATTTCCGGAGCTCGCCTAGTCGTCGCCGCAGAGACGCCTAGACGTCCAGTCGGTAAGCCTGGGGCGACTTACGCCGTGAAATAAAAAAAATTCCTAGCCCAATTGATCTTAGATGTCCAGCCCAATTATTTTTTTAAAATAACTTATCTCAAGATGCGAGAGAGCCGAGAATTACGATCGACTTCTTGACTTCGGAAATCCAGCTGGGAATTACGATCGACTTATTGTGTGCGATCTTCTCGGATCAGATGCGAGAGAGCCGAGAATTAGGATGCTAGCCGACCCGACCCTTCAATTTTGACGGAATTCTTAGCGACTAGCACTATTCCCGTATGACTTTGTATTTAGGCTTTTCAGCTTCTCTTAAATTCCCAGCCACTAGGACTTCCTATTTTCCTTTAAAATTAACCCTATATGTGTTATGTTTTACTATATATTTTCTGTAATTAGAAGATGTCTTCTATCAGTGTTTTCATATTTTATTTTTTATTTTCTATTTCTGAAAAAACATAATATATATATATATATATATATATATATATATATATATATATATATATATATATATATATATATATATATATATATATATATATATTATTTGTCGCCTAATCGTCGCCTAGGCGCTCACCTAGGCGTCTATGCGTCATGGCGATACATTGGCGCCGCACCTCGCCTTGGCGCCGTGATAACTATGATTTGTCCTAAAGGAGATAAGACCTCCTTATACCCTGACCTTATAGGACCTTTTTCAATGGTTGGTGGTTGAACTCCCTCCTTCCCTAATCTCTAAAGCGGGCTAAAGGCTAAGGGATTCAGGACCCAATTGTCACACCTTAATTTCACACGGATGGAATCAGAAGTTGGGTGCTGGGGAAAGAGTCAAGTAGAAATTCAGAACTAAGGGGTAGGCTGTAGCAGTTTAAAGGTTAAGGTCAGTGTTATGAAGGCAGCTGTCCTAGGTTTCGGGGTGGAGCTGTGTGCTAGGCAGACTAAGCCGCCATAATTTTATTTTTCAATCTTTTTGAGCAAATCATAAATGGGTTTGTGAGCCTCGATGCATTTACCAAGCCATCTTTTTTTTCTTTCAAAAATATCTATGGGACTCAACACAATTTATTTTCAATCGATTGAAAATTTTGAACCTCTTTTGTCCAAGAGTACTGAAAGGGCACAGACTGCTCCTTTGGTCACTGAAAGGGCACAGCTTCAACAGCCGTGGATGCAGCCTCTTGGCTAAAATTGTGAGGAAAAACCTGCGTCAATCCTACATATACAATGTTCGTTCCCCTCTCACAAACTATGTGGGTAGCACTTGGTGCACCCGCCAGGTCTAGCCCTTTTATTTTGGCAAGGAAAGGTTACCTATTGGATCCTTGGTTGCAATTCATCTCTCTTCTTAGTCTTCAGTTTCAATTTCAATTTTGATATGGAACAAGACTAGGGCTTCACAACCAATCAACCATCTTCATGTTGCAACTTGCGACCGACGGCAACCTCACATGCACATGCTTCTCTAGTTTGTGCAGTGTTCAATTAAACACAGTTTTCCAATTTTTCTGCTGCAAACTCCTCAATTTGGGCTATGAGGCTGCTGTCTTTTGTTGCTGCATACCAGAAATTTAGAGAATGAAGTAGAGAAGATCAAAATTATTCTCCAATTTATCTGTTTGCTGTTTCTTTCTGTTTCTCCTTCCCCTTGCACCACTTAATCTTTTTCCTCTTCTCAGTATGGTCAGGGCCAAGTGGTCGACACAAACATATATTCCCTCCGTCTAAAAATTATTTTCTTGTTGCGTGTTACGATGTTTGACTAAAGTTGTTTTCAAATCATTTTATATGAAAAATGGTGTGAAATAAGAAATAAAAATTACATATTTAAAAACTACATCAAAAGTTCTACAAAACTAGAAGTGACATGACTATATTATTTTATCAAATGGATAACGAAAATAGGCAAACAAAGTGAATAAAGTTTGACCCGGATAGTAAACGGGAAGATCATTTTTGGACGGATGGAATAAAAAATTGTAACAGAGGTTCCCATTTGTTTGCAATTAATTTTCATACCCTTAACTTCTTATAGATATACTTTTGTTAATCTATTCTCATAAAATGAAACCAATCAATTGGAGTACCACTACCACATTATTATGTCCAGTGTTGACACAAAACTAGAATAGCATATCCAATAACTCAGTGTGATTTATAAGTCTCTAAACCAAAGCATTGTCGATTGGGAATTGAAGGGGAGCGTTGACGCACTGGTTGAGGTCACGAGTTTGAGTCATGAAAGCAACCTCTTTGGATAATATAGGGTTAAGTTTGCCTACATTAGACTCCCTCATTTTGTGCACTGAGCTGCCTTTTGTTGATGATTTGAGAATAAGCCGCTTGTAATAATTTGAGTCTTTGGGATTATGTTTGTGTGTGTGTTTTATTGATGGTTGAGAATAGGACTGTTTTGTTTCTGATTTTGTGTCAATAATATTAAATGGTGTGAATCTTTGCCATTTAATACGTAGTAATGTTGTGTGTCAAATAATGTAAAGTGTGAACGATACTGTGTTTTTAGCTGTATTACATCAAAATTGTGTAAAATATTTATGTGATTTTCAATTTATATTGAACCGAGGATTTTTTGTATAAACATGTAGAGTGTCTGCAGCCTAGGCAACACAGATATTTGTCCTATTCTTTCACTATTTTACTCTTTACTTCAATTACTTGGTCTTCAAGAATATAGCACATCATGTGCTATCTCCATCCAAACAAATCGGGTTTCTAATACTTGATTCTCTCTTCATCAAGCCTAGGCCCTACAGTTCTCCAGTAAGTTAATCATTTTTCCTCTGTACAGTACTAGTGTCTGTGATCTTTTTTTTTTTGGGGGGGGGGGGGGGGGGGGGGGGGTTCAGTGATGCTCAATTTGGGTTTGGATCTAACAGCAGTTGGACTGATTCATGTATTGGTCAGTATTTTTAGGTTGATTTCATCCAATCCATTGTGTCACAGGAATTACAGGATGCTTAATACTTAAAACTGATTATAAGTTATGTTCAGAGTGTAGCCAGTTATGTATGATGCCTAAGTGTATAAGACCAAAAATGCTAAAAGTGGTCTATGATCAATATATACTGCAGACCAAGTTCAAATAGTCAACCAAAAGAATATAAATGTTAAAAGTTATAAGAGCATGCCAAATAATTACCAATAACCTTGAGTATCTCCACGCCCTTCACGAAGATTCAAAAGACAGAAGAAAGTCTTGTCATTACATACGTCGGACCTTCAGGTACAAACATGGTTTTTTTAAAAAAAATGATTTTTAATTTTCATTTCTTCCATGTTTTTTCTTTGCAAGTTTTCTTCCTCAATATGAGATGGAAACAATTTTAAGAAAATGGGAAAGCAACACCTTTGAATTTATGGAACTGAAGGGCCACTGTTATTGATTAGTCAAGAGGCAATTTGGCAATTACCCCATTATTTTGATTGGGCAGTGGGCTTTAGTGGGTAAACCACTGAGGCAAGATTATTTCTACTAGCCAATAACTCCACTTTCAATTAATATAGTGCCAAGTGACTTGATTACCTCTGTTAATTAATTATATCACGCATCTACTCATTTCGTCTCTGTTCTCCCTTATCTATATTTTTATATATAAAGATTATTAACCTTCCACTAAAGGTGAGTGCAATGATGTCGCAGTAGTAAATTACTACAGTCACAACGTTAATAAGATAGTAAGACAAACCTTTAGGACATTCCAAGCAGTTACTTGTGTGCTCCCTTATCTATTTTTTTTAAAAGATTATTAACCTTCCACTAAAGGTGAGTGCAATGATGTCACAGTAGTATTACTACAACGTGAATAAGATAGTAAGACAAACCTTTAGGACATGCCAAACAGTTACTTGTGTGCTCAAATAGTTTCGATTTTAGATATGGTTAGCTTTGACAATTTGTGTGATTAAGGAGCTATATGTTTTCCAAGGAATACAATTGATGTAAGTGAAAAACGACTAGGGATAATATGTATCTACACACGTATCTATATACATATACGGATCACATTATGTTTTAATTAATATTTGCATCACATTATATTTGAGGCCTCTCGGACACAACCTCTACCCTACTCTCGAGTGAGATTTACGATTTTACGGGGCTTTGATTTGCGTTGTGGATTTACTTTTTTTTTAATGTGTGTTTTGCGAAATATTGATGCCTCATCTTCTATAAAGCAAGCAAAGAACCCTGTCAATTTTCGCTGCTTTTCAACATAGGAAAAAATAAATGCTAATACTCCCACGAATTTGAGATCTTAGACAATTCCTCCAAATTACACAAATTGTCAAAGCTAACTATCAAAGTTTAAACATTTGTATAGTAATACAACATAGAAATTTTTATTGCACTTGAATGCCCAATATTTTCATGGGCATTTGTGTTCAATTTGGAATCTTCTAGTATTTGTGTAAAAAATATTTGAATTCTTGGAGTTCCGGCCATAATTATTTAATCTTGGATTATTAATGTAAAATCTTGAATTTCTTAGAGTATTGTTATGAATTTTGCTTCCACAAAATAATGAAAGACAAACTAGATTACAAAATGTGGAACACTTTAGGGACCACAAGTGCAATTGTCCCTTTAATTCGATACTGTACACCCTCTGTCTGAATTTTGTTCTCCATTTGTATACCACAAGTTTAAGGAATGAGGTGAATTGACAAAAATGGATTTGAAATTGGCTCCTCCTCCATTGGCCTAAACAAACATTATAGTATCCTCTCTAGGAGGTAGTTTTGGCAATTTCTCATAATGTGTTTACTAAATATTGTAAGAGGACAGTTAATTCAAAAAGAAAGAACAGACACATAACTAGTTACTACTAGGGTTTTACAGCAATATAGAAAACCTAGTAATATGGAAACATCCTCTCTTTTATTTTATTATTATTATTATTATTATTATTATTATTATTATTATTATTATTATTATTATTATTATTATTATTATTATTATTATACTTCTATCTATGTATGCTATATCAAAATGTCTTCTCCTTAGGCTCTGTTCCGTACGCCTGATGTAATTGAATCTGATCTGAATTTTTGAAGTTCTGATCTGATCTGGTTGGGTCTGATCTGATTAGATCTGATCTGATCTGATCTGATTGGGTCTGATCTGATCTGACTGGGTCTGATCTGATCTGATCTGATTGAATATGATCTGATTGGATCTGATCTGATCTGACTAGATCTGGTGTAAATGAATTTAAATTTGATTTAAATTAAACTTAAAATTATTACAAAATTTAATAGTTTTAAAGTATTACAATTCATATATACATAAAAAAGTAAAATAAAAAAAATCAGCTAATCATTAATATCTTTAAAATTTTTTAAAATATTAAACATCTTTTCAATATCACAACTTTTAAAATTTTTGTGAAAACTAAATAATCGGTATTAAAATAAACAAATATTAGAAAACATTGATGCTATTCTACAAAAATATCACATTGTATATGCATATTACATAATACTGGTAATATATTTCATGTTACAAATTAAAGATCATATAAAATTTTAAACACTAATAACACTTTCACCACTATCAATTTTGTCATAAATTCACCCTTGTGTATATTATACCATCTTAAAGTTTAAAAGTAAGTCTTTTTAAGTACTCCCTCCGTCCCCCTAAGATGTTCTCATTCTGACTTTTGGTGGTTTTTAAGGAGAGTTGAAAAAAGGTGAAAGTTTACCATAATACTCTTAATGAAAAAATGGGTGGAGTGTATTAAATGAGGTGTGTGAGGTGTAATAAATAAAGTAAGTGGGGGTAGTTGTGGTATTTTAATTGTTAAAAAATGAAATGAGAAGATCTATTGTGGACAAAGAAAAAGGGCTATTGGGAAGATCTATGGGGGACGGAGGAGTATAAAATATTTATAGTTTTGAAAACTAAGTTTTGTATAATTATTTTATAAACAAGTATTTTAAAATAAATCTTTTTAAAGTATGAAAAATATTATTTGCATTCGGTTCAAAAAAAACATTGCTTCCATGCATCATTTCTATCCTACAAGCTAAACAATTATTTAAAATAATGGTTTGTAGTTGAAATATAATAATAATAATAATAATAATATAAAAACAATAATATTTAAAGTTATAACATTAATTAAGATTTAAGTGTGTGTAGTTTTAAATAAAGTAATGTGATTTAATCAAATAATAGTAATTGTTATTTAATCGTTGAATCAAAAGTAATTATTATCTTTTATATTTTTTCTTGATTTGATATTATTGGATTTGATCTGGTCTGATCTGATTGGATCTGGTCTGATCTGATTGGATCTGATCTGATTGAGTCTGATCTGATCTAATTGAGTCTAATCTGATCTGATTGATTCTGATCTGATCTGATTGGATCTGATTTGATTTTAATAAGAATAAGTAATAAGTAGAAAAAATAAGTCCTACGGAACGGACCCTTAATCCCCTACTCATGTTGCTTTTATGATTCTTGGGAACTCATCCTTAATATTAGTAGGAATGTAGTATGATCATTTCCCATCCTGACATATGTCTAGACTGGCAAACCAATATTTCATCTGATTTTTTTTCGGTGTTTTTTCTTTTTATTGGTTGTGTTTTTTTTGTAGAGAGAAGCTCGGCTGGAGCGCAATAGAAGTTGTTCTTTCTTCTCCTGAGAGTCTCTTCTGGTAATGCTTAAAAAAGCGAGGCGTTTGTGCCTTTGTGGCACGTAGAGACTCGGCTGATGCATAATAGAACTTGTACTAAAGTTTTCGTGAGTATTTTTCTTGAGCAGAAAATTTTACAATTCGTGAATCTCATTAAGAGCAGAAAATAATTTTAGATAATTTTGAAGTAAAAATTTATGTTTACAAATGGTAAGTGTGAATTTCATGACTATTTAGTTTGTGACTAACAAGTAATGCCACTCAACTAGTTCAAATTTGGTATCGTCAATATGGCGCACTTAAATTTTCACTTAGCATTTAGAGAGTGTGAATAAGGAATTTAAATGAGTGGGAAGTGGCATTAGTCATTTAAGATGTATGATTCTACTCGTTAAATTTCTATCTTTTGCTCTTTTTAAAAAGGAGTAGTCGCTATTAAAAAATGCTTCTTTTGTCACGGATTCTCGAAGGATTATAGTTTAAAATTTCCTTGACACATTTTTTTTTGTCATAGATTAGGGAACCGTGTCGAATATCGTATGACAAGTCCGTTCTCACCGACCCCAATCCATGACAACATTTATCATGCTGTAGTCACGGGTAAAAATGTTATGGACTGAATTTTAAGGAGCAACAACTTATCACCGAAATATTCATGACAAAAAAAATATTTGATTTGCAGGGGGAATAATTTGTGAATATTTTTCTTTTAAAAAAAATAAAAACTAATAACAAATATTTGAAATTTGAGTTTATCTGTCATGACATATCCATTACAAACTAATATTAGTTCTTAAAAAACTGTGCGTCACAGAATAAGCTGTGACAAATTCAATTAGAAATTAAGTCAAGTTACATGTTAACTTTAAATTTTAAATAAAAATTTGCCTGTTCGGAGTAATTTGTCAGAGTTTAATTGATGTTACTATGTACTATGGACCGCATTTTATAGGGCTTTAAAAAGCAGAGTAGTGTAAGACCATATTAACCATATACTCGTAGGTAGTATCATTTCTATTTTTAGAATTACAACCTAAGCATATACTCCCTGTCTCCCTCCGTCTCATAAAGTATTACCCATTTTGACTAAAATTGAAATTAAGGAAGTGATAATTTTGTGTTGACTTTCCAAAAATACTCTTGATGTGATGGGTAAAAGTAGGATGTGATGTGTAGATTATTAGGAAAAAGGTATGATGTAATAGGTAGGGTTTGAAAAAGTAAGGGGTAAAAGTGGTTTTTTAATAGAAATGGGTAAGGGATTGTGGGACGCAATTTTTTTGAAACGTGTAAATCTTTTTGGGACGGAGGGAGTATATTATAGTCTTCTGTGTCTTGGTCATTTGATTTTCTGGTTTGAAACTCGATATGGTTTAAAAAACTAGAAACCTAATAGCATCTCCAACCTTGTATATCATATTGGCTTGCTATTTTTATATTTTAACAAGTGAATAATGACATAGCAAGTGATATTTTGTTGCATTCCCCAACCATGGCTTGTTAATCCATTCTATAACTCTTGGCTTTCTATAATTTGAAGAGCTTGTTATTTGTAACAAGCCAAAGTCATTTTTTGGCAAGCTTGTTAAAATTAAACACACCCATTGGAGAAGAAAAAAATAGATTGACTTGTTATATTATGGCTTTTAGCAAGCGAAAGTAGGATGATTGGAGATGCTCTAAAGAGGCCTTAATTAAGACAATAGCATTTCTCTCACAAAATCAAAAAAAACTTTCAGTCAACATGAATTTTGATCCTACCTGCAAAAGCAGGCCAAATCCAAAATGTGATACATAAGAAGATAATCCAAAACTTGTACTCCGTACAATTTACAAGTTATTGTCCATAAATTAAAGTACCTTACTAATTACTCCGTACTAAATTTAGATTTCAGTTTCCTTTAGAATCTGATTTCTCACCGTTGAAACTTTATTATTAAGGTCATTAAGGTGATAGACTGACGGTGTTAGTAGAGGTAAGAGATGGGTGTTTTTGGAAAGTCAAAGCAATTTTTACAATCCCTTAAAAATGAGTCCCGATCAAATTGGAAAAAACATTATAAGACGGAGGGAGTATCTCATTTTTTAAACAGCCGGGTTCTCTAAAGATGAACGTATAAAAAGATACTTTTACAACAGAATGGAAGGCCAACGCGAAACAAGCAAAGCTGTTAGTATTTTTTGGAACAAAATAGTTATTACTATGATGTTTTACGTTGAAATGGAAGGCAAACGTGCAAGAAGAAATAAACAGTTCTCACTAAAATGTTAAAAAATTAACTAACTATGGAGTAATATTTTCGTTTGTTGTTTTTCAAAAATTTGAATTTCTTATTTTCTTACGGCATGTTTGGATGAAATGATTTTGAAGGGAAATAAAAAGGTAGTGGAGAATACACAAATTTTAACATGTTTTCTCTGGTTTGTTTGTAATTTGTGCCAAGAAAAAAAGTTTTCTATGCCCAAGATGCGAGAAAATTGAGCCACTAAAGAGAAAAGTTATTAAATGACTCTTTTGTCCTTCATCCTAATAACTTATTAATACGACAATATAGAAAGGACAAAATGGTCTTTTTTATTTTAACACATTTTCTTTTCACTTAATTTCTCTTCATTTTCTACTCATCCAAACAACAACTATTTTCCTTCAATTTTTTCTTCATTTTCTTTCTTTGCATTTTTGTTTTGTTCCATTTTCTCTCTTCATCTACACAAAGAATAATGTGGTATTCGGTAGACGGTAGTATGTTAGTAAGGATGAATTAGAATATTGGTACGCCATGTTTTACATGATCTTGAGTATTAAATATTGTCATTTTGTTTTTAAATAACACAGTACTTAATGATTTTAACCAGACTAAACCGTTTGAATAATAGTGACCATTCAAACTACTAATCATATTTTTTTCAAGAAATATTGGTCATTTGATACATTGAAATATTTAAATATTTCGTAACGCTTTATTCTATAAAAATTAAATTAAAAATAAATGTAACACCCAAACCAAAATAAAAAGTTTTTTTGACTACTCCATATATAAATTTTAATTTTATACCCCCTCCGTCCCAAAAAGAATGAGACGGTTTGACTTTTTGGGAAATTAAGGGAGGAATATTTTGGTATTGACTTTCCAAAATTATCCTTGATGTGATGGGTAAAAGTAGGATGTGATGGGTAGATTTTTAGAAAAAAGGTATGATGTGATAGGTAGGGTATGAAAAAGTAAGGGGTAAAAGTGGTTTTTTAATAGAAATGTAACGAACTTTACGGGACGCAGTTTTTTCTAAACGTAACAAACTTTTTGGGACGGAGGGAGTACTAAGTATTAATAATAAATCAAGTAAAAAAATATTCTCTCTGTCCATTAAATTGTTTCTCACTTTCTGTTTTGAACCGTTCATAAATTTATTTCCCATTTCTTATTTTGGTAAAATACTTTTAATAAATGTGTCATTATACCTTCAGCTTTTATCTACAATATTCACATTACCAAATCACATAAAAAATTAATATAGAAAATCTTGCATTTTTTAATTTTTTATAATCTTTGTACCAAGTCAACACACAAAAGAAATTATTAGACAAAAGTAATTATACTACCATTAATTTTACGAATAGGATGAACGGTGGTGGGGTGTATGTGTTCAAGTCGAGGCGGGATGAGAGAATTTACTCGAGATTTAGAGTTTAGGACCTATAAATTTTATGATTGGTACATGCCAACAACTCCGAGTAATCTAATACTCCATCCGTTCTTAAATATTTGCCACATTTGTATTTCCGATGCAAAATATCAATTTTTTTCAATTTATTTTATATACATATTAGTATAGAAATAAAAAAATAAAATTTACATATAAAAAATTACATGAAAAGTTCTTCGAAATAAGAGGTGTCAAGAATATTTTATTTTATCAAATAATCAATAAAACATAGAAATAAATAAAAGTTTCTGCGACTGCTGAAAAAGTAAACATTGTAAATAATTTGGGACGTAGGAGTAGCATTAATTTCGAATATTTGGAAAACAAAGGGATAATACTAATCCTCAAACTAATATGGAAAATTGAAAGTTCATTTGTTAGAGGAGGCAGTCCAAGTCTAGTAGTGCTTTGGCACCGAACTCACCGAAGACAAAAAGCAGTCAACCTCACGCGTCATCGCCATTTGCCACTAAACAAACAAGATTCAAAGATGCCTTCTTCTTCTTCTTCGTTCTTATTCCTTGTTTTCCCCTCTTGCAGGATTTACTTATGAAGAAAGCCCGGTGGATTCCCACCTACTCGCATCACATATGCAGCCGTATGTAACTGTGTACCCTTGTTTCTTTTTTTCACAATTGTAAAGATTTATATGTGTGAATTTATCTCTGCTTTTTGCACTGCTATGAAATTTGGGTGTCTCTCTTTCTTGGCCAAGAAGTCCATGGCTGTTGAAAATTGAACTTTTTAAACCAAAAAGCGAAAACTTTTCGAGTCATTGATGACATTAACCTACATTTCTTGTTCTTTCTCGAATTCTATTATGACTTCCTTTTGATCTGGTTGACTTGGTTTTCCCTTTTTTTCTCTGTCTGGATTCTGAAGAGCTTTAATTTCTGTTCTTGATATTTGGGTCAGGGAAAATTCCGCTTCCCAGGCTAAAAAATTGAATCTTGACACATTTTTTGTTGAATCTGGAGAGAAAAAAGAGAGAGGGGGGAATAAAAAAATAATAAAATAAAAGTAGAAATGAATTGCCTGTTCTACTTCAAGGATAAGAGCAAAGGTAGGGGGAAAAGATCCGAGCCAGTGCTGAAAGGGGGGAGTAAGAAATCAGCTGCTAAGAGGTCCACACAGTCTTCTTGTGCAGCCTCAACTCCCCCGAGGTTTTCGGAAGTGTATGAGGGGAAATCTCAGAAATTGAGAGTGTTTTCGTTCCGAGAGCTTAGGCAAGCAACTGATAATTTCCATAGGTTGTTAAAGATTGGCGAAGGCGGGTTCGGGTGTGTTTACAAGGGAAGAATTATGGCTGTTGATGGACATGGTGAGCCCATTGTGGTTGCAATTAAGAAGCTCAATGCTGATGGCCATCAGGTGTGGTAAAACTTCACCCTGAAAATTATAACTATGTTCATAATGACATTTTAGTCATTCATTCAAGAGGGCATTTTCTGTCCATTGCCAATAGAGCTAAAAGAGTCATCATTGACAATGTTTTAGTTTTGGGCACATAATGGACTAAATAAAAAGGACACATTAAACTTCTATTGCCTCCTGCTTTCTATGATGTTTTGGGTAGTAAAATCCATGTAGGGTCTAAGGGAAACGGAGTTGGGATTTTACTAGGTTGTTGTTGTTATTGTTGTTATTTATTGTTCAATAGGGTGTTTGGTACTTTCCATTCGATTTAAAATCTGCTTGCTAAGAGTTATTTGTCTGAAATGGCTGAATCTTCTAAATGCTTTGAAAGGAAAATCATTTGTGACATCAATTTATGCCAAATAAGTCAAAATCTGTTTATAATGTGGATTAAGAAGAATAGAATAAGACAGAATGTTTGAAGGGGAAAAAAATGTTTTTTTCATACTTCTTCAACAGCCACTATGAAATTCAAATATAGACTTATTGCTTGTTCTTATTTCCACACAGGGCCATAAAGAATGGGTAGCAGAAGTGCAGTTTCTTGGGGTTGTGGATCACCCGAACATCGTCAAACTGATTGGGTACTGTTCTGTTGATGCAGAGAGGGGCATTCAGCGACTCCTCGTCTATGAATATATGCCAAACAGGAGTCTTGATGACCATCTTTTCAACAAGGCTTATCCGCCCCTTTCCTGGCAAAGAAGACTGCAGATAGTTCTTGGAGCAGCTCAAGGTTTAGCATATCTGCACGAACAATTGGAAGTTCAGGTTTTGGCATCCACATTTCTTTCCTTTAACACTATGTTTGGTTCGAAGATTTTGAGAGGGAAAATAAAAGAAAATGAAATGAAAAGCAATTTTTCATGTCTGGATAAAGAGGAAAAAAAAAGAGAAAAGTGGAAGGAAAAAGAAACTGAGAAGAAAAATAAGCTAAAAAGAAGGAAAACTGGATTCCTTTCATTTTGACAAGGAAAAGAGAGGAGAAATCCTTTTTGGGAAAATTGCTAGCATTAGAGGGCTCAAGCTAATGTTTCCCAATGTCAATCTTTCAGGTTATATATCGAGATTTTAAGTCTTCAAACGTGTTACTAGACGATGATTTCAAGCCAAAGCTCGCAGACTTTGGTCTTGCAAGGGAGGGCCCCACGGGGCTTGATACTCACGTATCCACAGCGGTAGGGAACTTTGATATATGCTGCCACTTGTTCATTATTATGAGATTACTCCTTCCATTCCATATTAACTGTCGTTTCAGACTTTTATGATACATTTAAAAATGGATGAATGTAGACATAGTGTGTGCATTCATTCATTTTTTAATGAATTTTAAAAATCGAATCTCACCATCACTCAGTTTTTTAAAAGCTAATCTTCACACTATGCCATGGGTGTGTAGGCTGTAGGCACATATGGCTACGCCGCACCGGACTATGTTGAAACTGGTCACCTCACAGCCAAGAGTGATGTATGGAGCTTCGGTGTGGTACTGTACGAAATCCTAACAGGAAGAAGATCAATGGAGAGAAACAGACCCATCTCAGAACAGAATCTCTTGAAATGGGTCAAGCAGTACCCGGCGGATAGCCGGAGATTCATACGGATAATGGATCCAAGACTGGATAACCAATACTCGCCAGGCTCGGCGAGACAGGTCGCGAAACTGGCCGACATTTGTTTGTCAAAGAGCCGAAAGGAGCGCCCGAAGATGAGCACAGTGGTGGAAACTATGAATCAGATTCTTCAGAACAGCACTGCTTGTGACTGGGGTGGAGAAGATCCAGTTCTTGATGATGAAGATGATGACCGAATGCCGGATCAGGTGGGCCCCGTCGAGTCAGAAACTCGGCGGATGGCCCATTTGGCGAAACTAAGCGAACGCGTTGGCGGGATGAGCAAGAAAGGGTTTATGATCATGCATAGGGCTAAAGTCACTTGAAAACAAAAGGTCCTCCTCCCCTCCCCCCCCCCACACCCACATTCTATATACTTATTGAGGCCGGTTCTTTTGACACCGCTCCTCGGTGTCATACATTATGACACCAAACCATTTAGGGGCCCTACGGTGTTCCGTTGAGCCCATAACTGGGTCTTACCCCCCCTTCCCCCCAGCTTATGTCACCGCTCCCATGTTTCCAAAATAGTTTTAAATTATTTTTAAAACATATATTTAAATATCAATTTTGAAATGTTAACAATTATACATGTTTTTTTTGCTATTGTAAAATAAATTTTATGGAAGCACATTTTTTTGAGTTTAAGAGTGAAATATGTGAATGAGTCAAGGTAGTGAAGATTGAAAGGTGTGTATCACACAAATAATTTAAATGAAGGGGGCCCACCCAATCACATCCCATGGAGTGTCAACTTCCCAATTGGTGCAACACAAATGGATTGGAATTAAGCAGAAAATGGCATATGTAGTAGGGTTGTGCTGACTTGTGAATGTGGCATTTCCACATAGGTAACTATTGGCTGGCTATCATCAATCAAAATTGTGACACTTTTTTGGCATTGTTGAAATGGTCATCATGCATACATACATTGGCCCATAGATTTCACCCTCTCTTTTTTTTGTTTTGTTTTTGTTTTTTTTCAACCACCACAAGCCACAAGCCAAAGCCAACAAAATCACTTATGGACAAAAAAATAAATGGTTTTCCTTTTAAAAAAAATACTCACTTTGTTCCAAAATGATGAAATACAATTATTATAGATAACATATAAATAAATATTACTCTCTCTATTCAAGAATTTTCCTCCAAATTTCTTGTTTTATTTGTCAATAAATTTTGACTTTTCATTTTCTTTTATTTCAAAGTTTGCCTTGAAAAAATCTACTTAAATCCTTCTACTTTTAATGATTAGCTGCTAATTAATCATCACTTTCCACATATACTAATTTACCATTATTAATCTAAGAGTGGAATTCATTGATTTTTTTCATTTGATTAATATGGGTGTTATGTCAAATCAAGAAGAGAATTCTTAGATATGATTGAACAAGTATAAACATACATAATTACAAATTCTAAAACTGCATTTCAAAATGAAATTAATAATGTTAAAGTAAAATTTTACCTTGATGTTTTCTGAGCATTATGGTAGATAGAATTTATAAATTTGGTCGTAAATATCAAAATGTAAACTTTATTTTGAAATATGGAGGAAAAAAAGTTGAACACTACATGTCCCTTTACCTTATTTAATAATAGGTTCCTTTGGAAAGTGAAAGAATTCATATATATCCCTCATTAAAATTGTCAAAGATTTTGACTTTTGCTAATACAAACTCATTATAATCCCAAGCTTTGGTTGATAAAACAATGCCAAACCATTCATTTTTACCAATCAAAGGGATGAAACAAAAGATTAAATCCACTTTAAGAATAGAAAATCCCATCTCATAATAACATCATTGAGGATAAAGATATATACTCCCACCATTTCATTATTAATTTTCTTGAATGAAATTGAAACAATATGAGAGATGAGTATATGCACATAAATCTCATATCATTAAGATCCAAAGGCAAAGTGAAGTATTCAAAATTCATTTCATGTTCATCATCATTCATTTCACTGATACTGTAATCACTCAGATTCCCAGCTCACCCCCACAGCTGGTGGGCTATGCAATTAAGCTCTTAATTACATAAGCAAAGAGTAATTAATTAATTAATTAATCAACTTATGCATAACACACATGATTATTGATGAATCCACCTGGACTCATGGTGGATTTTTTTTCTTCTTTTCCTTTTCTTTTTTGAAGAAAGAAAAAAAAAGGATTGGATTTTTAAGCCACAGCAACTGTGCCTGCAGTTCTTACAGCTTTCTTGGCGTCTGCTGCAGATTCCTGGGTTGACTTTCTCTGTGCGTTTGACCTTCTCTTTGAAGAAGATGAAGATGAAGAAGAAAGCTTCAATCTTTTTTCCCTGGCTTCATCCTTCTCTATCTGTTCTTGCCTGCATTCTTGGCTGCAAAATGGTGTATTTCCTCTGCAATTTCACCCAAAATATGCAAATCAATACACAGACAAATAAATAAATAAAAATTAGACAAATTAATCAAAGAAAAATGTTCAAAATGAACTGACCTGTACATGAAGATGTCAATGTTGTGACTCAAAGGTCTCTGGCAAAGAAAACAAGCTTCAAGAAAATGGGATTTGTATTGGTGTTCTTCACACCCACTGTAGAATTGGGCTCCTCCTGATTCCATTTCTACTAAGAAAAAGATTGAATTTTTGGAATGGGTTTGAAAAGAAAGAGCTAAGAGAAATGAGAATTTTGGGAGGAGAAGGGAAGTGGGGGAGCAGCCTTATATATATAGAGTTATGGGGGGGGAATTTGATTATTAACTGATTTTTTCCAGCTTGTTACTGTGTAAGACTCGGTATAATGACTAATAATTTATGGACCATGCTACACTTACACCAACAAATATACCCCATTTGTACACCACAGGTTTGCACAAACATTTCGATGGTTTACACCGACACAAGTGTTGGTGCGTTAATAAAAATTCACACGGACACAAATGTTGGTGCGTTTAACAAAATTTAGTTTTACACCAACACAAAATGTTGGTGCAAAACTGCGGGGTACAAATTGGGGTACAAATCTTGGGGTACACATAGCATAATCCATAATTTATACTCAGTACACTCCAATCTTTTAAAATCATTGCTTCTCCTTTTTTGCATTTCTCTTTTTCAATTTGTCCCACAATAAATTTTATATTTTCCGGCTTTAAATTTCTGGAAATGAATATTTATCGCAAAATAGATTTACTTTATTAAACTGAGATGTTGATTGTGGAACTTTATTTGGAAGAAGCAAAAACAATAAAAGTGCAAAGGAACTAAGAAAAGTGCAAGTGAAGTACATCAAGTTTATGGTTCTGAATGGATAATCGAAAATTTGATTACCGTCCGCATCCGTATCAATTTTTCACAAGCATCTATTTAAAATGGTTCTTATCCGTATCCGATTAAGGATATTTGATTGGTAAACGGATACCAATTTGGATATCATACATCCGAATCGATTATAATCCACTCTGCATATACATTTGTTTGAATAATAGTTTATACGTGTATTTGACTCATTATAAATAGTTTTTTTAAAATTTTATTTTTCTATCTTGTTTTTCTATTAATATCTCAAAGTATAAGACATCTTTATATCTTAAGTATATGTGTAGATGCACAAATACGTGTGTATGTGTAATCCGGAGTACTTTTTACTATATGGATTTTTCGTAGAATCGTATATATTACAAAAATTAAGAAAAATACTACTCTATGACAAATTATAGTTAAACGAATATATTACACATGTTTACCGTATATAGTTTAATTTGAGTTTGAAAATTTGGAAATGGTTACGGATATATCATATATCCGACCGATATCTGACAGATACAGTTTCAATATTTGCATTCAAATTCGATATCCAATAAAAATAAATGGATACGAATTTGGTAATAACACATCTGAGCCGATAAACATCCGTTTACACCCCTAATCAAGCTTTATTGACTGATTTAACCACAAACTGAAATTCATACTTGTAAATCCACAAAAAAATTTATACTCCAATATACCTCTTCACGTGCAAAAGCAATATATTTTTTGTAAACTTCTACATGAACGTTAATTTTTTAAAACGTGTAACTTTTTAGTCAATAAGGCTAAGATACTACTCCAAAGAGCTCGTTCAACTACAAACTTCAAGAAAAAACCACATATCCATTTCCCAAAAAAAGTAAAGAAGTGTAAGTTTTATTTTAGAGTAAATTTCCAAAATTGTACTCAATAACTATGTACTTTTCCAAATTAGTAGCCAAAATTAACTAATTTCCGAGATGGGACTCGTTCTTTGAGAATAATGCTAAGTTCAATCCCCCTACTAACGGCCGTTAAAACGGTGTTAAACGGCGTTAAATATTATACTACTTTTCCAAAATAATACTCTCTAACCGGGTGTTTTTTTTAAATTTGTCCATTTCCGAAATAAAAATAAATTAATTATGAAAAATTAACCGTTTTAGATTTTTTCAATTACTTAAAAGAATATCATGTAAATAAAATGTTCAATAAATGTTAAAGAAATTTTTATACATAGGAGTAAAACATATGAAAATAAGTCTTATTTTGGTATCTTTTTTAATATTTTACTTCTATTTAAGGTATTTTCTGTAATGCTTATTAACCATTTAATTTACATGATATTCTTCTAAATAATTATAAATAATCAAAAACATTTACTTTCAAATTTATAACATTATTTTTATAACTTTTAGTATTATATTGTCATCCTATAAAATTTAAAATATTTTTCCATGTTTAATATATTTTTATTTCGAAAATAGACTAATTTGAGAAATCTCCCGAGTTAGAAAGTACTACTTTAGAAAATTAGCATAAAGTTTAACATCATTTTAATGCCGTTTTAATGGCCTTAGTTGGTGAAACAAAATTGGATACTATTATCAATTATTGAGTACCATCTCAGGAACTAGATAATTTTGGAGACTAATTTGAGAAAACTTATAATTATTGAATACCATTTTAGAATTTACTCTTTATTTTATAACATCTAAAAATGAAAATTTCATTTTGGGTTTGAAGGATATCATATACCATTCTACCTATTTTACCATGGTACCGTTGTTTTCCACTACAATCTTTAGGGTAAGATTACTTTACTTTAATGACGGTATATTTATTGAGTTTGACTTTTTTGAATTAAAATAGACATAATTTTAGTTTTAATTATTCTTAATTTTTACTGTATTACATATAAGTACAACATAGTAAAATTCTGAAAGTTCTTAACAAGTTAAATATAATAAAATCATTTTTATAGTAATGTCCATCATAATTTTTGTTTAATAGAAGCTCAAGAGTCAAAGTTCATCTTGCTTGATTCGAAAAAAAGTCTTACTAGACAAATATATTAAGACGAAGAAAGTATAACAATACTTTAAAAAAACTAACTACACTGAAAGGTAATTGTAAAAGTATTCAATTTAGTTAAAGTGTTATTTAGTGCAATTATAGTATTATTTTAAATAGAAGGTTTGAAAATTATACTCCATCCGTCCTAGTGTATTTGTCTAGTTTGACTTTTTCGAGTCAAACTGAACAAATTTTGAGCTTCAATTAAATAAAAACCGTAACGTATTTTAACATAAAATGAATTTATTGGATTTATCATATTGGAAACTTTTAAAATTGTATTTCGTTATGCTAATATGCAATATAAATTGGGAGTAATTGGAGTTCAAAATTTGTTCAGTTTAACTCGAAAAAGTCAAAATAGACAAATACAATGGGACGGAGGTAGTATGTTCTAATGCCCTATATATGTTTTCAAAATTTATTTATACAATTTCTATGATTTCAAAATATTGTACATACACCTCTCAAATCATTTTTAAGTTATTTTTTCCAGCGGAAAATGAGACATTGGTACCAATTTTCCAAACCACAAGTGCTACTTGAGCTAATATCTTGTTTTTCATTTATTTTTTAGTCTTTTCTTTTAATCTCTATAAATATTTTTTTTAATTTGTGTTTAAAATAAAATATAAATGAAATGAAAAAGAATGAAGTCTCGGTTTGAAATGATTTTTTTTAAATGAAATCAAAATTATTTGTATTAAAACTGATGTAACAGAGAGAGAAAATTTGTGTCAAAATTGTCCAGTATCTAATCGATTGAAAGTATGGTCATAATCATTTTATTTTTCCAAGTATGGTGTGGGCTTAGTGGTTGAATTTAATTGATAGAAAGTTGGTCATTATCATTACCCGATTACCACACATACCATAATTTATCTATAATTATAAATTATACCGCGTTTATCTAAAATCATTATTTACCATGTTTGGTGGAAAAATGGAAATTTGCAATTTTACACCTACAATTGTACTACATATGATTCCCGGAGTAAATTGTACACATTTTTTCTTCTAAGATCACTCAAAATATACAAGTAACGAAGTAGAATACCACACGTTTACGTGAACATGTGGTACATTTCAACCAATAAAAAAAATTCAATCAGCGTGTGTTATGTGAGTGAAGTGTCATCTCGTGCGGTGACAAATCATTGTTGTTGTTGATTTTTTAATGTATTTTAATTATTAAAAAATATTTCATTTATCTTTTTTAGAAATAGATGTACCTTTTTTTAAAAAAATCTTTCTTCTACAAAAAAATTAAAAAAGAAAGCCTGGAAGATGCCTCGCGCCTCACAGGCTTGACGTAGAGGAAGGCTGAGCCTCGCAAGGTAGATTAGGGATTGAGCATTATTTGAGCTGTTGTGGCACAACAAGGTGAGGAAATGCTTTGTTGTTGGCCATGTTCTAAAAAAAATTTGTTGCCACTTTCTAACATTTCATACATCTTTTTAATTTGTATATAAATGAAGAGGAATTTAATTAAATAGCACTAAAACACAATGACTTTCCTTAAATAGCACCACATGTGTTTTTCTTCCCAATGTAGCACTTTTAGTCATTATGCATTAGTCATTATTCAAGCAAATATTTGTCATCACTAGACATTATTAAGTGCTATGTAGAGAAGTAAACAATTTAAGTGCTATTTAGGGAAATTACTTACGTTTTAGTGCTATTTAGTGCAAATATTTCATAAATAAATATATCAGCAAATTTTGTCACACTCAATAGTCAAGCAAGTCACTAAAATATTTGGTTTAATTGGAATGTAAATATTGATAAATAATGGCTTTTAAAAAACTATTGAAAAATAATGGATAGACCTTGATAAACCTTATCCAATTAAGTACTCTCATCCTCCAAAAAAAAGAATGTTATACTTTACTATTTAAAAAGTACGTTAACTTTTATTATTTTCACTATATATATATATATATATATATATAGGAAAAACTATTTTCAAACAGTTAATTTTACCAAACATTTTTTATGATCAATTAATTTATACTGTAAATTAAACCAGCTAAATTAAACAGCCATTGACAACAACTGGCATGAACAGTCAACGTCCAAAAGCTAACATCCAACATCCAAACAATGCCAAAAAAATATAGATAGATTCATAGTACACGCAAAGAGTTAGATTTAGAGTATTTTTTAAATAGGAAAAAAATTAAAATAAGAACAGTTCCTCAAGAATCCAAGGGGTTGGAATCCATTGGCTTTTGGCATTGTGCATTGAATCTGCAAAAATAAATGTTGAATAAATAAGAATCTGCTACAGTACGTGCCCACTAGTATAGACCATACTAGTTATGAGGTACTTTGCCCATTATATGTTACTTCCCCAATCCATGATACATTATATTGGTGTTCAACTTCATAATAATCGGGACATCTATGATATTCGGTTAGAAAATTAGATGATTTTTTCCCTCTTGCATCCCCTGATTCCTTCCCCTTTGTTGATTGACAACAACTATTGTATCAGATCAACAACGTGAAGGAGACCGGAATGCAGCGAGGGAGGGAGGGAGGGGGGGGGGGGGGCAGAGTAGGTTTCGGGATATCATATGAACTGGGTTCATGTAAATTTATGATTTAATGTATTACTCCCTCTGTCCCTGAAAACTCTTAGTTGTTTCGATTTTTTTGTGATACAGTGACATTCTTTGACTGTAGATTCTGAGAAACGTATATTGAATTATAATACGGAGTATAAATTTAATATAATTAGGTTCGTCTTAGGGTATAGTTTTGATATATAAAAATTTTATTACATTTTATTTATTTATATTATGATGAATTTGTGATAAATAATATCAGTATTTGACCAAAATAAGTCAAAAAAAGAATATTATTTGTGATAACAAATTTAACGAAGGTGTCACTGCACTCATTATGTCAACTCTAAGTGCACAATAACTTTTTCTTAGAAATAATACTTCTTCCGTCCATCATAAATTTTCTTATTAGCCCTTTTTATTTGATGCACATAGATCTTCTTATTACTTTTTTTAACATTTAAAATATCACAGTTACTCCCATTTGTTTTATTTATTACACCTACACCTCACACATCTCATTTAATACACTCTACCAATTTTCATTAATTGTATTTTGACAAACTTTCATCTTTTTTTCAATTTACCTTAAATTGTACAAAAAAGTCAAAACGAGAAAATCTAAGGTGGACGGAGTGAGTAATGAATACGATTAATTAGATTAATTATGCTCTCCCTCTTTCAAGAACTCTACTTTTAGTTCACTAAGAGCAGTGGGTATACTCCTCACGCCCACAGGTGTTACGGGGCGTTTAACGCCCCGGGGGCGTTAAATACCGCCCCCTGCCAGCGTTAACGGGGCGTGAAGAGGCGTGCGTCAAACGAATGACGTTGTGTCATTCCTCTCCCCCTCCCCCCTTAACGGCTATTATAGCCGTTGGACCCCAAAAAAACTTATAAATTCAAACCCCCTCCCAATTTCTCACACCTTCTCCATCTTCAATCTCTTCTTCTTCCCAATTTTTAAAATTCGAAATCACCCCCTCTCTTTTCAACATGAATCCTTCCGACTCCAGCTTCTTTCCTGACGATCTCCCGCAGAGCGACGCCGCAATGTGGTTGTACCAACAGTGGGGCGATCAACTGCGATCTACGAGACGCAACAATCGGGGTACGTCGACTGAGATTCGGTTCCGGAGACTCAACCGGAACCGTCCGGGTCGAAAAAAAGTATACGCCGAAAAAGCCTCAAAGCCAAAAGCATGATGACCGAGGCGGCACGGTCAATCTAAAAGTGGACGCTGGAGGAGGAGTGCATATTGGTGTCGGCTTGGGTTGACGTCTCTGAACATCCTATCATTGGTAAAAAATTTATTTTTTCTAATATATTTATGTTTTTATTTATATATATTATATTTAATGGTGTCTAAAAAAATTGTGTAATACATTTTTAAATGTTCGGAGCAAAGAAGGATGCGATGTGGGATCGTATCGAGGAAAAGTTCTTCACGGCGATGAAGAATGACGGCTCCTACCGAACCCGGGACCAACTCACTTCCAAATGGAGCCACATCAACCGTAAAGTCCGAAAGTTTATCGGAGTTTACGAGGAATGCTCCTAGTCCCGGAGGAGCGGGACGAACGACGCCAATGTTCTCCGGCTTGCCACGGCTCGGTATCAAGACGACATGCACCAAGGCAAGGTGCCCATCGATCTTTGGAGGATTTTGAGCCGTTCCCCGAAGTGGCAACAACTCAACAATCCCGACGGCGGATCGTTCCGGAAAAGATCCTCCGTCGACGCCGAGGTTGAGGTCGACACCGATCAAATCCCTTACTTCAACGTTGCGGATTCCGATGACGAGGACCCCATTCCACGGCCGATCGGAAGAAAGAAGGCAAAATCCATTGTCTCAGCTTCGGGAGGGTCCGGCTATGTTTCCGCTTCTTCCCGCGACGAAATCGGCCGGGAAATGGTTGAACAACTTCGGGCGTTCAATCTCCAAGAACAAGAGATGGTGAAGCTAAATGAGAAGGAGTTGAAGCTAAAGGAGCAGGAGGCCGAGATGAAAGTCATGACAACCGACCCCGGGACGTTGCCGGAGATTGGTCGAATGCTCTACGATCAAAGAATAAAAGAGATCAAGGAGAAATATAATTTTCTTTAGTTTTTTTATTAATGTATCTTTTTTTACTATTGTCACTTTTTTATATTTAATGAATGTATTTTTTTATTATTCGTGTTTCAATATAATTAAATAATAAATTAATTACATTTTGTTAATTTAATTTTAGAAGATGTATATTTAAAAATGTAAAAAATATAGGTTTGAAGCCCCGGGGCTTCAAACGTATTTCCAGTGCCCTAACAATAGAGAATTAAAAGACAATTTGAAATTTTTGGTTCATCGCTAATACGGATGAATTAAGAATCATCAAAAATCAAATGTGCTCCAATGTAAGATAGATACTCAATAAGGTCCACTCTCTTGTCCTTATATTTACATTATCAAAATCATTTATAGAGCATATTTTCTGATAAAGTGAATAATATTTCTAGATAAGGAAAAAGAAAGAAATATGACGATGCAAAAAAGAAAAAAACACATTAGACGTACAAAGTAAATATTTTTGGGTCCCATATTTTAGTACTCCCTCCGTCCCAAATTATTGTCACATTTCTATTACCGAGATAAAATATCAAGTTTTTTCAATTCATTTTATTTACATATTGGTAAAAAAATAAAAAATAAAAATTACATATCAAAAAACTACATGAAAAGTTCTTCGAAATAAGAAGTGTCAAGAATATTTTATTTTATCAAATAACCAATGAAAACATAGAAATAAACAAAAGTTCTCGTGACTGTTGAAAAAGTAAAATTGACAAATAATTTGGGACGGGGGGTGTAATTAACTAGGTAGTACGTACTATACCTTATAACTAGTATAGATTATACACATTTGTGAGATACCGGTTCCCATGACATTGAGAATCAATATCATGCTGATGAAGTTTCCACATTTGAAAATAAAAAAGAATACCACTAACATATATAAAAAGGTGAAACTCTACCTATCATCTTAAGCTTTTGGGATATAATAGTGGACCTCGACTTTATATGCAAGTAGTTAATTTTACCCGACATTCTACCTGTTATTTTCGGTCCACTAGAATTTTAACATGGTATCAGAGCAGACCCGGTCAGAATTCGATGGTTCCTGGTTGTTTGGATGTTGGTTTAGCAAAATGAGATACTCGTCCGTGGTTTGGGTTGAGTTGGCTATAAGAGAATGAGAAGTCACCGCATGTTGTGTGTGCTAGCTAAAAGAGATTCAGATGTTAGACCTGCTTGTCTAAGTGATAACTATACCAAGCTAGTTAACACTAGGTGTGATGGAATTCCCAATCGAAAAATAAAGAAGAATCTTACTAGCATATATAGAAAGGTGGAAGTGTGAAACCCTGCCTATCAGCTTAAGCTTTTGGGTTAAAATATAGTAGACCCTGACTTTATATGCAAGTGGTTACTTTAACTGATAGTCTACCTTTTATTCTCGACCCACCGAAATTTTAACACATGGGATGACCTAGAGATGCTCTGGTGCTTCGTTTGTAAAATTGACGATTCTTACCCCTAACCCCCTCCCTCCGATAAACCCTCATCCCGTCCCGACGCGAACACACCCCCACCCCCTCCAATTGCACCCCCAAGTCAATTTTAGCTTTAGAGTCAAGATTTGACTCCAAATATCACTATTTATGCTACTATAAATAAATAGCTAGTCGAGATAGGAACACATTTAGCCTAATTATTATTGATATTTTATGAGAGAGTATGGGCGGTCTTGTAGCTTAAATCTTACAAGGACATGCAGAAATTAAAAATATGATATCCTTAGACGGGGATTTACAGAATATAAGCCGAATAATAAAACATCATTGCATGTGACTGTATTGTAACCATGTGCTCAATCAAGGTATATCTTTGAGTTGATGTTGCTTTTGTACCGTAATTTTTAGATTCCATTCATTCACTACACGTAGCATCGCGACTCTAGCGTTACATCATAGATTGCAAGGGATCTGTATTTCATATTGTTTGTTGGTGCATGTATCCTAGCTAAGTTGACCTGGCTCTCGCACCCTAGTGTAGGTTAGGGCCGACCTATCCTTAAACCTTTGTAATAGTTCACGAATAACACTATTAAGTTTGATATCCATGACCGGGAAACTTCTCAAAAGTTCGGCCAGTCACAAAACAAATACATCCAGATCATATCTACAGTATTTATTAAAAGATTTATCGTGTGCCTAGGCATACATTTCATGACGGGCCGATGTCCCCACCACGTGATCAAGTCTCGAGCTAATTTCAATATGTATGATTTGTTAAGTCGCACTCGTCCTTCACTGGTCTTAACTCTCTAGTTGACCTGTCAGGGATCATGGTTTGAGTAATTATCTACAATGTTCAATTTGTTTAATTAATAACTCATATACTCTCTGCTTTTCTTTGGATCCCTGACTAACAACAATGTTACATTTGTCAATAGACAATCTAAGAAGAAGAGTTTAAATGATAAAAACTGTTAACTTTACCTATCGAAATACACGATCTCATAGCATAACATTAGAATTCAATGTGAATGAAACATTGTCCATAAGTTATACCCATCAATTTTTGCATTATCACTCTTTTTTAATTTTATCACATTTTTTTATCATATGATTACTCTCATTCATTCCATACTTTCGCAAGTCTCCTCACTCTTTTGTCATTTTCACTCCGGTCCTTCTCTCCCAGATGGGAGCTGAGTCAGACGCGGGACCCACAGTCCATGAAGGAGAGGGGGCCCGCCCGCCCGAAACACTACAAAAGCCTTCCAACCAATCATGTGAGGGGGCAAGGGGCCCACCACATACACGCGGGCATTAATTTTTAGGTCGTTGTCTGCCTGCCCGGGATCCTTGCCCACAGCCCGCCGGTCAGCCATTTTTCGGAGCTTGCCCCTGCCCGTCTGTCCCTGTCATCGCTCCAGCGAAGCAACATCATAAATACGTGGCGAAGGGTCAAGTCACGTGGGGCCCCCGATAGGCTCCGCGAGGCATCGAAATGACGGTCTAGATCTCGTCGTGCCACCTCTACTTACGTACGCCGTATTTTTGCACTCTAGTCCCTAAAAACATTATTTATCCTTCAATTTATAGAATTTACTTTTCTACCTTTTCGAAGTATTTGTCCATTTTTTTCCGATCAAAATTCATAAACACTAACCTTAAATTAAATAAAAATAATATTAAGTATTAATACAAAAATAGTTTTATTAGATTTATTATATAAAATATTTTTAAAAAATTATTTTATCTAATTAATATACAATATATATTTTATTTGATTATAAGTCAAACATTAAAAATAGTTGGTTGAAAACAAATCAAAACTAGACAAATACTCTACGACAGATATAGTATTTTATTTACAAATTCGTATAGTAAAAAATTAAAGTTTACATTTCTTAATATTACATCATTTTGGTTATAAAAACCTTTTATGTTCTGATTTTTTGGATCAAATAGTGACACTCTCTGACCATAAACTAAACATAATCCAAATAAATAAAGGGTACAAAAATTTAATATATCAAAATTATATCCTAAGATGAACCCAAATATATTAAATTTATACTCCCTCCGTCCCTAAATAAACTTACGTTTTTGACTTTTTGAGGATTTAAGGGATGAATATTTTTGTGTTGACTTTCCAAAAATATTATTGATGTGATGTGTAAAAGTAAGATGTGATATGTAGATTATTAGTAAAAATGTATGATGTGATAGGTAGGGTATGAAAAAGTAAGGGGTAAAAGAGGTTTTTTAAAGGAAAAGAGAAGTTTATTTAGGGACAAAGAAAAACGAAAGAGGAAATTTATTTAGGGACATAGGGAGTATTATAGATAAATATATTTTTCTCACAATTTATGGTCAAAGTGTAACACCCTAATCCGTCCAGGTCTGCAGCACCATTCGGACTAAAATATTTAACTTGGTAATCGTAAAATTTAAAACTTTTCAAACACACTTTATTAATCTCAATAATATTTTTCATAACATATACATTACGAAGTATTTAACAATATTGCGGAAGCGAATTTAATATTGACATATCATAAATCATTTCAAAACTTGTCACATCCATCCCGACAATCTCGCCCCATCTGCCACCAGGATCACATTAATCTTTCTGTTTACCTGCGTGTAGCAAATAAAACATACTACACACTCAGCGATGAAGCTGAGTAAGCATATCTAAAACGCCGAACATCCACATAAATTGAATCTCAATTCATAATCAATCATTTGATATCATGCACACAATATATGGTTCAAACATTCAAAATATTTTCAATATTTTATTCCAAGTCATTTGATATTCAATATATATTAATAATGCTCTTAAATTATTCTTAATCTAAGGCCACATCATTTTATATTCAGCTCTTAGCTATTCTTAGTCTAAGGCAGTAATTCTAACCAGGCCCTTAAACTATAAATAGTTTAATGCAGAACACAAGAATCTATAATCCACCCTATGAGTCATGTGGATTACGTACCAACCGAACAATGATTTGTCGGGTGGGTGATATCCGGTCTGGATCCCGTACGTACGTTTTAACCCCGAAATATGAATTGGTCAAGGAGGTATATCTTAGAGTTCTTCTAGATATCCTTAATAATCATCACCATTATACAAGTGGGTATATCTTTAGAGTATTTCTAGATATCCTTAACAACATTATTCATCAATTCATATTCTTAGTTCAACAATCATTTAATAATCCATAATATTCATCAAATGAACAATCTAATAACAATCAGCGGCCTAGCATCGAGTGTTAACACCCTAGCTTACCGTCATGCATCACATAAGATCCCTTTGAGTTGTTAAAACACCATCTTTATTCCAAGAAATCATCCTTTTATTAATCATAATGGTTTGGTATCAAAATATAGGATTCCATAACTCAAAAATCATGTATTCTAAATAAAAATTGATTAACATATGACAGGAAATTCAGTTATTAGCTATTAGCTTCATTTTCTTCAATAATGTAGGGAGACAGTCTACTGTCACTTCTGATAATCTACTGTCTGATGTTCAGAATGGGCTGATAATCGATTATCAAACTTCAGAGAGGGCTGACAGTCGATTATCACATTCTGATAATCGACTGTTGCTCAGCTTTGTTACAAAAATCTGCAGAACGATGAATAATCAATTTTCAAGTTGATAATCGATTATCCATCGTCTTCTACCTCGAGCCAACTTGCGGAAATGTCACTTTTACTCACCAAACTTCAATTAAAGTATATAAAAATGTTCTCCAAGGTTCATTGATCATTTTAGCATCATTAATTCATAATTTTAACATCAATTTCATGGTTTATGATTCTTAGTTCTTCAAGTATGTCAAACACAAAACTCAACTAAATGACCATTTATGAACGTAGAAACGACCTATATGAACATTCTAGTCATTAGATATAACTAGGGGCTTACCTCGAAGCTTAATGGAGGTTTTGGAAATTTTCCGGCGAAACTTCCGGCGAGTATTTCTCCCAACTCCAGCGACTTCACACCAAATTGACAGCACCACAACACTCCTCACACTTTCATGAACATTTAGGAAGAAGAATGAAGAAGAATGGTGAAGAAATGAGAAGGTTGGATTTTCTTATATAATGAGAAGGAGAGAAGAAGAAGGTGACTCTGCGATCGGCGTAGTGGGGAAGGAGGCGCCGTCTAAACAGTTCCCTGATTAGGACCTATTTTGGTTCCAGTCGGGGTACACTTTTTGGTCCAACTTTCTCTAAATTGAAATCTGTTTGCACCGTTGCGATCAGACAGTCGAGCTCTATCCAACGATATACTTTTCATAATTATTTGTAATATTTTTTCCGAAATCATATTTTTGGGTGTTTGACTTTAACAGAGTCAAAATTGGTTTAATTGACATTTCTCATAAAAGGTTCTCTCATTTAATTCATATCAATTATTCTCATGATTTATTTCAATAAATCATTACAAAGTTCACATCATAATTAATTAAGGAAAACACAAATAATAAATGAAAAATAAAAAATGAGCACGAATGCCCCCTATGGTTTAAAATTTATGCGCAAATGCCCCCTCTTCGCTGGAAAATGACCAGAAAATGATCAGAGGAGGTGTGAGTGCAACGTTTTGAAACCACGGGAACTTTAGAAATAAGTTTTGAAAATAGAGGGGTATTGGTGCCAATTTTTCAAATCACAGATGACACTGAAGCTATTTGGCCACTTAAGTACAGTAGATATTACCCAAATTTCACCACCCTCTTGAACGGCGCTATTTATTTGCACGGAGTTTTTAGTGGTTGTGGATTATTTCTAGCGAATTGTTTTATTGTTTTTCCTAAATAAATAAGTGTCACATCTGAATAATATTCCTCGACCATTAAAAAAAAGTGCAAGTTGCAAATAGGTTGTTTATTATTCTAATCTGTTTCAGAATATAATTATTGAGCATAATAATTCTTCATTAAGTTAATATATGTACGTTATCTTGAACGATATTTTGCATGCAACATTCCAATTTTTTCCCTTTTTTATTTTTTGGTTCAATATTTCAAAAAAATAAAGTAGTAAATATTTCAAATAAATAAATAAATACACTAGTTCCAGAGAGGATATATATAGTTTAATTTCGATATTTTTTTAGTTGAAATAATGCTAGGATAGTCCAAGAATTAATCCTCATGTTTTACACTTTTACCCAGCCATACCCAACGCATTTTTTAAACAATAACACCAAAAACTAAATTTATTTATTTTTTTAAAAAAGTTCTTCCATCGTTCGTACTTGATTTCTTGTCTAATTTTGTAGAAACTGTTATTTTTCTTAGATTATGGATTGTCATTTTGTTTGCGAACGTCTCTACCATGAACTTAATGCTCACATTATTTATGTTTTTATCATTTCACACTGCATTAAGAAAGAACTATCAGTCCGAGGTATTGTACTCTTCTTGTCACCTTTTTTTTTGAAGTGATTTGGTGATAGTTTTTTCAAAATATGCCATTGCATAAAAGATCTATTACGAGTCAAAAATGCATTGTTACAAATTATTTACCAAAAAAGAAAAATACTCCATAGATCTGAATCACACAATTTTTTTCTTTTTTTTTTTTAAAAAAGTTGTAACTTCATTTTGGTACAAACACAAATGAGAAAGAAGAACAATTGTTTGGGGAGGTGGGAGTAAATTTTGCACCGCTTAATGAAATATTTGCACTAAATAGCACTAAAACTTAAGTCATTTCCCTAAATAGCACTTAAATTGTTTTATTCCCTAAATAGTACCTAATAATGTCCATAATATCCTGTGATGGTGAATATTTACTTGAATAATGACTAATGCATAATGACTAAAAGTACTACATTGGAAAGAAAAATACATGTGGTGCTATTTAAGGAAAGTCATTATGTTTTAATGCTATTTAAGTAAATTTCTGCCGCTTAATTATTAGTGGCTCTAATTAATTAAGCATTGGTTTGCTTTTTTCTCTACCTCCCTTTAAAAAAAGGTGCAACTTGGAAGTTGGTAGGCACTCCTCCCTCTACCTCACTTTAATCTTCTCACATTATCCTAAAATGTTTTTCTCGTCTTTGTTTACGAAGTGTGATCAATATATATTTTCAATTTAATTTATTTAATTGTAAATGCAAAATTAAAAAAACAATTATATATTTAAAAACTACATAAAAAGTTCTACAAAACAAGATGTAACAAAACTATATTTTTTATTAAATAGCTAATGAAAATATTTAAAGAAAGTGTTTGAGACGGAAGGAATATTTAAAATATTTGCTAAAAAGTTGTACACCGTACAAAAAAAGAAGCGACAAAGATATTTTATTTTATAAAATAATCAACAAATATATACATAAATAAACAAAAAAAAGTCATGAATTTTAAATAGTAAATTGGAAGGAAGGATATTACATACTTTAATTATAGTACTTTTGCCACTAATAATAAATAGTTGTTTATTGGTTGTATGGTGCGCAAGCCTATCATATCGACTTCAAATGGGACCAACAACATATCATTATTTCAGTAAAGTTACTAAATTTAAGTGGCGTGTAGACAATTTACCCCTTTTAGTGAAAGAGATTATCATAACAATTTGTGTATTGTTGTTTGAAATTACACGAAAAAGCACATACCCTCCCTTTGGTCATATTTATTTATTCGAGTAATAATTCATGATTACCACTTTCGTAACCAATCAAAATAAAACTGCACTGTACGAAACTAGCCATCAAGGAAGGCATACACACACACATATAATTCAGTTGAAATAAGAATGATGTACAGTAAAATAAAAGAAAGTAAAATTTGCTCTAAATAGAACTATTTGATAATGACCAAAGGTCCTACAACTGGGAAATAAAAACATATGGTTTTATATTGAGAAAGTCATTATGTTTTAATTCTATTTAGGTAAATTTTTCTAAAAGAAAATGCATATGATCTAATAGATTTAAATTCTGAAGACTATTTAAACATAAAAAAATGAAAAAATAACGGCAGCAAATTTATAAACAAATCAATCATTTCTATCAATTTCGAAAATGCATCATTCTTATTTCTCGTAGTAATGAACCCAATCAATCGTCCCATTACGAATAACAAAATTTGACTGAATTTATTTCCAATATAATGTATTTAAATGCGTGATACTAAATATGAAATAAAATTTAATAAAACTCTAACAAAATGCACAGAGTTACCATTTGTGAATTTAAGTATTTATTTTTTAATTATTTGAGATCATTACTTGGAACTACTATTTTACATATTTGGTAAATTTGTGCATTTTATGAATTTTTTGTTTGTGACTCTAGCATTTTAATAAAATAATAGATAAAAAGAAATTTAAAAAATAAGAAAAATCAATTGGGAGTATTTGAGAAACATTTGGACATAATGTTGGGTATTGATGGAGTTTGGAGGGATATGACAGGGGAAATTACATAATATACCCTCCATCATGGAGTACAGAAGATCTCCTTTATAGGAAAAGGGGAATTGAGTGGAGTAGTGGTTGTGGTGAATGAGGGCTTGTGGGTCAGACCCAATATTTCTAGGCCCAATAAAAAACCAATGCATCACATGTCTACACTTAATTTAATTAGTGATGAATTAAAAAAAAGGCATAATAACCAACTAAATGTAAATACAATAAATAAGTAAACCATAACTACAGTGTCAATCTTGGTGTCATCTGTGGTGTTGATTCTAGCATGACCAAGAAAAAAAAGGGCATTACTGACCCATGACAGCAAAGTTAAGAGCAGTTAGCACATCAAACCCAACCTGTGCCTCAGCTTTCTGAAGCTCAGTAGTGGCAGAGCCAAGCTTCTGCGAGAACTCCGCGAGCCCCTTCTGCACCGCAGTGGGGTCAATCCGGTCAACGGGGACCGCCTCGAGAGTCATTATATCCGCGACATGGTTCGAGTGCACGAACGCAAAACCACTTGCCACGAAATACTTCTTCACAGCACTGCCTTGGTGTACTGAGATGACTCCTGGCTTGAGCTCAGCTATTGTTGCCACATGTCCTGGGAGAATGCCCATTTCTCCAGTTGTTGTTGGGACTATAACCATTTCAACCTGCATTGAATGGCCTACTGTTAATATGGATTCTGAAGAATAAACCCTTCAAATGAGTTTGATATTTATATATGCCAACAATCCTCGTAGATTATGGGGGTGTTTCTCTATGCTGATGCTTATTGGCTTATTGCTAATAAGCAGTTTTTATCATATAAGCTGCTTATAACTTTATAAGTCAAATATTTTTTGTGGAAGTAAAATGACTTAAATGATATCTAAATCATTTGTAAATATTCATAAATGGCAAGAGACTGATCAAAAGAAGAAACGAAAAAAGCAGGCTTAAAAAGAAGTAGCTAAGACCTACTTATTTATTCTGGCTTATAAGCAGCTTATAAGCACACAGAAACATGTCATCAGCTGACTTATAAGTTAAAAGTTGCTAATAAGCAGTTTTGACCAGCTTATAAGCACAGTGAAACACCCACTATGTCTAGGGTATTTTAGACGATTCGTCATATTTTCTTCATTGGCTATGGAAAGCGGAGTGGCCAACTAAATTCGGACAAGCGAAAACAAGAAAGTGAACAGCTAATTCTGGACGGAGGGAGAATTATTTAAAAGACCAAAGAAAAATCAAACCAAGTACTTAAAACAACACCTTCAAAGGTCTAGAAGGAGATAAAATCAAACCATAACAAGGTACTATGTTTTAGACCGTTTTTTCCCCAAGTGTTTTCTGTAAATTTCCCTCCCAACCAAACCATGGATTTTGCTCTCTTCCATTTTCTCTTCTCTCTTTCTCTCTTCTCTACTCCCCTTACTTCACATAGTACAAAGACGATTAGAATTCCGAGATACGTATATTGTTTAAAGGTATTTACCTTTAGCATTTTATGCTCACTTCACTGAAGAGATGGGTATGAATATATCGTTGTAAAAGTCTCTGCCTAGGCACCAGGTTGCCATTAGTAATCTATGAAGCTTTAAATAGTAAAAGTCTCTGCAATGCATTTTGACCCTATATACACCAATAAAGTTGGAATTACACTGACTTCTTGTTGTTCTTTTCCATGCTTAGACCGTATTCCACTTAGAGTTCGTTTCGATTTGCCTAGAAATGAGTATCTGGTATGAGTTTGGAAACTCCAAACTCATACCTCATGGTTGGCTACAAAATATTACCCCTAAAACCTCTCTCGAACACATTTGCTAAACCCTCTCCCTCTCGGTGCCACACTCATTCCCAAGTTTCCTCTTCAAACATTAACACTATGTTTGGTTCAAGGAACTTGAAAGGAAAAGAAAAGAAAATGACTCATTTTTCTCACCAAAACGGGAGGGATTTGGTTTTCTCTTCTTAGTATATTTCGCCTACTCATTCTCTTTTCCTTTCGCTTTTCTTTTCTTTTCCTCTCTAACCAAACAAGAAAAAATAGTTTTCCTTCTCATTTTCTTCTTTTCTCTTTCAAATTCCTTGAACCAAACATAGTAAGGGATGAACTAGAGGAAAGACGACTACGTTTGCAACAACAAGAAGAGGACATTGAGAGCTTCAGTCCAAACACTAACTTTATTCCCCCCCCCCCCCCCCCCAATATACATAAAACATTTGATCTCAATTTATCATACCTAAACTCATACCTTCTCAATCTCATTCCTAGTTATAACCTTGTATATAAAGTTTAACCAAACAGGCCTTTGATCAATACTTAACTATGTTTGGTTCAAGGAATTTGACAGAGAAAGGAAAAGAAAATGTTAAGGAAAACATTTTTCTTGTTTGGCTAGAGAGGAAAAGAAAAGAAAAGTGGAAGGAAAAGAAAATGAGATGGCAAAATGTACTAAGATGAGAGAAAACCAAATTCCTCCCATTTTGGTGAGGAATTTGAGGGAAAACCGTTTTCTTTTCTTTTCCTTCCTATTTCCTTGAACCAAACATAGTGTTAAGGCCCCACCTACCCCAATAAATCCCATTGGTTGCTAAGTCCCAGTTTTTTTTTTAAAAAAAATCAAGTTGATGAAGCACACCAAGTGGCTCTTGAACACCCTTATTCACATAAATTGCAGTAAAACATGTACTACTCCACAACTGAAATTCCCTCAAATAGAAAAGTAAGCTTTGAGGGACATTTGATTAAAACATGTATGGGTTCAAGGAATTCAAACTGCTCCTAAAATCCACGGAATCTAAAGCAAGGTTGATATGATATGAGTTCTGAAATATGAGATGAAAGTGTTTGGAAGGATTTGAAACGATGGTTGTTAGCGACAAACTATTAGTGAGGCTTCACCGAACACCCGCAGGGTTCTGATATCAGAATCCATATCTATTGCTCTCGCGATACGGGCACTAAGTTTGATAAGTCATTCCAACACCTACACTTAAAATAATTCCTTATTCTAATCTGCTAGCTGAAGTTTAGCCAAAGACAATGTTACAGAATCATCAATCTTCTTCATCAGCCATCACCAATTTCAAACAGCATTGCATAATCAAAGTGGCATATCGAATATGATTGTATGATTGTTTTTCGAGGCAACCCAAAAGCTTGGAACACAGATAATCTCATCTCAGGTAAGATTGCAGCATGAATCTAGAAAGCATGAGTTTGAGAAGTAAATCAGAAATGCCAAGAATGTTGGAAAGTGACCTCATTGTCGGAGAACTCGGAATCGTAGGGCAAAACGAAGTTGATTCTGAGTTTGGCCGGGATAGAGGATGAGGCGGCCGGCCGGTGCTGCGTGAAGGAGAGGGGAGTCCTGGGAGGATCAACGCCAGGAGCCGCCCTCCTCCAGGCGGATGCGAAGGCCTCGTCAGCCGGCGGCGTGGAGGCAGGATCGGTGGAGAACCCTCGCGATACTCCGGCGGAAGTGGCTGATCGGTTCCGCAAGCAGCTAGCGGCGTGGCGGAACATGGCGGCGCCCATTTCGGAGATCGGTGGCGTCGATCTGAGCCGGTTTCATCTACAGTACCCCTCTCTCTCTCTAAAGTTTCATTTTTTTTAATGAAAAAGAATTGACATTTGAAACGTCGTAATATAACGGAATCAAGACTTCTTTTTATCTCTGCAGTTTCCCTGGCTCCGCCCCATGAACCACCGGAAGCACCGCCGCCATGACGGCGGCGATAGCAACCAGAGACCACAGATCCGAAATCCCAATTCCACCGTTAGCGAGGTTGTCTGGTTCTCCCTTGTCGCCTCCGCAATTAAGCTCCTTCTCATCCCAGCTTACCACAGCACTGATTTCGAGGTCCACCGCAACTGGCTCGCCATCACCCACTCCCTTCCTCTGTCTCAATGGTACGCCGACGAGACTAGCCCGTGGACCCTCGACTACCCGCCGTTCTTCGCCTATTTCGAACGCTTACTCTCATTCTTCGCCGCCCAAATCGACCCTACCATGGTCGACCTCCGCCGCGGGCTCGACTACAAATCTCCGGCAACTGTCCTCTTCCAGAGACTCAGTGTCACTGTATCCGACTCAGTATTGATTTACGCAATCTACAGACTGACCCGAAAACTGGATCCTCGAGAGCGGATCATGATCTGGGTATTGGTGATTTGGTCTCCTGGATTGATCATAGTGGACCATTTGCATTTTCAGTACAATGGGTTTCTCTTGGGCCTTCTTCTGCTTTCGCTTTCTGCTTTAGAGGAAGGAAGAGACTTGCTGGGAGGGTTCTTCTTTGCCGTCTTGCTTTGCTTTAAACATTTATTTGCAGTGGCTGCACCTGTTTATTTTGTGTATCTGTTGAGACACTATTGCTGGGGTGGATGGTTTAAGGGGTTTGGGAGGCTGGCATTGATGGGGAGTATCGTCATTGCTATTTTCGCTGCAGCTTTTGGACCTTTCGTGTACTATGGACAGGTAATTCCTCTCGCATAACTCGAAAAAAAATGGTTTCTTTGAACTCTCTATGAAATTTGTATCACTCTTGAACAATTTGTGACTTAAATGTAGTACTGATTCTTATGATAACTCAAAGAATGTTTTCTTTATATACTTTGCTGACCAATTTGTGAACCACATATACTTTTACAGATACAGCAAGTCCTTAACCGCATGTTTCCCTTTGGTAGGGGACTCTGTCATGCATATTGGGCTCCAAATTTCTGGGTGTTCTATATTGTTCTTGATAAAGTAGTTGCTTTTATACTTGTGAAACTTGGTTTCACAATCCAGGCACCAGCCGCCTCATTCACAGGTGGGCTGGTGGGTGATTCTTCTCCTTTTGCAGTACTACCCATGGTAACTACACTAATCTACTTGTCTACTTGCTGAATACTTGTCTGTTGGATTCTTTTCCATGCACTACATTCTTTGATTGCGCTCTAAATTGGTTAAAAATGAAAAAAATTAGGTCTGGATGATTCTTTTTGGCTTATGTAAGTTACTGAAGATGTTCAAGATTACCCTGAAGTCTTTATATGTATATTTATTCTACATTACCAATAAAATACTAGTTTTGAAAATGGTATTTTCATGATTCAACAATTTCAGTGACTTCATCGTTATCTTGTATAATGTTAGCAACTTGAGCAATTCCAACCAATTTCACCTTTACCAAATGGGCTCTTATAGACTACCAAGCCTAGAAGACAATTCATGTTTGAGTTTTTTTTTGGCCAAAATGTAGCATGATGGACTGTATGTCCTTTTCAGCCTGTAAAATTTATGTGCCTTTGTTAGTTTGGGATATTTTATTATTTATATCCAAATTCAGAGTAATAATGATCTTATTTCAGACTACATTTAAAAACAGGTGACTCCATTAATGACCTTTGGTATGGTCTTGCTGGCACTGATTCCTTCTCTTATAAAGGCTTGGAAAGATCCTAAACCAGGAATGATGACTAGATGGGTAGCCTATGCTTACTCATGTGGCTTTATGTTTGGTTGGCATGTCCATGAGAAAGCATCACTTCACTTTGTGATACCTCTAGCTGTTGTTGCCTTGAAAAGTATGGAGGATGCAAAGCATTATTTCTTCTTGTCTATAGGTAATTTACCCTAATCATTGCAGCTTTTTTTGTCAAGTGTTTGTTTAATGCAGTATATTGGACTGAATTGTTTTGTTTCTGAGCTTCAACTCAGATTTTGTTTGGAAAATTACAGTACTCCTGTCCCATAAAAAAACTTCATTGTTTGACTTGCATGGATTTTAAGAAAAGTATTTAAATTAAAAGTGAAAACTTTATGGTTAGATCTTGATTAGAGGAAAGAGAAGAACTGTGAGCCACTCTTTCCTTTCTTTAATGCAAAAGTGATTTTTTTTTGACGGATGAAAAAGGAAAACTGGTGTTTTTTACGGGACGGAGAGTATTATTTTTTCAGTTGTTTTGGTGGTTAGCACTTAACTTCTTTTCTTCCATTTATCATGAACTGGTGAGGTTTTCTTTTAAAACCCAAGATGTTTTTGCTTTCGGTAAATAATCGACTAAATAAATTGGCACATTAAACTTCCTTTGCTTCTTTAGTTCTATGAAGTCTTGGGTAGTAAACGCAACAATGCGGCAAGAGTCCAATGCTCTATCTTTTTTAGAAGGGTAAGACTGCATACATCTTGACCCCCATACCCCAACAAAGTTATTAGGACTGTACTCGGCTTTGTTTGTTTGTTGAATCCTAATCCAACTCTAATTTCCATTAAATGGTTAAATCTTTCTTATCCTCCTGAAAAAACTGAGTTTGATAAACAAAGTTGAGTGAAAAATAACTTAAAGTACTTTTAGATTTCAATAATGAAGAGATGTTTGAAGTGATGCATACACATATTTTGTAAATCTTTCAATACTTTTGAAATCCCAAATGGATATCAAGGTATAGTCAAAACCCTCAAAATCTTCCCCACCAAAGAAATACTCTGGTGACATACTCTCTCCATTCCATATTAACTATCCATTAACACTTTCTAGATACATTGGAAAATAAATGAACGTAGACATACTCTATGTCTACATTCATTCACTTTTCAATGTATGTAAAAAGTCACAGTGGACAGTTAGTATGGAGCAGAGGGAGTATGAATTTCGAAAGACTAACACGAGTCCAATCTCAATGCAGTGTCTTGCTATTCGCTTTTTCCTCTTCTCTTTGAAGCTCAAGAATATCCCATTAAGGTTCTATTACTGCTCTTACATGCTGTTCTTGCGTGGCTCGGATTTTCCTCGTACTTCAACAACAATGCCTCAGAAGCTGCTTCAAAATCAGACAAGAGATCTATTGCTTCTGGGAATGCGTGCTTCCATATTGGATTTTTAGGAAAGGCTTATCTGTCTGGTCTCTTCGCCGTGGAGGCGTGGGGCCTACTTTTTCACCCTCTCATCCTCGGCGAGAGGCTTCCTTTTTTACCCCTAATGATGATATCCATATATTGCTCCTTGGGAATGCTGTATTCTTGGATGTGGCAACTTAGAAGGATTATACAGTCTAATTGACTGAATATTAGGATGTATGCATGCTAATCCACACTATAACTTCTGTAATTTTCTCCCCATCTTTTTAAAGATAAGCACATTCTTGTTTCTTGCCTCATTCTTGTTTCTTGCCTTATTCTCCCCTTTCACTCTATTTTTACTCATCTTTTGATCTTGAACCGGGGGTCTTTCAGGAATTGTCTTTACCGGTTAAGTTGCGGCGTTGTAATTTTGGAAAATGTGGTGATGTCAGCTTCCGTGACAGGTTGCGCGTTGATTTAAACAGCGATCGGATAAGTAGGTGAAAGAAGATGGCCTTCAAGAAATGAGGTATTGCTTTCTTTATCCTTATAATAACTTGATAAACCACTCATCTACACAGACTTAGTTATAGGGGTGTTTTACAAAGAGCTTTTTGGTGATTGGTTTTTTATCAAAAATTTGTAATGTTCATTGCTAATGATATCATTTTGACACCAAGAAAAGATTTTTAAAATGTCTGTGTGAACAGATATGGGATGTCTGAAACACTCTTTTTTTGATGTCAAAAGTGGTGTCATAATGTGTCATTGTTGTTGGTGTACATTGATTTTAGAGTACGTGAAAGAATGCAATAGGTTAGAGTTGTATTCTTTTTTGTAGGACCATGTTAGGGTGCCACCACATGGGTGCTATCATGGGTGGGCTTCGCACAGACAAACACAGACGATAATTGTCTCTGCGATACAGACAATTATCGTCTGTGTTTGTTTGTGCGAAGCATGAGTGCACCCATGGTAGCACCCTAGCATTTTCCTTTTTTGTAAATGCTATGTAACGGAAGTAATTATATTTAGCGTTTTCAAAGTTAAATATGTCATTCCCAAACAAGGTCTAAATTTTCATAAGCTATGAAAATTCATTATTTTCATATGTTAATTTTGAAATTTTGAAGAAATATAGTGTTTTTTTAGTTTTCTCTATACAAATTGCAAGCACACAAGTTCTATTATGTGACGAAGGAGGGTATATACAATTTACGGAGTAATTGTTATACTTTATATAATTGTCTCTATTAAATATAAATTTTTACTGAACACATAGGTCTGCTTTTTACGCCTTAATTTTTTCCCCGGAGTTTTGAGCGCAAGGTCAAATAATTAGTGTGTAAATTAAGTGTAGTAACTTGAACATGAAGTTTAAAACTAAAATATGATAACTTGAATATGAAATTTAGAATTTAAACGATTACTACCTCCATCTCAGAGTATTTGATTTTTTTCAGTATGTTGTTTTCAATCTTTGATCTATAATTACATAAAATATATATTGTATATTAATTAGATAAAATAAGATTTTGAAGATATTTATATCATAAATCTAATAAAATTATTTTTGCATCAATGTCTATTCTTGTTTTTATTTAATTTGGGATCAGAATTTATCAATTTCAACTGAAAAAAAGACAAAAGTAAAAAAATACTCGTGAACGGAAGGAGTTATTATACCCTCTACGGTGGGTGAAAGTGAATAATTAGAAAATAACCTCCCCAGTCCATTTCTCTTCCTTTCTTTCATTCAAAGTTCAAACAAACACAACATAAGAGAAATGACCCAACATAAAAAAAAACAATGAAAATAGTATATAGTATAAATAAAGAAAAACAGCTTGGCCATATGATAACTAGATCTAAATGAATAATATTCCGAAAATGTAGTGAAAAGTCTGGAACAGTAAATTTGAATTTTTACTACTCATTATAACTACATACAAACACATAACACCAATCAATAATTATATATAAAAAGCGTTAATTTCTTTGTTTTGATATATGAAGCTTTGTCTTTTTGCTTTACATATTTTCATCATTAATTTGATCAAATAATAAAATCATCTCTCTTTTTCTTTTGTAAAACATTAGATACTCTGATATAATTATATATATATATATATAATTATATATATATATATACACTACAATAATTTAATGGTCAATATCTCTATTTATGTACAGACATTATTATAAAAATATAATATTTCAAAATCATGTTTAAAAAGAAACTTTGGTATTAACTTGTCCAGAGATATTTTTTGTGTTATATGTGTTTTTCATTAATTCTCGAAAAAAAACCAAAATTTTGCAATCACAACTTGATAGACTTGGAAATGGTACGTATACACGAGTAGATGGAAACATGCATGGACCGGAAATAATGGCAAACACGTACTAATTGTGAACATTTTTCCTCTTGAAATACTCTTTGTGGATCATACACTATTTGAACTTGTACTCCAATTAATTTCCATTTTTTAATTTATAAAAATACATAGACAGAAAATTTTGTGTCGCAAAAATAAGAATCGTCGGTATGACATAGACGGCTTTTAACTCTATAGTTTTAAAATGAGAAAAAAATATACGAGCGAATGTATAGTATATTGGTGCAAGTATGACGTATTATCTCTTTTACAATTGGCTAAGGGTTCTTAGAAATGTACTCCCTACATTTCGCATTTTTAAAAATTAATTTATTTAAAAATCGAACTAATAATGTATACTCCATCTATACTTAATGGCTAGGTTATATTCTCTTGAACTTATTTTTATTATTTAATATCTTTAATTTGTTCTAGTATATTTGTTTAGTTGACTTTTTTCACGTCAAAGTGGATGCATTTTGAGCCTTAATTAACTAAAAAATGTATTGTACTTCGTATATATTAGTTTTAAAATGATTTTATTTACTTTATCTTATAGATAATTTTCAAATTTTTATTTCATTGTATCAATGGCAATAACATACATTTAGTATAATTGGTGTTAAAATTTAAGTAAAACAAGTTTGACTAAAAAAATCAAACGAAATAAATGCACCAAGACAAAGAGTAAAATTCTTAACAAACGAGAACAAATCAGAGTAGAAATAAGTTTAACTTAACGAGAAATAGATCAAAATTTTAAATCAGATCGGACATTAATAAAATTAGATTGCCCAACAAATATTTGGTAGCACAAGAAATTAGAAATGCGATGTTGACCATGGAGCAGTGACTTCTGCTAGCCACTTTAAGGTTGCTCTACCATATGCTACCTGGGCATTCATTTGCCTCACTAAATACGGACCCACTTAATATAATTAGCAATTTTTTTTGGTCTGTAGTATTTTTTTTTACCATGAATTACGGAAAAAGTATATTTAGTTATAATATATTTTTAGTAAAATTGAACTTATTTTAAAATATAGTTTTAAAATATCAAATTTTTAGAATACGAGTATTTAATTATTTTAAACTTAATTTATTTTGCAGTCAAAGGGTGTCATAGTTTGACAAAAAAAAATCAAATTGTGATAATCTTTTAGGTATGGAGAGGATATAAGTTTTACTTTAATTTCACTATTTTGTTTCACAATGGACCAAACATTTATTTTTTAAAGGGAAGATGCATTCAAAACTGGACAAATACTTTGAAATGAAGATAGTATAATTCAGAGTATAAGGGTAAATAATCTTTTTTTGTAAAACAAAAAATTTTACACTAGTTTTGTTAAATAATGTTCATCTGATATACAAGAAAGTTGGCACGAAAAAATGTACAATAAATATGCACATAGTTTATCATATTAACGAGTTAGACATAATTTATTTGTATGTAGTGCTTAGTATGTGAAAACTGAAAAATGTCCAAATGAATTTAGACAATCACAGAGAAGATAGAAATTAATTTAATGTAAACTAATTGGTTACTAAAACAATCACGAGTACTATAATTTGTTTAGAAAAATATTAAAAAGTTGAACTGGATAATATAGCAAACAACAAAATATGAGTTTGCAAAAAAAGGAAGATTTTTTTTTCAAAGAATCTTGCTATAATTGGAATGCATATTCACTCCAATCTTGGAATTGACTGAGATTTTAGATTTTGGAATTGGAACAAGCTAGATGCCATAATCTTATATGAATTCATTCCGTTCGGATTCGGAATAACCTTAGGTCGTGTTTGGTTTCAACTTCTCAAGATTCAGGTCAGTTTGGGTTTTGTTTGGACGACGATTTTAAACTGATTGATATTTTGTGTATTTACATTTTCTTCTGAAGGTAACAACGCTCATAAAAAAGGAGTCCACGCGTTAACAATGCTCGTACATTTTCGTGTATTGGATGAAAGTTTTTTATATCGCGATTTTGAATTACGACCTCGTAATGTGTGACGATATATTCACGTTACGTCGCTTATTGTTTTGTTATGCCACACTTACAATAAATTTTTTATATTTCAATTCCCAGAAAAAAATTATATTGGTCAGTCTATCTGATATTGATGTGGTAAGCTTCTTTTTTTCTTTAAAGACATGTAACTTTTGTAAAATAGTTCGAGTTTAATACTTTAATTTATTCAATCTTGGGTTATACGAAATATATGTTTTAAATTCAGTTTAGAATGATATCTTTCCAAGTGTCTCTGTCATATTTTTATTTTGGGAAGTACGGACTAATATTTAAAGGTCTCAGTTTAGAATGTAATTTTTTTAAAAAAAAAACAAAAAATTAGGAACTTGATTATGAAGGATTCTGAAAGTACAATTTTTTAATATATTTCCTACTTTATTAAAAAATTAAGCTGGTTTTGGCGTTTCTTTCCTTCATTCGATTCTGATTTTAAGAATAAACTATTTTAGGAATGAGTAGTTTCAGAGAGTTAGGTCCTGTATGGCATCAGCTTTAGAGGTTAACGTTGGCATTTTAATTCAAAAGGTTATTTGACGACTGACGATAGCCTTTAACGTTAGTTTTTTTTAAAATTAATCTACACCGTTAAAATTTTATCCAAAACACTAACGATAATAAAAAATGATATTCCCAAATAAGGCATTAGACAATATAAAAATTAGAAAATGAGAATAGATTGTTTTTTTAAAATTTAACATAAAAATAACTACAAGTATGATTTCTTTCTATCATCATAATCTATAATAAACAAAACAAATGTTAAGCATATTGAATAAATAATATAGATGCATATATTTAGTACAAACACTTTTTTATTTCCATTCTTCCAAAATAAAATATGTACATAATTTCATATGACATTATAAAAATGCATTTTTCTTTTTTGTTAGTTCTTTAGTTTTAATTTTTGGCGAAATAAGTGTTTGTGAAGACAACATTTGGGAAAAACTTACCTTGAATCAAAGGGTAAAAAAAGAAGGAAAGAAAATTCAAAAGTGAATCTCATATTCCCATTAACTCTGCACCATATGTGGCGTTAACTGATGCACACGTGCCACTCACGTGTTTTTTCCTTATTTACATTAAATGCTCTCCTTCTAAAACTAACTTTCTACTTTTTTCAATTTCTCGTATGAAAAGACAAAAAAAAATTTACAAATGAATTTATTTTTTTAAAAATTTATTTTCTTAAATTAGGTATAAAATTTAAATATCAAATTTGTTTATATCATATGTTGGAAACTTTACGAAACACATGTATTATTATAAACATTTAGTCTAGTACAGAATACAATTTAAAAGTGACGTAGAGTAAAGAATAAAAAAACCAAAATTTTTTTATTAAAGTGAAAGGGGGTTATGTTTAGGGACATTTCAAAAAAGGAAATAAAGATTATTAATTCGAAATAAAAAGAATATTATCCTACTCCATATCAAAGTTTGATAATATAAATAATATATTTTTCGTTTTAATACTTCTTTAGTTTCTAAATAGATTATAATTTTTTTCTCTCATCTCGATAACTTTTGTTTGTTTACACAATTTCATTAGGTATTTGATAAAATAAAATATTCTTGTCAACTCTTGTTTTGTAAAATTTTTGACGTAGTTTTTTTGATATAAAGATTATTAATTCGAAATAAAAAGAATATTATCCTACTCCATATCAAAGTTTGATAATATAAATAATATATTTTTCGTTTTAATACTTCTTTAGTTTCTAAATAGATTATATAATTTTTTTCTCTCATCTCGATAACTTTTGTTTGTTTACACAATTTCATTAAGTATTTGATAAAATAAAATATTCTTGTCACCTCTTGTTTTGTAAAACTTTTGACGTAGATTTTTTGATATACCAATTTGTAAATAAAATAATTTCAAAAAGTAAGAAATTTTTCTTCGTAACCCGCAGTTTGTAATCAAATTGGAGACGAAGAGAGTATTTTCATTCAGATTGAGTTTTTCAAGTCAAACATGAAAAAACATTGAATCTCAATTAAATAATGGACGTGTTTGGAAAACAGTTTTTCGGATAACTTTTGGCATATTTGACTGACTTTGGTTTTTTTGATTTAGCGACCCGCCAAAAACCACCATTTGGCTAATGACTTTTTCACTTGTCATTTTGATCCGAAAAGCCAAAATCTGAAATGCCAAGAGGAATAGCATTTGGACTTGGCTGTTAGGAAGTTTTTTAAAAAATTCATTTTTCTTGAAAGATATTTTATAATATATGTAAAAATAAAAATAGAAATAAAAGTTAAAAAAATTAAATGCTAAAAAAAATCAAATTTAAATTTTTAAAATTTCAAAAAAATGAAATGAGAAAATAAGAAGTAAAACTCATTAAAAAGTTATATATTAATAATTTCTTATTAATTAAATGAAAGTAATAAATGAAAAATAAATATTGTGTGTGTGTGTGTGTGTATATATATATATATATATATATAAACATCTAATTTTACTAAACATTTTTAACAATCAGCCAATTCATCATGGCGGTCAAACCAGCTAAACCAAACAGCCATTCACAATAGCTGGCACGAACTGCCAACAGCCAACACCCAAACAAGGCCAATAGCTGTGATGTCATTAGTACAAAAACTATTTCATTAAATTTATCTTTTAAGAGCGTTTTAAATGTTATTTTATTTTATCAATATTCAACATGCAAGTTGAAAATAATGAAAAAAAATAACTTGGGCTAACACAAGGAAGTACTCCCTAAAAAACACACACACACACACTCAAACCCCAAGCCACATTAAACACACTCTCACCTTCTTCCCCTTCTCTCCGTCGCCTACTCAATAAATACCTTTCCCGTCCGTCACCATTCCCAAAACTAAACCCCTTTTTTTCTAATCTCTGAATCCCTCAATTAGATTTCAATGTCCGCCGGGATTTTCTCGCCGCCGTTCTTCCCCACTGGCGGCAGTCCGCTCCCCACCTCCGCCACCGTCTTCCAGCCACAACAACCGGCGGATTCGCCGCCAATCTCCACTCCCTCTAACTCGTCGTCGATCGTCATTGTTGTGATTGTTATTGCCTCCGCCGTCATCGTCTCCGCCTCGATCTACCTCCTCCTCCGCCTCATGTCTCGCGGATGCAACCGCACGCACGACGCGGCGGAGGACGTCATCTCTAGCTCCGCCGCCTCCGCCGCCGCTGCCGCGGCGAGGCGGCCGTCTCTGGAGGCCGTGGAAGCGCTCCCGCTTTTCACGTTCGGTTCCGTCACGGGGAACCTGACCGGCGCGGATTGCGCGGTCTGTTTGTCGAAATTCGTGGCGCACGATCGGCTACGGCTCTTGCCTTTGTGTTGCCACGCGTTTCACGCGCAGTGCATCGACGCGTGGCTCTCCGCGAACCAGTCCTGTCCTCTCTGCCGCTCGCCGGTGTATCCGACGGAGGCCGATGTCCTGAGGAAAATCCTCTCCGTCTCCAACGACCGCGGCAATGCAAACAGCGGCAGTTTCCGCGTGGAGATTGGAAGCATAAGCCGCCGCCGCGGCGGAGACCCCGCTTCCGCCGCCGGAAACAGTCAGAGGTCGTACTCCGTAGGCTCCTCGCTTGAATACGTTGTCGACGACGGCCGCGAAGTCTCTGTCCAGTCAATTCACCGCAGAGGAGCTTCGGAGTGCACCGATAAGGAATCGATCGGCGCTCCGGTGCCGGAATCCCCGGGAGACAATTTGGCGCGAGAGGTATCCAGGGGGAGAAGTTGGCTGAGAGAGTACGTCGATCGAATTGCTTCCTTTTCCGTTTCTTCTAGAACGATCTCCGGGAGGTTCTTCGGCGGGAGTAGCCGGAGGAGCGACGTCGTGGTTCCGATCGACGACGACCTAGAAGCCGGCCGGGTCGGCGAGGAGATCAGCGAGTTGTTCCGATGGCTCTCAGCCGTATGACGAAGCGCGACATTGCTGTAAATTCAGTAACTCTATAAGGGCAAACTAGTCATTTCATAGATACATCAAACACCAAATTTTGCTATTCATCCACCTGTTTTACTGGAATGTGGATAAACTGAATTCATTGAGTATCATTCTCAGTGTTTAAAAAAAAAGAATAGAGAAAGGTATTAGTCAAACTTAATGATACTTTATGTTTAGTAATTATTCTTTAATTACGGCTTAATCCTCCGAATCAGCAGCACTTTTTTGTGTGTGGAATGATTTGTGGTGATCAATCTTTACTAAGATCATTTTATATATTTGCTGAAAAGTATTATTGCAAATTTTTACATCTAAAATAAGGATTTTGCACATATTGATAAATAATGAGTATATATTTAGATTATTTACACAATTTATATGGAAATGTAAATTATGTAATTAGCACCAGATTTTGAGTGATTTACTAAGTAATAATGTTAAACTTTTAAAACCATAAAAACTAGAGCAATGCTACGTTCACAAACAGGATACTCACAAATTTCACAAACTTACTATTTGTGGTTTAAATTTTTATTTTAAATTTATTTTAGACTATTTAATTTTATTTATTGAAGTTTACAAATAGTAAGTTTGTAAAATTTGTGAACATTTTGTTTGTGAACAAGCATTTTCCTAAAAACTACCCCTTAACATATACGGAGTATATTACCTTGAGTACAACTTTTTCAAAGTGTTAAAGATAAGTTTTACTCTGTTTAGCATTTTTCAGTTGTTTTTCTCGTTTTGGAAGAGTATCCAATTGCAATAATGCTTGATTTTAATATTTTTTAATATTTTAAAAAATTATCCCTAATAATGTATCCATAATCTAAGGCTAAAGTTACTGTGGTTAAAATGAAAGTTTAGATTTCTATCTAAGGCGATTGTATAATTTAAAAAGTTGGTCAGGCCACTGGTAATACTAGTAACGCCACCCGGCGTTATGATGCTTTTGAAGCCCAGGGGGCGTTAAACACCGCCCCCCTGGGGCTTCATAGTGGCGTGATCGTTCCAGCGTCATTCCTTTAACGCAACTTCTTTCCCTCATAACGGCAAATTTAGCCGTTTTAAGCACACAAAAAAAGAAAAAATTAAATATTTTTTTTTATAAATTTCAAACTCCATCTCTCTCCCATTTTATAATTAAATTTTTTAATTTAATGAATGCAATTTTTTAAAATTATTATCGCTTCAATTTCTTTTAATTTAATGAATCTAATTTTTTAATTATTCTTGTTCCAATATAATTAAATAATAAAATAATTTAATTTTATTAATTTAATTTTAGAAGATGTATATTTAAAAATGTAAAAAATGAAGGTTTGAAGCCCAGGGGCTTCAAACCCATTTCCACTGAATCTGTGAGGTAAGTTAAAGCTGACGTGACAGAGAGAGAAATTTTGAAACCGCGGGGCTTCACATGTATTTCCAGTGTTCTCGTAGTGTGATGAGGTATGTTGCGGCTGGATTAGTGTTGCCATTAATTTTATAAGATTCAACTATAGGGAATTAGGGAGTATTATTTTAATTTAGTCAATAAATTACTTATAACACTCCACAGTATAGTCAAAAGCATGTTGTCCGTTTGGGAATAGCATTTTCGATTAGCATTTTGTATAAAACATTAACGGTGCAGATTAATTAATTTTGAAAACACTAACGCTAAACGCTGCCCATTGATACTCTTTTCAAAATACTAACGCTAAACTCCAACGTTATTTCCAAAAAAGTTTAGAACAAATTAAACATTATATCTCTACACATCAAAACATTTTTTTATCTGACAATATTTATATGTATGAATAATATCATTTAAGTTTGGTATTTCATTCTAAAAGAAAAATGATAATTACACTTTACTTTTTGTTATTGACACCCCAAAGTACATTATATGGAGTATATGTGAGAGACTAATGTCTTGGGATGCTAATATATAGCAAAAAAAGTAGAGTGTGAATATCATTTTTCATTCTAAAAATAATAGCTTGGCAAAATAAAAAATAGTGAATTGTCGCATATTCCTTCGTCCTAAAACACTACAGAGTACTACTTACGAGGTATGTAGTATATCTGTTTTTACATATTCACAATTTTCAATACAATAATTTGAATCTTTGACAATGAATATCTACGTAATATATTTATACATCCTCCGTCTCATAAAAATTTTTAATGACAAAAAAAGCGCGTTCTAAAAATGCGTAATTTTAATAGTATTTTCTAGTTATTCTTTTACGTTATAATAATGCATGATACGATGTATCCGATAGATAAGTTATAATAAAAAAAGTAATATTAAAATTACCTATTTTTAAGACTTTTTTATCCGTTTTTTGGACCAAAGAAATAAAATCTACATGGAAAGTCAACTTATATTACTTAAATCTCATGGTCAAAATCGTAACTCAATTTATACTACTTAAATATCGCGGTCAATATTTGTAAACTATGTGTGATTATTGGTTAAGCTTATCCTATTAAATTGGTGAATATGTCCGGAATTGTTTCAATCAATTATAAATGTGTTTCTTTATTTTTTATGAAAACAAAACTTAATATAAGGTCACGTTCTTTGAATTTTGGGTACAAGTTGTAAAATAATTATAAATTTATTAGGAGATATAATAATGTTCTTTCTTATTTTACTTGATTTTGTACTCAAGTTTTATTAATTAGATAACAAGGACAAGTGAAAGTACTAACAAAATAGAACATTTGGAATATATGTAAGATTAACGAGATCTTAATGATTTTACTCTTTTTTCAAACAACAGATTACGTGGCATTGACCCATTATTTGACTGTGAGATTTCAAAGATTACAAAGTTCTAAATTCTAGTGTAGCAATGTGATTCGTGCGGACAAAGAAAAAAAACATTCCAATTTTACTAGGATTTGCACATCCATAATTTAGGTTTTTTTTGGATAGTAGAAAAACAAGGTTTTATACCTTTGAATAGTTTTGGTAACTACATTATTGTTTTCTTTAAATGATACTCCGTAGAATTTAAGATTAGGTAAGAATCTCTTGATTGAATCATAAAATACTTAGACAGAATTACATTAAAAAATTTAATCAAATCGATTACTAGTTTAACTCGAGAGTTCATAAACTCATATTTTTCTCAATTTTTTGATGTTGGGTACTCTAACACTGCTCCTCAAGTGCACATCTAGAGCATTTGAATCTAATAGGTTGACCATTTTCAAATGAAATCTCGTCCCATGAAACAGATATTTGAGAAGACAACGGTAACACATAAAGGAACATGAGTCGTTGGTTATGAACTTTCAGATGAACAATCAGACTAAAAAATTACGGACCGCTATGAATTAAATGAATGAACATCTGATCTAGACAAACACATTGACAAACGCAATCGATTACTAATTCAAACTGAAAGCTTAAGACTCCATTATTTTTTTTTTCAATTGTTTGATGTGCGATGCTCTAACATTAAAAACCCCATGAAGTCGAAATGGGCAAATTAACATTAGGTCTAAAGTGTAGGTCTTGTTTGGAAACAGAGTTTTTGATTAGCGTCAGCGTTTTAGATAAAATTTTAATGATGTAGATTAATTCTGAAAATGCTAACGCTAAAGGCTACCGTCGAATAGCCTTTTCAAAATCCTAACGCTAATCTCTAACGCTGATGCCAAACGGGGCCGTAATATTCACTTCATCAGTCCTTAGAAGAAATTGTCCCTTTTCTTTTTGTACATTTCAAAATGAATTTCACAATTTTTTTTCTTTTCAAACACTACTACATATCAGGGCTTTAGTATCGATTATTTCAAACTTTTTGCATTGATTTTGTACGGATGCAAATACTAGTGATGCAAATGCAATCGCTCCGGTGTAATTGCATCGATTGTACGATAGCATTAGTTCTTTAATTAATATGACTGATGTTTTTGACTTTTTGCATAGCTTGTGTTCAATGATTATTAATGCAATTGAGTAGTCTATTTGCTTGTTTCTTTGGTGGTGATAAAATTTAAAAGAATGTCAAATACCTTTTGGTCCAACGACATCACGTTGACTCTCCCAAATATGAGGTCTCAGGTTCGACATCCGGTGAGGGCAATAACTCTATCTATTACATTGAAATAGAGTTCTCGGTGTTAAAAAATGTAAAGAAATAAGTAGTGCATAACATTTCTTTCTCCTCCAAACAAAATTCATCCATTTTTTTTATTTTATAACAATATAATTCTACTGTAACTTTTTTTTAGAGATAAAGGGAGTGTTTTTTAAGGAAGAAATACTTAAATAGAACTAAAAGAACTCTAAATACTAAAATAGTATCTTAATTTTTTTATACTCTGCATAAGAATAACGGCCCGGTTCCATGGCCACTGGAATCCAGTGGCCACGGAAGCCACTGCCCTCATACGGAGCTCCGTTCATAAAATTGATGATTTATACCCCTCTGACCCCCCCGGTAAACCCCTCCGCCAAGTCCCAACTCAAACTAATCACTCCACCTACGTCAATTGCACTTCGTAAGTGTAAAGTCAAAACTTTTGACTTTAAAGTCAATTATACTTACAAGGTGCAATTGACGTAGGTGGGGTGATTAGTTTGGGTCGGGACTTGGCGGGGGGTTTATCGGGGGGGTTAGAGAGGATATGATAGCTCCGTAGGGGGACAGTGGCTTTCGTGGCCACTGGATTCCAGTGGCCATGGAACCGAGCCGTAAGAATAAATGCACTAACTGTGTAATGCAAAGTAGTGCGAGCATATTATGTAAAAAAAACACAACAAAAAAATAATGCTTAATTTCAAATTGTAGCATTTATTGTACTGACATTTCTATTTAAATGATAAAAAACATAGTCTATAATGCGAAGCATATTTTAATCTTATTCAAACGGACCGATTTAAATTTTTCCTTTTAGCTTTTTAATGGCTCCCCAGTGAAAGTCTCAAACTTTAAAACTAGAAAAATATTAGAAGTACACTAAATTTGTATATATAAAAAGTTTGGGTGTGTCTGTAACACACAAGTACATATAATTGATATAAACAACAATTGAAAAATTGTTATCTATGTATGTCTGTAATATAGTACTTGTTGTGCAAGATTATATAAACATAACATTATGTACTCTTAAATTCTTAATATATCTTTTAAAACTAATTAAGTACTCCACCAAGGAGGCATACATGGGGACTCCAAAAAAACAATGTATTGATTGTTGACAGCAATATTATATTTTTTTAGCAGTAATGTTTGCTACTTCCAACTACCAGCTGAGCTGCTTTCGACCTCTCTTACATGTGACATCAATTCCCCTCATCACTACTACCATTTACATCTTTATCCCTTTTTTTGGATGATAAAAAAATGATGAAAGAAATGGTGAGAAGAAAAAATGATGAATAAATAAATGAATATTATTTATTTATCGAGGTTTGATCATTTTAAATGATTAAATATCAAAATAAAGATTTTTTAAATCAATTTTAGGACCTAATCTATTTCAATGACGGGCTCCTCGATATTAATTGAAGAAATCATCGTAAATAGAAGTAAAGTATAGAAAAAGTATAAAATAAGAGTTTCATATTTTTATTTTCAAAATAAAAGTTTAGAGTGTGACAATGTGACACTGCATATGAACATCTCATAATATTTTTTAGAATTGTACATTATGATGATTGACATTGTTTATGCATAACTCTTATTTTTGGAATAAAAGTATGGAACTTCTATTTTGATATTTTTTTATGTTTTACTTACTTTCTCCGTCCCTAAATATTTGCCACATTTGTATTCCCGAGGCAAAATATCAACTTTTTTCAATTCATTTTCTTTACATATTGGTATAGAAATAAAAAATAAAATTTACATATCAAAAAACTACATGAAAAGTTCTTTGAAATAAGAGGTGTCAAGAATATTTTATTTTATCAAATAACCAATGAAAACATAGAAATAAACAAAAGTTCCCGCAATTGCTGAAAAAGCAAACGTTGTAAATAATTTGGGACGGAGGGAGTCTATTTTAGTCTTTTCCTTATTAATTGATTAAACGAGTTAATTAATGTTTTTTTTTCATTCTGAAAATTGTTCCTAGACATGAGCCGTCAGTTCTAACGCTATTCCCAAACAGGCCCATCACTTCCCACTTTTGTCTTTTGGATTTAATTAATTAGTGGGGGCAATTAGTATGGACTAAGGAGTGTGTTTTGGGTTAAGGGTCTCTTTGGAAATAGCGTTAGCATTTTGAAAATGCTATCTACGAGCAGCATTTAGCGTTAGCGTTTTCAAAGTAATCTGCACCGTTAAAATTTTATCCAAAACGCTAACGCTAATCACTAACGCTGATCCCAAAGAGGCTCTAAGTGTCCATATACACAAACACAAATCTTTTCTTTTTTTATTGATTGTCTCTTCATGTTTTCAACTTTATATTCACACTTATTCACATTTATGACTTTAGAATTTGGAATCCCGCTAGTAGATTCCACTCTTTCGTTCAATAAATTCTTTCTGCTTTCTTTTTTTTCTTTGTCTCATATAGTTCTTCCCCTTTAAAAAAAAATCATTTTTATTCCTATTAATTCATATCCTACTTATCACATCATATTTTTTACTTATGATCTATCAATCACATCTTACTTTTAACCATCACATCAAGATATTTTTGAAAAATCAACAAAAAAATATCTCTTCCTTAATTTAGGACTCTAACACTATGTTTGGCTCAAGAATTTTGGAAGGAAAAGAAAAGAAAATGTTTTTCTCTCATTTTCCTCACCAAAATGGAAGGAATTTGGTTTTCCCTCCAGTTGGTACATTTTGCCTACTCATTTTCTTTTCCTTCCACTTTTCCTTTTTTTTCCCCTCTAACCAAACAAGAAAAATGATTTTCCACTTCATTTTCCTTTCTTTTCCTTTTCAAATTCCTTGAACCAAACATAGTGTAAAAGAAACGATGGAAGTATATTTTTGGCTTCAACCTCCCGGATTTTAGTTAAAATTATTATTGCTTCTAGACTTTTGTTATTTAAAACAATTTTGGATTATAACTAGTTTTAATATCTAGAACACAACCATTTATTAGAAAACTTGAATATTTCTCTCTCTCTTTTAAACAAATTATAGCCACTCAATTTTTACTGTTGAATTTTATTAAATGTCTTGGTCAAAATAAAAAAAATAAAACAGTACAAAATGAAAACGTCGGGAAATTACGGGCCCGGGTAGAGACTTTCATCTTTTATCTTTGCGGGTTGAACATTAACCGGGCTGATATGTGGGCCGAAGCCCAAAAAGTGTTCATATTTCGTATTACCCAATATGTAATATATGGTGGCCCGGGTTATAACCTTAAATAAGTTTTTTTTAGAAGACTCTAGAATCTAATCTTCTTCTCCCTCTTTTCGTCTCCGTCGCCGTCCGTCCGTCGCACTCTTTTCGCAGTGACCTCTCTGCAACTTCAATGGCGTCTGCACTTCTCACCTCTGCGAAACCCTTCTTTAGCACCCCTTCTCTAGCATCCAATCCAAGACCAGTTGGTATTGTCTTCGAATCCCTAAAATTAGTTTTCGACAGTTCCTTTGTGCATTATATTTGAAAAGCTGTTTTCCTTTGCTGTATGTAATTTGGATGTGATTGGACAGGTCTGAGGAGAAATTCTCTGAGAGTTAATGCCATTGCTACCAAATATGAACCCTCTAAGGTTTTGCTGTTTTTCAAACGTTTTTTTCGTGGAGTTTGTATTTATCTATATACATTTTTGGGGGAAATGATGAACTGAATGGGATTTGGTTGTTTTATGTGCTCACAGGTTGTGCCACAAGCTGATAGAGTGTTGATAAGGTTGGAGGCGTTGCCAGAGGTAATCTTTAAAGGTTTCTTTCCTTTTTTCTTCAAGTTTGATTGTGTTGTTTCATTTCTCACTATTGGTTATGCCAAATTTCTTGTTGATTATGCCAAATTTCATACTTGGTGATAGGACACATACATAGATCTATGTCGTATTTTCACTATGGTATTCGGAACATTTCTGGTGGTGCTCTTTATGCTGAGGAACACTATGGAAATAGCTATGAAATGCATCTTAAAAATCAAAGAGTTTCCAATGTGATTCATTTTACTTTTTTTCACGGTCGTTTGATTCATAGAGACTATTTAATCTATTCCCAACAAAGTAAAGAGTGTGTTGAACTCATTTAGTGTCGTATTGTATGTGTTTTCCAATAAAATGACCAATCATTTATCAGTTATTGGAGTATAAGATGAAGTTTTGTTGGTTTGTTACATAATTGTTGTTGTTTGCTGATCTGTTTTGCTTAGCATAAACCATACGCTACAAATTGATTCTTGAACTTGTTCAACTTGAGCACGTCTATGTATGAACGATAACTTGATCAATAACCTGTGGTCTATTGGACTGTTCTTTCTACCTTTGAAGCTATGTGATAAAGTTATGGGTTGAAAATGTGTTTACCGTTTGTTTACAAATGAATAAATGATTCATCAATAGGCTTCTCATGCAGAAATCTGCCGGAGGTGTTTTGCTCCCTAAATCCGCTGTGAAGTTTGAGAGGTACCTTATGGGAGAGGTGAGTAGAAGACTTATATCACAATTTTCTTCTTTATTCTTTTTTTGAAGCAGTATAGAGTTGGGTTTTACTATGAAACAATCTCTATATTCCTTGGGGTTGAGTTAAGGTCTGCCTACAAATTGTCTCCTACATCATACTCTAGAGTGGCATATGTACTGCATTCTTTTGAGGTTCGGTTTGACTTTTATGGTTGACTAAAACAAGAGGAATGATATTCCTTGGTGTAGGTTCTCTCAGTTGGAACTGATGTTCGTTCTGAAGTTGAGGCGGGGAAAAAGGTATGGTTAATAACCCACACTCCCTATGTTGCATGGATTTTTCTAATAAGTATTGCTTCCCATCCCTGTGTTTGGGTACTTAAAGAGCCTCCCGCACACCCAAATCCTTTTCCATCTTGAAAATCATCTTTCCATTATATTTTTTGTGTAAATTTTAAACCATTATTCTTTATGTGAAAATTTTACACCATCTTATAGTCATTGCCCCAATAAATAACACTTTTCAATTCATCAATCTCCTCTTATAATGTGTGCCATTTTCACATAGAAAGATCAATTTGGAACGAATTGAGAAATTACTAACCTTAAAGGCAGAAGAGTGATAGACTAATGTATGCATCTAATGGGAATTACCTTGTATCTTTCAAACAGGTTCTTTTCTCTGATGTGAATGCATATGAGGTATATGTTATTTCATTAATAAAAAAAACTCCATTTGCCATGCCAACAAATACAAATGAAACTCACAATTGTGCCAATTGTGTATGACAGGTGAATTTGGGAACTGATGATGATGAGAAGCATGTGTTCTGCAAAGCAGGCGACCTGTTGGCAGTGGTCGAATAGGTTCTGGCACTCGCGCAACAACTCTAGCATCTTAATGAAACTTTGTGTCTCACATTCTATGAAGCATATCTCAGTAATTTATGCCCTGCAAAGAGCGCCGTTTTTATTCGAGTTATGGCATATTATTGGCACTGCTAGTGTCTCACAGATAACAAAGACAATGGCCCTATTTGTGAGACATGGTGATCTCAACATTGATGTTAAAAAAATATTCTCCACTTTATTTTAGGTTGGTTATACGTATAACATGAATTGAATGAACCTTTGGGAGAAAAACCCAATCCCAATCAAATAAAATGTGCCTCCCCTCCCACTCCATTCCATATTTCCATGCATATTTCCTCAAACCCCAAACATGCCCTTAATATGGTAAAAGAGTAAAATATGTTAAGAGTGTTAGAATTCTCGTACGGATTACAACGGACGGGGAAGATGAACGGCCCCGGAAAATAAAAATAAATAAAATTCTGAATTTATAATGTATTCAGAATATTACAAAATAAACAAAGTTGATAAAATTGCTATATCTTCAAACGGCCTTGTTGTACAATGACATTAAGGACTGGACAGTGAGGACGTTAAGCACTGGACGGCGAGGTCTTTAAGCACTGGAGTCTGGACAGCAATACAAGGACGTTATGCACAGGGCTGCGAGGACATTATGCACTGGGCTGCGAGGACATTATGCACTAGGACAGAATGCAACGAGGTCTTTATGAACTAAACTTGCAAAACAAAACACCGTGAAGGACAGCGGAGTCGCCGGAGCTGTCCTTAAGGTAGTAGTGCCCGCCTACCGTACCGGAAAAACGTGGGCACTCTCCTTCCAGGATAAAACCGCTATCGTGTGTGGAGATTGTACGGACCAACCATACACCAACGAACAAGAACAACGTAGGAACGTTGACGACAAAAAAAAATTTAAGGGAGATGGCTGGAGAATTTGGCCGGAAAATCAAGAGCTCTCTCTAAATATTTGACAAGAAAGTTTTCCCTTTCTTTTCCCTTTCTTTCTCACGTATGGCACACACAAAATACACCACACTAAACAATGGAGAGCCATTGATATTTATAACTAAGGAATTTTAAAAAGTGTAACTCCTACACCATTAATCCATGGCATTTGTGGCACAATAATGACGTGTTAATGTGATTAATTAGCCATTAACACGTCCGTTACGCTACGCTCCGTTTAAAATTTGTCCCGAATAATTGGAGATTAATGGCCAGTTAACTCCGTAAAAAGGACTAATTTTAAACAATACGTAAAATTAATAATAGAAGATTGGCTCAGTAAAATTGCAAAAAATTGCAATCCTTACCATATTCTTTTATTAACGGGTTAACTCTGAGAATCAATTTCTCATTCACCCTCTACCATTTTTGGCGTATAAATTATCAAAACATTTATCTCATTTAAGAGAACACACGTCCATTAATTAACGGTTTAAACCGTTAGTGGACCTATTGATAAATATACCCAAGTTGGTCCATTTAATGCATACTAAAAATGCCAAAAATTCTAACAAAGAGATGCATTCATTCACTCATTCATATTAAAGCAAGCCATGTGCAAGTCACTGGCAATACAAGAGATTTGTGTGCATGGAATAAACCTTGGGAAAAATGGGTTGTCACTAAAATACAATTGGATTTCAAAACTCAAAAACCCGCAATTCGACCATAGCCTCTTTCCTCATGGGAGAATACCACGCCACCACTTTCCCGGAATTCAGTACTCTAAGCGAGTAGTTCACACTAAGCACATAATCTTCCAATCTTGGGGAAGGTATAATGCGAAACCTAGAATCCACTCGGAACACAATTGGTCCAGCAACCTGCATTTTTAATATTAAAGGAATGAAAAGTAAATAACTTGTTGAAAATGGCTTCTTTGGAAAATATGTTCTTGAAAAAAAAGTCTTTCCAAGTAGGGTATTAACAAATAATACAGGGTATCCACTTTTCTTAAACAACTTATCGATTTCATAGGAGTAAGGTCTGCGAATCCACATTGTCTTCAAAATTTACTTTTTGTGGGAATTCACCGGGTTAATTAAAATGCAGGGTTTGAAAGAGAGATTTTTTTTACCTGCTGCTGTAAGATGAGATTAAGCCTGGGGGAAGACAACATATCCCTTGCACTATTATCATTGTTAGCACTCCTGAAAAGTTTTGAAACCCCTTTGGCTAATGTTGCTGCAGAAGGGATGTCCAAGCGAGCGTCTACTCTGCTGAGGTCGTTAAACAACTTTCTAAATTTTCCATGCTGGAAAGTGTAGGAGGCAGAGCCAAACAAGTCAGCACTGAAGGTGCTCCTTCCTAAACTAGTGTTATTTCTGCCGCCAACCCATGTAGCACAGTTTCCACCTACAATAAATGGCAAAGTTTAATCCCCCCCGGGGAAAAAGAAGCAAAGAAATGGACATTGATGCTATATTTGGAACTGAGAAAATGGTAGGGGAATGAAATAAAGCTCAAGGTGAATCATTTCTAATGTTGGGTTTTACCAAGGAATATAGAAAATACAAAGAAAAAGCAAGTTAGATAAAACCCTTTAAGATTTTACCCACATTTAGGTTTATTATTAGTCTAAACATGAAAGAGATATACGAGTAAAATGAGTTCATGCAAAAATATTAATTTGATTTATTTACTCCGAAGTCCGAACAAAAATTCCCCTAAAATCCTAAATGTTCTTTCCTTGAAAAGTGTCCCCCTATTTTCTTCTTATTTTCTTTCCCTCCGAAATCATTGGAGTTATTGCACAAACGGAAGCTTACCAATAATTCCAGATAGTGTTGCATGAGGCTCCTTAAGACGAACATCATAAGCAGGCCTGAAATATACTTTCTCATCTCTCGCTATAAACAAATCCATATCTTTCTCTTTTTCTCTCCATATATCCTTTTGCTTCTCATAAGAAAATGCAGCTTTTGCACATACCCCTGGCATCAGGGCAGGAGATGGAGAATCATTTGTGTTATCAACCGGAATGGGTTGACCATTGTTTTTGTGTATACCGAACCGATACCGAAATCCGGATAATGAAATGAGCGAGGAGCAGTCCAACGATATTGACTCTGGAACGTCCCAATACCTGCCTTTGTGATCTATGAATCGCTCAGGCCATGCAGCTTCCAATGTAATATCATGTTCAGGCAGCTGCAGGGAAGTAAAGAGAAATTATTTGTGATGCCCTTTAATGGAGTGTAAAAAATAGGTGCAATTATCAAGGCAGTAAATGTAATAATGATGTCATTTTACAAGTTGCACACATCAAACAAAAATGACAGTCATGACTAACTCATGCTTAGCATGAGTGATATGTTCTCAAATGAATATGTTTAAAGAGAGATATTTCCCCATTGAAGGGCTTTGGTGCTTGACTTCTAGGGATGTTGAAGGTGTTGCATTTGCCTAAGTAGTAAGATAATGGTGTTCACTTTAAGTGGTTGTCCTCCTTTGGATGTCATAATAATAATAATAACAATAATAATGATAGTAGTAATAATAATATGAGTAAATTCCATTTCCATAAATGATCCCTAATTATATGTTTTTTTCCATGATTAGTCTCCAATTCTAAGATATTACATAAATGATCCTCAATTGTTGAAAACCATTCCATAAATAATTCTTTAGCCCAAATATGACAAAATAGTTTTTCCACATATAGTTCCTGAAGAACCAATTATGGAATAGTTTTCAAAAATTGAGGACCATTTATGTAATATCTTAGAATTGGGGACTAAATGTGAAAAATCAGATGTAATTAGGGACTATTTATAGAATTTACTATAATAATAATAAACACAATCGTAATGTACAATTGCGCTTCTGTGAGGCCGTGGATCTCTTAGAAACGTACATTCTCCCCAAACCCTACTATTGTCGGATTTTTAGAGGGTTTTTTGTTATTGTTGTTGTTGTTGTTGTTGTTTTACAAGTGTGTGTGTGTGTGTGCACACTTATATTCTTATTATACATGCCCATATTTCCTTAGCTCTAAATTTTCTATTTTTGTATAATACGAAGTATGTGGTTATAATGCCCCATTTTCAGATCCCATGTTGCATAGGTGAAATGTGTGACCTTGGTAAAAGTTCAAATAAAGATTTTCCTCTATTCTTTATTTGGTATTCCAAAGTTTTTTACATTATTGTACCAACAATTATACTATTACATAGAGTTGAAAGATACAGCATACGATTCTTGCCTTATGCGCGAAGATTGCCTTCATGCGTTGCCCCTCATTTTCACCTGACCTCTCCGTGCTTAATAATATGGAAGATGATTTGGTAAGGGCGAGTTGTGAGCACACACCGAGCGAATAAAATGATTTGTCTAAAAAACACTTGGGCAGATCTTTGAATGTTGACAGTTCCAAATCCTCCCACTCGATTGTGGGACCTATTTCTTCTTTGATGACATCTATTTCTGCTTTAAGTTTAGAAATCAGCTTTTTTGGTCGAATTTGTCCCACTAATCCAACCCACCTGGAGAACACAAAGTGTTAACCATCATCAGGGATTATTATTTGGCATCAAATGAGCTAAAAAATAACAATAGAAAAATAACTCCCTGCACACCACTATACTCTTACATTTTGGTTTGTCCCAAATTTTTTGTGACATATCATATTTGATATGACTAATGTAGCTCAAATCAGTTTGCTGTTTCGGAATTCAAAATTGATGGATACTAGATCCGGGGCAGTCTTGGAAAAAGCAATGGAATAGATGAGAGTAAGATTGGCATTGATACATTTAGCATTAGTCCTTAGTCCTCACCTTCGAAGAGGGGGCATTCATATATTTCCTTTGTCTGTGCAACTAAAACCTAACCAACGTCACTGGGTGACATCTACTGAATGTTTGGTCCAGTTGGGTCAAGCCCACACGGGAGGCCCAGACGGCTTTCAGGTGAGCGAGGGGCTTTGTTCCTACCATTAAGGCCAAGCATGTCTTCCTAGCGGATGTGCCGAGCTTGGTGGCCAAGCATGCCCATTTCTTCAGATTCCTTCCTAGGCCGGTGATTCTCGCTCCTCCTTGGGCTGGGCCTCAAAGTCTTAATTTTGATAGGTTCCGTCATCCGGCCCAATATACCCATCAAATTAGAACCACACAATTTCACTTTTCTTTTCTTAATTTGAGTTTAACTTTCTAATGCCCCAAATTTAGTGGGGCAAAAGGAGTAAACTTATGTAACCCTAGAATTCTAACCATGACTGTGGCTGCAACAATGAACATAAAACAAGACATATTTCCTGCAAAATTTAAGTTCTTCCTTAAACACTTAACTGAAAGCAATGCACTTAACCAATTGGCATTTATCATATAATGTTGACTGCTGAAAAAAGGACTAGACTCAATACCTAAGTATTTCAATTACCTAAAATTCTAGTTACCCAATTCCATAATTGGCAATCTTCAATTTTGAAATAAGAACAGAACTCCAAAATTTGGATGGGAGTTAAGAGAAAAAAAAGTACCATTTGGAAGTGGCAGCTCGGAGAAAGAGAGACTGGAGAGCAAAAGAGCCCAATTCCTTTTTAGACGGAGGAGAGAAAGACGGGACGAGACCAAGAGGGAACCCATTCCCGATGAGGGAGAGCTGCTGTATTCGGAGAGCTTGAGTGGCTCTACCGCCGTTCATCGGCATTGGCTCGCCGGGAATGGCCCGGGCAGTACCGTCTAGGGTTCGAGAAGTGGAGACGTTCAGATCCCAGAACGCCGCGTCGATCGCCGTCCGAAGTTTAGCCATTTCGCCGACGAGCCGGCCGGTGAGTGGATGAGTTCCTAGTGAAAATGTGAAATGAAACGGGCCTCAAAAAAGAATTTGAGAGAAGAAAAGAAGAAGAAAGGGGTTTTGGACAAGGGCGATGGTACATAAACACGGTTTATTATCATTATTATTATTGTTACTCCCTCCGTCCACCTAAGTTCTTCCCGTTACGCGTTACGAAGCTTGATCGACTTTATTTTCAATTCAATTTAATTGATTATAGGAATAAAATTTTAAAATAAAATTTATATAGTAATAAACTACATGCAAAGTTCTACAAAACTAGAGGTGACAAGACTATATTATTTTACGAAATGACTAGTAAAAATGAGCAAACAAATTGAATAAAGTTTGACCCTTTGAATAGTGTCTGGGAAGATCTATGGTGGACAGAGGGAGTATTATTATTATTATTTATTCCTAAATATTTGCAACGTTTGCTTTTTCAGCGTCGCGGAAACTTTTGTTTACTTCTACGTTTTCATTGATTATTTGATAAAATAAAATATTCTTGACACCTCTTATTTCGAAGAACTTTTCATGTAGTTTTTTGATATGTAAATTTTATTTTTTATTTCTATACCAATTTATAAATAAAATAAATTAAAAAAACTTAATATTTTGCCTCAGGAATACAAATGTGTCAAATATTTAGGGACGGAAAGAGTATAATTGACATATAATATGTAAGAATATATTTACAATTTACTATTTGTAAAATTTACCATACATAAAATTTTACTATATTTAGAGGCATAATCACAGTCAATTATTTTATTACTATTATAATTTATTATAATTGATATACAATATGTATTAGTATATTTACCATACATAAATGATTAGGTTTACAAACAAAATGATTACGAAATATACAAACTTATCATTTATTGTTCAAATTTTCATTTTAAAATTATTCTAAATTACTTTTCTTTTTTTATTAAAGTTTACAAATAGTAAATTTGTGATATTTGTGATTGTTTTGTTTGTGAACCAAACATTTGTCATGTTTTAAAAATCTTAAATTAAAATTTAAAATATTAATTTTGGAGAAATATTTTTTTGTGTGCGCTAGACCAGTCTATTACTCTTATTTATGGAAATTATTATATATGGACATTGCTATATATGCATATTAAATTTATGGAAATTTGTTTATTATTAAACTTATGGAAATTTGGTGCACGCTTGACCATCTTGCTATTTATGAAAAGAGAAATGTTGGGTCCACAGACAAAATAGTCACAAAATTTATAAACTTAGCATTTATGATTTAGAATCTCATTTTTTCAAAAAAATTAGACTAACTTTTTAAAAAAAAATCACAAATAGTAAGTTTGTGACCATTTTGTTTGTGAACCAAACATTTTTTTCTTATGAAAATCTATTTATTATTAAACAGGTCAAACATTATAGAGATTAAAATTTATACTTCGTATTTTATTAAGTGATCTATGTATATTCTTCAACAATGACCGCAAATTATATTATACATCCGGCTGTACCTAGAGATAGGTACAGCCGGCGTTTAATAGGGGCGAACGGGAAGGAATCAGCGATGAAGGAGGCTAGCCGATGGGAAATTCGCGAGGATCTGTGATGCTGTGCGAATCAACGACGACAGTGATGATCGATGATGATGTGAAGATTTGTTCTTCCGTTCGATTTCCATTCGATTTTGGGATGATGGGTGATGATGATGATGGTGAAGATTTGTTCTTCCGTTCGATTTCCAGGTTCTGAAGAATTCAAGATCTTGGGAATAGAGGTTAGGGCATGAACTATGATAAATAGTCGAAGAATGAGTACTAAGTTGTGTGGATATGAGTACTACTAGGTTTTAGAATGTGTATTAGATTATTCCTAAATGAATACTCTAGAACTGTGTGAAAATGAGTACTATATCTTTTCAGAATGAGTAAATGATTTTTAAAATTAATGCTTATCAATACGAGAATGAGTACCACTTTACTTCAAAATGAGTACTATCCGGATGTACCTATTTCTAGTTACATCCGGATGTACCATATACTCTCCCAACAATGATACTAATATAACTTCATTACGTAAATAAGAATCGTGCAAAGCACTATACTATCAAAGAGATTTCTAAGAGTACAAATTTTGATTAATTTTTTGGTCTTATCTGTGAGTCTGTGACAGAGTGCTCTCCTCTCCTCTTTTATTCTCCTCCACCCAGTTTGATCCGTGATTCGTTTCCCTCTGCAAGTGAAACTCTTTCTCCCGTCTCCCTTACGCCCTCTTTTCTTCTTCGCACGTTCACGGAAGGAGTTTACTAGCCGACACACCGCGCCGCTCTGATCTTCCAGGTGATCATTTTTCTTCTTTTTTTTTCGAGAAAAAGTGCATTTTTAGGATGATGTTGTTCTTGAGTTCACTGTGTATTCATGCCTGGCATGTGTTCGATAGAATTCCTCAAAGAGTAGGTTGTGGGTATATTGGCTGGTGTGGAGTACGGAATAGTTCTGTTATTATACTCAGGTATGCTGCTGCTAGGTTCTGTTGACACCGGAGTCGGGATGACACCACACCCAATGTCCCCGTGACATAAAAGTTTGTACCCCAACTTTTACACCAAGTATATCACAGACCGCACAAACGATTGTAGGTGTGTGATTCTTGATCACATCACTTGGTTAACTCTAGTTCTTGGAAAACTACCTTTGCTTTTCTAGTTTTTCTTGTGCTATTTTACTTCTACACTTCTACATATACTATCTGCCTTTGTTTTCCTACTGTTTATTGTTCATGTGATAGGTAGGTCTCAGTAATACTAGGGGGTTTTCCTCTTCACAAATCCCCTTCATTACCACGTGCTTGTCACATTACTATTTTTGCATCTTCATAGCTAAACTATAACACGAAATCTCCAATATCTTGGTGTGAAACCTACATATAGTTATATGCCTTGGAACATTCCAAATCTCAAAACAAGCATGTAAACCCTTTGTTTTAAGTTCTTTTCTTTAATTTTCTCTGTGTTTTTTTGCATCATTTACCCCCGAATTCTTCAAAAATTGCACGGATTCCTCCTGAACTTTAAAAATTACGCGGATTCCCCCTGAAATTTTAAAAACATTGAATGGTCCCCCTGCACTAGATCTGGAGCACGTTGTTACTCAAGTGAGTTGTTTACCATGATTTGGTCACCATTATTAATCGAGTGGAAGATATGGATCCGTGGCCTCTTTATGAGTTTGGCCCCTTCGGTGATATGCCTTGATGACATTGTAATATTGTTGCATTCTCACTGCTAAAGTCTTGATAATCCACTTGGTTAACTGTAACCATTCGGTGGAATTACTTTCATCACATCTCTTGGTTAACTATAACGGCAATACTTTTGATGATATTCTTGATAAATTTGCACATTAAAGATTACTAGGTTACACTTAAATCCCAATTTCACATTTAGTTTCTCTTATCATTTGCAGTGGACAGTAAGTTCTTCTCTCCTCACTCATTTTAGCTTTCTCAATCTTGGGCCGCTGTTTACACTTCTTTGGAGGACGGATTACATCCCTTCATGGCAGGTCTCTCTTCTCTCTTCCTTATACATGTGTGTTTTACACTTTCACTGTTTACATGTGTGTTCTATTTTACGGCTTCTGGTTAAGAAATTTAATGGGGTTCATTCTCCCTCCCCCCTTTCTTTCTCAATCTCTATTGCATAGGTGGCTTATTGATTGAATTGCTTTGAAGGATTTAGTCATGCAAAGAATTCTTTTGTGATCTTCTAAATCCTTTACCATTTGTATTTTCTTACAACAGAAAATGATGCTTCAAACGAACAGAATTCACTTATGAAGCCCAAAGGCGTGCAGTTCTGGCTGCTGCTATCTCTGAATGTGGTGTTCCTTCTTGTTGGTCAAGCTGCTGCTATCATTCTTGGTAGAATATACTATGACAAGGGCGGTAATAGTACTTGGTTGGCCACCATTATTCAGACAGCTGGTTTTCCTATTCTCTTAATCCCTTATTTTCTCATTCCCTCTCCCAAAGAACACTCGTCTGATTCATTAAATCGCCCTCCACCTCCACCTTCCCCGTACAAAGTTGTTATAATCTACCTTTTGCTGGGTATCCTCATTGCCGGGGACAACATGCTATATTCCATTTCACTTTTGTACCTCTCGGCCTCGACTTATTCCCTCATTTGTGCGACACAGCTTGTCTTCAATGCAATTTTTTCTTTCTTCATCAATGGCCAAAAGTTCACAGCGCTCATCATAAACTCCGTGACTGTCCTTTCATTAGCTGCTTCTCTTCTTTCCATTGACGAGGACTCGGACAAACCTGCAGGCGTCACCAGGTGGAAATATTTGTTCGGAATCATAGCTGCCATTATAGCCTCTGCATTGTACTCCCTCACGCTCTCCTTGATGCAGCTCTCGTTTCAGAGAGTGATAAAGAAAGAAACATTCTCCGTGGTTCTTGAGATGCAAATATACACATCACTTGTGGCCACACTTTTCTCGGTCGTCGGTCTGTTTGTGAGTGGACAGTGGAGGACTTTGTCCGGAGAAATGCACAGTTTCACTTCAGGAAAAGCCGCGTATGTTCAGGTTTTGGTATGGACAGGTGTAGGGTGGCAGGTTTGCGCGGTGGGAGTTGTGGGTCTGATTTTTGTGGTCTCCTCACTCTTCTCCAACGTTATAAGCACTCTCTCTTTGGCAGTTACTCCAATTGCTTCGGTCGTCATCTTGCACGACAAGATGAAGGGTATCAAGATCATTGCCTTGTTGTTGTCAATATTGGGATTCTCAGATTACCTGTATCAGAATCACCTGGATGATCTCAGAGCAAAGAAATCACCACATATTGGCTGTTCCGGTAATAATAATAATCATCCTAATGATTCTTGCTGTTAATAATCTCTGGAGATAATTTAAAATAAGGGATCTTCAAGGACAATGCCATAAACAAGAAGCTAGCAAGTGTGTCTTATTCATACTTAGATTTGGGATTTATTAAAGTAGAATGAGGATAGTGAAATTATTCCCATCAATTTTATTCTTTTGTTTGACTCTAGAAGTGTATTTACAATCCAATTTTTGAAGAATAATTTAGCTTATGAGGTTTTTTTGCTCATTTTATAGCCAAATTACTAAATTGCCAATGGAGCTAAAGGAGTCCATTATTGATAATGTTTTGGCTTTTAGGTTAAAATGACACATGAAACTCTTTTTGCATCTTACTTCCAATAAAGCCAATGCAGCATTGCACTGGGATTTGGGGGTGGTATCATGTAGGTACCAAATCTTTCATTTTATGAATTAAAATTTTTAAATATTGTGATGAAATTTGTATTCATATATCGAAAAATAGTCATTTGCTCCAAACTGCAAATGTAATTATCGGTATCTAGTACGGGGAAATATACTCTCCCTTTGTTCTAGGATGATGTCCGTAGTTTGACTCTACAGATTTTAAGAAAAATGTACAGAAGTAAAAGGTGTAGTTGAAATTTGTGTAGAAAAGGGGAAAAAAGAGCGAGCAAAAGCGTGAGGTGTGATGAAGAGTAAAAAAGTGAGTTGCATATTTTATTTCTTAATAGGAAAATAAGAAAATATATTCCCTCTGTCTCAAATTATAATGCTTATTCACTATTCACAGGGTCAAAATTTCATTCACTTTTTTTAGTGCTATTTAGTGCAAATATTTCATACTTCGTACGTCACAACCCGAATTAAGTGGATTGAGTCTTGATGGGTTTGTACTTGTGTTGGATATTGGAATTTAGGAACAACGCTACGCAGCAGCGTTAACAGAGAACGAGAAGAATAACTTGATAGAGTATAACGAATCGCGTAGAACGTTTTCACATCATAGTTATTTCGGAGCATATGAAATACCTTAATCGGATAAGACGTTAATCAAGAACAAGCACTGAAAATCCAATTCCTCAACCATACTTTCGAGACTCTATTTATAGAGTCGAAAATTGATGATCAAACATGAACATCCACGTAAGACGCGAATGTTCGCGCGAGGAGATAAATCCCAGAAAAATGTGAAAGTTTCCTTAAGGAGACAAATGTTCGCGCGAGAGGACTCTTGCGGTTTTAGCGTTAATTTGGCATCTATCCGCACGTCCAAATCTTTTAACATTTTGGACTCCATTCACGAAAAACTGCCGCCCCTTGGACCCCGCTACCCGGGGGCTGCCACCCCTGAACCCTTGCAATTAATTTGTAATATCGTTGAACGAGTGCGCACTTCGCGGCTCCTAACTCGTTAGACAACGCCTATTACAATTCTTGTCTGATATAAGTAAATCCAATTACACAAAATAGCCGTTGATACTAAAATCACCAACAACTTACAAATAGAAATCTAAGTTCTTGGTCGGATTGGCTCTTTGATGTTGTTCATGATATCTTGAGTTCAAATACTACCACCACTCAATTTTAAAAAAATTACTGGGTAATATTTATGTTCAAGATTCGAGTAAAAACAAATAATGTCTCCACGTGACGGGGTCTATTACATTATTTAAAAAATTATCAAATTAACTACTCCGTGCAATTTTAAGCTTTTTATTGAGCTAATTCCTTGATAAGTTCAAACACGGTGCACTGACAAGCCTAACTACTCCATACTTATACTGTAAACAAAATAATTTTAAAAGTTAAAGAACATTGCACGTTGTTACAATTAGTTCCTTGACTTAATATCGAAGTCTTGATGATCAAGAAATCACGAGTTCAAATCTCATTGTCACATAGTTTGAAAAAATTAAGGAGCCTTGTCCACAAAGAGGTCACAAGTTTGAACTTCAGTGTTGCCCAACTTTATAAAATTTATTTTTCACTTGCAAGGCTCGGGTAAAAACAAATATCGCCTACACGTAAGGGGCCTGTTGAAGTATAAAAATCTTTCTTAAGCCTACAATCACAAGCTCAAGTGTACAATAGCTAATATAATGAGAAAGAGGGGAAAATGGTTAAAAATGAATCATGCATGAATTGAATGAATATACACATATTCACATGCATCTTAGCTAGTAGCTCATAGGAAACCTCCAAACACAAAGCATATCCCATGCCTCCGCCCTCACCACTTTTGCCTTGGATTCCAAATTTAAGAAAGAAAGAAAAGATAAACACTTTTATGGCAAACATTTTTGTGTCTATTTATGGTATGAATGAATTCATTACACGTACCAAGCCTGCTAGCTAACCAATATAATGCTAGCTGGTCACAAAGGAAAATGGAACCGGCACGACACATGCATGTTGTGACTTGTGAGTTGGGTGTTCAATATGAAACCCTTTTTTAGTATGGTGCCCACTTTCTCGTCTCATGTACCCAATTAATTACTGAGCTAGTACTCCCTCCGTCCCAAATATATTACTTCGGGCCTGTTTGAAAATGACGTTAGAGATTAGCGTTAGCGTTTTGAAAATGTTATTTACAAACAATGTTTAACGTTAGTTTTTCAAAGTTAAATCTGCACGGTTAAAAATTAATCTAAAATGCTAACGCAAATAAAGAACGTTATTCCCAAACGGGCCCTTCATCCCTAAGTAATTGATATTCCATACATTTTTAGGTTATCTTCTAAATATATTTTAACATTTCACTTTTTACTTTTCAATATTTTCCTTAAATAATATAAAGTCAAACTTACTAGATTAATTGGAAATGGAGCGGTTAATTGTATGTTTACTCCGACCCAAGGAGATGTAATTTAGGCAAATAAACTTAAACATACTCCCTCCATCCAAAAAGTCTTTCCTGTTTCATTTTTTGTGCATCTCAAAAACACTTCTATCCCGCCTTGAATGCCAAAAAAACTTTCAAAATAACTTCTACCCACAATAAAGAAGAAATGTTGTAAATTTTAGGCATTTTAGATGTCGGTAGAAGTGTTTTATGGGATACGCAAAAATGAAACAGGAAAGACTTTTTGGGACGGAGGGAGTATTACTTTTCTTGAATATGACCAGTCTCATCTACTATAACGTTTGACAATGGAAAGTTCTAAAATGTTCTGCTTTTGAGAAAAACGACCTATTACACAATTCAAGTAGAATAAGACATTATTAAAAATAATTTGAATAGTCATTATCCAACACTTGTTTCTAATGACCACATTCATAGATTCATTCGTATAATCAGTTATTATCTAACACTTGTTGCTAATAAGGGCAAATATGACAAATCATATGCAATTATGTGTCGTATAGGGAATAAAACATACTTAGTTCTATTCAGAGAAACATACTGCCTTTTAGTCCTATATGGAGCAAATTTTTCATGATTTTTTTGTTTGTGGACAGAGACAACATGCATATACATTTAATTTCAAGGGGTTAAGAGTAAAAACAATAACCTTTTCATACAAAACACTTAAGAGGTTTCAATTAGACGAGTGTCAATGTAACCTTTTTGTTTTTATTTTCTAATCGAGTCAATAGATTTAAAAAATACCTTCGTAGTCTAATTTTGATCTAATTATTGTTTTAATTCTATCATAGTCGGATTATACCAATTTGTAAATAAAATTATTTTAAGAGAGATGAGATGTCGCATGTTCTTTCAAATATAATGGAAAAAATAATTAGGACGAGAGAGTGTATGTTCTACTCTCCATATTATTATTATGTAACGCCCTCCTCGATCAAGTTGAAACATACTGGAGTATAATAATGAAATATCCAATTTCAGAATAAGAAGATCTCCAAGCATGACTTTTCCCAAGCTTTAATTTTGTACTTTGCTTGTTGATGTAAAGTAAGAACATGTTCCGTGCAGATAATACCACGTAGTGGCTCATCGCGAATAAAATGACAATCAACTTTAATAAGACTAGTGTGACATTTCAAGAGAAAGAAGTCATTCCAACCATTTTTAACTCAGAAGTAATGGCGACCAACACTCGATATTGAGCTTCCAGAATAGTTTGTTTCTTCGACTTTCAAGAAACAGAAGAGTCCTAATATGCAGAAACAACAACTCCATCAAGGATCTCCGAGTGAGCGGGCAAGAAAGCTCAATGCAAATTATCACACCAACCGATCTGATAAGTCATCGGTTCAAGAAAGAAGAATACCACATGCATCTAGAACAACCTTTTAATTAAGTACCGTATCGTACCACACCCAAGACTGAATCATTAAAATTTCACTTTTTTTATGTCTTCAAATAAATTTTTTTATTTTTTAAAGTTACATATTGAATATAATTACTCACATTACATCTCTCTCATCTACATAAGTCTCAACTCTCAACTACAAATTCAATTAATTTTTTTAAATTTCATTGAAATCAAAGTAAGAAATGTAATTAGGAGTAAATTAATAGGATTAGGTCCACCCAAAGCGAATCTTGCACGTGCGCGTCCCAAGAAAAGCGAGTGAATGAGTGACGTTAAGTTCAAATTAAAGGGGTGAAAGATCGTTAAAGAAAGAATGCACATTTGAATTTTCTCAATTACTTGTAGTAAAATACTCCGTATTCAACGTACACTTTTCTGGCAATGATTAGCCAATTCAATGATGCATTTCTGGTTAGTGAATGAGCTTTTCAATTATTTGGTGTCCTAATATGGAATTTGATTAAGATGATGACTAAGATTCCTTCGGACCCGACCAGATAGAGAAAGTAAATTGGACTTTGATTAGAAATTAGTGACAAATAGTAGAACATTCACCTGGTACTTGTAGAGACTATATGATTAGCATAATTACCTTTCAGCACACTTTCCACGAATCCTTTTGACACTCTTTGTCTTACCAACTCTCCGCAACGCCACTGGCACGAATTTGATTAAGATATAGAGAGTATGATGTACCATAACTACAATAATATAATGTACAAATAAATATAGGGAGTACTTGCCATCAAAATGGTCATTATATTTGATGAAAATTTAAACTGTTTAATTGATCATTTCAAATAATCATAGAATGTGGAGTTTAATTTTTTTGAATGCATAGAATATGAAGTTTATTTTAGCAGTGCACGTAGGTAATCCTGCATTTGAATTCTTATACCAAAAAATAATATAATATACTTGTAGCACCATATTTTAATTATAGCCACAACTAAGAGAATCTCCAATCTATTACAACAAATTAAAATCAATACAATATTCTTACAATACATTCTTTTTCTTATAATTTTGTATATTTTGATAAGTAAAAATAGCAATAAATCATAAAAGTATGTTAGCCAAAAAGACAAATGTTGTAAGTTAAAAAATTAAAAAAATATTACTGAGTACTAATAATCTGGAAGAAAAGAAAACTGATCGAAGTCCCCAAATTACAACTCATAGTCGGATTTGAAATAGTGGTGCAAACTTTATCTTACAGTTGAAAATAGATTATTGTTGAAAAATGTATAACTCCAAAACAGAATATATGTAGTACGATATGAATTGAATAAGGAATTGAATTGAAGTCTACTTTGGTTGTGATGTTGGTTTTACGGTTACTCCCATATGACAAGGGGTTTTGGGTCCGGTCCAAAGAAGAGGCGAGCCTAGGGGTAGAAATGACAATCTAATTCGAATCTTATTTTAATGAATCGGATATGCCCTTAAAATATCTGAATATCAACTGAAAAATTCTTTGAGATCAACTCTCTTAACCTAAATTCAAACTCGATCAAACTTTTGTCAAATTTTGATTAGAGAATTTGTGGATCTAACTCGAAACACGGCTCAAATGTGCTTATAACAGTTTTGGTTAGAGCCTAACTCCCAACAATATTTATATAAATACCATACCAATCATAAATACTCTGTTTCTCCGTTAGATATCTTAAAGAGGATAAATTAAACTTTAATATCGCACTAAACAACAAAAACGACGAGAATCTATCCTAGTTGAGTTGCAATAAAGACCTTGTGCAAAATATAAAAGTCATACATTGTCCATTTGTCTTTACTAGGAGCCAAACTTGACTGTAACACTGCGCCATTGCACTCCTTGATTATCAGTTGATTTACGTCATCGTATCGAATGTATTCTCTATTTATATATGAAACATGTTTGTGGGAATAAAAAATATTTATAACATCTACTAACTCTCAATTTAATTTTCATAATTCAATTCTCTAAATTCTCATCCTCATCTTCCCAAACAACTTGTTGACATAATTTAATGGAATAATGGGGACATATTATGTTGACAATTTCAATTGAAATAACTCGCACAAGGCATTTATGTGATGACTTGATGACTTGAGCTTCTAAGGTTGCGTCCTGTTTGTCTTACCTGATTTTAATTTTTGAAAATTTGGTTTGATCTAATTATAGTTGTATTTAAAGTTGTTTGTTTCTAATTTGATTTGATCCGATTTAGTTTTAATAAAAATAAGTAATAAACTGAAAAAATAAGCTACACGGACAGATCTTAATTGAGATCTACTCCCTCCATTAGGAAAAAATATTTTTCTCATTTGACTTTTCACGGTTTCTAATGTTGTTTTTTGACCATTAATATTTATATCTATACACAGATAAATTTTACGAAAAATGACATTTGAAAACTATGTTTTCATAGGAATATATTGATATTAATTTTATATAATAATACAATGTATTTTTTCACATATTGATGTCAAAATTTATAAACTTTGACTAATAAAAATTAAATCGAAAGATCATTTTTGGAAACGAAGAGAATAATATTTTATGGAGTAATGACTAGTCTCAATAGTAAATGTCACGCATGTGAATTTCACATATCAATGTTACTACTTGATAACATAAGGAGGCGTGATAAAATTAATAATTTGCTTGTCTAGATATTAAGTTTGCCTAAGTTTAGATAGGATTAATGTCTTGAAAATAATACTCTTCCTGTCCCAAATTTGATTAGAAATTGCGATTTACTAGTCAAAATCTCACATATTTTGAAATTATTTTATTTACAAAATGGTATATCAATAAAAAATAAAAATTACATATAAACAAATTACATCGAAAGTTCTACAAAACAAGAGGTGAAAATATATTTTATTTTGTCAAATAGTCAATGTAAATACACAGATAAATAAAAATTATCGAAAAGACAGAACAAAATTATAATAAAAATTGAGAAATAGGGAGTGCCATAATAATAAATAAATATATTTTTGTGAGTGACAGGGGAGAGGGCAATATAATGAGGATGGTGAGGGGTAGGCCATAGTGTATTTATTTATTCAGCTGCTTGGTGGTACCATAATTATGAGTTATTCCAATCTCCTTCCCAATTTAATTGTTCATTTTTTTAATGCACACTTTCAAAAATAAATTAAATTTTCAAAAAAAACCTTTCAAATTAGTATATCCTTTAATCATGTTAACAATATGCATACCCTATGCCTAAAATATTTTAAAGCAATTTATAGTTATTTATTTTTGTTGAATTTGGAAAGCAGAAAAAACTAATTTCACACAAACAAAAAATATAATAAAAAAAATTGACAATGAAATTCAGACAGAGGGAAAATTATGTGATGTCAAACACTAACTTATTGCAAAAGTTGACTCCCTCCACCATAACTTAAAAGCTCTTCCCTCCCCCAACTAAGGCATGACCTTGTCTCACTTTTTTTCTCCCCTAATTTATGAACTTTGGACAAGTAATTTATAAATTACCAAAAGAGAGATGTGTTTGGACAAACAATTCAAATTCTATGACCTTGAGATCCTAAAGAATTTAAGGGAGTGTTTGGTGGAGATGTATTGGTTTCTAGCATAATTTGCCAAACACTTAAGAGCTTATGAAAATTTTATTAGACAAAAAAAAAACTTTTCATTGAAAATAAATTTCTTTAGACCAAACATATCCTAAATTATTTGCATGATATCCAATTAATGTTTATATCTTCTACTTATAACGCTTTTTCCAAGTTTGACTTACAACAATAAAGAAAGTAACTATACATAAAATGAAACCTTGCACAAATCAGAAAAGGAGCAGACTCTTTATTTTTTTGGCTCTGTTTGGAAATAGTTTTAGAGATTAGCGTTAGCGTTTTAGATAAAATTTTAACAGTATAGATTATTTTGAAAATACTAACGTTAAATGATGTTCGTAGATAATTTTTTCAACACGCTAATGTCATTTTTAAATAGGCCCCTTTTTAGGCATATGAAAGGGTTTAAAAAATCATTTGATAGGAACTAAAAGGAAACATAGAGGTGAGGGTATACTATGCAAAATTATGTATCTAATAATAACAAGTGAAAAAAATAGAGAGAGTACATTTTTCGTGGTATGAAATTTTGAAAAAAATAAAAAATAAATTCAGCAAGCGAGGGTAAAATTGTCAAAAAACAGACTTTAGACAGATAATTGTATTATTATTATTACATGGCTCCTCTAATGTCGCAATCTCCGATGTGGTCAGCGGTTGGGCGCTAACTGTAATCAATGGTGGTGGTTGAACCGTCCGAAATCGGCGAGTTTTCTCGATCTGCTCTTGCAAAACGACGTCGCAACGGACTTGGAGGAAACTCTGATCTCGCCGGAGTAAACCATCTCCGGCGGCATTCCCTTCTGGTTCCACTGCCAGTTCGGGCTGGGTCTCACCAGCGGACTCAAGCAAAACGTCATCCCGGACACGTTCCGGTTCCGGCTTGACTTCCCGGCGGCCGTCCGGCTGGAAGTGGAAGCCGGCGTCCGCCTCGGTGTCTGTTTCCACCCCTGCGACGACTCCGACGAGTACCCGCTGGATCCGCCGCGGCAATGACCGTCGTCCTCGTCGTCGGAACACCTCGCCGGCGACATTCCCCGATCTCGAATTTGACTGCTCACCCGCCTACCCCCGATCGAAGCGTCCTCGTTCACCGAAAACGTCCGGCTCTGCTTCTTCCGGCGGCCGGAGAAAATAGCTGAGAACCAAGACGAAGACGTCGCGTCGGCATTCGGGTCTTCCGAATTCGAAACCCTGGGATCCGAATACGGTTCGGGTTTCCCCAATTTAGATCCAAACAGATTGTTCAAAAGATTCAACCCGTAACTCTTCTTCTTCTTCTTCCTCAGATTCTTCATATTCTTCTGAATGTTGTCATAATCTCCGCCGTCGATTACTCTCCCGTGGGCCCCAACCTGCGGGGTGCTGAAGAATCTCTGATCAGCCCAGCTACGGCGGCTCGCCTGGCTGGTGGCGTGATTCCAATTGGAGATATCAGATTTCCGGCGAGAGATGTAGGGCGAAACAGAGCGGGGAAACAGCAAGCCCGGCGCAGCCGACTGACTGGTGTCGGACTTCCGGCCGCCCTGGACCCGGTGCTGGATGCGCGCCTCCGCCTGGGCCTGGGCCTGGGCAAGGATCACGGCGAACAGCTTCTCCCGGAGACAAGACGCGCAGACGCCGACGCCGCTGCTCGAATCCGACTGATGTTTCTTACACCTCATCTAATCTAACCCAATGCTATTCCGATCGATCCCCGCCGGAGTATTTATATACAGACCGTATTTGTGGGGAGGATTAATTCTTCAATGTGGAATTGCGAGCTCCGGCATGTCCGGAGAGTAGAGTGATGAAGAAGATAAAATGAAGGCCGGGGAGAAAGGAAACGCGTGCGCTTGTCTTCTTCGTCTTCTTCTTCCCGTTCTGGTCTAGAGAGAGAGAGAGAGAGAGAGGGAGGGGACAAAGGTGTGAAGTGGGTGTGGCCGACGGGCGAGTCTTTTATGTTGGGATAGATTAAATAGGAGAATTAGTTGATTTTTCTCTCTTTTTTTTATTTGGAAATTTATTTTGTAAGGAGTAATATTTTCTACTCCTTATCTTATTACTTGGATTAATTTTTCGAGTTATAATTACAATTAACAATATCTTGATAATGAATGTTTATATGCAAGTTTAGTTTAATTTTTTGATAAAATAAACATTTCCGATGTAAATTTGAATGATATAATCTGTACCTTTTATACTAATTCGTAAAAAAAAATATTTTAAAATATGATATTTTACATATTTTTTTCCAAATACTAAAAAAATAATTAAATCAGAATGAACCAAAAAGTTTGTAGTCCAATAGCACCGTTATGACTCTCTCAAATTAGACGTCATGTGTTCGATTTCTGATGCATGCAGTATCTCTATTAGCTTTAATGAATTAAAATTATATAAAAAGATACTCCGTATTACTTTATAATAGAGTTATTAATGTTCGAAAAAAATAACGGAGAACTACTTCCATCACACTCTAATACCAATAACTAAATCTTTGACCCATTTTATGTCATTCATCTCAAATTTTAAATTTTATCCATTTTTTAAAAAGTTTTTTTTAATAAATAAGTAAAGTGTTAAAATGATAATGGTATTAAACATAAAAAGAATTTGTTTTGGAGAAAGAAAACATTTTGAATCACATGCTCCCTTAGTCTATTTTTTATCTTTTCATTTCAAATAGCCTTCAAAATCTCATCTTCTTCAAATCTACTTTATATACAAATTGGTATATCAAAAAAATATAACATCTGTCCCAGATGTTTTATCCTGTTTTAATTTTTTCAAATCAAAATTAATAAACTTTGATTATTAATTAAATAAAATTCATATTTGATATTGATATAAGAATAAAATATTTTCAAATCTTTTTTATTTAATTAATATACCATATAATTTTTTATTTAATTACAGGTCAAATGTCAAATCTGATTTACTGTAAAAACTCAAAACTAGACAAATAATTTAAGACGAAGGAAGTACAAATTAAATTGTTCAAAACTATATGTATCAAAAGTTCTACAAAAAAATGTGACAAAAATATTTTATCTTATCAAATAATTAAAGAAATTTGCAAACAAATACTGAAGTATAAATTACCGGAAGATCGCAATAGTAATTGAGAAAATAAAAGAGGAGAAGTATGTAAAGAGGAGAAAAAAATTATGAAAATATAAAAATAGGAGTCATAAGTCTTTTAAGATCAAACTAGAAGTTCACAATGCCATTGTTACACAGCTACACTCAGCACATTGTCACATTGTAATTGTCACATTATCACCGACACACTGCTATCTGCCGCTTCCGGCCATCAGAGTACCGTTGCGGATCACCGACGGTTGACTGATCACACTGACATATATTACTATCATTACTTTTTAATCACACTACTAATGTGTATTCTTACCCCACACTATCATTATCTCATGTTTTGATTTTAAAAGGCTTATGCTTTTTTATTTTGGTATTTTCACGCTCTTTTACTTCTATTCAGGATATTTCTTAAACAAAAATGGACGAATGAAGTTTTTTAAATAGAAAGAGAAAATTGTATTAGTAATTACAGATGTGATTCCGTATTTGAATGATTGAGATTTATACATCTTATTTGAGTAAATTTCTCTGTAAAGATTGTAAATGGGTATTTCAAAAAAGACAAGCAAGCCACATTTTCGAGGACTCCTTCAGATCTAATTGAACTGTCACTAAGAAGAATTAAATTAAATTTTGATCGTAAATGAACAACAAAAAAAAGTTGTACTCCCTCCGTCCCAAATTATTTGCAACTTTTGATTTTTTTGCAGTCGCGGGAACTTTTGTTTATTTCTATGTTTTCATTGTTTATTTGATAAAATAAAATATTCATGACACCTCTTCTTTCGATGAATTTTTCATGTAGTTTTGTGATATGTAAATTTTATTTTTTATTTCTATACCAATATGTAAATAAAATGAATTAAAAAAAATTAATATTTCGCTTCGAAAATACAAATGTGGCAAATATTTAGGGACGAGGAGTATGTGATAATGGGTATTTCAACCCGAAAATTTCAACTTGGATTTATAAGACGGACCATGTCGTCCGTACACAATTAGCATTTGCAGTCCTCCCTTGAGCTTCACGGCCTCTTCCTTTCATAGACTTGGTCCGTGGATTCATTATCAAACGTTCAAATTTTAACTTCTTTTTTAAATAATATTCTTCCCATTGAAATTAAATTTTTTTTGGTTGTTTCAGAATAAACTTCTTCTCCCTTAAAACAAATGAAAGAAATTAAGTTCATATCAATTCTCCTTCGTCTCCGAAAGTATCAATTAAACAATTTCTTTTTTCTAAAAATGATAGAAAGATTAATTTGAGACGGAGGGAGCAACTTTAATAATTTGTTAAAAAATCTATTTCTGTCACCTTGTTGACAAATGTTTTGAGTAGATACACGGCCGGTGAATATTATTTTCTACTTCATCCCAAAATTGTTTGCCACATAGAAAAATTTTAAATTTTTTTCAATTTCATTTTATTTAGAAGTTGGTGTAGAAATTAAACTAAAGGGTTAAATATATCTCTGGTCCATGTAAAATGAACGATTTTTGCTTTTAGTTTTTATAAAATAATTTTTTAATGAAATCATCCCTATAAAATATTTATTTTTGCAAATGGTCTTCATACCAACTTAGAGCAGTTTATTTGTTAGGATTTAAAAAGGGCCAAATGCAAAATGGCTTTGGATTTAAAACATTTTACATGGACCAAAAACAAAATTACGCATACTAATTTTTTTTATAAACTAAAAATAAACTCAACATTAGCTCCAAAGTCAAAAAAATAGGGAAGACTATTTGAAAATTAAATGATTTCATAGTACGATGACTTAATAAAAAAAATATTTTAGAGAGACTAAAAGCAAAAATTACTTATTTTATAGGGACCAAAAACATACTTAACCCAAAAATAAAATTTACATATTTAAAAACTATGTCAAAAATTCTTTAAAACAAGATTTTACAAAAATATGTTATTTTATCAAATTAACGATGAAAAAAATATATAAATAAAAAAATCATATGATTTTTGAATAGTGAACTGTGTCATTCTTTTTGGGGCGAAGAAGTAATTTTAACTCATAACAATATTTAAATAAATTAAATTATAAATGAACTTAGTCAAACCTCGTAATTGGAACCGAATTGATCGAGTGCTTCTCTAGTTCTACTATGGACCTTCTCAAATAAACAAGTTAATAAGAAAATAAGTTAAACAAATGATAATCCTAGTATTATTAAATACTCCGTCCCAAAGAGATTTACATCTTTCAAAAAAATTACGTCCAACAATCTTCTACCCATTTCTATTAAAAAACTACTTTTACCCCTTACTTTTTCAAACCTTACCTATCACATCATACCTTTTTCCTAATAATCTACACATCACATCCTACTTTTACCCATCACATCAAGGGTATTTTTGGAAAGTCAACACAAAATTATCCCTCCTTTAATTTCAACTTTAGTCAAAACATGTAAATTTTTTTGGGACGGAGGTAGTAACTGTTTACGGAGTATATAACTCCTAAAAAGATCAACCAATTCTTAAATGGGTATGAGCTTCTCTCTATGTTTGCGTGGTAGGAAGCTCGCGTCTCAAGATTCACAGAGAAGCTCACACACATTTGAGTTTAAGAAGAGACGGAAGCATTAACGTACTCATTTTGCGTTATTAAGTTAAAAAACAGTAATTAGATCCAATAAAAAGTTTTGTTGAGTATAAAAATATTTTCCTGTGCCACAACTACAAATTTGAGTTTTTGGTTGAGTTTGTTCGTTAACATGGTATCAGAGCCATTGTTAATCAAGAGGTCATAGGTTCAAAACTTAGCATTATCTGGTTTAAAAAAATAAAATTTCACATGCAAGACTCAAAAAAATAACGTCTATCCGTGAGAGAGCGTGCTGAAATATAAATAATCTTTTCTGAGTCATAACCACATGACAAGATTAAAATTTTGGTTAAGTTGATTCATTGAGAAGTTTTCGAATTTGAATTTCGAGCCTAACTCATTTAGGTGGGAAAATTTAAGTGGAAGAGTAACAGTTAGTTAGACTGAGTGTTTTTATTAATTTGATGGATTTACTTTATAATCTTTTGTTTTAATTTGAATTTGTTTTTGGAGAAAGGAGTACCATGCCGCCTATTGGCTATTGCACATGAGCCCTTTTTTCCAAACGAATTTTCAATTGTGAATTCAATTTTATTAAGGTAGTGTTTGGATAGGGAAATTCATTTCAATTCTTGAATTTTAATTCTATAATTTGAAATTCCATAATTCAAATTCCATTTCGGTGTTTGGCAAACACAAGAAATTCAAAAATCATAATTTCAAATCCAAATGCCTGTTTGGGAAATTCATAATTTCAATTCTAGAATTCAAATTCTGATATTGTTTGGCAAGTACTAGAATTTTATTTCAAATAATCAATGAACAAAATATTGTAAACATAATCAAAAGGAAGTAACAATAACAAAAGAATTTATACTCACAATAATAAGTGTGTAAATTAGGTACACAACCAAAATATTTCATACGGATAACAATATTATCTCACCAACTATTTAATTTGACAATACTTTTTCACTATTTTCTTTTTCCTTTCTTTTTCCTAAAAAACAATGTAAATGACAAACTCGTCCTTCTTCCCTCTTTTACTAGAAAGTCAACATTAGCCTGGCAATTCACGTCCGGGGCGGTGGCTTACGCCGGCGACCTTCCGGATGGAACACTCACGCGGATGCCGTCGCAGGTGACTCTGTCGCCGACTTTGTTAGTTTTCAGGCTTCCGACCTTCACTCAGACCTTAGTATACAACCTTATCGTCACCGGAAGGCTCTTCTTCGACTTCAACTTTTTTATATCTCCGGCGTCGAGCGTCTGCCTGGATCTAGCGATGGTGGATTTCAGAACTGTAGTATTTTTTTGTGCAAACTGGAGAGAGGCGATGGACGAGAGGATCCGTAAGAGGCTATGGACGAGAGTGAGTGAATGTCGACACTTAATTTTAATTGGGCCAAGGAATTCAAATGACATGGGTTTGGGTATGAATTTGTAATTGGGTTGGTTATTAATGAAAGGAATTTGATCCAAATTCAAATCCAAATTCTTTAGATTGCCAATCAGTTGTTTTTATTTCAACATTTTCAATCAAAACTGCAACAAATTCTCATTTCAGGTTAGTTGATAAACTTTATTTGAAAAAATCAATTATGATGGCTTTCTATGAGTCCTATTGTTTGAAAAAAGCATTTTAGCGCACTGCAAAGTCCACTATTCATTCTAAAAATGTTGTCGTAAAAATTTATTTTTTTAATTATTTTATTTAGAAATTAGTATAAAATGAAAAGTACAAGTTACATATTTAAAAATTAAATAAAAAAATTTATAAAAAAAGATGTGACAAAAACAATAATTGAAATAATATTTTTTAGACGAAAAGAATATAGTAAATTTTTTTAGTGTGAGTGATCAACTAGTTATTACAAAATGGATTATATTCTTTGTATCTAGTTTATACTACTTATTTGTTGCATTTCACTTCCAAAACTTTTTTTTGTGATGCACCTTTAATCGTGAATCTCCATGCTCTAAAGTTTAGTAAATGTTAGTATAATAGCTTATTGACTTAATCTTTGTACCACAATTAGAATTAAAGTAAATAAAATATGTCCACACTTAAATTTAATATAGAGTGTTGACATTGACATAGTGCAACACCTAGATCTATATATTGAAAAAATCATTGTGATTATTAACATTGCAATCGATTATGACATTATTTAGGGATTAAAAAAAACTTTAGCTCCTAAACTCTTAATTAGGTATCATGTAAATGTTTCGCTTCTATTTAAGAACATTTCAAAACTCAAAATTTATAACTTTACTCCTAAAACTATTAGACCAGGTGTGGTGTGATTCATCACGCCCATAACCCATCACGCTATCCACGCATCGCTACGTCAGTTTTTCTTTTTTCCATCATAGTCCACCACCCACCATCACACTATATGAGTGTGGATCACGTTCATCACGCCTAATTTTTTTAAAATTTTTTAAAGCATAATTAACTTAAAATAAGAAAATAACGTTAAATAAATATTTAAATAACATTGAAATTAATATTACATTGATACGATTGAAAAAGCATAATAAAAAATACAATTTATAAAAAAATTATAATTATTTATCATTCGGAAGTGGATGAGGGAAGTTCCACAAATGCTCAAATAAATTCGCACGAAGGTTGTGGTGCGTATGCGTGTAATGTAACCCGAACATGTTGAGATCTTGTTATTCTACATCAATTGGTACAATGCTAAAATTATGATCGTTCGGGCCATATTCGCAAATCGCATGTCATTCGTTTTTAATAATCATGTAATGTAAGATGCATCAAGCGTACGTAATGTGACGCAATTTTTCTGGTGGAAATAGGCATTCCATGTCTTTTCCTGTTGATTCATAGTATTTTGCAAATTTTTTTCTTTAGATCCTCACAGTAGGGTATAGTTTTAACTATAGCTACGTACTCTAGATGAATACCATCACTAAGATAATGTCAATGTTTGTGCTCCACTCCTGGAACAGAAAAAGAAGTGTCGAGTTCAGTACCATATCATGTACAATTTCGTTGAATGTATAGATCTGTCAAAAAATGTATGTTCAAATCGTTGTTCGAACTGGCCACCCTACGCATGCCAAATCCATAGATTATGATGAGAGCCTACGGCCTCAAGCATCATTGTGGGGTGCCCCTGATCACCGCGCGCATATTGACTACGCCATGCATTGGGACAAGTACGCCATGCATGCCCAATGCATACAATCAATATATATACTGCCTAACATGCCCGGAAATATCATGTTAGACTTCATGGGCAGCGTGTAATGCTTGCACGTCTTTTTGTGCGGGTCTATGCAGTTATTGTTTGTTGTATAATCTCATAAGTCATAACCCATTTGCAATACTCGCATAAGCATTCAAGTACCATTCGATCAGACATGCGCATACACTCATCGAGTGAATCTGCATTGTTGCCATATGCCAATTGTCATAGCCCTGTCGTGCACATTTGCAAGTTGAAAACCCAACTTTTTGACAGGCATTATGTTGTAACGTAAATAAATGAGTAGCACCCTCCAAATTACTCACAATACGTACAAAAAGACGATGACTCATGCAAAATCTTTGTCAAAACTTGCTGTCGATGTATGTCACATTTTTGGAAAATAATCCGCAACTAATCAGTCATGCTTACCTGCGCATTAGTTTCATAATATTAAATTTAAAATTTTAAAGAAATATGAAAAATATCGAAGAATGCCGATCTTGTCTCTGTTCAAAGCTCTTTTTCTTCTACATGGTTCGGGTGGTTTGTCGTTTTCTTTTTGTTGCATAAGAATCTGAACAGCCCGGGGCATGGTATTCATGAAAGGAGCTTCCGCCTCATCAGAATTGGAGACATCCGCATTGTGGAAAAAAGGATGAAAATTTTGATGAATTGTAGAAAAGAAGAAGAAGAAAATTTGAAAGTGTGAAAAATTGAGGTGGAGAGGTTGATTTAAATAAAGTGGAGAGAGGATGGAAAAACCAAAAAAAAGAGGGGAAACCAGCTGTTGAATAAAGCTGTGGTGACCGTGATGGCCATAACCTCCATCACGGTCACATATGGGGCGGGAGGTGTTCCATGGGGTTATTGGGGGTGAGGTGGCGCCAGGTGGCATCACGATGCACCATCACACCCCCACGGCCCCACGCCGAAGGGGCTTACTGTCAAATACCAGATTTTGTATTCTGGTTTTTATACTGTTGATTTAAAATCTCCTGCTGTCAAACTTTATTCACTTATTTGCTTGTTTTTATTACTTATATTATTATATAAAATTAAATAGTAATGCAACGTCTTGTTTTGAAAAACTTTTTATGCAATTTTTGAATACATATAAATTTTATTTTTAAATTTTACACATAAAATCAATTTATTTGACTTGAAAATAAAGTTGATACCGAAGTTCCATGTTAAAATAAATTACCGAGTAAGATTGAATAGGACGCACAAATGGACTATAAAACACTTGACTCCATTATCAGTGCAAAATCGATCCTAATCAATTATAACTAGTTATAGGTAAAATACTTGAAAGGATAAAGATATTTGTACCCTAAATTTTGTACCCCATTTTGTAAACCGCAGGTTTGCACCGACATTTTGTGTTGGTGTAAAACTAGTTTTTGTTAACGCACCAATACTTTGTGTTCGTATAAATTTTTGTTAACGCACCAACACTTGTGTCGGTGTAAACCATCAAAATGTTTGTATATAACTGCGGTGTACTAAAAACCTGGTTCTTTGGAATTATGCTTGTAATCACAGCCTGTTATGGGACATTGCTAACAAAAAAGATGTGTTGTGGGTTAAATGGATTCACAACAAGTATCTCAAGGGGAGTAGTATATGGGATATCCAACCAAAATCTGGTATGTGCTATTACTTGAGGAAGCTCCTACATAATAGGAAGCTATTTGCAAAAATGGACATGAAGGGTGAGTATGAAACCCAGTTGGGGTACAAATGGCTCATGGGTGAGGCCAATGCATATCCTGAATTCTCTATTGTGTGGAATAGGTTAACTATTCCCAAACACCAAGTGTTAATGTGGCTTGGATGGAAGAATAGAATCAGCACCAAGGTGAGATTACAAAGATTCCTGAATATTGACACTGGTTGTGTGTTGTGTAGCAATGGAGTGGAGGATAAGGAGCACTTGTTTTATGGCTGTGTATATACTCTGGGTATCAAGGAAGAAATAGAGAAGTGGATTGGAGTCCAATGGAAGGCCAAGAACGATGCCGACTTGAAGAGAGCAAGTGAGAGTGTTAAAGGAAGAAGGAAAAGACAGATAATGATTGCTGGTTTTGCTGTTGTTTGCTATGCCGTGTGGAAGGCTCGTAATTTCAAGATTAAGCAGGAGAAATTGATATCTGTTGAGGAAAGCATAGAATGGATAAAATTTCAAATGAGGTCTTTTATTAATTATCGTCTAAAAAATGTTGTTTTGAGATAGACTTTTGGTTTGTTGGTTGTATTCGCACTTTGAGGTGGTAATAAAGTTGTGCATTTTGTTCAAAAAAAAAAACAGCGGTGTACAAATGTGGTACAATTTTTTATGTAAGTGTAGCATGACCCTACTTGAAAAATGTGGAAAGCCCACTTCCCACTCCCACCCACACTCTAGCTCATTGACCTTCAGTGTATAGAAAAGAGAAAAATACTAGAATCACAAACTAAAAGCCGTCACAAACTATACGACTTTATCATTTTTGTATTTAATTTTTATTTTTTATCTAATTAAAATTATTTTGAGTTAATGGGAAGTTTACACCTACAGACTAAAAAAATTGTGAATTTTCTTTTCTTTTTTTTTTGTGAAGAGTAAAGGCATGTACCATAGACCACTAGTTTTGCATGACAAACTGAATGTGAATGCCAGCGAAGTGCGTGGATCTATTAATTCACCTGGTTGCGAAATTTAACTTATTTTGTTTATTTATTTTTATAATTTCTTTAATAAAATAATATAGTCTTGTCATTTCTTATTTTATATAATTTTTATTATATAAATTTAATTTTTTAAATTTTACTCTTACAATCAAATAAATTGAATTCAAAATAAAATAAAGTTCGTCAAACAGCATAACACGTGATTAGAAGATCTATGGATGACGGAATGAGTATTAGTGTCTAAGGTAATAATCTCTAATATTATAGATTAATTTTTTAAAAAAACTCTATATTAAAATTAATAAACAATGTAATTGAATAATACTCCCCTTCATCCCTCTTATTTCTTTCATCTCTGACTTGCAAGTCTTTAATGACATACTTCGATCATTAATATCTTTATTTATATATAGATATATTTTATACAGATATGATATTTCAAAACTTGTGATAACAATTTAATGTATTTTTTCCGTAACTTGTGAACAAAATTTTAAAATCAGATTAGATATGATATTTCAAAACTTGTGATCACAATTTAATGTATATTTTCCGTAACTTATTTTTTCTGCTCATTACTTACTCTTATTATAATCAAATTAGATAAAATCCGTTTTTCAAAAAATCAAATGAGATCCAGATTAGATCCGGCGAACTGAACACAGCCTTAATCGTGCAAGTCGAAATTGGAAGAACCAAAATGGACAGAATGAGTATTTTTTTTTTAAATCTAAATAGAGAAAATGACAGTCCTTGTATTAATTAGCGTAGCAAAGCTTACTTCCACACGAGTAGATGTTAAGGCACAACAAAACAAATTTGCCAACAAATCATTTCGGATAAATTAGGACCCAACACACACGTTGAGGCGATCGAGCCTCAATAATACTGTTCATTCATGGTCTGATCGAGCCGACGAGCCCACGTTTTTCCGACAATAGTACGCTTAGTTAGTTTAGTCTTAGATTGATTGGTTTTGTATTGGTCATTGTGAAATTGGGGTTTTATTTGTTGACCGGATGGGTGTTGATTACTCCGTATTTAACAAAAGTTAAATTGTCTCGTTATTTGGTTTATAGTGAGTATTTTTTTGTGTTGGTATTTATATAAGTCGCTTCTAAGTTAAAAATTCTTTTGTATAAAAAAAACTTAAATGATATATAAATCATTTGGAGAGATTAATAATAGGCGATAGATAGTTTTGTAAATAATCTGGTCAAAACGAAAAATAAAAAAATTAGTTTAAAAATAAGTAACTAAGACCTACTTATTTTTTTTCTAATTTATAAACAACTTATAAGTTGGCTTATAAGCACAAAAAAGCATGTCATCTGCTAACTTATAAATTAAAAAAACTTATACGTAGTTTTGACCATAAGTTTTAATATAGTTTAAAATATTAATATTTTTCTGTTTTATCATGTAGATTAATATACAAAAAAAATTATTTTATTCATATTAAAAAGTTAGAAAAAATAATGAGTGTGAATACTAAAAACAGTGAGATAAAGAAATGATTTATAAACTATAATTATAAACATAACAATTCTAATAATAATAATAATAATAATAATAATAATAATAATCACAATCACATTAAAAATATATCATTTTTTGAGTGATTGGTCGTGGAGTAGAAAAATTTTGAAGAAAATGAGAATAGTTGGAAAAAACTGGAAAGAACTAGAAGAAATTGGAAGAGACTGAAAAAAACTAAAAAAAATGGAAAAAAACTCAAAGGAACTAAAAGTCAAGAGTTTAAGTCATAAAGAACAGACTCTTATATGGACATAAGTCTATTTGAGTAAAATTTTAGTGTTTAAATTTCTTGAACGTAAAAACATAAACAATATAAGTGCCTGTTTAAAAATTAACAACAAATTTATAGTGTTTTCTTTAATATTTTGAAGAATTTTATTTTAATGATATCGTTTAAGTGTTATATTTTCAAAATTAATTTATTGTATTAAAAAATTATCCAAAATATCCCCGAAAAATATTTATTTTATCCATCCTAAATGATTTACCTCTTTACTAATATGGAAAACTTTTATTTGTTTATATATTTTTGTTGATCATCTAATAAAATAAAATATTTTAGTCACGTCTAGTTTTGTATAACTTTTGATATTTTTTATAAATAAGTTTTATTTCTTATTTCTATATTAATTTGGAAATAAAATTATTTTAAAATTCATACTACCTACAATTTTATATGTCATTGAAATAAGAAGTTTCTTTTAGAGATTTAGGAAATACTTTCTCCGTCCCATTATATTTGTCCACTTACCTTTTAGCACACCATCCAATGCACTTCTTTAATCCATTTTATCTTGTAATTTGTATATTAAAAAATTATATAAATTATATATTAATAATCTATATGTTAAAACAAATCAAACAAGATCACGCATGACTATATTTAGGCTTACACATTGAAAGAATTTGATGAGTCAAAGTGCTTAGATGAATAGTTCCAAAAGTCAAAAGTGGACGAATATAGCGAGACGGAAGTAGTATCTATTTTTGTTTTTTTCCTATTCCATCCCTTTCTTTCCATTTGTTTGACATTCCTTTCCCACTCCCACGAATCAGGCCTTTCTAAATCCCGTCCGAAGGTGCCTTAAGATTCCTCCATTCTATAGCACTGTTCAGCAATGGCGACCTTTTCTCGGAAGATGATGCTTTCTCCAGCCATGCGGAGAAGATGGCAGTTGCTGCAAAGAGTCATAGACGATGCGAATCCAAACACTTGCAGAGGATTCACGACCATGGAAGGTCACCGCCCCGCCATCGTACACAAGCGCAGCCTCGATATCCTCCACGATCCGTGGTTCAATAAGGTCAACACGACGCCTCTCCCGCCCTCAATTTACTTGAATTTTGCTCTTGAAATACCTAAATCGATCATTGGCACCTGCTTATGATTTGGATCAACTATTTGAGTTTTGCGTAGTTGATTTTATGCATCTGTTGATGCAATAGTTAAAGGTCGCTAAACAAGTGCGCAGAGAATTTATGGAGTAGCTGATTAACCTCTGTATTTTTTTCACTGGGTAAGGTTGAGATTGTTGTGGATTTTGTTGTTTGTTGTATGCACCATATATTACAACTTTAGAAGTAGTCCGTATAAGATTTTAACTAAGAAGTCCAGTTATGTTATTTCTCCACCTTTCAATTTATCTAAGTTGAGTCCAAGAGAGACTGTTTTGGTTTAATTACGGATATAATGGGAGAATTTCATAGGGGAAATAATGGGATTACTCGGTTTTCATGGTGTGAATGACTTTGTTCATGTTTTCCTCCCGTGGGATTATCAGGATTTCATAGTGTGAATCACTTTGTTAATGGGATTCTCACTTCGTTCATGGGAATACTCAGTTTTTCTCGTGTGGGATTCTACTGGGATGTTGTTCATGGGATTATCAGTTTTCATAGTGTGAATCACAATTGCTATCCTTATTTCTACAGTCCACTTTGTTCATGCCGGCTATTAAGTGTGGCAGATATATCTCCGGAGGCAAATAATGCAATTTTATTAGAAGATAAAAGACATAAAACAGAAATCCAACAACTGACTCAAAAGCAAGTGTTATTAGACCTTACCTCTACATAAAAAAAGTGGAGAGACTGTTTTCCTAAAGAACCTGGTCTAGCAGGCAGTACGGAAAATAATGTACTATACTTGTATTTTAGAGTGTGGTGCTGTGAGTGCCATGTGTGCCCCCCTCCCCTCAAAAAAATTGAGAGAGAAAGAGAGAGATAGAGAGAGAGGGAGAGGGTGAAGGTGAGGGTGGCGAGGGCGAGGTGAGGCAGAGGGAGAGAGAGAGAGGGATATTTATATCAAAATACACATGGCATTAAAGGAAACACATGTATACCATAAGTAGGCTGGTGACGCCAAGCTAGATCAATTAGTTGTTCACATGAATCAGTCATTCAGTTGAACATCTTTTTAGAGTGCTATTACTTTTCAGTGTAAGGGGCTGTTTGTTTCAGCCTCTTAATGGTTCAGATGTCTGAATGATTCAGCACTTAATGGTTCAGACTATTTGTTTCAGCCTCTTAATGGTTTAGATGTCTGAATGGTTAAGAGATTTGCCTCTGAATGGTTAAGTATTATACAGAGTCTGAATGGTTAAGAGCTCTTATCTGAATTGATCAGACATTTGCCTCTGAATAGTTAAGCAATATACTAGCTCTTAATGGTTCAGACCTCTTACTGGTTCAGCACTTAATGGTTCAGACCTCTTACTGGTTCAGCACTTACCCATTCAGAAGTTGCCAAACAGCCCCTAAGCCTTTTTTGGAAGGTTTCTATGCTTTACTGCTTATCTTAGGAAACATTAATAGTGAACAGATTCCTCATGCATTACAAGTAATATTACCATTGCATGTATTTTTTAAACAAATTAATACTATAAGCTTGATTGTTTACAAGCTTCAGTGAAATGTATGCATTCCAGGGAACTGCCTTCTCAGAGACAGAACGTGATCGTCTTCATCTTCGCGGGCTTTTGCCTCCAAATGTCATGTCTTTTGACCAGCAAATTGATCGATTCAGTGAGTCCAGTGTACTGTGTGATTTACTTAGAAGCTTTTTTGTTTTGTATCAAGAAACTACACTTAAGTAAAAATATTTATCCTTTGATTTTAGAGTAAAAATAATTTATTTTATTTCCTAAAATGGAGATTATTACTAAATTCTGGAGTATCATATTGATAGTGCTCCTTGAGTGGCACAGCCACCCTTCCACATTTATACATAGAAATACTCTGGATTTAAATAAATATTAATTCTTTATGAACATGAGTAAGTTTAGTACATAGTTATGCAAACTTTATTTCATTCATTCTGCCATCCTGTCCCAAATAGGGCTAGTTGGTCACTTGGCTTTTTGTTTTGCTTCAAAGGTTGAAAATTTTGAATGACCCAGAATTGTTGGCATGATTGTCTTGAGCAATCAATCATCACCTCTAATGTCAAGAACGAAGGATCATTATTCTTTTATCTGTAAACTACAGTGGCTGACCTAAGGAGACTTCAAGTCCAAGCAAGAGATGGTCCATCTGAACCAAATGCATTGGCCAAGTGGCGTATACTCAACCGCTTACATGACAGAAATGAGACATTGTATTATAAGGCGAGTGAAAGAATCTTTTTATGTATTTAAAAGGTTGTGTTAACTGGTTTCATTTAAGATTGTTATGGTGATTGTGTCTCTTCACATATTGCTGGTGTGCTTACTTTCCCTTAAATATGGGGGTGTGCACATGTTTCAGGGTATATTCACAGTTTCCTTGGAAGGGGCATATTATTTATCCTTGCAGTTGCACTCATGTTACATTAATGTCTTGACTAGTTGGCTACATGCAAATTATCAGTATTACTTTGTTTCAGACATTGTTCTGGCTTGTTCTCTTCATACTTAAGATAACACCTTAAAGTAGCTCACACATTTGCATGACTTCAAATTTTAAATTTTTCTTATCAGCGTTTTTTTAAACTTGTAATATCGAACATATTACTATCATTTGATATATGATGATAGACTATCTTAATAGATCCATTTAAGTTTACGTTAAAGTTTAATACTTCTTTGGTGTCTGGCAGGTTTTAATTGAAAACATTGAGGAATATGCACCTATAGTTTATACTCCTACAGTTGGTCTTGTTTGCCAAAAGTACTGTGGGTTATTCCGACGTCCCAGGGGCATGTATTTCAGTGCTGCAGATCGTGGGGAAATGATGTCTATGGTTTATAATTGGCCTGCCGATCAGGTTTCTACATGGAACCTAAATTTTAGGGAAAAAACTAGTTTAGAAATGTACTGTATATATCATTGGTTTCAACTGGATTGCCTTAATTTTATTTACCTTTTTAGGAATATGGAAGTGCAAGTTCTTCCTTTTGCAGAAAATATGGAATTTTTGGCACATTAATTTTGTTATGTTGAAAGAAATTAAAATATATCTTCATTTGGCCTTATTGTATATTGATTCCTCAATTACTTAATAAAATCTTACGCAAGACTGATCACTTAATTTGAGAAAGGGGGAAAGTATTGAATTTTTTGGGCATAAATTCCTCTGTTTAAAATTTTGAATAGTAGTTATGAAAATAAGAACGATGAGTAGTGGAGATCTTTTGCCAATCACAAACAAGTCAGCTAACACATTGCTGTATTTCCTCCTGCATTGGAGCCCTTTTTTTTAAATGAAATCTAAGACAAATGGAATCTTTTGATCCATGTGCTGATTAACTTCCCTTCATTTTTTATCACAATGATAATGGTTGTAGATGTTTAAAATTTCATGTAGGTTGATATGATTGTTGTAACCGATGGAAGTAGAATATTGGGGCTTGGAGATCTTGGAGTTCAAGGAATTGGTATTGCAATTGGAAAGCTGGATCTCTATGTGGCAGCTGCTGGAATCAACCCTCAAAGAGTATCTTTCTGCTAAAAATCTGTCTTGACATGTAGTATATTGGTTACATAACAAGAAAAAGCTCAAAACAAGAATAGTGAACTAATGCAGTTTATTTTTTCATTAAGTATTTTTAAATAGTTCTCACACATTTTCATGCACACATTTAATCTGAAAAGAATAAAGGAACACAGCAGAATTAAACCCTTCTAAGTTTGAATAAATACAGTATCTGTCTATGGGATGCCTTTGTCATTAGGAAATTCTACATGTCACCATGATTTCATTCTGTTTCGTTTGTTTCGAAGAAAATTTTCTTCTGAATAAAGAAAATTGTGTGTCTTGTATAGTTGTATGTGTCTGACATACTTTTGCCTTAACACATTTGTAAGTAATACTAATGCCATTTTTTGGTTAACTATTGCTTTTTTAGGTCTTGCCTGTGATGATAGATGTTGGAACTGACAACAAAAATCTTCTCAAGGACCCCTTATGTAAGTATTTTTCAGCTTTTTGTGCTTAGCTTGATGTAACCACTTCCGATGCTGATTTCTCCGCAGTACAACAACAACAACCCAGTTGGATCCGAGATGTTGCTTTCTCCACAGTACCTTTACTAAAAATTAATGATGTTTAAAAATTAATATTTTATTTTCCATCTCTTTTCATATAGATCTAGGACTGCAAGAGAACCGTTTGGATGGAGAGAAATATGTTGAAGTAATTGATGAGTTTATGGAGGCTGTGTTTACACGTTGGCCAAATGTGATTGTACAGGTACATTTTCCTTCTCAATAGTCAATGGCCATACCAACTTCCATAACATCCATCTTCTTAAACGAGAATTGTAATGCATTTTGGGCACATCCAGTTTGAAGATTTCCAAAGCAAGTGGGCCTTTAAGCTACTACAACGTTATAGGAACAACTACAGAATGTTTAATGATGATGTGCAGGTAGCGTCTTTGATATAAATTCTTATCACGAGCAGGGTTATAGAACAATATGAAGGGGAAAATGAGAGGGACATTTCTACAGATTTGGTTAATAGATTTTTGTGTTATCCCATAAAAATAAGAATTGCAACCTTTTTTTATGTAATGTTTATATTATTGAACTTCGCTACTAGATTGGATTTCATAAATACAAAATGGAATTCTATGATTTTTATGGTTTTCATTACTAAAGACATGTTTTTCTCACGGATGTGGTTTATCCTTACTATTTAGGGAACAGCTGGAGTTGCAATCGCTGGTCTTTTAGGAGCTGTAAGAGCACAGGGCAAGGCCATGATTGATTTTCCAAAGATGAAGATTGTGGTTGCTGGTGCCGGAAGGCTAGTACTAATCTCTTTTTCATCGTTTCATGTAATGATGTCTAATGGCATGTCTTATTGGAAGTCCAACTACCAAGCATTTTCAAGTTTTCTATATATTAGAGAATGCTTAATTTTATATTTGATCCTTTTTGAATTATTCCAAAGTTTATGATGTTTTTGCACTATTATATAATGAACCCAGTCTCTATCTGAATTGTGTGCACTTTATACTGCTCTATTAGTGTTTAATTTACAGACATAAACTCATAATGTGTTTGAGTCATGCATGAGAAACTTTGAGTGACCAACACCTTCATTGATTTATGCATTATTCGAAGATCTTTCGGGTCTTGCCAGTCAATTTTATTAATAAATTTGATGTCGCCCCCTCCTCTCATGATATATCTGGAGACCTCCCTTAAAAAGATTCTCAGATTTCTGTATGCCAGTATTGGAAGATGCTGATCGACCTAAAAAAGTCATTTTTGACAATGTTTTAGTGTCTAGATGATAATGGACTAAATAAAAATGGCACATTAAACTTACTTGGCATCTTACTTTCTATGAAGTTTTGGGAAGTAAATTCAGCAATATATCAAGGGTCTAACAGAAGCAACCTCTCTAATAGGGGTAAGGTTGCATACATCTTGGGATTAGACCCCAACTAAGTTCGAATTATACTGGTTTTTTTGTTATCGTTGTAGTAGTATTACAAGGTGCTGACTTTAACTAAAATGTATTCTAATTGTTTTGGTTTATTTTTTTGGTAGTACAGTGCTGGTATAGGTGTTCTAAATGCTGCCAGGAAAACAATGGCGAGAATGTTAGGAAATAATGAAGTTGCATTTGAAAGTGCTAGGAGCCAGTTTTGGGTAGTTGATGCCAATGTGAGTCTCTCAACCTTTCATGTTATGTCTGCATTGAGACGCATGTGATGGGATGTTTGTAGGATTAATAGTGTGCTTTTTTTGACTGCTTAAAAACATAAGAGATTGGTTTGAGTTTTGCATTCTTTTCATTAGAATAATTGTTGATGGATGTTTTAATGTGAATAATTGTTGATGGATGTTTTAATGTGAATATAGGGACTGATTACCGAGGCACGTGAAAATGTTGATGAAGATGCTCGCCCGTTTGCTAGGAAGATAAATGAAATTCAACGTCAAGGATTGAGGGAAGGTGCTAGTCTAGCAGAAGTGGTAATACTTTTCATTTCTTCATAAAAAGTCTAGGGTGCATCAGTCATCAGTACTTATCTTCAGCATTTTGAAGATAATACTCTAAAAATTACTGTGATTTGGGTACTACACAACAACAAAAACCCGGTATAATACCAGTTTCATTGAGGTATGGGGCCATGGGGGTCAAGCTGTACATAACCTTACCGTGCAAAGACATGGAGTCTGTTTCTATTAGATCCTTGATGCATCGTTGCATTTACTTCCCTAAACTTGATAGAGAGTAAGAAACAAAGAAAGTTTAATGTGCCATTTTGATTTAGTCCATTATATTGTCAATATTCTCAATCGTGACTCTTTTAGCTCCATTGGCAATGTACGCAAGTTTTGATTTTTATGATTTTAATATATAAGAGGTGCTGTGTGATAGCTAAAGAGGTGCTGTCTAATCTACTTACTGGAAAAATAACATTGATTGTTGACTGCTTTTTAGTTGCGACAAAACTTTAAAGGACATTTTAAGACTACCGAACATGGTGCTAAATATGCTATTGTTGGTCATGTATTTTAGCGAACCTTTGACTGATGCTGTGTTTATTTTGCTGCTCTTGAATCAAATTGCTCTTTGTTCTGAATCAGGTTCGCCAAGTAAAGCCTGATGTACTCCTTGGTTTATCTGCTGTTGGAGGCTTGTTCTCACATGAGGTACACATAAATTATATAGAGAAAACTCGTGATGTCTTTTATAAAAAGACCTACACATAACTTCATAAATACTAGTTTTGAGGGGCTAAAATTACTAAACGTAAACAATTGAAGGCAAAATATGCAATTTCTCCTTTGATTTTTTTATTTTCAAAATATGTGATGCAAAAATCTAATTGAAAACAAAACTTAATTTGACCTATATAGTATTTTAATTTTGTCAATGTTGCCTTCAGTCATTGTCTGTTATGATTGCAACAACATAGTACAATTAGTGTCACTTTCGCCTTTCCATTAACACATGTTAATACCCCCCATCAAATTATATACTTCAATGTTGTCCGTGGTAAACCATTGAGGGTTAGACCTTTTATGGGAGAACTTGCCATATCAAATAGAGAAGACATCTAGGGGAAAGATTACAGGATGCTTCCTCATGCTTCAAAGGTGGAATGCTCATAGCGATCAACCAGACTAGTACATCTATTATAACTGGATATTTGATCACTTCAACCTGTGGAATTGCTTGCACATGTTTTGGATATCTAAATAGCTTCCATATAATGAAAGAGAGAAGTCAGAAAACCCCTAAAACATTATCTCATGGACTATAGGCATGTTTTCCTTTTTTGGGGTATTAAGAAGAGTACCCACATCATGTCACATTTTGGGGAATTAAGATACAACTAATGAGACCCTTTTAGATGGGAATAAAATCGGCGTTCAACAGAGACATTGAAGGAGAAAGTAACATAAAGGGTTTATTCAGACAAAAATTAAATGGATTTCATTTTTAAAATCTTGAATGTGGTCTAGTAAGTTGTGACAAATCAGGCCAATAAATAGTTTGGATAGACTGTTATTACAATTTACAACAAGTGGTCAAAAACTCAAAGGTATCATGTTGGTAGAGGACTTTATAAGTGAAAGTTGAAAGAACACAACAGCTTAACACTTTTTTTACGTCTATTTAGGTTTAAGTACTCTCAGTGTCTGTCAGTTTGATCACACTCACCAAGTGGAAATATAATGGCTTCCTGTTAATCAATTCAAAGCTGTTTGGCTGCTTTCTTAGTTCCTTTTTAAATGTTTTTATTTCTTTAATCTGTGCATCCTACTCATAATGATTTGCCATTAGAGGCCCTTTATTTTATGCCTTGTCTATTGTTGTGGTACCAACAACAACAACAACAACAACAACAACAAAACCAGTACAATCCCAACTACGTTAGGGTTTTGTACCAATGTTTTGTGGTATCAATGTGATCAATATTATCTCATTTTTAGGTACTCAATGCACTTAAGGAGTCAACCTCTACGAGACCAGCGATCTTTCCAATGTCAAACCCTACAAAAAATGGTATATCGCACACAATAAAAAACGTCCAGAGTTGATTTTAGTTTGTTAATATTGTGTTCTAATCGCTTTTTTTTGGGTTAGCTGAGTGCACACCTGAGGAAGCGTTTGCCATTGTTGGTGACAATGTTATATTTGCAAGTGGAAGCCCATTCAAAGATGTGGATCTTGGTATGCCAGTTTGCTAATAAAGTTTGAACGGGTTGCAACATTTATTGTTATAAAATAGGATGAAACTTAAGGGAGTTAAACAAGAATACATATTAATAGACATCTGTGTGTGTGAACTGCCTGTGAATGTTGTAGGAAATGGACATGTTGGTCACTGCAACCAGGCAAATAACATGTTCCTATTCCCTGGGTGAGCTACCACCTCTTTTAAATACATCATATTTATTTTAAAGCTGTCCCGAAATGTTATCAAACAAGTTGGTGTTTTGTGTTCTAGGATTGGACTTGGCACTCTTCTATCTGGATCTAGGGTCGTCTCAGATGGCATGCTGCAGGCAGCAGCCGAGCGGTACTTCACTCCATCTTATTTAAAAACAATGTTGCATTTAAATTGATTTGTGAATATGATCCCATGATGGGATTTGTTTGGGTTACTTATCTCTGGTCTGGGGGTAGAGATGGGGGTGAGATGGGATGGGAAGTGATAGAGCTGAAAAAGATGTCTCAACATATTGTTTGGTTTAAGAAATGAGCAATGTGAAACATAGAAAACATCACATTATGTATAGTTTTTGTTATAATTAGAAGAAATATAGAAAACATGACGTTTTCTCAACAAAAGAAACATGACATTATGTATAGTTTTTGTTGAACTTCCCTCTTGGCTTGAGTGGTAGGAGGACTACCCTCAAGGATTCTAGATGGAAAGTTCACTCAGGCTCGAACCCGCGTTGACTCTATGCACTTCAATAGGTTGAGAAAGCGTGTATGAACAGATAGTACATTCTAATAGAGTTAGTACAAAAAAGTATAGTTTTTTTATAATTAGAATTATACAGTCACAGTCTAACAATAATAATGTGGAACATATTTCGATTTTAAAAGGTAAAATTGATTTAAAATAAACATTGCTCTCACAAAATACCCCAAATCGGGGAAGGGAAATATGAGGTGTTTGGAGAAGTCAATAGCTCCCTACTTTTCCCCCTTCTTTCCTAACTCATGCTGATCCTACTACACTTTCTTCCCATACCTCCAAATTCTTCCAATCAAACAAGGGCTTAATAGTGAAATCCTTCAAGTATTGGGTTCAAGTTCCACAATTGCCCACCTAGCCCTTCAATCTCCATCTCTTGCCATTAAAGAAAGAAAATTTAGCTTATTTGACTTTAATTGTAGTGTCTGAATGAACTAGTTAAGCAACGACAACAGGACAAATGTGCATTTGAAGAGTCGATTTATTTTTTGGAACAAAAATGAAATTCTTTTTTGAAATGAATGGTTGGATTTATAAAGGAGCCATTTGAAACATATACAACAAAGCCATCCGTGAATATCATTTGGTTGTTGGGTTTCATGATCCCTAACCATCATCTTCAATTACAGCCTAGCTTCGTATATGACAGAGGATGATGTGCAGAAAGGCATAATATATCCTTCAATATCAAGGTATGTATATTTCAGAAAGTGTTTGCCCCTAGTTATGGCATAGTGGAGTATTGTTTATTTGTTTTATCTTATCAGTTTTTTAATCTGTTCTTGGCTCTTGTGATATTCATTCACTACTGTTGTCAATCTTTGGCAGAATACGTGACATAACGAAGGAGGTAGCTGCTGCTGTGATTAAGGAAGCAATTGATGAGGGTCTTGCCGAAGGTTACCAACGTGGAATGGATGGAAAAGAGTTAAACCAACTTAACACGGTATGCAATGGTTTTCTTTTGTTGACAATTCTTTCCCCCAGTCAACTTGTTTCAACTGGTGTTTGAGTGTCTTGTTTCTTTAGTGTATGTTCGGCACAACTAGTGTATCTACTATCTACCAAAAAACACGGGCTTCTACTAGATTTATAGCAGAAATGATCTGCCACACATACATTTATGATTCGGAAACCGTATCCTTTGCTTGAATTGGTGACCGGTGATTCGATGAACATCCAATTGGGTGGAGGAGAATGGGGGAAAGAGATTCACTTGCGTGGGTCCCTCATCAATCCAATGGTTGAGATGGGCCAAGCAGACAAACTAGACAGTAGATACTTGATACCTCTTAGATGCATATTATGGACAAATATAATGGGAGTTAAATTCTAGACCTTTGACACAAAGGACCTTTGGTGCCTCTTCATTCTCTGCAGGAGCAAATAATGGAATATGTGAAGCACAATATGTGGTATCCAGACTACCCTACACTGATTTACAGAAAAGATTAATCATCCAAACCGAATCTTCTTCGCCAAAAGGGCATTGCGTCCGGTTGTGCAAGATTGTCAAAGTTGAAGCATATTGCAGTGACATATCATCGCAGAGGTTAGAGCATTTCACCATCGGTTTCAATTTCCTCTTCTGTAATTTTTATACGTATATGGTATATGTGATTATGTTTTTTTAATATAAGAATTATGGGGATTGGTTATATATACTCCGTATATGAAAAATATAGTACTTCGTATATAATCATTACATGCTCCCTTTCATGGCTTTCATGTTTTACTACACAACAGGAGGGTAAATTCTTATGGGGAGTGCTAGGGGAATTCCACTTAGGATACACCGAATGTACACCAAGACAAAATTAGTCACACTGTGCGTGCATAGATTTTAAGTGTCTGTGTGTGCCTATTTTTGCTTTGGTGTACATTTGGTGTTACCCGAAGTGGAGTTCCCAAGCAGACTTCCAATTCTTATATGCAGATATAAGTAAATTTGGGCCTTATGTGATTCATAAACATTTACTCTATATATGATTTATTTGTTTTATGTAAGGTCAACGTGAACTCACAAGGTGCATATTCATATGTGAAATGTTGGTCAAGTTTTCAAGTCCTATTTTGCTCATATTTTACTCACATCTATCCGCTTATGTGGTGTCTATGGTGCACGTGGTTAAATCTCATCGTGCCCCAATCATAATGCATTTTTTTGATAAGGTAACATTCAATATTCGCAATACATATTTTATTTTTGGTTTGGTCCTTGTTTGCTCAAAAGTTTAGGTTGAAACCAATACAATTAATGGAAAATTCAAACAAGTATCCCATGTTCGGTCCCAATTAATTAGTAAGCGCGTTATGAAGACCATGTGTAGGGTGGTTCAAGCGTGCTTTGTCATGAAACCATGCACGAGAATTAAGAAGTAAACCACTCAGTGAAATGCATCGCGAGGCCAACACATTTTAAACATTTTATGCCAAAAGAGGCAGTGAAGTAGCACATGGGGGAATGTGTGGCCCATTATGCATGGGCATATGACTAAGGGCATCCCAATGCAAGGAGTCTCCAAACTCTTCCAGATTTTGTCACGTTAGAATTTAAGTAGACTTTTCTTCATACTTTCAAAAAAATTACATCAATCTTTACTCCTTCAGATTTTGACACTTCACTTTTTATATTCTATTAACTTTCATTTCTATTTAATTAGTTATCTAATACATAAGTATATTATACACTATCTTTTCTACTAAATTTATTCATAAATTTAATTCATCATTAAGAAAGTCAATAACATAAAGTTATAGAGAAAATTATATAACATTAACACACATAAAACAAAATAAGTGCATCTCATTAAAATCATTCAAGTAAACACACACACACACAATAAAAATTGCATAAAATAGAGTAAAATCATAACAATATATAAATCATAACAATATATAAATACAATAAGTAGACATAATTCACGATTGAGTTTTTTTTACTGTTAGGACTATTGATTTTTGTATTACAAAATAATTGTAACTATTTTTTTCATAAAATAATTATTGTTGATTACATTTTTTTTTGAAAGATGTCTGATTTTTATTGATGAATTGAGCAGGGAGTCTTGAGAGTAAGTATGAGAATTCAAAGACTTATTTTCAAACTTTTATCATTTTTTGCCTACCTCATGTTAGAATATAAATAACTATTCCTGGGCCACAACAACAAGCTTGAGTTTTTAGTTTAGTTGGTTTTTTGACATGGTATCAGAGCCTTGTTGACTAAGAGGTCACGGGTTCGAAACTCGGTGCCACCCAGTTTAAAAAAATTAATTAAGGTTTCACGTGCAAGGCTCGAAAAGGACTATGCCTGCACGTGAGGAAGCGCGTTAGAATATAAATAGCTGTTTCTGGGTAACAATCACAAGCTTGAACTTTTGATTGAGTTGGTTCTTTGACACCTCAATGATAAAATTTGGAGAAGATAGTCTCTAGATTCTCATTTAGACCCTTTCACACTACCATTGGAGATGCCAAGACTTGACGAAGGCTTGAGCGCTTCATTCACGCCCCCGCCCCATAACACTCTAACGCAGTGCTACCAGTCTACCACCCATCATTGCCCCACTTGCGCCCCCTTTGCTACGGACTCACATGCACGCCCTTGGCCACGGACTCACATGCATGCCCTTGTTTCTTTGTGTGCGTGCTTATTGACTTATTGCTTATAAGTAGTTTTAACTTATAAGCTCTTTATAAGTTAAAAATTCTCTTGCGTAGATAAAATGATTTGATGATATGTTAAAGAGCATCCCACATCGAAAAAGTGTGAGGAAATTAATCGGTATATAAGCTCTTGAGTTGAACTAACTAATCGATTGGATTCAATCTTTTAATGTGGTTCAACCCAAGTGTCTTATAGCTTAATCCAGTCGTCCATACCAATCCTAAATTCTATCATGGTATCAGAGCAGGTTTTGGTCCACTCGTTTGTCAAGGTGTTCGTCTAGACGTTCATTCCTAGCGGCCCGTTTGTCTTTAGCCCAGTGTTTCGTATGGAGTATGTACCCAATGGGCTGTGGCCCGTTCAACACGATTGCTCGTCTGGAAGTCCATACCCAACGGCTCGTGGTCATTTAGGTGTTGGCGCTCAAAAAAAAGTCAAGATAATGGGAGTTCATTTGCAAGTGGTCAACCAGTTAGATTCAAAATGGCCCGGTTATCCACTTGAGGGGGAGTGTTAAAGAGCATCCCACATCGAAAAAGTGTGAGGAAATTAATTGGTATATAAGCTCTTGAGTTGAACTAACTAATCGATTGATTTCAATATTTTAATGTGGTTCAGCCCAAGTGTCTTATAGCTCAATCCAGTCGTCCATACCCATCCTAAATTCTATTATGATATATAAGTCATTTGGAGATATTCATAATAGATGAAATATAGTTTTGTAAGTAATCTGGTTAAAACGAAGAAATGAAAAAACTGGATTAAAAATAAGCATGTAAGACTTATTTATTTTTTCTAGCTTATAAGCTCCTTATATGTCAGCTTATAAACACAAAAAACTGACTTACTAGTTAAAAACAACTTATAAGCAGTTTTGACTAGCTTATAAGCACAGATAAACACTACTAAATTTTTTTCAACCATTTACAAAAATTTAAACTTTCACCTCAGCTAATTAAAACTATTGACACCTTCATCACATCGCTTGGTGATCAATTTCCATAGCACATATCTTTCTCGAGTGCTTCCTTGGCGGACTTAAAGTTCCCACCACTTTTTGTGGACCTTCTCCCATGAAAAGTATTTTTGTGTTGTTTTTTTTTGCAAAAGAAAAGGTTATCAAGATGGCAAGCTTTTGTTTGCTAGCTTTATATCTAGATAAAAAAACAATGTATGAATTTTAGGTCCATCATAGCATTTCCATTTTACTCACATTCACCTCCATACGAGATCTACATTACACTCCATCAAGCCTTTGTGAAATCTCGTCGTAACACATGACCGGACTCACTAACTTAACAAATTTGGTAGAGAGACATTAAATGGATCGAATATTGTATTGTTATATTTGCATCCGTTTCATTTTATTAACTATTGAATTTCGATATAGATCTTGACATGTACTTAAAATCAATATAGTATCGGTGTCCACCAGATACCGGTCACATAGCAGATATTCAGTTCTAATTTTTTAAAGTGAAATTGAACTCTAGAGTATATTGATATTTTGTATCATTATTCATTTATAATTTGATCATATATCAGATATCCTTTTTCTATATAAACTTTATGTATTTTAAAAAGTTACACAGGACACACATATTTGTATGTGCCTCCATGTATGCTTTAAGGATTAAGCTATGTATAAAAATGTAAAAATGTCAGAGCATAATTTAAGATGGAAACAGACACGCAACAAATAAAAATGAAAAATAAAAAAAAATGGTCTCACACTCTCACTCTCACTTTTATAACCAAAAAAAGAAACCAACTAGTAATTATAATTTAAATTTTCGTGTACGTGAACTAATTTTTAAAAATAGAAAAAATAATTTTTTTCTCGTATATATCAATCACAATGTAGATAATATATACTTATTTCGTCCCGAATTAAATTGTTTGTTTACTATGTCAAATTTTATTCACTTTCTTTCTTTATTTCATTAAACATTTGATAAAATAATATAGTCATTTCACCACTAATTTAGTAAATATTTTGATGTAATTTTAAAATATATAATTTTTATTTTTATTTATATGTCGTTTTTCATATAAAATTATTTGAAAATAATTTGAGTTAAATATCATAAATCAAAATAGACGATTTAAATTAGGAAGGAGAGAGAGTACAATAAAGGAATAAACGGTTAATCTAATGAATGCATATCTAGATTCGATACAAGATTATTGAATCCTTTTACAAATCAAATATCTTTAATCAAGTACGGATAATATCTCTTGTATTCGGATTTAGATGTTGTTTAATAGGGAGTAACTTTTTTCATTTTACATAGGATTTTGAAAAAAAACTTTACCCTCTCCGTCTCCGACATCCCAATTCCAAGGAGTTTTTAGGGTGTTCTGAATTTTTCTCGTATAAGACTCTCTTTTAGATGTTTCAATTTTTTCCATTTTTCCCATATTTTTATCTTTATTCTTTTTATTTTATTTTTGAACTTACTAAAAACATTATTCTAGAAAACGAAAACTTAAAATGTTTAATTTGAGATAGATGAAGTCTATCTTAATTTTTTTTATTTCAAACACAAAGAGTTTGAATTTTTAAAAACATTATAAAAATTTTAAAAGAAATTAAAAAAGAATCCTTTTGAAAAGGAACAAAGAGATAAAAAAAATAAAGTATTAAGCGTAAAATAAGAAATGTGCACGTGTGCCTCCGATAATTTAGAAAATAAGGACCAATGTCTCTTTTTCACGGGAAAAGGGCCGAAAAATGATCAAAGTGGGTGTAACTATGTGAGTGTAACGTTTTAAAACTACAAAGATTTTAAAAATAAGTTTTGATTTAAAAAAGAGAGAGTATGGGTGTTCATTTTTAAAAAAAAAGGAGCTATTTGGCCTTGGTACCGAACGAGACAACTTTTGTCTCTAGAATCACATTTGACTATTTGAGCACACCGTCCAAAAAAACGTAATTTCCCTCCGCCCGCCATTTCATCCATCCATTATTAATAACGAAGTCTCGCCGCCTTCGGCCGTCGCGTCTCCCGCTTTCTCCTCGCCTTTCGTTTCCTTCTCGCGCGGTCAAAACTGAGCTATGGAGAGTTTGATAGGACTGGTCAATCGAATCCAGAGAGCTTGTACTGATCTCGGCGACTACGGCGGCGACGGCAACACCGGCGACGCTTTCTCCTCTCTTTGGGATGCTCTTCCCTCCGTCGCCGTCGTCGGTGGCCAGGTCAGTCAAAATCCAACCCTCAACTTCCAGTTCCCCGCTCTATTTCGACATTTCATATGCTTTTGGTTTATATCAAGCCAGAAGTTCCGAAGCAATTTGATCTTACTGCATGTTTCTCTCCCTAATTTAGTGTTTATGCCCGATATTTAATGGTGATGAATATCTTTTTTTCTCCTGGCGGAAATTCAGAGCTCTGGAAAATCATCTGTGTTGGAAAGCTTTGTTGGGAGAGATTTTCTTCCTCGAGGATCTGGTGAGGTCTTTTGATCACGTTCTGGCTATACACGGAGTGTGTATTTTTCCATGGGAGGCCTCTGTACTTTATACTATTGATTTTTGCTTGTTTTGACTTTTTAGGGATTGTTACAAGACGGCCATTGGTGCTGCAGCTGCATAAGACTGATGAAGGAGAGGAGGAATATGCTGAATTTGCTCATTTGCCGCAAAGGAGATTCAAAGATTTCTGTATGTGATGTACTCTCTCTTGTCTTATTTATCTCAATCTCATACTTTTACTTCTATATACTCCTTGATTTTTTTTTGAAACACTCACTACCTATTTAATCTTGCCAAATTTTATTTCTATGAACATTGTTATTTACTCCGTATAAACTTGCCAAATTTTTGCCCACTGTGTGAAAACTCAAAAAGCACCGAATCGAGCGCTTTCAAGTTTAATCACATTCTCTTAGAAAAGATGTGTATGCATAATTGTAAATGGTGTAGACGTTGCTTCTTGTTGGCTTTATAACATTTATGAGATTGTCTTCAGAACCAAACATTCAATTTTGACATACATGTTTTGCTTTCAGCCCTTGTTCGCAAGGAAATTCAGGATGAAACTGACAGAATCACTGGGAAGACTAAGCAAATATCTCCGGTTCCTATCCACCTCAGCATCTACTCCCCCTATGGTAAAATACCCATTCTTTTCTTAGTTTGGAAGTAAAAAAGAAGAGATCCTAAAAATGAAGAATGCATGTTTACTTGAGTTTCCTCGCCAGATGGGGTTCCTTTCTTTCTTGGCAACTCAATATAGCTTTATCCCTAAACTTGTTGCTGGTTTGCTTTTGCAGTTGTCAACCTCACCCTAATTGATTTGCCTGGTTTGACAAAAGTTGCTGTCGGTATGCTCTAAATCTTGACAACAGCTTAACTCTTGTGAATCTTATGATTTGACTTCAAATTTTTCCAATATAAATCATAACTGTGCAATTGCAGAGGGGCAACCTGAAAGTGTAGTCCAAGACATTGAAGACATGGTCCGGTCCTATGTGGGGAAGGTCATCTCAGATCATTCTTTTTTTACCGGCATTGAATTCAAATTCTTTTAAATTATAAAGTAGTTACTCCATTGTTCTACAATCTGTGTTTTCTTTGTACTTTTATGGTTTCCATTTTCCATTGATCATTGATTCATTTGTATTAATGTATAGTCTTGCATGGATATAAGTTACTTAACTTTGTGTCATTTCTGGTGTTTTGACTCATTATATGTTCCGAATCCTTGTTTGTAGCCCAACAGCATCATACTTGCTATATCTCCAGCTAATCAGGATATTGCCACATCAGATGCAATTAAACTTTCAAGAGAAGTGGACCCTTCAGGTATATATTTTCTATAAATGTTCTTGATAAATAATCTATGGCTTAGCAGTTGGGATGGCATGCCTCCACAATACGAACACAATATCATATTTGATATAACTTTGTTCTAATAAAGAATGCAGCAACATATGTGGCAAAAATTTAGAACAAGCATGAGTAAGAAGAAAATGCCAAAAAGTTAGTAAAAAGCATAACTCCTATTAATATCTCAAATTTGGGGGAGGATGGAGGAGATGAAGAGTTTGGGGGAGTGTGTCAGTGTGTGTGTGTGTGTAGTTCCTTTACTTCCTTCTCCTTCCCTACTAAACTCCCCCACCAAGCACAACACTTCTCTACATTGATCCCTTTCCCTCCAACCAAATAAGGTCTAAGAGTGGCATACCATTGGAAAGGCACCAGACATCTTATACAACACTTTGTACAATAGTGTACCTCTCTGAATTATGGTTTGATTTTTCTAATTAATATTTCACGAGCCTTGTCCATGTTTCTGCATAATCTTTATTTGATGAATCTTGCAGGTGAGCGAACCTTTGGCGTCCTAACAAAGTTAGACTTGATGGACAAGGGAACTAATGCATTGGATGTAAGCTCTCTCTCTCTATCATCGATTGTCCCATTCTTATTATATCTTTTCTCCATTCATATATCTATCTAAACACTCTTTCTGGTGGGATAATATCCCCCAATGTTAATAATTTTCCCTCCAATATTTATATTGTGGCTTGAAACGTTGAGGATAAGAGGTGGATATGATGATAAATGTTATCACCTTCCTTTTACTTCCATAGTTCCAACTTCCATCCCCAATATCCCACTTACATTTCCAAGTGCATATTTTTGGGGTCATTACTCATTAGGTATAATACCCTCCCTAGTTTGCTCTCACTGTGGGTACCCTCACTCCATCGGTATTTTTCTCATTTCTAAGGTTCTAGAAGGAAGATCTTACCGGTTGCAACATCCTTGGGTGGGTATCGTTAACCGTTCACAAGCTGATATAAACAAAAACCTGGACATGATTGCGGCACGAAGAAGGGAGCGTGAATATTTTGCCACAAGCCCTGACTATGGCCACCTTGCCAGTAAAATGGGTTCAGAGTATCTGGCAAAGCTTCTCTCAAGGGTATATGTTCTTCCATCTCTATAAACTCCCACACATGGCACAAAGTGTAGAAGGGATAGGATAACCTTATATAAATGAAGTATAATATCTTAATTTCAGCACTTGGAGTCTGTAATAAGGGCAAGAATACCAAGTATCACTTCTTTAATCAATAAAAGCATTGAGGAACTTGAATCAGAGTTGGACCACCTTGGAAGGCCTATTGCAGCTGATGCTGGGGTGAGTTTCTCTTCTCTCCTTTGCCATCGTCACACACTATAATAGTATAATATATTGTCCCTGAAAAAGTGTCATGTTTCAAAAATAGTTTTATCTCCAAAAAACGAATCCGGTTTCAATCAAAGAAGTGACTAGTGAGTTTTCATTAAGTTTTATGTAATCTTTCCAAAAAAACAGGCAGTGTTCCAAATAATTTAGTTATGCTAATTTTTGTTTGACTAACTAACAAGTTAAAAAATATACCAAGAATGATGGATGACTTAAAGGAGTAGTACTTTACCAAATTTAATTGTAATTATATATATATATATATATATATATATATATATATATATATATATATATATATATATATATATATATATATATAATGCAGAGTAACTCTTTTGGCAAATTCCTTTGTGGATCTAAGGTCCATACTCATTTTATGGACCTTAGTGCATTTGTAGCATAAAAGAAGTGGGCCTTTTGCAAAACAAAAAATATCCACATGTAATTATGTAAGCTCATGAAAAATGTGAGAAGGTGCACATTTTAAATGTGGACCTTGGGACCACGTAAGCATCACTCAACTCTTTTCTGGAACATATGGATTGTGGAGTATCATTAGCTGTCTTGTGAATGAATGGTTTTTTTATGAAAAAAAATCAGGCTCAACTGTACAGTATCTTGGAACTTTGCCGTGCTTTTGACAAGATATTTAAGGAGCATCTTGATGGAGGGTATGCAATTCAAAGCCCTCCCCTTACTGCACACACACAATGAACTAGGCTTCAAAACCACTATTCATTATTCACCCATGCTTTGACTTGCTAGATGATTTGAATCCATTATTGATTAATGTTTAAAATTTGTTGTTTACACAAGCCGACCAGGTGGGGATTTAATCTACAGGGTATTTGACCATCAACTTCCTGCTGCTTTGAGAAAACTTCCATTTGATCGCCACCTATCTATACAGAATGTAAGGAAAGTTGTATCGGAGGCAGATGGTTACCAACCACATTTGATTGCCCCTGAGCAAGGTTATAGACGTCTCATTGAGGGAGCTTTAAATTATTTCACAGGACCAGCTGAAGCTTCTGTGGATGCAGTAAGTACTCTGTATCAAGTTGTATTTTATTGTGTAAAGATGAGTCTAAACCAACCCAAAAATATACTATATGGTTTACGTTACAACCCATTAGCTAAAGATGGGTTGGACAATTACGTGAGTGAAAAAGTGGACCGAAACCAATGCAAAAATGGGGGCTTGCTGTAACCATTGATTGGTGGGTGGCCCACAAACTACACACAGTCCACACTCTAATTGGTTCATAATATCTCTTGTTTGTGCTCGTGCCTAGTCAAAGAGGGCATTAATTAAAGTATCACAATTTCACTTAAGTAATGCTCATGTCCAGTCAAAGTGGGCATAACAAATTGGGACGGTGGGAGTGTTAGCCTTGCCTATCAGGGAGTACCTTTTTTTTTGTATAAAACGTATACATGTACCATGTATTCATGAGCTCTAAATATCAGGTTCACATGGTCCTGAAGGAACTCGTAAGGAAGTCAATGGTAGAATGTGAGGTAAATATTTTGTTGATAAGAAAGACATTTTTTCCTAGTCAGCTCCTTTTACGTGATGTCTATTTACAATCCTAATTAACTGGTTCTAATGAAATAGGAGTTGAAGAGGTTTCCCAGTCTTCAATCAGCAATAGTTGCAGCTTCAAATGAAGCTTTAGAAAAGTTCAGAGAGGAAAGCAAGAAGACAGTTGTTAGACTAGTGGAAATGGAAGCTTCATACCTAACAGTGGATTTCTTCCGGAAGCTTCCACAAGAAATGGAGAAACCTGGAAACCCGTCCCCCACTACTAGTGAAGCAGCAGTAGACCGGTATTCCGAGGGACATTTCCGGAGGATAGGGTCAAACGTGTCATCTTATGTTAACATGGTATCTAACACACTCAGGAACACTATTCCTAAAGCCGTGGTGTGCTGCCAAGTTAAAGAGGCCAAACAGTCTTTGCTAAACCACTTCTACATACAGATTGGGAAGAAAGAGGTCAGTTGCTCTATACCATTTCTTTATATGATTTGGCATTCAAATATTGATATCCGTGATTGAACAAGTCAGTGCCGTTTGGTAGACATTTATGGATTGGTCAGTTTCTTTACCGGAATTCGAACATATTTCAGTCCAAACTTAGAGGGCGTTTGGGTGTGCTTTATTTTTATGAATAGTGATTATTTTGTCAATAGAACTTAGAAGCATCTCATAGGTGCCCTAACTGAATCCAAGCAAAAGATGAGAATTACTCTACATTTTCAAAATCAGTCCCAAACACCCTCCAAAACTGGCTCTTGTCTATTAGATTTGCATACGTTTTTCATATTGAAACATAAAAAACGTGGCAGGGTGAGAGACTAGGAGAAATGCTAGACGAAGACCCCTCATTGATGGAGAGAAGAAAACAAAGTGCGAAGAGGCTCGAACTGTACAAGAAAGCAAGGGATGAGGTTGAATCTATATCGTGGGCTCGATGAATCGCCCATATTGATCAAGTGCATTTATGTATATCATATGTATAGAGTTATAACAGCCTCTATACTTCATCATAGGGGTATTTATTTCATAATAGAGGTAAGGTGTGCCTACATCTACCCTAGCTTCTACCCTAGCTTCCAGACCCTAGTTTTGTAGGATTTTACTGGATTTGTTGTATGTGTAGAGTTATTGCTTTTGTTAGATGTCTTATATGATTTTCTTGATCATAATAATGTACGTAAAATGTGTTGGTTGTAAATAATCTTACTTTTGAAACTGTGTACAAAAGTAACAGACAAACAAACGGTCTTCATTGTTAAAACAATCTCATAAAAGATTTTGGTTGATTGTGTAAAACTCTTTCTAATGGGATGTGCTTGAGCCTATTTTATTTGGGTGCAAATAACATTTTGGGATTTTAGTTTATTTGGTTGTAATATTTCTTTCTTTTTATTACGGAGTACGAGTGATAAAATTTTCTTTCTTTACAAAAGGGAAGAAATTTTTTTGAATAGTTTATTATTTAGTTGTAATATCACTTTTATAATGTATTTTTTTCTAATACTATGAATGAGAGTTTTCAAAATACAACTTTTCTCTCTATATTTTATTCGTAAGTGCGATTTCTAAATAAAGAATATCAAAGCTTGAAAAAGTGGTTTTAATTGAATTGAGAGACCGAGACGGGGGGCTTCCTCTTCGATGCTGTTCTTCGATTGAGCGAGGGAATCAAACGGAGCACGGCTGACGGCGAACGGAGAGCCCTCGCCGGACAGTGACGGTCGCGAACGGGAAGCTGAATTTCGTTCTCTGCTTCCAATCCGATAGCATCTGTGCTAATTTGGCTGTACGGTTTTTCCCGTACAGCCTGTTGTAGGATATAATTTGCCTTCTGCGCTGGCGCGAAACTGAGGAAAGAGAGTGGAGAAGAAGACGATTACTTCACCGGATTCCCCAAAAGTTTCTCATCGATTCTCCAGCCTCCAGGTCGGATTTCTTCCATTTTTTTTCATCTCTTTTGAACAACTGAATTGGTTCAGCGATTCCTACAAGTTTGCTGTGAAATTTTCAGAAATTTATTTCTATTCACAGGAAACAATTCTTGGCGGGTATTCCCCTTTTTTGTTTGTTTAATATTCTGAAATTTATTTCTCCGTAAATTGTTTAATGAAGTAGAAATTCTTGAAATTCATTACATTGTGAAGGCTCCGTTTCACATTAGCTTCAGCAATTGAAAATTCTATCTAATGATAACTTTTAGTGGTTCCAAAGTTAATCTTCATCTTTAAGAGAACTGTTACTCCTCAAAAGGTTAAGCTAATCACAAATGTTGTGGATAAGAGAAGCCTAAGTAAAACCATTGGTTTTTATTTTGAGATCTGTATCTTAATTAATTATGCATTCTATTGGGTATGACACTGGATTTTTGGATTCATGTATCTAATCAAGACTGGGTTGTGGAGGTCTTAAAAAAGTGGAGTATTTTCTTTTATTTCTTCTGTCGGGTGGTGTTTCGAGCCCTGATAAGGGTGATTCGGGTAGGTGGAAGGCCGGTAGGGAGAAGAGAATGAAGAATGGAAAATTGTTTTCACTCAACTCAACTAAACCTTGGGACGCATTGGATTCGTCCAATTGTATAGGTTTATTCCCTTGGCATGGATTGCTCGAAGATACAGTGACAATGGAAGATCCTCATTCCGTCGATAGTCCTCGGAGGATCCTCAGTTTTACGAAAAATAGGAAGGTAACTGTTGTCTTCCCAGATTCAAACGAAAAGGCTTCAGAAGTTGCTATTCCTGGGGATCATGGACCCAATCCTTCTGAAGTTTATGGATTTGTGGGGTCTATTTCGACCGTCGTCGCCACAGGTTCATTTCTGTTCCTCTTCCTTTTGTGCCTTGGTTGTGATCTGCACATATTGCTTCCTCTGTGCATTCACTAACATACTGTCATCTGGTCAAAGGTGAGTTTTGGAATGTGTGTTTTTAGGAATATTGTGGATGTGTTATAAGAGAATCAATATTTGATTTATCAATTACACACTTAATCTTGTGACTGGCCACCATGTAATTTGCTATACTCCTAATTCACTTGAAAATGTGTGAAAATCATTCAAATAAGGAATTTGATTATTTGAGGCATTGGATGGGTGATCTATGTATATGTTTATTGTTTTACTCTTAGCCTCTTACCCTTACATATATTTTTCCTTTTTTTCTTTGTGGTTATTTTTATATATTGTCTTTGGCAATTTCCAAGATTTGTCATATGTGGCAATGGTGATTATGAGATTCAGGAACTTTAATGGCAATTATAATGGCATTCCTCTCTGGATAAACTCATTTGATTTTTTGCTTGTTATCTGATCTACTTTATTTTTTTCCTTTGCACAGTTATCTTTTTTGTGTGGGCATATGTGCCAGAGAAATGGTTGCATTCAATAGGGATCTTTTACTATCCAAGCAGGTGAATATGATTGAAACTTGATGATGTTTAGGATGTCAGCAATTCTCTCTATTTATGCACAACATGCATTTTCGTACTTCAGTTAACAAAAGGTTTGGCGAAATGTCTCAGGCCTAGGTGTACCTTAATTACCTTGGCATTTAAGGGAAGGCAATCATTATCATTATCAATTCATCATCACCTATTTGCCTTTTTTTGTTGAAAGAACACCTTATTCGTATTTATTTTGGGGTCAATGACAAAAAATTATGGTGTTGAAGTGTCATTTAGTGCGTAAATAATACCCTGCAAACATTAAGAATCTGTGGTAAGGACTATTTGGTTGAGCTGTTGAGCCCGAGATGTCTAAATAGTCTAAAAGGGAAAATATTGGGTTTAGAAACATGGATGTATGTTTGTAGAGGATGGAAATATTTGTCTTAACTCCTTAAAAGAGAAAATAAAGTAAGCATTTGTCCACTGTGAAATAAGAGTGATATCTTTTAATTGTCTGTAAAAGCGTGTTTATTAGCATTCATGCTTCATCCTTTGCAGGTACTGGGCATTGGCTGTGCCAGCCTATGTGATGATGACCATAGTTCTAGCCATTACATTTTACATTGGTCTCAACTTCATGGCCACCCCTCCTCCAACTTCTTTCACCACCATGTTTGGTAAATTTCTATCTTTAAACATTTTAGTTAGGAGAGATGCAAGACGCTTGCGGTAGTGGGCACGAGAAGGGGTAGAGGTAGTCACAGGAAGAGTTAGAAAGAGGTGTGTAGACCTTGGTAGACCTTTGGGCCTTAGTTTGTACCTTGGTAGGATTAGAGTACCTTGGTAGACCTATGGGCCTTAGTTTGTACTTTATGATGGTGTGTTTTTTGCCTTAGTCTATAGCTTGGGCATGGCGTGCTTTCTGTGTTTTGGGTCTTGTTGCTAGTTTCGGTATGTGTGTGTCTTGTGTCTGTGCTCTTGCTTTGTTTGTGCTAATGCATTTTCCTTTTTCCGTACTCTTGTGTTCGAGGCGGGTTCTCATGGAAACAACCTACTCTACACACATCCTCCACATACCCTACTTTTCGTGGGATTTTACTGGGTTGTTGTAAACAGTTTTGCTGGGTTGGATGGCAAAGTCTCTATCTTGATCTGTATTCGAGAGTTTATTACAAAAGTTTAAGAGTAACATCATAAGTGTTTATACAGTATAGACTAAGCCCTCTAAGGGTTTCAATCCAAACTGCCCCTTAATGGCGTGTTTGGTACAAAAGGTCCACTTTTTCCCAAAGACAAATTTCTCCCATGTTTTGTAAGGGTCTTCACTTTTTTCTTTGAAATCTTTTTTCTCTGTAACATAGTTGTGAAAAGCACGACTGAGGTGCGATGCGCACGAAGCGCGGGGGTTTGTGCATCAAGCTTTGTGATGCGGGCGACGTACAGGAGGCACGCGGATAATTGTGCATCATCACATCATGCGGTGCGATCTGAGGCGCCACAAGGCGCGCATCACGTACACCTCTTTAAATTTTAATTTTTTTCTTTAATTTTTTATCTATTAGTGACAATTGGTTGCTGTCGGAAAGATGTCGCCTAGAGTAATCGACCGCTGGTCGAAGTAGACGATGTTTTTTTAGGAGCCGACCCGATAAGACCCAGATTTCATTTATTTTTAAAAACCCCTAGAACTCCATCACTTGTCGACTTGGACTACGTTGAAGTCACAGTCCAGATTCGAAGCCCCTCTTTATTTATTTATTTAATTATTTTTTATTTTTAACTTCAATTGCTTTTGATTTTTTTATGCATTTGACGCTTGTTAAAAAAACTGAAATTAAATTTACTACGGAGTATTTATTTCAGTTTTTTATTTATCTTGCAGTTCTGCTTTGAAATTAAATTTACTATTTATTTGTCGGGTTTGAGAATAAAAATTGATGTAGTATACTAGTATTTGATATTTGAGAATAAGGTTAGTAAGTTAGTCGCTCCTTTTATTATTTGTTTTCACAATATTTTTTCACTTTTTTGTGAGGTTTCCACCCTTTTTACCTTTTTTTGTATTTATATCTTGTACACTCTTTCAAGTTTCAAGAATGTAAGAATCTCTAAATTCTGGTGTCTAATGATCCCGGATGAAAGTATGTTTCAAGGGTCACAAAAACAAATAGCAATGACACCATTTGCCTAATTTGTAATAAAATCCATGAAGTCTATACTTTGATTCTTAGTTGCTTTCTAAAGTTTTTGTATGCTTTTCAACATTTTATATGTACTATTACTCTTTTAGAGATACTATGCTACTTATGCCTCAATGTGCGCATTGTGTTCGTGATGCGCGCGCATCAATAGCGCATCGCGCATCGAGGCACTAGAGCCCCTTTGTGCATCGGTGCGCATCGCGCCTTAAATAACTATGCTCTGTAAAGTGAGGAACAACTCTTCTCTTGTCACCAAGGTATTGGTTTTTTTCTATGCCAAGTAGGAAGAGATAGGAGAATGATTTGGACAAATGCCCTCTACCCAATATCTTTTTGACTGTACACTTCCTTTCCATTAAGGAATAATTATGTAGTTCATAATATTTCTCTCTGCCCTTGACACTACTTTCCCTGGGCTCTTATTGGGTTTGTTTGTTTACAATGTTTCTCTCTTCTACACGTATTTCAATCATTTTCTTTAAATTCCAATTGATTCCATTCCCATCAACTAAGGGCTCATTTGGTGAGCAAAGTAGGGTTGATACAAGGAATGGTATGAGTTCCAAAAATCTAAAATAATGATTGTTTCTGAACACCTGATTGATATCTCCCAAAACCCTATGGTATCAAAAGATCCCATTTGGGAGGGTTTGTGATATCAGAAGATATCAAATCCTTACCCTGTTTAAGACTTCGCCAAACATTCGAAAAGAGTTCTGATATTAGGATATATCAAATCCGAACCTTGTTTAGACTTCAAAACACACACTTAAATATCTCTTGTGCCCACCAAACGAGACCTAATCTTTAGAATATGAAACCCTTTCATCCCTGCTTCCCACTCAATTTATCATCTATTCATTTCCGTATACCAAACGAGTTTTGTTAATGTTTGAGTCTTGCCTTGGATTTGTAGGGAGGTCTGTGATTTTATATGCTTTTACTTGTTAGTATGTATGTGTGGCTACTGTGGTATAGTGGATTTCATAAACAGGTTATGTGGTCCTATGTTGCAGATGAATTCAGCAGAGAACCATTGTTGAGCCGTGCTTTTACAGGCGATGATGGAGACGATGAGCGTCCCATTGACCCGATCTCTGATATCAGCATTGACCAAATAAATGAAATTATGTTTGGAAATTTTGAATAATTTTTTTTGCTAGACTGCAGAGGAACCAAAACTAGTGTATGAAGTTACAAATATTACCTTTGTGTCAGAGTATTCGTCGGGTCTAATTTTTGAGACAAAGTGAGCTAACTTTGATTATCAAGTAAATGTAAATTCCATCGTACTTTCGAAAAAACTATCGTTGTGTTAATATGCAAGTTTGTTTTTGTTTAATTGGTGGTATTGTGTTTACTTTGTTAGTTTATTTTGTTAGTGCATATGAATGTTTTTGGGCTGTGGTCTCTTGGAAATTGATTTTCTACTTTCGAATAAGGATAAAGTATGCGTACATGTAAGCTTCCCAAACCTTAGTTTTGTGAAATTTTGTTGGAGTTGTAATTTTTGTTTAATTAATGATTAAAGTTTGATCTAATTTAACTAAAAAAACAAACTAGATGACTACTTTGTGGAAGATGAACTTGTCCGATCTAATTAATGATTAAAGTTCGATCTAATTTAACTTCGAGTAATATTTTTGTTGAAATGCTTAAAATTGTGGAAGATGAACTTGTGGCATCAAATTTTAGATGTTATTTTATGATATTACTACCTCCGTCCCATTTTAAATTGTCTGTTTGTCTTTTTTCTCCGTCCTAAAATAAGTTGCATGTTAGTTGTTTTCGTAAACTTTTAAAAATAAAATACCTAAACTACTTCTAAAATAAGTCAATCTTTTCCATATTATATTCTCATTCACCATCATCCCTTCTAAAAAGTATTGATAATTTCAAAAAATTAACTCTATTTTTAATTTTCTTTAAATATGTCTAAAAGTCAAAATGGGCGATTTAAAACGGGACGGGGGTTAACTCTTAGACAATCTAATACGAGTGCATTTAGAAAGCCTCTTTTACAAATACACCACTTATTTTCATACGAATATACGTCATTTCATTTTCAATTTTGTGGATATACTTCCTCCTAGAGATGAGCATGTACTAAATTGATCTAGAGAAATTTCTATTAAAATCCAAGAAAATCAAACCAAGAAATATCGAACCGGAAAAAATACCGAAAGAACTCGAACCAAACCAAACTGAATGGTTGATTCGATATTTGGAAGTGGTATGAGGTAACTTCCTATACCGAAATTTTTAAACTGAACATACATACTAATATATTATAAATATACTCCGCAATATTATTTTATATTCCTTCATTAAATACTAATTTTATTTAAAAAAATTGATTCAAATTTTATTACGTGTACATTGTATTTTTATTCGAGTTTTAAGTTTTTTTGTAGATGATTTAAGAATATTAACAAGCGTTTTGAATCTTATTTTGTTATCATTCATTCTCTTTAATTTATGAACTATGAACTATGTTTCATAATCATTTATTGAATTTAATTATTTATTCTTCATTTTTTATGTTCCCTTATTTAAATGCATTTTTCTTAAAAAAAATAAAATGGTTGTTACATTTTAAAATATTAATTAGGTATGTATGCATTTATACCAATTTGTATTGGAATAAATTCATATTAATTATCCAATTTCAATTCATTTTTGGCAATACCACTTCCAAATCTACATATTTTTGTGCTACCAAACAGTAGAATAAATAGAAATATTATCTCCAATTTTAATTCCATAGTTTGAATTCCGCATACCAAACGGAGCCTAAAAGAAAACAAGAAGCTCTTCAGTTTAAATAAGTAGAGAATTTAGAAGCCCGTTATTCATAGGCATTAAAAACACTACTTAACCTTGTAGTAACAAACCATACAGTTTGTGATGAGAAAATCATTCCCAATTTGAGCTTTAGTTCTCTCTGGCGATAGTCAACACCAATTAGCATTATATTATATTCGGCTAAAATCCACAACCAATCATCCAACTTTATGAATTGTGTATGATTGGTCCTTTAAGTTTTTAAAAGTCTATAAATAGTCCTTCAAGTATTCATGAACCCTCCACATGCAGTCCTTCAAGTTTTAGAAATCCATTAGTCCTTCAAGTATTCATCAACCCTCCAAATATAATTTTTTCACAGTACACGTTAAAAGATAAACAGATTACTAGCTTTGTATATATAATACGAAGTACTTGTACCTATACGTAAGTGATTGTTTTTTTACGTATATGGAATTAACGAGTTTCTACAATTCCAATCAAAGTTTTGTGTTCTTTACTACACAAATTGAACCTCTTTGAAAGTAAAATTATCCCCAATTGCAAGTCGGAAGTGCGGACTCAGTGCGGCGGGGACCTATTGCAGGTCGGAAGTTGCATCTGGCCCCGAGGCGGAAGTTATATATATGGAGATAGTTATATATATGGAGCTAGTTCCATCTGCCACCCATTGCAAGTCGGAAGTTATATATATTGAGCTTGTACTCCATTTAGCTTTTAATGTGTACCGTAAAAGGGACTACATTGGGACAGTCGATAAATACTTGAAGGAGTACTGATGGACTGTTAAAACTTGAAGGACTGCATTTCAAGGTTGTTGAATACTTAAAGGACTATTTAAAGATTGTCGAAACTTAAAGACCAATCGTGCACAGCTCACAACAACATTAAAGGACCAATGGTGGATTTTAGCCTACTATATCGTAATAAACTGGAAAAATGGTTTAATTACTTGGCATGCAAAACTTAAGACTATTATTGTGCAACAAATATTGTGTTACTGCAGTGTGTTGTTGTTCTATAATAATAATAATAAAACATTAAAGCCCATACTGACATTTATGCATAGCAATGGGACTCGTCTGGCCTCCCGCGTGTCTTCAGCTTTGATACTCCATACCTTCAACAATAGTCACAACAAAAACAACTCATTAGAATCCCACAAGAATAGAGTCTCGGGAGGGCGCGAAAGTAGAGCTTCAACAATAGTCACATTGCATAAATCTATAATATCAAAGAAGCTAAGTGTGTGAAATAGCATAGTCGGAACTCGGAACAATGACCTCAAACTGCAAATTCAACACTTCATCTCTGCTGTTGCTAACCAAAACAAATATGTTCTGTTCATAAAAGATCAAAAGCTTCGCCATCATCATCCTTCCAAACAAGGATTTGCGGGCATTAGTAGTTTTGGGATCAACAATATGTATCATCACAAATCCCGGGCATACAAATTTTCGTGTTGGGTTTGTTCTTCATCTCAAATCTTCATTTCCAAAATTTTATTTTATGATTAAAAAATGCTACATACAAGCCATGTATATACAAAACATGAAGTTATAGCAACGATAATCACACTAACAATATTCAAGCAAGTTAACCATATTCTAGCAAAAATCAAGGAATAATTGACAAAATGAGCAACTAAAGAGAATAAAACCCGGATGATTGCCTTTTTATGAAGATTCTAGTAATGAAACTAACAACTTTCTCCTTGTGTGACAAACTTATGATTGTTACCATGTATTATATAACATCAAAATTATAATTGCAAAGCGAATAGATAACACATCACACATGAACTGGAGTATACCTTCATTCCTTAGCATGCAACAGGATCCACCTCAAGTTTGCTCTTCCCAGCCTTAGTGATGTTCCTAGCAGTAGCACCTGGAGCAGTGTTTGCACCCCTATCGCCTTGATTTCCCGAAAATCTCTTTTTCAGTGCTTCAACCTCTTCATCTTTCAGTTCCTTAAAAAGCGGCCTTGGGGTTCCAATTTGATGCCCCACAGGTATGACGTTCCAGGGCATCTGAATCTCACCTCTTTCATCCAAAAGTGATGAAATTTCAGCCATTGGTAAATCTAACTGTCTCAACACCTCTATAGTGAATGATGGCATGAATGGTTCAAGCAAGTATGCAAGAATGCCAACGACTCCTGCTAACGTCTTGACAACAACACCACATCTTAGACTGTTTTCTTTATACAGTTCCCAAACTTTATTTCCCTGAAAGTATTGGTTTCCCGCCTGCGAAATCTTCATTGCAACTTCTAGACCCTTCTTCAGCTTACCCTTTTCCATCGCCTCCAAATACTCATGAACGAAGACATCAATCTTTGAACTTAAACTCAGATCTACCTCCTCTATCTCAGCTTCCAGAAGATCAGGAATAACAGAATCGTAGCCCTTCCCAGGTGGTTTAGCAATAAAAGTCAATACACGATTGATAAGATTGCCCACATTATCTGCCAACTCATGGTTTAGTTTCGCTTGCAAGTCATCCCAGGAAAACATGGTGTCAGATACCTCGGGTCGAATGTTATCAAGTAATATCTCCACACTTCTACAGGAATACCCGAAGCTAAACCATGAGTTACGAAACACATACCAAAAACACCAACACCATTGCTCTTAGAGAATTTATCTGTTCCATACAGTAAAAACTGTGTCGCATGGATAGAGGTAGTAAGAGTCCAATTTTCTCGAGTGCCAATCAACATTGATGGGAAAAGAACAGTGTGGAATGGGACATTATCTTTGCCCATAAATTGATGCAATTCAACTTTGTCTGGGTTTTTCCACCAGAACTCCCAGTCCGATGTGTGGCACTTGGTGATCGACACATACCCAAGAGGGGCATCAAACCAAACATACAATACCTTGTCACTAAAATCTCGGGTAATGCACTTCGGCTCAAGAGGTTTATCAGCACCATCGCCATCAATCAGTTTCCAAGTCGTAGCAACAGCTTCTTGACTTGAAATTACAAACCTACGAACAACTGCACACAACTCCTCTTTAAGTGCAGGGAGCTGAAGAAAGAGATGATTGGTGGTTCGAAAGGATGGACCTGGATTGTGGCAAATCTTGCAGATAGGGTTCACAAGTTCTCTGGCCTTAATAAAAGTGCCACACTTTTCGCACTGATCCCCTTTACAAGGATGAGAGCATTGCGGATTAGGACATTGGCCTTCAACAAGGCTATCAGCCAAGAACTTGCTACAATTGCCACAATAAAGCTGGTCGATTGTCTGCTCGGTTAAGAAGTGATTATCGTAGAGTTGATTGAAAACATGGTGGCAGATTTGGGTGTGTTGATCTGTAGAGGTGCGCCCAAATTCGTCGAAACTGATATCAAATCAATCATATATTTTCTTATGAAGTGCATGATATTTGTCGCATATCTCCTTGGGAGTGAGATTCTCCTGTGAAGCCCTTATTTCAGTGGTGGTTCCGTATTCATCGGTTCCGCACAGAAAGAGCATATTATATCCCCTCAAACGAGAGTATCGGGAATATACATCTGCACTCAGAACTGAGCCGATGATATTTCCAAGATGAGGCACGTTATTAACGTACGGCAATGCACTTGTTATCAACACATTTCTTTTGAGGTCCATGCCCTTGAAGACCCGTTTGCAGGGCCGGTCCTAAATCCTCCTAGGCCCTATGCAAAAAAAATGTCACCCATTACACCTCACAGTTGCAAAATTTAAACCAATTTCATATTACTAATTATATTTAATGCATAGTTGTGAATGGCACTCTCCATTCTCGCCTAAGGCGCCTATGGCTGTGTGGCGACCATGTGACACCATCTTCAGACCTGGCGAGGCATTTTACGCCATTCTCGCCAATGGCGGTCGCCATGGACGCCAGACTCTAAGTCGAAAGGCGTTCGCCATCTACGCCAGACGCAGGTCAAGGGTTTTTTAATTAAGAACCTTGACTTTTTTTTAAAACGCGCTGACCTATATCTCGATCGAAACACTTCATCGATTCAACTACCTCGCCTCTGCCTCTGCCCTCTCGCCGTCGATCGAATTACTCCCCAGCCGACGCAGCCTCCTGCCCTCCTCAAGTTCTCCTCAGCCGGCGCAGCCCCTCCTCTCTCTCCCGAGTCCGAACAGCGCACATCTTCGCAGACTCAGAGCCGGCGCAAGTAAAGTCCTCTTCGCAGGTCACACTCAGACTTTTTTTTTTGTTTTCTACTTTTCTTATAGTTTTTATTGGAATGGTTATTGTTTCTTTATTGTCTTTATATTCTTAATTTCTTATAGATATAATTTATTGTCTTTATTTTCGCTATTTTCTATTTTTTGTTTTATACTTTTCTTACAAAGTTAAGACTAAAAGTTTAGACTTAAACAATATATATATATATATATATATATATATATATATATTCATTTATTTTTTATTTATTTTTTATTTATTTATATAATGTTCGCCATTTGACCGCTCGCCACGCTTCTCGCCATAAAAAAGAACCTCTCGCCCGCCACTCGCCATTCGCCATTCACAACTATGATTTAATGCAATAAAAATATGAAGTAGAAAGATTCAAGTAAAAGTTAACATAACAAAAACATTTCTTTGCCCATTTAGATGCAAAATCATCAATAAACTACCAATCTTTATTTCTTCTAAAGTTTCACATTCAATCGGTATCAAAGTCAATACGTTGACTATATCATGTTACTTCTAAATCAATTTAGACAAATCAAATAATTTGATATGTCATAAATCACTTTATCATGTTTCTTCGAAACTAATTGCAATGAGTATATCACGAATCTACGAATTTAAAGAATAATATAACTACTAATTTCACAGAACTCCAATATCAAATAACACAGCAATTTACAGAACTCAAATATCAAGAATTTACCAAAGATTCACGCAATTTAAATATCAATTTCAATCTCAAATACCATGTTTGTAAATTTTTTTTATTTTTGATTAACTTCATATGGTAACTAATACTTGTATAATCTTTAGAATAAATTCCAAAGAAACTTAATATTAAATTTCTTTCAACTAATTGTATACTAGTGTATTCCATTTGAACTTTAAAAGATTCTATCAGATTTTTATAATCCATGGATTATGTAAAATCCATAGATTGTTTTAATTCTACATGAACTTTGATAGATTTTAATGTATTTTATTTTTAAGGATTTGTTTGAATTCTAGAAGTCCAAAGATTGTTTCAACGCCAATAATTAATTACAAAATGGACTAAAATAGTTAAAAATTACTCCCTTTGTTCCAAGTGATACTGGATTTGAACAGATTTAAATGGCTAGGCTTAAAAGGTTGACCAGCACCAAAGAAAATGTTCACTGCAGAAAAACAAAGCTTCTAATCTCTTTTTTAATTTCTTGAAGCACACGGCAGCATGACACAAAGTAATACTCGAATTTCTCGTAGCAAAACAACACTAGAAGGTCAGAAAAATTCTAATCCAAAATAGATTGAAGAAAAAGAATATAAAAATCAGATGCTTCACAGTTAAATTCAGACAAAAACTACACATAATTGAGAACAAAAGATAGGTGAATCACCAAAAGAACACCATATCTGCAAATTCAACCAAGTCTAATTTGAACAAAACAAATCAAGGGGTGCATTGTATGCATGAAGGAAAAAAAATGGAATACAACTAGAAATGAGAACGAGACTTTTGGTTCATGAATTATAGTGGCATGGGATATATTTCAAAACCAAACCAGGGAAAGTGTTGAAATAGTTATTTTATTTAATAAATTTTATATTCTATTTAAGCAATTTATACTCTCCGTTTTGAATTTTTTTTTTCCCTTTTTATTTTCTTCAATGCCATTATATTTTGTCTCCCAAATCATATTAGTAATTTTTGTGTGACTCGCACTGTTATTTTCTTTACTTTTTAAAATTAATTTCAATCATATAATTTTTTGTTTCTTAATCTGTATGTCACTAATTCATAAGACAACAAATAAGGAAACAAATGAAGCAATGTTTTTTTATTTATCTTAGTTGAAAGAAAAAACTGGGTAAAAATAAAATAACGATGTCTCGACCAAACAAATAAAAAAAATTATATATCAAATAATCACAAAAATGACGCGAGACTATCAATGTTAATTTTTCATTAGGAATGACCGACTTAACATGGTTTTTTAATCTAATTATCCAAAATATTATTTAAATAAGTCAAATAATACACTAGCTATTTTTTCATTTCAAAAAATAATCCTCCCGAAAAAGGTATAATACAGTCATATTTAGGTAAAAAGTAAATCACAGCATACCATAAAAAAACACTAATCATATAGATTAGTGTTGATAGAGACATAATTAAAGGCACCATATTTAACATAATCATATTGTAAAATTACACACCATTTTTCAACAAAACTCAACTAGATTTTAAAATAGTATAAGCTATTTCATCTCTAAATTTCTTCATTACATGTTTATTTTGCTCATCAAATTATTAGACCTAATTAATAGCGACATCTTTTTTAAAAAAAATAAAAAATCAACACAAAAAAATGATTTTTCTATCAAATTGTAGTTCATTCGTCATTCTAAGTAGAAATTTAAAGTTAAACTCAAAGAAGAAGAAGAAAGCACTCAAATAAGACATCAATTATCTAAGGGATGAATATGGGAAATGGAAATAAAATTAGAGATTGATACCTAGAGAGCTGGGCTACTTCGCCGTCGCTTGTTCAGAAATCAGAGGTCGGCTGCGGCTTGGTCTCCAGTCTTTTCCCCTTTCTTTTTTTTTCTTTTTTTTGGGATTTTAATCTTTTCTACATTTTTATGGCTCAATTGCACGTATCATAGTTTTCAGAATCAGATCAGTGACAGGTACTAGTTCACTGGTCGAATCGGTGGTTCAAGTGATCGAACCGGTAGTTTAAGCATGTTTTAATACACACACACATGCATACATACATATAAACACACACTCCATCACTTATCAATACCTAAAGAAAGTAATTTATAATATATGACTAAAATTATATTACTCCGTAATATAGTTGAGTTATTTTACTAAGTTAACAAATAAAATTTACGTATGTAAAAAATAATAAGAAAAATTTTATAAAAGAAGAGTTGACAAACTTTGACCGCTAACTATATGACCGCTAACTTTGACTTTTTGCTGTCAAAATTAACAAACTTTGACCACTAACTATATAAAATCTATATTAGTTTTTCATACAAATTTAATTTTATTATATTTGTTATATATAATATTTTTAAAATATAATTTAATCTAATCAAAATACCGTATAAGTTTTATTTAATTATGTTGTAATGTCTTGAATCTGACCCGTTGGAGTACAGGGGTCCACAATCCTGCTGAATCAATGTGAAGAAAGTAGGAACTGCTGATATGTTCACAAAGCCGGTTCCACAATGCAAGCTTCAACACTATTTGAACTTGCTCAACATCAGAAGCTGTTAATTGCCCTACGGGGCAATTCCGAGGAAGAGGGGGAGGCTTGGCACTACCGTAGTGCGTCTGAAGAATCTATCTGTATAATTCAAGTCAAGGTGTAGATTTGTTGTAATGCCTTGAATCTGACCCGTTACAATGTTGATGTATTGAGCTATTAATTATCTGTCAATTCTGTATTTTGGGCCCAAGCTTGTTAGGGTGTAGCCTAACACTATATATATATATATATATATATATATATATATATATATATATATATATATATATATATATATATATATATATATATATATATATATATATAGGTGCTACCACAAACCCTAAGCTGTATTCTGTTCTTGTCTCTCCATAATAAAATTGCTCCCACTCTTCCCGTTGACGTAGCCAATTTATTGGTGAACCACGCAAATCTGTTGTCGTGTTTTTCGTGTTCATATTGTTATTCTTGAAATCCGTATAACAAGATTAATGGTTGAAATGGTTGATTGCAAAAAGTCAAAACTGAACAAATACTTACAGACACGGGAAATAGTTAACACAAATTTTAAAATCACAGAGGGATCGAAATTATAGATTGCTCTATAATGTTAAGTAATATTTATCTCGAGGGCAATTTTTTAAAATAAATTGTGATATTAAACCAAATTTTTTATTCTATTGAGACTAATAATAATAATACAATAAATGAAAATATTCCTAAATAGGATGAAATTAGTAAAAGCTAGAAAATACTAGAGTCAGTTAAAAGGTATTTGAAAGAAACTAGAATGAGTGGAAAGAACTCGAAAAAGTTAGAAAAAATTGGAATGAGCTGAAAAATGTTGAAAATTCATAGTTCGACCCGAAATGAATATAGCATTAGAATATGTTCTTTAGAGTTTAAACTCTCAACTTTTTTTCCCCAGTTTGTTCTTTCTAACTTCTTCCAATTTTCCACATTTCCCCTTTTCAATCTTTTCCAAATAATGACTTTAAAAGTGGTGTGTTTTGTCATGTATTATTATTATTACTATTGTGATTAGTATTGATATTATTACTATTATTATTATTATTATTATGTTTATAACTATATTTATAATTATTCTAGTTTTTACATTTTATTTTTTACATATCACTATTTTGTAATTCACACTCATTATTATTTTTCTTACATTTTTATATAAATATTACGCAGTACAATTTTACTTGGAAAATTGCTTTTTATTAAATTACGTGACACCAAACTATGTTCCAAAATTTATGAATGTTTTATTAATTTAAATTGACTTAAGAAAATATCAATATTTTAAATTAAGAATTAATAATTATACTACTCCCTATGTTTTAACTAAGGAGTAGTATGCACATTTTACTCTTTTAAGTTAAATTAAGAAATTAAGGAATGTCATATGCACATTTAAAAATTAAAAAATATTAAAGTCACACAATTACTCTTTACAAATACTCCATCATATATGACTCTATCATAATAACATATAGGTAGTTGAGTAAAAATTCAATGAAAAGATCATCCTAGACAATTGACACACACACACACACACACACACACACATATATATATAAACAAGTTCCCTCAAAGAAAGAAAGAAAGAAAGAAAAACACAAAGAGCTACTCATAACAATGGCGGCTATTGGCTTCAAATGTTCACTTATTTTGTCCCTCGCAATTTCAACTCTCTTTAGCTCCTACCAATGTAAGTATGAATATTTTCCTACGTTCCTATTTTTCTCCCTTTTTGTTTAACTTATAGTATGCATTATGTTATTTAAGAAAAACATATACCTAGCATATATAATGGCGCATGAACAGCAGACAGAATCCAACAAACAGATGCGCCAAGTTAAACAGATGCAACATAACCCCAATTCAACATAACCCCAGGAACAGCAAGCAACATAACCCCAATTCAAACTCCAAATCAAACTCAATTCGAGAATCCACACTTAATCTTAAATTAACCCACATAATCGAACATTCCAACAATCATAATCACGGATTCCCCGTCAATCGAGCCAAAACACATCAACAATAAAAATATAAGATGACGAGACCAACACAAGCAGCAACCGATATTATAAAAGAAATTTCCCAAAGGCAACAAATAGTTCAAAGATTCGGACCTTTGCAGTTCGATGGCCGCCGTCAATATCCATCCGGCGAAGGTCAGATTCGAATCTTCGCGTTAGATGAAGCGCAGATGGTCGGCACAGTTTCTCTCCTCCGTCGACGAGAGCTCAGTCTTCCGTCCGGTCTCCTCCGTAGACGAGAGCAGAGTTCCAGTACGTTTCCGTCTCACGAAGCCTTCCCGTCTCTGATAGGATAGAATGTGCCGCCTCCTATCTCCTTCACAAATCACACAAATAAAGTTTTAAACATTATAAAATAAACCCCATTTAAAAGTATGTTTGCTAATTCGTCCAATATAATTAATACTAACAAAGACCCCGTTTGGCATCAGCGTTAGAGATTAGTGTTAGCGTTTTGAAAAAACTATCCGACGGTAGCCTTTAGTGTTAGCGTTTTCAGAATTAATCTGCACCGTTAAAATTTTATCCAAAACGCTAACGCTAATCGAAAACGCTATTATCAAACAAAGCCAAAATATAAAAGAGTATTGACATCGGTTGTTAAAGAACACTGATGCCTTTGTTATACTCCGTATTAATTAAAAAATAATAATAGTATTAGTATCGGTTAAATGAAAAAACCGATCGCTTTGTATTTTTAAGAATTTCAAAACTTTAAGCTTTGGTTTTAGCATTGGCTCTTGCAAACAACCGATGCATTTGCATTAATATTTGAAAATATTAAAAATTAAAAAATAGGTATTAACATCGGTTGTTTTGTATAACCGATGTCATTGAGCTATTGCATCGGTTTTACAAAATAACTGATACTAATACCCATTTCTTTTTTCCAAATTTAATTTAAAAAAAATAATTGTATCGCTTTTGCATCGGTTATTTTTGTATGCGATGCAATTGAGGGCAGTCTTTTTGCCTTTTTTTGTAGTAGTGATATATACTTTAGAGGAGTCATTTTATGAAACAGATGCATGAACATTTATTTTTGTTATATATGCATAAGTAAAAATTGGAAGAATCTGGAAAGAGGTTGACGAGTAGGGAAGGAGTTGGAAGAAATTGAAAAATGTTAAAATTAAAAGTTAGAATTGAAACGAACAGAGCCTTAGATTCTTTTATTTAGGATTGAAAAAGAAAGAGTCCGATGTAAGAAGAATTAGAAAAAAAACTGTAGAAAATGGGAAAAAGATGTAATGAATCATAAGAAATTGGAAGGATTTGAGGAAAACTAAAAAAACTATAAGTGAAATGAAAAAATAGAAGAATTCTTTTAAAAAAGTTTAGTACTCCGTATATTTTTGGTATTATCTTTTGAGCCGAAAGTACTAGCTTTATTCACAACTCCAACAAACATTACAATCAAACATTCAAACTATAGATCTCTAAAAAACTGATATCATTAGATTTGCTTAAAAATAGATCTCTTACCTTTATCATCTTTATATCATCATCATCACCACCAGTGTCTAAAGAAATCATTTCACAAAAATCATTTTCTAGTTTCCAAACGAACCTAATTTTTTTTTGTAATTGTAAGGAGGGGTATAAAAACACTGCGCATTTCGCATTTGGCTCTCACACTTTGTCCTTCTCCTGGATCTCCATTTCCCTCTCTTCTCTCGCCCACTCTTTTCTTCCTGGTAAATCTATTTCCATCCCGCGTCTTTGTCTATACTTTTCTCACGTCTTCTATGACCTTCCTGATTTCATTGATTGTTTTTGCTCGCATTTTTCTGTTTATTCATCCACAAATCACAAGGTTCGATTCTCGAACTTGTTCGTGTTTTTATTATAGATTTGATCCAAATGGTAAGGTGATTCTTCTTCTTCTCCATTTTCGCGTTATCTGGTTCCAGATGTTTGGATCTTCGGTTTATTTAGCTAGGGAATGCTTTTGGGTGGAATTCTTAAGCCATGTGCATTGATGATGATATAAATATAATTTGGATGTCAATCACTGCTCCATTTCTTCCCATCTGCGTCGCAGGATTCGCAGATATGGTGATATAGCCTTTTAAAGTAGGCAAACACTCCCAAGAGAAATGTTGGCATAATGATGCACAAAGCGCCTGTAATAACCTGTTAGGCGGAGAAAGGCCCTGTGTGTGGTGAATGAGGAGGGAATAGGCCATGTGTGTATAGCAGTTATCTTGTCTGGTTCAGGAGCAATGCCTTTCCCGGAAATCCGATGACCTAGGAATGATATATCGGCCACTGCAAACACACATTTGGAGGGTTTTGCCTGATACTGATTTTTAACCGAGAGTTCAAATACATACTGTAGATGGTGGTAATGTTGCCCCACAGTGGCACTGTAAATCAGTGTGTCGTCAAAAAAGACCAAGACGATACTTCGGAGAACGAGGCGAAACAGATCATTCATGGCTGCTTGGAATGTTGATGGGGCATTTGCTAATCCAACCGGCATGACAACGAATCCATAGTGGCCATCGATGGTACGAAAAGCTTTCTTGTGAATATCAGACGGTGCAACTCGGATTTGGTGATAACCCGATCGGAGATCAATTTATGAGAAAGCGATCCCAAACAGTTGCTGCGTTTAAGGCCTGCTAATCCACGCAAAACCTCCACGATCCATCCTTTTTTAACCAACAAAACCGGAGAGGAGAAAGGGCTTTGGCTAGGACGAATGACCCCCCGTTGAAGCATTTCTGAAATCAAATCTGTCATAAACTGCTTCTGAAAGTGTGGTTAATGGCATGTATCATGTTTTTTGGTTGGGAGTCATTTAAAAGAGGGATGTGATGATCATGTGGTCGATGTGGTGGCAAGGTTTTCGGTTCATTAAACAAGGTGGCAAACTTTTGTAGGAGAGTGTGGATGTGGTTATCAGTATGGGTAAGAAGGTGGGTTTGGGGAGGTGGATTCATAGAGTGGGATTGAAATATCATAGTGTGCAGGGAAGAAATGGAATCATGACGGATGAGGGTGGACAGGGAACTTGGAGAAACCTGTCGGGCAAGCGGTTTCCCTGTCAATTTGCATTCTGGACCATCCTTGGTGAAGGAGATTTCAAGAATTGAAAAAGTCGGCTGTGAGCGGACTGAGAGTGCCCAACCAAGCGACCCCGAGTATGACATTTGCGCCTTCCACTGACAAATTTGAGCCCAGAGGCAGAAAGTGCATTCTCTTGGGTTATCCCACTGCCCAGAAAGGTTATAAGTTGTTTGATCTCCATACCAAAACCACTTTCTTAAGCAGAGATGTGATCTTTCATGAACACATCCTCCCTTACAAGTCCACTCCTTCAAGTCCAGAAGCAACACCTGAGTATTTTTACCCTAGTAACTTCAATGTCACAGATGATGATGCCCTTTCTGATTTTCCTTTGTCATCTCCTCCACAAATTGACTCTTCCTCAAATACTCTTCCTACTGATGGTGTCTCCACTCTTCCAGACTCATCTATTCTTGACATTCATGCCACCACTCAAAACCCCATTCCATCCTCAGTCCCAAAACCAAAGAGAATTTCCAAACCCCCTGCCAAACTGTCTGACTATATTTGTCCCACCATAAAGTCCACATCTTTCTCTCACTGTTCCACAGCTCATCCTCTTTCTCTTGCTGGAATCTCTCCTAGTTTGCCCCCTGGTTTCACCAATTTTCTGGCAAATGTATCAACTGTTCACACACCTCACACTTATGCTCAAGCTAAGCAGGACTCAAAATGGGTCAATGCCATGGCTAAAGAGCTTGATGCACTTGAAACTAATTGTACATGGATATTAACTTCTCTTCCCAAGGGCCAAAAGGCTATTGGCTCCAAATGGGTGTACAAAGTTAAATATAACCCTGATGGCACTGTTGAAAGGTACAAAGCTAGGTTGGTTGTCAAGGGCTATAATCAAAAACTTGGCAAGGACTATAAACACACCTTCTCACCAGTTGTTAAACAGCCCACTGTGAGAGTGATACTTGCCTTAGCTGCTGCATTTCAATGGCCCTTATATCAGTTAGACGTGAATAATGCATTCTTGCATGGTTATATTGATGAGGATATTTACATGTTGCCTCCAGAGGGTTACACAAAAGCATCTCCTGGACAGGTCTGCCAACTTCAGAAATCATTGTATGGCCTTAAGCAGGCCTCTCGTCAATGGAATTTGGAAGTCAGTCAATTTCTTATCAGTCTTGGATATGTCCAATCCAAACAAGACTATTCCATGTTCGTAAAGGAGAGTTCTCCTAACTTTACAGTTATACTATTATATGTAGATGATATGTTGCTTACAGGCACATCTCCCTCTGAGATTTCAGCAATCAAAACAGCCCTCCATGACAAGTTCACAATCAAGGATTTAGGGGTTGCCAAATACTTTCTGGGAATGGAAATTCTTCAAACCAATGAAGGCATCCATCTTTCCCAACGCAAATATATCTTGGATATTTTGACTGATGCTGGCCTGACAGGTGCTAAACCTACCTCTTTTCCACTACAACAGAATCTCAAGCTTTCCCTACACTCTGGAGAGATACTTAATGACCCTGGTCCTTACAGACGCCTCGTTGGACGCCTTTTATACCTAGGACTTACAAGGCCAGATATTTCATATGCAGTTCAACACCTCAGTCAATTCCTTTCCACACCCACTACACATCATTTGCAAGCAGCCAATCATGTCCTTCGATATCTTAAAGGAACCATAAATCATGGGTTGTTCTACCCTGTTCAACAGAAGATACCATTGACAGGATTTTCTGATGCTGATTGGGGTTCCTGCCTTATGACACGAAGATCCCTTACTGGCTATTGTATCTTTCTAGGACATGCCTTAGTTTCTTGGAAAACTAAGAAACAACAGACTGTTTCTAGGTCCTCGACTGAAGCAGAATATCGCAGTATGGCAGCCACTACTTGTGAGCTTCTGTGGATGAGTTATCTACTTCATGATCTCCACATTACAGTTCCTTTACCAGTCACCATGTTTTGTGACAATAAGGCAGCCCAACAAATCGCAGCTAACCCATGCTATCACGAGCGTACAAAACATTTTGATATAGATTGTCACATCACACGAGACAAGGTTCAGGAAGGTTTCCTTCAAACTGCCTATGTTCCTTCACAACATCAACTTGCAGACATTATGACTAAACCTTTGAATGCTACACAACATGCAACTTTATCTTTTCAGTTGGGCCTTCGATCAGCTCCAACGTGAGGGGGGGATGTAGAGATACTTGATGTTTCCCAATGTATTTTGGAAAGTATTTTTCAGTTTGTTAGAAGTTGGTTAGACAGTTACGCATTTTCTGTTTTCTCCATTCCTTTAAATAGACTTTTCCCCTTTAGAGATGTAATTTTAGGGCTGTGCTTAATGAAATTTCATTCTGTTATTCTGTTGCGTTCTTGTTCATCTCCGACTCTCCACAAATTGTGAACTGAGATTTTTTGAGTTGTACTTGGACTGCCGGACAGAAGCCATGAAAGGTAATGTGTTGCCCGTTCCCCACCATACGGAGAAGGGTTGAATTGGTTCTATTGCAAGGTTGAGACTAAAGGCAATTCGGGGCTGAAGTATGTTGTGAATGTTCTCGCAATCGACCAAAACAGTAATCGATTGGCATTGGATGTGACCTGTGAGCCTGAGTGTATAGAGATAGAAATTCTGGAGTGGTTTCTTCAGCGGGGATGTGATCCTGAGGTTTGTCTCAATCATCATTGTAAACAATGAGTAAACATTAAGGAGGGGAGCATCGATGACCAGGAGAGTACTTCTCCGGGCAACGAAAGCATAGACCCGCTTTACAATGTTTTTGGAGAGCCGTGGCTGATACCTTAGTAAAATGCAAGGATTGTGAAGGTTTGGGTGGCGAGGGTAAGATGGGAGTATTTGAGGCGTCCGGGGGCGATGATGGGAGTTGAACTGGAGCATTGGGTGATGAGATAATTGGGTTTTGGAGCAGAGTAGTGGGTTTAGGATTAGGGAAATACCTTGGCTTAACTGACTGTGCCAATTTCTCCTCAACAAGGCGTGCTAGGGCGTAAGCTGGGTGCATAGTAGTAGGTTTTAAGTTATTCAATTCAGTTTGAATATCTTGACATAACCCTGAGATGAAGCAGTTTTTCAACGCTTGTTGAGATAGACCATTAACACAATTGCTCATTTTCTCAAATTCCGATTGATAGGTGATAGCGGTAGAGGTTTGACGGAGCTTGAAGAGGGTTACTTCATGGTTCTCATATGTGGATGGGCCGAACTGCAATTCGAGCTCCCGTTTAAAAGTAGGCCATGTTCCCAGGGCGAGGCGTTGATCCACCGGTTATTATTAGACAAGTGCTTATACCAACTCAGGGTGAGGCGTTGATCCACCGGTATTTTTTAGTAAGTGAAGTAATTCTCCACTTGGAGTATCCAATCAAGAGGATTGGACCCATCGAACAGTGGAAGGGAGATTTTGGGTGGTCGAGGGGTGGTAGGCGGAGGTGGGGGCGGTGGCGGTAAATTGTTATGCCGTGAGGACCCCGAGGAGTGGGATGAGTCCGAAACAGTTGAGGGTATTTGGACGGATAGAGTGGCTATGTGATTGACCAAGTTAGCTGTGGTATCAGTTTAGGAATCCATCTTTGTATGGAGATTTTTCGGTGGAATTTGCAAGGTTTTCTGTGAGACTGACGAAGAAGAGGTGGTAGCAGCAATGAGTTGTTCCATCTTCTCGTTTAGGGCCTGCAAGGGGTCATCCATAGTAGTTGAGACCTTACGGGGTGGCATGAGGATGAGAATGAAAGCACCAAATTTATATAGCCTTTTAAAGTAGGCAAACGCTCCCAAGAAATCAAGGAAGAAGACAGGAATTTTGGGCAATTTTCTCGCATCTCTTTATTCTCAAACGATGAACTTAAATACAAATGAAATTATTATTTCCTTTATAATGGTACTTGTTGACACCTTGTTGAATTTATTCACCTTTTGGAAATTATTATTTCCTTTATAATGGTAGTTAATGTTTAGTTTTTCATATATTGGATTTTATTTGTTTTACACAAAGATGAACTTAAATTAAGAAGCTGTGGATGTCACAATTCTTGATTTTAGATGCACCATCTAAGCTCTTTTGTTATTAGTTTATAACTTTGAGGATATTTCTTTGTTATTTAGCTAGTGCTGAAATTTTAAACAGTATGTAGTAATTTATTGCTCGAAGAAAATATGGTAGAATTTGAAATGGAAGGGAAAAATGGGACTCAAGCTTTACAAGTTTGTGGACCTATGACTAGACAAAATCAAGAATGACTGATATGTATTCCTAATTCATCTAAAATATAAATTTCTTGCTTATTTTATGTTCTTATATTATTTATTTTATACAGTATTATAGTAATTTAGTGTTAGTCATTTTTTGGATCTTCTTTTGGGATTTTTCTTTCTTATTTGTTCCTCCCTTATATGTTTCAAGTTTCAACATATTGTCATAGATGTGCTTAGTTACATATTTTTAGTTCTTGTGAAGAAAGATCGATGAAGTGTATTTATTTTAAATCTGTTTATGCAGATTACTCCCCGAAAACACTAGTTTTTTTTGCCATTGATGGGGACCGTCCTTGATTCTGCAAACAAGGTACCTTGGAAATTTTCTGCAAGCTCAATATTATTGCACCACATCTCCATTTTTCCCACCCCCACCCACTGCTAATGTATCCAGCAGTACTTGGAAGTCATTGATTGATTCCAAAACTAGTAGAGTATGGGCTTGTGTTTGTATGGATTGGTGATAAATAATTGAAAATTGTACACATGACATAAATTTGAAGGCACCGGAAATTTGTCGTAGTTATGGGCACGGCGTGGATCAACATGTGTTTATTTGTCTTGAATAGTGTTTGATAAATTAGGTTTTATTGCAGGGAGCAAATGGAAGCAGCAAGGTCGATAAAAAGGTTAAGGTTGTGTTTGTATTAGGTGAGTACGTGGGTTTTACATAAGCTATTCATCATCATCATCATCTTAAGATATTCACAATTCACAAGTACCGATAAGATTAACATTGTGTTTTGCGAATTCTAATAACGAGTTTCACATCCCATACTCCCCCATTTGGCAAATCAAATATAATGAATTGGATTGTTGTTTTACTTAATGGCAACAGATTGTGAATAATCAACTCGAAAGTATTTGTTAATTAATGGTAGTTTCTCTATATTAGGATTTGTACTCCACGTTTAGTAAGTTCTGCTCTTTTACTTTGCAGGTGGCCCTGGAAGTGGCAAGGGCACACAATGTGCGAAAATAGTTGAGCATTTTGGGTACACCCATCTAAGTGCAGGAGATCTCCTTCGTGCAGAGATCAAGTCCGGATCGGAAAATGGGTAATATTGCCATCTACACATCTGAGTTGACACCAAAGACTAGGAGCTTTGACGAATTTGACCTCCATACCCAGTGTACTTATGTGAAAAAAGGATACGGAGTATGTAATTTTTTTTGGGTTTTTGACTCGAAGAATTCAAGAGAATGAAATAACCAAAGAATGTCAAAAAATAGATGTTCTTAACACAAATGAATATTTAAAAGAGATAACATTAAGGCTCTGTTTGTTTCTAGGAAAACATTTTCTCATTTTTGTCGGTTTTGTGTTTGTGGCATCAGAAAACACTTCCCTTTGTTCTTAGAACATCTGCGGAAAATGAATTCCTCTTTTGAAAAGATGAAATCATTTTCTTGTAGTAGTTTTATTTTTCATATTTTTGTTGTTTAAACATTATAGACTATAGTAAGCATAGAACTTATGTTTCTAGAGAATATTTCCCTAGGAGTACTTTTTCTACACACTGTTTTCCTGTAACCAAGAAATTATAATATGAACGGGAGATCACTAAGGTGAAGATGAATGTGTATAATTCAATGGGAGTTGTCCTTATGGCAATTTTGTCATTTTAGAAGTCTGAATTTTAACTGAATGCTTTTTTTACCTTATAGTACAATGATTCAGAACATGATCAAAGAAGGAAAGATTGTACCTTCTGAAGTAACAATTGGTCTCCTCCAACGCGCAATCCACGAGAATAAGAACGACAAGTTTCTTATTGATGGCTTCCTCGCAATGAAGAAAATCGCGAAGCTTTTGAACGTGTTGTAAGTTTTCTTGGAAATTTAAATGTTTAAATTTGCATCAATGTTACCCAGCAGCAAAGTTATAAGGTACTCTTGCATTTATCACTTGCAGACTGGACTTCTTCCAGAATTTGTCCTCTTCTTTGATTGTTCTGAGGAAGAGATGGAGAGCCGCCTTTTGAGCCGTAATCAGGTCTTTTATATATGGAGTATATAGTAATTAGAGGTTTCTGATCTGTGTATATGTGATATGTTTTTTTTTGTTTCACTTTTATTATTGCGTGATTTTTATATTTTCTGTGTTGAAGGGAAGAGAAGATGACAATATAGACACAATTAGAAAGCGATTTAATGTTTACATGGAGTCCAGTCTCCCTGTTATTGAATACTACAAGTCAAAGGGCAAGGTTCAGAGGGTACTATCTTCACATCTGACTTAAAGTTTCACCCTTTCATTGAAAATCACCATTATAATATCTTGTGATGCCTTTCAGATTGATGCTTCCAAGTCTGTTGGTGAAGTTTTTGAAGAGGTTAAAGCTGTGTTTGCCCCATCTGAGGAATAGGTAAAACATTGTTATTGGTTGCTCTTAGAACTGAGGATGCCTGCTAACAAAAGGGAAAAATGATATTCAGGTGGTTTATGTGATGCAGCTTATGAGACTTGACCGGGTGCTCAAGTTTCGGATCAGTTCTTTCCGTACTTGATTTCATAAAACAACTTATAGCCTGTTTCCATCTTTGACACATTTCTTTTTATATGTACTTTTTTTGTCTTTGCCCATGTTGAAATTAATTTATCCTGTCTCTCCACTAACATGAAGTGCCATTGCCCATTACCTCTTAGTCTATACTCTCTGCTCAGTAAGTAACACATTATGCTCACAGTATGAGTTAAGTAGGTGCTAGCATCACGGTGATCCAAACAGGAACTTGTCACTCTATAAATCACCCAACATATTATAGTGGCACTATGGCATGCAAATTCAGCCATCATGTCCTGTTTTCCTTGAATCTCTAACCCTTTCCTGATATGAGAACCCAAGAATTAAATAACTGCTAAGATTGCTTCTGTTCAAGCCAAGCCAAATCCAGTACATGAGTATATCTAGGTTTTTGTGACTGCCTCCTAAAATCTAGGTTTTGGTAGAACACTCATTTCTTGTCTACCTATTAATATATGAAAGGTTGGGAGTCAAAGTAAACGATTATCATCAGCATCACGATTTGTGTCTTTTCCCTTTGTTGATTTGCTCTATGTGTTGTTTCACTTGTTTGTTTTTTTACCTTCCGTCTTTATAGCTGTGGCAGATTTTACCACGTGTTGCAGATTGCAGTTTAAGGAGTGCATTTGTACCAAAGTGCTATAATTCAATGTGGCATTGGACGAGGAAGTTGATTTGGTTCTTGTTCTGTTATAGAGAAAGGTTATATTTAGGAATAATAACAATAATTCCATTCATTTTAATCTTTTTTTTACACTTGATGTAGTTAAACCATGTTGAAGTCTGAGTGAGGCTGTTGCCTGTTTGTTATACGGAGTACTTCGGCAAACTAAGAGAAATATGATGTATTATTATCTTCGCCTCTATAGTCTATAAATTTCTCGTGCATTTGATTTGAGCTCAAATTATCGTCTACTTTCTCCGTCCTTGGTTAGTGAAACCTCCGCTTGTCACTAAATTGTGTCAACTAGTGAAGCAAGCAGTAGAAACATGCGTTTTAAAATGTCCATTGGCAATGGAGCTAAACGAGTCATAATTGACAATGCTTCAGCTTCGAGTAAATAATGGACTAGATCAAAATGACACATCAAAATTCTTTTGCTTCTTACTCCTAATGAAGTTTTGGGCAGTAAATGCAACTCTGCATCAAGGGTCTACTGGATACAACTTCTCTATATTGTTCCGACCCTGCAGTTGTGGGATTTTATTGGGTTGTTGTTGATGCACATATTCTATGATGATGTGTTGGCATAGTGTTTATAAAATATCCACTGGTTGATTGATACTCTTCATTTTATTCTATCAAAAAATTAAACTAAACTTTGTTTTCAAAACAATGTTGTTTTGGTGATGCATTGACTCCAAAGAATGGTTCTCTCTTTTTTGTAAAAGCAACTCCTAATTGGTGTGAAAAGAATTATATTTCCTAACTTATGCCCCTAGTTCATATTTATCCCACAAGTAACACATTTACACTATGTTTGGTTGAAGGAATTTGGAAGGAAAAGAAAAGAAAATGATTTTCTCTCATTTTCCTCACCAAAATGGGAGGAATTTGATTTTCCTTCCTCTTAGTACATTTTGCTTTCTGATTTTCTTTTCTTTCCAATTTTCTTTTCTTTTCCTTTCTAACCAGACAAAGAAAAAAAGGTTTCCTCCTATATTCTTTTTCTTTCTCTACCAAAAATCCACGAACCAAAGACAGTGTTAAGAAAATGATGAACCCCATTATCAAGGTCCTCCAAAACTATAGACACTTACCTTATTGGAGTGAACTGAGTTCTAACATTAGTGTAAAACATAAGAAGTGAGATAACATTTCAAGATCATATGTTGTGGTGCACAACAATGTCATCATCATATGCATATACAATGCTGACCATAAACATATTTAAAACTTTTGACACAATCCAGAGAAGAAAAAAAGTACCAGTCCACACAACATCCATGGATAACAAGGCACTTGGAGGAAATTAAGGCGAAAAAAAACTCATCGTTCAATGATGTGCCTGTAATGGGAGTGGGCGGAAACCATGGCTAAGGGCAGCTCTCCAGACTTTGTCAATGTCATCAACTGGGATCATCTCTGTGTCGCAGCCGCACTCGTGCACGTTCCATCCTTCCAAGGTGTGCACGACCCCACCCGCCCTTGCTGCGCTCATTGCCCTCCTCGGCAGCCAATTCTATGCACACATACATATATACATGTGATGATACTGATGATGATGGATCAGAAGTTGCTTTGCAGGTGAATATTTTATATTATTATTATTATTTTATTTTTATTATTCTTCTAATTATTATTATTATGATTTAATTATGGGAGACAATGAAATTCAAACTTGTGACCTTTAGGTCAACAAGGTTCTGCTATCATATCAATGAACCAACTCATCGACTTAAAGCACAAACTAGTTCAGGTAAGTTTATACTTCCTTTTGTACCCAAAATAATTTCACACTTTTCTTATTTAGATTTCCCAAAACACTTAACACTTAAACTTTTTTCTCTCTATTAGATACATTTCATCCATACATTTTTCATTTTCTTTAGACCAAAGATTGATAAGTGTAATAATGTGTATAGGTACAAACCTCGCAGGCATGCAAGTTGTGGAGAGATGGTGGGGCCAACATTGCTGGGGTGTAATGGTAGAAGCAGTCATGAAGGCGGAATTTCTTGGGAGGTATTTGGGAGAAGGGGATGAACAGTGTCCCTTTTTTTGCCATCTTCTGTTCCTCTTTTGTCAGTTCATCTCCAACTAACCATACCTGTTAAATCCTTGTTTCATTTAATTAATCCTGATTTGTAATAATAATTGAAATTAACTAAAACTGTATTAACTTTTAATTACCTTTTGTGTCAAACTCTTGGACAAGACAAAGTTGCTTTGGGATTTAGCAGCGAGCTTAAGCTTCTCATAATCATTTTCAGAGGAAGTAACCACCTGAATGAGATAATGAATTAAGTTCTGTTGACACTTATATTCAAGTTATCAGTCTTTCCTTCCTTTTCCAGAAAGGGGACTTAATTTGTCATTCCTACTTAATAATAATACGCCCCCGTCCTGCCGGGTTATGCCAGTTTAGTGTGTTTTACACTAAACATTGGTAAAATTCAGTGCTTTTTAGTGTTTACTATTTATGGTGCAATAAACGTATTTATGTATCAATGCTAAACAAAAAATGACCTCTTTTTCTTACAGGAGTAAGGTGGTTGCCCGCGTGCGTTTTTTACTCCATACACAACAGAGCTGGGATTATATTAGGTACGCTATATTTGTTATAAAAATTATATTTTGTTGTCTGTGGAGCTCTCTTGACTCTTGGGAGGGTAGACTGATGAATGTTAGAGTTAAATAAATTACCTTGATCCCTTTCTGGCTTAATGCACAAGCAATGGAGATGGAGACTTTGGTGAGTTTTCCCCTAAGGAGAACCTCCGTAGTCCCCTTTGGAATTGTGTTAACCACTATTGCACTTGCCAAACTGCTTCCATCCACTAATTTTACTCTCATCTTTGGGTACTTCTGGATGTAAGCCTCTCCATTTTTGTTCAGCTCTTCACTCTGTATAAACAAACAAACACATATATTTACCTAACCACTCCTTCCCTCTAACTTTATTCATACACCAACCGGATTGGCTCGGTTCGACCAATTCAATGACCGTTGGTTTTACTGATCTGGTTCGAACGCTGAAAACCCAATGTCCAAAAACCCGCGATATGCGTGAAATGATGAAGTGGCTTACCTGGTTTAGAAGACCTAAGCTTAAAACCTTGACACCTTTTGAATCTGCTTCTAATATAGCCTCCTCAATCATGCTGTTTATGGCTTGGGATTGCCATTTCAGGAGGTACTACAAACCAATACACACACACACGCACATAAATATTCTTTCTCCCTTCCTCCCACTAAAAAAGATCTTTACGTTTATTGAATTGGTTGAATTTCAAGGTCGAAGAAAATACCTGAAATTTGTACTTTGGTATGACCCAAGATTGTATCTTGATTTTGTCCAAAACATTTCTCTCCAAGACGAAAGTTTGGGCGTAGACGCAGTTCAAAACCATGGTCCATAGCGTGACCGGCCACATGAACCAAAGAGCCCACGTGTGTCTCTGGGGCATGGAGGCCCAAGACGAAAGCCCGATCCGTAAAAAGTATACGGATTCCGGGTTGGTAAAATGGGTCAAGTGGACCAAATCTGGAGAGTCATCTACCCTCTCGAGGGACGTTTGGTACAAAGTGTCCGTTGACTTGTCCATTGTGCCATAGATATAGTCATAGAAGGGCATGAACAATGAATAATTTGTTCTAAACTGGGTGTGATGTAGAGAATGAAACCTGTTCAAACAATCCCAGTTTGGTTGCTCAGAATAAAAAAAATTCATATAAAACTTTTTTAAAAAAATTGAAAAAAAACTCCGTTTATAGTTAGAATCTGTTGAACTTACGAGGGTGTGTACATGAGGTATTTGAGAGGGGGGAAGAATGTAAAGACCCATTTGGGGATGAGCTCAAAGTTGCAATGGCCCATGTTATTCATGAGGTCAATACAAGTGATATATCCAAACACGCCTATGATCGACGCCGTTCGTGTTAACACTGTCGTTAGTGTCGGAATCGCAAATAACGCGAAATACGCCATGTGCTCTCCGAATGGATGAATCACCGCTGTAAAAAGTCAATCTCATTTTGTTAAGGTCAGTCTCTCCGCAAAATATAACGTATAATCTGTTGTATAATGTTTGTATATCTGCAGTGAGTACTCATTTATAAGTAACTTAACACTCATTTTTTGAGCAACTGAATACTCATTTTTGAGTAATTGAATACTCATTTTATAAAATTCAGTTATGCTCGAAAATGAATACTCAGCTACTCCAAACTGAGTATTCTCTTTCTCGAAAATGAGTATGCAGTTACCCAAAAATAAGAATTCATGTGGTAGCACGAGAAACACCGTACATCCGAAACATCGTTTCATTCATGACACGAAGTGCACTTTTGGAAAGTCAATATCGAAATACACTTTAAAATACTTTAAAAGGGATTTTTGGGGACGGAGGGAGTGGTTCATAGAAATAGGAGAATCTTTTGACCCCACTCTAATGTGTCATATTATGACACTAGGTGATTTTGATAGTTTTTTTCATTTTTGGCAACATGAAGAATAACATATTATTAGCAACGGGAAGAACATGAAGAATTTTTTTGGACGGAGGGAGTTTCGTATATAATAGCTAGGCTCACATGTAATGGGCTCGGTGACGATGGAGGAGTGGTGGTGGGAGTGGTAGCGGGAGTAGAGATAGTGGTGGTGCAACGCCCGGTGCAGCCAGTAGTAGAGGAATTCCACTGGGCCGGCGTGCAAAAATGCCATTAGCAACACGCCGTCCGTCCGCCATGCCGGCAACCGTGAAGCTATTGACAGTGCATTGTTGAATGCGTAAAAGAATACCCCACTCAATATTATTTGATCGTCCCTGTATAAATAAATAAATAAATAAAAAGAGGATAGATATTAAAAAAACCATTTGAGCACGTTTTCTTGATTATTATTTTTACTTATTTTATTTTTGTTCCAATTTTTTAATTTTATTTTATCACATGGATGTAACAACTGTGAGTTGGTTTCGGCATCTTATGTGGGGAAAGCTCGCCTGCATGTCCTAACCACTTTTAGAAACAAATACCATTTCCTAGTACGTAATTCATGTAAGTTGTCCTTTTACTATATTGAAATTTAGTGTAATGTTATGTGAATACATGACCAATGTGAATTCAAATGATCGTCTACATTAGATTTTAATACTTCCTCACTTAGATTTTCTTGGCTGAATTTTACAAACTTTGAATACCAATGTTAGAAAAAGTATGTTTAGTCATAACTTATAATTGAGTTGATTTTAATTTTTAAGATATACTCCCTCCATCGCAATTTAAATTGTCTGTTTCAGTTTACGATGTTTGACTCAAATTATTTTCAAATCATTTTATATGAAAAATGGTGTAGAATTAAAAATTAAAAATGACATCAAAAGATGTACAAAACTAGTATCTACATTATTTTATCAAATGATTAATGGAAATTTAGAAAAAAAGTGAATGAGATTTGACCCAGTAAATAATATTCCCTCCGTTCCTTAAAAAACTTTACATTTTGACTCTTAAATGATTTAAGGGGAGTGTATTTTGGTGTTGACTTTCCAAAAATGTCCTTTGATTTGATTGATAAAGTCGGATGGAATGTGTAAATTAATTAATAAAAAAAAGTGTAATGTGATAAGTATGTTAAGAATTAATAGAGGTAAAAATGATATTTTAATAGGAAAATAGAAGTGTTTTTTAGTACGGATGAAAAAGGAAAGGGGAAAGATTATGTGGACAAAGGGAGTAAATAAGTAGAGTAGTTTTAATTAACTCCCTCCGTCCTAAATTAAGTTGCATGTAGGGTCAAACTTTAGTTATTATCTTTCCTTATTTTTGTTACTCATTTGATAAAATGATATGGTCAAATGACCTCTTATTTCATAGATCTTTTGATGTAAGAGAGAAAGACCAACGTAGGACTAAAACATTGAAAATATATCAAAATAGAACTTTCATGTTTTTATTCCCAAAATAGGACTTACATTATTATACATGGTCATATACATTACCAAAAAAGTATAGTAATTTGCACATGTAGACTGTCACATTACAACAAGGCAAAGTTACATTACCACAGTGCAAAGTCCTATTTTAAGAAAAAAAACATGAAAGTCTTATTTTGGTACTTTTCTCTATGTTTTAGTCCTATTTAGGGTGATTTCTATTGATGTAATGTTTAAATATGTAAATTTTATTTTTAATTCCACCCCAATACTAAAATAAATTGTATTGAAAAAACTTTTCAAAAAAATCATATTGAAAATAATTTCAGACAATCATTGTGATTCAAAATAGACAAACTTGTACGGAGTATCAAATTTGTATAATACTTATTTATTTATTTAAGTGATCAAAGTGGAGTAACAGTTTGACCAAAAATTTAATCTGTGAAAAACTTTTTGGAACATAGAGAATTTATTTCAGTTTGAAAAACAAAAAAGAAAAGAAATTAGAGAGACTTCACTACAAGAAATAATGTAATTTGCCCCACTTATTCTGCCACACATAACTATAAGTATTTAGCTTTTCCATATTTATGAGCGTTGCCATAAAAAAAAACTAACCCAAATTAAATCATACATAACAAAAAATCTAAACCCAAAGAGCCAAACCCAACACATAAAATTCTACTCCGTATGTACTTAAAATTTAAGCGACTTGCCGCCCGGAAAAGTGCACAATTTGACGTACAAAATTGTTAACACAAGTGTTACAACATATTGTAATTAAGTTTCCAATTCTCATCACTTAATTCAAACACCATTATTACCAGCTGAATTCAAATGACACAAAATTTACGTAGAGACGATAAAAAAATACAAATTCATATGGACACAAGTTTTACGTACCAATTACTCTCTCGATCAACTTGATCGAACTCGATGGGTTTGTCGACGATCCGGTTTTTCCCCCTTCCGGTTCGGTAACGGGAGTAGCCAATCCAAAGTTGGTTGTGAAAGAAGCGAAAGAGCAGGAAGGGGAAAATCATGAAATTTGTATAGTCCCTTTCCCTCTCGTCGCGTGTCACGAAAGAATAGAGACTATGTGCCACCCATGGAGCCAAAACCACATACTTTTTATATATTTACAAACAAAAACCACACAAAAAAAGAAATTAAGTACACAATGAAATATATTATGAAATGACAAGAAAATGTTGAATGATATGTAGAAACAAAGAAGAATAAAGTGGACTACTATACATACCTTAAAAGATCCAAGGGGTGTCCAAGGCCAATTAGTTAGGAAGCCTGGCGTGGTTGCCATTATATTAATTTCCTTTTGTTTCTTTTCTTTTCTTTTTGTGACTATATAGAAAGAAATGCATGGGAATGGTGTCTTATTTATAGGACGTACCTTAGAGTTGGGTTACGTCAGTATGTGAATTATATTCTTAAACTCGTGGAAATTAAGAAATGTTTGGCCGGTTTGACAAAACCGAGCCATATTAATTGTTGGGAGACAATTGTGTAGATGCAAGGTGAACATGTTTTGACCTTATAAAGGCATGTGGTATGGGGTGTGATTCGGACTTCATCACCGAGCGTTACTGTTAGAATATTAACATCTTTCCTGAGACACAATCACAGGTTTAAACTTTTAATTTGGTTGAATCGGTTCCTTGACATGGTATCCTAGTCTTGTTGACTAAGAGGTTACGATTTCAAAACTCAGCGCTAGACAGTTTTTAAAAAAATTAAGGTTTCACGTACAAGGCTCGAAAAGACTCTTCTACTCGTATTTAGGATTTTATCCAGACTATGCAGCGCTAGGAATTTAAGATGAAGGATTCGGGTCCTTTAAATTGATTTCTGGGCCTTGAGGTTGATCGTACGGTTGATCGGTTACTTCTTCATAAGATTAAGTATGTTGGAGAACTCATTCATCATACTGGAGTTGACACTTGTACCCCAGCACCGACTCTGATGAGCCCTAGCTCATCTACCAACGGCTGCGATACCATGTCAAGGAACCAATTCAACCAAAAAATTCAAGCTTAGCAAAATGAGCTAACCGTGCATGGTTTAAGTTGAGGTGGTTTTACAAGATTGAGATGCTAGACTGGTTTATCTAAGTGAGAACTAGGTCAGACTAGTTACAACTTAATGGAAAGTGTTGGAGTTTCCACATCAGAAAATAAAGAAGAATACCACTAGCCTATATAGAAGGATGAAACTCTACCTATTAGCTCAAGCTTTTTGGTTAGGAAGTGGATCATAACTATATGTGCAAGTGGTTAATTTTATCCGACACTCTGCCCGTTATTATAGACAAGCCAGAATCTTAACAGGTGGCACATTCCTACACGCGAGTAAATCAAACGTTAAACAAATGTGTCGGACGCACAAGAGGGTATGTAGTTACCTATTAGCTCAGCCCCATCCTTCCGGGAACACACGGATTTCATTTATTTATTCCCTTAATTTGCGTAAAATAATGCCACAATTTGTGGTGCCATTAATTAATTAGACGGCACAAACTCTGACTTTTGCTAACTTGAGGACACTCTCATCCCCAATTAATTATCACTCTCAAAATATACCGTTAGCATTTCCCCAATTACACTCTGACTTTTGCTAACTTTGACTTTTGCCTCTTATGAAACAACGTTAGAGATTACCGTTAGCATTTCAAATTTGCTATCTACGTATGGACAGCGTTTAGCGTTAGCGTTTTCAAAATCACCTGCACCGTTAAAATTTTAACTAAAATGCTAATAGTAATCTTTAACGTTATTTTCAAACAGGTCTTAAAAGTTGAATAGATATAAACATTTTCGATGTTTATATTCGTTTAACTTTTGATATAATTTAAGCACTTGTTTGGTGAGCAAAACCGCTACGAACTTTGATATCGCTGATGTGTTTGGTGAACAAAAAAAGTTTTCAGCTTTCAAATTTGAAGATATGAAAACTATCCCTAGTTGGAGCTTTTTGATATCTCCACAAATCTACCGCTTTCATTTATCATATTTCCAATACTAACAAAACGTACTCTAAAAGTCATAATGATCAGTTAATTATAAATTAAGGGGAACATATAAATCAAAAGTCATATTGATAAGTTAATTATGAATTAAAGGATAATGGAGTACTTCTTTTGCGGTGTATTTAGTATTTACTCAATCCATATTTAAGGTGTGGGTTTTGAAATTTGAAATAAAAATATTTGGGATATTTAAAATGATAGGGAGTAGTGGTTAGTGATAGGTGTGTTGGATTTCAGTGGGCTGAGTGAATCGAGAAGTACATCAAGTGAAATTAATCGTTTTTTCATATTAAGTTTGCATCCGCTTTTTACTTCAAAAGTTTAAACTAACAGGTCTCATTTCATCGTTCTTTATATGAGACTGGTTGTGACATATAAAGATCAATTTCGGAATCTATTTATGCTCCACTAAATATCAAAAAGCAGAGTTCTCATGTTTGAAGAAATCTTAACTTTTACAAAGTACATATATAATTTTTGTAATAGAACAAAAATTGATTATATATATGATTGAATCAAATTCTAATGAATGGCGATCCATAAAATGAAAATTAAGGAGTATGGTCAACTAGTAATAACTTTTGGACGGGTAAGCTAAGGTATATAGTAACCTTACTTTTGAATACAAAAACTATATACTCCTCTGTCCCAAAACTTTCTTCCCATTTCCTCTTTTTATCCGTCCTAAAACTACCTTCTCATTAGAATAAAAAAGATGACAAATGACATTAATATCATCATGTATTTACACCAATTATCTTCTAACTCTATATTTTGAATGATTGCAAAAAAAGTTCAAAAAATCTTTTTTAAGGAGGGTAAAATTTGAAGTCAAAGCCAAAAATTAAAAATGAGGAAAAGTCAAACTGGGAAGAAAGAATTAGGACGGAGTGAGTAATAAATTCTCCCTTTCACAATAAGGAGTACTCCGTAATTGGCACGAGGGTAGGTCCTAAGAATGCAAAAGTCTTGGATGAGGAAGAAAAATATCTTTGATTCTAATTAATTACTCCTTTAGTTGCACAAACGAAAAAAAAATTTCAAGTTTTGTCAATCTATTTTATTTAAATATTGATATAGAATAAACAAATTAAACTTACATATTAAAAGCTATATCAAAAATTCAACAAAACAAGTGGTTACAAATAACCTTCAACCGTCCATTCAACTTGAATTTGTATAATTTTAAGAAATCATCATATATAAGAGTAAAACATAGAGAAAATATCAAAATAGGAAAATTAATATTTCTATTCCCAGAATAGGAGTTTGCACTGTGATAATGTGGCAGTAAGCATGACCATTTCACAATATATACTTAGCTAACGTGCACAATTTTACTTTAATTATTTTAACAAACGATTAACAGAAATAAGTAATGATAAAAGGTGTGCTCCATGCACTAAATTAGTTTGCTACCATTGGCAAAACATGAATTGAAAAGGATGAACCCGATCTCCGAGAACTCGTTCAGACCCAGCCGGACGTAACAAAACATGAACTAAAATGGGATGGGTGGAGGAGACATGGAGGAGTAATTAAGTAGGAGACTGTAGACGTACTAGATTGGAGTGCAGCTTAAAATGAGCCAAACATCCATCAACTTCACCTTTCACTTTGGGCTGTTTATATATGCTAGGACCACAATAATGTTTAGTTTTGGTTCCCACCTTGTAGAGAACACTAGCAAAGTAGCAATCATATTGGTGATGTGGTGTCACTTTATAATTAGTTGTGTGATATATATATATATATATATATATATATATATATATATATATATATATATATATATATATATATATATATATATATTCCCTCCGTTTGCAAAAAGACTTCCTATTTTGACTTGGAGCAAAAATAAGGAAGTGTTAAATTATAGTTGACTTCCAATTTTGCCCCTGATGTGATGGGTAAAGTAAGATGTGATGGATAGATTATTAGAGAAAAAGTATGATGTGATAGGTAGTGTATGAAAAAGTAAGGGTAAAAGTGGTTTTTTAATAGAAAGTGGAAGTGTTTTCTTGGAAGTGAAAAAATAAAAGAAGAAGTGTTTTTAAGAACGTAGGGAGTGTGTGTATGTGTGTGTGTATATATATATATATATATATATATATATATATATATATATATATATATATATATATATATATATATATATATATATATATATATATATATATATATAGTCTAAAAGTTGTTGTTCCTATAGTATATAGTATTGTTCTTAAGAGCATTAGCGAAAGACAACAAGTCTAAGAGCAATGGAAATGGTCTTGAAGCCCCGGAGCTTCATATATACGAGAGCTTCAAATTTTCTCTCTCTATCACGTCAGCTTTAACTTACCTCACCAATTCACTGAAAATGGTTTGAAACCCCGGGGCTTCAAACTGAGGCTTCAAACCTTCATTTTTTACATTTTAAATACACATTTTCTAAAATTAATAAAATTTAATTATTTCATTTTATTCATTAAAAAATTACATTCATGTACAACAAATACATTCATTAATTTAAAAAAAATTACATTCGTTCATTTAAAAAAAATTACATTCATTCATTTAAAAAAATTACATTCATTAATTAAAAAAATTACATTCATTAAATAAAAAATTACATTCATTAATAAAAAAATTATCTTCATTGAATAAAAAAAAGTACACGGTGCCATAATGGGAAAGGGGGGCGGGGGGAGGGCCCCAACGGCCAAATTTTGGCCTACAATTTGTGTCAAAAGGTTGATGCTGCAAAAATAATGGTGCTATAACATGAAAGGAAGGCGGTGTTTAACACCCCCATGTTTGGTAATGTAAGTCCTATTTCAAGAATAAAAACATGAAAATTCTATTTTGGTATATTTTCAATGTTTTAGTTCTACTTTGGTCTTTCTCCCGCATATATATGCCCACCCATTCAAAGTGTCATGAATTTATTTGAAATAGAACAACCTATATTTGTCTTTCTTCATAACATTATCCCACTAAATTACGTTTAAAGGTCATCACATGCCCCCCCCCAAAAAAAAAACGTTTAAAGGCCAAACAAAGCATGTGTGATGTGTATATATAAAAGTGCAATAATAATTATATATAGGTTCATGCACTACCCGTACGTACCCATTAAAAACTCTGATTAAATTAAACTTATTCTACCGCGTATCTACTCCTTCCGTTCGGAAATATTCTTTTTACTTTCCTTTTTGGCATGTCCGGAAATATTCTTTCATTTCCTTTTTTAGTATACTTTTTAAGGATAAATTTCAATAATACTCTTCTATTTTATCACTTATCTACTTTTTTTATTGTTTTTTTAATAAGAAAATGAAATTTAAAAGTTTATAGTATGTGCATTTTTGGAAATTTGGTATTTTTTTATGATTCCTTAATAAGCGTGCCAATTCAACACGGGAAGAATATTTCCAGACGGAGGGAGTATTTTAATTGAAATGTCGTTGGAGAAAATCGCAAATTGAAATGGAACAAATGTTGGGGATAAACAAAGATAACACGGATTGATTTCAAAGTCGTGTAGCATTTTCAAATTGATTATTTTGATTGTTCAATTCAAAAATCAATCGGATAAAACTCAAAATTTTCACAAACAAGTATAAATTGATCTGGATTTTCGAACTTCACTTTTTCGACCAAGGAACAGCGGGATTTATAGAGCCGCCGCGGAAGGGAAGAAGGCTGCAGTCATGTCTGTCGTCCAAAACGCGCTTCCCTTTGCGCGAAATTGAGAAAATGGTGCTATCCCTTTCGAAAATTGTCCTTTAAGAAAATTAGAAAATTAAAAATTCAAATGAATTTTTAACAAAGCACTTTGTCCAAATTAAAAAGCTTCCCCAGCCACGGGCTCTGCCCCTCAGAACCCGCAGGGGTTGCTCCCCCTTGAACCCTGCTCGGGGGCACTGCCCCAGAACCCCCGCCAAATGGGGTGCTGCCCTCTTAGAACCTCTGTTAAAGCAGAATTTTTATCATAACAAACTCAACGAAGCGTGCACTTCGCATCACTAAACTTCTTTGATGATTACTATGATACCATTGGTCCAATAGTTTTTCCAATTACACTAAAATATACTCCCTTCGTCCCATGAAACATGGGACTTTTGCTTTGTAGGAGGGATTTAAGGGGAGTGTATTTTAGTATTGAATTTCCAAAAATGTCCTTTGATGTGATTGGTAAAAGTATGATTTGATGGATAGATTATTAGTAAAAAGGTATGATATGATAAGTAGAGTATGAAAAAGTAAGGGGTAAAAATATTTTTTAATAGAAATGAGAAGTATTTTGTGGGACGGATAAAAAAAGAAAGGGGAAATGTTTCATGGGACGGGGGAGTATAACAACAAAAATATCAATCAACGAAACTATGATTAATGGCAAATTTGATTTGCCAAAATAAAATTGATTGGAAAGCGAACTGGACAAACCAGTTTGCTGATTCTTAGAATCGATTACTCGATTTTTTATTTAATTTTCATTGATAATCTTGTGTGAATTGTATCAGAATATGAAAAATCTTGGAATGTTTTAGGGCTTCAAAGAAGAAGAGGATGAAAAAAAGATGAAAAAACATAGCATTTTCGAGCTCCCAATAAAAAGAGAGAAATTTTGATATTAAATTATTCCTTGATAATTAATCTAAGGGGCACATCTTTGTTTATAGAATATAAAAAAATCTTGACTCAAATAAAAGTATAATGTACACATAATACATTTTGAACTAAATAAACTTAATATTTAATGAAACAATATAAAAAAGTTATTATATTTAAAATATATTAGTATATACATTCGGTTCGAGATTTTTTGTATGTGAAGTTACCTCATACCGTTACCAAATACAGAACCAAACATTAAGTTTGGTACGATACAATATTTTAGCGGTATTCAATTCGGAATTCTCAAGAATTTTCGATATCGGTTCGGTAATTGCTCACTCATATCTAAAAGTGCATTAATGACACACTCATCATGTTAGAACTTGACGAAGATGCCATGGAATGATAAAGATCTTGATAAGGTGATTTCCGAGCTTTGAGTTTGGTTAGAATAAGCTAAAGAAAGAATAATTATCTAGTGTTTCGGAGGTTAAAAATATACAGAGTAGAATACAATATTTGGAAATGACATATTGCAAAACCCATATGTGAAATATTGGTTTAGATGAATCTATACCTACACTGGACGAGCCTGTGATTAACGCACTCTTAAAGACCGGCGGTGGTGCACAATTGAAAGAGCTAGATTTTTTAAGGGAGAGACCTTACCTTAGGTACCATGACAAAACTGTGTAATAATTGATCTTATTAAATAATGAATGTTACATCAATATATATATAAAGAATACATGTAGAATCCTAAGTAAAGTAGAATAAGAAATTATGATAACAATTGAATAAAGAAAGTAAATAATAATGTTAGACAATAATAATTATAGTACTCCCTTTATTCCACAAAACTCTTCCTCTTTCGTTTTTTTTGCTTTCCACAAAACACTTCCACTTTCTATTAAAAAATCACTTTTACCCCTACTTTTTCATACCCTACCTATCATATCATACTTTTTCACTAATAACCAAACTATCACATCTTACTTTTTCCCATCACATCAGGGGCAAAATTAGAAAGTCAACCAAAATTACACTTTCCTTATTTTTGCCCAAAGTCAAAACCGAAAGGGTTTTGTGGAACGGAGGAAGTATTACTTATGGTAGCATTAGTTATGACAATGTTTACTATATAGTCAACTTCTATTATTAGGTTAATTTCTACTTGTATTAGGATTGCTTTCCATATATGCTCTATTATATCCTCCATCATTCTTGAGTAAAACCTATTACTCCCTTCATCCCTAAAAGCATGAAGGTTTTGTTTTTTAAAAAAATCTAAGGGGAGTGTATTTTGGTGTTGGGTTTTCAAAAATGTTCTTGGATGTGATGGGTAAAGTATGATTTGATAGGTAGATTAATAGTGAATAGATGTGATGTGATAGGTATGTTAAGAATTAGTGGGGGTAAAAGTGACTTTTCAATAGAAATGAGAAAAGTTTTTTGGGATGGATGAAAAGAGAAAGGGGAAAGATTTGCAGGGACGGAGGGAGTATTTTAACATTCCAACGAAATAATTTTTACAAAATTCTTTTGCTCTAATTTTTTGCAACGCCATAAAACACTTCTATCCCACATTCCCACCTGAAATGCCTAAAAGCATTGTGAAGTTTATTGCAAGTAGAAATTATTTTAGAGGTATTTTAGATATTTTAGGTGGAGTAGAAGTAGTTTATGGCGTGCACGATAAATTAGGGCAGACGAATTTAGTGAAACCGAAAGCACATTTTTATTTGTTATCATCCACATTATTTCTAATGTGAAAAAGAAAAATGAATATAACGGCAAAAGAGGGAATAGTAATACACATCAATATTTGAGTTCATTTAGAGGACAAGAAAAATACATGACACAAACCAAATCAAAGGCATATATATCTACTACTATTACTATATCCATTTTGCCACCCATTGTCGTCCTAACAGTACTCGGGCAATTCCAAAAATGAAAATTTATCATTTGACTGTAAATCTTCATTTTTCGAATGCTTGTACATACCCTTAGAACAACGGGTAACAAAACGATTATTTTACACATAGCTAGATCGTATTGAAATATATAAAATCAATTAAACGGATAGACGTGAAAACATTTTCGATGGAATGATGGTGTTAATTATCAAGACGACTTGATGGTTTCTGAAGCGACAGAAGAAGAGCCGGTGAAGGGGCGAAAGCCATGGTCTAGACTGGCTTTCCATATCTTGGCAATGTCGAACATGTTGTTTCCACACTCGTTCACCTCCCAACCTTCTAAAGCATGTACTATTCCTGCAACTCTCCATGCACTCATCACTCTTCTTGGCAACCAATTCTGTCCATGACACACAAAAAAAAACAATAGAGATTACGTTCTAGCGGTTATTTTGACACTGGTTTTCGGAGTCATACTATGTCATTCGCCGGTTCTTACCTCATCTAACTCCTACCCCTGGTTTGGAAAATTATCAAAGTACTATTCTTTAATTTTATTGCATGTAGCATTTCGGCATTTTCCGGGGGAGGGTGTGTTAGATGGGCTAAAAATTAAACCAATTCAGCCCTAGCAGAGAGCACATTAATAAAGTCCTCAAGTGTTCCGGTGTCATCATAATATGACACTCGTGCTCGGTGTCTAAAGATGCACTTCCTTCGTCCCAAAAAGAATGGGACGGTTTGACTTTTTGGGAAATTAAGGGAGGGATATTCTAGTATTGACTTTCCAAAAATACCCTTGATGTGATGGGTAAAAGTAGGATGTGATGGGTAGATTATTAGAAAAAAGGTATGATGTGATAGGTAGGGTATGAAAAAGTAAGGGGTAAAAGTGGTTTTTTAATAGAAATGTAACGGACTTTATAGGACGCAGTTTTTTCTAAACGTAACAATCTTTTTGGGACGGAGGGAGTATTTGCTCAAATTACATTACATACCTATATTATTAATGATATGATAAACGAAAAAGGTTATGTTATAAACGCATGAAATATTTAATATTTGCAATAGTTACTATACCTCGCAAGAGTCGACATTCTCGAGGTGCTTAGGGGCAAGCATGGCAGGCGTGCTGAGGTAGAGACAATCTTTGCGCGCTTTCTTTGGAGGGAATTGAGAGAAGGGAATGAAGAACGTTCCTTTTGGCGCTTTCGATTGCTCGTCTTCTCTCAATCCATCCCCGACGAGCCATGTCTGCATGAATACGCATGACACGATTAGATAGAAATCATCACACATCCGTCACAAATCTAAAAGTTAATCATTCATTCTCCGTGTTCGAATTTAAATTGTCAATCTACGCTCTTATATATTCTCGTTTACCAAACATTGGATGTCCATCTTCCGTGTTAAATAAAGAAATTAGATGTTATGAAATGCTTGAAATTAAACATTCTTATGAAACGATATGAGCATTGTTGATATGAATGGCAGACAAACTCGTCTTAACAAGTGATTAACGTTAATTGTCTTACCTTTGCAGAGTAAGATTTTGTAAGGACTAGATTATTAGCTGCCTCAGGGTTTAGCCTACCCTTAAGCCTCTTAAACTCATCTTCACGCAATAGAGCAACCTAATTAAATACAACAGATAAAGGATTAATTAACAAATTTTAATTAGAACATGACGAAATGGATGAACGGACGTTAAGTTAGATAACGGAACCTGGATTCCACGTTGGCATAAGGCGACGGCGATAGAAGCGGCAACCTTGGTCAAGTTCCCTCTAAGGACGACTTGTGTGGTCCCGTTAGGAACGGCGTTAAGGACCACCGCAACGGCGAGGCTACTTCCGTCCACCACCTTCACTTTCAGCTTTGGGTTCTTCCTAATGAAAAGCTCTCCGTTCCTATTCAACTCCTCCTCCTGCATGCCACGGAATTAATGATTGATTATAACTGGTCAACAAAATGCATGGTTTTAGATTCATCAAAGATTCTACGTGCCTTCCGTCCCAGTGTATTTGTGCAGTTTGAGTGTTTCAACTTTTTCAATTAAAACAAGATAAATTTTGAGATTCAATTAAACAAAAATTGAAATGTACAAAAACTGAAACTTGGATTATTAGTTAAAAAGTATGATGTGATAGGTAGGGTATGAAAGAGTAGGAGTAAAAATGGTTTTTTTAATAGAAAGTTAAAGTATTTTAGGAAAATTAAAAATGAAGAAACGAAGAGTTTATTGAAAGAGAGGGAGTATATATATATATATATATATATATAGTTCAAATTAATTCATTATAGGCTTAATTAATAGCTTGCCTGATTCAATAGGCCAAGGGTTAGGACTTTGATCCCTTTCTCGTCGGCATCTAAAATGGCGTCCTCAATCAACTTGTTTATGCTCTCTCTTTGCCATTGCATGAAGTACTGCAAAATTATATACACTTTTTATTAAATATATTACATGGGTAAATAATTAATTAATGCAAAATTTTGAGAACTAGACAACAATTAACGATGTCGAAAAATTTCTTAATCTTCTTTATTCAATAATTAAGTGACGATAAATTTCAAACTCGTGACATCACAAGTACAAATTTAAGAATAAATTGAGGCAGATGAGAGGAAGTAGGGCTCACTTGGACACGATACTTAGGGATAGCCCAAGTTTGCAACTTGAGATGCTTGAAAACATTTCTCTCAACGACAAAGGTGCGGCCATAGATCCAAGTGACCATTGTGGAACAAACGGTGATGGGCCACATGAACCAGAAGTACCACTTGGAGGACTGGGGGTTGGACGCCAGAGACGGAATGCCTAACCGGAGATGGTATATGGACTCCGGGGTGATGAGGTGGGTCAAGTGCACCACGTCGGGGGTCTCCCCGGGCCTCCTCAACGACTTCTCGTGCAACGTGTCCGAAGACGTGTCTACGGTGTTGTAGAGGTAGTCGTACACTGGCATGAACAGGGAGTAGTTTGTTCTGAACTGTGTGTGGTGCAAAGAGTGGAACCTGCAAAACAATTTTCCCCAAAGTCAATGAAACTTAAAAAAAAGATGAAATTGAAAGCGTTGGGAGTGGATTCCGATCAGGCTAGGGGTAGGAACCACCATTTTGTGAACGGAACACTGTGGGTACCCTATTTGGAGCCAGTGCCATTTACTTTTTAATGTAACAAAAAGTAGTGACGCTCAGATAAAAAGAAATTGATGAGTCAGGATAGAGAACGACTTACGAGGGGGTGTACATCATGTACTTGAGAGGGGGGAAGACGGAGAAGACCCAAGTGGGGACGAGTTCGAAGTTGCAATGCCCCAAGTTGTTCATGAAATCGATGTATAGAACGTAGAACACGAATGTGGTGGTCGATCCGGTTCCGGTTCCGATTATGGTTAGGAGGGGGATGGCGAAGAGGATGAAGTATGCTATGTGCTCCGCAAATGGATGGATCACAGCTGCATATACATATCATAAAAATAATCGGAGTTTAAGATTAAAAAAAATTGTCTTTAATTAACACACAATTCACATTCAGGCAAGATTTGTTTATTTGAATTTTAAATTGATGGCATTGATAATTGAAAATCTCACTTTAGGTTTTAAAAAAAAATTGATATCGTGATAAGACGAATTCTATCAAAAATTCGAACTTGTTGGAACCCAAGAGAATATCGGATCGTTATTCTAGTTTTTGATTTTTTTGTAGTAAATCAAGATTAATTTTTGACCTATAATAATTAATTGAAAAATACATGATATACTCCGTATAAATTAGATAAATTAACATTTTAAAAAATATTTTATTTAATGATCAAGCCTTACATATCTATTTTGTTTAACTAATGGTCAATTTTTTTACTTTAATTACAAAGAAAAAAAGGCAAAATTCGACAAACAATACCCCAATGTTGAGGTAAGTAGTATGGAAAAATTTGGTGTACCCTAAAACTTGTACTCCAACTTAAGCAATCGTGTATTACTGATACGCACAGATAATAATTATTGTTTGCGCATGTAAACTTAGTGATTATTGAAATGCATCTGTGATACACTCGTGTGCAAGCTATGATACAAAATTTGAGATACTCCTAACTGCTCCCTCCGTCCAACAATAATGTTTCCGTTCATTATTTACAATGTCAAATTTTATTCACTTTGTTTGTGTATTTTTGTTGCTCATTGAATGAAATACCATAGTCATGTCACTACTAATTTGTACATATTTTCGAATAAAATTTAAATATATAATTTTTATTTCTAAATTTTATATGATTTTTGTGTAAAATAATTTTAAAATAACTACAATCAAATATCATAACGCGCAACGAAAAAATTATTGTTGGAGGGAGAGGTACCTAGGAATGAAAATATACTCCCTCCGTCCTAAAACTAACTTCTCATTTGATTTTTCACGATCTCCAATGTGACACTTTGACCATCAATATCTCAATTTTTATATAAATATATTTTATAAAAATTATATATTTCAAAACTATGTTACAAAATCAATTTATTGCTAATAAATTTATATAAAAATTCAATATATTTTTTTCATAATATACGGTGAAAGTTTGACTACAAAAGTAATTTAATTTTAGTTCTGAGTTACTAGTATTTATTTCCCAGCTGCCATGCATGCAGGGAGGACGGGAGACTTAAATTTGGTCGCTCAGTGGGGCCCCTTGCGAAGGGAAACCTAGGAGGCTAGCTGCCACAGAGTATTAACTAGGTGCACAAAATTAAACTTTGCAGACTCATCCCAAGTTCCCAACTACCTTTGGGCGAACATTTAATGTACCATGCCACACTTCCACACAAAATTCTATCTCATTTATACACCGCAGTTATACACAAATATTTTGATGGTTTATACCGACACGAGTGTTAGTTGGTACGTTAACAAAAATTTACACGGACACAAAGTGTTGACACGTTAACAAAAATTAATTTTACACTAACACAAAATTAGTGCAAAGCAGCGGTGTACAAATAGGGTACAAAAGGTTGGAGTACAAGTAGCTTTATCCACATTTAATTATCAACCATGGAACACTTGCATCAAACAATTTATTTCAAAGTTATATAAAAAATACAGAGTATAACATTTTGATGTTTCACACTGGTATAAAATATTAGTTTGATTAAAAAAAATTTGCACTAGTATTTTTTGTATGTATAAACCATCACCTTATCATTACACTGACACAAAATGAAGATGTACAAATGTGGGCTATAATATAGGGTACAAATTTTGGTGTATAAATAGTTTAATCCTTGAATTATTCCTCATCTTTCAAAATTCATTACACTCTTTGATCTACGTACAAAATTTAGTGACTTTTAAAACAATTTTATATATAAGTTACTATAGAAAGAGAAAATAAAATTGCGTATTTAAAAACTAAAAAAATTAAATAATAACAGATGACAATAATATTTAATTTTGTAAAATAATCAATAAAAATAATCAAATAAAATAAAGTAATCGAGAACTCATAATAATAAAGGGGTAAATAATTTTGGAACGGGAAAAGTATTAGACTGCCACCTGTTATGGATAGTAGAGTAGGTTATTTAATATTATTATTATTATTATTATTATTATTATTATTATTATTATTATTATTATTATTATTATTATTATTATTATTATTATTATTATTATTTAGGTTTTATTAGGTTAGCAGATTTATAAGCTTCTTCGAGGTTTCTTTACGGTTCTTTCCCTCGTCGATTTTATTGAACCGTCAGGTTAGGTTTATGAATAGCTAGGGTTTCCTTGTCTCCTATAAATAGAGATGTAACCTGATTTAGAATATTCAATCAATAAACAAATCAAAACCCTAATCCCTTCTCCTCCATCGGTTCGCCGATTCTCTTCGTCTCAATTCTTCTTCTTCTTCCTCGTCCCATACTCTCAAGAGTTTGAAGACGCTCTAAGGGGCTGTTTGTTTCAGCCTCTTAATGGTTCAGATGTTTGAATGATTCAGCACTTAATGGTTCAGATGTTTGAATGGTTAAAAGATTTGCCTCCGAATGGTTAAGTATTATACAAAGTCTGAATGGTTAAGACTTCTTATCTGAATTGATCAGACATTTGCCTCTGAATAGTTAAGCAATATACTAGTTCTTAATGATTCAGACCTCTTACTGGTTCAGTACTTAATGGTTCAGACCTCTTACTGGTTCAACACTTACCTATTCAGAAGTTGCCAAACAGCCCCTAAGTCTTCTCTATCCGATACGAGTTCGTATCATTATCCATAACACCACTGTAAACTTATTTCCTTATTAATCATAGACTTATATTCCTAATATATTTGTGTTCAATCCAAAAAAAATAGAGCACAAATATAAAGAATATAAGTGGGTGATGAAGGTTCACTACTTAAAGCATGAAGAAATATAATGTATATGTAATGGGCTCACATGTAATGGGCTCGGTGACGATGGAGGAGTGGTGGTGGGAGTGGTAGCGGGAGTAGAGATAGTGGTGGTGCAGCGCCCGGTGCAGCCAGTAGTAGAGGAACTCCACCGGGCCGGCATGAAGCAAAGTTACAAGTATGATCCCTTCTGTCTTCCATATTGGCATGTGTTTTGCCAATGGTAAAGCATAGTAACCCACATAGTATAATAGACCATTTAGTATGATCTGATCATCCCTGCATGTGTTTTTTTATATATAGTTAGGCAAACTAGGACACGAAAGCGAAGAGAGACGGTTAAAAAGGACAAATGTAACATGTATTACCAATTTCTTTCGCGATCGACTTGTTCGAATTCGATGCTTTTGTCGATGATTCGGTTGTCACCTTTGGCGGTTCGATGGCGGGAGAGAGAAATCCATAGCATGTTGTGGAGAATTCTTAGGAGCAAGAAGGGGAAAATCAGCAAGACATTTATGTCCCTCTCACTTGGGTCTTGCTTGAAGAAAGTGTATGTGTTATAAGCCACAAAGGGAGCCAATACCACATACTACATACATGCATTATTGTTCAACACAAAACACGTGTGTCATTAATCTCAATCATCATATGTAACCAAATCAAAACTTACAATTATTTTGAAACGAAGAGAATAGTTGAAATCCATACAAATGATGCAATCATATACTCTAAGGCCATGTTTGGTAGCACAAAAATTATGTGAATTTGGAATTGATAGTGCAAAATATGAATTGGAATTGGTGAATTCAATTCTATGGAATTGAATCTCATAAAATTTTAATTTCAATTCATTTCCAATTTCATATACCAAACGGACCCTAAAAGAATTATATAAATCATAAAAGTAAGTTGTCTTTGTGTTTAACTATGCAAAAGGTCTATCATGTATATATCAGTCTAGTTCAGCTTTAATTTGAAAAATGATAGAGCTTTTATTTAAAATGCTAACACTAATCAAAGACGTCTTACGAAACAAAGTCATAGTCACCATGAACTCAGTGATGTAACATTAGTCTACTAATACACATTATTTATTTCGTTCAATTATTAGTTCCCATATATTTTGAGTAAAACATTACACGTGACAAGACAATAGCATAGTCACACTCAACTCTCCAAGTCTTCTCTCCAATATTACAGTGAGTGTGACATCAAAATTATGAAATTTTTCATTTATTTATATATTTTCATCGATTATTTGATAAAATAAAATATTCCTTTTAGTTTTTATTTTGAAGAACATTTGAGATAATTTTTAAATATGTAAATTTTAAATTTTGCTATATCAATAATCTTAAAATAAAAAAAGTTAAAATTTTGCTTCCTTTTGAACTAACCACATCATCTATCTTTCATTTCGGTGTCATGTTTCATAAAACCTCATCTCAAATTAAATTAAATTTCTAAGTTTGACTTTTACAAAATTTAAGTAAATAAAATACTCGTATTCAAATTGACTGGTTTCAGAATTGGTTTCATTTTTTTGTGTAACTTTAGACGATCGGCTTCTTTATTTATAAACATATACGGAGTAAATGGTTTTTTTAATTCTTTTTTCTTATTATCAAATAACTAGATTGAATCGAAAATAATTTGATTTAAAATTTGTAAATTGAAACAACAAAATGCTTTACACAAAGACCCTTTGATTTGCTGGATTCAAGTTTTGTTGCTTTCAAGGAAGAAAAAAAAAGTAATCCAAAGTCCAAACATGGGGAGTGGATGATTAGACATGTCTTGTCCACCAAACACACTATAATCTTCACACGTATGAGATGAGCATTAATTGTTTATGTCGAAGGTGTTTGTGATCCCAAACAAAACTATGATGCATGGAATTGAAACCCATAGGCAAATATGACGCAATTGACCTTTTTTACTCTCTAAAATACTTCCGCTCTGTTTGAGAATAACTCTAGCAATTAGTGTTAGCGTTTTGAAAAGACTATCATCCATTCTACGGACAGCGTTTTCAAAGTAATCTGCACCGTTAAAATTTTATCCAAAATGCTAACGCTAATTTCTAACGATATTCCCAAACAGACCCTTCATCTGTTCTAAATTAATCGTCCCAACTAATTTGATTTTATCAAATTAATAAAAAATGTTGAAAAATTAAAAGTGGTAGTTGAAATTTGTTAAGAAAAAAAATTGTGAGCTAAATACTCCCTCCGTTTCTTACAACGGTTCTTGTTTTTACTTTGGAGCAAAATAAGGAAAGTGCAATTTTAGTTGACTTTTCAATTTTGCCCTTGATGTGATGGGTAAAAGTAAGATGCGATAGTTTAGTTATTAGTGAAAAGTATAATGTGATAAGTATGGTATGAAAAAGTATGAGTAAAAGTGGTTTTTTAATAGAAAATGAAAGTATTTTAAGGAAAACAAAAAAATGAAAGATGAAGAGTTTTAAGAAACGGATGGAATATTTTTAAATTTATTAAATACAAAAAGTATACAATTGTTTTCGAATCAGACTAAGAAAAAGTAGAACGACTAATTTAGGACGGAGGGTAATACTTTGTATGTCCTTAATTAATTCATACATTTTTTAATACTTTTCTAATAACAAAAGGTACTAAGCTACTTCATAAAGGATATGTGGTATGCTCTATATACAATTTAATTTTTTCTCTTTTTTTAAACAAGTTTCAATCTTTTAATTTTTACATTTCTATACGTACTTTTCCCAAACTATGAAAAATCAAAGTGTTTCAATTGCACTATTTTTAGGATAAAAGGAAGTGAAACGATTTTTTTTTAAAAAAAGTAAAATAGTATGGTAGATATTAATATTATAAAGTAAGATTCAATCCAAACCATACAAATAAATATAGCTAGGGGTATAATTACTCTCTAATTGCTTCCCTAATCACCTTCCCAAACCTTACTTTTGTGCCATTATTACATTTAGGCTTCGTTTGGTAACAGCGTTTTCGATTAGCGTTAGCGTTTTGGATAAAATTTTAATGGTGTAGATTAAATCTAAAAACGCTAACGCTAAAGGCTACCATCGGATAGCTTTTTGAAAACGCTAACGCTAATCTCTAACGCTGATGCCAAACGGTGCCTTAATCTCAAAAATTGAATTCCAGTTGTAAATTTTTTACAGATCCCACCACCATCATCATTCCATTATTTAATGTATATGTACATATAGTTGTTACTCCCAAAAAATCAAAGACCCTTTGCCAATAATATTTTTCTTATAAAAATCAAATTGCTAGATTAAAAGAGTAAATGAAAAAGAAAAATACATTGCACCCAAAATTAACAAAAAAAAAAAAGAAGAAGAGGAAAAAAAACAGAGTAAAGTATATACCTTGAAGCTGCCAAGAGGTGTCCATGGCCAGTCAGTGAGGAATCCTGGCTTGGAAGCCATAGCTGGCAGACTGTGATACCTAGCACTGCACTTTATGTGTTTTTATTTTTGTCTTTGGAAAATATAAATTAAACAAAATTTTATTTTCTTTCTTTGAATTCTTTTGTTTATAGTTTCTTTCTCTCTCTCTCTCTCTTTTTCTCTTGAGCTCCTTATTTAGAGCAAAGAATTCCGTGCAAGCCTTTTATAGGTGTGAAGTGAACCTTCTCCCATAAATGCTGTTTCCACTATATCACAACCATTTTTCCAACAAAAGTTGCACCCGCACCGGTAGCTCAAGTGGCAAATACTTGGTGAAGTTTGGAGAATGACCAAGGATCGAAACCTGGCAGCGACTGTTGTGGAGGCGACCACCTCTGAAAAATGGGGGGAGTCTCTGGTGCGCACTAGGATATGGTCTAGCTAAGTGTTGTGCTTGGGTCACCGTGATTTACCTCCTCTCACATTCCCATCTAATAATTTATTCATCATAATTTTAATTTTACCCATCACATCAAGGACAAAATTGGAAGTCGGTTACAATTTAACACTTCCTTATTTTTACATTTAGTCAAACTAGAAACTCTTTTTTAGAACGGAGGAAGTATTAAGTCATGGTTCTGAAAAATTAAAGTACAAGTTACATGGTTCTCAAAAAAAGGTGGAACGCCCACCTCGGACGACCCCACACCCCGACCCGACAAGATTGTGAGGATGTATCCCAATGTGATTTTTAGAGAGATCGTCCCGTGACCGGTGGCGCACAAGGAGCTATTACAAATAATAGAATTCCTACATTTTCGCTGCCAAAATTCGACTCTAGGATCAATAAACGTGACATCCTCTCCTCGGATCAGTTGAGCTAATGTGCGGGCAAGTTACATGGTTCTGAAGAATACACACAAGTCATGCAATGTGAGGGCAAAGCTTACGCCCCGCTGGCATAGTTCACTTAATTACATTTGCCAATCTGTCAACAAGTGCTATTAAAAGAGCTAGCTCGCTTCTAGAATTCTCCATAGAATTCTTTTTCTAGGTTGAGATCTACTCCTTCCGTCCTTCTTCTCACTTACTATTCACACGGTCAAACTTTGATCACTTTCTTTAACTATTTTATTTTCATTAAGTATTTGATAAAATAATATAGTCTTGTCACCATTTGTTTTGTAGAACTTTTGATGTAATTTTTAAATATATAAATTTTATTTTTTAATTTTACACTTACAATCAAATAAATTGAATTAAAAATAAAGTCGGTCAAACATCGTAAACAAAACTGGAAAGAACATTATAGGACGGAGAGAGTATAATCTAACATAAATTCTTAGTGCATCTAAAGTACGTGTGTTGTTGGATTTGGATATGTGGGAGAGGTAATTACAACGTTGCCTACATAGCAACGTCAGATTGATTAGAATATAACCAACCTAAGGAAATTTGATAGACTTAAGGAATCGCAAAATATGATTAAGTTAAAGTATTTTGGTGGATACCGAAATATTTCAGTTTGATAAGACATAAGTATGTATAACAAGTACCGAAATTCTGTATATCCCAAACATATTTTGTGGCTCCACATTTACACTATGTTTGGTTCAAGTAATTTGAAAAGGAAAAGAAAAAAAATAAATTGGAAAACAGTTTTTCATGTTTGGTTGGAGAGGAAAAGTGGAAGGAAAAGAGAATGAGAAGGCAAAATTTACTAAGAGGAGGAAAGCCAAAATTCCTCCCATTTTGGTGAGGAAAATGAGAGAAAATCATTTTCTTTTCTTTTCCTACCAAATTCCTTGAACCAAACATAGTGTTAGTGTGAATAATTGTTTCTCCTAGCGTAACATTTGAATGTTTGATGATACTAAACATTCGAATGTATCCTTTTGCAAAAGGTGATGGTGGTAAATTATCACTAAAAATTCTAATATTTGAATACATGGTTCATACATTTGAAGAATGTTTACTAATTTTGACTTCACTTACAAAAATCCAATTTTCTTAAAATAAAATAATAATGTCCAAAATAAAATTTTTCTAAGCTGACTTAGGAGCTCAACCCTGGCCAGGGACTCTAGTCCGTCCGATCCGTTGGACCTCGCTCCTTGCCACCTTGCACAGCTCGTCCAGGCTTCCATGTTTCTAAAATAATTTTAAATTGTATCAAAATATTTTTTTAGATATCTATCTCTCAAGTATTAACCATGGAAAATATTTTATTGCAAAAAAATTCTTCCTACCAAACATTGGATATTTTGATGGGTTTTGATCAAAAATTATTTTTAACTTAAATATTTTTTTTGACAAAATATTTACTCTGAACCAAATGCATCCTAAACGCAGAATATGAGAGTAACTTTTCTTTTTTTAAAAAAATCACTGATGAAATTGTAAAAGAAAAAAAAAGTCGGTGGGTGCGCAGTTGGCAAAGACAAGGAGTGCCAAGGAAATAAGACTCGAGTTCGATTCCTGGTAACTGCAATGGGAGGCAACTATGCTAAGCATAGGACCTCTGCAAGTACCTGGTGCAGGCTCTACTATTTAACCGTCTGGTCAGGTCTGAAGCAGCCCGCGGAGATATATAACTCATCATAATTTTTTTTTTTGTAAAAGAGAAAAAAAGGGATGGAATTCTTGAAATGCAAGTCAAGATTAGTGTCAGAGAGGCCATAACATTTGACTCTTATTTGAACGCCAACCCCCACATTTATATATACAGTGAACCGGATCAATGTTTGTCTATGTCTGAAAATGAGGGGAGAGCCAAATTAATTTAAGCATGGTCCTCCCATCCTGCAGTAATAATCAATACTCCCTAGTCGGTAGACATGTTGCATAGCAGCATATAACTTCACATATCATATATAAAATACTTTCGGATTGTTGAATATTCTAATTAAAATATTTCAATCAGATAAAACGTAAGGTTCAATAACAAGTATGAGGCGTTCTATGTAAACATACCATAAGACCTCTAAATATATAGAGAAATTATGACCAGACTTGCGCCTGTTTGAGCGAACCAATACAAATGTTCGTTATACTTCCAAATGTATTGCTGATAAATCATAACGGATTGTGTGTGAACCATCGCGCCTGAGGGGAAACATTCAAATGTTTCAAGTTACACATTCGAATGTATAAGATTTCAAAAGGTCACTAGATCGACATTCATACATTCGAATGTTCCAGTTCCACATTTCATTGTGTAAGACTTTAAAATTGCTCATCACACATTTAAATATTCAAATGTGACAATTTCATATTGGAATATACACATTTTTTCGTAAAGAAATTTGTAATATTGTTAAACGTAGCAAGCATGACTTTGTACCTCCAAACTTCTTAACAATGTTAAGTAAAATTACATTTGATCTAAACAAATCAAATTATATAAAACGGTTGATAACATTAACATATCAGAATAGAATTTACAGACTCGTTTATAAACAAAAATATTGCGCTGACTAAATTTTCATCTTGGTATATTATACATTTCAAATATATTGAAACATCGAAGTGTCAATAAGAACTGAACTTTTGCTATTCATTTGAATACATGAAGATAATATACACATAAGTTCAACGTAATCCTTTGTTTTAATTTGATACTATATTTTACACATTTTGTGACTCTATCCTTCAGCAAGCATACAGAAGCCAAGTCCAATCGTGTTGAAATGGTTAAACCCCATACTCATATAGGTACCTCTTTTAATTCTTGTATCTACGTACACACTTTTTTTAAAAGAATCATTAATAAGATAATTATACTTCAACCTCCTCATCTTTTGTACCAACATATATATTTTGTTTCAAAAGAACCATTAAGAGGATATACCTCAGCGTAACATTCTCATCTTGCACATACAAACACATAACTTGGCATGGAGTTGTTAATGTGGTGCAATCTCTAGACTTTATGCTTTCTACATTGAATACTACACCTAACATTATATTAGGTAAATATTGGGTATCCCAATATGGGAGACTTCATATGGACTTTAATGTAATCCATATAGCCAGTTTGTGCGTGAGATCTCTTTTTAACCCTTTGGTTAAATAATTAGCTAGATTGTATTGAATTCTAACAAACACTCAAGTGTCTAGACTTGCAATTGTACACTTGAGTATACACCTTAGCTAAGGTGGTAGCAATGTTACTTCTGATAGATATGAGAGATATTAGTGTAGGCCATAATTGAATTCCATGCACTAAGTTTATACTCACTCAGTCTCTTTAATGGCTACAGCTAAAGCAACAAACTTAGACTCAAATGTTGATGTTGCGATTCAAGTTTGCCTCTTTGATCCACTGGTGGAGGAGTAATCTTCATATGTGTTATCCAAATTACATTGGAAGATCCTTCAGGTTGTAATTAAGTATTTAATTTAAATACTCTCTTGTGTGATGTCTTTGTGCTAATAATGGCATACATTTAGTAACAATTACTCATCAAGTATTCAAGCTAATAAGACATGACTTTGCCTTATTAGAGATGAGTTTTGAACTAGAATCCATTAGAGTACTAACTAGATTATAGTTTTCACAATTAAGTTTCTTCAAAACTTTCTCAATGTAATAATATTATATATTGAATATGCTATTATTTCAACGTTTAATCCTAATGCATAGGATTACCTCGGCCCATTATGGACATAGGATGGCACCCTCTTTCTCCCAACAATTTAATTACGGAGTACTAAACTGAACTTTTAACTAAGCTTAAGCCCAGCCCATTTAACACGTTTCCGCAACACTTCTCTCTCTCTCTCTCTGTTTTTTTTTGGCGTTGTCTTCTCCCCCCTTTCGCGCCAATTTAGCCCTAGCCTGCACTCTCTGCAGGCTGCAATAATGGTAACATGCATTTCTCCATCTGCAGCTCCGGAGGAAGGAATGTATGTATTAAGTTCATTTCATGCTTTCTGCTCCCCCCTCTCCCGGATTTTTACTTGGATAAGATGCTATGTGAAATTTAACTTGAAATTAGGGATGGAGAAATGAATTTCTCTTCCGGGTCAAAGTCCATATTCGTCTCGATTTTTCCCTAATTCTTAGCTTGATTCGTGTATTGATGCGATGTACGAAATGTCAATTTCTCTTATTATTCACGGCCGAGGATTTGGGCCGTTTCGTCTGGAATTGATTGAAAAGCTTTTCTGTTTCGTGACTGAGATTTGTTTCCTCTTATTGTTCTGGTTTTGTGTGCGTTATTTGATGATGATGATGTTAGGGTTGATTTGTGTCCATGGTTTTGAGTATATATGTAATTTCTCTTTTACTGGCAGTTTAGATCTTTGGCCCATTGAAGGCAAAAGATCTTCACTTTGAGGAAATTAAAGAAATACAAGGAGGAAGAAGAAGGTACTTATTCTTGCCTTCTTGAAGATTTAACTATAGTGGGCGAGTGGTTGGTTATGGAACCAGTGCAAGGAGGGGCAGAAGCAGTACTAAAGCTTCAACCGAACACATCCGTTTCTATTGCCTACCATCCTCTCTTTGGACCCCATGATGATCTAATGCTTCTCGAACTTGATGAGAAACTCGTCCCTGATTTTCTACACCAAAGGTATGTATTGTCAATACTTTAGAAACTATTGTAGTAAAATCTGCTAGGCCAAACTGCCCATAAGTTGAATTAGATTAGAGTGAGGGGTATCAATCTTACTTCATTAGGATGTATGACTGATAAGACTGAAGTTGAAAAAAACATTAGCAGAGTAAAAAGGTAAAGTTGGTAACTTTTCATGTCAGCCCATTCGTCTTAGATGTCTTCTGCCAACATTTCTGAAGTTGGATTAGGTAATGCTTAAGCTGGAAGAGAAAGATTTGATGCCCAAGTATTATATGGATTTCGGGCATGCGGGATTTTCTTTTTGCTGTTTGCTTTTTTTCTTTCATCTTGCTTGCTTGAACATTTGTAGTTTTGTGTAAATGTGAATTCTTTATATCCAGTGTAACATTGAGAGGGCAACCAGACGAAGATGCAGTGCTGTGCACAGAGTCAAAAACATATGCCCTCAAATTTGTAGGGACATCAAACTCCGTTTGCCTTATTCCTCCAACGGACCAATCAATCTCAGAGGATGCTACTACTCTGTTGAGTAGTAATGACAAGACAACTGTTGTTTCTTCTGTCCTGAAAGTGGCACCCAGCTGTATGGAACTGGTCGAGGTTGCTCCAAGATTGGACAAACTCAAAATGCTTCTCTCCAAGAATCCTTATAGTTTTGATGACGAAGACAAGGCTTCTGAAATGGACATCTCAGAATCTTTATATACGTGGGATGATCTTGTGGAGAGTGTTCAAGCCAGTGATGAGGAGCTGAGGTCTGGCTTACAAGCTTTGCCGGCTGCGGAGATTAACGGGTATTGGAGAATTTTAGATGGAAAATATATGGATGGACTTCTGAACATGCTCCTGCACAATTCAGTTCTCAAGAACTGGTCTTTGGACGCGCTGGTAGAAAATGATGTTCTTCAAGTGCTGGAAGGAGACGGATTCCCTAAGAAAATTGCAAGGCATTGTTTGGAAGTCTACGCGGTTAGGGATGAAGAAGAAGAAGGCTCCGTTTGGAGAATGGATGAGAAGAAAATATGTGTACACTTTGCAAGAGAGATACTGAGGGGAGGGAAGAAGATGAAGGTGGAAGGTTTCATGGAGGAATGGAGACGGAAGATTCCAGATGGTATGGATGCGAGTTTCGAGATGCTTGAAGGGGAAGTGTTGACAGAAACGATTGGGATAGAGGCATGGGTACATGCATTTAGCGTGTCTTCGTTGTCGTCCGTTCCTGCTGAGAGGTTTTCAAAGCTTTTCCAGGAAAGGGCAAAATGGGAATGGAAGGATTTGCAGCCATATGTCAGGTCCCTTCTTCGTCTTCTTCTTCTTCTTGTCTTACTAAGATTTCACGCAATGTAAAACTAGGAATAACAATAGTCTGAAAGTGGTGCTACTATTTGCAGGGATCTAAGGGTACCGGGGATGTCGCTCGAAGGGTTGCTTCTAAAGTACACGCGAAGAACGCAACCAACAGCGGATTCAGAACCCGTATTCAGTGCGAGATAGATAGATCCATAGATAGATAGATTAATGAATGGATACTCCCAACCATTTGTATTGCAGTGTTTACACCAGAGTTCTGATCTGGATTAATAGTCTATCACTAGTTTTGTATGTTTCCCTATAAACATGTTGATAGAGCACATTACAGTTTAATACTCCCTCCGTCCCAAATTATAATGTCTGTTCACTATTCACAGGGTTAAACTTCACTTACTTTCTTTCTCTATTTTCGTTAGCAATTTGATAAAATAAAATGTTATTGTCACTATTAGTTTTGTAGATCTTTTGATGTAGTATTTTAATATGTAATTTTTATTTTTTAACTATATACCATTTGTCATATAAAATGATTTGAAAATAATTTCAATCAAACATCGTAAACCAAAACAGGCGTTATAAAATGGGACGGATGGAGTAGTTTATAAGACTTCTATTTCTGAAGACTTGAGTCCCCTCGGCCCTCCCTCCTAAAATTAAACTCTCAATTCATTATTCACATGCCAAGTTTTTTTTCTTACTTATTTTTGCTATATTTATTGGTTAAATAGTTTTCCATCTATTCAGAATTCATCTTTTCATTTAACTTATATTTAAATAAAACTTTTATATTTCAAAACAACATTTTATGAAACTTTTATATTTCAAAACAACATTTTATGAAAAGTATTGATATTATATTATATTTATACCAAAACACGATGTATTTTTTTTCGTATATCGTTGTATAAGTTTATAAACTTTTGACAAAAAAAATCAAACAAAAAAATCATTTTTGAATGTAGGAGGTATATAATATCTTATTTTATAGAACACTCAATATAATTTTTGAATGCATAAATTTTATTTTAGAGTTTTGTATCGTTATTTAAACAAATAATCTTCTTTAGCAAAATAATCTCTTTAGTCACACTTGTGTACATAATCATTTCTTTAGAAAAACATGTAACAAAATACCTGAAGCATGTAACAAAATAAAGAAGCTAATTTGACAAGATTTCCCGCGTCTTCATGGTGAAAAACAATGAAGAGTCTTCTTTCACCTCTTATCCACATGACATTATTTTAGAATAATACTTGAAAAACGAAATATCGAGCTCATTTGGAACACTATACTACGGAAAACTATTCAAGAAAATAAAGAAGTTTGACAGATCAACCAAAAATAAAATATGTTTTACTACAGTTCAAAAACAAAATTAAGACTTCAAATCAAGTTTTTTCTTTTTACATGCATCGCATCTTTGCATAATATACGCGTGCTTTGTGTGCATCAATCATGTTTTCCTTGCACGATTGATTAGTTACGCAGCAGTTCAAAACTCGTATGATATCAATCCTCTAAAGACTAACAAAGATTTCTTAGCCCACAAAAAAAATGTTAAATATCTTCACAAGCCTCAACAACATTCAAAAGTCACAACTTTTGAATGTTGTGTGACAAGGAAATAACTTTGGTGGGAGGTCAAAAAAGATAATTATGAGTCGAAAGAAAGAACCTCCTCGGAAACATCGATCACGTCCTCAAACAAGACCTCTTTAGCCTCGTACTCTTCGTCTTCGTCACTTTCCTCCCCGTCGCGGAGCCTTAGCCGCTCCAAAATCTCCTCTTCGTGCACTCTCTTCCACTCGTTGATCCACGCCTCCCATTCATCCTTCAACTGCCTTCTCTTCTGGCGGTCCTGCTCGCTTAGTTGCAGAGAAACATCCTGGTCCTCCGCCTCGTATTTCTTGCTGTATTTTTTCAGATTCTTCGCAATCTCCTCCTCTTTCTCCTTGCTCAAAAAAGATGGGGGCCTTGGACGCCACAGAAACTGCAATCATACCCAAACTCATATTTAATTTATTAGTTAATCCCTTTATAACATGGTTCAATCTCTATAATTATCTACCAAGGCATTAACTTTTTTACACAAGTAATACCAAGTAACTTTTAAGAAGATAACATCTAAAAATAAGGTAAATTTCATAATTGGTCCCTAATTACAAGTGATTTTCCATATTTGGTCCCCAATTATAAGATATTACATAAATAGTCCTCAATTTTTGGAATTTTTTCCATATTCGGTCCTTCTGGGACTCTTTGTGGAAAAATATTTTGTCATATTTGGCCTAAAGAACTATTTATGGAATAGTTTACAAATATTGAGGACAATTTATGAAATATCTTATAATTGGAGACTAAATATGATAAATTGTTGTAACTATGGACCGTTTATGAAATTCACTCCAAAAAAATATGTAGTATAAAAGCTAAAAACATCGATTTCAGCCCAAAGAAGATATATCCCCTACTGCTTTAACAAAGGGACTCTAACGGCATGCATGGGAGCAGGTTTGGGGGTGTGAGGGTATGGAGACTATTTTCAATTTTAAAAACAGTGCTCTTACACGATGAATTTTCAAAATAAAAATATAAAATGATAAATTAATATAATGTCAATGTTCTTGGTTTTGTGTATACATTATCACGAACCACGCTTAATTCTCTTAAATCAAATATTAAGAATGACTCCCCTAAAAGATGCCCTAAGTGCAATACTTCTATGTTTTGAAAGGGGGTGACATTAAAAGATTAATAAAGATAGGACACAAAAAAGATGGAAAAGATGAAAAGCCCGAAAACAAGAAAATACTTCTGACAGCACCCACCAAACCTTAAATCCCATCCAAAATGGGAAAACACTACGAATACTATTCTTTTTTATTAAAAAAATAGCAAGTATACAATCTTACTTGAAAGAAATGATCCCTCGAGAACCGATACAACAGCTTGCCATGGAAAGACCAAATGTTGAAACCATTCTCCATTTCATGAACAGATGTGACAGATGTTGCGACATATCTTACAGTGATTAAAAAGTTGGATAACACACCATTAGAATAGTGAATCAGATAAATAAATGTACGAGTCCAAAATTAAGTTTCTTTAACTTATATATAGCAGTTATTCTAAAAGTTACCTTCCAGTAGGATCCCATTCAATTTCAGTAGCCATGAAATGGTCCGTCACAGCCATGGTTTCCAGTTCATCGGCATCAAAGAACTCCAATTGCCCATTGAGCCCTTTTAAGCCAGCCAATATGATAAAACGACCTGTGGGTGACCAATATAAAGCATTTGCTTGTTTTCCCTTGAGTGTCGCAAGCTTTGAAACTCTTCCAGTGTTATTGCCACTCTTCATAGAATAGAAACTAATGTCTGGCTTAGGGTTGTCCCCATGGATAACTGCAAATTTGTGTCCTTTCGGCTCCCAAGCAAATGCAATAATCTTATCATTCTTGTTCTCAAGCTCCAAAACCTCAATGGGAATATCTCTTTCCTTAATTCTGAACAGCTCAAAGCCTGTATATGTGCTTTTCTTTGTTTTTGTGTACCGATCAACCTTAACAGCAAGGTACTCCCCATTGCTTTGCCAATACATTTTGCAGTCGCTGACACTGAAAAGGTTCTTCTGCCTTACTTCTTCCTTGCTTGGAATTTGTACAAGACTCACCTGCAAGGAACAAAGTACACTTTATTTAGGATCAGTTCGGTAAGAGTTTGGCTCAAACTTCTGAAAAGGGAATCATTTGGTAAACACTTTTTGGCCAAAACTTAAAGGCTACGTATTATTTGCAAAATAAGACAAACAAAGCTAACAGAACCTTAGCTTGGAATATTAAAACCTAGAAATGCAGAAAAAAAGAAATAAATCAATGCAAATGATAGAAACCACCTACCCTTGCAGGCTGATTTCCTCCACCTAGTTCAGGAACAAAAAGAGCAAGAATGGGGTCCGTTGGAGACCAACTGAAGTCCAGAACATTATCAATTTTTATAGACTTTTTGTCAATAAGGCTGAAAGTCTCTGTTTCATATACGGAGATGACATTTTTTCCTATTCTGGCAAAATACTTGTCCTCGTTGCCGCCGCCCCATCTGGAATATTTTATTTAAATAACAAGTTACAACCCCATGAGTCACATTGATAACATCAACTCACTTAACCCTGTACCTAAATACATTTCATAATGTGATTTGCAATGAATATATGCAAATTTTTCCCAGGCTCACCTAAAAATTGGCCAAGAGACACCAGCAACGCCACCAGTCCCAACTGCAAACTCATCAGCACTCCCTTTAAATTCTCTTCGGACTTTTCCACTTCTCACATCAAAAATGTTCAAAACAACCCTCTGTGAAATGAAAAATATTGGAGAAAATGTGCCATCAGCCACAAAATCTAAGCAAAAGTATAATTGCGAACTCATCATCTAGTCATAATCACAAACTTACATGAGAATCACGAGGATTACTTGGCTCATGGCTGCTGTAGGTTACCAAGTAGCTCTCGCCGGGAGAAAAGTCAATGAGCTTCACCTGCATTTAGATCCACCATAGCTGATAATGTAAATTATAGACTTCATTTCATTTTCAAATAATTAAATAAATATTTTTTTTCTAAATCCACATCAATAAGAAACCTGTGAGTGAGGATAACGCATCAGACGTTCAAAGCTGGCAGCACCTCCCCAGATGGCAGCACCTTGCCTATGAACTGTGGCCAGATAAGTGCCCAGAGGGGACCACTGAACAAAGCTCTCAGTCCAACACTGAGTAGAAGTACACATAATAATGGTTAGTGAGAAAAAAAAGGGAGGCAGAAAGCAAAATCCCAATCCCCAACAAAGAGTTCCTTTATATTTTAAAGTACATTTCACTGTACCCATCCAAAGAGTCAGCAAACGGGCTAGTTGCAGTATCACTGTATCAGAAAACAATTTCACATGCACACCAACACACCTCACGTTTATAAACAAGTTCTGGCTTCATCTGCCTCGCATCATTCCACAGAACTTCTGTATCTGGCCCGGCATGAATTACAAACTGATCTCTGGCTCTTTCATCAGTGAGCCAATTTTGTAAATTCTCCTGAAAATAAAATGCATGTCACTTCAATAATTAAAATAAATGACCAGATGATACCTCTGAATAGAGACTAGAGAGCAGATGAAAATGCTTACCCTTGGGGTATAAGCTTCTGTCTGTGGTGGTGCCCATTCATCTGGAACTTTCATGATTTTTTCGATGTCATTGAACTTCTTAAGTGCAAAAATATGGGACTTATCTAATCTATAACCATGTGTTTTCTCCGTAGCAAGCTCAGCTTCCTAAAGCATCAAACACATGAAGTCAGGATGGGAGACTTTAAGAATCTTGGTAAAGTACAACTCCTTAAAGTCCGGGAATCACACATAAATTTAAGAATTTTATTCTCAGCTTTGTTAAGAACAAAAGCACACACACGAATATAAAGCAAGAAAGCGATAAAGAACACGAGATTTAACGTGGTTCGGTCTAATCTGACCTACATCCACAGGGGCAACTAGGGTTTGTATTATTGAGTGATGATGATTACAAGTACAGGAGATCATATATATAGACAACTAATTAGGGTTTAACCCTTGCTGGACAAGTTATAGCAAACTGGGCTTAAAACCATTTGGGCCGGCCGAAACCCTAATCTGGTCTCCTAACTCTCAGTTGTCTACAAGTGGGCCACTTTGGGCCGATGACTACACATCACCAACAATCTCCCACTTGGAGTCTTTGGACCAAACTGCGGCTTCTCTCTGTACTTCTGTAAATGAAAGATCCTCCTTGATCTTCACATCTCACTAGTTGCCCCTCTCCTCAACACTATTCCAGGAGACCAGCTGAAGCTATGCAAAGCTTCAGCTTATCCAGCACCACTGTCTTGGTGAACATATCTGCTGGATTCTTAGCACCTGAGATGTTCTTCAACTTGATTGTTCTATTACTGATCAATCCCCTCACAAAGTGATACCTCATCCCGATGTGCTTCGTCTTGCCATGATAAACAGGATTTTTAGCAAGTTTCACTGCACTCTCATTGTCACAGTACAATAAGTAATCAGACTGTTGTTTGCCCAACTCTTTAAGAAAAGTCTTCAACCAAACTAGTTCTTTACTGGCCTCTGCAACAGCCATATACTCAGCCTCTGTCGTAGATAACGCCACACTTTTCTGAAGTCTAGACATCCAGCTCACTGCTGTTCCTCCCACTGTAAAGACATACCCTGTAGTGCTCTTAAATGTCTCTCTACAACCACCCAAATCAGCATCTGTAAAACCTTTGAGAATAGCATCCTTCCCTCTGAAACATAAACCCATTTTCTGGGTTCCCTTCAAATATTTAAGTATCCATTTGACAGCTTCCCAATGTTCTCTACCCGGATCTGACATAAATCGACTAACAACGCCAACGGCATGAGCAATATCTGGTCGAGTGCAAACCATGGCATACATGAGACTCCCAACCGCTGATGCATAAGGAACTTTAGCCATTTCTGATCTTTCTTCTTCAGATTTAGATGCTTGTTCTTTGGTCAGCTTCAAATGACTTCCCAGTGGGGTACTTCTAGGCTTGGTCTTCCCGTCATTCATCTTGAATCTCTCTAACACCTTCCCTATGTATTTCTCCTGGGACAGTGTTAGAGAACCATCCTTGTTTCTGATGATGCTCATCCCCAGTATCTGTTTGGCTGGACCCAAGTCTTTCATCTCAAATTCTTGAGACATTTCTTATTTCAATTTGCTTATTTCCTTCATATCAGATCCTGCAATCAACATATCATCAACATATAGCAATAAGATGATATAAGAGTTGCTGAATTTCTTCAAATAGCAACAATGATCCATCTCGCATCTTTTAAACCCAGATCTCTCCATGAAGTTATCAAACTTCAGGTACCATTGTCTAGGTGCCTGTTTAAGACCATATAAGCTCCTTTTCAATTTGCAAACCCAATTTTCCTTGCCGGCAACCTGAAACCCTTCAGGTTGTGCCATGTAAATGTCTTCATCTAGATCACCATGTAGAAAAGCGGTTTTCACATCTAGTTGCTCTAGATGTAAATTCTCTGCTGCTACAATACTCAAAACTAACCTGATGGTTGTCATTTTAACCACTGGAGAGAAAATCTCATCATAATCAACCCCCCTTTCCTGCTGAAATCCCTTGACCACTAAACAGGCTTTATACCGTTTAGACCCATCATGCTCTTCTTTGATCCTGAAGACCCATTTATTCTGTAATGCTCTCTTACGTCGCGGAAGCTTAGCCAAAACCCATGTTTTGTTCTTTTTTAGAGAGCTCATCTCGTCCTTCATTGCCTGCTCCCACTGGAGAGAATCTTTCATCTTGACTGCCTCGGAGTAACTTTCTGGCTCATCATTTTCTGTCAAGAGAATATAATTAACTGAAGGAGTATATCTATCTGGCTTCTTTGTAACTCTGGTCGACCTCCTGACCCACTGATCAGTTTCTTGAAACTTAGAGTTTGATTCCTTTCTGTCTTTGTACAATTCAGCCTCATTGAACGTCGCATGTTTACTTCTGACTACCTTTTTGCTTTCAAAGTCCCAAAGCCGGTAGCCCATGTTGTCTGATCCATAGCCAATAAAGGTGTACTTCTTGGCCTTTGCATCTAGCTTATCACCATCTTGATTCAAATCATAAGCACTGCACCCGAAAACCTTTAGGTGCTTATAATCAACAGCTTTACCCTTCCATTCTTCTTGAGGTACTTTGAAACCCAACGGAACTGAAAGCGATCGGTTGATAAGGTAAGTAGCAGTGTTAACTGCGTCTACCCAAAACATCTTCGGGAGCCTTGCATTTATTCTCATACTTCTGGCTCTCTCGTTTAGAGTTCTATTCATCCTTTCTGCGACTCCATTTTGTTGAGGAGTGCGTGGAACAGTCTTTATCATCCGAATGCCTCGTTCAGCACAATAGTCCATGAACTCTGTGCTAATGTACTCCCCTCCGTTGTCCGATTTCAAACATTTCACCTTCAAACCAATTTCAAGTTCAACGGCAGTTTTCCATTTCTTAAAAACATCAAATACTTCGTATTTACTTTTAAGAAAATAAACCCATACCTTGCGTGTGGCATCGTCTATGAAGGTCACATAGAATCTTGAGCCTCCTAGGGATTCAACTCGCATTGGACCAAAAACATCTGAATGAATAAGCTCTAACTTCTGAGCTTTAGGTACTCTCCCCGTATTCGCAAAAGATACCCTCTTTTTCTTTCCATAAACACAAGGTTCACAGAATTCAGATTCAACTTTCTTTAGGTCTGGAAGCTTTCCTTTGGCGACAAGCATTTTCATCCCCTTTTCACTCATATGGCCGAGTCGTTGATGCCACAACTTGGAGAGACTCAGCCCACTAGCTACTGTGTTTGCATCACCTGCAGTTGTCTCAGCCATGTACAAAGTACCCTGTTTCTTTCCCTTAGCAATTACCATACTTCCCTTGACAACCTTCCATTGTCCAGCCCCGAAGTGAACATTATACCCCTGGTCGTCCAATTGCCCAATGGAAATCAACATCTTTCTCAATTTGGGAATTATCCTGACATCTTTCAATGTCCAAATTGTTCCCAAGTTGGTTTTTAAGTCAATATCTCCCACCCCAGTAATGTCCAGCGTTTGATTATTAGCTAGACTTACAGTACCAAAGTTGCCTTGTCTGAGATTCTTCATCTTTCTCGAACTAGAGATAGCATGAAACGACGCACCTGAGTCCACATAATCCAGGACTCGACTTTGTCCTCTACACAGCAGATTAATACATCGTCAGAATCTGAGGTTGTGGCAGCATTCACCTCTTTCTTGTCGCTAGGTGGTTTGGTGCACTGATTTCTGAAGTGTCCGTACTCATCACAGTTCCAACACTTGATGTCGCTTCTTGTCTTTGAACTCCCTCTCCTGCCTTTGGACTTAGATCTTCCCGTGTAACTGTTTCTCCTCTCTTTCTTTCTACCTCTTCCCTCAGTGCTCAGCAGAGAACTTGATGGTTCACCTGTATTCTTTCTCATGATGTCTTCTCCTAAGATAAAATCACGGATTCCCTCAAACGTGAGTGTGGTGTTTCCAGCTGAACCACTAATAGCCGTGACTGATCCTGACCAACTATCCGGTAAAGAAGATAAAAGAAGCAAAGCTTGTACCTCATCATCAAATTTGATATCTACTGACAGCAAACGGGATATAATGGTATTGAAAACATTGATATGAGTAGTAACAGAACCACCTTCCCGCATACGAGTGTTAACTAACTGTCTAATCAAGAATACCTTATTAGACGCGGAAGGTTTCTCATACATGTTTGACAACGTTGTCATAACCCCACGAGCAGTGGTCTCTTTCACGATGTTGAAAGCCACACTCTTTGTCAAAGTGCACCTGATGACGGCTAGGGCTTTTCTATCCAAGTCAGCCCATACTTCATCCTTCATCTTCTCGGGTTTCTGACCTGTCAAACATGGAAGAAGATCTTTCTGACATAGCAAGTCCTCGACTTGCATCTTCCACCATCCAAAATCTTGCCCATCAAACTTCTTTATCCTGATCTTTCCGTCCTCAGACATCATCTCTTCTGAGTATCCAAAAAACTGACTAGAGAACACGTGAGAACAGATTGAAACAAACAACCAGAACTGACCTCGAAAATTGCAGCAGCAAACTGAACAGCAAGGTTGTTCGGACTGCCAACAGATGACTATATCGTTGGTCTTCTGATGTGTCGGCAGAAACCCTAGAGTCGCTAGGGTTGGCAGTGGAGGCAGATCTGTGTGTAGGACCTAAGCTCCGATACCAGTTGTTAAGAACAAAAGCACACACACGAATATAAAGCAAGAAAGCGATAAAGAACACGAGATTTAACGTGGTTCGGTCTAATCTGACCTACATCCACAGGGGCAACTAGGGTTTGTATTATTGAGTGATGATGATTACAAGTACAAGAGATCATATATATAGACAACTAATTAGGGTTTAACCCTTGGTGGACAAGTTATAGCAAACTGGGCTTAAAACCATTTGGGCCGGCCGAAACCCTAATCTGGTCTCCTAACTCTCAGTTGTCTACAAGTGGGCCACTTTGGGCCGATGACTACACATCACCAACAAGCTTAACTATATGTATCATATTGGGCTTGTTTGAATTTTCATAGAAAAACTAAAAATTAAAAAATACTCCCTCCATCCCCATAGATCTTCCAATTAGCCCTTTTTATTTGTACATTATAGATCTTCTCATTACCTTTTCTAACAATTAAAATCCCACAACTACCCTCACTTACTTTATTTATTACACCTCACCTACCTCATTTAATACACTCCACCCATTTTCATTAAGGGTATTATGATAAACATTCACCTTTTTTCAACTCTCCTTAAAAACCACAAGAAGTCAAAATGAGAAGATCTAAGGGGACGGAGGGAGTAGCTCTCTTTTATGAGATGGGATTATTTTTAGACAACAATCTTCAAGCATGAATCCTTTTGTGGGATTGTGTAAAAACATTATAGCAATGGCATATTGACATTGAAGCATATACTTTGGATTATAATGTTATCAAAGGATATACAAATTTGTTTCTTTCCGGAACAACTTTTTTCCATCTTCATGCAATGATATTTACACACCTACATGTGTGTGTGTTGGAGATAACTATGCAGTTTATCTTTTCCTAATTTGTATGGCAATTAAATGACTAATTCCATCAAAAGAGTACATAAAAATAGTGCATGAATGAGTTAAACCAATATAAAGATAATACAAACAACAAATTGCTACCTGTGGAGTATTGTATTCAATAAAACAGTAGCCAAGGGTCTTGCGAGTATCAGGATCAACAGCCATCCAAAGGCCATCCTCCTTAATGACCCCAATTTGACTATATATCTTTCGAATGACACCTTTGAGCTTCTCAAACTTTTCTCTAGGAACAACTGGCAAATTGTCAACAGCTATCACATTCCTGAACCCATTGTCAAACTCCAACGCATCCCCCTCTGCTAAATCACCATCATCACTATCGTTCCAAAAAGAAAAACAATCACAACAATAAGATGAAATAAAAACCAATTCAGATCAGTTCACGATTAAAATAGAGGTGGATCTAGATTTACCTTAGGATGCCCATATCCTCACCGGGAGGGAGACGGATTGAATCGAAATTGACACCAGAGATGTCAATGTTGAGCCGCAATGCTGTAGCTTGAACCTCCGACATCGAGATCACTTCAGCCATAATTACACCCTTTCTATTGTTTTTTTCTCGTCCTGTGTAATGAAATCAATCAACATAGCCTCTAGACAAAATAGGAAATTAGATATGATTGGAACTTATAACAACGGCAAAATTTGTTGAGCCTTGTCAAGGCTACAAATTAATACCTTATTTTTTAATGTTCCACTAATAATTACCTGTAGTATAAATAAAGGTTTTTCCTTGGGGACAGTTGATTATTCTTTCAAAAAGTCTGGAAAAAAAACAACACTCAAAACCAAATCAGATACTGATTGTAATAACTTGACTCAATAAACATCAGACGGAGTTGATACTCCCTCTGTCCCAAAAGTTATTGAAACGTTTGACAATAATTTTGGGACAGAGGGAGCATACAAATAACCACTGCATTAACATCAACTATAGATAGGGTCATAGGGGTGTTCATTCGGTAAAACTTAACCGGAAGTTCAATAACATATTTTTTATACCAAGTACCGAACCGAAATCAAATAGTTCGGTTTGATAAATGGTTTTACCAAAAAAACAAACATAACAAAAAAAAATAGAATACTACTTGTCAATTGCTATTTTTCAAATAGGTTTCCTACATCCTGAACATCGAATTCGCTATAGCCTAAGTGGAATACAAACCACATGTTAAACTAGGTAAAAACTAATCCATCAAACCCGAACAAAAGAAACCATCACAGTCCAATTCAAAAACAGAACCTAGGCGTGGCTTACTGATGTCCGGCGGACGGGCAACGTGCGTGTCTGGAGAAGGCGCGTGGTGAACCGAGTCAATTGAACGCAGGTTGTTGCTGGTCTGCTAGGGTTTGTAAAAACGCATGCGATTGAAATGAGAAATGAGAAAAAATTAGGAGAAATTCGAAAGAATTGAAGAGAGTTCGAAAAAATTAAAAGTATGGTCTCAAGAACATTAAAATAATTTTCTTTTTTTACTTTTTAAATCTTTACTTACTACGTGTTTTATTAAAGTCAAATAAAAAACTTTTATGCAATATAGATAGTATTCAATATAATCCGACATAAAAAGATTTAAAAATAAACAATATTCATTTTACACATTTACTTCTTCACATATCAAATTGATGTATGAATATTTATTATTTTGCAAAAGGCTTAGAACATACACCTTATAAAAATTATTAGTGCATGCATATTCAAAAGTTATGTATTGTTTAATGAAAGAAAAATAGAATGTACAATTATTTTAGTCAAAAGTTTAAAACGTTGACTAATACACGTTTAAAAGAAACATAGTTAACGAAAATTTCAAAATTATAAAGAAAATTATAAATTTAAGATTTTAATATTTTACGCGACTCTAAAATGTTAACTAAAATCTACATCCAGGTCACAACATTTTAATAAATTGTGACATTAAATCATTTTTTATTTTATTGAGATATTATTATTACTATTACATAAAAATAAACTTAAATCATTTTTAGGTCATTATTGGAAGAAATTAAAGAAACTTAGAAGAAAATGAAAGAAGTTTGAAAAACTGAAAAGAGTTCAAAAAAAACTAAAAGAATTGAAAAATAATAAAAATTAAGAGTCAACCCTCAAAAGAATATGATTTTAGCCTCTAGTTACTCCTCATGAGTCCTATATACGGAGTACTTAATATCTACGAATTTAACATAAAGGGCATTTTTTTAAATGAAACTGACTTTAGCTTTTATTATTTAAAAGATTTTGCATTCAACGTTTAGTTTTTTTAGCATTGTTAAGTACGGAGTATTAGTTGAGTAATTTTTAAAATTTTAATGAAATATTTTGTGTTTTTATTAATTATTTTTAGGTTTCATTTTTATTGTTGATATATTTGATTTTAAAAACGTAAAATTATTTATTGACTGCATAATCATTGAAGGGGTATGAAATGGGCATGAACCGCTACACGCTTCTTTACCTCAATATGAGTCTTTTAGCATGACATCCATGTGGCGAAAAACGTTCTAAAGAAACTTGAACCACTATGCATGGTCTTACTTTATTTTTTTTCTAATTAGTATTTTGGCCTGTGTCACGCATGAAGCTGAATGAAATTTTTGTCGATTCAAAAATATTTTTCATATTACTATTTTTTTGGATTAAAAAATAATATTTCTAACACAATTTTATAATATTATAGCCATCAATGTCAAAGTAGAATAAATAATATTTGAAAAATTGTAAGTGTACAGAACAATCAAGTCTATTAGTTTGAGAAATAAGCACTTATGACCCATATCTTTTCAAAACTTATACTCGTATATAAAATTCACATGGTTTCAAAAATTGTACATACATTCCCTCTAGTCTGACTCTCCGAGCTTTTCTCTGAACATTTTCTAGTGAAGGGCATTGCTGTCTATTTTCCAAACCACATGGTAAAATACCTCATTTTCTATTTTCTTTTCATTTTTTTGGTTTTCCCCATTTTTATCTCATTTTTTCTTCTCTTAGTTGTTTTGAAAGTTTTTTTATTAATTTCTTTTCTAAATTTTTGAATAATAATTTAAAATTTCAATATTGTTTGTGGTTGAAATAAAGAATAAAAAATAAAGAAAAAAAATGGAGAAAAAAAAATTTAGTGATATCAATTTGGGTGTAGTGTCTAATTTTTTATGTTACTTTTTTAATAATGAAACTGACTTCAACTTTGTTTTATTTAAAAGATTTTGCATTGTTAAGTACTCGTATTAGTTAAGTAATTTTTAAAATTTTAATGAAAAATTTCGTGTTTTTATTAATTTTTTTTTGGTTCCATTTTTATTTTTGAAATATTTGATTTAAAAAATGTAAAATTATTTATTGATTGCATAATCATTGAAAGGGAATAAAATATGCATGAATACTACACACTTTTTACCTCAATATGAGTCTTTTGAACTACTATGCATGGTCTTACTTTATTTTTTTGGCCTAATAGCTCCAGTGCCCCACGATGGTTTGGAAAATTGGTACCAATACTCCTCTGTTTTCAAAACTTATTTCTAAAGTCCCTGTGAGTTCAAAACGTTGCACCCACACCCCCTCTGATCATTTTCCGGCTGTTTTCTAGCAAAGAGGGCATTGGCGCATAATTTTTAAACCATAGGGGGCACTCGTGCTCATTTCTTATTTTTCGTTTATTATTTATGTTTTTCCTTCTTTTTCCTTTTCCTAGATTTTTTTTAAATTTCTTTTCAATTTGTTATAATGTTTTAAAATTCTTTGTGTTCGAACTAATAAAAAAAATTAACATACATTACATCTATCTCAAATTAAACATTTTCAATTTTTCTTACATAGAATAATTTTTTTGGAAAGTTCAAAAAGAAAACCCAAAATAAAAATATGGAAAAACGAAATGAAAAAATTAAAATACGAAAAAAAGAGTCTTCTACAAAAAATAATTTTGGAACACGCCTAAAAATATCCTTAAAATTGAGATGTCCAAAAAGGATAATCATTTTTATTTTTGTATTATTTTGTTTCATATTTTATTCATCTTTTTTTAGAAGTTCTAAAGAAATTACTTTTTTTCGGAAAAAACAAACATTGTTAATTTGAGATGTGCCGATGCATTATATGTTATTTTTTTCAAACAAAAATAACTTTAAATTTTAAGAACATTATAAAAGTAATTGTAAAATAACCTTATTAATAAATGAAACAAATAAAGGAAAAAATGGGAAAAAAAGAGAGAAATAAAAAATCAGCACTGGTACTCCCCATGGTTTAGAAAATATGCACGAATGTACCCCTTCTTCGCCGGAAAAATGACCAGAAAATGATCAGAGGGGGCACGGGTACAGCGTTTTGAACACACAAAGACTTTAGAAATAAGTTTTGAAAACATGAGGGGTATTGCTATCTATTTTGTAAACCACGGAGGGTACTGACGCTATTTGACCTATTTTTTTCTTCTAATAGTTTCCTTTTTCTCCCACAGTTTTGTTCTTTTCTTTACTAACCAAAATAAAATAAATAAATAAATCCACATCATTCTGATGTTTAACTTTTATTCCGTAAAATCATTTGAATCAAACGTGACTTCGAATATTCATAAAATTAAAAAACGACAAATAAAAAAGGCCAGTCACTGGGAACTGACGGAAGTGTCGTCCATTGGTGCGAATATTCAATCATTTTCCATTGCGACACCCAAATGCCCATTTTTATGATGGCTAAAATCTTGTGTGGACTAAAGATAAACAATAATTTGATGTTAATAGGACAATAGTTTGTTTTCTTCCATTTATTTGTATTATTTATTACTCCATTTCAAGTAGATTACGTCATACCAAATCAGATTAAAACAAATCAAGTCTGGTGAAGAAAATAAGTTTTAAGTCATCAACTTTACGTACAACAATTGTACAACATTCCAATTAGAATATTTACGACCGCTCGAAAAATTAGTCGATTCTACCCCCTAAACTCAGTCCGCATCACCCATTCCCCACCCTAATATGTCAAATCGACATTTTTATGATGGGGGCAGGGAGGGGGTGAGGGTGGGTAGGAAAGATTAGGAAGGTAAAAACAATCAATTTTGTGAACGGTGTATCGTAAATATCCTAAATGAAGTGTTGTACAATTACTGTAAAACTTTTTGTTGTAATCTTCAGGCTATAATGCTCAAATTTATAGTTAACATGTTTTAAATATAATGCACTTTCAGGCTTTCTCATTACATACAAAGCCAGTCATGTGTCATTATTGAGTTATCCACAAATTAATATATTAAAATTTGAACAAAGTCCAAAAGATAAATTACAACACATATATCAACTGCGGAGTATCACAATGCATTCATATTAGATCTTATATGCATTTTGATCTTATAGAGTCTTCCAACAATATATTATTTGTCAATAACGAACTTGTATATAAAAAGTTATGTACAAATTAGATAGTACGGTGGAATAAATAAATTAAATTAATATAGTACTCCGTAATAAATACTAATAATAATAACACTGACTTTGCCTAATTTAATGCATCATTTGTTTACAATTTTACCCTACAATCAACTTATGCTTTTTATAATGCAAAAGACATTATTACCTACCAAAAATGTACACATATTAGTTTTGGAAATATATAAATTTTAGATCCGTTGGATGCACTCTATCAAGTGGTGAATATTCATTCTTGTTTCTTTTATCTATATATACACACACACTTACATAAATACAAATAAATTGGCGATCCAAGAGGTTGGGATGAAGTCAGGGTGAAACTGATAGGGTTTAGGGGGATTAGGAGGTAGAAACCATCAATTCTACAAATGGAGCACCGTGGGTGTCACAAACCGGGCCATGTTTACATCAACTATTTCTTTTTACTTGTTAGTTATTTTTATTAGAATCAGATCACACTAGATCAGATTAGAAACAACATTAAATATAATTATATTCAGATCAGACAAGATTATTATGTCATAACTTATTCCAATCAAAACCATTCAGATCAGGTTAAAAGAACATGATCTCAGTGTCATATTTGTTGGTGTGACATTACAATTTCTCTATCTCTCTCTCTCTCCTCACACAAACACACACACACAGATATATGTGTGTGTGTGTGTGATTGACTCCAGTGAGATGACACATTATGGTGAGATGACATGCTTCGATGAGATGACACAAAGCTCACCAAACTACACTACAAAGCTCACCAATGGACAATGCAAAGCTCACATAGAAATAAAATAAAGCTCACCACTTTGAACACCAAAACTCACTTTTTTTTAATTTTAAATATTTAAAATTAACAAAAAAAAATAGCAACACTGGTCAACCACCGGTCAGCGGCAGCGGTTGCCGGCGACCGGCGACAGGGCAGCGGCGGATTCCGGTGACCGGCGGCGGCAGGTGGCGACAAAGGTCTCGGTCAACGGTCAAAGTCCAGTTAGCATCCCTTTCTTTGATTTCATTTTTTCAAAAAAAATTCAAAATGTTGAAAAAATATGGTGAGTTTTGCCTTACAATTTGGTGAGCTTTGTAGTTGTTCTTGGTGAGCTTTGCAGTTGGCAGTGGTGAGTTTTGCGTCATCTGATGGTAAGATCTCATCTCACTGAAGTCAATCCCTATATATATATATATATATATATATATATATATATATATATATATATATTATATATATATATATATATATATATATATATATATATATATATATATATATATATATATATATATATATATATATATATAATATATATATATATATATATATATATATATATATATATATATATATATATATATATATATATATATATATATATATATATATATATATATATATATTGTGTGTGTGTGTCTAGGACGTAGCAAATCGTCTCATCTCTCTCCCTCTACTGAGTGGAGAGAGCTCAGGTCTTGAAGAAGGGATTAATTAACCATGTTGGGATCCAACACTACTACTACTACTACTACAAGTACGTATGTCTTTTTTTCATATCATGTGTTTTGCACTCAATAGTTTTTGCAGAATTATTGTTTGGCTTATTGACCAAATTGTCACCACATCTTTCATGATTTTCCTTCAGATCAATATGTTAAGTTAATTATTTATATTAGGGTATTTCTTAATTACAGATGTATTTTTTCTTCGTTTGTCTCTCTAAAAAAATTGAAATCAGACACTTCTAAACAATTCAAACTCTTTTTGTTTAACACAAAATTCTTAGTTTGACTGAAAAACACTTTTGATGCCAACTTTACACTTTTGAAGTCACAAGATATAACCACAAACAGATTATTATGAAGCAAGAAGCTAAGCTCAAGAACAATTCTCAAGCACAACCCCAAACATCGTCATATTCTTACTCATTGTGTCCCTAAAAAAATTACTCGTCCCTAATTAAGTTGCATGTTTATTGTTCACATGGTCATACTTCAATTCATTTGCTTTCTTTACTCATTTTCCTTACTCATTTGATAAAATAATACGGATTATGTTACTGTCACTTCTTGTTTCGTAGAGCTTTTGATACACGGAGTAGTTTATTAAAATGTCAACTTTATTTTTTAAGTCCACTCTAATTCTTTAATAAATTGAATTGAAAATAATTTTAGTCAAATATCATAAACCGAAACAAATAATTCAAATTGAGACTGATGGAGTACTACTTATTGTATTTTCATTTTTTACTTGTCCAAAAAAACACCATATTTCTTTTAAAGAAAGAAATATGTGATTCCCAAAATATCTTTCTTTTTAGTTTTCACCTCTTTTTCTTAGTCTTTGAAATTTAAATCAGAAGTGATGATAGTTTTCAGGAAGAGATGAAGTGGTTTTTAATGAGATGAAGTGGTTTATAATGAAAAATTGAGAATGATATTTCCTCCGTTTAGATTTAATCTTTTCATTTGAATTTTCTTGATCAAAGATTGTAAATGTTGGCTTCAATTTACAGAAAAAATATATTATATTTCGAATATAAATGTAAACAATTTCCTTTTGAAACATTTTGAAATATGAACTTTTTAAAAAATACGGAGTATATCTTTGTACAAAAAATGATATTAATGATAAAAATGTTATATTATACAAAATGAAATGAGAAGTTTCTGGGAGAGTATCTTTTAATGTAATCGTAAACCCATATGCATGTATACAAACGTGTCCATACCGAATAGTTTTCCAATTTTGTCCACTAATTTATTTTGAATTAAGAATGATGATTGACAACCCACAATTATTTTACGACTTTGTTCGATTAAAATACTCCAATCTCTTCAAAATTTATTTTCAAATTATTTTCTAAATTAATCATATCTTGGGGATAAAAATATGCCACTCTTAAAAAAGGGAAAAAATGAGGAAGAAAATAACCTTTTTTGTTTGGTTAGAGGGTAAAAAGAAAAGGAAAAGAAGAAAAGAAAAAACGTGAGAAGAAAATACACTAAAATGTAAGAAGAAGCTAAGAAAAAAATAATTTTTCTTCTTCTGGAAGAGGAAAAAGATAAAATAATGCCGTTGCATTATTGAGGAAATGAATTCGATCTTGATAGATATCTAGTGGACCATAATGTGTATAAAAATAAAATCATATTTAATGTTTTTTTACTATAAAACATTTGGAATAATTTGAGTGTCTTAAATGCATATGCCCTACAACGATGGGCCCCTTTCATATCCTCTACATACACACATCACTCACAAAACTTGAGAGAAGAGCTACATAAAGGAATATGCATCTTTGTATTAATAGTTTTTTTTACCTTTTTCCCCCCTAATTTTTACTGCTAAAGAAGGGAGTTTGAAGTCTAGATACTCTTTCAAGTTTAGCAAAAATCTAGAGTTTGGAGATTGTAATAAAAAGAAAAAATCAAGTCTAGATAATTAGAGTTGGGGTCCGGATCCTCTGTCCCTAAACGGTGCCCCAATTTTTTATCCCACCAATCAAAATTTGTCACCTAACTTGCCCCGTCTATGTAATTATGCTCCCCTATTTACCCCTAAGGCGAGTTTGTGTTAAATGAGACGGTGTGGTAGGTTGGGTGTCAAATTTTGATTGGTGGGACAAGAAGTTGGAATGCTATTTGGCGACAGAGGATCCCAGCCCTTAGTGCCTGTCCCTCTAAGCTTAAGACAAGAAAAATCGATACAAAAATCTAGGAAAAATAAAAATGTGTGATTGATGTTGAATATCTAAAAGTAGAGATAATTTCGAACTGCACAAATATGGTATTGGACATCTCAATAAGCATTTTGGAACAGACCAATATAGTAAGATGGATCATGTTGGGAGACAGAAAGTATAATTTAAATATCTAACCTATAATTTTTCTGGATGACATGATTTAACCCATAACTGGTCACAATATTTTTTTTTCATGTTATGGTCTATGATGATGATGATGATGATGATGATGTCCACGGCAGATTTGAGGTTCTTCGACCACCTAAGAATTCCATGGCCACCTCAAATCCCACCATGTTTGTGGGAGGAAATTGCCATTTTCCTGCAGTTTGGCTTCTTTGGACTCATAATGCTCCACATCCTGAAAAGCTTCCTACCATTACAGCATAAAGCTTCAAAGCAGAAAACAACAGTGACAGGAAAGAGCCAAAAACTTAAACTGGGACTCCCCTACAAGTGCGGCATTGTCTGCTCCGCTCTGTCACTAGCCACTCATCTACTGCTCTTATCAGTTCCAGAGATCAACGGGTTAAAATCTCGCTGCAAGCGCGAATTCTTTTTTCTCTCATCTGAGGTTTTACAAGTAATATCATGGGCAGTCACATTGCTTGTGTTATATAGAACCAGAAAAGATGTGAAGTTACCGTTGATCTTAAGAGTCTGGTGGATTTCCGTCTTCTTGCTGTCTCTGGCACGTGCAGTTGCGACACATGACTGTGTCGATATTGTTGTCTTTATAACATCCTCTTGCTTATTTGGTACTTCAATTCAAGGGAGGACAAAAAATATTCTTGAGACTTCAAAAGGCATCACAGAACCTCTGCTTGATGAAAAAGGTTGTTTGGATGGTAGAAGAGACAGTCTGTACAGTAAAGCAACTCTTCTTCAGTTAGTCACATTCTCGTGGCTCAATCCACTCTTTGAAGTGGGAAAAAAGAAACCGCTTGACAATGATGAAGTTCCCAATGTTGATGCAATGGACTCGGCCAGTTTTTTATCTGGGGCATTTGACGAAAGCCTGAGATATGTAAAGGAAAGTGACGGGACGACAAGCCCATCCATCTATAAGGCTATTTATGTCTTTTCAAGGAAAAAGGCGGCGATCAATGCTTTGTTTGCTGTTATTAGTGCATCAACATCGTATGTGGGGCCATACCTCATTGATGACTTTGTGACCTTTCTCAGTGAGAAGAAACTCAGAGGCTTACGAAGTGGATATCTTCTGGCATTGGGTTTTCTTGGAGCTAAAATGGTTGAGACTGTGGCTCAAAGGCAGTGGATATTCGGGGCTCGTCAGCTTGGCCTTCGGTTAAGGGGAGCACTAATATCCCACATTTACCAAAAGGGTATAGTTCTGTCTAGCCAGTCGCGTCAAAGCCACTCAAGCGGAGAGATCATCAATCTAATGAGTGTTGATGTTCAGAGAATCACAGATTTCATATGGTACCTTAATACAATCTGGATGCTTCCCGTCCAAATAACCTTAGCAATATACATCCTGCATATGAATCTTGGGACGGGCTCATTTGTGGCATTAGCGGCAACCATTATAGTGATGACTGCAAACATACCACTGACTAGGATTCAGAAATGGTACCAAACAAAAATCATGGAATCTAAGGATGAAAGGATGAAATCCACCTCGGAAGTTCTCAAGAACATGAAAACCATCAAGCTTCAGGGATGGGACGATTTCTATCTTCACAAGCTTGAGAGGTTAAGAAACATTGAGCATAACTGGCTCTGGAAATCACTGAGATTATCAGCATTTTCAGCTTTTGTCTTTTGGGGGTCTCCAACGTTCATTTCAGTTTCGACTTTTGTTGGATGTGTTGTGATGGGAATTCCACTCACAGCTGGGAGAGTGTTATCTGCACTTGCTACGTTCCGGATGCTTCAAGATCCTATTTTTAATTTGCCTGATTTGCTCTCTGTGATTGCACAGGGAAGAGTATCTGCTGATAGAATTGCTTCTTACCTGCAAGAAGAAGAGATTCAACACGAGATGGTTGAGTTTGTCCAGAAACACGAAACTGAATTTGGGATTTTGATCAATGATGGAACTTTTAACTGGAATACAGTAGAATCAAGAATCCCAGCACTTGACGGAATAGATTTAGCAGTGAAAAGGGGGATGAAGGTGGCAGTTTGTGGGACCGTTGGATCAGGAAAATCGAGTCTGCTTTCCTGCATCCTTGGAGAAATGGTGAAGTTCTCAGGGGCAGTCAAGATTAGTGGTACAATGGCCTATGTTCCTCAGTCTCCTTGGATACTAACAGGAAATATCAGGGAAAATATTCTTTTCGGAAAATCCTATGAAAGTGACAAGTATGAGCAAACTGTTGAGGCATGTGCCCTCAAAAAAGACTTTGAACTATTTTCTGCCGGTGATCTAACGGAAATTGGAGAAAGGGGGATAAATATGAGTGGGGGGCAGAAGCAGCGGATACAAATTGCCCGTGCTGTTTACCAGGATGCTGACATATATCTGCTTGATGACCCTTTCAGCGCTGTGGATGCCCATACAGGCTCACATCTCTTCAAGGTGCATACTTGAGTTGTCTTAAATTATTTAATACTCCATTGAGTCCATTCATCCTAAAAAACCCGTTAATAAGTTTGAGTATCACTGAATTTAGGAAAAGCTTTGAAAAGTGAAAAAGTGAATTTGTTTAAACGAGAGGGAAATCTTGTACTTCCTCCGTCCCATAAAACTTTTCAAAGACGAAAAAAGGGTGCATCCTAAAAATGTGTAATTTCGATATTATTTTCTAATTTTGACTCATTTATCCCACACATCATATTCTACCTTATTATAAAGGTAAAAATAGAAAATGATCTCAAAATTACACATTTTTTGGACGTGCCTTTTTTCATCTTTGAAAAGTTTAATGAGACGGAAGAAGTAAGCCACATGTTCATTACTAAAAAAGGAAATGAAATGATTCAAATATGGAGAGTTGAGTGGCAACCTTTAAATGAAGGAATATTGAGATGAAATTTTAAAACCCGTCATCATCGTCTCAACATGTATAGAAAATATAAACTGCTAATGAATTGAGATTTTGAAACAGAAAACATAAAAGACGTAGGAGGAAATGTTACCAAACTATCAATAACAGTAGGGATGTTTGGTGACTTAACTTATATTCTGTGAGCATTGCAGGAATGTTTGATGGGTTTCCTCAAGAACAAGACCATACTTTATGTCACCCACCAAGTTGAATTTCTTCCCGCCGCTGATCTCATTCTGGTATTGCATAAAAAACAGTTCATTCAATATTTTGATGCAAGTTTTTAACCGGAGAACGATTCAAATAATAAAGTTTTTTTTTTGAGGCAATGCCAAAAAAATAAAACAACAATGAAAGAAGATATTCTAATATGATTCTCAATAGGTAATGGAAAATGGCAGAATAGCACAAGCCGGCACCTTTGAAGACCTTCTAAATCATAACATTGGATTTGAAGTTCTAGTTGGAGCTCACAACCAAGCTCTAGAGTCAATCTTGACGGTAGAGAACTCAAGCAGACCATCAGAAAATTTGGTCACAAACTGTGATTTTGACACTGATAGTAACATAGATTCAGAATTCCCATACATTAAGCAAGATTCAGAACATAACCTCAGTGTTGAGATAACAGAGAATGATGGAAAACTTGTGCATGATGAAGAAAGAGAAAAAGGAAGCATTGGGAAAGAAGTTTATTTGTCTTACTTGACTCTTGTAAAAGGTGGCGCTTTTGTTCCCATAATCATTCTAGCTCAATTGTCTTTCCAAGTTCTGCAGGTGGCTAGCAACTATTGGATGGCGTGGGCTTGTCCTAGGGGCAATGAAGAGCCATTAACCTCAAAGATGAAGTCCATATTACTTATATATATACTTCTTTCAGTCGGAAGTGCACTTTGTGTGCTACTCCGAGCCACATTATTGGCTACGACAGGGCTTCAGACTGCAGAAAAACTGTTTAGAAACATGTTGCACAGCATTCTTCGTGCACCTATGGCATTCTTTGATTCTACTCCCACTGGAAGAATTTTGAATCGGGTGAGCAATAATAATCTTCTTAGTAACATCAACATCAAGATAATGACATATACTCCCTCCGTCTAAAAAAAAGTCACATTCCATCACGCAACAACTTTTTATTTTAGCAAGGAGCATTTTTATGAACTATCAAGTCTACTTATAAGCATTTGTTTCTAAAATTAATTAAACATACTTTTAAAGTAGTGTGGTTATTTCTTCTATGAACAGGCATCTACAGACCAAAGTGTGCTTGATTTGGAGATGGCAGGCAAGTTAGGGTGGTGTGCTTTTTCAGTGATTCAGCTTCTTGGCACAGTTGCAGTCATGTCACAGGCAGCATGGGAAGTGTTTGTCATCTTCATCCCTGTAACGGCAATCTGTGTCTGGTATCAGGTGAGATACTCAATAATGCTGTGTTTGGAACATGGAAATGGTAAGGAAATGATTAAAAAAATAAGGAAAATAGTGATTTAAGGTTTGCTCATAGATTGGAAAATCCAAAATTATAAAAACTCTTTATAGTTTTACATGTAGTTTGCATTTTTAGTCTTTATATGTTACCATTATTTAAATAAAAGTTTACATGAAGATTGATAAAATTTCTTTCATAAAAAGAAATGGTAACAAAGTCACAATTTCAATGGAATAAGATGGTTTAGTTTGTGTTCTAAAAAGAGGTCATTTGCAAACATGTCAGCAATACTACATACCAACTGCAAGAGAATTGGCTCGTTTAGCAGGAATAGAAAGAGCTCCTATTCTTCACCACTTTGCAGAATCACTCTCAGGAGCAGCGACAATTCGTGCATTCGGCCAAAAAAAACGTTTTTTTGATGCTAACCTGTGTCTCATCGACAACCATTCAAGGCCATGGTTTCACAATGTGTCAGCTATGGAATGGCTTTCTTTCAGACTGAATCAACTTTCTAATTTTGTCTTTGCTTTCTCTCTGGTTTTGCTCGTTACACTTCCTGAAGGATTCATAGACCCAAGTATGCAAATACTCACCTTTTGGTTTGATTGTTTACCCTGCATTGTACACATGACAGACTGAACTGCATTTCATGGCCTAAAAATGTGAACATGTGAAAAGCACAAGTGAGAATATATATATATATATATATATATATATATATATATATATAATATATATATATATATATATATATATATATATATATATATATATATATATATATATATATATATATATGCTTATGTAGAACCTCAACCGCAATCAAATTTCCTAAAACCAATTGGTGTTAGGAAAGACACATACCTTAGCCCTACAATGCATTCAGCAAACATGAGCCCATGATATTCAAAATTTCAAATGTGACTTGACCCACCTAGCCTACACCACCAGATAATTGATGCACATGTCCAACAGCCATACACACACACACACACACACATAGTAACCAAAGAAAACTACATCAAAGTTGTAACATGTTTATTATAGAAAATGGTCATAAAACTCATCACATGCCAATATGATCTACAGGCATTGCAGGACTGGCAGTAACATATGGCATAAACTTGAATGTGTTGCAAGCGACGGTTATATGGAACATTTGCAATGCAGAAAATAAAATGATATCAGTAGAAAGGATTCTACAGTACTCTAATCTAGCCAGTGAGGCGCCTATGATAATTGAAGATTGCAGACCTCCAGACAACTGGCCAGAAACTGGATCAATTTTATTCAAGAATTTGCAGGTAAAATGAGGGAAAAGTGGGAAATCATTCCCCTGGCCTTCACAAAAATTAAATTTTTAATACCTATAATTTAAAATTACACTTATCCCTTTTTGGCAGATACGCTATGCCGAACATCTCCCTTCTGTGTTGAAGTACATTACCTGCAACTTTCCAGGGAGAAAGAAAATTGGTGTTGTTGGAAGGACTGGAAGTGGAAAATCAACCCTGATTCAGGCCATTTTTAGGATTGTTGAGCCCAGAGAGGGAAGCATTATCATTGATGATGTGGATATATGCAAGATAGGCCTTCATGACTTGAGATCAAGACTTAGCATTATTCCCCAAGATCCGACTCTTTTTGAGGGAACCGTTAGAGGAAACCTGGATCCCATAGAAAAATATTCCGATACTCAAATCTGGGAGGTAATTGTTCAAACATTCCATGGTACCTATTGTCAAATGGGGAAAAAATTCCCCTCGTATTATAAGCAACAATAGAAAAGCATAACCTCACAAGAACTCACAATATTTTTAAAGTGGTTGAAGCACAACTCACTATTTATATTTGAAGTACACATTATAGAATTTTAAATGGACAAATTGTAAAATACTCTGACAAAGTACTTGGAACTTTCAACTAATTCTAAAACACACGTAAATTTGGAGCATTCCCTCAACAACTTACTTACAAAAATTGGTGTGGAGTTATTCCCTCAAACACACAGTTTTCTCTCATTTTCTTTCTCTGACATGAAGAAAAGCACACCCAGAGATTGAAAAGCTCATATCCTTTTATAGCCAAATTATTGTCTTAAAATGTGCACAAAATTCTTTGTCATTCTAGAGTAATATTGGAAGCACCCTGGTGCTATGTGCTAACATCCTATTAATTAAATAGTGAGCATAGCATGTTAGTCAGTGAGCATAGACATTCTAATAATGAACATAGCATGTCAGTCAGTGAGCAAAGACACCAAGTTGTTAACACCCATGCGGTTCCTAATATTCTTTTGTCATTCTAAATCGCAACAAAGTTTATTTTGGCTTCTTTCATATGCAGCAAATTTTGACAATCATTTGCACATATTTTTTCCATTTCTCTGTTAGTCATTAAGATTAGGAATGTGAGACTTTGTTTGCATCCAACAAAAACAGACACATACATGCTTATTGCTTCTACTTACAACGTTTGCAGAATCAGATGAAAACACTGCCGCTCTTATGCTCTGAACGTAATTAATGGGATTTAATGCAAATAAAAACTTGGCATATATGTGTGGGTGAAACTAATTGGTCATGGTCCTAAATGCCTGCAATTTTTGTGCCACATTTGCATAACATATTTCAACAAGTAGTTCCAGTAATCATGTATCTTAAATAATGCAGGCTTTGGACAAATGTCAACTAGGTGACATCATTCGGGAAAAGACTGAAAAGCTGGAATCTACAGGTTTGGCTTCATGAATCCTGATGCCGCCGCCACTAGTGGAAGGCAAACAAATGCTAAAAAAAAGTGATATTACTATGTTTGGTTTACCTTCGAGATTGCAAATAACAATGAATATGATTCACCTTTTTCTAAAAGTTGACATTTTTTTAATTTCAGTCTTTATATAGTAGTAATAGATAAACAAACCAAATAAATACTAATATCTAAATCATTTTTTTTGCTTGTTGAAATTGGCTATTGGCATGGACTCTGACAGTGGTTGAAAATGGAGAGAATTGGAGTGTGGGACAAAGGCAACTTCTCTGTCTAGGAAGAGCCTTGTTGAAGAAGAGCAGCATCCTAGTTCTGGATGAAGCAACGGCATCGGTTGATGCTGCGACCGATGCATTGATCCAGAAAGTTATCAGTCAAGAGTTCAGAGATCGGACAGTGGTCACTATAGCCCACAGGATCCACACGGTCATCGATAGTGACCTTGTCCTGGTCCTAAGTGAAGGTAAAACTGAAGGCTCCCTATACCCACATAATAAAGAGTGAAAGAATTTAAGATTCTTAGGGGTCACAAATCAACCGGGTCATTTGCTCAAACCATGCTAAAAGATTGTTGGTTAGTTAGTTCAACTCATATCTATCGGATTAACCCATCATTGTTTTCCTTCAACAGGTAGAGTAGCAGAGTTTGACTCACCAGCAAAGCTATTGGAAAGGGAAGACTCTTTCTTCTCAAAGCTGATAAAGGAGTACTCCATAAGATCGAAAACTTTAACAACTCAGCCATGTTAGGAAGTCTGGTTCGAATTTGCATCAAATAAAGTAGTGTACATTGTTGTGCTGCTGTGCGACCTCGAGGTCACGAGTTCAATTTCTCGGAGAATGTATATCCTTTAATATCAACTCAACAATCCAAATATGTTGTGTCCATAACATTCAAACACTATGAACCAAATGATGCCCTTATAAGTTCAGTGGCATTGAATCAGAATAAAATTGAGCCCTCAAGCACATATGCAGGGTGGGTGGCCAAATTAGTATTCCTATTTTACAGATTCAACTTTCTCTTTTTAGATATAATTCTACGAGAGGATATTATTCTAATGAGGCAATGGTTTGTTTCACATCATCTCTTTTTCTTCAACATCGAATTCAACAAAGGAACAGTAACTTAATCGGAATGAAACTGCATTTCGAGCAAGGGTAAATATACCTTCCTCTGTAATAATCCGGATGTTCCTTGATCATTTTCCACGGCTGAAATCACTGTCGGAAGGAAACGCCGGCGAGTTCCTTCTCTTTGCCGGTAGAGGAGATCTCTGTACATGGGTTGGGCTTGTAGCTTAATTAACTTCCAACTCCTTTTTAATTGGACTTTCAATAGGACCCAGATACTTATTCTATTGGATATTTGATGAGATTATTTAAAATAATCCGATAATAATGACACTAGGAGATAACATCATATTATCTTTACATGCCATCTATACATCTATACATTATTTAAAAAGACATGAATTTTTTCCCGCCCATGTATAACACTCATATATGGAAAGTGTTGACAACATAAATGGTAGTTTAACTATTTTATCTTAATGTTTTCCTTCCATTTTAAGTATGTTTTCATTTTTATTTTTATTTAAATGTTACACAATTTAAGAAATTAAATTAAATAGTAGTGAACCATTAGGGAATTGAAGTATGGAAATAAAATACACTGCCATTTAAATATTAAAATAAAATTTAAAAATTACAAATTAATAAAGTATGGGCAGGATTAAAATGATTTATTTCAAACAAACTACAAATTAATTATTTATCATTAAAAAAATATTATAATTTACAAGCACAAATGCGTAAAAATGGTAAGTTTTCTAAAATAGATTAGAAAATAAATATGGTACGGTAAGTAGATGATAACATTTAAATAAAAGAATAAAATAAAAAACTACAAATTAATATTAATACTATAATTTAAAAGAATGGAAACGTTTTAAAAATGACAAATGTTCTAATTAGAAAATAAATAGATATGGTATGGTAAGCAATTAGCACCATTTAAAAACGAAAATAAAATAAATGGTAAGTTTTTTAAAAGAAATTAGGTCAGTGTTCTAAAATAAAAGAGAAAATAAAATACTCCATCCGTCCCCAATTTGATTACAAATTGCGGGTTACGGAGTAAAATTTCTTACTTTTTGAAATAATTTTATTTACAAATTGATATATGAATAAGATATAAAAATTACATATTAAACAACTACGTCAAAAGTTTTACAAAACAATAAGTGATAAGATTATTTTATTTTATCAAATACTTAATGAAATCGCGTAAACAAACAAAAGTTATCGAGAGGAGAGAAAAAAATTGTAATCTATTTAGGGACAGATAGTACATCTAAAAATGATAAGTGTTCTAAAATTAATTAGAAAATAATGTGGTTTGGTAAGTAATTAGTATGATTTAAATACGGAAATAAAAAAACTGTAAAATTAATATTAATACTATACTTTAAAAACATGATTTTTTTTAAAAAGGTAAGTGTTCAAATTAGAAAATTAGAAAATAAATACGAAATGGTATGTCACCACGATAAGCAAATAGTACCATTTAAACACAAAATAAAATAAATGGTAAGTGTTCTAAAATAAATTAGGTAAGTGTTCTAAATAAATTAGAAAATAAAATAATTATTAAAACGATAAGTATTCTAAAATATATTAGAAAATAAATACGGTACAGTAATTAAATGATACCATTTAAATAAAAAATAAAATAGAAAACTAAAAAATAATACTATCAATTAATACTACAATTTACAAGCATGGTAACGTATAAAAATGTTAAGTGTTATAAAATAAATTAAAAAATAAATGTGGTACATTAAGCAAACGGTACCATTTAAATGCAAAAATTAAAAAATTATAAATTAATACTATTAATATTGTAAGCATGGAAACATGTAACAATGGTATAAGTATTCTAAAATAAATACTATGAATAATATAATTTACAAGCATGGATACGTGTAAAAATGGTAAGTGATCTAAAATAAAATTGAAAATAAATGTCATAGGGTAAGTTAATAGTACCACTTAAATACAAAAATAAAATTAAAAAATAAAAATTCCAAAATAAATACATTAAAATGTTGAATTATTACTTAGATAAGTCAAATTATTGAATTATTATAAAAAACAATATCTGAAACATTTTGAATTATTGTTACGGAAACTGGTATTTAGTCATGAGAAAGTGTATGTTGCAGTTTAAAGAGTAACTAGTATCACACTCGTGCGTTGCACGGGTCATATTTATGTTATTAAATTCAAATCATTTTTCAATGATAATAAATGAGATACAATAGAATATAGAAATTATATTATTTTAAGGTAAAAAATATCACTGGTTTACATATTTCGAAATACTTCTTTATAGACTACATTATTTATACAATTTGTGGGAATATTGTTTTCATTGCATATCAGAATCTTCAAGCCACTACGATTAGTTACTCTTGAAACTACAATATAGAGTTGTCCATGACTAACCACAGGTTCCTGTAACAATATTCCAACATGTTTCAAAGATTGCCCCTGACGATGTTGAAGCATCGAATAAAAACACACCTTGAATAATCTTACTACCTTGGCCTAGAAAAGGACCGTATTTATATTATACTCCCTCCGTTTGGAAAAACACTTCCCATTTGAATTTGGGGCAAAAATAAGGAAGTGTTAAATTATAGTTGATTTCCAATTTTGCCCTGATGTGATGGGTAAAAGTAAGATATGATGGATAGATTATTAGAGAAAAAGTATGATGTGATAGGTAGGGTATGAAAAAGTAAGGGTAAAAGTGGTTTTTTAATAGAAAAGAGAAGTGTTTTGTTGGAAGTGGAAAAAATGAAAGATGAAGTGTTTTTGAGAACGGAGGGAGTATAATTCTAATAGGCTAATTTTAGTAAGAAGGGTTAACTTTTTTCGAATATGGGTGTGTAATTATTCTTACCATAATTATTTTTTCGAAAGTGGGTGTATAATTATTCTTACCATAATTATATTATATTATAATCATTGATTCCAATTTCTAATTTCCTAGCCACACGGTTATACATAATTAATTAATTTCAATTTCCAATTTCAAATCGTAGATTCCAATTTTAATAAAAATTTACGCGTTCTAGTTTTATAACTTACCTAGTCACACGGTTATACAATCAATACGTTAGTTAATTATACCTTTTTTGAATTATTTCCAATTTTAATAACATAATAATAATAACGCTTTTAAACATATTATGGACTTTTGGTTTTTTGATTTTTGAATATTACTTTTTTTTTAATTATTTCCAATTTCAAATTGTTGATACCAATTTTAATAAAAATTTATGCTTTCCAATAAAGTAACTTACCTTTTTTGCTAGTATAATTTCGGACACTTTAAAAATGACAATTAATTATTCTTACCACAATTTCGGATGCTTTCCAATCAGTACTCATAATAACGTTGGTTAATTATTACCGTATAATACATTGTATCCATTTTTATTAAAAACTTACATTTTGCAATTTTATAACTTACCTTTTTTAATTATTTCCAATTTCAATACGTTCATTTCAATTTTAATAAAGTAAAATTGTATTAACTTCAATACGTTAATTATTATAAAAATAATAGTTATATTAACTTCACGCTTACCATTTTATATTGATATAATTTCGGACACTTACCATTTAATTTCACAATTGCCATATGCAACGGCCATACTTCGTGCACGGGTTAAAAATGGACACTATAACTTCGGACACTTACCATTTATCTAGGTAATAATTAAACGGAGTAATAACTATTACATTTTTTGGTTATTACCAATTTATATTACTCACGTTAATTGTTACAAAAATAATAGCTATATTAACTTCACGCTTATACAAAAAAAGGTTAAAACTGACAGTTACTTATTCTTGCAAAAATTTCGGACATTTCCACCAAAGAATTAACGTTGGTTACTTACCATTTTAAAACCATTTCGGACATGTTACTTTCATTACTTACCATTAGATCTAAGTACCAGTATAATATTACTTACCATTTTGTTGGTTACTTACCAAACAAAAACTTTAATATAAATTCGGTCACTTACCATTTTAACTTCATAATTGCCATTTGTAATTGTCACCTCTTTGGGCGGGAAAACTATGTGTTGACTTCATGTCTTTTTAAATAAAGTATGGATAAATCGCAATGGCTTGAAGATTCTGATATACAACGAAGTGAATGCTCACACAAATTATACATACGAGTGATGTAGTTTATAAAGAAGTCTTTCGAAATTTGTAAATCATTTTACTTTTGTACTTTAAAATAATGAAATCTCTATATTCCATTATATACCAATTTATATTCCTAAAAATGATCTTAAGTTAGTACCGTAAGTATGACCCGTGCAACGCACGGGTGCGATACTAGTTTTCTTTAAAATAACTCTATTATAATATAACATAGGTTCATACATTCTCAACCCATTAAGTACGAAGAGTTATTACTTTTACTGGAGATCAAATTTATTTCATATCTGAGATAGTCATTATCATGCCGATGGACTATAAAGTTTTTGGCTTGTACCGACCAAATTGAAGTTCATATAGTTGTATTAATCAATTTTATAAATGAAGTATCGTAGTTGCTCAATGTCGTGATATTATTTTGTAATTTCAAATTAACTGGCTTGTATTTAAAAACATTTCTATCCATTATATTCAAGACTCTATATCTATTTGTACTCTTATTTATTATTAGGATTTCAGTCTAAGATGTAGTGTTTACATGATATTAAATTCATCTTGTTTTCCAGGAATTTCAAAATCTATTAACCTTAGGGTTCTAGTGACACTTCTCCTTGGTGTCATTCTATGCCATTCATAGGCTCACATTGCTCCATCATTATTAGACAGTTAGACCACCAAAATAAATGTTGTTTCAAACTTTTCCGCCTCTGAGGCCCATCTTTGTCGTTGTTGAACAAGATATGAATCCTAATTCAATTAAACTTCCATTTCAATTGTTCTTTTTTAAACTTTGATTTCGCACAAGGTATGAACATGGTATAGTATAGGCCTATAGGATGACATTCACGAGGAGTATCACTACAATCCTACCTAATTATCGAATAAGCAATACTATTTTTTTAATTTTTAAAATTTTCCTCTCATATTCTTCTAAAAAAACGTATGATTTTTTTTAAACTACGAGAAATTATTGATTATACTTCAATGTTAATACCTTCTTGATTAAATAATGAGTATTAAGTAGTTAGGGTTGCATAAAAATCAAATATGTTTGATTTGATTTGTAGGGTGTATTTGAAAATGACATTCCATATTCAATAAAACCGAATCTAAATTAGAATCAAAATCAGATTTTTTATAAGTGTTTTTCAATCTAACTTGTTCAGTCTCATCAACTATTCCAAATTAGAGAGTTAACAAAAATTAATTTCTGATAAAAGTATCATATTAAAATTTATTAAAAATAGTGGATACGAGTTTAGAATACAATATGTTTGTAAACGTAGCGACATAAAAACAAATGCAAACTTTTTATTCAAACAACAATTTTATTCAAATAAAATATATAATTGCCTTAATGAAAACAGATTTAGTTGTCATGTTCTCCACTTCCACTTGTTCCAGTCCCATCACCTACGGATAGTAAAAATAAAAATATTGTACACGAAAAAATATATGACGAAGTCTCGTAAAAATACAAATTTACGAAAATCCTATATCTAAGTTTATGAGCATCATTTCAAATACTTTTATTACTAAAAAATAAATTTTAATATATGAAAATATATGGATATAAAGTTTGTGAAAAACTTTATAAAAGATTTGTATCAAACCACTCGAATAAGATATTTTCAATTTAACGAAATACACCTAGGGTCATACTGCCCTGAGAAATACTTCCGTTTGGCATCATTCTCGTCATTCTCGCACCTTGGTCAATGGTTCTTTATACATCTACGAGGAACAATGATAGGGGTCTCATACTGTTACTCTAACATACTCCGTACAATATTACAAGGGTTTTAAGTTGTTCAAGAAAATGATAATATTCAAGATATCAATTTTGAATACTACTACAAATACATAAAATCATCGTTACAAATCAAAATTTTATACTCCCTCCGTCCCAAAAAGTCTTTCCTGTTTAATTTTTTGCGCATCCCATAAAACATTTCTACCGACATCTAAAATATCTAAAATTTACAACATTTCTTTTTTATTGTGGGTATAAGTTATTTTGAAAGTTTTTTTGGCATTCAAGACGGGATAGAAGTGTTTTATGGAATGCGCAAAAAATGAAACAGGAAAAACTTTTTGGGACGGAGGGAATAATAAATTACTTTTAAAACTTTAGTTTATAAAGTTGTCTTAAAAATACTACTTTGAGAATAAAATAGTAGTTTGTGTAATTTGGGTGAAATAACTACATATCTTACAAATAGTGATTTTTAAAGGATTTTTTCAAATATAATAGTCGAACGAGAAGCTTGTGCTATACAATTTGGTACATACTTCGAGTTAAGAGAAAAGGTGAAATGAAGTTGGGAAGAAAGAAAAAATAAGTCTTTCTCAAGGTGTCACCACGAGGGTCAATGTAATACCGCGTTTTAACAGCGAATAAAATAGTTCAAAAGGATTGATAATACTAATCATACCAACAAGATCTATCTTCTTTGAGAGACCATCTCTTTCAAACTTCAAAGTTAAGCATGCTTAACTTGAGCAATATTGGGATGGATGACCCCTAAAAAGTTCACCAAGAGTGCACGAGTAAGGACAAAGTGTGTGAGAATGATTTGTGTTAGTATGTGTAGGCAGTCAACAATCATACGAGCAAACACTTTCGACTAAGATGGGGGCGCGATGTACAAATGGTATCAGAGCAATCATGTGACTATAACAGGCAAACGAGTTTAGTTCACCTAACAGATAAGGTGTAGAGTGTAATACCCTGATGTGAAAATAAGTAGATTGGGGAAAGAAAAAGGCTCAAAAGAATTGATAGTACTACTCATAAAAACAAGGTATATCTTCTTTTCGAGAGCTCATCACCTAGAAACTCCAAAGTTAAGCGTGCTTGACCTGGAGCAATTTTAAGATGAATGACCCCCTAGAAAATTTCTTGGGCGTGCACAAATGAAGACAAAGTGTGTGGGAAAGACTTGTGATGGTTTGTGGGACCAGTCTATAATTCTATGAGCAGACGCTCACGGCTAGGGTAGGGCCGGGGTATTACATAGAGCATGCAAAGGGGACGTTGCATTCATAATCAATAAAGTCATACCTGCACTCCAAGAAAAGTGGCCAACAAGCTTAGGACATATTAATTCAACAAGATAATGTCAAACAACATATTTCTCGCTCAGATAAATACTTTATGGTAGCAGCTAAGACAAATGAGTTAATATAACCCTTGGTAAATAACCCTGTGATTCCCCTTTTCTAAATATTCTAGATCGATCTAGACTTTTTTATGGCTATTCAGTCAATGAAGGAGAAATGTGCCCCAAATAGTGTATCAGAATTACTTGAAGAAGTACAACGGGCCTATGATCAAAGGACTTTCTGGAGAAAGTCTTAACAAGGTTTGATTGAGCTTCCAACATGTCATGTTAGAGCTAGGTTATGAAAATAAATGAAAGTAACAGTTACAAGTTGCCACACATAGGAATAACTTTTTGATTTTGTGCATATATTGGTGATTAATTCAAAAAAGCGATAGACAAGAGAAATTTATAGACTTGTCTTTTACTCGTAGACTCGCAAAAAAGACATAAAAAAGACCTCGGAACTCAGAAGTGGGAAGTGCCGGATGCTTTACGTTGGTGCGAATATTTATTTCCTTCAAATAAAATACGAGTGAGTAAAATATGAAATACTTTTTACTCCATTTTAAAATAAACTTTTCATCTTTTCGAGAAAAGGACTAAAACTGAATAAAATATTAAAAAAAGAATCAAAATAGGACCTTCATTTTTATCCCAAAATAGAATATATAGTGACAATAATGTTAACAAATACTCCCTCCGTCCCAAAAAGATTTACACGTTTCAAAAAAATTGTGTCCCACAAGGCCACAATTCCTTACCCATTTCTATTAAAAAACCACTTTTACCCCTTACTTTTTCAAACCCTACCTATCACATCATACCTTTTTCCTAATAATCTACACATCACATCCTACTTTTACCATCACATCAAGGGTATTTTTGGAAAGTCAACACAAAATTATCCCTCCCTTAATTTCAACTTTAGTCAAAATGGGTAACACTTTATGGGACGGAGGGAGTAATATCAAAAAGAAATACTAAAGAATCCCACAATAATACAGTTACAATAGTCCAATTTTCCTTTTCTAGACCTCTCATCAATAAAGTTACTCCTTTTTTACTAATAAAAAGACAATAAATAAAGTTACTCCATATCTTCTTTCTGTTTTTTTCCCCAAGATTTGATGGTGTCATTTACTTGTGTTATGATTACCAGTTGAAAGTGTTTACAAAGGAAGCTAAGTACGTACCACACTGAGTGTATATATGAATTGGTTCTGTATGTAGTTAGAACGTGTCTACGACGACGTTTAAAAATCAACTCATCTCTCTCACACTCCAAAGTGCTGCAGGGAGAGCTCAGATGGTCAAGAAGAAATAAACCATGTTGACATCCAATACTACTCCTGCTGCTGCTACAACTACAAGTAAGCATGCATAATATATATTCTCTTTTTTTCTGGGGCGGGTGGACGGAGTTCATGGGCGGGTGGCGAGTGACGAAGAATGATGGGTGGAGATAGGGGCTGGGGTTATGGTAGGATTGTTGGCAGGGGTGGACGGGGCGGGATGGGTGTGGACGGTAGGAGGGTGAGAAGCGGGGGTGGTAGTGTATGTGGGGTCGAGGTAGGTGGGGGCGGTAGGGGGGTGGGGTGGGGTGGGAGGCAAAGGGGTATGGGGCCATGGGGGTGGACGTGGGTTGGGGTGGGGAAGGGGGGTGTGCGTGAGTGGCGGGTGGACAGAGAATGAAAAATTACGAAATGAAACAGAATTCATTCTCCTGGGAGAGAATATTTTCCCCGAAAAATATTTTTCTTTCTCTAGTGTTATTTAATTCATTATACATACGGACTGTATTTTTTAAAAAATATTTGGTCAAAATTCAACACTCTAAAACATAACGGAGGTAGTATATATAACACCGTTGCATTATTGAGGAAAGAATTCGATCTTTATAGAAATATCATCATATTTGATGTTTTATTATTATACAAGATTATAAAACATTTTATATAATTTTATTGATCACTAATAACTTTGTTAGAATGGATTCATGAGAGTGAAATGTGGTTCTAAATAAAATAGTGAAATGAAACACTGGGACAGAGAGCACATTTTGGGGTGACATAATTTAACCCACAAACAGGTCACAAAGTGGGGGGGGGGGTGGGGGGGGGGTTCATAGAAAATTCATATTGTGGTCAACAATGATGATACTGATGATGTCTATGTCAGGTTTGAGGTTCTTCAACCAACTAACAATTCCATGGCCACCTCAAATGCCACCATGTTTGTGGGAAGAAACTGCCATTTTTCTGCAACTTGGATACATAATGCTCCACATCCTGAAAAACATCCTGCCCTTACAGCAGAAAGCTTCAGAAATGGCAACAACAGTGACAGCAAAGAACCTCAAACTTAAACTGGGACTCCCCTACAAATGCGGCATTGTCTGCTCCGCTCTGTCACTAGCCACTCATCTACTGCTCTTATCAGTTCCAGAGATCAACGGGTTCAAATCTCGCTGCGACCGTGAATTCTTAGTACTCTCGTCTGAGGTTTTGCAAGTAATATCATGGGCAGTCACTTTGCTTGTGTTATATAGAACCAGAAGAGATGTGAAGTTACCGTTGATCTTAAGAGTCTGGTGGATTTCCGTATTCTTGCTGTCTCTGGCACGTGCGGTTGTGATACATGACTGTGCCGGAATTGTTGTCTTTGTAACATCCGCCTGCTTATTCGGTGTTTCAATTCGTGGGAAGACGAACAACATTCTTGAGAGTTCAAATGTCATCACAGAACCTCTGCTTGAAGAAAAAGGTTGTTCGGATGGTGGAACAGACAGTCTGTACAGTAAAGCAACTCTTCTTCAGTTAGTCACATTCTCGTGGCTCAATCCACTCTTTGAAGAGGGGAAAAGGAAACCACTTGACAGTGATGAAGTACCCAACGTTGACCGAATGGATTCAGCCAGTTTTTTGTCGGGGGAATTTGACGAAAGCCTGAGATATGTAAAGGAAAGGGACGGAACGACAAACCCGTCCATCTATAAGGCTATTTATGTCTTCTCAAGGAAAAAGGCAGCGATCAACGCTTTGTTTGTGGGCCCATATCTCATCAACGACTTCGTGAGCTTCCTCAGCGAGAAGAAGCTCAGAGGCTTACAAAGTGGATACCTTCTGACATTGGGGTTTCTTGGAGCTAAAGTAGTTGAGACTGTGGCTCAAAGGCAGTGGATATTCGGGGCTCGCCACCTTGGCCTTCGGTTAAGGGGAGCACTAATATCCCACATTTACCAAAAGGGTATAGTTCTGTCAAGCCAGTCGCGCCAACGCCACTCCAGCGGAGAGATCATCAATCTAATGAGTGTTGATGTTCAGAGAATCACAGATTTCGTATGGTACCTTAACACAATCTGGATGCTTCCCATTCAAATAACCTTAGCAATATACATCCTGCATATGAATCTTGGGATGGGCTCGTTTGTGGCATTAGCTGTAACCATTATAGTGATGACTCTAAACGTACCGCTGACTAAGATTCAGAAAGGGTACCAAACAAAAATCATGGAATCTAAGGATGAAAGGATGAAATCCACCTCTGAAGTTCTCCGGAACATGAAAACCATCAAGCTTCAGGGATGGGATGCTTTCTATCTTCAAAAGCTTGAGAGGTTAAGAAACATTGAGCATAACTGGCTCTGGAAATCACTGAAATTATCAGCATTCACAGCTTTTGTCTTTTGGGGATCTCCGACGTTCATTTCAGTTTCGACTTTCATTGGATGTGTTGCAATGGGGATTCCACTCACAGCTGGGAGAGTGTTATCTGCACTTGCTACGTTCCGGATGCTTCAAGATCCTATTTTTAGTTTGCCTGATTTGCTCTCCGCGATTGCACAGGGGAGAGTATCCGCCGATAGAATTGCTTCTTACCTGCAAGAAGAAGAGATTCAACACGACACGGTAGAGTTTGTCCAGAAACACGAAACTGAATTCGGGATTTTGATCAATGATGGAACTTTTAGCTGGAATGCAGCAGAATCAAGAATCCCAACACTTGACCGAATAGAGTTAGCAGTGAAAAGGGGGACGAAGGTGGCAGTTTGTGGGACCGTTGGATCAGGAAAATCGAGTCTGCTTTCCTGCATTATTGGAGAAATGGTGAAGTTATCAGGGGCAGTCAAGATTAGTGGTACAATGGCCTATGTTCCTCAGTCTCCTTGGATACTATCAGGAAATATCAGGGAAAATATTCTTTTCGGAAAATCCTATGAAAGTGACAAGTATGAGCAAACTGTTGAGGCATGTGCCCTCAAGAAAGACTTTGAACTATTTTCTGCCGGTGATCTAACGGAAATTGGAGAAAGGGGGATAAATATGAGTGGGGGGCAGAAACAGCGGATACAAATTGCCCGTGCTGTTTACCAGGATGCTGACATATATCTGCTTGACGACCCATTCAGCGCTGTGGATGCCCATACAGGCTCACATATCTTCAAGGTGTGTAATCGAGTTCTTTGAAATTAGTTAGTACTTCCTCCGTCCCAAAAAACTTTATGGAGTTTGACTTTCATGAAATTTAAGAAACTTGTTGAAATGTTAAAATGTGTATGGTTAGGATTTGTTTGGATGAGACTATGAGAGAGTAAGCTTGTGAGCCAAATGTTCATTATTAACAAGGAAATAAAGTGGGAAGTGTTATTTGGGACATTGGCAAAGGGAAAGTGGATAGGGGTGTTTTTTGGGACAGAAAACATGAAAGACAACTAAAAAAATGTTGCCAAACTATCAATAAGAGTAAGGAAGTCTGGTAACTTAGCTTATATTTTGTGGGCATTTCAGGAATGTTTGATGGGGCTCCTCAACAACAAGACCATACTTTATGTCACCCACCAAGTTGAATTTCTTCCTACTGCTGATCTCATTCTGGTATTGCATAAAAAGCTGTTCATTCAATATTTTGATGCAAATTTTTAACCGGAGAATGATTCAGATTATAAAGTTTGTTTTTCTGAGGCGATGCCAAAAAATAAATAAGTAATGAAAGAAGATATTCTAAAGTGATTCTCAACAGGTAATGGAAAATGGTAGAATAACACAGGCTGGCACATTTGAAGACCTTCTAAAGCAAAACATTGGATTTGAAGTTCTAGTTGGAGCTCACAACCAAGCTCTAGAGTCAATCTTAATGGTGGAGAACTCGAGCAGACCATCGGAAAATATGGTCACAAACAGTGATTTTGACATTGACAGTAATGTAGATTCAGAGTTTCCATACATTAAGCAAGATTCAGAACATAACCTCAGCATTGAAATAACAGAGAAAGATGGAAAACTTGTGCAAGAAGAAGAAAGAGAAAAAGGAAGCATTGGGAAAGAAGTTTATTTGGCTTACTTGACTCTTGTAAAACGTGGCGCTTTTGTTCCCATAATCATCCTAGCTCATATATCTTTCCAAGTTCTACAGGTCGCTAGCAACTATTGGATGGCGTGGGCGTGTCCTAGAGGCGATGAAGAACCATTGGCCTCAAAGATGAAGTTCATATTAGACATATATGTACTTCTTTCAGTGGGAAGTGCTCTTTGTGTGCTACTCCGAGCATCATTATTGTATACGGCGGGGCTTCAGACTGCAGAAACACTGTTCATAAACATGCTGCACAGCATTTTTCGTGCACCTATGGCATTCTTTGATTCTACTCCCACTGGAAGAATTTTGAATCGGGTGAGCAGTAATTAACTTTTTCTAAAAGTAATTTAACATACTTTTAAATTAGTGCAAGCTCATATAGTGTGGTAATTTCTTCTAAGAACAGGCATCTACAGACCAAAGTGTACTTGATTTGGAGATTGCCGCCAGGTTAGGGTGGTGCGCTTTCTCGGCAATTCAGCTTCTTAGCACAGTTGTAGTCATGTCACAGGCTGCATGGGAAGTGTTTGTCATCTTCATCCCTGTGACAGCAATCTGTGTCTGGTATCAGGTGAGATATTCTATAATGCTCAGTGTTTGGAACGGGAAATGGCAAGGAAATGACATTAAATAGAGATATGGCAATTGGTTCATTTTTTTTGCCCATACATTGGAAAATCCAAAGGAAAAAGAAATGTAATTAAGACATTATAGTTTTACATGAAGCTTGCTTTTTAGTCTCTATATAGTTGAATGATTTAAACAAGATTTCACAAAAAGTTTTATAAAATGTCTTTCAGCAATACTACATACCGACTGCAAGGGAATTGGGTCGTTTAGCAGGAATAGAAAGAGCTCCAATTCTCCACCACTTTGCAGAATCACTCTCAGGAACAGCGACGATTCGTGCATTCGGCCAAAAAAACCGCTTTGTTCATGCTAACCTTGGTCTCATCGACAACCATTCAAGGCCATGGTTTCACAACGTGTCAGCCATGGAATGGCTTACTTTCAGACTGAATCAGCTTTCTAATTTTGTCTTTGCTTTCCTTCTGGTTTTGCTCGTTACACTTCCTGAAGGATTCATAGACCCAAGTAAGTACGCGGATACTTCTTGTTTGTAGCCTCAACTGCATTTCGTGGCCTAAAATGTAAACACGTGAAAAATACAAGTGAAGCTAATCAAGCTATATGTATGCATGATATAGATGATTATGTAGGGCCTCAGGCGCAATCAAATTTCCGAAAACCAATTGCAGTTTGGATTATGTATCTAGTAGCCAAAGCAAAGTACATCAAAGTTTTACCAATATTTACTAGAGAAAATGGACCTAAAAACCCATCACATTCCAATATGATTTACAGGCATTGCAGGACTGGCAGTCACATATGGCATAAACTTGAATGTGTTGCAATCTACAGTTATATGGAACATTTGCAATGCAGAAAATAAAATGATATCCGTAGAAAGGATCCTACAGTACTCAAATCTAGCCAGTGAGGCGCCGATGATAATTGAAGACTGCAGACCTCCAGACCGCTGGCCAGAAACCGGGTCGATTTTATTCAAAAATTTGCAGGTAAAATGGGGGAAAAAGTGGAAAATCATTTCCACACAAACTATGTTTTTTAAACCTGTAATTTAGATTCACACTGATCCCTGTTCGGCAGGTACGCTACGCCGAGCATCTCCCTTCTGTGTTGAAGCACATTACCTGCAACTTTCCAGGGAGAAAGAAAATCGGTGTCGTTGGAAGGACTGGAAGTGGAAAATCAACCCTGATTCAGGCCATTTTTAGGATTGTTGAGCCCAGAGAGGGAAGCATTATCATTGATGATGTGGATATATGCAAGATAGGCCTTCATGACTTGAGATCAAGACTTAGCATTATTCCCCAAGATCCGACGCTTTTTGAGGGACCTGTTAGAGGAAACCTTGATCCCATAAAAAAATACTCTGATACTCAAATCTGGGAGGTAATTGGTCAAGTCTTCCATGGTTCACAGTCCTAAATGCTTGTAGTTTTTCTGCCACATTAGCAGAACATGTTTCAACAAGTGTTTAAATAATGTAGGCTCTGGACAAATGTCAACTAGGTGATATCATCCGAGCGAAGACAGAAAAGCTGGAATCTACAGGTTTGTCTTCCTGATGCCGCCACTAGTAGTGTTGATTTAAGGGTATGTTTGGGTTCAGGGAAATAATTGGTAGTGGAAGGTAAACAGATGCTAAGAAAAGTTGATTACTTTCCTATGCTCGGTTTACCTTCAAAAATGCAAATAACAAGAAAATGATTTGGTACTGAACCACTAATATCTAAAATATTTCCTTTGGTTTGTCGAAAATGGGTTTCGGGTATGCATTGTGACAGTGGTTGAAAATGGAGAGAATTGGAGCGTGGGACAAAGGCAACTTCTCTGTCTTGGGAGAGCCTTGTTGAAGAAGAGCAGCATCTTAGTTCTGGATGAAGCAACGGCTTCGGTTGATGCTGCAACCGATGCCTTGATTCAGAAAATTATCAGTCAAGAGTTCAGAGATCAGACCGTGATCACTATAGCCCACAGGATCCACACGGTCATCGATAGTGACCTTGTCCTGGTCCTAAGTGAAGGTAAAACTTAAGTAGAAAGTGATGTAACTTAAGATCGTCTAGGGGTCAATCAATTACGTCGTTGGCTAAAACCACGCTAAGAGATTGAAGCCTATCGATTAGCTAGCACAACACAGCTCACGGTATCTAATTAACCCGTCATTCTTTTCCTTCAACAGGTAGAGTAGCAGAGTTTGACTCACCAGCAAAGCTATTGGGGAGGGAAGACTCTTTCTTCTCAAAGCTGGTAAAGAAGTACTCCATAAGTTCAAAAAGTTTAACAGCTTAGCCATGTTTGAAAGATTGATTCCAGTTTTGGAGTTTGCATCATACTTTGTTCATTCTACACACTTTTGTCTCTACTTTCTGTGAGACTTTGTTGGGTTTTTTGTTGCATAAAATGTACCTATAAATGACACTACTCATGGAATACAAAATGGTTAAACCTTTCAAATGTATACCCTCCCCGCATGAATGAAACTCATGACTCGTAAATACATAACAAAAAAAAGGCATAATTTTATTTCAACATCTTCAAATTTTAAAGTTGGTCGGAATTGAAATTGAGAAGAAAACATAAGGGTTACATAAATTACCTCATACTCATGTACAAATTATAAACTTCAATTTTCACTAGAATTAGGTGTTAGGAATCAGAGATCAGAGGCGATCAAGCGGAAGCAAACACACACACACACTCACACAAATAGCAGAAAAGAAGAACACGAGATTTAACGTGGTTCGGTCAGTAACCTACTCCACGGGTTGCAACTAGGGTTTATCTTTTATTAGGTGCTCACAGATTATAGTTACATGATTGGGTATTTATAAGATATAAATTAGGGTTAACAACTTGCTAAACAAGAAACAACTAACGGGCCCTTTAATTAATAACTAAAACCGGCCCCCCATATTTCTTCCCTTTAACCGACTCGGCTTAAAGCCCAAAGCTCTAAAGCCTTCACTGAATAACCCAACAATCTCCCACTTGAAGGATTTCACATAGACAAAAAATGCCATCCAAGTAAACCCATCATGAGTAACTCAGTAATCTTCACTGTCAAGTCCTCCAAGCCTCTAGTTCCCAAGCACAAGCTAAGACTCCAGTTATATCCCCTAGTTGCAACCACCCTCCAGTCGTGACTGTAACCGCCACAGCCTCTGTCTCAACCGGCTTGCACAATCCACCGGATCCAGAGATACACCGAGGACCATTACCACTCTCCAAATCCAGCAAACTATTCCCAGGAGAGATTTTAACGTTCGGATTCTTGGTCCTCAAAACCCAACGACGTTTCATAACTGTACTCAGAACACGTCCCATGCTCCCACTGACACGAAACCCCTGACCTGATTCAGACCTCCGAACACACTCAACTGTCATCCCCAAAACTCCAAGATTCACGTTTGCAAAATGAACCTTCTTAGCTTTGCCCGATTCAGTGAGCCTGACTTTGTTAACTGTCTTTACCGGGTTGGTCACTCCCTCAGATGTCACCGGTACCATGTATAACGATCCTCTTTTCAAGCCTCGGGCAATAACCAAATTTCCTTTGATCACATTCCATTTTCCACCACCAAACTTGACGTCTAGTCCATGTTCATCCAATTGTCCGACTGAGATCAACTTTGTCTTCAGTCTTGGAATCACCCTGACATTTTGTAAGCTCCAAGTAGTTCCAAATGAAGTTTTTAGATCAATATCTCCCATGCCTGTCACTTTAAGGATTTTCCTGAGATTCACCATCGCCTCACTGCTGTGCATGGCGTGAAACGAAGCACCAGAATCCATGACCCAAGAGTCAACATAGCTTTCCATGCTGAGTATCAATGCATCACTATCATCATCAGATGCATTCCCAACAACTGCGCTAATTTCGTTTTTCCTGTTTGGGCATTGACTCTTGACATGCCCAACTTCTTTGGGCATTACCGGCCGACGGTTTCTCATACACATTTGTTAACATACCATGAGCAGTTGTTTCCTTCATGATATTAAACGCCACACTCCTCGTCAAAGCTAGTGTAATTTTACCTCTTGCCTTTTTGTTCTTTGAGTCCCAAATTGCTTCAGCAGCCTTATTCATTCCATCCGGTTTCTCTTCCAGTACCATGTCCAAATCGCACTCACCAAGCAACGCCTCTATTTGCATTTTCCACCATGCAAAATCAGTACCGTTGAACTTCTCAATTCGAACCCTCCCGTCCTCGGCCATTGCAAAACGAGAAAAAAAAACTAGAGAAAAAATCAAGGAATAACGGCCTGAAACCAAGCAACCTTCAAAAGAATACAAACCCTAAACCAAAGAACCCAAACCAACGAGTACCAGGTCCAAAACCAGAAACCCTAATCGCCAAGTTCACCTAAAACCGACCAAACAGCCCCTGACCAGATCCGAACCAGCCTCTGGTCAGGTCCGAACCAGCCCCTGATCAGATCTGAACCAGCCCCTTAACCGCGGCAGCAAAACAGCAGCAAAAACAATCCTGAACAGCCTTCTTCCTGCGATTGATCCTGTGTAACCGTGTGTTTAACCGAACCAAGGCTCCGATACCACTTGTCAGGAATCAGAGATCAGAGGCGATCAAGCGGAAGCAAACAAACACACACACACACACAAATAGCAGAAAATAAGAACACGAGATTTAACGTGGTTCGGTCAATAACCTACTCCACGGGTTGCAACTAGGGTTTATCTTTTATTAGGTGCTCACAGATTATAGTTACATGATTGGGTATTTATAAGATATAAATTAAGGTTAACAACTTGCTAAACAAGAAACAACTAATGGGCCCTTTAATTAATAACTAAAACCGGCCCCCCATATTTCTTCCCTTTAACCGACTGGGCTTAAAGCCCAAAGCTCTAAAGCCTTCACTGAATAACCCAACATTAGGGGTGTGCCTGAATATTGACTCCTTATTTTTCCGAACCTAATTGACATGAGACCAAATTAAAAAATGAGTTTTCCAATTGTATTAATAAAAAACGCAGTATATCCAAAACCGAACTCCCCAATATGAAGTATTTTGTTACAAAGTATCTCACATCGGAAGTCGAAGATAAAGGTTTTGACTGACTTCGTTTGTCAATGTGACTCTCTATATGTTCATTTCTAGTGGTCCTAGATTTTAATGGAGGATTTTCTGTGTCTAGTTCTTATTTATGTTCTTGGTCATTCTTTTATTAGTACCTTCCAATGGAAAGTTCCTTTTTACTTTTGTCATGTTAGAGTGAAACTGAAGGCTAAAAGTGTAATTCACATCAAATCTATGTCCAATGACGTATCGTGATGTTGGCTTGACAGGCAATATAATAATTACAATGGTTATGGACTAGGATTGGACCAAAGACAAAATCTGTAGACTATGGTTACAATAGACGTCAACTCCAATTGACAAACGATGTATCAAAATAGACCTTTGGCATTGACTATGAAAGGAAAGCTATGTATTTTCATTATGAAATTTCACTTTTAGTCTTTAATTTAACACGAACATGACAAAAAGTCAAAAAAACTATCAGTAGAAAGGTACCCCTAGAAAAGGACTACGAGCGTAATATTCGATGATAAAAAGTTAAATATGAAAACTCCCTGTTATAAAAAACAAAATATAGTATTTACTCTTAAACTTTTATGAGCTAAACTGAAAATCTCACTAAAATAGTAGAACTATGGGCACGTAAAAATACTAATCTGTTATTTTTCATCATGAACCAAAGTATCTCGTTTTCAAAAGGGTAGTGATAGCCACAGCTGCTAAAATACTAAATATACCCGTCAACTAAATACTCCCCAGATATATTAACATGTTATTATTTGAAAAGTTATATAATTGTATTATGTTAAAAAATTATAAATAAATGTTTAAAACTATACATCATTTATTTCATTTTATTAATTTTCAAATTATATGTGTGTGTGTGTGTGTTATATATATGTATATATATATAATATTAGTATTAACTTTAATTATAAAACTTTAGCCCCTCAGTCCCCTCTTTTTTTAATTTTTCATCATTTAAAATAACTTTTATTGTGAATACATTGAATGGCCATTGGCTTTGTATAAAATCTTCTATTTTCCAAGTGTTGTACGAATATGCATTTCACCATTTTTAAATCTACATAGTTATTTTACCCTTTAAAAAAATAAATATATCAATTTTACTTCAAAAAACTTTATACGGAGTATAATCTTTAAAATTATTCACCACTAGTCTCTTTTATTTATTTTCAAGAACAAAAATCTATATAAATGTTAATAAATGTGAATTATTATTAAAACTAGAACTTTTATTTTAAAAAGATATCATATCTAATAATTAAAATATACTCCTTATTTAGTAGAATAAAAAATTATTATTATTCAACTATTATTATATTATGATTCAAACTAGAATTTTATCAAAACTTTAAAATTGAAAAATGTCCTATTTGAGTTCATGGATTAAAAATAATTTTTTTCAGTAAGTATTAAAAATAATTTTGAAACTAATGGAGTGAGTTTAGTGTGTGAAGTGAAGTTAGTGTTTGGGTGGGGTGTAATTATTTGTGTAGAACTAGAATATAAAAATTATACATTTATGAAATATATAAAATATATATTAAAAAAAGCGATAAGCCGATAACATAATTATATTATTTTAAGGGTAAAGTACTTACAAGATTCCTATATGTTTTTAAAAGTGTCAGAATTATTTTTAAGGTGCTTATTAGATCCTTATATATTTTTGAAAGTGCTCCATAAGTTTGTAAATTATTTTTAGTTCCTACTAGGTCCAAATACTTTCCAACGGATGTGTTAGTAGTCCCTTTGGTGGTATTTTTCAGATCTAGTGCGCGAAAATTGTTTGAGCAACACGCACAAGTTTTTCCAAAATTTATAATAAAACATCAGTTCTTACAACAATTTCAAGAGACTTGGTTTGGAAAAAGTCATTGAAGGGACCACTAACGCACTCGTTTTAAAAAAAAATAGGGACGGGATACACATTAAAAAAATTTAGAGATCTGTGGAACACTTTCAAAAAAATATAGGGACATTGTAAGCATTTAAAATAATTCAGGGACTAGGGAAGCAATTTCAAAATAATATAGGCTTATTTTAACAAATGATAAATAAAAACTATATTATTTAAATTTAATATAAATAATTAAATTTGACTACCTCCAAAAATATTAAATTTGACTGATAGTTTTTATGAAACTTATCTAAATATTGGCGTAAATTTAAAAATAAAATTATTTAAAAACTATATAAAAAATTCAAAAAAACAAAAGGTGGCATAATTATATTTAAAAAAGTAAAATTAATTTCATCCGAATAATGAATAAGATTAGGAGTAAAAAAGGGAAAGAAACACTAAGGGGCTGTTTGACAACTTCTGAATAGGTAAGTGCTGAACCAGTAAGAGGTCTGAACCATTAAGTGCTGAACCAGTAAGAGGTCTGAACCATTAAGAGCTAGTATATTGCTTAATTATTCAGAGGCAAATGTCTAAGAGGTCTTAACCATTCAGATTCTGTATAATACTTAACCATTTAGAGGCAAATCTCTTAACCATTCAGGCATCTGAACTATTAAGAGGCTAAAACAAACAGTCTAAACCATTAAGTGCTGAACCATTCAGACATCTGAACCATTAAGAAACTGAAACAAACTGCCCCTAAAAGGGAAAAGAGTATAAAAAGAAGAGTAGATTTGATCTGACCCTTTGAATGCAGTCACTGGAAGCAGCGAAATCGCCGGAATATGGTGGGCGCGATAAGAGCTGCGGCGAGCTTTTCAGTCACCGCGGAGTCCCGCAGCAGAAGCTCAAGAGACGGCGGCGCGTCTTCTTCAAATGCTCAGAAAACGACGGTCCGAACCCCCCTTCTTTCGGCTTCTAAACGTTCGTGGGTCGTCAAAACTCAGGTGCGACCCCGACCCTAAGCTTCATCCCAAATCACATCTCTTTAATTAACATTTTTTTTACTTTTCCAATTAAACTTGATCTCTAATTATCTAATCTTCATAGGTTTTACATTACGAAATTATTCTGGATACATTCATATTCACATAAAATTCCAAATATTAAATTTTCATGTTATTACAACATTAACTCTTGGAAAAAAAATTAGCTTTATACTTTCTCTTAGAAAAATGTTCCTAATTTGGGTTTATTCAAATTATTTTCACTATTAAAAAATAAAATTTAATTAAAAAATATTAAAAGTACATCAAGATTTTTACAAAACAAATGATCACATGTCAAATGGTTGCTATCTGGGGTGCAACTCATCCTTTGCACAGATAACACAAATAATAGTCTCTATGCGACACAAATGATAATCATATGTACAAAGTATAAGTGCACCCCGATAGCAATCATTTGGAAGCATTCTAGCATTTCTCCAATTCACTTTATCAAATGAATAGAATGGAGTATGTTTGATCTTTGAAGTCAAGTTGGATTAAATGCTAAAGTTATATGCATCATATAAGCTCTATCCAATTCAACTTATTCTTATTAAGGTGTGCTTATTACTTATCTATATTAGAATTTGATCAGAAACAAATTTAAATATGGATAGAGTTTGACCAAATCAATTCAAGGTCCGTTTGGTACACGGAATTGACGAAATTAGAATTGAATTGAGAATTGAAATTCTATGGAATTGATTTGGATGGAATTGAGTTCTCCAATTCCAATTTATTTTTGACACTACCAATTTCAAAATTTACATATTTTTGTGTTACCAAATAGCAGAATTAAAATTGTTGTTCCCAATTCTAATTTCATAGTTTGAATTCCGTGTACCAAACGGAGTTTCAAACTTTAATAAAATAAAAATCAAATCTAATCAGATGAGACGAAGAGAACAGACTCTTAATGTATTATGTGCATATACTCGATTCTTGATTGTAGTATAACGTTGGAAGAGAATGGAGAAACAAAGCAAATCCTCCTTGTGTTGTCTGTGGAGGGAGTGGCCGAGTCGACTGCGACCGCTGTAATGGAAGAGGTCTCTTTTCCGTCTTTCTTCCACTAATTCCTTCTCAATTTAAATTGCATGTTCTTTTTTTCATTTGTCTCGATTTAACTTGAATATTTTTATATATAGAAAACAAATTATAGTTTGTACAATTTTTCTCTCCTCCCTATAGTTGTATACATATCAATGACACAATTTTCACTTTATTAAGACTATGTTCAGACAAACTAGATAAGCTATTTTTTATGTTCTTTATATTTTACAGGGAGGACAAACCATGTGGAGCTAGAAATGCTTCCCAAAGGACATTGGCCAAAATGGTGAGTCTTAGCATGCATAATAATTGGTGTGAATAACTATAGAAGGTCTTTGGTTGTGTTTATTATTTTTTTAAAAAAAGCATAAATCATACCCTAACATTCTGAACCGTTTGCATTCAAAGCAAACGACGAAAACCAGGTTTAAAATCGGTCCCAAACAACCCTCTAACTCCACGCTGTATTGTCGCAGGTGCAGGTGCTGTGGTGGAAGTGGTCTGAGCAACTGCTCCCGCTGCCTCGGGACCGGCGAGTATCGTCATATAATGGGATTTGACTTTATGTTTAGCCAGTCTACCAACGGTGGTGACGGTTAGTTTGTTACAGGGGCATGTCCTCAATTTTGAAGGACATATAACATTGTACTTTGTTCGACTCTTACATGAACTTTAACATTGTACTTTGTCTGTAACAATGAAAGAGAAGTGTTCAAGTTATGAATGCCTAGTGTCATATAAACTGTGATAAAGAAAATTTTCTTGTTTTCAAAGCATGAACCCCTAGCTAAAGGGACTGGCAATTAGGGAGTGTTTGTTCAAAATATATATCACCTATCTGGTCTCACACTAGAGAATAGTTCTCCATTCATTAGAGAAGCAAAATCTCAACCTGGGGAAAAAGATTTGGGAAAAGGCATTTTACAAACAGGACCTTAGGATTCGACTCCGTAGGGGAGCAGTGCAGCAGCAACAATCCTTCCTTCTTCGTTTAGAATGTTGTATGTAGATGCTGCATTTCTCTGCAACAAAAGAAAGACGGTGACAATGGTGGGTGGGTGTGGGTGGGGGGGTGTTTTCGCTTCCGTTTTACAAATTTGCCAAACGAATTGTGAACATAAAATATAGCCTTAATTTAATGCTTACCGAGTCAACAGCCTCTAATTTCATTCCAGTGGATCGGATAAATTGTCGAACCTCGGGGTTGACTTGTTGAATGTGCCTACCGCAACCAATAACGAGGATCTCTGTATAGAGAGAATTTTATGGTTAAATACATGAAACAAGCCGAGATTCGGTCAGATCACAGAAGTTCATGTGAGTTACAAATAAACCCTTTGAGCAGTCAAATTGTCATAAAAATGCCACCCTTGACACCAAAATATGATAGAATGTTGACGATTTGATGATATCAGAAGGAATGCAGTCTATTGGACTGAATTTTGTATTTTTAGAATGTTTGAGGTTGTTTCTATGTAGAAAAAAACTACATTTGGGATTGATGTTGAGAGTAATTTAGTAAAAAAAAACTTGTATTCATATATCACAATATTTCATCATCTCTGGATTTCAATCATGGAATATCTGGCTTAACAACAGTTGTATTTCTAATTTTAAGACACCTAATGGATTATTTGGTAATTTGACCAAATCTTGCAGAGGTAGAAATGATTGCATGGGCTGATGATTCTATAGCAACAAGACAAGTTATGACTTGTGACAATAATGATAAATCAGTTCATGTGTCCATACAAAGTGAGTGAAATAAAATTCCTAACTCGTTATCTCACTTAGAAATGAATGAGATAAACTATAACTGAAATTTCTGTAATGTTGACCCAGAAGACAAGAAAAGTAAGAAAAATGCATACAACAACAATAACAAACACACTAGGGTGTGTGTAAAGACACATACCCTATCCAGAAAAAAAGACTGTTTCCAAGATACCCTGACTCAAACATAGAAGCACGCTCAAACACATAAGCACCGCCAAATTAAAGGATGCATATACAATGCCAATCATACCATTATATAATACGAAAAAGTATTGTGAAATGACCATATACAGTGCATATTGTCACACTGCAAACTCTAATTTTGGGGATGATACACGGAGCTCTTATTTTGGTACTTTCTCTATGTTTGACTCGTATTTAGAGTGATTTCTTTAAATTAAACACAATAGCACGAACAGAGTACAAACATAGAGACCAGAGGCGCACAAAACGACGCTTGCAGTTAGACCCAAAATAAAAGAAAGCGCACATGCTCGAGCTATAGACTAAGGTAAAAACGCACCAGCAAGGCATAGAACTTGGCTAAGAGACATGATGCTCACCTGGCACTGGACTAACAGTTTGGAAGATGGATAAGCTGCACCAAGGCATATTAAAGATCAGATATAACTAGAAAAGCAGCAAGGTAAAATGTAAAAATATGGGCACTAACAGTTTGTATACTTGCATTCCAATTCATTTGAATTTACCATGTTCTATCAAAAGCCTAAGTAGATTTCCATTCCCCTGTGGAGCCAAAGATTCACTATTTTTTGGCTTTGGGGTATGATAGAATAAAGCAAATTAGCTCTCTAAACTGTCTGCCTTGTAATTGTGAAGTAGCAGTTGGACAATGTGACTTTTGACATTCATCATTGGTCATCTAGAAACAACCGTTCTATGTTTTAAACATAGGGTCAGACTGCGTACAACCGACCCCCCTTACCCCGCAATGGGCGGGAGCCGTTGACGCACTGGGGTAATGTTGTTGTTGTTGTTGTTGTTGTATCAAAAGCCTAAGTAGATAACCGAAGTAAACAATTTGTGAGATCTGAAATCGGCATTCTTGATTCCATTGGAAGTTATCTTTGCATATCTCAGAAACACCAAAGAATGAACAAAGACAAATAGCTTGCTAACTATGAACACCTTATTATTGATGAACCCATAAACATTACACAGATGAATAAGGTGAGTAATTACAAGATGATAGTATACCTCTCTGGTGTAACTTCAGAAAATTTCTTTGGAGCCCAAGACATTAGCAAGTTCCCAACACAAAGCAGACTACCATCATAGTGCACCCCATTAACTTTGAATCCAGTGTCTGTGAACCTACATAGATCATTAATCTCAAGAAACCAGGAAGCTTCTTAAACTAATCTGAACAATTAGGTATTCCAATTAGGAATTCCAATTCTAACATAAACTACTCGCTGCAATTTAAAACAATTTGTGGAAAATATAAGTATAAGACTGGAAGACGAAAAAAGGGTAAATCCGGAAAGGGAAAAGAGGGAAAATACTGCTGGAAACGAAGCTGATCTTCGGGGACGTTGTCGATGAGGTTGATTTGGTCGTAGAGAGAGAAAGCTCGCCGGAGCGACGGCAAGGGCTGGGCCGGGTGCGAATTGTTGTGCTTTGGGTATTCCTTCCGCAAAGCTCGCATCAACGACGGCAACGCCGACACGGCTTTCGGTCTCACCGCCGTCATTCCAGAAGAAGATCCTTCGTCGGGGAGCGGGGGAGGTTACAGTCTTACCCAGGTACTCATGTCCGATTTACAGCTTTGATTTTGGGATGAAGAAGAACGCCAATGATTTCGTCCCAAAAATAATTTTGCACTTTCAATGCACTTTTTTTTTTATTTTAAGTCGCTTTAAAATATACTCCGTATTGAATTACAAATAGTTTTAGAAATATTTGCACTAAATAATGTCCATAATGTCCAGTAATGACCAATATTTACTTGAATAATGACTAATAGATAATGACTAAAAGTGCTAAATTAGAAAAAATTCATGTAATGCTATTTAGAGAAAGTCATTATGTTTTAATGCTATTTAAATAAATTTCTCATAATTTTAATCAATACAAAAACATCTTTCTGTGCGACAAACATAACAGTTTATTCTTTGATTATATTTTTCATGCCAATTTAACAATTTTAATCATTAATCTCTTTATTTATGTTGAAATGAATCTAATGTTGTTAACTTTATATTACAATTAGAAACTGTATCGACACGATGAGTGGCCACATATTTATTATCTAAAACGATTGCACATGTGAATATTTAGTAAAATTGTAAAAATAATAAGAATACAATAGAATAATAGTTTGTATTAAATTGTAAATTTGAATATAGATTATACTTGCAGTAAATTAATAAATTATTGAGTGAAAAAACATGTTACTTTTGAATATCAATAATTTTTGAGCAATGTGAGGGATACACCAAAGGTGTACCCCAAATATACACCACCCCCTTCTCCACCATCCATTTTTATTTGATTTTTATTTACTTTTTTTTAATTTCTTACCAATTTATGTGGACAATGAGGGGGAACATACGTGGTACAGCAAAGGTGTACCCTTAGCATTTTTCATAATTTTTGGAAAGCAATATGAGCTTGTTGAAGCATAGCTTACCTCTACATATTTCATCTCCTCTTTCAACGATAGCATTAGCTCATATTGAAGCATCCCACTCTATCTACATGACTCATCAATTTGAAGGACGTTAAACATATCCGTGGTGCTAGACACATGTTCCTCTGTCCCATAATGTTAGTCAATGTTACTATTATCCCACCTTTTCGATAACTTTTATTTATTTATATAATTGTATTGATCATTTAATACAATAAAAAAATTTTACATTTTTTTGTAAATTTTTTTATGTATTTCTGAAAATTATTATTTAAAATTTTTATTTGTATACATTTTGTACTTAAAATCATTTTTTTAAAATAATGAGATTTTGTATGTTGTATATAGAATGTCAAATACGGTAAGACTGGTGTATTCTAATTTAAATAAAACTAGTATTGCACAAATGTATATACACTACACAAACATATTGTAACTAAATAAATCCGTAAACTATATGCAATGACTCATTATATTATACATGCATATACGTTAAATCCACACCCTAAATTGTTACACCCACGTTTTAACTTGTACTCCGTATTTGTTAAATACATACTCATCAATATAAGTATCAATATGAATTTAACAAAATTGGATAAGAAAAATGTGAATATAAACTTTTAGGGCATGGATTTAGTGTCACATATATCTTGAAATCTTAATTAATTAAACCGCTAGACCATCCACGGGCACCTGATTTCCTTCAGACTTGACCACTCTCTCCTCAAACTCAACGTACTTATACCACTTTGCGCACAACAGGTAGACGACAAAATCCGCAGCCGTCAGCGCCGCCAGGAGGAAATAAAACCTGTCCAAGTGTCCCCTGTTGAGGTTCCCGGGTATCCATCCGGGCATCCGATTCGCGGTGGATATCCGCATCACGACGCTGACCAGGAGGCTGCTGACGTAGTTCCCGAGGGAGATGGACGTCATGCACAGCGCGCTCCCGAAGCTCTTCAGCCCGTCCGGCGCCTGCCGGTTGAAGAACTCCAGCTGTCCGACGTACATGAAAACCTCGGAGGCTCCGATCAGCGTGTACTGCGGGACCTGCCAGAATATGCTCAGGGAGGAGCCGGAATCCTCGCCGGCGGCCTCCAGCCGGAAGTGCTCCACCGTGCCGGCGGCCACCATGGCGGCGACGGCGATGATCAGGCCGACGCCCATCCGCTGCAGCTCCGTCAAGCCCCGCACGGCGGGCTTCTTCCTCAGCGCCGCCACCAAGGGGTCGAGGAGGCGGCGGTAGATGAAGATGAAGGCGGCGACGCTGAGGATGTCGAAGCTGGACATGCTCGCCGCCGGGATGTGGAAGCCGAGGACCTCCGTCTTCATGGCGGCCCCCTGCTCGACGAAGAGCGACGCCATCTGGGTGAAGACGACGGAGTAAAGTATGGTGCACAGCCATATCGGGAGAAGCCTCAAAATGCATTTCACTTCCTCTACTTGTGTTACGGTGCAGAGTTGCCACGTGTCCCCCTTTGCCGCATTCCTCGGCGCTACAATTGCTGCCTTGTCGAGAACCCTGCTCATGCATGCATAAATATTAGCCACTTTATTAGTTTCTGATCAAATTTTTTACACTAATATAAGTCAATTAATATATGTTCATGCATTTTCTACATATTATAACATATAGAGTTATTGCTGATCTTATGCTCACAAAACCGACCCAGAGTGCATTGTGAATAAACCATGTTAATGGCCTAAATCAAATATTGTATTCAAGACCATGATAATTAATAACAAGTGAAATTTGTACTAAATAGGATTAAAACATAATGACTTTCTTAATATAGGACTAAACTTTTTTATTCCCTAAATAGGACTTAATAATGACTTAGTAGAAGGAATAATGTCCAGTAATGATGGACATTTAATTGAATAATGACTACTTGATAATGACCAAAGGTCCCACTAGAAAATAAAAACATATGTTCCTATATTAGGAAAGTCATTATGTTTTAGTCAGGTAAATTTCTCATAAATGAGAAATATCTAACTATGAGTAAAAAATGCCGGCTTCATATACTAAAATACGACTTTCAATGCATTTATATTAAAATTAGACTTATAATGCACATAATACAAGTACAAAATTAAACGTGAAGCTAAAAAAACATTGTGAAATGTCAACACAATACTCAATCAGGAATTTTTAAGTGTCAACACTTCTACTAATGGAATAAAACACATAATGTCTTATTATGGTATAAGTTCTATGTTTTAATCTTATTTAGATGATCGAACTGGTTTTTTAATAAAGGAGGGACTAGAAGTTAAACCAACGTACCTAAATCCATCGGTGTGTAGTAGCTTTCTGGTGCCATTCTCTCCATCAACTTCATGCAGCTCATCAACATCCGAGGGGAGTGGCACTCTCCATTTTCTAGCAGCAGCCACCACAACCTGGCAAAACCTGGAGAGAGGGTTGCCCTGAGGGGCAACGTGTCTGTACCTTGGCGTCCCAACTAAGAACAGGACCAAAGCCAAGAAAGCAGACACAGTCGACGCCCAAAACCCCAAAGACCACATCCCCTTGTCCTCAAAGTAGACGAGCACGGTGTTGGAGAAGAGGGAGCCGAGGTTTAGGGCCAAGTAGAAGTAGCTGAAGAAGGATACCTTCGAGTGACTCTCCTCTGGGTGACCCTCGTCGAACTGGTCTGCCCCGAATGTCGCAACATTGGGTTGGTACCCTCCGTTCCCCAGGGCGACTAGGTATATCGACACGTAGAACATCCCCAGTTTCAAAGACGAGTGGGGCCCGCACCGGGCTCCTTTGTCGCCGCAGCCTTCTGGCTGCAGCAGGAAAACGTGCGTGCACACCGAGAGCGACACAAGTCCCTGTGTCCATGCAATTGATGAGCTTGTTGAAAGGTCTTCTTTTTAGAAAATAAGGGGAGGAAAATGTGAGATAAAAAAGAGGGAGAGAATTAAAGGGACTCACAATGACATAAATGATTTGAAAAACGGCACAAGTTTTGAATCTTCCCCAATAAGAATCACTGAGAAAAGCACCAAGAAGGGAGAATATATAAACAGTGCCGGTCCATTTGCTCACACTGTTGGCAGCTTCGGCATTGTCTTGGCCCATAACCCGAGTCAAAAACAGGACCAGGTTGACTCCTACCCCAAAAAATGCCAATGTAGCTAGTCCTTGGTTCACTGCATGTATGCATTTATACATTTTCAAATCAATCATCAAATCAAAAGTAGTAATCATATTAAAATATGTCTTGATGTTGGGTAGTGACTAGTGATGGGCTGAAAGCACACCCCCAAAAATGCTAAATACACCACCTACAAAGAGTGTGGAGTATTATTTAAAAAATTAAACAAACTTTAATTATGTGCGTGATTGAAAAACGAAAAAATTACATTTGTCTATATTTTTTCTAGAAATCGAGAGCATGTAGAGCGAAAAAAAAGCAAAGAGCGGTTCACAAGGAGAAAAAAAAAGAAACTCCTCACCCGCGTTCCAATCGTCACTCTCACCAGGAAAAAAATTCAGCAAACGTAATTTCAAACTCGTTCGTCATGCAACGAAGATCCGACTCTCCACTTTTAGAGGTTATCCTCACAAAAAGGCTTCTACCAACTTAATTCCAGTACTTGTGATCCAAGCAACTTCTTGTTACCAATGATCAGCTTGCGGGGAGATAAGAGGAATATCAAATAATAGGAAATACATATTATATTTTAATTACTTTCATTATCATATTTTTTTCGTTCTTGTATTGTTACTATAGTTTATTTCTTATCATGATTCGAACTCTCTCATGTAATGCCTATAAATCGGGATATATCATTCATTATTCAATAAGACCAATTGTTATCAAATTGAATTACTTACTATATTATATAGAGTATGGTAACTTTTATTTTTATCACTTTTTATATTTTGGTAAAATTTTGATATAATTTTTAGTTCTGTATCAATTTCCAAAAAAGATTAATAAAAAAATCCTTTGTTTTACCTCGTAAATATCACCCGAACCCCTTTGAGGACGAATGTAATATCTAGAAATTGTTTTGGAAGATTTTACATGACAATATTGTGAAATTGTTTTATAGTAATATGTGATACGATCTCATTAATTTCGTAACTAAAATTCCACAAATTTGACTGAAAAAATTAAACTATGTGAAATAGAAATATCAATTTTAAACATAGATGCTATTAACCAAAGAAATATTTGCACTCAATAGCACTAAAACTTAAGTCATTTCCCTAAACAACACTTAAATTGTTTTATTCCCTAAATAGAACTTAATAATGTCCAGTGATAACGAACATTTACTTGAATAATGATTAATGGATAATGACTAAAAGTGCTATATTGAGAAAAAAATACATGTGATGTTATTTAGGAAAAGTCATTATGTTTTAGTGTTATTTAAGTAAATTCTCCAATAAACAAATCGTTTTCCAAATAGATAGTGGTTAATGTCCAATTTAAAAGTCTAAGGCCCACGATTCTAATAAAGTTATTTTGATCCAAACTTTTTGTGAGTGCAATAGGGAGGGGTTGAAGGTGAGTTTGGGTCATGGCTTGGTAGAGGGTTACAAAAATGTTGAGAGTGTCCCAAATTAAATTTGTACTCCGTAGTAAATTTTGACACAACCTTATTGTAAAAATCACATACATTTAGAAATGTTCTGTGTATGCAAATATCTTGAGGATTCGTTTGGTATATGAAATTGATGAAATTAGAATTGAATTTGAATTGAAATTTCATGAAATTCAATTCCATAGAATTGAATTCTACCAATTCCAATTCATTTTTTACACTATCAATTCCAAATCCACATAATTTTTGTGCTATCAAACACTAGAATTGGAATTGAAGTTTGATCCTCAATTCCAATTCCATAGTTTGAATTTCGTGTACCAAACGGGACCTTAGGGTTTCAATTCTATAGAATTGAATTTACCAATTCCAATTCATTTTTTACACAATCAATTTCAAATCTATATAATTTTTGTGCTACCAAACACCAGAATTTAAAATGAAATCCTCAATTTTAATTTCATAGTTTGAATTCCGTGTACTAAATGGGATCTTAAGAGAGAAAATAAAGGTTATGTAAAATTGGAGTATTCCAAGCATAATTCTTTTTGTGTTTTTTTCCTTTAAAAGAAATTCAGAACTTCTATTTTACCTAACAAAAGTGCACCAGAAAGCCATCCCCCGGTGTTAGCTCTCACAGCAGGTCGACCGTGCCGATCAATACTTCCGTCAAGGGTGCACTTCTCTCTGCTCCCCTTTTCCTCCGTCTTGCCCTGGAAATTAAAATGTCAATTTTTGTAACAATTTTAAAATAACAATGTCAAGTGTTTTGTGATTTCAAGACTGGCGTTGTTAATTCTTAACATGATGCGATTAACGAGTTCGATCTCTAATGAGTCCTGTCAATTTTTGAACAAACCTTAGCTTATATTATTAGTTAGAGAAAGGGGTGTCACATAATCAATAATAATATAAATCATCAATTTGGCATGACCAACTAAAACATCAACCATACGCACTGTGTTGCCGAATTATGTAAATCTAAGTATCCAACATCAACCTCATTAATTAATTACAAATGATGATACACACACACACACACACACTTTAACTCACCTACCCGGTGAAGTGTATTTTGGTGTTTGACCTTCCACAAATACCTTTAGGATTTGTTTTTAAATTAAAGTGAGAATAATGAGAAGGAGTAATTAAAAAAAGAAAAAGTAAGATAAGATGTGACAAATGGGAAGTGGGAAAATAAGGATAAAGAGGGGTATTTTAGTCTAGTTTGAAGAAATTGAAATATGTCATGAGACTAGTAAGATGAAAAAAGTAAAATAATGTTTTTTAGTATGGATGAAATATACTCCCTCCGTCCCGTGAAACATGGGACATTTGCTTTTTAGGAGGAATTTAAGGGAGTGTATTTTGGCATTGAATTTCCAAAAATGTCCTTTGATGTGATGGGTAAAAGTATGATTTGATGGATAGATTATTAGTAAAAAGGTATGATGTGATAGTTAGGGTATGAAAAAGTAAGGGGTAAAAGTGACTTTTTAATAGAAATGAGAAGTGTTTTGTGGGACGGATAAAAAAAGAAAGGGAAAATGTTTCACGGGAGGGAGGGAGTATAAATTAAATATTCTTTTTTTCAATAATTAATACCCACGTGCAAGTTTTGAGCAAACAAATGTGTCTCAAAGTGATAAAGATGAGTTTTTGGTTGGGTTAAGTTTCAATAATAATTTGAAGACACAAAGTTGGACCGAAGAAAAGAATTAGAGAGTATATATGTAAAAGAGTGAGTGATTACATATACATATACACCGGAACCGAATAAGCCTTTAAAAAAGAAGGGGAGTTTGCATGCGAAATAAAAGAGAACATAATAATACAAAGAAGTATGCTTATGGGAGATGTTCGATCACGACCAAAATCAGTAGTCCGTCCGTCCGTTTCCAGACTGTCGGATGATTGTTACTTGCCGTGTGTGACTAGGCTTCGCCGGTTTTACCACACTCACTCTCCCTTTTGTTTTACTCCCTCTTCCCGTTCTAAGGAGGTGTTTGGGAGTGTGGTGAATTAGGTAAAAGTAGAAGTCATAATTTAGAAGCAGAAATCATGTATTTGTAGCTTTGCTAGAAAGCACTTCTAGACCTTAATTTTAACTTCTAAACCCATAATTTATAAGCTAAAGCAGATCGGCAAACATTTAAAATTGTGTTTTAGTAAAGTAGAAGTTATAAGTTATTTTCAAATGCAATCTCAAACACCCTCTAAAATATTCTTCCCAGTTCCCAGTTACTATTCATACGGTCAAATTTTAATCATTTTCTTTGTCTATTTCTGTTAGTTACTTGACAAAATAATATAGTCTTGTTACGTCTTTTTATTTAGAGTTTTTGATGTAGTTTTTAAATACGGAGTATATAAATTTTACTTTTTAATATTACACTTACAATCAAATAAATTGAATTGCAAATGAAGTCGGTCTAACCCATATAAAAAGAAACGAGAAGAACATTTTAGGACGGAAAGAGTATCATTAAGGTCTCATATCATCTAGCGTAATTTTATTTGATTCTAGTAAAGAAATATTTAAAATTATTTCTCATCAGTTTTTATTTGATTCTAATAAAAATAAGCAATAAGAATAAGTTGAAAAAGACATGTTCTCACCCTACGCAGCATATTTTAAAGAATATTAGGGATGGTAGGGGTCGGGATCAGATGACCTCTCTAATAATAATCTGACTATCTAAGATTATATCATGATGGCAGTGTAATATACTCCCTCCGTTCCACAAAATCCTTCCTCTTTCGTTTTTTTTGCTTTCCACAAAACACTTTCACTTTCTATTAAAAAACCACTTTTGCCCCTACTTTTTCATACCCTACCTATCACATCATACTTTATCACTAATAACCAAACTATCACATCTTACTTTTTCTCATCACATCAGGGGCAAAATTTGAAAGTCAACCAAAATTACACTTTCCTTATTTTTCCCCAAAGTCAAAACCGGAAGGGTTTTGTGGAACGGAGAGAGTATATAGAAATACGATCACTGAAACAGCCGGTACACCATCGGTTAACATGACGGACCGGTAGCGGCACTGTCTGATGTGAGACGGATGGCTCTACGGAAGTGACATTGAAAACTGTTACTTTGATCTTATAGCATTTAGACTTAATTTTATAATTTGTTCTCTTTTTTACCTATTATGCTTGTGTTGAGAAAAATAGTGAGAAGGTGAAATAGCATTGACTTGACTCGACTTTTGTTAACTTAGATTTGGTAAATATTTTGTCATTAAAGTTTAATTTATTTACCTCGGTCGAGAGACAAAGCATGAGTCTACACAACTTCTTTCGTTTTTTTTATTCGTCTAAAATTTATGGATCATCTGCAATACTCCCTCGGCTCCATCTCTAAACAATTTCTTTCTTTCTTTTTTTATTCGTCTAAAATAATTTTCTGTTAGAGTGCATCCCACATCGGAATTCCAAGAGTAATATAATCGGTATATAAGCTCTTGAGTTGAACTAACTAATCTATTGGTTTCAATCTTTTAATGCGGTTCAACCCAAGTGTCTAGATAGTTTTTCTATAATTTCTTTTTTAAAAATTTTTAAAAAATCGTAAAGATCAAAGAGATCAAACCATAAAATTCGGATGGAGTGTGTCAGTTAGTAAAAAATTAAATGAATGCTTAAATATCCTAAAATTATAAAATGACTTTGTAAAATTGAAAATATTTAATAAGTGCAATACTTTTATGTAAACTTTTAATTTACCTGTGTGACAGGTCTGAAAGGCCGCCATCGGGAACGAGTTCATCCTTTTTTAAAAAAATAATTAGCTTTTCTTGTATAAAAAGAACATTTAAATTCACCGTAAATGACCAACAGACTTTGCAACTTCACGTTTTTCAAAAAATAAAAAAAAATACGGAGTAAATAAATAAATAAAAATGCAAGTTCACATGGGATCACCATCGCATCACTGTATAGTGTCTGGCCATCCCTTTTCCCTCCATTTTTTTACTCGGTAAATAATGACTGGTTGAGGAGTCTATTCCTTCTTATTTATTCTCTCTTAGAAAAAGTGAAAACATTTCCCTCCGGTTTTTCTCTCTTTATTAAATATTCTTATTTAATTTCATTTTTAAATAAATTGATTTTAAAAAAATGTAGGGTTTTATGTTGTAAATCGGCGATTGTAATCCAATTTGGGACGGTGAAAATAAATTGAACCGAAAATAAAGCAAGTAAGCCTGGTAGAATATCTTTTAAAATGCGGAGTATCTTTTAAAATGATACTCTGTATTAATTATAAATTATATAAAAATAAAAATTACAAATGATATCTCTAAAATTACATCAAAATGCCACCACGCTTTTCTAATTTTTTTTTGTTATTTTTCTAATTTAACACTCTATCATTAAAAACACTTCCAATTACAATTCTCACTTACATTAAAGAATCTTTCACTCTCTATTAAAAAGTTATTTTTTACCTCTACCAAATCAATCTCACCTCATCTATCATATCATATCTGTTTTCCACTTCTTCCGTCCCTTAACGCAACCTTATTAGCTTTCTTGTTTTGTATTTTAAAAAATTTAAGGAGAGTACATTTTTGCGTTGATTTTCCAAAACTGTTCTTGGATGCGATTAGTAAAAGTAAGATATGATGGTAGATTAATAGTGAAAAAGTGTGATATGATATACTCCGTATATGTTAAGATTAATAAGAGTAAAATAACTTTTTAATATATAGAAAATAGAAAAGTCTTTTGGAATGGATAAAAAAGACAAAACGGGTTTTATTTTACACATCATTACACATTCAAGGGTAATTTTGACAAGTAAAAAAATATTGTCCCTATAATCCATAGAAAATCAAGATGAAAAATATTATTTTTAGAGAGGAAGGGAGCATAAGAAAACTAAAAGGGAGACTAAAATTACTAACCATTTTGGAAAAATCTAAGCAAGACATTGTTCCTTTCTGCTACCATGCATCAAATTTGCCCCAGTTTATATCTATATGCACTTGAACTGCTTGCAACTGATATAATATATATACTCTTTTCTTACGTATATGTATATATATGGTGGAATATAATATATATGTAAATATGCCGAAGAAGTTGATGATGATGATGATGAGATGGATATATACAGTATATATATATATATATATATATATATATATATATTATATATATATATATATATATATATATATATATATATAATATATATATATATTATATATTATATATATATATAATATATATATATATATATATATATATATATATATATATATATATATATATATATATATATTATATATATATATATATTATATATATATATAATATATATGTATGTGTGTGTGTGTGTGCTATTAATATGATCAAATTCAAAATCAAATTTGAAAAGTTATAAGATTAGGCAGGAAAAGCGGAGTATGTAATTATGTATAAGAGAACTTTAGTTGGATATATATATATATATATATATATATATATATATATATATATATATATATATATATATATATATATATATATATATATATATATATATAAGGGTGGAGCAATCGTCACAGTTATTATTTTGGTTTATCGATAACTTTTGTTTATCTGTGATAAAATTATCACATCTTATTTTATACTCCCTCAGTTTGCAAAAGGACTTCCTATTTTGACTTGTAGCAAAAATAAGGAAGTGTTAAATTATACTTCGTAGTTGACTTCCAATTTTGCCCCTGATGTGATGGGTAAAAGTAAGATGTGATGGATAGATTATTAGAGAAAAAGTATGATGTGATAAGTAGGGTATGAAAAAAGTAAAGGTAAAAGTGGTTTTTTAATAGAAAGTGGAAGTGTTTTGTTGGAAGTGAAAAAATGAAAGAGTGTGTTTTTAAGAACGGAGGGAGTAGATTTTTTTACAACTTTTTTTCTGTATTAATCTATAAATAAAATTATTTTAAAAAAGATATGATTTTAGACGTTAAGAAAGATTAATTTGAGACGGAGGAGTATATTTGATTATATAGTCACAGCTAGCAAAAGCAACTACACGTATACGTACGTGTAGAAAAATGTGATCTGAGGTGGTGTTATTTGGTGTACGTTTTATGTGTGTGCGCATAAATACAATGATTGACAGTTATCTTTTTTTACGTAAGAGAAATGATTTATTCGATCACTCCCTGAGAGAAAAAAGCAGAACGAAAATGATCGGGCGATGACGAAGAAGCTATGGACACTAGCTTTTCCCCCTAGTAAACCTATGAATGAAAATGGTTATATTTTTCTTTTTTGTTTTATTTTTTTGGAAATCCCATATTTTTCTCCCTTTCAATTTCTTAAATGCCAATGGAAAGTGGTGGTGGTGGTTGGCACCGGTGGACAATCGGCGACGGTAAGTAGTGGTGGTAGTCAAGAGCAGCGGTGGCGCGTGGTTGTTGGTGTGCGTTGCGGTGTGTGGGGCAGTAGGTGGCTGTCGGCGACGATGGTTGACATAGGCGATAGTGGATAGTTGTTGGCCAACTTTAGTGGTGGTTTGTGGACGGCGATGATGACCAACAACGGTGGTGTTGGTGGAGGCTGGTTGGCGATAGTGGGCGCTGGCGGTTGACAACTTGTGGTGGTAGTTGGCCGCGGTGGTGATGGTGGTGGACGGTATGCCGTGGTGGTTGTCATGACTTAGCTTATAGCAGTGGTGGTGAGGTGGCAGTGGTGGAAGATACCAAAATTACTCTTAGTTAATATCTTTAAAAATTTAGGAGACATCCAAATATGTACTTATTATTTGGCTAGAACATTTCTTTCGGTTGTCAAAGTGTCCGTCACTCTACCTAACATTTATTCTTAGCAGCACATAGTTTTTAGCCCAGATGTTCATATGAAATACATATATACCCAAAGACATTTGGTCAATTTAATCCAATTATTCGAGTCTTTTAGGAGTTGTCGTTCAAATTAAATATTCATTTCGATGAATAAGAATTCATTTATAATTAGTCAAGTGGTTAGATTCATAATGAATTGATTTATCAATGTGAGGGACGGAAATGGTAAGAAGTATCCCACATGGAAGTCGAAGTAATTGATTAGAACACTAATTAAAGAAATTGATTGAATTTAATTTTTTAAATTGAATCATCCTAAATTCTAGAAAAACTTCTAAGAATCTTTTGAACGAGCAAATAAATACTTCAAGTTAAATAAATGTGGATCACACATTATGATTGTTCTTAATCCGCATCTCACTATTAATAGGTGTGTACATGTTGCTATTAATAAGGTTTATATATGAATGCTTACTTAAATGAACTTCAGTTGAAGTTTATAATTAACCTAGCCTTTATTATGAGTAAATTATTATTACATGTTCTTATGTGTTTATAAATTGGTCAAAAATACTTATACGTTATTTTCAACTTATAATAAGCTAATTTATTAGTGATTTATAAGTAAAGAATTTAAATTTTTAAATCTTTTTTTTCATTTTACCCTGTTGACTTAGGCCTTGTTTGGGAACAACGTTTTTTATTAGCGTTAGCTTTTTGGATAAAATTTTAATGCTGTAGATTAATTCTCAAAACGCTAAAGGATACTGTCAGATAGTCTTTTCAAAACGCTAATGCTAATCGCTAATGTTGATGCCAAACAGGGACTTAGTCATTTACAAAACTGTTCCTATCTTTTTGAAAATCCTAATTAACAACGCTCACTCCATAAAAAAAATATTTCAAAAAAGGGAATAAGGGATTAAAAATTGAAAACAATTTACCAACCGTTTAGAATAAGCACTAACACATCATAAGCTAAGTGGGCTTTGTTTCCCTACGTATCAATGGGTTTAAAACATTAAATATCATGTGAATAAACGTTCAAATATTTTAATGAAAGAAAATGTTTAAGTCTAAATCAAACAACTAATACACGCTTTTGAAATCCCACTAACACACATGTCAATTTCTAATGGACGTCGATTTACAAAACCTTTTAATATTTGATTCCATTCGTCCCCAATTTGATTATAAATTAAATTTTACGAGTAAAAATTTCTCACTTTCTAAAAATATTTTATTCACAAATCGATATATTAATAAGAAGTAAAAAATTACATATTAAAAATTACGTCATAAGTTCTACAAAACAAGAGGTGACAAAAATATTTTATTTTATCAAATACTTGATGAAATTGCGTAAATAAACAAAAGTTATTGAGATGAGAGAAAAAAATTGTAATAAAAAAGGAGACTGAAGAAGTATATAATATTTACACTCGGTCTAAAAAATATTTTTACATTTGGGAAAGTTGATATTTAAGGTAAGTTCCCCGTATAATTTAGCTGAATTTTTTTTGTTTATAAAGAGAATGTTTTACTCCCAAACTTTAGTTTTACTGAATAAAGTACTCCCTTCCCTTACCAAAACCCATTCATCTTTCATTTTTTTTTTCTGTTCACCAAAATATTTCTACTTTCTATTAAAATAATTACTTTTACCTCTAATTTACTATCCTACATATCACATCATATTTTTTCATTAATAGTCTGCTCATTACATCAAAGACAAAATTGGAAAGCCAACTAACTTCAATTATTTCTCTCATTAGTCAAAATAGGAACCATTTCGATGAACGAGGGATCGGAGCATGTGCTTTCCCACCGAACTTTTAAAGGTATACTATTAGTCACCTATATTTTCAAAAAAAAAAATTGTGAATGCTTGAAACTTGCAACTCTAAGAATTTTTCTTGGTTAAACATCGTCTTAAATTGGACTTCAATAATAAAAGATACTCCGTAAAATAAATTGGATGAAATAACTACTAAGTGTTTGTTTCTCAAAGTCTTCTCGGGCCTCAGTTGATACGGTTGTTGGAGTTTGATCAAGACATCATTGATTAGTGTTTTGTTCATTTGGTTAAAGATTGTAGAAAATAATAAAGGGAAAAGTATCATTTCTGCAGTGAGAAAATACACGAAGCCGTTAAGAAAACAAATAAACTTTTATTACTTTTTGTGGTATAAACTTCTATTCCTATTTTAACAAGAATATGAAATACTATGAAAGTCACCAAATCGAATCGTGAAAGAGATTTGGTTCCTTTTCTATGTCTCTCTCTCGTAACACGTACCCTCCTCAAATTGGAGTGCGGGGGGATTATCTTGGATGACACATAATCAAACAATCTTTGTTCAAATGTCATCTGAATACTTCAACAAATAATTTTTCTTCTTCTTCGACGGAGATAATACTTTTTTCAGATCCGCGGAATAATAAATCGAGTAAAGAAACATCATTCTTTTCGAACCTTCACCGAATTCTAACAAATAGGACGAACGCCTTTTGAACATCCTGAAAGTCAAAAAAATTGCATGCCCGCATATTGCAAAATTGTCTACATCCTGCTGGACCACCCTTGATGGACAATTTCTTCTTGATTAGTGACTGCCTTAGCAATCATGTTCTTTGCCAAGGAGGAACAACCATATGCCGTATCGAAGTTATGGACAACGTAAACTGGCGGCTGTCTCTAGCATACTTTTGGATGTTTGCCAAGACGGTCGAGGCTGACGTAGATGGTGTTATGCCGGTCGAATTCCGCAAATAGACACGCCTAAAAATTATTCTGAAGAATAATAAAAGATCACGGTATCCCGCCAATAGACATTGAAGTGTGTATACCCACCGGCGGAGAGTGGAAGCGTGTTTGAGGTCTCAAAAATAAAAAAACTTGCTTTAATACCATGTAGACAATAATAAAGGGATAATATTCCTATATTGAATTGTCTTAGAGATTACAAAGATCCAACCCCCTTTAAATATGAAGAGGATAAAGAAAATAAAGAAACTTTTATTCATATCACAATTCTATTCTTACTATAATAATAATAGGAAAAACTAGGAAATGTCTCAAGGACGGAAGGGAATAACAAAGATGTATGATATGAAACCTAAGTCAACATTATTTATAGACACTTGTTAATTTCGTTCTCCAGCACCTGTTTAAGACTTTGTGGTCCAACAATATCGTTCTGAGTTGTGACTCTCCTTAATAGGAGGTGATCATAAGCTCAAACTCTAGTGATGCAGAGCGGCAACTCCTTAGATCAACTTCAATAACAATGTTTAACATTATTATGGAGATTATTGATCAAAAAAATTCATCTACCACCTTTCCTCCCCATTTCTTTGTGTGGGCCCTTAATAAGAAGTCTTCAAAAGTTTTAGGGTCCGTTTGGTATACGGAATTGATGGAATTGGAATTGAAATTCAATGAGATTCAATTCCATAGAATTGAATTCTGTCAATTCCAATTCATTTTTTGCACTGTGAATTGCAAACAGAATTGAAGTTGAAGGCCTCAATTCCAATTCCATAGTTTGAATTCCGTGTACCAAACTGGGCCTTATAGTTTCAAAATTTAGATTTTAAATGGGGGGAAGAAACACTGTAAATTCCCTTATCTCCATCTCCTTTTACACTCTCGCGCCATTCAAAAGTGGATGTAGTGTAACATGGTTCAACAAAATATGCCCATTCAAATAATTACTCCGTATTTACTTTGAGTTTATGAATTCAAGATAAATAAAACTTGTTATAAAATGAAACTTTTGTGGTCTGAACTTATTTTGAATGTTGAACATTATTCATTATTGTGAGGCACATATTTTTATTCACATATAGAAAATACAAAAGAGAAATGTGTTTTTTGATAGTTGAAAAAAATGAGAAAATCTTTGTATGATCGGGAGTGTATAAATTTGTTCTAGTCGACTCTATAACTGGTTATTTATAATAGATGATTTTTCATACTACTTGAGTCTAGTTTGACATTGGTTCGCGTTAAACAGAACAAACTTCGAATTTCAATTATTTTTAGTTTGTATTACATATTAATAAAATGCAATACTCTCTCTGTCCGAAAATTATCTTTCCGCTTTGACTTTACATGCAAATTAAGAAAAAATAAAAAAATGCATTGAATTCCCATACTTGTCCTTTGGGTTGTTCTAAAAAGTGAAACAAAGGGTAGGTATGAATAGTAATTAACGGGTAAAGGTGGGGTAGTAATGTGGTATAAAGAAAAAGTATTTGCCAAAAAAAGAAATGAAAAGATAATTTATGGACAGAGAAGTAAGGAAAGTTGGAAAATAAATTATGGACGGAGGAAGTAAAATTTTGAAAATTCTCAACAAAATAAATCAAATAAAACCACTTTCTTACCAATATACATCATTTTGAAAATCAAACTGGACAATACACTAAAATGAATAGAGGAATTTTTAGTTACTAAACTCTAAGTTCATGGATGTTCTCTTCACCTAATTTGAATCATTTTAATCTGATTAGAATAAAATTAACATAATCTGGTCTGGTCTATATATAATTTTTTTAGAATGTTTTTGATCGAATCTGATTTGATTTCACTGCAAATAAGTAATAAGGGCAGTATGTTTTGTGCATAGTGCTGGTTTGAAATCTAGGATCGGATTTTTTAAAAATCCAATTTCGATTTAAGAGTCGAGAGTCTAATTCAATTTGGATTGACAAATTATTGACCAACATGCTAGTGGAACTTTAATTATTTTTTTTTACCTATTTTCATACATAGTAAAATATAGAGTAATATAATTATATCATATCTTATTTTGTAGAGTTTTTAGTTAATTTTGAATATGTAATTTTTATTTTTTTATATCAATTTGAGATAAATTAAATTAAAATAAATTCAGTCAAAAATCGTAAAATGCAATGACAATCTTTTTTTAGATGGAGGGAGAGTATAAAAAAGGATGAGCCCTATCCCCGAGAGCCCCTCAGACCCGGCTGGACGGTCATCGAAATGAGGTGAATTGGTCTTTGTTCGCATATTGGTGGCAAAGAGTGAAATCTACACCTAATAATTGTGGAAGTCTTAAACTTAGCATAATTGTCTCTCAGTGCAGTTGCTAGGAATCGAACTTAAATTGTCCATGATTATTCTAGATAACTTTTCCTCAAATAAGAAGAAATAAGATATTAATGTTCTCTATAGTGTGTAAAATGTTAAAACTCACCACTCCATATATTATTATTTTATTTCTTACCATTTTCAGGTTAATTTCTATTGATTACTATTTTTTATTAACTTTGTATCATTTTAGTTATTTGCTCATTTTCTTTATTTTTTATATCTATATTTTATTTTTATCCAAAGTTAAACTAATCTTTAAGAAAATAGAAATGATGGAGGTAGGAAGTAATTTTTAAAATTTAAATTAAAATTTTTAAAAATTAAAAAATGAAAATCCATCGAAAATAAGCTCAACTTTCATTTTGTTGCGCAAAACATGCCGTTTTCGTTGGCTCGACGTTAGTAACTTAACACCAATCCAAAATTTGCAAATTTCAGTAAAATTGAGATTATTATGCATCATAGTGAAAGATCGGATAAGTTGATATTATTCTAGAAAATTTTTCCAATAATTTACAAATATTTCCAAACAATCATTATTTGTTACACACAAATACTCCATGATAGGTGTATTCCACCCAGAACCGGTCAAATGTAATGTCCAAATGTTTGATCGGTCAGGTTGATTATACTGGAAAGGGAGACCTTAATCATCAGTAAAAGGATGCTCGTTTGACCAAAAAGTTGACCGGTACATTTCGGATAGTTTACCGGTCAAACTACTTTATTCATCACTCATTACCCAATTTCAGTAAACCTATCCCCCAGAAATTATCCGGCATGGTTTCTAGGGTTAGAATGTCACATTTCTTTTTTCAACCACCACGGGAGCATTTGTTTATTTGTACGTTTTTATTGATTATTTGATAAAATAAAATAATCTTGACACCCCTTTTTTTGAAAAAATTTTTATTATAGTTTTTAAACATATAAATTTTATTTTGTATTTCTATACCATTATTTAAATAAACAAATATATGAAACTTGATATTTTATCTCGTTTCGTGAAATGTGGCAAATATTTTTAGGAGATTGTGTGAAACATTTGGGTGTCAATGTCAGGATTAGGGAAAATGGTTTAGTCCAACTTATACAAAAGGGAAAAGTCTATAAGCAAACCTAAATATCTAATTATCTTAACATAGCTGTGCTTATCAGTTATCATCCTTCGCTAGCTGGCACCCACTAACCCCGTAAAGAAAAGGAAAAAAGAAAAGAAAAACAAATGACGAACTTGGCTCGACGGTCACTAAGAGAAAGTAAGTTAGACTTTAATTGCAGATTGATGGATGTAAGTGAAGCTTGCACCTGACATTTGCATAAATCTTATTTTTAGCATAATTGTCTCCAAACACAGTTGCTAGAAAGTCTTTATAGCTTGTTTATAAGTTGGACTGAAAAAAGAAGTCCTTTATATATATAAAGGAGACTCCGAGCTACAAGAATGTGACATTTGGCAGAGCTAAAGCGCGACACGTAGCAGAGCTATGTGTCACCCTTTTAGACAAACCGGTCGGTCGAACCAGTCGGACCAGTTTTTTTTGCAATTTTTTTCCAAAAGCATACCACCATGGGGTTTGACCCCAAGATCTCTTAGTCAATTAGATGAGTTCCTTACCATCCCAGCTAGAGTGATTTTTGTTACAATTTCACTTAACCTTTTATAATATTTCATAATTAAAAAAGGATTGTATAAACATTTCTTTTTAGTTATAAACAATATAATCCTTTAATATAATATTTGAGACTCGCCAAGTGTCAAGCTTATGTGGGCTATATTAAGGTGAGATCAAAAGCCTTTATTGGTTGCTTATGTGGCAAATTTTATTAATGATGAATTGACCTTTCTCTTTATTTTAAAATAGAAATTTAATAATGATTTCAAATTTTGGAAAAATTTTACTTAAAAAGATTTAGGACAAATAAAGAATTCATTACTTCGTGACATTAGTTGAGTTTTTATATTTTTTATTTTTAAAAAGCAATTCATTTATTTATTTGTTATGTTGTGATAAAATTAATTAATTATGTTATAAAATCAAATTTGTGAAAGATAAATATAGTATTGTCCGAAATAAAATTATTAAAGGAAAGCAATTATATAAAATATAATTTTATGATAAAATTTATTATGATGTAGCAAAAAATTAGTGAAAATATAAAATTGGTATTATCACTTACCATTTCTAGACTAGCATTTTTATGAATCAAATTTTTAACTAAGTGAATACACAAAAAACAAAATTTTGATAATGATATATTTTAATCTAAAAGTATTCTTATATGAAAGAATCAAATATTTTTATAATTGATACTTTATTTATAAAATTTATATTTTAATTTCTAAGAAGCTGAGATGTAATGTTGTTTATGAGACATTTCTGACACGTAAAATATATTATAGAAAATAATAAGTTAATACTGTGGTATGAAGTCATTTGGTACAATTAATTATGGAAGAGAATGGATATATTCATTTTTATAATAAATTATTTCCTAATTATGCATATTTTTCTATTCAATTATTACAAAACTTCTAAGATCTGGAGGCCGAGAAACGCGTGAAGATTTGTGAAAATTAAAATTTAGATGCAAGGATAATTAATACTTTAAGGAGAACTACGAAGAAGATCTAATGTGCAGAAGTGAATAAGATTTAGGCTCAGCTACAACATCAAAAAGAAATATAATTTTTAAATTGTAACTCTTTGTATTTTATAAACAATTATGTATTGACCAAAATACTTTCACACACTTAAATGATTTTATATTTAAAAAAGAAAGCAAAAAAATGAGTAAAAATTATGGAATAGTTTTTGTAAAATTTTCATTAAAATCATATAATCACTATTTTTTTGCGTTCGCATAATTTTTGAAATAATATAAGGGAGATTAACCATTATATTTTTAATGTATTGTAAAATTTATATATCTTATCATATGATTGTTAATTTATGTTTTCATAATTTTAATAATACAAGAAAAAGGAGTCAATTTTTAATAAGTGCAAAGGGCGAAGGAGAGGAAGAATCACATTAATGTGTCATAGAAATTAAAATCATATATTTCCGTTAATGTAAATTAATCTAGCGGAGAAGAATCATGATTTTTTAATATTAAAATTACAGGATCGGAAATCTAAGTTTGTTAAATAAATGCGGGGGAGAAGAATAATAAAATCACTAATGTTTTTGTCGTATATTTTTTGAATTAAGGGGTGAGAAGAATTATATATTTGTAATAATTTAGTAAACCTAGATTTTATATATATTTGTGGTCTTATTGTAAAGTTTTTAAGTTGACGAAGAATATGAGATTACATTCATCAACGTCCTTTTTCTGATCGAATAATCAAAGTTGGAGATAGAAAGCTTGGACAAGTGATTGATGGAACTGCTGATGTTGAAATTCCTCTCAAATTTTTGATTATAGATAACAGTTCACCTCTCAAAAGTATAGCGGATTTTACTTATCCGAACTTATTGGAGAAAATGAGAAGTTATTCTTTTTTTCAAGACAGGGCACTACTAGCACCCACGCTCGAAGTTGTAGAAATGGTAAATGAATTTGTCTTATCCCTCATTCCCGAAGATGAAATGGTGTACTTGAGTTCTGATTCATCATGCCAAGCAGATTCAGATGTAGCTGTTGATGGCGACTGGATAACAGTTGAGTTTTTGAATGAAATCAAATGTTCGGGAATCCCAAACCACAGGATAGTTTTAAAAAAGGGGTACCAATTATGTTACTGAGGAACATTGACCAAACATCTGGATTGTGTAATGGTACAAGATTAATTGTTGACGAGATGCGAAAGAATGTTAATATGTTATTGGTGTTATTGTGGTTTCGAGGAATCGAGTGGGCGAAAAAGTTTACATACCCCGGATGAATTTGGTACCGTTTGATCCAGGACTAACTCTAAATTTCTAGAGAAGACAATTTCCAATAGTCTTATGTTTTGCTATGACTATTAACAGAAGTCAAAGTCAAACATTGTCATTTGTTGGATTATTTTTAACTAAGTCAGTGTTCACTCATGGTCAGCTCTATGTTGCTGTTTTGCGAGTGAAGACAAAGACAAGATTAAAAATATTAGTCTTAGATGACAATGGAAATCCTTGCAGCCATACCAAAAATATTGTATACCCTGAATTCTTTCAAAAAATTTGGTATTAAAGCAAACTTTGTTGTGTGTAGATTCAATTCCTCATATATTATTCTTTTTACTTTGCCTTTCTTTTCTGTGTTATTATAAATCATGCATGAGGTATATTTCCTTTATTCCGGAAAAAAATATTACATTGAATAAATTCAGAATCGACAAGATATTCGTCCGAACCCGTGCATGGCACGGGTAGGAATACTAGTAAATATAATGTATGAGAGAAAATATAGAGAAAATGATATTTTCTCTTGTTTGATTGAAAATGGAAAGTGGAGAGAAGAGAAAAAAGGATGGATTTCATGGAAAAAATTCTCTCCGGTAATGGAGAGAAAATGATGAGAAAAAAACTATTATACCCTTTTATAATAATGGATGATTATATTTTACTTCCGCCTCATAAAACTTTTCAAAGTAGGAAAAAGGTCCATCCTAAAAATATGTAATTTTGATATTATTTTCAAATTTCACCTTCATTTACAATAAGATATGATATGATGTGTATGATAAAAGATTCATAATTACTATAATATCAAAGTTAGCCTTTTCTAGGACGCGCCTTTTTCATATTTGAAAAGTTTAATGAGACGGAGCAAATAGTATTTTATAATAAGGGTGCAAAAGTAGTTTTACTATATTAACTACGATTATTTTTTCTTATCACTTTTTTTACTTAACCAAACAAGGGAAATAAATTTAATATTTTCTTTCTCTTCATTTTCAATTAATCCAAACAACAAATTATGTTTCTTAATTTTCTCTTCATTTTCTTTTCCTTCATATATTTTCTTTCCTCTCATTTTGTTTCTTCCCATTTTCTTTTATGATTCAAACAATAGCTTAAGACACTTTTAAATTATGATAACAAAAAATAAAATTTGATATCAAAAAATTTGAAACAAGTAAAAATATATATATTTCAAATCTAGATAAATGAAATTAAAATATAAAATAGTTCAAAAGAAAAAAAAATATAAGTAATATTGAATGACTTATGTAGTACTCCCTCCGTTCCACAAAACCCATCCGGTTTTAATTTTGGGGAAAAATAAGAAAAGTGTAATTTTGGTTGACTTTCCAATTTTGCCCCTAATGTGATGGTAAAAAGTAAGATGTGATAGTTTGATTATTAGTGAAAAAGTATGATGTGATAGATATGGTATGAAAAAGTAGGGGTAAAAGTGGGTTTTTAATAGAAAGTGAAAGTGTTTTGTGGAAAGCAAAAAAAAACGAAAGAGGAAGAGTTTTGTGGAACGGAGAGAGTATATACTCCCTCTGTCCCCCAGTTTTTGTCCACTTTCATTTTATCACACCATCCAATGCACTTCTTTAATCCATTTTATCTTGTAATTTGTATATTAAAAAATTATAGAAATTATATATTAATAATCCATATGTTAAGACAAATCAAACAAGATCACACATGACTATATTTAGGCTTACACATTGAGTGAATTTGATGAGTCAAAGTGCTTAGATGAACAGTTTCAAAAGTCAAATGTGGACAAAAACTGGGGGACGGAGGGAGTACTACATAGCATACGGAGTATTTAACACTCGGAGTATAGCTATAATATTACTGGGTACAAATAATTTACTTCTATATACTGTACTTTTTTAAGTATTTTTAGATTTCTGTTGGTATTAATTGTTTTTTTTACTTGGGGCACAACTATTTTTTTTGCTGGCGGCACATATTTAATTTACTAGAATTAAAGTTATTTTAATTTACACTATAGATCTGCCAATGCATAGTATCACATTATCATAATGTAATTGTCTTGTTTTTGGAAAAATAGAGTTTATGTAAGTTGTGGTTTTGATATTACTTACTAATTTTGTTCTTAATTTTTTGTAAGGAAGAATATACAGATGGAGTACATACTAGTAAACAAATACCATGGGATATTACGTGAATAATTAGAGTGCTTTTATGATGCATTTTGGGTGCATATTATTTTTGTAAACCTTCTCGCTCAAAAAACATTATTTTAATTTTTTCAGTTAGCAAATAAATGCTTACTTAGATAGTAAAAAATATTTATTTTACTCATATATAGGTCAATGATGAACCTTAAGTCCACTATAAAATTTGCCTAATAATTAATATGAGTAAAAGAGAAGCTTTAGGGGGTGTTTGTTTTTTGGCCAGAAGAGCTTCTGGTCTTTTTTGTTTGCGCCGCGCAGACGCGCGCAGATGCTGAGCTCTGCAGATTGTTTGTTTTTTGGAAGACATTTCACTCAAAAATGTCTTCCTGGCATCTTCTTGGAGAAGACATTAACATATGTCTTCTAACATCTTCTCCATTTTTTTCCTTCTACTTCTCTTCACCACCACCACCGTCCACCATCACCGCCACCGTCGTCCACCACCACCGCCACCGTCGTCCACCACCACCGCCACCGTCCACCACTACCACCGTCCACCATCACCGATTCACCGTCACCGTCCATCACCACCGTCGTCCACCATCACCGCCACCGTCCACCACCGTCCACCATCACCGTCATCGCCCATCACCATCGTCGTCCACCACCATCCACCGCCACCACCGTCCACCGTCCACCACCACCGCCCTCAACGTCCACCACCACCCTTCACCACCACCCTCCACCACCACCACAATCGTCCATACACCACCACCGTACACCACCATTAATTTATATAGCAATCTACAGATATTAAAAAACAAACAGTCTTCTTCTTGCAGATCGCAGACCTTCGGTCCACCACTTCTCCTGCAGATGTCTACAGTAGTGGTCCGCAGACTAAGGACCTTTTCCTGCAGAAAAAACAAACACCCCCTTAGAAATGTCTTTTCACTTCTAGAAATGTTTTTGTCACTCATATTTTTTCTTGGAGCATGTTACATGTACCCCAAAATTTGTATTTCATTTAATTTGTACACCAAAGGTATGCACCAACATTTTGATGGTTCACACTGACACAAAATATTGGCGCGTTAACAAAAATTTATACTGATACAAAGTGTTGATGCGTTAACAAAAATTAGCATTACACCAACAAAAAATGTTGGTGCATCTTTGCGGTGTAGAAAATGAGGTACAAATTTTTGGGGTAAAAATAAATTTATCCTTTTTTCTACTACTCCTTTTTTACCTTGGGCAAACTGCAAAGTAAATTTATTGATCCGAGTAAGTTTTAGGGTGTACAACATTGTCAAACCACTTGGCCTTCTTTAATTATTATTTTTTTCGAAAAAGCCTTCTTTAAGAATTACTCGAGATATTGATCAGCTTAAATATGGAATACGAATTTTTCAATTTTAGGATCTATTTGGTACACAGAACTCACGAGATTGGAATTAAATTGAAAATTGAATTTCTATATATGACATTGATTTGGATAAAATTGAATTTACCAATTTCAATTTATTTTTGACACTATCAATTCTAAATATATTTATTTGTGTGCTACCAAACAAGAAAATTATCCATATTTCTAATTCCATAATTTAAATTCCGTGTACCAAACCGAACATTAGTCTCAACAAATTATCTATGCGGAAGGAATACTTACTCAACTTGTCAATATTACGAAATATTTTGAAAGCAATAAGGCTCCGTTTGGTACACGAAATTGAAATTGAATTAGAATTAGAATTCAATAGAATTGAATTGTACAGTCAGTATGTAATTGAATTCTAATTCAATTCTAAGGGATGACACCCCATCTTCTAATTTAATTCTAAATTCTTTGTTTTGGTATAATTAAAGAATAAATATAGAATTGTATTGTAATTCCAAATCTTAAGAAAAGTTTATAAAATTAGTTGTTTTCAAATACTTCGTAGTTGTTTCGAGATTTAAAAACTAAAATAGATATATTCCGAAACAGTAGAATTAGAATTAAAGTCCTCAAATTCAATTTCATGGCTTGTTCCATATACGAAATGAAGTTTAAATGTATTCCGAAAACAAGCTCCAATTTTTTCATCAATATGAATTGAAATATTTTATGTTTTCTATTTTTTAATTCAGGGTATTTTCCAGGAGTCATCTATTTTTAATTTAAGTTTGATTAAGTTGCACACTCTTAAGCTATTGCACAGGCTATCTCTAGCACTCCACCTAGGGGTGGAAAAAAAACCAAATTAGCATGGTACCTGGACCGTAATAATACGAATCGTTTATACTCTTTTAAAATGAGATCGATTTCTTTCATCACGAACCGAAATCGAACAAATATGAAAGGGACATGATCGTGATACAAGTATTTAAAACCAATTTTTATGGATGGAACCGTTCCAAGCTAAATACGCAGTATCTCAAATAATTATTTGTCTACTTCATCTTACTGTATACGGAGTACTTTTATTATACTCCGTATTATTCATTTTTAAAATTCTTTCATTGATATTGTTGATATTATATTTATTACTACTATCACCATTATTTTTTAGAGTTATTAATAGTCTGATATTGTATGAATTATAAAAAAAATCTATTTTTAAAATTTGAACTCGTTATATTTTATTCTCTATGTTTATGATCATTTTAAATTCGAAATCAATACTTCTATTTAACGAGATTGTGCTTTTTTAAGAAATAATTATGCTTTTATTTTAATATTGTTAGGTGATGCATGCTTATTTTTTTGACACTATTTAAGCATGGTATGGTATTGTACCATTTCGTTTCAGAACAGAATGATACCGAATTGTTTTGTGATTAATACTGTACGATACTAACCCGTTTAAATATGAGCGGTCTGTGATAGGTTTTGGTAGTATCACGGATCGCATCCACCCCTAGCTCCAGCACTCCTCACTTCTAATCAGTAGCTACTCAGCACCACTTCATATCATCGTTCACACCACTCACCATCTCGATCACTTCTCACTTGTAGTACCTCGCATCCACTGCAATGGTTACACTTTTATTTTTAAAAACATTTGCCTATTTTTTTTCAAATTAAATTTTATCTTTATAAAATAATGATATGAATTAATTAAAATCTATTTTTGATTTTGTTCTATTTTATTTCATTATTAAATTTTTTCCCCATTTGGACATTTTTTTATATTATAGCAATGAAATACCCAAAAAATTCAATTAATTTAAAAGTTTTATCAAATGCTTATGATAAGATAATGGATAAATAAAGTGTTTAAAGTTTGATTTTGTGAATAATAAAAGACAATTAAAATTGAAAAGAAAAGGGTAATTAATAAACAGAAAAAAACCTACAAAAAGAAAACCTAATGATGTAGGAGAATGAATCTCGTGTTCTACTGCAAAAATAACAAAAAAATAAAGAATAGCAAAGCAAATACTCCGTAATTGAATGGCTATTTGAGTGTGCCTTCTTCTTTCACGCCACGGTGGCAGTGTCACCTCAAGTCACGCTCCCTCCACATGTGTATTACAAATAGCCTAATGGTATGCATTAATGGGATTTTTTTTATAAAAAGTTTTACAAATTTGAAACTAATGTTTTGGATTATTTATAATGATACTTAATAAACATTATCTATTTTTTTTGAAGTTTTGAAATAATTTCGGTCAAATATCGTAAATCAAAGCAGAAATTCTAATTTAGAATGGATAAAACCATTTATTAAAAATTTCATTTACAAGGTATTCTTTTAAGTATTTTTAAATATTCAGAAACGTTTATTTTTAAATTATTACTCTCTCCATCCTAAAATGTTCTTCTTAAATACTATTGGCATGGTCAAACTTTAATCACCTTATTTACCTATTTTTGTTAGTTATTTAAAAAATAATATAGTCTTGTCGCCTCTTGTCTTGTAGAACTTTTGATATATTTTTAAAATATATAAATTTTATTTTTTAATTTACACCTATAACAAAGTAAATTAAATTGAAAATGAAGTCGGTCAAAGCTCGTAAACAGAAACGAGAAGAACGTTTTAGAACGGACATTTATTTAAAATTTTATTCATTGCATTCTCATCCTATAAAATTCTTAAATATTTTTTTCGTATTTAATGAATTTTATTTTGAAAGTGGACTAATTTTTAAAAAATATCTAATTAGAAATGATTATTTTAGGAAATTAGTATAAGCTTTAGCATCATTATAACGCCGTTTTGACCACTGCTAGTCCGTCGACTAAATTTAGCATTTTTCTTAATTAACGAAAAACTATCTCAATAATTAATTCATCATGAAGACAAATTTTAAAAAAATACGTAGCTATTGAATATCATTTTAAAACTTTATTCCATAAATAATTTAGAATGGGTGGAGGACAATTTGAGGTCCTAAATATTAGGAGCCCCTAGGTGGCCTACCCAAAAAGACAGGGCTGGCTAGGTTTAACAGTGTCATGTTTGTTTTTGTTCTTAATTGGATGGCACTACAAGCTGTCAAAATGTCAAATGTAGTAATTAATTTTTAGGTATACGTTATTTTCGTTCTGTACTAGTTACTATTTTCCACAAGTCCTCTATCACTTTACATTTAGTTTTCTATTTTGTAAGTGTGCGTTATACAGTTGGCAAAAATAAGAAATGTCAAAAAAAAAATTGAATTTGATTTCCGGTAACTGCACTAGGAGACAATTATGCTAAGTGAAATTTGCACTGAATAGGACTAAAACATAAGTTATTTTCCATTATAGAACTTGAATTTTTTTATTCCCTGAATAAGATTTAATAATGACTAGTGAGAAGAATAATGTCCAAGAGATACTGGACATTTAATTGAATAATGACTAATTGATATTGACCAATGGTCCTATGTTGGGAAATAAAAATATATGGTCCTATATTGAGAAAGTCATTATGTTTTAGTCATATTTAGGTAAATTACCCTTATGTTAAACATATGGCCTCTGCGAGTGTCAGGTGCAGGCTCCACTCCCTGACACCAATCTGTGATTAAAATCCAATTTACCTACTTGTCCGATCGAGTCTGAGGGGCCCTCGAGGATGGGTTCATCATCTAAATTTAATTTTTCGTCTGCATAAGTAGCTCAACTGATCTAAGAAGAGGATGCCAATCTCATAGATCCTGTTATCGACCCCCGACAGTAGCAATGTGGGAGTTTTATTCTTTTTGTAATAGCTCCTTGTGGCATAGCGCACGAGGCGGCCTTTTTCAAAAACTTGATTGAGATTTTACCATGATTTACCTTCCCACTATCCTGTTGAGTCAGGGTGTGGAGGCGCCTGGGGTGAATGTTCCACCTTAAGTTTAAAGATAAATATAAAAGAAAATGAACATTTTATTTTGGGAAGAAAAGTATCTATAACTCCATATTAAGTACGGAGTTTTATAAGAAGTAGTTCCTTCATCCCTAAAACTAAGAGTGAGCAAGTACCGAACCGATACCGAAATTTCCTGAAAAAAACCGAGAATACCGAACCGAAAAATACCGAACCAAAAAAATACCAAGAATGAACCGAACCGTACCAAACCGAATGATCGGTACGGTATTTGAGAACGGTACGAGGTGACGTCCCATACCGAAAATCCCAAACCGAACATATATACTAAAATATTATAAAAAATAATATCTCGGAATAATATTTTTATATTCCTTCACTAAATAATATTTTTTAAAAAAATTGGTTCAAGTTCTATTATGTATAAATTATACTTTTATTTGAGTTTTAGTTTGTGTATGAACATAAAAGTATTCACAAAGATTCAAAAAACTCTTTTATTGTCGTTCATTTTTTAGTTTGTGAAATAAAAACTAAGTTTTGATATGCATCTCTTGCATTTAAATATTCATTTTTTTTTTAATTTTTCTTGTTTTTTATTTAAATTTACTTTTTAATTTTCCAAAATAAAGGGGCATTGTTAAATTTTAACGTGTAAAGTAGGTATGTATATTCATCCCGATTTGTACCAAAACCGATACCGAACCATCCCAAACCATACCAAACCGATATTTCGGGATCGGGATTGGTACGGAGTAAAATCCTATCGAACCGAAATATTTGGTACAGTTTCGGTACGAGCTAAATACCGTACTATACCGTACCATGCTCACCCCTACCTAACACAAAGTCAATTTTTATATTTTTATTTCAAAATCAAAATTGTTTTCTTCACATTTTTTGTTAAAATTCCAGTGGGCCAAAAACAACGGGAAGAGTGTCGTTGAAACTAACCACTTGCATATAAAGTCGAAATCCACTTTCTAATCCAGAAGCTTAAGTTGGTAGACAAGACTATACCACTATATATATGTTAGTAGTATTTTTCTTTATTTTCTGATGTGGGAACTCAAACACTTCCCCTCTAGTGGCAACTCGCATAGCCTAGTTAACATTTGGACAAACAGATCTAGCATCTCAATCTCTTATAGCTAGTCCACAAAGGCAGTGACATCTCAATCTCTTATAATCAACTCAACCTAAACCACATACGGGTAGCTCAATTTTGATAAACCCGCGTCCAAACAACCAGGAAGAATCGAACTCAAAACAAACTTGCTCCAATACCTGTTGGAATTTTTTACTCTTAACGGGACAGCTTTGGACATAAATTCAGTGAGGTCTACAAAATTATTTTTCCAAAATAATTATGGACGAATATTATTGTAAGTGAGAGGAGTATTTTGATATATTGTGCGCCAAAATTGGTGCTCGAGTGAATGAGAAATTAATTCACAAAGTCATTCACTTGGAAGGGGGAAAACCCACGTATCTCACATCGGATTTGAACCCTTCAACTTCCTCCATTTAATTATATGCTAGTTTTCAACAACATTGTAAAAGGAATTTATGGAGGGAGAACCAAGCGAGCCCTCACGCACTGCCAACGCCGTCTGTCTGGCTCGGCTCGGCACGACATGCACGAGCGCGAATGCGTGTGGCGTGCGTGCGTGCGTGCGACGCGTCGTGATGTGGCGAGGGCGTATGCCGAACCTTTATCTTTTTACGAGACCAAATCGAACACGTGTTGGCTTCGTTAATAATGAAGTGACGAGGTAATTAGCATGCATGCATTTACGAAGAGTCACTTGACTCCTCGTAATATCCACCCGTCCAATCCGCCCCCCTCCTATATAAAGAGGCCTTATGCTCCAAAGATGAACACACAAGAATTCGAACTCAAATATATTCCAACACTCTCTCGTTCCGATCAGTTTTCCAGCAAATATTTCTTCGTCGTTCTTGTTCGTCGGTGCACGGTTCTACCGCCCTAGACCTTGGACATAGCGGTTTTATCATGTGAGGAGATCGTCCACGTTAGCAAGTGCGGGAGGCGAGTGATACTACCTTAATGAAAGCTATGGCGACTCCGCTTTCCTTAAACTTTTCTTTCTCAGGCACTGTTCGTTCGTTCCCCAGTGAAGCAGTTAATTCGTTTGTTCGGCTTCCATCCTTCTCCGTTCAGTTTACAACCACCGGCAATCACTTTTTTTCGTTTTATTTCCTTTCTCTCTCTCTCTCGTTGTAAAATCCAAACATATTATAATTTCAGATTACTTTATTTTTTTCTCATTGTATTATTTAAGTAACAATATCATGTTAAAACTCTAGCTGGCCAAGAACAACATGCATAGTGTCGAATAAAATTAACCACTTACATATAAAATCAGTACTTACTTTCCAACCCAAAAACTTAATTAGATGATATGTTAAACTTCACTCTTCTATATATGCTAGTGGTATTCTTATTTATTTTCCTAAGTGAAAATTGAACTCCAACGTTTTCTATTGAGAAAAGGAATATGTAGTTAGTAATATTTCTCTATTTCTAATCACTCTTTCTTAATAGATTTCTTAAATTATGTAATCTTAAATAATACTGCCTCCGTCCCTAAATAAACTTCCCCTTTCGTTTTTTCTTTGTCTCCAAATAAACTTCTCTTTTTCCTTTAAAAACCCCTTTTACCCTTTACTTTTTCATACCCTATCTATCACATCATACCTTTTTACTAATAATCTACATATCACATCTTACTTCTATACATCACATCAAGGGTATTTTTGGAAAGTCAATACAAAAATATCTCTCCCTTAAATCTTTAAAAAATCAAAAAGGGAAGTTTATTTAGGTACGGAGGGAGTATTATGTAACTTTGTGTTTGAGATGCAGGAAGTAATGACCTTGAGAGGGGAAGTGGCACTCATGGGTACTACCCTCACAATATTAGAGAAGCTTGCAGCGGCGAGTTTGCTGAGGAGTGAGGAGATAAGAAATTAAGGCCGATGAGATCTAATCGGCGGGTATGCTAGTGGGAAAAGAAATTAAGACTATTTTGAGAGGAGGGCAAATTGTTCATTTGTGCAAAATGCTAGGGTGCCACCACAGAGGTGCTACCATGGGTGCACCCATGCTTCGCACAGACAAACACAGACGATAATTGTCTGTGTCGCACAAACAATTATCGTCTGTGTTTGTATGTGCGAAGCATGGGTGCACCTATGATACCCATGTGGTGGCACCCTAGCATGGTCCTGATGCTTAATAACTTATCATAAATGGAAAGTGAAGACTATTTTAAGAGGAGGGCAAATTGGACATTTGATGCTTAATAATTTCTCATAAATGGAAAGTGGGTAAAAAAATTGTGAGCTCAAATGTTGTTCTCAAATGTTAGAGTTCCCATATTTAAAAAATAAAGAGAAATATCACTAGTATATACTCCCTCCGTCCCAAAAAGTCTTTCATGTTTCATTTTTTGCGCATCACATAAAACACTTATATCCCGCCTTAAATGCCAAAAAATGTTATAAATTTTATGCATTTTAGATGTCGGTAGAAGTGTTTTATGGGATGCGCAAAAAATGAAACAGGAAACACTTTTGGGACGGATGGAGTAGAAGGGTGAAGTCTTCTTATCAGCTTAATCTTTCAAATTAGAAAATGGATCCCAATTTATATACAAGTGATTAATTTCACCTGACACTATGTGTCTCTGTCCGTTGTTCTCGCCCTGTCCGAATTTAAACATAGTATCAAAGCAAGTGTATTCTGGGATTGATTCTTCTTGGTTGTTTGATTGTGGGATTAGCGATATTAACTACCTTTCTATGGTTTGGGTTGAATTGGCAATAAGAGATTAAAATGCAACAATTCGTTGTCTATGTTAGATATAAGAGATTGATATATTGGACTCGTGTGTCCAAGTGCTAACTAGACAAGTCTAATTACCACTTGAGAGAAGTGTTGGAGTTCTCACAATGTAAAATACAGAGAAAAACTACTATTCCCTCCATCTCTAAATAAACTTTCCTTTTTGACTTTTTGAGGATTTAAGGGAGAGATATTTTTGTGTTGACTTTCCAAAAATACCCTTGATGTGATGTGTAAAAGTAAGATGCGATATGTAGATTATTAGTAAAAAAGTATGATGTGATAGGTAGGGTATAAAAAAGTAAGAGGTAAAAGGGGGTTTTTAAGGGAAAATGAAAGTTTATTTGGGAACAAAGAAAAAACGAAAAAGGAAGTTTATATAGGGACGGAGAGAATAGTATATATAGAGAACTGAAACCCTATCTATCACTCCAAGCTTTTAGGTTTGAAAGGGATCTTGACTTTATACGCAATTATTTAGTTTTTATCCGACACTTTATCCGTTGTTTTTCATGTCATCGTAATTTTAACGTCAAACACATTACCAAACTCCCTTTGGTGCATTTGAGAACAATATTTGAACGTCTTTTTTATCTTTTAAATAAAAGATATACTCATAACTCGTAAGTAATATCAATACTACCAATATATAATACTAAAAAAATTGTGGAATACCAATATATAGTGTCATATTGCCACAATGCAATAGTCATATTTTCTGGATTAAAAATAAAGTAAATTTCGAGAATGGTACTCCGTATTCAATAACTATGTGTTTTTTAAAATTAGTCCATAAAAGTAGCTAATTCCTAAAATGGTACTCGGTAATTGAGAATAATACTGAGTTCATTCCTCTGACTAATGGCCGTTAAAATAACATTAAAAAACGTTAAACCTAATACTACTTTCTTAAATCGATACTTTAATTTCGAACTATGTGTTTTCTCAAATTGGTCCATTTTCGAAATAAAATACATTAATTATGAAAAAGTATTTTAAATTTTATATGATGATAATATAATACTAAAAACTAAAAATATAATTTTATAAATTTAAAAGTAACGTTTTAGATTATTTATAATTATTTAAAAGAATATCATGTAAATAAAATACTTGATAAACGTTGAAAAAATCACTCTAAATAAGAGTAAAATATAGAGAAAGACTATTAAACATTTAATTTACATGCAACTCTACTAAATAATCATAATAATCGAAACCATTTACTTTTAAAACTCCGTTTTAACGACCGTTAGTTGAGGACGGAACTGAACATTATTTTCATTAATGAGTACTATCTTGAGAATTAGTTAATTTTGAAGACTAATTTGAAAAAATACATAGTTATTGAGTATCATTTTATGAATTTACTCTTAAAAAATATATATGTCACTCTTATTTTAGGAACTAGGACTATGTTTTGTTCCTATTTTTGGTGATTTTTTTAAAAATAAGTTTGCATTCTCATATATACTACTTCCGTCTTAGTGTACTTGTCCAATTTGAATTGTTAGAGTCAAACATGATAAACATTGAATATCAATCAAATAAACACGGTAATGTATTAGTATATTAATAGCAACATGATTTTTTTAGATTTTTTTGTTTAGAATTTCTCGATTTCATTTACTGTAATAATATACAATACAAATAGATTAACAGAACACACTGAGACGAAGTAATATCCCGATCGTAAATTAATCTTCTCATTTTTATTTTTGAGTTATCCCAAAATAAATTTTTATCCCTTGAAAAATGGAATAAATAGTCAATCTTGATTTTCTCTCCCCTCCACAAAAGGCCGGACAAAGTAGTTTCATATGTATTTATTTTTGTTGTTTGATCACATCGTCTTAATTAATGTGAATTATTTATGAGAATGAACGACGAAATATGCGGACAGGAAGATCGAGAGAGTTCAGTTAATTGACGGCTCTCCCTTGCGGACACCTCGCTTCTTGTAGGGCACGTAGTCCTTAATCCCCGGGATCTTTACCTAATCCAATTTGGGTTCCTCTCTTTATCTAATACTCTTTGTCACTAAGAAATGGCAAATCATGATTAGGGTTGTCCTCCATCACTATATTACTTAGAATCTCACATAAAAATGACACACGAAACGACACAATATGAAGTGGTACACACAAAAAAGTGTGATTATATAAAGTGTGATACGGACTTGATGATGAGTTTATATAGCTAATGGTTCTCTTACCTTAATAGCTAGCTTTTAGGGTGTGGCTCTTACTTGTGTTGTATCAATGATATCAAAGCCAACTCGGCATGGTGGGCCACGGAGCGGTGGCCTGGTGAAACCAGCCGTGACCAATGTAGTCGTGACCAACGAGGACGTTGGGCCTTATGGGGGGGTCGAATGATACAGACTGATTTCATTCGATCACACTAATTAAATGGGGGACTTGATAATGAGTTTATATAGTCAAAGGTTCTCCCACCTTAACAGCTAGCTTTTAGGGTGTGGCTCTCCCTTGTGCTTTATCAAAGTGATAAACAAAATGTCAGGTCTCGGTTTCGGGTTCTCAATTTTTGGTACTAGAACCGATATCTATTTAGTTTGTTGCTTTTGTATTTTTAATGCTTATTTTCATTTTGTTAGAAATTGATTCATTATATTTGCAATTTTTAAAAAAGAGCTCAAAACCAATCGCATAAATATTCTATCGAAAACATTCTAAAAGAATTATTCATAACCGCTTTGGCAGCAGAATTGGGACCCGACACACCACTACACGATGGCCTTGTATGGAAAATACCATTTCGGATGATTTTTGACATCTTTGACTAACTGATAAAATTAGGGATGTTTATAGACAACTGGATTGGGTAATAAGACACTTGGGTTGAACCACATTAAAAGATTGAATCCAATCGATTAGTTAGTTTAACTCAAAAGCTTATATACCAGATTATTTTACTCTTGGACTTCCGATGTGGGATGCACTCTAACACTAACTTTAGCTTTTTTTGACTAATCGAACAACCCAAACCATTAGTTGGCTAATGACTTTTTTCACTTGGATGTTTGATCCCAAAAGTCAAGAAGAGTAACTTTTGAACTTGACTGTTAGAAAAATTAATTTTTTAAATCATTGTTTAAAAGATATTCAATAATAAATGTAAAAAAATAAAAGTTAAAAAAATAAAATCTAAAATTTAAAATTTTTAAAAAATATATGAAATGAGAAAATCAAAAGTAAAAATCATTTCAAAGCATTATATGTGTGTGTGTGTGTGTGTGTATGTATATGTATATGTATAAACGAGTCATCACTCATCATTACTACTATTTATACAGGCCATCGCGATAGCATGAGGTAATCGAATATATTGCTCCATCCACACACTCCCTCCCCCTACCAAAAAAAATAATCTCCCTTTATGTTTTCAATTCCATTCTACCATTATATGTTTTCAATAACTATATTTTACGTATTTTTCATTAATAATGTAATACATTAAATTATTGTTATCATCATTTATTTTGTAAATTTTTGATATAATTTTTAAATATATATGTTGTTCTTTTTATTTTTATATCAATTAGTTATAAAATCATTTTTAGGTGGATGAATAAAATCTAATCACATTTAAAATGAAAACGAATGGTTTATTAATCATCATTTACGTAACACCCCTAAAGTTATTTGTAATATCTTGCCACCACTCACTCTAAATCGGCAGTCACTATACGCCATATCACTCACTTCACACCTGTGATGTCTCACCACCACTGTAATAATTACGTTTTTATTTATTTTATAAATAATTTCCTCTTTATATTCAAATTAAATTATATCATTTATAAATTAATAATGCAAATTAATACAAACTTATTTCGTTAATATTATTATATTTTTGTTATTAATTTTTCATTATTAATTTTTTTTCCTTTTTCATATTATAACAAAATATTGAACCAAAAAAGAAAATATCTTAAATAATATTTCTATTCAAATTAAATTCTATCTATTTTTTATATTAAGAAGTTAAATAACTTTTTAAACATTTCTTAAATAAGATACTACTAAAAAACTATATACAAACAATAAAAATGAAAAAAATAATAATGAAATAAAATTTACCCTGCAAAAAAACTAAACAGGAAAAAAAGAAGATCAGAGAAAGCAACTAAAATAATTAAACAAAAAAGAGAGAAAGCAACTAAAAAACAAAAGAAATAAACAAAGAAGAAAAAAACGGAGCATTCCACTCTTTCTCTCCGTGATGGTGCCACAGTGCATGACTCACGGACACAAGGGGGGCGGTGTTCAATGGGAAGAATAGCCAAGGTGGCAGAGCCATCTCAACTCACAGAAGTGCTCCGTGAGACATTACGGACGGTCTAACGTCAACATATGATGTTACATTGTTACGTATTCAAGTAATTTGCCTCAAATTACCACACTGCCCATCTGAGAAAAGCATCAAACGATAGTTTGCATAAATCACGATATGTATAATACCGTTTCAAAAAAAACTGTTCAATTTTTTTTTCGCATCGCATGAAACATGTTTACTTTACTTGAAATGTCTAAAATATTCCAAGAATAAGTTTGGGTGGATTGTACAATTTGCAAGTTGTAACCATATATTATAAGGTGAGTCATTTGTCATATTCTTGATTGAGTAATGAACTTTTGTACTCTATGTTTCTCTCTCTCAAAAAAAAAATACGGAGTATAAGGGGAGTTGGCCTCATAATAAGAATATGAAGGGTTGATTTTAAATCCTTAAAACCCCAAATAAAGCCATACCCGAACACCCAAACGACACAGCATATCAACAACTGTATACACAAAAAAAGACACCCCACCCAAACACGTCACTATGATGATACCACATTCGATCTGTGTTAGAAACTTAGAATTATGATTCATGTGTCTCAGAAGGTTACACTACCCCAAACGAAGCAAAATTTCAATTTCTTTAAATTAATTTTATTTAAAGATTCATATAAAAATAAGAATAAAATCTCATTAGTTAAAAACATCAAAAGTTCTTTAGAATAAAAGTGACAAGAATATTTTATTTTACCAAATAATCGATAAAAACGTACAAATAAACAAAAAATCTCATAAACTTTGAATAGTGAACCGTGACATTTTTTAGACAGAGAGAGTAGTATTATACTCCGTATAAAGTCTTTCTATTTTTATGTTTAAAAAGTACTAAGTATTATATATGATTGAATTTTTGTCAAAAAACCAACATGGCTAAAAAGCTCAAGCTTATGATTATAAGAATAAGAAATTTTTTTATTTTGATTCGAGCAATGAACAAGTAAATTATGTAATTCTTTTTAAAATTGGGTGACATCAGGTCCAAATTTGAGACCTTTAAGTCAACAAGACTTTTGATATCATATCAAGAAACCAACTAAAGCTCAAGTTTGTGATTGTAGACTCAGAAAAGATTTTATAGTATGATATGTCCCTTCATGTGCAGGCTCAAGTTTGTGATTGAGAAGCATGTTTGTACAATCATAAACTTGAATTTTTGATTGAAATAATTTCTTGACGTGATATCACGGGTTCAAACTTCATTGTCAACCAATTTTAAAAATTAATCTTCACGTACAAACTTGGGCAAACACTAATCTCGCTCGCACGTTATGGGCGAACACTAATCCCACCTGCACGTTAAGGGGCATGTTAGAGTATAAAGCCTTTCGTGGGTTTACAACTCCGCTTGAATTTGATTTGGTTTCATGACATTGCAATTTTCAGGACAAGTCAGAAAGATTGAAAAAACCTAATAATGAAACAAAATAAAATACGATAAGTGAAATAAACTGCAACACCAATGAACAACTAACAGTCTACTCCCCACACTTCTAAGACTAAGCGGTATGCTTGCCGCACTGGAAAGGCCATGTCACCAGCGAGAGGGAAAGAGGAAGAAGATAGAAAATGAGTGATGTGGTTGCCGCGCACGGAAAGAATAAACGAGTCGAAAAAAGAAAAAAACAAGATGGGGGGGTGGTGGCTATGCCGTTCTTCCGCTTTCCTGCATGAGGGGTGCGGTATTCTCACGCAGAAAGGGAGGCAACCTCAACTTTGCATCGCTCATTCGGCATCCATACCTGGGAGCCTAACCATCAATTTAAGCATTTGATTGTATCGATTATTGACATGGTATCTAAACTTTGTGGGCAAAAGTCACAAGTTCAGTTCTCCGAACCAGATAAAACTTTTCTTTGTGTCTCTAACCATCAGCTTAATCTTGAGTCCATTCCTTTGACAATTTGAAGTTTGACACAAATAAAATGAGAGAAATGTTAAGATTTAAGATTTAAAAACCAGTACTGTATTATTCAGAGAGAGCCAGTTAGCGCTCTATACACTTTGCATATGGAAACTATATGAGCTTACTACAGCAGAGGCTGATTTTTCATTTTGGGTAAATGCTAACCTCTCATCACCATCAAAATACAGGTAGAAATAGAATAACCCTACTCACAGCTTAACTATATATCTAACCTGGGGGTTGGGTTAACCATAGCCGCATTTAGTTTCGCCAACTGTTGAGCTTCTTGGTTTCAAAGGAGGAACCATCAGTGAGCATGTCTTGGGCATCCGTTTCCATCCCCAGTTTAGAGAGGGCAAGGGCCTGCATGTAGAACGCAGTTGGCCACTCCGGCAAGCATACTTGTGCCTGCATTGCATCCCGAAGCGCCAGCTCTGCCTGGCCTAACATCAGGTAAGAGAGGGCCCGCCGCACGAATACTGTTCCAGATGGAACCGACATCATAGATACCAACTGCAAGGTCAACAATCCGGAATGAACAATTTTAGTTACCATGCGTGTAAATGGACTTATAATAGTAATCCATTTTTTTTGGAAAACATTTCCTTTTTTACAAGGCATCCTTCATGGACTATATTTTTTGTTATTAATCAATAATTTGATTTGCAACGGCGAGCATAATTTTATAAAAAACCTTTTTTATTTCAAAATAGATTTTAAGTTTTTGAAAAGTGGGCTCTCTACACGCCCTCTCTAGCATGCCACATGGATTCAAAATGGCATGCCACGTGGTGTTAGCGTTTGGGCACTAAGATTTTGGACCGAGGTTTGTATTTTACTGGTAATGATAGTGAAAGGAAAACACACAATTACCTTTGAATAGTATTCGACCGCACTTTTGAAGTCCTTGTCCCTAAAAGCAATGTCTCCGAATTTCTTTGTATTCAGCATATCTTGCACTTGTTGTGTCCACTCTTGGAATGAGAGCTTCCCAACATCATATAATAAATGAGTATACATCATAAGTCTGCCACCTTCCGTATAGAGTATACAAATCCACACCTAGGCATAGAACCCCCCTCCCCACAGATGCATTCATCATTACCATTAAGTTCTATAGTGTGCAGGCCACACCATGAAATGAATGGTGATGACGATGCAACATAAGCCTTCGGGCTCCAAAAAAGAGCGAGTCCTGCTTAGTTTTTCAAAACTACAAGGAAATATGGGTACACAATCCCAAAAATAGAGTGAAGCTGATACAATAGCTCACCTCGTTTTCTGCACCCTCCTCATCTTTATAGCCAGTTTTAAGCAAGATGTCATGCACAGCCGTGAGGTCCATCCTTGCACATGCCTTCCCAAGAGGAGAGAGCATGGTGGGAACCACAACAGGGGTAGTTTTTGTCAGACCCATCAAAACAAGTGATGCAACCTAGGTTTTCAATGAAGAAGCATGGATGAATTATGAATATGTATCACACTAAAAGTTTTAATTGACTGTGTGTAAAAAGGAAAGAAATGAGAATAACCCTACATCTTTCTGCTTTTGAAGGGGTGTCACTGCAGTAAGAATGAACTTGATGTTTGGACGATCTCTAGGTTCATACTGAAGGCATTTTGAAGCAAGGTCTACTAATGCGGAAGCATCTTCATTGGCATATTGTCCTTCCAAGGATGAATCCATCAGTAACAATATGTTTTTTCCTCTTATCAAATCCAAAGCCTGAAAAAATAAAAATTGCTTTGAATGGGTGAATCCGGCCAAGAAACATTCTGGTGATGATCATGCAAAAGTGAAAGCGGTGTCTAGTACTGCTTCATATGTGTTTTCTCATTCAAGTGATTTACCTTAAGGTGTATGTGGGTGAAGTCGAAATAAAATGTAATTTAACATGATTTTATGTAACGTAAATTTACACGTAAAATACAAATATATTTGACTAAGCTACATGTTAGTAAGGTCTACCAAAGTAACCAAATCACACCTTAAGTTAGTGTACTCTTGGTAAAACTTCGAGTGCAGAATAATATATGAGAATGAGAATATGAGATACTAAAAGGAGCAAATGGCATGTGACCAGGATATACTGCAGTAAGAACTTTGATTTGATTATTATCTTGATTCAACTGAAGCTTGTAACAAAAAATATTTAAGTTATAACAATAAAGAGGAAAAAGAGTTTATGGTACATGGCTTGGAGGTATATGCTTCCCACTCATGAGATCCAGCAAAACAGTTCCATAGCTATAGAACACACTTTCTGGAATTACCCTTCCTGAAAGAGAGAAGAATGATATATTCCATAACGTCAAAAAATTAATTTGAAACTGCACGGGCCAGAAAAAACTTAATTTCAATTCATTAAAGAGTAAATTTCATTTTGAGTTCCAAGACTCCTGACTTAACTATAATGCATTTTCAACCATAGTAACTACACAAAATCTAGTCTTCTGTTTACCTTCTCATCCAATAAAAGTGAAGTGTGATAGTGCCAGGGTCGAAAAGAAAATTCAAATTTAAGACAAAATGGAAATTAAAATGCTTGTTAAATAAGCCTAGGAATAGAAAATGGTACATCAATACTTATTTGCAGTACTACACTCACTTCTTGGGGAGTTTATTTGAAATGTATTTGCTCTAAGGTATAATAGCTAATATTCCCTGTATCTCAAAGAAGAGTCTGTTTGAAAACTAATCTGTCCCACAAAGAGTCATGTTTGAACAAAATAAGGTATTTCTCATCATATTAAATGTTTTAATGAAAAATGTTTGAAACATGTAGATTGTGTCAGGTTTAGTTAGGACTAAAGCAAACAAATAATTTTTAAAATATAGAACCTTCCTCCATCTCAAAACAATGTTCCCATATTCACTAGTCACATGGTAATACTTTATCCACTTTTCTTGCACTTTCGATACTCATTTGTTAAAATAATAGTCATGCCACTCTTGTTTTGTAGAACTATTGATTTAGTTTTTAAGTGTATATAAATTTTACGGAGTACTCTGTACTTTTTAACTCTAGACCAATTTTCAAATAAATATAATTAATCAAACATCATAGGGATCTTCATTTCGGGAAGGATGGAGTATAATTGATGATTTCTAATGGTTGTACCTATGTGAAACAAAACACTTAATGGGACAGAGGGGGTAACTTAAGAGTACTTTATTATATGTGTGTTGTGGCATGAGGGGAAATCTTGCCTAAATGCTACAAGGCATCAGCATCTTTTAAAGAAAGGAATTAATAAGTACTCTGTAAATAATTATGCATGCCAAATGTGGGATGAGGGTTAATCTTGCTGAAATGCTTCAAGGCGTTAGCATCGTTCTAATGGATTCTTAACCCAGGCGTTAGCATTGAGTTTCTCATTCAAGACAAGCTCAATTAAAGATAATACAACACCCTTAATGTCCCCCTTAAACCAGCTCTATCTGATGCAACATTGCAACCTAAACTTAGGTGTAACGAATAAGGAAATGTGGTACTTCCATGTGAATAATTAAGTTTCAATTAATGAAAGTGAGATTTTTTCTTTCCCAATTGATCCTCCTTTATATGACAGAATATCATCACATTCTATCTATGAAATACGGAGTACAAACGCACCTGTACGCAAAAATTCTGGGGGTGTATAAGCTAGATTGGTGCTATAGCTCTTCCCATCTCTGCTGTTTTTCATCAGCCCAAAACTAGACAATCTTGGGTCACCATCCTAATCATGGATATCAAAAAATAATAAGTGGTACATACATTGAAGTTAAGTGAAACCATACTATATTTTGAATTGATCATGTCTAAGGAAGTCAGGTGTATGAAAATCAATACATTCATGGAAATATTAGGATCTATGGAGTAATTCGAATGAATGCCACATTATATAGAGAATATTATTACCAACTTCCATTCATTTTTCAGGGGAAACCCCACTTGCAAAAGAATCAACATAGTTGTGAATTAAAGGAAGGGCACCTAGTACTCCGTATTTATCCTCCGAAAGAACGAAACCAGGAAAACATCACAAAACTAGGAAACTTTTTCCATATGCAAATTAGATGTCAACGTTATGTAAACATTAATGCTAAAGAAATAAAAATGTACTCCATTACTTTAATGGAATAAAAATAAAAATGTACTCCATTAATGCATATGCAAAAAAAATTAAATACAGACAAGTTACTTTATTTGAATTCTTAATTTGATGTGTGAATACCAAAATACCTCATCGAACAGAATTCTGTACGCATTTAAATCATGATAGATTTTCTTGTTCTCAGCATTGCAATGGTCCAGAGCCTGTGCAATATGGCAAGCCACTCTTACCCTCATTTCCCAAGGCAATGGTTGCTTTTCCCCTACAAAGTTCAACAAGAACAAGCTTAAGATTAGCACAAAATAGTTTACTATTAAGGGCCTGCTCTTTTTCAATTTATTTTCAGTTCACTTCAGTAAAGTAGTTTCAATTAAGTTCAACACTTTTCAAGGTGTTTGAATGTGCAACTGAGATTTGGCATAATTGCACTCATGAGACTATTGGGTAACCAAACATAAACAGAATAATTAATAATTACATTGTAATTACACTGTGATTACCAAACAGTCTATGTAATTGCACACCCATGTAATTACAAGGATGTTGTGTAATAATTTTACCTAAGTAGTTAAGTACTAAAAATTTGGTATCCAAATCTACCATTCGTTTAGGATAAAACAAAATCTAAGTTAAGTTCGGTAAATTCAGAAATTTCACTCGAAGAAGGAGAGACTCTATGAATGAATCTTAAGAATCAAACCCTACAATGAAAGAGGTGCTTTGAAAGTGTATCATTGGGCATGAATTCGGCTACCAGAAGACGCTCATCTCCCTCGGCACAGCACCCAATCAGATTCACCAATCTCTTGTGCCTAACCTTCCCAACTCCGGCAGCCTCCCCCTGCACCACCGTAACAGCAATCAATTTAAACGGCCGGAACGGAAGAAAAAAAAAGAGCTCGCCACCGCCGATTTACCAGAAACTGTTGCGGGTCGGGCCAAGACTGCTTGGAGAAACGCTTCACGGCGACAATCCGGTTGCTGCGGAGCTTCCCTTTGTACACGACGTTGGGAGCTTTCTCCCCGCTCTCGGAAACTATCAAATCGCTGCTGAACCCGTTCGTCGCCGTCCTGAGCTCGGCGAGGCTGAACTCGGCGAACGCAGGCACTTGCTCTTGATCTACCTGGTTCTCATCGGCTAGAAATCCAACAACAACAAATAAAAAACATGAGAATCGCAGACATTATGCAGTAAGTCGGAGAGAGAAAGAGAGAGAAATTACGGAGATCTGGTTTGGAGTCGGGGTGAGAAGGCTCTTTGTCAGGGGACTGGACATTGACGGTTTTGGACTGTAAACAGCCCATTACTCTTCCTTCACATAGACAGAGATACACGCAGAGATTGTAATATACAGAACGAGAGCGAGGAAGAAGAAGATGGAGAAGCTCAGAAGTAAGAAAAGCTTGGAAAGGAACAATGGAGACTGGAGATGGGCGTCTCGGGAACAGTAGGCACTGGTAGAGAGAAGGAGGACTGTTGCTATGCCACGACGCGGTGGGGCCCGCGGGAAGTCATGTGCTTGGGGAAGACGAGCACGTGATGAGAGAGAGAGAGGGGGGGAGGTGAAGTTCGTCGTGTGTGGAGGAGGAGCATACGACGCCGTCTGCTTTTTATTTAACTCTGGCACTTCTGCTGTTCTGCAGCGGCTGGCTGGCTGGATGGGTTGCTTGTTGCAGCGGACATGTCGACGCGGGGAGAAGCCACACACTATTATTGAGTAGGGTTATGCTTGGGATCTCAAACTTTTAACTTCACTTTTTAATCCACCTTCTTAGGGCGTGTTCTTTAGGATGGTAAAAAAGAACTGTATGGTGAAGACGGGGAGGAACTGAAAAAAACTGGAAGAAACTAGAAAAGTTTCAAAAAATTAAAAAACCTAAAAAAAACTTTAAAATATTTATTTTAAATTCTTATTATTATAAATTATTATTATTATTACTATTATTATTATTGTTGTTGTTGTTATCATCATCCTCGTCATAATCATCATCACAATCATCATCACGTTATCTTAGTAAATGTCTTTAAGATATAAAAAAGTATTGTTATTTTTTAAATACAAAAAACTACTTTTACAAAAAATAATTATAATATAAAGTTAGCATAAATATAAAAATATTAAATTTTAAAAAGTCTCTGTAGTTATATTGCACCTCAATTTATTTATGCAGTATTTATTATAAATAATATATTTGTAATTATAATTTATATATTAAAATATTTTGTTTTAAATATCATATTTGTCACATAATCAAACATATTGTTTCTTTCATGATTGACATTTTATTTTTATTGAATTCCTATTTTTGGAATAAAGACATAGAACTTTTTTGTTTATATTTTTTATTTTTTACTCATATTTTAGTCTTTTTCTCTAAGCTCTTTTGATTTACAATTTTTTTTATAAAAATTAGAAAAATGAGTAATTTTTAAATAATAAAGGGAAAACTGAGATGTCTTATAAAAAGTTATATTAATAAAACATTCAATGTAACTATTTTACAAAAAAAAATGTCTTATTCATATTAAAAAGTTGAAGAAAAAAAATAATAAGTGTGAATCGTAATAATAGTGAGATGAAAAAATAATTTATAAACTATACTTATGAATATAATAGTTGTAATAATAATAATAATAATCACATTAAAATAGGCAAAATTCACATAAATACTCCCAGAAATTTCAGTTTTTACATAAATACTTCCAAATTTGTTTATTTACATAGTTACCCCCACATTTGTCTGTTATTTACGTCATTACTCCGCGATTGTTTCATCGTCAGTGTTCATCGGATGCGTCTTTTTAAACGGGGTTCTTCATCGTTTTTTATTGAATTCAAATTAAATTAATATGAACACACTTGATATTAAACATTAAAAACATTTAGGAAGTTTGAAAGCTATTTTTTTTTAAAAGTGATGGAAATAAGGGCAATGATTAGGCTTACTAAGACGTGAGAAAGTCGATGGAGAGAATAATTTGAGGTGAATTTGTTATATTATAGTGAAAAAAATACATATCTGCATTTTAACTGCTCACTTAGCGCAAAAAAACGCATTCAAGTAACACTAATGTTCACTACCAAATTTGGGAGCAATGATGTAAATAAAAGAATAATGTGGGAGTAATGATATAAAGAAACAAATTTGGGAGTATTTATGTAAAATCTGTAATTTCTGTGAGTATTCTTGTTAATTTTGCCATTAAAATATAACATTTTTAGAATAATTGGTTGAAGAGTAGAACGAATTTGAAGAAAATGAGAAAAGTTAGAAGAAACTGGAGGAACTGGAAGAAACTGGAAGAAACGGGGAGGAACTGGAAGAATAGGAAGGAACTGGAAGAAACTGGAAAAAAAATGGAAGAAACTGGAAGGAACTGAAAAAAACTAGAAGTTAAAAGTTCAAGCCCTAAAGAACATACTCTTAGACCAACCAACTCAGAGAGAGATAGATTGAAAAAGTGTTTGATTTATCGGGAAATTTCCTATGACATTGGCAGCCAATGTCTTAAGATGACTCGGTATGCTCCAGTGCCCTGTTCCTAAAATTTGACTCCAAAGTCAATATCAACTTGTAGGGTGTAATTGAAGGGGGTGGGGAGTGTGTTCGGGTCGGAGCAGGGTCGGGGGTTTATACCGTCTATTTTACGAACGGAGCAACGAAACACCCCTGGGTCATCCCATGACATTGCCGGCAATGTCATGGGAACCTTGATGTTGATTTATTTATCGCCTCATAAAGTTATTATTAAATACTCTGTAGTCGCGGAAACTTTTGTTTATTTCTACGTGTTCATTGGTTATTTGATAAAATAAAATATTCTTGACACCTCTTATATCGAAGAACTTTTCATGTAGTTTTTTGATATGTAAATTTTATTTTTTTATTTCTATACCAATATGTAAATAAAATAAATTGAAAAAACTTAATATTTTACCTCGGGAATACAAGTGTGACAAATATTTAGGGACGGAGGGAATAATAATCTACCCATCAAATCATACTTTTACCTATCACATCAAAAAAAATTTTTAGAAATTTAATACCAAAATATACTTTCATTAAATCTCTTAAAATTTAATAACTCTCATATTTTAGGACTGGATGGAGTATATATTTAGTACAGAGTATTACCTATTGCATTATTGGTAGTTATCAATTGTATATATTTCCTTTTGTAATTTCCTACCATCTTTATGAATAGTACTCTAGTACATATTGATGTAATCCCGTATATATTGAATCCTTTTGTATTCTCCTACACTCATCCGCTTACGGAGTGCTTGCGTGGTAAATGGTAAACATCAAGCACCGTCAAACACTCAAACCTCGTATAAAGCATGCCCTTATAAGGATAACGACATGAATTTCATGTTAATTTAGAATTGTGGAAGATAAATTTTGCATAAATAATTAATTTGAATCACATTTTTCGAGTTACAAAGACTATTTTGATTAAGCCAAAATTAGAGGAATCAAATTGACTCGAGAGTGCACTTACAAGGACTAAACGAATATTAACTTCAACTAAAGTTTACCAGAAGCTTTCCTTTGTCGAATATCTTTTTCTTTCTTAATGTATACTATTCAAAGAATTAAACTGTATATACTTTGTTTTCATATTTTCGGTACTCATTTGATAAAATAATATTGTAATGTCAGTTCTAATTTTATAGATTTTTATATAGTTCTTAGAAATTAATTTATATGATGTATTTTTAATTTTACACCCATAATTCAAATAATTTAAATTGAAAATAAAGTCATTTAAGTTTTGTAATTGGGTAATGAGAAAAACCAACTAGGAAGGAGGTGGTAAACTTAAAGTACTTGTAAGTTGTAACATCATTGTTTGGTACTATTAATGTTTCGTCTAGTTTCTTTTTTCCGAGTTAAATTAAACAAATTTTGGATCTCAATTAAATAAAAATGGTAATGTATTTTAGTATATGCTAAACTTCACCATTAGTCCTTCAACTTTATCAATTGTGCAAGATTGGTCCTTCAAATTTAAAAGTCCATAAATAGTCTTTCAACTTTATTAGTTATGCATGATTGGTCCTTGAAGTTTGAAGTAGGGCATCATGAAGACCCTTCTACCGGGTGTAGTCCACAAGTTAGGGAATGCAATCAAGGATGTGGCAAAGAACAGAAGCTCGAGCTGGTGGTACACCCCTCACATGGCCGCCGCCGCTCATGCCATTGCAGAGAGGATTCCGCTGGTCGATCTTGTGCTCGAAGTCCGAGATGCTAGGGTATGTATGTCTTCTTCTCTCAGCTTACCTCTGTTTTTGAATGGGATACTGTCAACTGTTTGATGAAATGCCTGAATGAACATACTTGATGGATGCTACTTTCTAGTACGTACTACGTAGTAGCTTTTTCTATTAGTAATGGGTTTTCTGGTCAGATTTTCCCAAAAATTTCATTCAAAATTTCAGAACAAATTACTTTTTCCCAGGTTTTTCGGAATTCATATCATATCGACTTTGTTTTGCTCGCCAAATAGGCTCCAAGAATCTAGGGGTATGTGCTATTAGGGTAGAGGGTTCAATAAGATATTTTAATCATAGTATTCAAACCAATGATATCTCAGAAAAGTAGGAACAAAAACAAGAAGAGCATATTCCTAATCTGACTGGATTTAAGGAATGCAGATATACACAGTCCTTGCCTCTCTTAGAGATAGATACTGAGACTTTTTTCCAAACAATTTGGGCTTGTTCGGATGCAATTCATCAGTTTCATTCTCGTTTTATTTTTTTAAAAAAGTGAAAAGTTTCAAGAAAGCAGTAATGTATCAAAAATGAACTTAGACGGTTTTCCAAAGAACTTTGGCTTGTTTGGATGCAATTCATCAGTTTCATTTTCGGTTTATTAAAAAAAAGAGGAAAAGTTTCATGAATGCCATAACATATCAAAAATTAGGCAAGTTTTCCCTACCTCCACCTATTAGTTCAAATATGCATCTAACGTTATTTATCCACCAAAAAAGATCCCCTTCCTCACCTATTAGCTCAGAATTGCCCCTAGCAATTTTACTGGCAGTATACCCTTAACATTATTTATTGGCCAAAAATACTCCTTTTACAAATATGTGTGTGTGGTATGTTTTGACTTGTTCTTCTAAGTTGTTAAGTCAATGAGAGCGAGATCCAAATGAGTACAACATCAAACTATGCTGTAAATTGTAAAATAAGTACAAAAAAATTAATCGAACAATCATCGATTTGAAAATTTAGTGTAAAGTTATAAACCAAACTGAGATACTTTTTTACTTTCGGTTCCTTGTTTAGCTTTTGGTTAAAAATCGAGCAAAAATCCGAACCTTTTGGTTAATCATGCTAAGTATTTTAGAATCAATTTAAACCAATGGTAATATATAATTTGCGTTTCATTCAACTTATTTTTCCAGCTTAGTACTTATTCTTATTAAAAGCAGATTAGATCAAACCAGATTAGCAATCAGACCAGAAACAACTTTAAATATAACTACAATCATATTAGACTAGATCGTAAAATTCATTTTAACGCTTTTCAGTTGAGTTCCTTCAGATTTAAATGTGAAAATACAAATTTTCATGATTGAATGTTTTAAAAAGGTGTAGAAGTAAATGGCCCTAAATTAATCCGGAGTAATAATAATAGACAAATAGTGCTCTGTAAAAATAAAGGAAGTAGTGGCGTACAGATAACTTTAGTTAGGAGGTGAAACTAACTCTAAAGTACTAGCAGAGTAGCAGGCATATCACAAATATACTATGAGTCTACGAGTATGTGTTAAATAGAAATTCTAGAAATATTTAATTTAACATTATATGCAGAGTGTCAACTTTCAAAAAAAATACTCCATAAGAGATTCTAACCCCTCACATTTTGATGGGTTAAAATTTTCGATTAGTCTGTTGCATCTATTGTAAATTAAAAGGTGAATATGTATATATTCCGCAAGAGATTCAAAGTCTAAACACTCCAAAGAGACCCTTAATGTTGCAAGTAGAAGCATGGTGTGTCCTTGCTAGGAAGTTTTTATAAAAACAAGTTGCTTATACTTTGATATTGAAATTTTCCTTCTCACTATCCAGATCCCTTTGTCATCAAAATTCAAACTGCTGAAAAAATGTTCATCTTCCACGAGTCAAATTATAGTTTTGAACAAGACAGATCTTGCCAGTAGCTCACAAGTGAAGGTAACCTTTAGTTATTACTCTGTACAGTATAGATGAAGTTTCATAAGGTTTAGTAATTTGTTGGAATCAGACATGTTTTATTGGATGACGTCTGAACCTACGATCACTACCTTACAGTGCGTAGTGGATGAACCCTCACCTCATGACACTAGTTGGCTAAGAAGATTGAGAATGTAAACCAGCCTAGGATGAACCACAGCTCACCGGCTCTACCGAAAAGGCCAGTACAGGATTAGAAAATGGGACCTTGTGGTCACCATGCTCATTGCCTGACCAACTTGGCTTCTCTTACAGTAAAACCAGTTGTGTTTAAGCGTATGGTATAGGATCTTGATGCACATAGCTCTTTCGGTGCTGACCATCGACAGTTTATCATCTGTTTTTATGTAGGAATGGATGGATCACTTTGAAGAACAAGATAATGTAGCATTTGGAGTTAATTCTCATAATAGAGATAGCATTAAGGAGGTACAATCTCTCTTGTATTTGCTAATCTGTGTTTTTTAAATCTTGAGGGTTTTCAGGAACCAACCTCTCTACTTGTATAAGTAGGGGTAAAGTCTGTGTACACCCACACTGCCATACTAGACCCCACTTCTAGAACTTTATTGGGTAGGTTGTTATTATTGTTGCATTAAGAAGGTATTTAGGGAAGCCATTTCCTGATACACTATACACCGATGGGCACTTACCTACTGCAACTACATTTTGTCAGTTCTTGAATTTTCTGCAATCCAGAGTAAGAGAACTAACAGATAGTGGTCACCATCAGCATACTATAACATTAATGCTTGTTGGTATTCCTAATGTTGGAAAATCTGCACTTGCAAATGGATTGCATCAGATCGGGCGAATTAGTGCAGCAGGTGATCTTTTTTTGTTTGGATTATATTTCTAGAAAATTGTAAACCCTTCCAACTTTCTGATACACGTTGCATTGATTTGAAGAGAAGGGAAGACTAAAGCATGCTACCGTAAGTCCTCATCCTGGAGAGACTAGAGATATTAGCAGCTTGAAGGTGTAAAACCCTCTCCATTCTTTGGTCTACACGGGTTGTTTTTTTAATTAGTCATTCCTTTCTTTTAACTCCCTTTTAAAAGCATGCTTATGTTTAATGTGTAAATGAGATTGCTAGCCATCCTAGTATATATGTGCTGGACACGCCTGGTATTTTGCCACCCCAGATTCCTGATGCTGAAGTCTGTTGCAAGCTTGCTCTAACAGGTGCCTATTTTGAATTTTAAAAATGTTTCTTCTTTACTTTGACCTGCTTCTGTGTTTGAGCCGGAGGTCTTTTAGAAATAGTCTCTCTACCTGCAAGTAGGGGTAAGGTCTTCACACCCACCTTCATCAGACCCGCTTTTTACCGGATTTTCCTGGTTTTGTTGTTGTGGGCTGGCGAGGGGGGGGGGGGGTGTCACGTGAACATGATGGTTTCCCCTTTTGACACCAGGTGCCATCCGCAATTGTTTAGTTGGTGAAGTAGAGCTTGCTCAGTATCTTCTAGGAATCGTTAACACGAGTGATGAATTCAAGAAATGGGCAAAGTTGGTTGCCATTGAGAAAGAGACAGTCATAGCAGCTGCTAACATTGGCTGCTTTGGCTCTAAGAAAACACAGAGAACGCGGCAATATTTGACAGATCACACACAGGTATAGTTCCCTCATTGCATCGTACTTTCCTTCGTCTCACTATCTTTTATCCCTTATTACCTTTTTGTCCGTCCTACTACTTTTGTTCTTTTTACTTCCTCCCGCCCTTATAAATAGTTCTCTTGCACTTGTTCTATAAATGGCAAATGGAATTTGATTTAGAAAAGCAGAATTACATTACAACCCAGGCATTCAATTAATACTTGAGAGCTCGTGTCAAAATATATAAATAAATACGGAGTAAATAGAACTTGAGCTAGGGGTTTTCAGAGTCTCCGAGCTATTTCTTAGTTCCTGCATTTTTGTCTCTGAAAAAAAAAGCTGAGAATCAACCCCTCTCAGACTTTATATTCCAAACTACTTCTATCCAAAACGAAAGCCGATATTTTTTTTCAAAACAAATCCGAAACACCCTCCCTACATGACAAATGTTTGTGCAGGATTTTATTGTGAACAATGTCCGGAAAACTTTGTTCGATGCTATTGCATCCTTCAAAGGAGATCTGGGTGATGAAGAAAGCTTGCTGCAACTCATCAAAGTGGAGTTTGCTAATTTGGGGGAAGCTTTTTATTTGCCTTCTGAATCAGGAGCTGATTTGCACAAAATTTCTGCTAAAATTTTGAATCTATACCGCACTGGAAGGCTTGGCCATTATTCATTAGACCTTGTTCCAAACAAACAGTAGCAGCGGCCGTCGTGGTGGTGGTAGGGTGCATCGTCGCCGTGGATTCGCTCTTGTTATTTGGCTTAAATATATGTTTTAGTTTCTCCAAATATACAGGTTGATGGGGTGCGGGTGCTGATAAGAGCGTGACCAAAAAGTGATGGGTGAAAATGCGAATTATTTTTTATTTATGTATGCAATGCCATATCAACGTTACATTTATTGCATAGACACAACCTATCTTCGAGAAGGCATTTGGCCATTTAGGGCGAGTGGGCGACATGAAAAGCAGAAGCAACTGATACTCATGGAAAGAGTTAGAGGTGTTTGGGGTTGCATTTAAAAACTACTTATGACTTTTTGTTTCACTAAAATAGTGTTTGTCGTGTTTGTCAATCTGTTTCTGCTTATAGATTATGGCTTTTGCAGTCTAAAATGGGCTCTAGAAGTGCTTTTAAACAAAGCTAAAAATATATGTTTTCCGCTTCGATTTAAAACTTCTGCCTTTTCAACAATCTACACTCCCAAACACCCTCTTAGTATAATTTTTGGTGTTATTTTTTTAATTTCTAATTTTATATCGTACACATCATATCTTACTCTATTACTCCTTCCATCCCAAATTGATTTACCTCTTTAATATTACGGTTAGGGGTATGCACCGTTCCAAAATTGGACCGGACCGCACCAGAACCGGAATCAGGCATTTCTTAAGACCGAAGACCGGACCTGTTGGTAACAAGTCCGGATTGGTCCGGCCCTGAATTTTTCGTCCCAGTCCGGGTTGTAATATTATGGACCAGATTTGTTATATTCAAAAAATCACATAAACCAAAACTTGTTATGAAAATATGCACAAAATTGACAAAATCATGATTTAATATCTTCACAAATTCATACCAATCGCAATGGAGAGATAATTGATAGATTCACAAGGTAAATTATATTTAGTTCTTAAGTTCACAATCCATTAATAAGAAATTCTCGAATCAAAGTTCAAACTTCAAAGTAGAAAATTAAAAAGACATAATTCATAAAGTCAACAATAAAAATAGTTTATCATCTCGAAATTAAACACAAAATAGGAAATTGAAATTCCCCGACTCCCAATAACATAAAGAACATCATCATTTAAGAAATAACAAAGTTAGTGGGCAACACACAAGCTTAGCTTCATTCAATTATGGGCGGACAATATCTTGAACCCGAGGGCAGGTCTCTCGCCTATGCTGAGGATTATGCCGAGGCCATGAAGCGTGCATGTCGAGTATATATGCCCTGATGCATGCATTGTATATATGTGGACTTTGTATTGACCCCTTGGTTTAATATTTTATATTTTACCCGTAAATTCTAAATTTAGCATTATTAGAATACTAGGACACTAGGTCCTTTAATTTGAGAAAATCTTAGAGATTTTCATACACACACACACACACAAATTAAAGCATTTATTCGATTAATTTATTTAGAGTACACTGCATGCATGCATGCTGGGCCATATCCCACATGAGTAATGAAGGTCCGGCCATATGAACGTTTATTATTACACAGACGCAGCTGGCATCTTCAAGAAGGGTGCGGCATTTAGGGGGACATTAGAGGCCGCCGAAGCAACAGAGTTAATGCACCATCCATATTCGATGTCGGGGTTAGGGTAACGGGCACACAAGTCGCCGCTCCCTTTCTTCATGCACTCCTCATCTGACTGGCACAGGTTCGGGTGCTCCTCCGCCATCCTCCTCTGCCTCTCATCAACTCCAGATGGGTATACACACTGCCCTACAAACAGCCCCCATGGGATGCACCGGCAATCGGTGCTCCCGCACGGCGGTGACTCGAACGGTGAACAAACTCCACTGCAGTCTGCGCCACGTGCCCTCTTCGTCATCGCCACCGTCGCCACTGCAGCATATATGCACACACGCAAACTAAATGATTCTGCATTTAAGTGAAACGGATGGATATTTGTGCCCTTTCACTTAATTATTTCTTTCGCTCTTTATAAACATCTACGGTAAACACTACTTTTTGCATTTTTATATAGACATTTTGATATAGTTTTTAAACATAGACGGGGTATAATAAGTGATGAGTTCATGAAGGGTATTTTGATTTTCAGAAGAACGTAACGGAGTAAATATATACGGAATAATAATTTTTATTTCACTTTTTTGCGTAGTGAAATATACTCAATTCGTCCCAAAAACTCCATCCTCTTTCTTTTTTTACTTGTCCCACAAAATTCTTCACATTTTAATTAAACAACCACCTTTACCCCTATTAATTTTTGACCTGCGTATCACATCATATACTTTCACTAATAATCTACACATCACATTTTACTTTTACTCATCACATCAAAAGTATTTTTGGAAAATCAACACAAAAATATCTCTACCTTAATCTTTTAAAAGTCAAAACGGGGGCCTCTTTTTGGGACGGTGAAAGTATATTTTATTTTGACATCGAATAACGAAAAAAAGTGTAACAAGGGTATAATGGGAAGAGAAAATGAAATGCTACAATGGATCTAGCTACATACAGGAAATGGAAAGGAAGAAGAGAGCTAAAGGAGAGAGCCTGATGTGAGCCATCATATATATAGCTATAGTATGAGTTTAATTATTTCACGACCAAGTTTTGTTTTTGTTGGTTCCATCAAGCAATATTGTACACTGCCTATTTATAGGCACGCACGTTTATTGCACCTTGTCTTCATCAACAAGCTAATTAATTACAATGTGAAAACTTAATGGGCATGGGTGCATGCATGCATGCATATGGCTACGCAAGGTGGCAGCATTACATTTTGCAGGAAATTTAATACTCCATAAATGATTTGTCGTCCCATCGTCTGCATGCATCACACGAAATATTTGTCACCAATTTATATTCTCCTTTCCTCTTTTACTCTCTCCGTCCCAAAAAGATTTACAAGTTTCAAAAAAATTGCATCCCGCAATCCTTTACCCATTTTTATTAAAAAAACTACTTTCTTCATTCCTTTTTCTTTACTAATGAAACTTAGGATCTGTCTGGTATACGGAATTGATGGAATTTGAAATGAATTAGAATTAAAATTCCATGGGATTCAATTCCATAGAATTGATTTCACCAATTCCAATTCATATTTGACACTATCAATTCCAAATCTACATAATTTTGTGTTACCAAACACCAGAATTGGAATTGAAGTCCTCAATTTCAATTCCATATTTTGAATTTCGTGTACCAAACGGGGCCTTAATACTTGACTAAAAATATCTCATTATCAAAAAATATTTAAAATTTAGTACCTTCGTCTCTAAGTATTCATCTAATTTTGATTTTTTGTAGTCAAAATTGACATTTTTTTGCCACTAACGTGATCGACCGCAACGGATAATGATCGGATACAACATCGGTTTGAAGACGGGCCGGCAGCAAACGCCCTTCCAGAACCCGCGGCCGCTAAATTGATTTGGTAATTATTAAAAGAATATTTGCACTTAAATAGCACTAAAACTTAAGTCATTTCCCTAAATAGCACTTAAACTGTTTTATTCCCTAAATCGAATTTAATAATGTCCAGTGATGACGAACATTTATTTGAATAATAACTAATAAATAATGACTAAATTAAAAGTGTTACATTAGAAAAAAAATACATGTAATGCTATTTAGGAAATTAGAAGTCATTCTGTTTTAGTGTTATTTGCGTAAATTTCCCTAAAGAAATAAATCAAAATCAACAATTTTTTTTGTAATCATCCAAAGTCCCCGGAGGGCAAACCAAAGAAAAATAAAAAGTAGCACAACGATTTGTGAAGGAAACTTACGGGGACGCCGCAAGTACCGACGGTGTAAAATTTTGATGGTGATACTAAAACAAGGGAATTGATCAAATTTTGGTGATGATAAGTGGTTGTGGTGCCGCCGTCGCCGGAAAAACCACGGCTGCGGAAGCTACACACTGGAGCAAATTATGGTTTAGTTTTCTCAGGTTAGCTCCGATATCAAGTAAAAATATTATTAGAACCAAATTGAACTTATGATTTTATTAAACACAAATGCGGTATAAATAGAGTCCACTTCGAATTAGTCTAACATAATTGTGAGCCCATTCAAAACAAGCCCATTAACCTAAAATTTTACCAATTACATCAAAAACAAAATTCAAAGTCAACTACAATTTACAACTACCTTATTTTACACTTGGTCAAACTAGGAATTTTTTTGGAGAATGGAGAGAATATAAATTTAAGTTCTACCCCTCAAAAAAAGTTCTATACTCCATGTATATTTATTATACTCCGTACTACGGAGTATCAATGAGGCGCGTGATCTTCTTTCGCGCCTCACCACACCTCTTCCATCGTATGCAAACATGACGTGACTCGCCGTTGCCCTTTTGCCCGTGATGGCCATCACTTCGGGCACGACTCTAGGAAAGGCTCCCCCTCCTCTTTTCAACCATAACACATACTCCCTCCGTCCCCCTGTATTCGTCCACATTTGACTTTTGGAACTGTTCATCTAAGCACTTTGACTCATCAAATTCTCTCAATGTGTAAGCCTAAATATAGTCATGTGTGATCTTGTTTGATTTGTCTTAACATATAGATTATTAACATATAGATTATTATATAATTTCTACTCCCTCTGTCCCGGAGTATTCGTCCAGTTTTGACTTTTGGATCTGTTCATCTAAGCACTTTGACTCATCAAATTCTCTCAATGTGTAAGCCTAAATATAATCATGTGTGATCTTGTTTGATTTGTCTTAATATATAGATTATTAATATATAATTTCTATAATTTTTAATATACAAATTACAAGATAAAATGGATTAAAGAAGTGTATTGGATGGTGTGTAAAAATAAAAGTGGACAAATACTCTGGGACGGAGGTAGTATAATTTTTTAATATACAAATTACAAGATAAAATAGATTAAAAAAGTGCATTGGATGGTGTGTAAAAATGAAAATAGACAAATACAGGGAAACGTAGGGAGCAGTGGTATTTTGCTACTCACACCCTCTCACTCACGGCGGGGCGCATGCGGTCACCCCATCAAGTCTTTCCTAAGATTGTGGAACACATGGCCTTACTTACCGAGTGCTAATGATCAAGTGAGGCATTAATATTTACTCCATCCCTAAAAAAAATTAATTATCATATAAAATTAGTATATATCACTAGATTTATTTTATGACATAATTTATTAACATTATTATTTTTCTAATAAAAATATTTATATTTATATATAAATAGAGATATTAATAGCTAAAATATTTAGACGGAGTAACTTCCTTTAATGAATATGAAAAGGGTACTACTGATTTTGAAAAATAAAAACAAGTTAGTAGATGTTGGGGTAAAAAATGTACAAAAATGGAGAGAAAACAAATTTAAAATTTATCTCAAAGGTGTACTGCATGAAATTATAATTTCACGTGAAAAAGTGCCATAGTTCACGGGCCACTATGAACAGTCCATAATACGAATATGGTTATCCATCTCCTTGCTCTTTTTCTTTGTGTTTTCATTTTCGTAAAAAGGGCAATAGAGAGAACGTGTTAGGTATATGGAAAAGGACAAAAAGGCCGCGGGAGTCATAATTAGATTAATTTACTCGACTAAAAGATAATGATTTTTCTCAATATAGGATCATATGTTTTTATTTTCTTATGTAGGACTATTGGTCATTATTTATTAGTCATTGTTCAACAAAATGTCTAACATCACTTGAACATTATTCTTCTCACTAGTCATTATTAAGTCCTATTTAAGGAATAAAAAAGTTTAAGTCCTATATTGGGAAATGACTTATGTTTTAGTCCTATTCACTGCAAATTTCATTCATAATTATTCATCTAATCGAAATAGAAATTTGTACTTCTTTCTTAAAATACTCATCTTTTCTCAAAAATTAATATCACACCCGTGCGTTGCACGAGTCATTCTAATGTTATTGAATCCAAATAATTTTTCAATGATAAAATTGAGATGCAATAGAATATAGAGATTATATTAGAGTATTTTAAAGTAAAAAACATCACTAATTTACAAATTTCGCAATATTTCTTTATAGACTACATTGTTTGCACAATTTGTGGGAATATTGCATGTCTTCATTGCATATCAGAAACAATTAGAATTAATTCTTTGGGTACATGTATGTCAAAAATAATTTGAATTAATTTATAAGAATACTATTGTAAAGCTTAGGTTTCACCATTTGCAACACCAAAATTGGAAGGGTCAAATCCATTGCATTCAAACCATCAATCAAAACATTGACATGATTTTCCCATAATGTACAATTTAACCGAACGCCCATACACAAAAAAAGGTTAAATTAATATTAATCTTTATCGAAAATGAATAAATAATAAATATTTTTGTATTAGCAACTTTAAAAATATATTTGCATATACTTTATTTAAAATATATATTTGCTTAATATTATTTTCCTTCTTTTCGAAATGCATTTACTTATTAAAAATATGAAAATATTTACTTTCTATAATACTGGATGCATCTAATAACATTCCGTAATTAGGAATATCTTACTAAAATAATGCCTTAAATATTAATTAGTTACTAATTACTCCAGTAATATAAATCCGGAAATAATATTTTTTTAATAAAATAAATTTGGTTTTTAATATTCTTACCATAATTATTTTTTTTTGAAATTGGGAGTATAATTGTATAACTTACCTTTTTTAATTATATCCAATTTTCAAAAACTTACGCTTTGCAATTGTAAAACTTACCTTTATTAAAAACATATGCTTTGGAATTCTATAACTTACCTTTTTAATACATTATTTATTAAAAAAGGTAAACTGGCGTTTACCATTTTATACTACTCATGTTTACCATTTTATATTACTCAGTTAATCATTACTCCCTCTGTTCTATAAGTGTTCATATTTTGACTTTGTGTAAAAATAAGGAAGTGTTAAATTGTAATTGACTTCCAATTTTGCCCTTAATGTGATAGATAAAAGTAAGATGTGATGAATTGATTATTAGAGAAAAAGTATCATGTGATAGGTAGGGTAAAAAAAGTAAGGGTAAAAGTGGTTTTGTAATAGAAAGTGGAAATATTTTGTTGGAAGTATAAAATGAGAGAAGGAGAGTTTTTGCGAACGGAGAGAGTATAAAAATACGTAGTAATGGCTATATTAACTTCACGCTTACATAGAAAAAAGGTTAAAAATGACACTTACTTATTCTTGCAAAAATTTTGGAGTCCTTTTTTAAAAAAAATATATTTCCTTTTGTATAATATTCCGTGGCATCATTATTATTGAGGATTTAGAATTACCTTGATTAGAAAAAATCCGTTCAGTTAATATTAATTGCAAATTATAAATTGTGTCATATTATCGTTGTTCCTTTTTTAAAATGATTACGTGTTAAAACTATTCGTTTTTAAAACGAAATTGGTTAATGTCGTGTGATAAAAAGGAACTGTATTTATTATAGCTTTTAAACCATTTTTTTAGATTAATAATAATAATTATTTTTTAAATTAATAATATCACGTTTTTAAAGGCATTGTATATAAAAAGTAATATTAATTTTAACTTCACAATAATTAACTTACTTTTCCGCCCTTTTAACTTACCTTTAATTATTATAAATATAATAATTATAATAATTATTACTATAATTTCGTTCATTTACCATTTTAACTTCACAATCGCCATTTGTAATTGTCATACTCTTTGGGCGAGAAAACCATATGTTGGCTCTATGTCTTTTTAAATAAAGTATGGTACTTTTACTTTTTATTAAAAAATTACTTTTATCTTTACTTTTCTTACTTTATCTAAAAAATGAACTTTCATCTTAGAAAATTAATTATATAAACTATTTTATTTAAAATAATAACCAATATTATAATATAACACATAAAAAGATTAAAATATTATAATTAAATATCGCAATAGCTAGCTACCTAAAAAATTAAGTTTTAAATTTTTCTATTAAAAATATAAAATTCATAGTACCAAAAAAATATTGGGCCCACGAAAAAATGGGCATTAGCGGCCCAATCTCGAGGTGGCTCTGGCTCTACAACACATGGGGTGGCGGGATTATGTGATTTTATTAAGTATTAACAAAACAAAAATAGATAAAAATGTACTCCCTTCGTTCCCCTAAGATGTTATCATTTTGACTTTTAGTGATTTTTAAGGAGAGTTGAAAAAGGTGAAAATTTACCATAATAACCTTAATGAAAAATGGGTGGAGTGTATTAAATGAGGTGGGTGAGGTGTAATAAATAAAGTAAGTGGTGGTAGTTGTGGTATTTTAATTGTTAAAAAATGAAATAAGAAGATCTATTGTGGACATAGAAAAAAGACTATTGAGAAGATCTATGAGGGACGGAGGGAGTAATTAAAATTAAACGATGTGATGTTTTGGGACTCTAGGACAACACCAAGGGTACGGTAGAAATCCCTAATTCAAAAATTTGGGGCAACCAAACATGCCCTAAGCCATTAAATCAAAGGTGAGACCTATAAATAGGGCACATGTCTTTTACAATCCACTCACCCCTAGAGACAACATTGCAATTTGCAAAACAAACTTATTTTGAATACAACCAAACAATGCCTTACTCCAACCAGCTCGCTCCTCTCGCTCTCTTCTTGCTCGCTTCTTCTCGTACGTCGTCGTAGTGACCATTATTTCATAATTTCATTCTATCACTGCAAATTGCGTTTAATTTTGTTCAAATTTATTTTTAGAACTAATTGATATTATTAACATGTTACTGTGTAATTACTTAATTTTTGGATGCAGTGGTTCTCCGGATGGGAGCGGCGGAGTGCAACGGGAAAGACGTGTGCTCGCCGTTCGAGATGCCGCCGTGCGGCGACGGCAACGGCTGCCGGTGCATCCCCTGGGGGCTGTTCGTCGGCCAGTGCATCCACCCCACTTCGTTCGCCCTCCCGGCGGTGGCGGAGAAGATCGGGGCCCACCCGAACTTGTGCACCACCGACGGGGAGTGCCTCGAGAAGGGGAGCGGGAACCACTGCGCCCGCTTCCCCAACCCGGGCGTCTCCCACGGGTGGTGCATCGACTCGTCCGTCGCGCCCAATGGTCTCGGCCTGAAGATGGTCACGGACAACTGATTCACTGCCAGCTGCCATGATTAATCATCGTCATCCCGTGATGATTAATGAAGTTTAATAATAAGAATAATAATTGTGGGCGTGTTACTTATTAAGTTCAGTTTAATGAGTAGGTACGAGGTCATCATGCAACTTATTAACTGTGGTGTCGTGGTTCTTGTAATGTTGCTTGAGGTGTTTGATCTTTTCAATAATGCATCTATGTTTTCGATTTCACTTTCAATTCCTTCTTTTTTATTTACAACATTTCAAATTTAACTTTTATAAAAGCTATATTAAAGGAGAATTTATTTAAATATGACTAAAATATATTGATTTCATTGATCATTATAAGATTATACTCTGTATTTTTTTACTTTTCTATGTAGGATCATTGGTCATTATCCACTAATCATTATTCAAGTAAATTTCTATCATCATTGAACATTATTTCTCTCACCAAACATTATTAAGTGTATTATATAGAAAATAAAAATATTTAAGTCATACATTAAAAATGACTTATTTTTGAGTCCTATTTAGTGCAAATTTCACATTAAACTATTATAAATTTTTATTGGATAGAATAAAAAGTGAAATGATTTTGTTATTTATTTTAACAAATAACGTAACTAATGAAAAAAGTAAACAAACATAATTGGACTTGTGAATATTGGAGTGGGACATAGATTCGGGAGTGTACGATTTAGCGCCCGAAATATACACAAATTAAATTGTCTTGTGATATAAATTTAAAGGTTTATGAAATACTGGTACTCTGTATATCTTTTGTCATTCCTATGAAATATGGAATTTTTGTTTTTGATCCCTTTTATATATTTTTTATATAAGACTTCATTACAAAATTTTTAATGGGTCCTTCAACATAATTTAAATTTTAAACTTGTTGAGCCTAAGCATTTTTACCTTGCATTTTTTATTATCTCATACATATAAATTACACGGCGTAAATTGTGTCCTTCAAATTATATCTCAATTTCTAATTTTTATTATTCAGAGTATTATACTCCCAAAAAATTTGGAAATTGAAAATGTAATATGGAGTAATATGATTATGAACAATTTAGAATTTAAGACTTGTGTCGGGTAATTTAAAAATTCTTTTCTAGACTTTTTTCATTTTCTGTCTGTCCCAGTGATAAAATCTGGAGAATGAAGTCTTAAGAATGTTCGTCGGACTCTCTCAAAACTCAGATTGGGAATGTTCTTAGTCTCAACAAAACGCATTCTTCAAGGAGGAAGGATATATGTATTCTTTACTTTTTTTTATTTTCAAAACAATTTATAAATAAAACAATTTAAAAATGGAGTTTCGGAAGTTGTTGGAAGTGAAATGCAAATGAGATTTTGAGGGAAGGAGGGTGTAATATGGATGCATGAAACTAAAGCTGTAAAAAATAGGTGAATTAATTCACACTAAAGCTGTAAAAAAACACGTAGTCAAGTACTGCTTTCCACGTTTGACTGGTTTGAGAAATGAGGTGAAAACATATAAATTTTGTGTTAAATCAAAAGAGCCCCCCCCCCCCCTCCCCACCCCCCAGTGAAATAAATTACTTGTCTAATAGCACTAGAAATACTCATGAAGCACCGGAGTTTCAAACTTTCTCTCTTTGTCACGTCAGCTTTAACTTAACTCACAGTTTCACTGAAAATGGGTTTGAAGCCCTGGGGCTTCAAACCTTCATTTTTTACATTTTAAATACACATCTTCTAAAATTAAATTCATTAAATTTAAATATTTAATTATTTAAAAGAATTGAAACGAGAATATTTCATTAAAAAAATTGTATTCATTATAAAAAATTACATTCATTAAATAAAAAAATTATATTCATTAAATAAAAAATTATATTCGTGAAAAAATAAAAAAATAGTTGAATAATAATTTTTTTAAAAAAGATGATAAAGAAATTTGTATTCGTGTTGAATTTTAAAAAAAATTAATTTAATTTATAGAGAAGAAAAGAGGAAAAAAGAAGGAGAAAAAAGAAGAGGCGTTATCATGCCTTCAAATTGCGTCAAAAGTACGAATAGGAAGTTTTAACGCCCCGATAACGGAGGAGGGGCGGTGTTTAACGCCCCCAAGCGTCAAAATCAGTATAACGTGGTAGGGCGTTACGCCCATTACCACTGCCCTAAAAGTAAAAATAATTATCCAAATAAAATATAAAGGTAAAATTTTTCAAATATATCATTTTGTAGTTGCATTAGGTTCTGACATTTGTTATATGGAGTATATTTTTCTACTTTATAAATATTTTATTTTACTTATTTGTATACTTGTTTGAAAATAAATTTATTCATTTTTTCATCTTTATAAGTAGCATTGAAAAAAATTCGAGGGCGTTGTTCCCAAACACCTTGCCCTACTCCTTGCACTCTAACTTTGCCCCGGCGACATTTTTTTCTAGATTCGTCGCTGGTAGACATTGTGCTATTGACATAGACAATACGGGGTAAGTACTAAGGGGTTAAATCAAGTTAGAATTTTGATAAATATGCTAAGATGCAACTGTATAAGAAATCACTGTAAATATGACTAAAAGATATAAAAAGTACCAAAAAAGAAATTCAATGTTTTTATTTCTAAAATAGTCGTTCGAACTGTGGTAATGTAGTGTTAATGTGGCACGATACATCTGCATTTTACTATACTTTTTGGTAATGTACATGATCATATTTGGTAATGTAAATGTATTTTTATACCTATTAAAAAAATAAAAAAATAAAACCTCTATTTTAATATATTTTTAATGAATTATTTATTTTTCCCGACAAGGGATCCTCGGGAGGTGGGCCATCCCTTTTGAAATGAGTCAAAAGTTCAAATAAGTGTGACAGGTAAAGCAAGGGATTTTTTCATGATTGATAGGATAAGCCTATATCCGCCTAGTCTATGGCAAGGCATGCGTGAACGAATCTTCCGTACAAGCTTTCAAAAAAAATAAAAAATAAAAAGAATCTTTCGGACAAAATATCGACCAGCACCTTTGATTCGTTTTTTGTTAAAACTACACTTGGTTAAAAAAATATCACATCATGCCAAATGAAGTAAAAATTTTAAAATTTATCTTACTTAATTATCGTCATAAAAATAAAAAAAAATTTACATTTTAAAAGCTATGCCAAAAAATCAACAAAGCAAGGTAAGAGGTGAAAAGATATTTTATTTTACTGAATAATTTATGAAAACACACACATGAATAAAAACTCCTCTGATTTTTAAATATTGTATTTGTGGATGTTAACAAAAGTAAATTTCGTTAAGTGTGTTTTTCGTTAATTGTGTTTTACTCGAACATGTCATAACACAAAATTCAAAGCATATGTAGTTCATGAGGAAATGTGAATTGTATTTTCGCTCACAAAAGGGGTGTATTAGGTACGGTGTAGATTGTAAATGAGTTGAACAAACTTGATTCGATTCGGATTCACATTTTTTTGTATTGATTGTTATTCGGAAAATTTGAATCTGAATACGACATAAGAGTCCATTTTAATTTCTTCACGTCGTACTCATACGGGATCCTTGATTTTTCGGGGTTAGCCGACGCCGGACTGGAGTGAGGCATGAGGGCTGAGGTGGACGGTTTAGAGAGTGAGTTAAATACTTAAATGTGATAGAAAACATTTATTACGAACGTAATCATGACAATTTATGCGCTCTAATTAAAGTGGTGTTGAAATTTGATACCAATATGGTGGTGTCAAATTAGATCGAGCTAGGCCACGTTCTTTTGTGTCGAAAATTTCAGAATTGAATGTTGGAGAAAACAGAAAAAATTCAAAAAATCAGAAGCAATTACAAAATATTAGAACTTAAGTGTTATAAAGTCGTCCAATTAAATAATCATCTAAATAAATATGTAAGAAGACACAAATTTTAGATTAAAAGAATTTATCGTTATCCTTATATGATGTGGTGTGTTATAAATTTAGATAAATAATGTTATTGTATATTTTTTTCATTCACAAATAAATTTTTTGAATCGTTGTTGAAAGAAACTGGAAGATGTTAAAAGACACTTAAAATAATTAAAGAAAAAATATGAAAGAGTTTGAAAAAATTAAAAATTAATTTTTCGAATCCAAAAAATATGATTTTTCCTAGTTTAAAACAAATGGCGGATCGGAGCACGTGAAAGGATGGCATGTATGTATGAACAAGGCAACATGATTATTACCATAGTCCACAATTAGAGATTGTTCAATTCACGGGCCAATGCGATTAATGTTTTAATTTGTGGTAATTAGGTTGTCGTCCTTCTTTGTCTTTTTCTCCCCTAACACTTGATACAGCTCTGTTAGGGTCTGTTTGAAAATAGATTTAGCAATTAGCGTTAGCATTTTTTAAAAGCTATCTACGTGCAGCGTTTAGCATTAGTGTTTTCAAAGTAATGTGTATTGTTAAAATTTTATCCAAAATGCTAATGTTAATCTCTAACGATATTCTCTAACAGACCATTAGCCACTTCATTGGGATGTTAGGTATAGGTAAAAGTACAATACCAAAAGCCACTTTCTTTGTTTTTTTCATTCGTCCCAAAAAACACTTCTCATTTCTATTAAAAAGTCATTTTTACCCCTTACTTTTTATACCCTACTTATCACATTATACTTTTTTACTAATAATCTACCCATCAAATCTTACTTTTATTAATCACATCAAATGACTTTTTATAAATTCAATACGAAAATACACTTCTCTTAATTTTCTTAAAAATCAATAACTTCCATTTTTTTAGGAGCGGATGAAGTACTAATTAAAAAGATAAAATAAAATATTTTTGATCAAACATAGCATTCGTAACAAAGAAAATTGTTTAAGAAAAAAACTGAACCCCATCCCCGAGACTATCTTAAAACTCGCAAAACAATTTCCTAAGGGGAGGTAAACGACTAGTGAGATAATTTTAAATTGTTTCAAAAGGAAGAGCCTCATCCCCGAGGGCTCCTTCAGACTTGGTCGGACGATAACTACTAAAAAGAGTTATAAATTCGACTTTCATCGCAGATTGGTGGCCGGTAGAGAGTAGAGCCTCTACTCGATACTTGCTGAAGCACTATGTTTAATATAATTAGCTCTTAGTGTATTTGTCAGGAACCGAAACCAAAATTTCGAGCGATTCGATTTTGGAACATCAGTTCAACGTACGGTCGGTTCGATAGAAATGCTCACTCCCAGTGCTTTCCCCGTGTTGAGAAATGAGGTGAAAACATGGAAATTTTATGGTAAACTAAAATTGCGCCCCGAGTGAAATAAATTATGTGCCAGTGCCAAAGAAAATTCTTGTTAAAAAGTAAAAATAATTAATTGAATAAAATAAAAAAGTTTTAGTTTAAATGTAAAAATAATGATTTAAACAAAACATAAAGGTAAAATATTTCAAATACTCCGTATAATATAATATTTTGTAGTTATATTAGGTTATGAAATATTTTATATGGAATATACTTTTCTACTATATAAATATTTTATTTTACTTATTTGAATACTTGTTTGAAAATAAATTTATTCATTTTTCATCCTCATAAATAGCCTTAAAAAAATTTGAGGGCGCTGTTCCCAATCCCCCCCGCTCCACTCCTTTCTCTTATAACTTTGCCCCGGGTGATATATTTTTCCAGATTTGTCACTGGGTGAAATCTGCGCAGTTAACTAGGACAACGAGTACCAAGGGAGTGAGACCGAGTTCGATATCAAGCAAATGTGTTAGAATGGAACTATATTAAACATACATCTTCTAAAAATATCAAGGGTAAACTATTTTCTTTGTCATTAATATATTACCAAAGTTAATTTATCATTGTTTAACTACTGGCTGAATGTGAAGGAATGGTTGGAGATGTGGGCCATCCCTTTTGAAATGAGTCAAAAGTTCAAATAAGTGTGACAGGTAAAGCAAGGGATTTTCCATGATTGATAGGATAAGCCTATATCCGCCTAGTCTATGGCAAGGAATGCGTGAACGAATCTTCCGTACAAGCTTTCAAAAAAAAAGACTCTTTCCTATTGCCGGCCACCTTTGTATGTAATAAAAAACGCAATTTTAAAATATTTCTAACAAATTTAATTTAGATTTCAGAATTCATATCATATACTCCGTATCTAAGATTTCAAAATTCATTCTTCATATCATATCAATTTTCCAAACATCACCAAACCGGTCCTACAAGTATATAGGTAAGAAAAATCAAATCCCCTTATTCGTCTCATTTTCAATTTCATAAAAAAGGAAGAACCCATCCGTGAGGGTCTCTCAAAATTGGTTAACGATAACATGAGATAAGATAAATTAAATTTTAATTATGGATTGGTCACAAAGAATATATTCGTCACTTGTAACTTGCAGGGTCTCTGTGTTAATATATTTCTCTTTCAGCAAAGTTATTAGAAATCAAATTCAAGTATTACTCCCTGAGCATTCCTTGTTGCATTACGCGCGAGCCAAATATCCAATTTCATTTTTTAATTTCCGAAAATTTGACATAGTTTTGATATCCAATAAAAAGCTCAATGCAATATGAATAATGTGTAATGTGTAAAGATATGTAAATACTCGTAAGTTTTTTTTATTTAGTAGGGGATGATATAAAGTTGTTTAAAGAAAAGTTTTAAAATTGGAATTTCTAAAGTTGTCCAAAGTGAAATGAGATTTGTAGGGAAGGAGAGTGTAATGTGCATGCATGATTAATACAGCGGTAAAAAAAAAGAGTTATGAATGAAAGATTCCTGAAACACACATAAAGCGCCAAGGCACATGCTTTCCTCCTGTTGGGAAATAGGAACGTTTTTTTTATTTTTTTGAATTTGATTTGTGTACAAAAAAAAGTGTGACAGCTCAAGTAGTGCTTTCCACCTGTTGCGAAATGAGGACCATATTTGGGCCCGTGACAATTTTTAAAATCAATTTATACTTCTTCTTTACCATATTTTAAGAAACCGGGTAAAATAATAGGTTTTTTCAATTAATTTAAATTCAATATTAGTATAAAATAAAAAATAAAATTTACATATTTAAAAATTACACGAAAAATTCTTCGAAATAAGAGACGTCAAAAATATTTTATTTTACCAAATAATCAATAAAAACGTACAAATAAACAAAAAGTCATGTGATGGTTGAAAAAGTAAATGTGACAAACATTTTGGGACGGAGAGTGTATACAAATTGGTACATCAATAAAAAGCAGGGCAATTTATCTAAATAGTACTAAAACATAGTAACTTTCCCGACGTAATATCATACTCCGTATATTTTTATTTCTCAATGTAATACGAGCAATCATTATTCACTGATCATTGTTCAAGTAAATATTCACCGGCACTGATACTCTTCAAACACCAAGAAGTGCAATGTAATAATAGAGTGACTATTAGTAGGAAATAATAGTGGCCATCCGAATCCTATCCTCGATACTATCCTCAAATTCAATTTGCTCATTCGCCCCAACCAAACACGCCTTAGGTGATTAGAGGTACATGATGAGTCCTATATAAATAGGGTCACTAACAGAGGGAAGTTAAAGAACATACATACAAACCACATTGCAACCAAAAGAAAACTCAGAATTACTACAAAAATGGCTTCCCTTAGGCTCCAGCTTGCCCTCTTCTTCCTCGCTTCTTCCCGTACGCATGCATACTACATACCCAAAATATATAATTCATTCCTTTTTATTTTGTTTTGTTTTTAAAATTTTAAACTTTAAATTGACATTATTTATTCATTTCCAAATAATATTAATTAATTAATTGTTGCAGTGGCTCTCCGGATGGGAGCGGCGGACTGCAACGGGCAGAGCGTGTGCTCGCCGTTCGAGATGCCGCCGTGCGGAGACGGAAACGGCTGCCGGTGCGTCCCCTGGGGGCTGTTTGTGGGCCAGTGCATCCACCCCACCTCGTTCGCCCTCCCGGAGGTGGCGAAGAAGATCGAGGCCCACCCCAACCTGTGCCTCTCCAACTTGGAGTGCTTCAAGAAGGGGAGCGGCAGCTTCTGCGCCCGCTTCCCCAACCCCCACGTCGAGCACGGCTGGTGCATCGACTCCGCCGCCGCCCTCTCCGCCCTCTTCGACTTCAAGACCACCACCACCACCACGGCGGCGTAATAATTTCCAAGTCACATGCATGGCTGGCGACGCTATCATCAGCTTAATTCTCATTATCATTAGCTGGAATAAATTGGATATTGTTGTATTGTCTGCTTGTAGGGTTTCATGATGCTTTGCTAGGGTTGCTTTGTTGTTCTAAGCTGCCTGTCCTCTTTCTTTCTTTCATCGTCTAATAATAATTATGTTATTTTCCATTTTCCAAAAAAATAAAAATTTTTATTCGGAAATTTTGTAAAATTTGACAATAAAAGCATCTAATATTCACACCATAATAACAGAACTGATTAATTAAATTAAAATAAAATGTCAAATAATATTCATCACATCCAACAAATACTCCCCCCGTCCCAAAAAGATTTACACCTTTTAAAAAATTGCGTCCACAATCTCCTACATATTTTTATTAAAAAACCATTTTTACTCCTTACTTTTTCAAACACTACCTATCACATCATACCTTTTTCCTAATAATCTATACATCACATTCTACTTTTACCCATCACATCAAAGCTATTTTTGGAAAGTCAACACAAAATTATTCCTCCCTTAATTTCAACTTTAGTTAAAATGTGTAAATCGTAATAAATGTTAGTAATAAATGTTCATACTTACATTCATTTCACAAATAAAAATAAAAGTTACAAATTATCAAAAATATAAACTGTTTATATTTTTATAAATAGTTTAGTAAATAGCCTTGCAATAGGGCTTATTTTTGGAAAATATTCAGAAATAAATATTCAACATAGTTAAGTTTAATATAAATGTAAATAAATCAATGAGTAAAAATTAATTATTAATATAAAAATATCATCTAAAAATGGCAAGAAGTAAGTATTCAACATAGTATATTTTAGTATAAATTTTAGTATAAATCGAAATAAATCAAGTGATGAAATATATATTTTATTATAAAAACACACATCTAAAAATGGCAAGAAATAAACATTCAACATAGTATATTCTAGTACATATTTTTAAATGAAAATAAATCAATTGATGAAATAAACTAGAATGAAAAATTAAAAAAATATTTATCTATAGATGGTAAGAATTCAAATAGTCTTGAATAAGGATTGTTTTGTAAGGACAAACAAAATAATATTTAATAATGGGCAATATCTCATCCATTTAAAAATTTAAACTCATTCAAAAGATGTTCAATAAGTAAAAAAAATAAGTTTTACATTTATTATGAGATTGTAAAATAAATGTAATTTTTATCAATATTAGTATTACCTATTCCACTGTGATAGAAATAAAATTTTCATATGCAATCCTTTACTGAACTTTATATTCTATTATATATTAATTTCTATTCTTCAATAATGATCCGAATATAATTTAATACTCCCTCCGTCCCTAAATAAACTTCCCCTTTCGTTTTTTCTTTGTCCCCAAATAAACTTCTCTTTTCCCTTAAAAAACCTCTTTTACCCCTTACTTTTTCATACTCTATCTATCACATCATACCTTTTTACTAATAATCTACATATCACATCTTACTTTTACACATCACATCAAGGGTATTTTTGGAAAGTCAACCCAAAAATATCCCTTCCTTAAATCCTCAAAAAGTCAAAAAGGGAAGTTTATTTAGGAACGGAGGGAGTAATATAAATGGAGCCGTGCAACGCACGAGTGTAATACTAGTGATTTTATTAAACACAAATGCGGTATAAATAGAGTCCACTTCGAATTAGTCTAACATAATAGTGAGCCCATTTAAAACAAGCCCATTAACCTAAAATTTTACCAATTACATCAAGAACAAAATTCAAAGTCAACTACAATTTACCACTACCTTATTTTAAACTTGGTCAGACTAGGAATTTTTTTGGAGAATGGAGATCAGAATACAAAATTTAAGTTCTACCCCTCAAAAAAAAGTTCTATACTCCATGTATATTTATTATACTCCGTACTACGGAGTCAATGAGGCGCGTGATCTTCTTTCGCCTCACCACACCTCTTCCATTGTATGCAAACATGACGTGACTCACCGTTGCCCTTTTGCCCGTGATGGCCATCACTGCGGGCACGACTCTGGGAAAGGCTCCCCCTCCTCTTTTCAACCATAACACATACTCCGTATTTTGCTACTCACACCCTCTCGCTTACGGTGGAGCGCGTGCGGTCACCCCATCAAGTCTTTCCTAAGACTGTGGGTCTATGGTTACACATGGTCTTACTTACCGAGTACGTACTAATGATCAAGTGAGGCATTAATATTTACTCCATCCCTAAAAAAATTAATTATCATACTCCATCCTTTTGGAAAAACTCTTCCCATTTTGATTTGGGGCAAAAATAAGGGAGTGTTAAATTATACGGAGTAGTTGATTTCCAATTTTGCCCCTGATGTGATGGGTAAAAGTAAGATGTGATGGATAGATTATTAGAGAAAAAGTATGATGTGATAGGTAGGGTATGGAAAAGTAAGGGTAAAAGTGGTTTTTTAATAGAAAATGGAAGTGTTTTGTTGGAAGTGGAAACAATGAAAGAGGAAGTGTTTTTGAGAACGGAGGGAGTATAAAATTAGTATATATCACTAGACTTATTTTATGACATAGTTTATTAACATTATTATTTTCTAATAAGAATATTTATATTTATATATAAATGGAGGTACTATTAGTTAAAATGTTTAGACGGAATAACTTTCTTTATTACCGTAGTAAATATGAAAAGGGTACTACTAATTTTGAAAAATAAAAACAAGTTAGTAGATGTTGGGGTCACACATACCCTCACATTAACTGTACAGCCTATACAAAAATGTGATATTGTTCATTTCTGGATTAAGTTCTTAGGAATTTGTTTTAGTCACTTAGACAACTTTATTGAAATGGAGAGAAAACAAACTTAAAATTTATCTCAAAGGTGTACTGCATAAAATTATAATTTCACGTGAAAAAGTGCCATAGTTCACGGGCCACTATGAACAGTCCATAATACGAATATGGTTATCCATCTCCTTGCTCTTTTTCTTTGTGTTTTGGATTAAGCTATGTGGTATCCCAACATTTATACCTCAATTTGTATCCCGCAGGTTTATACCAACATTTTGTGTTGGTGTAATACTAATTTTTGTTAACGCACCAACACTTTGTGTCCGTGTAAATTTTTTGTAACGCAACAACACTTCTGTCAATGTAAACTATCAAAATGTTTGTGCATAACTGTGATATACAAGTGGGATACATTTTTTGGTACAAGTGTAGCATGGTCCTTGTGTTTTCATTTTGGTAAAAAGGGCAATAGAGAGAACGTGTTAGGTATATGGAAAAGGACAAAAAGGCCGCGGGAGTCATAATTATTCATCTAATGGAAATAGTAATTTGTACTTCTTTCTTAAAATACTCTTACTTCCATTTTTCTTTTCCCAAAAATACTCTTACTACGTCCCTTCGTGGGCAGGGAATCTGATGCCGAGGTACTGCCCTTGCCGGATGATCTGGTCGACGGTCGCGCCCCTTCCTAGCCCGTCCAGGTGCATGCTTCTCGGTGGGTGCACCTACGGCATGGCATTCGGGAGGAACAATACTTGATCAGTTGGAGCGAAGGTACCCTCGATGATGCGACATGGGAACCAGCAGCAGTGATCCGTGAACATTATCCACATTTACACCTTGAGGACAAGGTAGTTTCCGAAGAAAGGGGGAATGATACGGAGGCAACAAGGAGGACGGGTACGCGTACGAGGCATGCCCCGGCATGGCAAAAGGATTTCGAGATGCATTAATAATCTTTTACTCCGTATTATCTATTGTAATTTAGATTTTCCTAGGTGAGCGAATTATAAGCTCCTTCGAGGGTTTCTTTACGGTTCTTTACCTTGTCGCTTTTCCTTGAACCGTCAGGATAGAAAACGGTATTGGGGTTCCTCTATAAACGGTATGACCGGTTGCTGGTTGAACAAAAAAATTGCAAAAATGAAGTAATTAATTTTTGAAAAATAAAAGCGAAAGGAAAAAAATATTGTAAAAAACATCACCCCTTCAGATCGGACTTGGTGATGAACCGTGGGCGCTCGGCGTACGGCACAACGCTCTCTTCTATGTGAGGAACCGCCGCTTCTTCTCCTCGCCCGTCGCCTCCGCCCTCAACCATCTCCTCACCCTCACCTTGCTTTTTGAAAAAGGATTGCGGGGTAGCCGCCGGCGAAGGAGATTCTGACGACCCTCTAGACAGCGAACAGCGGAAGCTACCCTACCCCGGCCACGGATACTCCCCCGAAAAGAAGTGTTTCTTGAAGAAGACATTGTTAGGAAGGGAGAAGAGATGGATCTGAGACGACTGAGGAGGGGCTCGGGTAAGGGCGGAGGAGAATAGCCACGGCGTTGGAGGAGAATGGGGAAAGGTTGGGGAGTTTGTGAAAAAATGAGACTGATCGAATGAAAGAGTTTTAATATTCTTTAACTTAGGCACGGATCTTGGCACGAGCTCCGCCGTGCCTATAGCGCACCCTGACACACTTTAATAAGACGCGCTATAGGCACGGATATATCCGTGCCTACGCCGGTAACTTATGCGCGTCATAATTAATGCGGGCAATGGCAGGATTATAGGCATGGATATATCCGTGACTATGTTCGTAACTTATGCGCGTCATAATTAATGCAGGCAACGGTAGGGTATAGGCACGGTAATATCCGTGCCTACGTAAAGCTCGTCAATGGCTTTGTCAGAGAAGGTTCTAGTATCGACCGTAGGCACGGACTATTCCGTGCCTATGTTTTGGACTTAACGCCGTCGAGTGAAGCCGGTGACGTACGGTTTTAGAATTACGGTGTTGGCATGGACGTAGGCACGGAAAAGCCAGAGCAAACGCCCTTCACGTATTAAATAGGGACGCGTGGCGTTAATTTTTTTTCCTCGGTGAAGGCACGGAACGTCCGTGCCTATATTTCCAATGCCGTTTGAGTGCCTTGCGGTGCTCAATATAGTATATTGGCGAAACACGGAGGGGGGTTGGAGTGGAAGGGTCAAGCTGGGGTTATGAGCTAGGATCCACACTTTGGGGTAGTCGTAGGACCCTTAAATTGTCTGGTGGCATATTATGCACCCATAATAGGGGTCAAAAGAACCAAGCTCGATCATAATCTTACTAAGCAACATTATTTAGAACAAGATTAATTTGGTGTAAAAAGCTCAGGGAAGAAGACATTATTATTACTTTATTCTTCTCCCGGATTTGGATATGATGTTTGAGTGTGGTAGTGACAAGCCCGTTATACATACATAAACGTGCCCACGACATAACCAAAAAAGGTTTTGCTCCTCCACCTACTGTAGTGATCATGAATGAATGGAGCAATGACATTGTCTTTCCTGATTGGTCCTTCAGTTCTGGGCTTGGTAAATGCATACTACCATCACCCTTCCTAAAGCTATAATTGATATTTGTGTGGTATCAAAGCTTGTTAAGTTCAAATGAGCAATTTTGACCTATTTTTTTAAATATGTTTTTTATTTCTATATCAATCTTTAAATATAATAAATTTTAGAAACTTAAAATTTTTGCTTTGGTTTGCGTTATGTAGCATTCTTTCTAAGATGGAGTGAGTTTTGTCTTCATTAATTAGATTTTATAACTTAAGGCTCAAATTAGTATTGTATTTTTCATATAATAACTAATCAATTATTTAATTTTTTTTTATCAATTTTCGTATGCTCAAAATTTCCCTCATTTCTTTTCACTTTCCCTGCTTAATCTTATCAATTTTTTTACGCCACCATTCAACTCATTTCTCAATTTCCATTCACTTTCAATTCTTAGACCTAATTTTTTTCAATTGATGCTTCCCTTGTTTTTCAAATATTTTATTTATTTTAATTTTGTTAATAGCAAAATAGTTAGCTCACCTTATTCATCCAAAATTTTTATATGTATAACTTATCTTCAATTTCTAAATATATTAAATTTAAGGCATGCAATTTTCTACTTTTTTTCAAAATGATAATCCATTTTAGGAGAGAATGAGCAAGTAATGTATTAGTTCAAATGGTAAAATAAAAGTGAAAATTTTAAAATATAATATGCTTATTGAAAGTCAAACACAGTTCCGAATTAATCGGTTTTAGTTCTAATCAGGTTCGGATATTATCAGTTTAGAATCTAATCAGTTTCGGGTTTTATTGGTTTCGGGTTTAATCAATTCTGATATTATCGGTTTCGGATCAAATCGGTTTTGGATTGAAATCGGATATGAATTATTTTGTTCGGTTTCGGTTCGATTCGGATCATTTTGGGTTTTCGGTTATAGGTCAGATCTTCATTTTTCAAATCATTTCGATTTAGGTTTCGGATATTTTGATTTGGGTAATTGGTTCCGGTTCTGTCTTGCCAGGTCTAGTCTGATGTTGGCTTTGGTAGTTGCTTCCTCTTCCTCTCTCACGACCTCTGCCCTGACCACCTTTGTTTCTTAATGAAGAATGGTGATTTATAGAGGCCTTCAAAGCTTGCTCACTTTCATTATCTTTTGAAATTAGCTTCTTTTCATGATCTATCCTAGGGAGCTCTCCAAATCATCAAGTGACATTTCATTAGTGTCATTCGCCTCTTCAATCAATTATTCAACAATATTCCTTTACCAATATTTCAATACTTAACTTAATACAGTCAAAAATATCTAGTCTTGTCATTTTTTGTTTTATAATTTTTTATGCAAGTTTATAAGTATACGCTTGTATAAGCTTTACTTTTTAATTTCATACTCCCTCCATCCCAATTTTTATTACTTTTTTTATTCTCTCACATTCTCAATAATCTTTGTTTATTTGTATGTTTTTATTGATTAATTGATAAAATAAAATATTTTTTTCACCTCTTATTTTGCAGAAATTTTGACGTAGTTTTTTAATATGTAATTTTTATTTTTATTAATATACCTAGGGGTGAGCAAGTACCGAACCGATACTGAAATTTCCCGAAAAAACCGAGAATACCGAACCGAAAAAGTACCGAAAAGAAACCGAACCATACCGAACCGAATGGTCGGTACGGTATTCGGGAACGATACGAGGTGACCTCCCATACCGAAAATCCCGTACCGAACATATATATATCAACATATTATAAAAAATAATACCCCGGAGTAATATTTTTATATTCCTTCACTAAATAATAAAAATTGGTTTAAGTTCTATGATGTGTAAATTATACTTTTATTTGAGTTTTAATTTTTATGTATGAACATAAAAGTATTCACAAAGATTCGAAATACTCCTTTGTTGTCATTCATATTTTTTTTTATTTAAATTCACTTTTAATTTTCAAAAATAAAGGGGTATTGTTAAATTTTAACGTGTAAACTAGGTATATATATTTATCCCGATTTGTACCGAAACTGATACCGAACCATACCGAACCGATACTTCGGGATCGGGATTGGTACAGAGTAAAATCCCATACCGAACCGAAATATTTGGTACGGAATCGGTACGAGCTAAATACCGTACCATGCTCACTCCTAAATATACCGATTTTTAAATAAAATAAATTCAAAAGTCATTTAATCGTACCTCGTAATTCTCAAATTCTAATTAAAATTGAGATGGATGGAGTATTAACTTGCAAATACCATGGCAACTCTATCAAAAACTTGTTTTAGAAATGGAAGGCGTGTGACATGATATGGGTAACTCACAAAAAGATTATGAAACGGAGTAGGTGGGACCAGTGGAAATACTTGCCTTAGGATATACGGTGTGTGCTCGGGAAAGCTTTGGTGTCTGGGGTTCCCGAACGCCGGCATCGAGGGGATATGTTTTTTTCTCCATCTTATTCTTCTTAGCTTCCTTTTTTTCTATCTTAGTTATAAAAAAAAAATCATTACCTTCTTCCTTTTTTTATTTTAGTTATAAAAAAAACATTACCTTTTACTCCGTATATATTCTATCACAAAAAATAATTTTGAAAAAAAATTATTTTATTACTTTAGAAATACTCTCTTCATTCCACAAAATCCTTCCTCTTTCGTTTTTTTTGAATTCCTTAAAACACTTCCACTTTCTATTAAAAAATCACTTTTACCCTTACTTTTTCATATCCTACTTATCACATCATACTTTTTCACTAATAACCAAATTATCACATCTTACTTTTACCCATCACATCAGAGGCAAAATTGGAAAGTCAACTAAAATTACACTGTCCTTATTTTTCCCAAAATAAATACTGGAAGGGTTTAAAGGAACGGAGGGAGTATTATTTTAACATCATATTTTTTAAAACTTAATGTTTTTATAACTTTTCAATACATTTATTTATAAAATTAAATTATTTTATTAAATCTTTGTTTAAAATACATACAGTACTTCTTTTTCAAAACATCTTATTAATTTTTCATTTTTAGTTTTATTATGCATGTTTTGTACTCCGTAATATTTTAATCTTTAATTTTAATATACACATTTTAAATTTCCAAATATTTAAAAATTTATAAGTGGTTTAATTTATATATAGTTTAAAAGTTTTAAAAATTTATAAATATTCACATTTTTTAAATATAAATTTTAAATTATTTTTTAATGATTTAAAATAAGGAAATTTACTTAAATAGTACTAAAACATGGTAACTATTCCAATGTGATACTATATGTTTTTATTTTCTAATGTAGTACCACTGTTCAATATCCACTGGTCATTATTTTTTTAGTTTTTGGTTTGTCCAAATAACAGAACATCCAATTCTAACGAAAAATGGACAGAATGTACTATCGAAGTATATTACCATTAATGTTAAGCACTCTGAAATATATATTTTGAATAATACCCAGAGTATGATATTTGTGAATTCTTATTTAAAAAATCAAGAGCACTCAAGACTAATTTTCAAAAAAAATAATTAATATTATCCTATCGAATATAGGAAATGGAGTGTGCACTCTAATACTCCCTCCGTCCTATGAAACATGAGATATTTTGCTTTTTGAAGAGATTTAAGGGAGTGTATTTTGGTATTAAATTTTCAAAAATGTCCTTTGATGTGATGGGTAAAAGTGGGATTTGATGAGTAGATTATTAGTAAAAAGGTATGATGTGATAGGTAGGGTATGAAAAAGTAAGGGGTAAAAGTGACTTTTTAATAGAAATGAGAAGTGTTTTATGGGACGAATGAAAAAAGAAAGGAGAAAGGTTTTATGGGACGGAGAGAGTATTTTATATTGACACTCCAATGTACACTTTTCACTCCCTCACATGAACATGCAATGTATAGAGATAGTAAAAAAAATACTCCCTCCATTCTCAAAAACACTTCCTCTTTCATTTTTTCCACTTCCAACAAAACACTTCCCTTTTCTATTAAAAAACCACTTTTACCCTTACTTTTTCATACCCTACCTATCACATCATACTTTTTCTCTAATAATTTATCCATCACATCTTACTTTTACCCATCACATCAGGGGCAAAATTGGAAATCAACTATAATTTAAAACTTCCTTATTTTTGCCCCAAATCCAAATGGGAAGTGTTTTTCCAAACGGAGGGAGTAGAATTTAAATATCATTCATTACTCATTTGCACCAACCAAACAACCTTTCAAGTCATTAAAAGTGCATGAGTCCTATATATAAATATAGGTACATTCATATAGATGAAATTAAATGAATGAAACACATCTCAATTATTAACTAAGAAAAGTCGTGATATATAACAACAAACAAACAACAATGGCTTCCATTATGCAGCTTGCTCTCCTCTTCCTCGTTTCTTCTTCCCGTATGAACCCTATTTCATTTCATTCTTTTTTTTTGTTTTCAATTTTACTTTGTTTCATTTACAAGATTAATTACTCGTAATCATTAGAACTAGTAATTCACAGTTAATTATTAATATGTCGATCAATAATTCACTACATACATATATACCATTGCATGCAGTGATGTTCGGGATGGGTGCGGCGGAGTGCAACGGGCACAACGTGTGTTCGCCGTTCGAGATGCCGCCGTGCGGCGACGGGAGCGGCTGCCGGTGCATCCCCTGGGGGCTGGTCGCCGGCCAGTGCATTCACCCCACTTCGTTGGCCCTCCCGGAGGTGGCGAAGAAGATGGAGGCCCACCCCAACCTGTGCCTGTCCGACGCGGAGTGCCTCAAGAAGGGGAGCGGCAACTTCTGCGCCCGCTTCCCCAACCCCCACGTCGAGCACGGCTGGTGCATCGACTCCGCCGCCGCTCTCTCTCCTTTCTTCAACCTCAATACCACGGCGGCATAATTATTGTCTGTGCTTGGCTCTGATGGCTACGCACTACCTCTTCTAAACTTAGCTGGAATAAATGTGTGAGAGAGTGTGTGTGTGCGCGCGCGCATTTGCTTGCTAAATAAATGTCTTCTTTAATTCGTGAATAAATGTTTTCTTTGTTGGGCATTGGGTGTATTTGCTTGCTAAATAAATGTCTTATAGTGCATTAGCAAACACAAGTGATCACGACATTCGATTGTGACTTGGCTCACAAAGCTTCCGTCACGAGACGATTCGTGCACACATGGCCAACAATCACCCCCCTCAGCAATTACTCTCGCTGGAAATTGAACTCATGACCTTGGCTCCGATACCATTTATAGGACCTCAGACGCTATTAACTATTCTCAAACCAATTGGTGTTAAAAAAAGCACACATCATAGCCTTATAGCGCATTCAGCAAACACAAGCGACCACGACATTCGATTGTGACTTGGCTCACAAAATCTCCGCCACGCGACAATTGATGCACACATGACCAACAGATTACAGAATTGGAACCACCGGTTCTCAAACCGAAATCGGTGGCGGTTCCATCGGCAGTTCATGAATTGGCCGGGAATGAAAAATGGGAGAAAATTGATCGAAGAATAGAAGAGAGAAATGGTAAGGAGAAAAGTAGGTATTTTTTCTTCAAATAGGAGCATTGGCATAATGCCTTGCCATAATTTTATATTGTCTTTGAGCATTCCACTGTTTTTTGTCATTATTTATAAAAATTATATGTCCTACTTTAACATAAAAATATATTTAAAATGGCAAAAAAAACTAAACTAAAAGCAAAATATAAAATAAGAGCTTTGTGTTTTTATTTTTAAATAGAAATTACTATGCCAATAATATCAGCATATGATACCCTTAAAAATATTGTATAATATCATTACAATGTTACAGAACAAATTTGAATTTTGAGATAAAAATATCACTTTTATTTTGAAGATAAGAAGTACTACCTCGTACTACGTATGTTTTAATTCTATTTTGTGTGATTTCTTATTAAAACTCTTATTTTGAAATATGAAGCATGTGTGACACTCTCTCTCCAAAAAATTACGATCGTGTCTATTGCTCGCCGCCTCATATCCCTCCCTCCCTCCCTCTCAATAAAAATTTTGTGCGTGATCGAAAAACTAAAAAAATACATCTGTCTTGTTTCTTCGAATGGAAAATGGAAAGCAACCGTGAATTAGAGAAAACATCCCCTAAGAGTGTTTACTACGGGGGAAGAGGGGGTCCATTGCACGGCTGCACGTCTTGTGGGAGACGCCAGGGAAAAAAATAAATAAAAAACATGACTAGAGTTTGACCATGTAAATAATAAACATTAAATCCGGACAGATGGATATAACAAACAAAAACGAAGAAGAGAGAATAAGAAGACGTGAGAGTGGGGCAACAGCCAGAGCCCCTGGGCATACCCGCAAAGCACATCAAAGAACTCAGAACATTAAGATTTATTAAAATCATCAAAAATCTAAAAAAAAAGAAGACAGAGATTCTGAATCAATATTTGGAACAGGATACCATTTCAGAGCTGGAGAAGGTTTCTTCTAAGCAAACAAATGAGGGCTTAAAATGTGAAGGATTCTCGACCAAATCAGGCAGTGGTTGTTCCTAGCTCCAACAGATTCAGATTCTTGAAGTTGAGAAACTAAGGAAGTTTCATGTCCTCTGAGATGACAAACTTGTCGGTTGCGCCAAAGATCTCTGCCAGTTGCCAAATTGCTGATTGACATGTGGAACTTAAGGGACTAACACTCTCTGGGAGGACAGGGATGCATTCCGGGACAAACTCCGTCTTGTTGAAACTAGAAGCGTATAGAGACAGCGCTGCCCGGCAGAATATAAATCTGTCATTTGCAAGAGAAGAAGAAAAAGAGTCACATTTCTTGCTCTGAGTTGGGTCCATCCCAAAAAGTACTCGACGTTGCAGTTTCTGATGAAGTATTTTCAATTCAGTATATTTCAATAATGGTGTAAAATTCTTAAAAAAAATGAAACTTATAGTTTAAAAAACTACATTAAAAGTTTTACAGAAACAAGAGGTGACTACCATGTTATGTTAACAAATGATCAATGAAAAATGCAATAATAGAAGATCTAGCTTGACCCTGTAGATAGTAACCGTAGAAATTGTTTCGGGATGAAGGAGGGTACTATTGTCCTAAAAAGGTCTTGGTCTTGTAGTACTAAAAGATATAAATTTTGGTCTTTGCGCCCGATGTTATGATTTTGTATTCAATTTGGGACACAAAGTTAAATATTAAAGTAACTCATGTGGTGTAAAGTTTAACAAATGAGATGCAATGTTTAATAATAAAAAATCTGCTATGGGATGCTCTAGGATACATATTCAGATAAAATAAAACATGAGGCGCAAAGTTAAAATATTGAGGTAAAACACTCGATGAAAAGACCAATTTCCCAAACAATGCAGAACGGAGACTTTTCCAGGATGGAAGTACGAAATGGACTCAAATGCCCTCAAGATTCAATCATATGGTCTAATATAGAAATTTTACATTTTTCAACTTCATTATGGAGCTTAGCATATCTTCACTTATTCAGGCTCACCTAATGCCCAATGGAGAGCATCAAGTGGTAATCTATCTATAAGAAAATTTATATAAAAAGGTTGCTTTCATAAGATCCAATATGAATATTGGGTTTGTCTCATCTAATCCCACAGACTTCATTTTGCAACACTTAATCCCCCTCCCCACTTATCACCCACAGTTTTATTGTTTCTGATGGGTTCTTGATCTATAGCAGGCACAAGAATCGCAAGGTCCGTGGAGATTAGGGATATCTTACTTGGAGTAGGATAGGAGTTTTTTTCCTAACTAGGATAGGTGCTTTCTATTTATAATAGTATTATTAAATGAGTATCATAGTTAGGCTAGAATGAGAGCTAAAGGGCAAAGAGAAACTCTATAAACACCTACACCCTTTTGTTATTGGATGTGATCATCAATAAGAACAGTTTAGCTTTCAGCTTTAAAACATGCCTGAGCACTGAGCACATACCCAATACCAAGAGAACTCATCAATTGGTATGGGAGCAGGCGAGATGAACATCAGATCCGTTTCAATGGCAACCCACAGAGCGAATTGAGTTGTGGGAGAACAGTCGGGGCATTCAAGTTTCAATTGGATATGTAAGCTGCTCGGGTTGGGATATGAAATTGTGTACAAACCTGGGAAAACCAACCGCAGAGCTGATGCTTTGACATGGCAAGAAGGAATCAACCAAGAGGCAATTCTGACTCAAGCTGAGGTGTGGGCATTACACAACCGGTGTGGACAATGTGGAAGGATTTAGCGCAAACTACAGCCAAGGATACAAACCTCTCAAAAATCGTGAATACAGTACAAAGGCTAGAAACGATGGAGAACATCAGGTGACACCGTGACAGGACGTTGTATTCTGCATGATGGGAAGGTTATGGTACAAGTAGAGGAGAAAATTTGCGACCAATTGTTGTCAGAATTTCATAAATCTCCTTCAGCTGGACACTGGCATCCTTCAGACGTATAAGAGCACCCCCAACCATGCTTGCTATATCGGCTTGCTATTTTTATATTTTAGCAAGTGAAAAGTGATATAGCAAGAAACTTTTTGTTCCATTCTCCAACCATGGCTTGCTAATCCATGCTACAACCCTTGGTTTGCTATAAATTGGAGAGCTTGTTATATCTAGAAAGCCAAATGCATTTTTTGGAAAGCTTGCTAAAATATGCAACACCTATTGGAGAAGAGAAAAAGGGGTTGCCTTGATGCCGTTGAGATGCTTGAAGAGACTGTCTTAAAAATTTTTGTATTTGCACAGGTATGTGCATCGCTATGAACATGCTAAGGGAGCAGTACCTGAGTCTCCACCTTGAGGGCACACCCAATACCAAGAGAATGCATCAGTTTTAATCGCTCAATCTCATCCATCACCTTATCCACAACTCACCCCACCAATTCCTTTTTAACAAGCATTTTGTTTACCCAGATATTATCTAGCTTCTTTGGAGCAAAATCAGGACCTGAAATCATACTCTAAATCTAAACTTGTATTAAGGTACTTATGAATTTCATTCCTCCCCACATTCAAATTGATTGAGGGCATAAAGTTAGGTGTAATTTCCCATTTCCACTGCACTCCCCCTTTTAAAATTAACTCTTCAAAAATAGTTAAGGGAATGAACAGCAATGTACCTTAAAATGAGTCGCCTCAAAAAGGGATCACCCAAAATTTGAGCCCATACAGGGTTAAGATTGTCTGACTCTGCCAATAACTGTCCCCACTGATTTAATGATGATGAAAGCAATTTCTCAGCCTTGTTGAACAAATCCTGAAACAACTTGTTGCTTTATATAATTGCCCATCAAAAGTAACAACATATCAAACAAGATCGCGCGTACAGTACATTTGTTTAGTACCATTTCAATATCAGAGCCACTAAAACCGAGCATGAGAATGTAGGCCTGTAGAGGGGCTGTGAGGAAAATGGTGAAGGGGCTTTGATTTGGCAGACGAGAGGAGTCCATAGCATGTAGCGGGATAGAAGTTGTTGGAGATAGAAGCATGGCAGCTGACTCCCCTTTTTCTGTACCACTTAAAGCCTGTTCATGTTGCATTCCTTATTTATGATTAGCAACAAAACCATGCATGACTTTGCTAGAAAGGTGATGTTTGGAAGTCAGAAACTGGTGGGGTCTGGGGAGAAGAACAAAAAATACCAAGGAAGATGATTTTTCTTGTAATGTGTGGTTTTACATTTGAGCACGCAAAAGAAAAGAGACTTGATTAATTTTAGTATAAAAATTAGAGTACACATATTGAGATTTCTTTGTTTTATAATCCTTTTATCCCAAAAAATTGCACTCGTTCACTTTATATGCAGCACTTTACATTGAAACCATGTAGTTGAAATTTATTTATAAATGAAAGATTCAAAGAATTAATGTTAACAACACAACGCTTGATAAAAGAAAATACTAAGAAAAGAGGCACATATGGAATGAATACACACAAAAAAGTAACACGAGAAGCTCAAACAGATGAGAAACAAATTCCAGATGAGACTAGAAAGTATTTCTAGACTTAGTGAATAAAGACCAGGTAAATAGTAAAATAGTGCACGTCAACAAAAAAAATCATTATATCTACTTAATCTAAATCTATGTAGATGAAGCGTACCAAACTAAAACTAGCACGTAATCTACAAGATGCAAATTGGTTCGCGCCAGTTTGCTTCAATAGTCTCACGAAGATTGTGACATGGAGGCCATCTGGTATAGAGCATAAAACACTGCCCCATGTTTTTTTTTGCATGAATTTACTCTGTTAACTAATTTTAAAGAATTAATTGGCACTATGAATGAAGTGCCAATGTAGGAACTTCCTATAGAGCTCCACCCCTGACTATAAGAAGTGCCCGTTGATCAATTGGGACGAGGTCTGTTTACCAAAACAGGAGGGTGGCTTGGGCTTGAAGAATTTAGTGAGATGGAATCAGGCATGAATAATGAAACACATGTGGGACGTGGCTAAGAAGAAGGACTCATTATGGGTAAAATGGGTTCATGGCAAATATCTTAAACATTGCACCATATGGGATTACACAATCAAACCGGATGACTGTTATTATTGGAAGAAGCTAGTACAAAATGGTAAGCTTTTCAGAGGCATGAACATAATGAATGACTACAAGATACATGAAGGGTATAAATGGATTAGTGGTACCCATGGCAAGGTGGACTGGGCTGCATTAGTCTGGAACAAATGGGCAATACCAAAGCATTCCTTTATTGCTTGGCTGATATGGAGAGGGAGAATCCTGACCAAAGACAGACTGAGTAGGTTTATCAACCTGGATATTACCTGCCTGATGTGTGGATTGGAAGTGCAGACAAGTGATCATCTTTTCTGTGCTTGCCCCTTTGCTAAAACTGTTTTTGGAGAACTCTCAAAGTGGATTCATTATGATTTAGCTGCAGCCCAGTCCATTACTGATCTGGGTGGGAAAATCAGACTGGGCAAGAGTAGGAAAGATCGCTGGCTTATAGCAATGTGTATCACAGCAGGTTGTTACTTTGTGTAGAAAGCTAGGAACAATCAGCTTCATTGTGGCAGCCAGGTTTCAAAGGATCACTATATTCAAAATCTCAGAACCATTATAAAATTGAGAATCGGAGATAGAGTGGCTCTCTAGATAGCTGGGTGTCTCCATTCATTTTACATTGTTGTTCTCTTTCAGTTTGTATTGGGGCCTCCCTGTTTGTTAGACTTCTGGTTTTGGTGGATAATAAAATGTGCTTGGTTCAAAAAAAAAATCGGCACTATAAATTTTATGCCACCAACCCCCACAAGGGATTAAGGTGGTAATGACGATTTAAAACTTCAAACAAATAGTTCTAGTCATTCCAAAGATGACAGGCATTTATTGAGCACGTCAAACATGTCATTTATCACACCCAATATATCTCATCATGGTCATATGTTTAATTGCAAACTCGTGATACACACACAGTCACACGCACGCACACACTCTTTCGTCCCGACATAAACTTCATGGTTTGATTTCAAATAGTTTAAGAAAAGTGTTAGAAAAGTAAAAGGTGTATGGTTGGAGTTTGTTGAGAGGTGAGAGAAAAAAAGTGAGCCACATATTACATTCTATAATAGGAAAAAGATGAAATGTGAAGTTCATTTTGACGAATGGAAATGGAAAGTGTGAAATTTATTTGGGGACAGAGGGAGTATATATTAAAGATAGGGCCTTGCCTTGAAATCTCCACTAATGTCGCTGTCAATGACAAGGAAAAGTGGCTTTCTTGTAAAGGGCAGAAGGTCACAGGGGAAAATGTCATTCAAACCTACGTAAGCCAAATAAATAAATAAATATTTCAGTATACTGACATCACTGAACAATATATGAAAAAGAATTGAAGAATAAGGTTTTCAAAGATTCTTCGAAAGATATGCTGAATTTGCATCCCACGTATAATATATTTCAAAAAACATAGTTCTGGCTTTAAAAGTGGGTGCTAACTTCAGAATACATGGTTTATATATAGTGATCAACTAGGCAAACTGAAGAGAACAATGTTTTGATAGAACACAAAATACTAGAGAAAAATGTTAAATCTAGTATCTTTTAATTATATTAACTAGTGAACATTTTAACTCTTTATTAATGGATACATTTCTCTGGGGTTTTTAATTAACATATTGAGGAATAATTTTGCAACTATTTTACATTTAACAGATGCACTTACGGTATTACTGGTTTATATATAGTGATCAACTAGGCAAACTGAAGAGAACAATGTTTTGATAGAACACAAAATATTAGAGAAAAATGCTAAATCTAGTACTCCGTATCTTTTAATTATATTAACTAGTGAACATTTTAACTCTTTATTAATGGATACATTTCTCCGGGGGTTTTAATTAACATATTGAGGAATAATTTTGCAACTATTTTACATTTAACAGATGCACTTACGGTATTACTACCTCGAGACCCAATATTTAATCCACGGATGCCACAACTTAAGGGATCCTTTTTGGCAGGAGCAGAATTTGCATTATCGAATTCAGGCTTGAAGGGAGATGTGGAGGCAGCTTCAGAGTCATTGAAGTGAGGAGACTGGAATCCTCTGAAAGTGCTCTCTGAAGTATCCCCAGAAGCTCCACCATGAGATGAAGATAAAATAGGGGTTTGACAGCTTCCTGATGCATCAAGAATCTTAATATGAGTGGCATTTAATCAACCTCAAATTTCAATATAGGTAACCTATAGACATCAGAAAGATATCAATGTGAACTCTTGCTACCTGAAGCTGACAGATATATGAAGAGCACACCATCTGGAGGAAGCTCATCACAGATTGTTGCCAAAACCTACCCACAAATGTAACTTTTAATGCTAAAGCAACAACTTTTTAAATTGTCCCAAGCACATCACAGATTGTAATTTTTAAGCTAAAACATAACAATTTTTTGAATAAAATTATGCATACTAAAGTGAAATTTGATTGAAACTTAGTGGAGTTAACAAACCCACAAATAACTAAAGAATACCTAAAGTTATGAAATCATATCAGCATGGGTAAACTTGTGTAAAAACTTTTGTGTGCAGAACTATAGATGCCAATTTTCTGCCTTGAAAATATGTGCAGATATTACCAAGAAAATGCTCCAAGAGCTTAAGTTCAACACAAGAAAACTCCCAAAAAGTAATCTTCCCAAACTTAAGGAAAAATTTCTTCAGTCACCATGCTAGGAATCTAGCTATAGAAACAAGCTAACTACTTTGAGGAAGACTATTGAGCAGTGAATACTCACTGCTATAAAACTTGTAATAGTTGGACGGTATAAAATGGCTTTCCGAGGATTGAGAGGCAATGTAGGGTCAGCTAGATCTTGCGAATAGTTAACACACCTAGGTCCAGGATTTCCACTCTGCCCAGTGATGGAGCCAGCTCCACTTGTCAGATAAAATGAGCCACTAGGTTCCCACTCAAGACATTGTAGCATTCTGAAAGTGTCAAGAGTCAATTCTGAGAATTTGACCTGGGCATCAAATGAAAACATATATGGAATCATTACCGTCCATTGAACTAAGGATGCAACAAGTAAAAGCACCCATTTACACAGCCAAAAGAGCATAAAAAAGATACTGATAGCTCTAGAAGTAAGAAGAGAAGTTTATTCCAAGGTACTAACCTCAAGAGGATGATAACTGCACAATAGTGCATCTCTTAACCTTAGCTTTCTTTTGGTTTGAACAACATGTGGCAGACAATCTGAATGAAGGTCCAATACAATGCTATACCTCAAAGGTCTGATGTTGAAAAAAGCTGTGTCAGCTTTTAGAAATTTAGCTATTTCCTGAATGACCACCTTCCATTCTTTAAAATCAGTTTCCTGTAAATATGAGAGTTTAAAAGTCATTAATCACGACTGAGAATGTCTCACTTTGTTATTCAGCAAATGCTAGTGAGGCCAATATATATATATATATATATATATATATATATATATATATATATATATATATATATATATATATATATATATATATATATATATATATATATATATATATATATATATATATATATATATATATATATATATATATAATCTGTATGGTTAACATTTCGAAACAAGCCAAACTTTATTAAGAAATAAATACTCGTCACAGCAAGAATAAACCCAAGCAAAACAAACCAAATCAAGCATGCCCAGTATATCTCACTTGGAAGTAAGGTATAGGGAGGATAAGAAGTACTGTCAGTCTCTCACGCTACCTCTAGGATTGGAGAGGTTTTTGTGAACCCAGCAAGCAGTAAAAGGTAGTGTGAGCAGTGTAAAGGTACCAAAGCAAGCTCAAAATCCAGGAAAATGTAGAATAACTAATAACATGAAGGAGCAAAAAGCATGACAGCAGCAAAGCAGAAAAGGACAAGAAGAAAAAAAGGCAATCAATGGAAGCAAGAAAACAAGGTACTAGCTAAAGCTACCCAACTACACCAAGCTACATAGAGGGTCATGATCAGAGCCTAGCCCCTAACATCACTTGCTCATAACTCTACCAGGATTCAGCAATTCCAATATGGTGCCTCCAAGAACTCCTATCAGAGGACAGATGTATGTCCTTGTCAAGGTTTAAGGCTACGCAGTCCAATATCAGATGATCATCCCGCATCGTCTCAACAGAAATGTTCTTCACTCTCTTAACTAGTGTCATCACATCATTGCGGTGGAAGTGGCCAAACCAATGCAGTCTTCCCCCTCTTACTTTATCAGTAATAGACTTGACTCCTTACTCTGTGTTGAAAACTCCATTCAGTTTTATGTCCAACATGGTACAACCACATGAAGCATATACCATGGGATGCTCTCCTAGATCCCTATGGAAATCACATCCGAAATTCATCACTAAGAATGGAACCATTGTAGTGCACTCTGATAGTGAAGTAACTTTAGTCTTAGTTGCATTCTGGTTGAACCATAGTTGTTTTTCTATGAAAAAAGGGATATCTAGAAAATGAAAGCATTTCCAATTTGTTCATTTCTATAAAATCTTCACACCCAATGATGAATGATCTCCTACAAATGCTGCAAATGCAAGTAACTTCTAGATCTGAACATGCACCTATTTTTGGTAAGGCAAGTGAGTGATATTATAATACTACAAGTTCACAACTCCCATTTGGTTTGCATAAAACATTAAATGATCGGAAGAAAGTATCAAATCTGACAACAGCCAGAAAATATGTCCATTATTTGCTTAAGTATCCACTGGAGTTAGTTTATCAAGCATGCATCTAACGAAACTAATGGAGCAGAAAAGTCAGCCACTGATTATAAAAATTTTCCCAAGATTAAAAAGTTTCACAGTAACAAATACTCCGTAACATGCTTCGTGCAAGGGAATATGACCTGGAATGCCTTGTTGCACTCGTCGAGCAACATTTTGAGCTGATTTACCAACTGAAGCACCATTTCTCGTCGATTCAGCACCAAACAGACAGTAAGAAATCTAGAAATGAGCCTCAATTGCTTGCATGCAAGATTAGCATCCTGAATCACGCTATCTTTGAAATACTCCCTGGTCAAAACAGCCTCGTAAAATATATAAGATTCTGACAAATAACTGGCCTCACTAGTCCTCATGTACTGCCCAAAGTAAAGCTGACCAATCCGAGAAGCAATATCACCAATCTCCCATCGCTTGAGACCTGCTTCCACCAATTTCTGTCGATTCTCTTGCTGAAATTTCCACAGCTGAGTATAAACCTTGAAAACCTTGTAGAAGTATGTATCATACCTGCATTTAAAAATCATGGCATAGGAGGGAAAGTAAGGTCAGTAAAAACAAAACCAAGTCAACTATACCTCAAATATCACCAATACAAGGTCAAATTTTCCCATCCCAATACTTTGCTTAATCATGAAATCAGTGAGAAAGTGCAAAATTCGATAAACACACACCATTGAAACATTACTACCACACTATATTCTTTTAAATCATCTCTGCAAGTCTAGGTTTGGTCTTCATACCCAGTGAGCTGTATACAAATTCAAATCCCCTTAATCCTCCATTACAAAACAAAGCTCTAAAGCCTATGGCTAAAAGAGCCTTTTCTATCAAAGTTAACTTCATATCCCAAAACCTTCATGTAATCATGCGAACTCAAAATGTTCATAGTGCATTGATCTGCCACAAATGCTAAATATTCTTATTTTGATACCATACCCAATTACTCACTATTCAAAAAAACAGTAACTTCAACGGAATAACATTCTCCCCATAAGCAGCTAAGCTCATTATTTTATGAAATCTGGATAGCTTGGGGCTCAATTCATGTAGATTGATGAATACTTTCAGAGTTTCAGCCATCCAACTAACAAGAAGAAGAGAAATTCATTTGACCCCGTGTAATAAGAATGGGTGGAAAAACCTGCTGCGATGGTAATACGGGAGATCACGAATCTTGGAGAACTTCTTGTCTGCCTTGGAAACCAGAGTCCAGTACACTTCGCTCACAGGAATGCTGCCGCTGCTACTGTTGTTCATGCCCTGATGATGAAGGTGATGATGTGACATTTCCACCTCCGCTCCCTTGTGCGATCGTATGCGGCAGAGTTTCACTCTCTCTAAAGCAAGAAAAAATTGTGTAAATGGACTGCCACAGCAACAAATGAGACTGAAATGAAGAAAAAAAATCCAAAGCACACCTAATTAGCTTTACTTTAAAGCACTTAAACTAGACAAGGACTGGTTATCTCGATTCAAAATATCTAACTCATGTTCTTATAATACTCGTATTTTTTTGCTTGGAATGATAAAATAGGACAGGATGGGGACACATAAATATTTTCATGTTTTGATTTTAATATATGTTTATTTATTTATTTATTTATATAATGGTATAACAAAAAAGTATCTCAATTTTTTTTCCTGAAAGTTCGCTCTACACAAGCGAACAATTCAAATGTAGATCTCGCATGAGTCGTCATCTTTTCCTCAAGATTGCCAATGATTTAGTGAGTGTGACGCCTTTATCGTCGTCTTTTCCTCATATTAGTCACTCTTTTAATGTTGTCGCTCATGTATTAGCTAGGCAAGTTGAGTTTGCTACTAGTGTTTGGGAGTATGTTCCTCCTGACTTTAATTGTTTCTCTTCTGAGTTGATCTAATGGATATTCTTTTCTTTCAAAAAAAAGGTGCACTACAGCGCTACAATAATGGACACACGACACATCTGTTGTCTCACTAGATGAGTATTTATGCATGTCCGACCGAACTGGGTATGAATTCGTGTGCGAGTTTCGCAAATGGGTTACGAGGCGATACAACAAAGAATATTTGCGAAGCAAACACAAAAAAATATATAAGCGTTATAGGCTGCCCACCAAGCTCGACATGGATTTCCTCGATCACATGTTAGGTAGTATTGATTGTGTGCACTAGGCGTGGCGTAATTGTCTCAATTTATGGCGAGGACAATATATGTACTTTGATTAGGGGCACCCCACAATCATGCTTCAATTTGTTGTCATGCATTCCCTTTGGATATGGCATGCCTTTTTTGGTGTGGTCGATTCGAACAACGATTTGAATATTCTGGGACAATGGGATATATTCAACGACATTGTGCCTGGTTGTGGTGAAATACATGCACGAGTATTCTCTTGCCTACAATATATCTATAGACTGCACGACTATAGTCAAAACTATACCGTTTTGTGATGATCCGAAGAGAAAGAAGTTTGCCAAATACTAAAAATCGACAAGAAAAAATTTGGAACGTCATCTTGGTGTGATCAACCAAAAATGACACATTGTGCGAAACTCGGCGCAAGCATTATCATCCATAAATTATGAAATGTTATGCAACTTCTTGCATCCTACATAACATGATTATTGAAGATGAATGACACACAATATGTGAATACAATCTAAACGACGTGAACAAGTTTGCATTACACAACATGCATTCGCTCAAGAACCTCCGTTTCAATTTGATTGAGCATTTCTGGAATTCCGCTATACTATTTCTGGATGGCAAATAATCTTTTTTATTGTACTTTTTTTACTCCATTAGATTTTTTGTGGCATGGTATCATTGTAAATTTAACATCGGCCCGGTTCCAGTGCCACTCCGGTGCCACCGGCATTTTGGGACACCTCCGGTGCTCGGTTTGCAAAATTGACGATTCCTACCCCCCACCCCCTAAACCCCCCACCCTCCCCCGCCGCTGCACCTCCACCCCAACCCCGCCATAAGCCCCCCACAAAATGTGTGGCTATTAAATTTAATAGCCACACATTTTGTGGGGGCTTATGGCGGGGTTGGGGTGGAGGTGCAGGGCGGGGTAGGGTGGGGGTTTAGGGGTGGGTTAGGGGGGTAGGAATCGTCAATTTTGCAAATGGAGCACCGGAGGTGTCCCAAAATGCCGGTGGCACCGGAGTGGCACTGGAACCCCACCCATTTAACATAGATAAATAATTTATTTTAAATAATTTTAATTTATAAATATAATAAATGTAAAAAAGGAATATAATCCTCCTATATACAATGCTAGGTGGAATTCTCTGTGAACAGTGTTCCCGCCTAAAGTAGGCGGGCCTTGCTGCGGTTTTGGGCCTGCATTGGTTTATGGAATGGGCCTGCATTGGTTGGTGAAATGGACTGCATTGGTTGACGGAATTGGACTGCATTGGAATGCGGAAATGGCCTGCTTTATGTCCATTCATTACTAGCTTCGAAAAAGTTGCATTGATAGCATAAATTTGGAGGCTCCATAAAGGTAGTTTTAAAAAAATTACTTTGTGTCAAATCCATTTATTTTAAAGATCTTTAAAATCTAAACCAATTAATGCATGGTTGCATGTATCATGGAGCATGGTTATAAATACTCAAGCATTATAAGGTAAACTTCATTCACTCCAAATTCACAACTCAAACATCCAAAAAAATCATCAAATGTCTCAAACGTCTTCTTTAAGCATGTGGTCTCCCGTTGGTGATCTTGGCAACACTCGGCCGACTTTGATGTTCAAGTTACGGGCTGTGCGTGTGTATTTTGTTCCCGTTTGGAGCAAAGGCGGAGATTCAATGGAAGTCGTTTTTCACGATGAACATGTATTACATTCCAATTTTTTTGTACTTAATCGCAATGTATATATTAACTATTTCTAATCTAAACTCTCTTTGTTTGTATAGGGCGCAAGGATTCACGCGCATCTCAAAAAACCAGAAAAAAAACGGTTTGAGAATCAAATTGTTGAGAACGGTGTTTATGGGATTCGGGATGTTTTTTTTCATGACAATTTCCAATCCGTCAAAACTACCTCAAATGAGAAACTTTTGGGTTTTTACGCAAAAACACAAGTCAAAACATTGGATGGAATCGATTTTCCACGTTTCATGGTTGATTTGAAATCTTTTGCGACGATTCAAAACCAACCGATTTTGAACGATCAAGTCTTGATTGGTACTATATTATTTTTTAAACAAATTATCAAAGTAATGTCTTATGCAAACATTGTTGAATGATCATTCATACACACAAACTCATCGAGAAAATCAATGCAGATGTGATTGGGAAAATTGTTGGCCGGTCAAAAGTTCAAACACACATAAGAATGGGCGAAGAACAAAAGTTGATGGAAATAACACTAGAAGATCATGAGTATGAATAAAATTTGATATGAAATGTTCATATAACACTATACATTCACTTTTGCTTAAGTGTGAAAATTTCAGGGGTAATCGTTTGGGATGTACCATATGGGGAGAATATGTGGAAAGATTTTTGGGTTGTTTGACCCAAAATGTGCAGGAACCCATGATTCTACTCTTGAGTTTTTGCAAACCAAAACGCTACATGGGTAAGATAGATTCCTCAAACTTTAATTGCAACGTAAATTTTAATATTGTGTTACTAAAGATAAATTCTTTGTGTAAGTACTGTGACGGTGTCAACTTCATTCCACGTAACAAATATGATTTTTGATGGCAATTCCGCTGAGGTCAATGCATTTAGAGCAAGGTAACAATTTATTTTATATTATTTTTTTCGGCCGAAATTATTATTATTATTCTGTCTACTAACTATCTACTAATGAAATATTGTAGGTTACCATTGCATGTTGATGATGGGGGTCCAGTGGGTGGTATCATGCTAGCTGGGGTAGATGATGATGATCACGGGGTTATGTCTATAACCACAATTAGAAATCTATTGGAGACAACTAAGGTAATAAAATAACACTTTCACGTTGAGAACGAAAAATATAATACACTTAGACCTACCAATAATATTGAATCTATTGACAGCCTGGGCCATATTGGATTGTTGGTGAAATAGCATCTCTAGAAAATGTTGCTGATTGGTGTTATTTGGGATGTACTGATTGCAACAAGAAAGTAATCCCCGATGGCGAGAGTTTCAGGTGTTCCGGATGTCGTATTACTGTTCCTCATGGAGTTTACAAGTAACTATTGTTTAATTTCTTTTTGATTATTTAAAATTACAAATCATTTATGTTGCTATGTGACCTATTGTCAATGCACGTTTTACACTTTATCAAATAGGTTCAAAGTTAATGTTCGTGTTTACGATTCAACCGGTCATGCCTCATTCATTCTTTGGGACAGAGAATGCAAGAATGTCTTGGGTGCAAGCGCATTCTTATTGAGAGAGATTATGCTAGAGGTTATTTTCAGAATCTATGTTTCATAAAAAAATTGTAAAAGTAGTATATTCGTATATCTAATTTTTTGTATATTATTGTTTTTATGAACAGAGAAACATGGATCCGAATTTGCTCCCAACCGAATTGAATCGCTTCCTTGGACAGAAGTGTTTGTTTAATGTTCTCTTGAAACCAGATGTCGGTAGTCCACGTTGGACAGGGGCAAGGGCTTTTGGTGTTAGATCTTTGGTCACTGACCCGAAGATCTTGAAAAACTATGAACATGTTGCATTTGTGGAGGACAAGGAAGCCGAGGAAGAAAGTGAAGGTTGGTGGAATTCACTAGAAGATTTGAGCCAAAAAGTGAATGGAGTGGTATAATGCTTTTACTTCTATCTATTTGTTTTTATAATTATTTTCTACTATTCTAATTATTCCTTAATTTTAAAATAGATTGGTACAAGTGAACCGAGTTCAAGCAAGAGCGTGAATACAAGGCCAAGAAAGATTGATGATGTCGATGAGAATGACTCCGTGAGAAGAGAATTATTTGATGAACTAGACGGGCAATCATCAAAGAAGAAGGCCAAAATGATTCACGAGGATGTGTGAATGTTTAAGGACGGCTATGTAACCCCATTTTGGACAACCCTTTTTGTCTTTTGTTTAATGTTGTCTTTATGTTTTTGGGGTTATGAAAGTGTTTGTTAGTCCATTGTTTATAACACTTTAAGTATTATCAAAGCTATTTGAAATGCTATCATTGGGTCATAAGAATTCTCTGTTTATTTGCATTCCTTTTGTGTTCTTATTTTCAAAGTAAAAATTTACATGTATACCAACTTACAATCTTTAATATAATATCATTGTGCTTATATTCAATGTAAAAATATATGTGTGCATATTTTATCACTAATTTATGGCAAAGTCAATTCAATAAAACAGCTAAGGAATTATAAACATACCTAAAGGTATGTTTATGATGCATAAGTGATTTTAAATAGCCAACCATACAAAAACAATATATACAAAACTTATGGAGTTTACTGTCCACTCGAAAAATGCAAGTTGGTTAGGCATATGGAATCATAATTATAAAAACCATTTTTTACGAGTATTTATTGGATTAACAACTTTCTACAAAAAGAATGCAAATAGGTTTCATGGTCCTAGAGCCACACGCCTAGGACTATTAAAAAAATTAGTACTAATGGTTTATACAATGCCCCTTTAATTTTTAGAATTAAGAAAAAAATGTGTTATTAAATATTGTTTTCTGTTCCAAAGTGTAATAATGTGAAATTTATGGCACATTATGTTATATGCACTCGAAAAAAAGTAATATCCAAATTGTGGTACTAATTTCAATAAATAATTAAATAAGGTGTAGAAAAAAGTTTTATACATACGAATATATAAAATTATAGATTCGGTATGTATACACACACACACACACACACACACATATATGTTACATATATATATGTGTATGTATAAATGTGAGATAAGAACTCTGAAAATACAACAATAAAAAAAACATTGCCATCCGAAGAAAAGTAATGATGCTTATTGGTGTGTGGCTCAATGTGTAATAAATGCAAATAGGTTTCATGGTCCTAGAGCCACACGCCTAGGACTATTAAAAAAATTAGTACTAATGGTTTATACAATGCTCCTTTAATTTTTAGAATTAAGAAAAAAATGCGTTATTAAATATTGTTTTCTGTTCCAAAGTGTATAATGTGAAATTTATGGAACATTATGTTATATGCACTCGAAAAAAAGTAATATCCAAATTGTGGTACTAATTTCAATAAATAATTAAATAAGGTGTAGAAAAAAGTTTTATACATACGAATATATAAAATTATAGATTCGGTATGTATATACACACACACACATATATGTTACATATATATATGTGTATGTATAAATGTGAGATAAGAACCCTGAAAATACAACAATAAAAAAAACACTGCCATCCGAAGAAAAGTAATGATGCTTATTGGTGTGTGGCTCAATGTGTAATAAATGCTTTATTACACATTTATACTTTCGAAATATTGTTATTTATGAGGTGTGTTTCCCAATGTGTAATAGATGTAAAGTTACACTAAGGTGTGTGGCCCAATGCTCCCTTATTTTATAGAAGGATACTAAAAGATCTTGCATTAAATGAAGTATTACTCCCTTCATTATAACCTAGACCTATTCACTATTTTCCTTTGGATTTAATGATATTGTTTTGGTGTGTGGCCCAATGCTCCCTTATTTTATAGAAGGATACTAAAAGATCTTGCATTAAATGAAGTATTACTCCATTCATTAAAACCTAGACCTATTCACTATTTTCCTTTAGATTTAATGATATTCTTTTGGTGTGTGGCCCAATGATCCCTTCATTTATAGGATTTCAAAAATACATTTATTTATCAGGATTTTCAAACATCGAAAAAATAAATCCAAATTTTGGTACTAAGTTAGAAAAATATATAGTTTTATGTTAAAAGAATTTTTATATATGCGAATATATACGTATGTGTGTGTGTGTATACACATGTATATATTACGTACTCCGTAAAGAAGAATGGATAAACATACATGCCTATAAGATAAGAACCTTGAAGGGAGTAATAATTAAAAAATTAAGCATGGAAATATTTGATTTGTGAGGTGTGTGGCCCTATGTGTATTAAATGTGAAGTTACACATTGGTGGGTGGCTCAATGCTCCTTTTTTAATGGAAAATCGAAAAAATTCATTTGTAAGTTGTGTGGCCCAATGTGTAATAAATATCATATTTTCCAAAATCCCATTGAAGTGACTTCTTTAAAAAAAAGTTAAGTTTGATTTCTACACTCCTAGAGCCACACGCCTGGGACTGCATTAAATGAGATTTTACTACCTTCATTATGACCTATGCATATTCACTAATTTCCTTTATTTTAAAATTTTCGAAAATATTCAATGATATAATAATATAATTTAATTGAAATAATTTCATGGAATTTTTGAAGATTAAAAATAATGACTTAATAAACACGAGATTATGATTTAGAGATAAAATAATACACTGACATATTTTAGATAAATTATACACGAAATTTTCAACATACATGTATGTTTGATAAAAAGATCGAAATTAATTATTATTAAACATGAATAGCATAATCCAATATTTAAATTCATGTCTCCCTAAATAATGGCCCAACAAAAATAAATATCTATATTACATTCATTCATAACTTCATTGCTTCTCAAATGGGTATATATATATATGTATATGTACATATATATGTATATGTATATGTATAGGTATATATATATATATTCATACATAAATATGCAGGTATAAATTGTTTTTCTATTTCAAATATTAAATGTTTTTCTTTTTTAAAAAAAATTAATCTATACAGATATATACATATTTATGCATATATTTATTGTGTATGTATATGTAGGTTGGAGTGCGTGAAAATATTTATATATATAATCGTAAATAAATACTTATTTCTAAATAATTAAATATTTATATCATAGCAGAATGAAAATAGTGTTTTAATATTTTCATCTACAAATTGTTAAAATATTTCTAAATATACAAATACATGTATTTATTTTGTCTATATATATATATATATATATATATATATATATATATATATATATATATATATATATATATATATATATATATATATATATATATATATAATATATATATATATATATATATATATATATATATATATATATATATATATATATATATATATATATATATATATATATACGTATATATGTGTGTGTGTGTGTATATATATCTTAATATACATATAAGCAGTAAATATTTATACAATTAGAAATCCAGTAATGGGAACTCGAACCCTAATTAATACAACCACAGAACGTTGAGGCACACACCTATCATCACCTAGGTTTTAGTTCCTTGCATTTAATACACTAAATAGGATTGCAAGTATATTAGTGTTTCCCTCTAACTTACCTCATTTATTTCTCAATCTCCTAACCAATTATCTCATTGAAGTTGATATATTGAGCATTCAAGACTAGCATTAAATTCTTCCTCATTAAGGTTAGTAATTTACACTCTACTGATTTGAAAATGGTTTTAAGAAACAAATATGTTTTGCTTCGTGGGTCTTGACTTATTATTCTTAAAATTCTTAAGAGACTATTGTTTTAAATTTATTGAAAATGCCAGTGACTGAAAAAATCAGTTTTGGAAAAAATTTTCAAATCACACTTCTGAAACGACTAAAAATGATTTATTTCGATGATAAAATAAAATTATCAATAATCCATGTTACTTTTGTAATTTGGCAAGCTCATTTAGTTATATCATTGTAATTCAAATAGGATACCTGTGATAAGTGTCTCCCCGATGAGAAAGCTCACGAAATCTGAAAGAATATTTTCAATACATGATTCAGAAGAGGAATTGGATAAAGGTAACTTCTATTGCTTACATAAATTAATAAAGAAAAAATTAATATATATATATATATATATATATATATATATATATACTTTAAATAAATAAAAATATTTCATTACCTCTTTAAATGACATACCAGCCATGACGATCTCTGTCTACTTTTCATTCTCTGCCTTAGTAAAACTTTTAATGTGCAATAGAACCTTCCTCATGTTCAACATTTCTTATTGAACATGATCAATAAGGTTCAATGGCTTTTTTGTGTAAACATTCATCTATACTCCCTGTTTTAGATTATTATTTTTTTAACATTAGCAATGAATATTTCGCGTTTAAGACTAAAGATGTTTGAGAAAACTTCAGAAAAATAAGAACTTTTTAATTATTCTACAAAATTATTTGTACAAAAAAATTCCTTTTTAAATTTTTTTTCAAAGCACTTGATCTGAAAATAGGTATAGAAATAATAGCATACATCTACGAATTAGAGTAAAAAGAATTGATATGTTCTTGAAAAATTATAAAATTCACTTCGAAATTATGAATTACTGAAAAAATATTAATTTCTTCAACAAGATAGGCATTTTACAGAGATTATAATCGATTAAATATACTACTCTTTTCACAAACAAATTTGAAAAAACAGATATGTACTTTTAAGAACACATTTTCAATAACCGGAGTAAAAAAAATTCTTGATAAACTAAGAAATTCTATGCATGTTGTTTGAATTACTCAAAATATTTTAATAAAATCTTTCTATAAAATGATTTTTAAAAAAAATACTAGTCATCAAACGGCTAACATGCATCTAGGAGTAAGATCCTAAGAATTTAACAAAGAAGAATAAAGGAAGATATTCAAATCTAATTTTTCATAATAATCTTTGAAAAAAGGGAGTATATAATCATGAAGATAATCCGATTGAAATATAACAAAAAAATTTCACCGAAATTACCCCTGATTCAAATCATCTGCCGTCCTTGAACCACCACATCTTCAGATCGCCGCACGATCGATCTACAATCACATCGCTATTGTACGGAGATTATAAAGCGGCGTGTTCATAACATCGGCGGTTGGAAGAAATCGCCGATATAGGGATTTTGGGAGAGAAGGGATAAGGCGCAAAAGATTTGTGTGGACGGCCAGTGAGAGAGAATGGATAAGACGTAGGATAGTAGGGCATAAAAACGGCATATAGTACTTGGGCCGGTTTTTGGGAATAAAATTATGGGCTGGATTTGGTTTTTGGACTTTAATTTGCAATTTCAGTTTTGTACAAAAAAATTTTTGGGCGGTAGTAATTAAATTTAGGCCCAATTAATAAAAATTTTATTTTGTGTGTGAACAATATTTGTTCCGCTTTCATATGCCCGAAATTTGCAATTTATATCTTAATAAATGAATTTTTTTCCTACATATATAGGAGGAATTGGAAGTTTAATTGAGCCATGTTACAAGTGCAAGAGTAACGAAGATTCACTTGATATGGAAATGTGTTGGATTTGCAAAAATGTTTATGGTCATCTTCGCTGCCTATGCATTGGTGATGTTGGGTGGGGTATATATTTTAAATGTGATCTTTGTGCGCTTTTTCCACCGCCACCACCAACTTCACAACCTATGCATCCCATAATGTTTGCACTGCCACCACCAACTTCAAAACCTATGCCACCCATAACGTTTGCACCGTCACCACCAACTTCACAACCTATGCCACCCATAACGATTGCACCACCACCACCAACTTCACAACCTATGCCACCCATAACGATTGCACCACCTCTGCCACGTTTGATGACTACAAGGCCGACGATGCAAGTGACAGTTACACCGCCGGAATTGAGAAGATCTAAGCGACTTAAGACAGCAAATACAAAATATTTTAATGATATTTATGTCACTTACTAAAAAATATTATGTATTGGAATGGTTAGTACCATATTCAATGTTTTTGTTTTTTGTACTAAACTAAATGTTAGTTATTTCTAAAATTCTACTGTACTCTTCAATTGATGTATAATCATCTAATTATTGTAATGCGTCAATGCTTATTATTAACATCAATGAATGTATTTCAACATCTATTCTGCAGTGGCTGTTCTATACCTTACTTATTTTAGGAATGTTTTTTTTCGTCTTTTAAATATATTCTATATATATATATATATATATATATATATATATATATATATATATATATATATATATATATATATATATATATATATATATATATATATATATATATATATATATAATATATATATATATATATATATATATATATATATATATATATATATATATATATATATATATTATATATATATATATATATATTATATATATATATATATATATATATATATATATATATATATATATATATATATATATATATATATATATATATATATATATATATATATATATATATGTTAAAAAATTATATATGTTCTTTTGCGAACCATATATATTAATGAATTCACTTTTACATTTAATGACGTATGTAGAAAATTCAAGAAATACTCCGTTAATAGATAAATCCAGATCGTTGCGAATAAACAGAGTTAATTACACTCCTTCGCCCCTCAGCAACTTAACAAACGGTAAATATATCTGTTTGAATTCTTCACGTTTATTTTGAAGAAAAAAAATTATTACTTAACATAAGCGTTGATTTATTCGATTAATAATGTCAGTTTGTACACCGTTCGATCGCTTCTCTTATCCTACAACAAGCTCTGTTCATGCATCAAGTGAATGGCAAAAACATGATAACCTTACTCCACCCCAAAGTTGTATTACACAAAGAAAGGTTTGTAATACAAGAAAACGTTCATTTCAATTAGGTACGTTCATTGTTTATTTGTTAAAATTGCTTCCTTGATATTTAGTGAGCACATTAAACATTACGTACTATTAATATTCTTTTGTATTTTTTATTATGTCGCTATTACAATGCCCAGTGAATGAAGAGAGCCAATATTCTTTACCTCCATCTGTTCTTATGAACGACTTTATTACACAATCTTGGGCTGTAGATTCTGATTTGCGTCACGACAATAACGATGTGTTTCAAACAGAAGTTGTTAGAGATTTGGATATGGACTTTATTGATTCTATAGATTCCAACCAATCCCAATGTGTTATGTCAACGAGGAAAAAGATTTTTCAAAAAGTTGATTTTTGGGACATTGGTGACTGTAGTTACAGATGTATGAACTGCAATGCTTTCTTTTGGCTAGAAGAGCGTGTTCTAGGTCATTCCACCAAAAAAGATCCTAAGTATTCCCTTTGTTGTAAACACGGGAATATTAAATTAGCTCCAATCAAAGAAGCACCAATGCCTCTAAGGGAATTCATCATCGGAAGAGATGCAGAGAGTAAGCACTTTCAAACAAATATTCGGTCGTATAATTGTATGTTCTCTTTCACATCACTTGGTGGACGTATTATTAGAGATTCAACTCCCGGTAGAGGGCCTCCAGGTTTTAAGTTAGGCGGGCAAAATTATCATTGAATTGGAAGCTTGCTACCGTCCGATGGCATTGTTCCGAAATTTGCGCAGTTATACATTTATGACACGCAAAATGAAGATTTCAATCGAATCATGTCTGTGAGGTATATGTTATACTATTCATAATTTAACACCATAAGTTAATATCTGAGTCTCTTATAGACATTAAGGTTTAATAATGGTTTCAAATTTTAATTTTATGTTTACTTATAGGAAAGAAGATAATGCTCACACATTGCATGTCGACATTGTTTCCAAGCTTAGAGCAATGTTAGATGCTCACAATGTATTAGTACAGTCCTTTCGGATCATTGGCCAAAGGATAAGTCATTCCACAAATTTAGAAGTCAAGTTGAAGTTAATTGGGAGGAGAACTTCAGACCCAAGGGTTTACAATTTACCGTCAGTTGGTGAAGTTGCAGCTTTAATTGTTGGAGATCTTGATCAGGCTTTAGGAGAGAGGGATATTGTGGTTCAAACTCATTCAGGTCCATTGAAACACATAAGTGAGTTACATGCAGCGTATCTGAGTCTCCAGTATCCACTATTGTTTCCATATGGCGATGATGGTTATCGAGAGGATATACCATTTGCAGATAAAACTTCGCTAAAGATTGGTGGACGGAGAAGCGTTAGCATCAGAGAATTCCTTTCTTATCATTTACATGAAAGAGATAACGAAAGTTCATTAATATTGCGATCACGACGACTATTTCAAGAGTTATGTGTTGATGGTTATACAATGGTTGAGTCATCTAGATTGACGTACATCAGCACACACCAGAAAAAATTACGATGTGAGATGTACAATAGATTTTCTAATTCGCTGGTGCAAGGTGACAACGATACAACTACCAAGGGGAAAAGAATTATTGTACCCCCTACGTTCGTTGGGGGCGCCCGTTACATGATTCAGAACTATCAAGATGCTATGGCAATATGCCGTTGGACTGGCTATCCAGATTTGTTTCTAACTTTCACTTGCAATCCAAAGTGGCCAGAGATTCAGCGTTTCTTGCAAGAAAGAGATTTAAATGCTGAAGATCACCCAGATATTGTTTCTAGGGTGTTTAACATGAAACTAAATGGTTTGATACGAGATTTAAAGAAGAATAAGATTTTTGGAAGAATTAGAGGACGTAAGTACCGTTTAATTATCTGCTTTATACTAAATGTAATATATTCTTATTACAACAACAATTCTAATTCGTGTACCACTATTTTAAATGCAGTGGTGTATACTGTCGAATTCCAAAAGCGTGGACTACCGCATGCTCATATCTTATTGTTTTTGGGTCAAGAAGATAAATTCCCCACTCCTAAAGATATTGATGACATCATATCTGCGGAATTGCCTGATGAATCGAAAGATTCAACATACTTCAAAGCAGTTAAAGATTTCATGATTCACGGACCATGTGGCTCCAATTCACCAAACTCACCTTGCATGAAGGATGGCAAGTGCTCTAAATATTTTCTAAAGGAATTCAATGATGAAACAAATATTGATGAGGATGGTTATCCAAAATATCGGAGAAGGAATGATGGGCGGACAATAATGAAGAACAATGTTGAGTTGGATAATAGTCGTAGTCCCGCACAATAGATATCTGTTGATTAAGTATGGGGCTCACCTAAATGTTGAATGGTACAATCAATCCCGTTCGATCAAATATTTGTTCAAGTATATCAACAAAGGCCACGATCGTGTCACAGCATGTTTTTATGCTAGCACAGAGAGCAGCGATAAAAAAACAACAGAGACTCCTAATGAGATTAAAATGTACTATGATTGCAGATATATCTCTCCTTGCGAGGCAACATGACGAATATTTGGATTTGCAATACAGTACAAATGTCCCAATGTGGAACGCTTAAGCTTTCACCTTCCTGGTGAGCAATGGATTTTCTTTGAAGATGATGATGACGCAGGTGATGTTTATACTCGAGAAAGCATACGAGAGAGTAAATTTCTTGCCTGGATGAAAGCAAATGAAAAATATCCTGGTGCAAAGACTCTAACATATGCCGAATTCCCCCAAAAATTCGTTTGGAAGCAAGCTAAAAGAGAGTACGAACCTCGACAAAGGGGGTTTGCTATTGGACGTGTTGTGTACGTCCCACCAGGCTCTGGTGAGTCTTATTATATGAGAATCCTTCTAAACATTGTTCGAGGTCCCACTTCGTACGAAGATTTGAGAACTGTCAATGGTGTTATTCATGACACCTATCGTGATGCATGCTATGCTTTGGGATTACTAGATGATGACAGGGAGTACATTGATGCTTTTAAGGAAGCAAGTTCTTGGTGTTCAGCCAAACAATTGAGATTCTTATTTGTTACACTGCTAACAAACGAATCAATGTCTAGGCCGAAACATGTGTGGGAACAGTGTTGGGAATTCATGGCTGATGACATTCTACATCGTCAACGAAGACTTCTAAGTCATCAAGGTATTATATAACTAATATTTATTTGGTGTTATAATCAATTATCTCTTTAACTAACTTTAGTCACATTTTCCTCAGGTTTGGTCTTAACTGAAGAACAAATAAAAAATTATGCCTTGATCGAAATTGAGATGTTACTTAGGATGCGAGGCAAGACTCTTCGAGATTTCATTGACATGCCTTTTCCCATTCTAGACGCAGCTTCAACAACTCGCAACAGATTAATTCTTGATGAATTACAATATGATCAGCATGCATTGAAAGAGGAACATCAACAGATGATGGGACAGTTGAATGACGAACAACGTCACGCTTATGAAAGTATAATGTCGTCAGTCGACTCTGGTCAGGGGAAGATTTTTTTCGTTTACGGTTATGGGGGAACTGGAAAGACTTTTGTTTAGAAAACTTTGTCTGCTTCCATACGTTCAAGAGGAGATGTTGTGTTAAATGTTGCTTCGAGTGGTATTGCCTCATTATTATTACCTGGGGGAAGAACTGCTCACTCGCGATTTGGAATTCCAATTACTCCCCATGAAAATTCCACATGCAACATTAAACACAAAACACCTCTTGCTGATTTATTGGTTATGAGCAAACTTATAATATGGGACGAAGCTCCAATGACCCATAAATACTGTTTCGAAGCCGTGGACCGAACTCTACGTGATGTAATGAGTGTAGTTTGTCCAACAAATTCAAATCTTCCCTTTGGAGGAAAGACGATTGTGTTTGGAGGAGATTTTCGACAAATTCTACCCGTCATACCTAAAGGAAGAAGGCAAGACATCGTCAATGCTACGATTAATTCTTCATATTTGTGGAAATATTGCACGGTCTTACGCTTGACAACTAACATGCGCTTACAACACATGTCTCGCGATGAGAACTTTGAAAGCATGAGAGAATTTGCAGAGTGGATTGCAAGTATCGGTGATGGTCTTGCTGGGCGAGAAAACGATGGAGTTGGGGATGTAACTATCCCAGAAGATATGTTGTTAAAAACTATTGATGACCCTATTGCGTCTATAGTAAAAGCAACTTATCCAGACTTCCACAATATTGCAAATGATCCAACGTATTTGCAAAGTAGAGCAATCTTGGCACCAACACTAGAAGTCGTGGATGAAATAAATGAATACATGACGTCATTAAACAACGTCGGAGAAGCAAAAACTTACTTGAGTTCTGATGCAGTGTGTAAATCAGATTTAAACGTAGACTTCTTGACGGACATGCATTCTCCTGAATTTCTGAATAACATACGAGCTTCAGGTGTGCCAAACCATGAGTTGAAGTTAAAGATCGGAACACCAATCATGTTGTTGAGGAATATTGATCAATCTTCAGGTTTGTGCAATGGGACAAGGTTAATTGTTACTCGACTAGGCAATCATCTTATTCAAGCTAAGGTGCTTACGGGGAAAAATATTGGACAAGAAGTTGTTATCCCACGGTTGCTGCTTACACCGTCAGATACCAAGATTCCTTTTAAGTTTCAAAGGAAACAATTCCCAATTATGCTTTCATATGCAATGACAATTAATAAAAGTCAAGGACAATCATTGTCGCATGTTGGGCTTTTATTGAAGAAGTCGGTATTCAGCCATGGCCAGCTCTACGTAGCGCTTTCACGTGTCACAAATCGCAGAGGTTTAAAGATATTGATATGCAATGAAGACCCTGCTAAGATGAACCAAACTGCCAACGTAGTTTATAAAGAAGTCTTTCAAAACTTATAATGTAACGTTTCCAATATCTATATCGTTGTATACTTCATCATCTCAAATATTTTGTTATATATTCGTATTTTAATTCAGTCATATTGAATTCTAACCACAATACATTCAGTTATTTTTTAATTTTTATTTTTGGCCGTGCAACGCATGGGTTCGAGTCTGAAAAAAAAGGTTAGAAGGGATAGTGTGATGGGTGTGTCAGCTCAGGTTCTTACTGGTATTTTTTGTCGTGACTAGGTATCAGTTAATTACGCGAAGATGACCGGCGCCGGAGCCACTTCGCCGAGGAAACACTTGGCCGCTTGTTGTCTATCGCACGAGTTCCACAAACGCGCTTCCGCTAACCCAAACGGGATTGCAGTGATCCACGCTTGCGGCGGTGGTCGGCTATCGCAAGGATTCCGCCGCAATGAGAAAGGAGACAGTACCGAGCAAACCTCAATCGGATTCGGTGAGCCCGTACCGGAGAAGAGGGTTTCATTTCACCCTATAATTTACGAAGGCGATATCTGCTTCACTTTCTCCGACATTCTCTCGGCCGTCGATTCTCTTAGTTCAAGGCTCCGCCGGATTCTCGACGGCGATGATGTTTCTCATCCTACTGAACTGCATTCAGGTATCCACAATCCGGTCGGTTATAGTGTATTAGCTGACTACTGACCTTTGAGTTTTGAAAAGTAATGTAGTCATTAAGATCTTAGTTATTCAACATGATGTGAAAGCTGTAAGCATTGAAGTTTCTTGTGAAGAATAAATTGCACCACATAATTAGCTTCATACCTTACCAACAATTGCGTTAGCGAATGGTATTTGTGAATAAATTTTTTCTGGTTTGCTTTTGTGTATGAACATGCATTAGTACATGGTTTGCTTAGTCAAGAACTTTTTTTACCTTCCCATCATTCAACTTCTTGTTGTCCTGTGTTCTTTTGGCATTTTTCTTTTTTCCCTGGTGGTTCCTGCTTCTTACTCATCTGAGGTTAGCAGGGAATGACATACTCAGGGATGAGTCAGTACAGGTTAAGAATTCTGGATCTCTGGATTCTTCTGGTCCACGTGTACACCGGTTCAATGAATCTCAAAAGACATATACTCCAAAAGTAGTCGGAATATATATGGAGCCATCTATTGAATACATTGTTACGGTCCTCTCTGTACTAAGATGCGGAGAGGCTTTTATGCCTTTGGACCCATCATGGCCTAACGAGAGGATATCACGAGTACTATCATCTTCAAAAGCAGAACTCGTTGTTGGTTGTAGGTCTCCGGTTTATAGTAGTTTTCACTGCATCGATAAGTTAGATTGGCTCTTTCATGATGCGAGCTGTCCTATTTTCTCTATAGCTTTTGAAGATTACATAAAAAAGAATGATTTTGTTTCGTTGGATTTAGTGTGGCCTTGTGAAAGGGAAAGGTTAAGATCATTCTGTTACCTGATGTACACATCTGGGTCTACTGGGGAGCCTAAAGGTGTATGTGGCACTGAAGCAGGTGATAATTATTGTGATTCGCGAGTTAGCTGGCACTCTTCCATTCATTTTACTATTCAAGGCATAACTCTAATAACTTGCAGGTCTTCTGAATCGCTTTTTATGGATGCAAGAATTGTACCCCTTACATCTTGAAGATCGGTTGCTCTTCAAAACATCAATAAGCTTCATCGATCATTTGCAAGAGTTTCTTGGAGCTCTGCTTGCCACTTGTACGTTGGTTATACCCCCTTTCAATCAGCTCAAAGAAAATCTGTTTTATATTGTCAATATTTTACAGGTAGATCTACAACATTAATTTTATTAAAAAACATTCTTGTTTACTTCTCAATGCATGAAGGGAGACCATGATCACTTTTATCATTTATATCTGACTTATCCTGGACATCCATTGTAGAGATCTAAGAATTGAATGTTTTTAATATGCATACGCAGGATTACTTGATTGGGAGGATTATAGCCGTTCCATCATTTATGAGAGCAATTCTTCCTGCACTAGAAAGTGCACATTTTAGGACTATTCAAAGTTCTTTGAAAGTTTTAGTATTAAGTGGTGAAATTTTACACCTTTCCCTGTGGAAGGTCCTTGTGATGTTACTGCCCCGGACAGCTATTTTGAATTTATATGGGAGTACAGAGGTATGTTTTAGTATGTGTTCCAACTGGCCACACCCATTCAATTCTGATATACTCATAGTTGATCTCCAATGCTCATGGTTTTTTTGGACATCGGTTTGCAAGTAGGTTTCTGGTGATTGTACATACTTTGATTGCAAGAATTTACCTCTGATCTTGGAGCATGAAAACCTGAGTGATGTTCCTATCGGCTTGCCTTTGTACAATTGTGATATTATGCTCCATGGAGATGGCGATCCCATTGAAGGAGAGATATGTGTCAGTGGACTCTGCCTTTCAGCAGGATACTTTAAATATCCATCTATTTTGCCATTGGATTATGTAGAATTATCTCAGGGCTATGACAGTGATAGCCCCAACCTTAGAGTTCAACGATATTTTAGAACCGGGGATTTTGCTAGAAAACTTCAAAACGGGAACTTCGTTTTTATAGGTAGAAAAGATCGCACTGTAAAGATTAGTGGGCAGCGCATTGCTTTGGAGGAGGTTGAAAATGTTTTGCAGGAACATCAAGAAGTAGCTGATGCCGCTGTTATTTTCCGTAATGAAGGAGATATTTCACTCCTGGAAGCGCATCTGATAATGAAGGATAAGAGTGAACACGTTGACATATTGGGTTCTATCATGAATTGGATAGCTAGAAAACTCCCACCGGCTATGGTTCCTATTCGTTTCATCTTTGCCGAGTCATTTCCTACGTCTTTTAGTGGAAAAGTGGATTACAACCTATTGGCAAGTAGTTGTGTGTGCAACACAGTGTTCAATAGCAGGGTCGATGAAACTCAAGATTTGGATCTGATTCAAACTATCAAGAAGGTTTCTGGACTTCAAATTTGAAGACGCTTCACACATCTTCTACCATACTACCTCTATTCGGATTAGTTGTTCACTTTCTTGTTTTCGTTTATCCGATATTACTATATTAGTTGTCTACTTTCCATATATAATAATGAAATTATAATGAATTGTCTAAAATATCTTAGAGATAGAGTATGGGCATGGACACATGGTTAAGATGTATGAGAACGAGTGATAAACTCATTGGAAAGACATATTTGACATTTCAAACTCATTTCTTTAAAATGAATTTTTTAGAAAGTAGACAACTAAATCTGGATGGAGGGAGCATTTCTTTTGTCTATTTATTTGTTTGTTTCCCAAATTTATGTAAACTAATAAAAGGGCTAGTGGAAATGCAGGAGTAAGCATTGAATTGTAGGACGGTTTAGAGGGAAGTGAAAATATTATGACGGAATTTTTGAAACTTAGTCTTTTTCTTTTATGAACAGGAGATGACCTTTGGTAGAGAATAGAGATGTCATAATGTGTATGAACATTGCACAATATATTGATCTTTGGCTCCATTCCTCCATGGAGCCAAAGATTCACTATTTTTTGGCTTTGGGGTATAATGGAATAAAGCAAATTGGCTCTTTAAATTGTCCGCGCTTCTTGCAATTGTGAAGTAGCAGGTAGTCAATGCAACTTTCGATGCTCATCATGGGTCATCTGGAAATAGCCGCTCTATGTTTTAAACATAGGGGTCAGACTGCGTGCATCCGACCCCCTACCCCGCAATGGGCGGGAGCCATTGAGGCACTAGGGTAATGTTGTTGTTGGGGGGGGGGGGTATAAACACAACTTTTCTAGAAACACCATTATAAATTGGACTGGAGGGAGTTTATGATAAGGTTGTGACATTGTGTACATATGACCTTAATAACCCGACCATCCCTTAGACCTTGCACATGGAGGAACGCTTACACATCGCACCACCCTTTTTGTATTTTAAGGGACAACTTTCAAGTTTCGACAACAAAAACCAACTTCTTGAGGTCTGTGGAAATACAGAGATACTGTTTCTGTTAGACCCTTGATCCATTGTTGCATTTACTACCCAAAACTTATTGAAAGCAAAAAGTGACGGAAGTTTAATGTGCTATTTTGATTTAGTCCATTCTTCTCATTTATGACTCTTATATCTCCATTGGCAATGGACATGCTTAAGCTAAATACCAAAGGACAACTTTGACTATATTATTTTAAATTATGTACTCCGTATTAAACATTACAAACTCAAAGTCTGGGCATTCTTACATGGCATATTCTCATACTCATAATTAGTTTATAGTCTTAGAGGTAGTGTCTTACATTATGGATATTTGTTGTGCAGGCTTTTTCTGATGGTCTAAAGGTTGATAACATCTCTGATAATGCTGATTTTTTTGAGATGGGTGGTAATTCTATTTCCGCTGCCTATGTCTCTTACACTTTAGGAATCAATATGAAGGACTTGTATACTTTCCCAACACCAAAGAAGCTTCAGCTGGCACTTCTGAGAAATGAAGTTTCATCCATTCATGATCTTACATCACGTGCGTCAAAAGGAGTCGATTACAAAGCGCCAGACAACAGCAAGTCTCTTTCTGTCAATTCAAAGGAACCATGTCATAGTAGAAGAGTGCCCCTTAGCAGACAATCTATTAAGCGCCTTAAGATGAACTCTGACGGATCTATTGATGTTAGTGCAAGATACTGTTCCAATTCCAACTTGGATCTTATCAAATGTTCATTTAGTCGATGCAACCATGTGAAGCATGCCGATAAATGTGGGGGGGATAAATGCTATATTGTGCGCATGCAGGAATTTCCAAGCAATGGAAAAGTTTCAATACGAGAATACTTGAAAGTTCACATGGACTCTTGTGTTGATGCATCACCACTAATTGTGTATACAAAAAGTGATGTGTATGTGTTTATAGGATCTCACTCCCACAAGTTCGTTTGTATAAAGGCCAACAGGTAGTGATGATTTGGACAACTTTAGTTAAGAATCTCAATATATCATCTCCTTCCTAAATTCATAACATGATTTTCATCCTATTGAGCTGATCCCAGACAAACCGGTATGAATGTGGTGCTTAGCTAAATATTTAAAACTGTTTTCTCAGGACACTAGAATGGCTTGGAGTTTGGTATTTTGGCATAAAATTTGTACTGTAAGAGTAGGGCACCGTATTTCCTTATCGACGATTTGATGTTTGTTATGATGGAAAGTATTTACTTTTCATCGGAATAAACACATTGAGTTTGTGCAAAAAGGAGGAAAAATTAGGTCAACCTTTCCTTATTCTCCATGGAAAGTGAATGGCAGACGGGAAGGTGGATCTTCATGGAAAGTGGATTAAATTCTACTTCGGTCACTTTCTAGGGAAAGTACCAAACACATCCTTAAAGTGAGTTTCTAGGCTGACTCAACTTGTCTTTGTAATTATCAATGTAGCTTACATGACAAAGCACGTAGGGTGCATGTAGATGTTCACGTTCCTCAGAACAATCAAGAAAAGAAAAAAGATAGAACTCATCTTCAGGCTCCTCAGAACCGACTAGACAATTAACTGAGAAAAAGTAAATTGAGTTCAATCTTAACTCAGTTAAGAAAGGGTGAAATGGGTCGCAAGAGTTGTGCTTCATCTTACGCATAATCACTCTTTATGACCATTGCCTCTTTTTGCACCCCTTGTTTGTCATCTAAGTAACATATTAGTATTTGGGAAGAACGGTTTCTACGGAGCAAAAAGGAATTTGAAACAAAGTATTTGGGTAGTTACTCATGTAATCACCATCACCACCTTAATTCCAAACATGTCATGTGTCTTTTGCTCATATCATGCATTTTTAGTGTTAATTACTAGCCTAAGATTAGTTATTGCTATACGTTCAAGTGACCCATAAAGATAGTGGCAAGCTTTTGTGATGGATGCTCTTGTTGTGTCAACCTTTTAAAGAAGAAACAATGAAATAAAATTCCGAACTTGTTACATCATATGTTTTTTCATGTATGTAGTAAATATCATGATATTGTGTACATTGCCAATGGAACTCAAGGAGTCCTTTTTTGACAATGGTTTAGCTTTGCAAAAGTTTTAAGCCATAAATACAACAATGCATCAAGGGTCTAATGGAAACAACCTATGTTATTTACAGAGGTAAGATTGTGTACATCTTGACTCCCGCACTCCACTGGAGTTGGGATTATAGTGGGTTGCTGTTGATGTTGTATTCATAATTTTCATGATATCACAATTAGTTGAGATGGCTACTATAGTGACATCTCATTGCAAAATCCAAAACTCATAACTTGTGCATATTCTGATCATTATCGGTTGAAAGAGGCTGCTATTTGATTTTGTATTATCTCTACTCTGGAGACAAACAATTAGTGATAGAGCATTTTTTCTTGGACCACGACTGTATCAGTTTTAAATATCCTGAGTGTTAATTTTCTATAAACTTTATAGTGGTATTGTTCAATGGATGGTGAAATTAAAAGGAAGAATTGAATGTTCAGCCGCAATAGTTGGTGATTTTTCTCAGGTTTTGACATGTGCCTCCAATTCATCATTTTTCTAACATAGCATCAACAGCTTTCTATCTTCTAACACTACTTCAATACTTAATTTCCAGATTGTTGTTGGTTGTTACGAGGGAAATATTTATTTTCTTAGTTTTTCAAATGGCAGCACACTTTGGAGTTACAGAACACATGGAGAGGTATAAATAGGCAAATTTTCAATTTTCCTAAGCAGTCATCATTAATTCTATCTTAATGTGGACAGATGGTGTGTACTCTGCTTATATTTCTTCATTTGATAATGATAAGACAAAAAAAACTGGTGCGTTAGGCATAAAAGATTTAGCAGTAGAATGATATCGCATATCCACGACATGTGATGTCCATATTTAGCTCTGTACAAATTACAATAAATTATTGCTCTTTGAATTTGGATGGTTGAAGTTTTGTCACCCTAACTTTCTCAATTTGTTTTGACTATTGAAATAATCTCATTTTTCAGTAAATCAACAATCTAATTTTTCATGCCCTCTTTTGTTTTTTACACAATATTGAAAAGGTCAAATCACAGCCAGTGGAAGACAAATCCAAGCACCTGGTCTGGTAATATTTCATTGCGTTCCTATATCATTGTTATTGTAAAGTCATTGTCTACTGCAACTCTATCCCTTTTTGGCACTCTTAATAGTGGAATCTCATCGACTAATTCTGAAAATTTTCGTTGATAGAGAAGTTCGTTGTCTGGTTCTATGATTTGCTCAGTTGGAATAGTCGTCTTTACTTGGATCTACTGGTGTTTATGTATGAGTTGGATATATTAGATTTGTTTGATTTGGTTTGGTTAATTATGGTTACTATGAAGAGAAACTAATGGATTAAGATTGTCTTTTTTGATGCTCTACACCTGAAATGTGGTTCTGTTTACTCTGCTCGTGTGTGTGTGACAGTGTGTGTTTTGTATTTTTTCAAAGGTTCAATGGCCTATTATCCAATGAATATATAATACTTTTAGGGTAAGACACTAAGACTCTTTACTCTTTCTTTGAGTTTCTTTCTGATATATATTTAATCTGGAAGCAAGAAGCATTACAGTATATTCAGCATTTCTTGGAAAGCGTAGATGTACGATAGCTGTGGTGTAAGCACCTAGCTGATGGTTTATTGGTATGAATGTTGATTCTTATTTCACCCTTATGATTTCAACTCTATTTAAGCTTTAGGATTGGGTCACAAAATCTTTGTTCAAAACTTTGTGTTTACAGATCGGGTTATTTTTTTACTATGACTATCACATGATAGTGAAGTGTCAAATACTCTTTACAATAACCCATACATACACTAACATACAATACTCCATCCTTCAATTGAAGTGTGGAAATGTGAACAGCTTATGCCGCTATGGAACTCTATCTTTAACCTCTTGAGTGTTTGCATGCTGCCTTCAACTACTGTCCAGTTCCAATGTACTTCCCTTTATGCAAAGTCTACTGATAATACTAGAGATTGACACCTTCAGTTTATTTAACTCAGACAATGAGATGGTGCCTTCAGTTTGCTGCCAAAACTTTTGCTTTACTTTTCAACGAAATGTATGTGTGTTGATAGTTTGACATTTATTAATTTATTCTGACAAATTCAAGAAGGTAATACACTCATGCTCTCACTGTCTCACATTCTATTTTCTCTCTGCATTTCATGTCCTCTTACCTGACTAAATAATTTTATGCAGGTGTGGGTCACATGACCACAACCTTTATGCCCTGGACTACAGAAGCTATAGCTGTGTTTTCAAAATATCTTGTGGTGGAAGCATATTTGGCTCACCTGCAATTGATGAGGTGGGAGTTTTGAATTTCGAAGTACAAGAACAACCTAGTAGAGTCCCTATTGCGTTGCGATCTATGACCATTTATAGTAAATGCACTAATCTGTGTACTATTTGTCGTACTGAACTGTTTTCACTTAACAGGTGATGGTGCAAGGCTGTGATCTGAAGTATTTGTTTACTTACCATTTTCTTGTTTCTAATAACTGTTTTTGCATCTAAAAACTGCTTTCTGCCTTTTTTAGATGCAAGAAAAACTTTATGTGGCATCAACAAGTGGACGGCTAACAGCAGCATCTACTGAGGTATTTTTTATTTGTCATCTTGAAAAAGTCTTGTTGTACTATCGAATACTATCTCCGGTTTGTTATCTAAACAATTTTTTGTCACGCAGACTCAGCTGTCTCATGTACTATGGGTAAAAGATCTGGGAGCCCCTGTTTTTGGGCCGCTCTCCATAAACTCTACATATGAGATAGGTACATTTTTCATTCTGATCTATATTTTCAAGGTTTGTAGTGAGCAATCCTTGGCAGACTTCTATGGATGCTCCAGCACAGGTATGCTCACCCAACTCCTGCAATTTCATTTGATAATTATCTTAATTTTGGTATTTTAGTGATTTGCTGTCTTGTTGATGGAAGTGTTCTTGCATTGGATGTGACCGGGGCAATTGTTTGGAAGGTATTTTGACATTTTTAAAAGTAAATTACATACTTTGACTTTGCATCAAAGCAGTTCATGATATCTTGACCAAATGTCCATATCAATTTGGGTAAATTGCGAAACAAATCATTCATGTATATTTTTAACCAAACCAAACAAGTCTCGCACAGCCCACTCAAGTGTTTTTGTTTTTTTGTTTTTTTGTTTTTTGTTTTTGGCGCTGGGGGGGGAGGTGGCAGGCAAGGTGTACAGAGATTGTTTCCAGGAGGACCCCAATATTTTTATTTTTAGGATGTTAGAAAGGAGATTAACAAGAACAACCCAGTTGACTAATGTCGAGTAAGCTATATGACTGTTTTTTTAGGGTGCATTTCGAATTGTGGGTTCCTAACTAAGCTGCATGAATTGATGAAGGCCGTTCTTTTGAACAACCTCAAAGCAAGAACATGTCAATACATTCACAAAATATTCCCATCCCATTGAAACAGGCGAGCTTGGTGGTGAATAGATTCTCCATTAGTGATTGTCTTTATTATTTTCATTTGAAGATCATATTTAGCATTTATAGCGTTTATCCGTCCATCCATCCTATTTTGTCCATCGATGCTTGTGTCCATTTTCTTTGACTCATCTTTCAGTGCTATTTGTCAGACACTATACTCTTTCTTTTGATGAATCAGGGAAGAACAGGTGGCCCGATATTTGCAGGACCATGCATGTCACCTACATTGCCATCTCAGGTGATTATATATAATCCTTTACATGTCTCATTTGACAGATACACAACTCTGGATCTAGAATTTCTTAAATGCAGCACTGCAATATAACATGCTTCTTTTTAAACATATATATACAAAAAATATTTGTAGGTGCTTGTTTGTTCAAGAGATGGCTGCATCTATTCATTTGACCTGGTGTGTGAATCTGCATGATTACCATATGCTCTACTGTTTCATAAGCTTATTCTGTATTATTTTTTAGCGTACTGCTTTGACAACAGTGGTGATTAATGCTGTGGCAGGGAAACGGGAAATTAATCTGGAAACACAGTGTCGGAGATCCCATCACTGCATCTGCATACATCGATGAAAACTTGATTTTGGTTCACGATCACCACCCTCTACCCCGGAGGTTGTTTCGTACTACTAGTCTTAATTGCTTTTTGAAACAAAAATTTGAGTCCCATTTTTTTTGCTGCGGTGAGTTGGAAAATTGTACATCAACTTTTCAATGCACCGCATCTTGGTGTCTTACGTGCATTGCTGGAGTTATGTTGAGGGGGACAACTTCTCAACCTGTTTTTCCAACTGTACCACTCAAAAGTACTCCCTCCCTCCAAAGATCTTTTCACTTTCCTATTTTGTCCATCCATTTTTTCTTCTCATTTCCTTTTATGGCAAAGGAATTTGTCCTAAATGTCAAATTTGTCCTTTCACTTATATTATGATTACGTATCAAATCTCCACTATTCACTTTTATTGGACAAACTCAAGGTTATATAGGATGGGGGGGGGGGGGGGGGGGGGGAAGTACTACAGAAGATCTCTCTAATGCAAGCATGACTGTACTCATTACAGGCTCATCTGTGTATGCACCAGTTCTGGAAGCATTCATGTGCTTCAAGTCAACTCTGATCATCATAATGAAGCAGCAACAAAGTCATCGCCCGAGGAAGGTGTGATGATGGTACAGGAAATCATTAACTTTGATCTTGGAGGTGAAATATTTTCGTCCCCTGTGATGATCGGCGGAAGCATATTTGTTGGAGCCCGGGATGATTACTTGCACTGCTTAAAGCTGGATTTACAGGTTCTAACTCAAAACTTAAACTCAACCCTATGTATGTCTTAGGCATTATCATATGCACTCATGGTAACACCAATTATGCCTCTTTTTATACAGATTTTCTTCTTCTTTCTTTCTTGAATGCTTTTTACAATAGACCTCTTCATAATATCGAAATGATCGAATGTGTGGCTCAGAAGTCTTATTTCTCTAAGCAAATTCTAATCATATTTTTTTAAAATTTTTTTAACATTTTTTTTAGAATTCAGTGAAAGTCAAACAAGTTTTTTTTTTTGCGAGACCGAAGGAGTAACCCACGGTACTTCGGGGAAAAAAACTTTTTCACCACTTTTCGACCAACTTTTGTTTTCTTCATGACGAGACGAGCCAATAAAGGCCTTACACAACAATACTCGGTATATTATGTTATATATGCCCTTTTCATATTTGACCTCGAGTAATTAATAATATTATGTGTAATATTAAATCTAAAAATACTACGGGGTTTTAATTCTTTTTAGAATTTCGAAATAATAAGGAAGATCTTTTTATTTTTTAAGAAACTAAATAATAAAAAAATAATGAAAAGTACCAATATATGTTTTGTACTCGATTATTAGTCAATAATGAGTATTATGATGTCCCTTGAATGTCAATGCTTTTATATTCTTGTCCACGACACACATTAAAAAAGCAATATAATGAATATATCTTCGTGAATTTATTTCTCGTTATTAAAAATCAAACCATTTTTAATTGCCAGCCTAGCAAAGAATGTTTTCATGACAAGGTTTATTCCTAACTAAACAAATGGGGTCGGCTCCAAACACAAACCTAATCCAATGAAAACACTAAAACAGGCCAGTTGAGAGATGCCCCCACCCCCACCCCACATTATATCATGCAAGTGCATTAAAAAGATTTATCCGATCTCTAGAGTTCTTCACCAATGTTTTTCTTTTTTGTACCTCTTCTTTGTCTCTGTCATACTTCTCTTTCACAAAATAATTTCACCCTTATTAATTTTTTATGCACTCCATAAAATATTTCTACCTCACCTAAAATCTTTATTATACACTCTATTACATACTCTTTGCGTCCTTGAAAACATGGGAGGTTTTGATTTTTAAGAGTTTAAGGTGAATGTATTTTGGTATTGAATTTGCAAAAATGTCCTTGGATGTGACGGATAAAAGTAGGATTTGATAGGTAGATTAATAGTATCTAGATGTGTTATGATAGGTAGGTTAAGAATTAGTAGGGATAAAAGTGACTTTTTAATAGAAATGAGAATAGTTTTCTGGGGCAGATGGAAAAAGAAAGGAGAAAGATTTTCAGAACAAAGAGAGTCGTTTTTACCTTGCGGGTAGGAATTTTTTTGACGGTATTTTAGACATTTTAAATGGGGTGGAACCGTTTTATGGGATGCATAAAAGATTATGATAGAAGGGTTTTGTGAAAGGGTGGGAGTATAAATTATGCACCTGCATCCATGCAAGTGCAACTAAATTAGGCCAAGTATCTTATCAAAAACACAATTCAAGTAATGCTACAAAACACTTATAGAAAATTAAAGTTTAAGAGATAATATTCCCCATAATACATTAATAATATATATATGGTCAGTTTGATCATGATGGCTTGCACATAGATCAAAAGCGAATAAAAGCGTGGAGATTTTTTATTTGCTTCAATTGATGTCACATTTAATAGGTAGAAGTTGATATGTAAAAGTGTAAATATGTGATTCCTTGCCGAAATTGAACTACATGTATCATGTATATGTACTAAAAATGGAACAACCATGGAAAAAAAAAAAGATAGAACTCATCTCTGGATTCATCAGAATCGACCAGACAATTAATTGAGAAAAAAGTAAATTGAGTTTAATCTTAATTCGGTTAAGAAAGAGTGAAATTGGTTCTTGCTACATGCAAGAGTTGCGCTTCATCTTACGCATAATCACTCTTCATGACCATTGATACGAGTCGAACTTATGCTTTATATTACCTCTTTTTGCACCTCTTGTTTGTCATCTAAGCAACATACAGTATTATTTAGAAAGAATGATGTCTATGGAGTATAAGAGCACTGGAAATACGTATGAAGCCCCGGGGCTTCAAACCGGGGCTTCAAACTCTCTCTCTCTGCCACGTCAGCTTTAACTTACACCAAAAATTCACTGGAAATGGGTTTGAAGCCCCGGGGCTTCAAACCTTTATTTTTTACATTTTAAAATATACATCTTCTAAATTTAAATTAATAAATTTAAATTAATTTATTATTTAAATTAATCGCAATGAGACTAGTGCATTAAAAAAATTACATTCATTAAAAAAATAATTAAAAAATTACATAAAATTAAAAAATTACATTAATTAAAAACTTAAAACAAATTATATTTAGCTTTGATCTCGTTATGTCCTCTCTCGAAAGCAAATTATATTCGTTTTGGTCGTTTGACTCGAGACTGGACAAATGAACATTAAAAATGAAGAGATTCATGTTAAAAAAGATGAAAAAATTGAATTTTTTTTATTTGAAGAAGATAGAGGAAAAGATTTTGTGGGTTTTTAAAAAAAAATTGAAGAAGAAAGATTTTGTTTGTGAGTTTTATTTTTAAAAATAAAAAATTGAAGAGGAAAATATTTTGTGGGTGTTTAAAGAAAAGAGTTTTTTATAAAAAATTGGAAGAAGAAGAGCAAAACGCCCGTTATAAGTTTGACGCAAAGGCAATAACGCCCGGATGAAGCCCCGGGGGGGCGGTGTTTAACGCCCCTGGGGCATTAAAAATGCAATAACGCGGTTGGGCGTTACAGGTATTGCCTCTGCCCTAAAGGAACTCGGAACAAACAAATACTATACCCGGAGTAAATAAATAAAAACGTTGACCGTTATTCATAAATGAAGACATATAAAATATCATGCTTTGTTCAATTATTCATTATAATGTTTATATACATGCCCTTTGTCTCATAAAATATCTTACACAATAATTATAAAACACATATAACATAAGTATAATTTTAATTAATAATTTTTTATTAAAAAAACAAAATTTCATATCAAAATTTTAAAAATGAAGTCAATCTTATTAAATTTATTTTATAACTATGTTTTTCACAATTTGTGAAGCAGTTTGTAGAATTGGACTAAATAAATTACGGAATAAAATGAAAAGAATTGATAGAATATTAATTGTCTCGTTCATTGCTTCCTCATAAAGATAGGGATAGACGGATAGTTATTAATTTGATAATTGTTATTTAGGCATGCATTATTGGGAAATGCTTGGTTCACAAACATAATGATCACAAACTTCACAAATTTACTATTTGTGAACTTTCATGCATAAAATTAAATTGTCTGAAATGATTTTAAAATAAAATTTTAAATCATAAATAGTAAATTTGTGAAGTTTGTGAGTATTTTGTTTGTGAACATAGCACTGCTCCGCATTATTATGAACTAGGGAGTTGTTCGATCGGTTGGTATACCCACTTTGTGTGCTAATCCTATTAAGTGACAAATTATAATGATGTCAATTATTACTATAACCCATTTTGATAAAGTCGACATTAGCTAGACACACATTATCTATGTTTAATTGATCCATTTAATTAATTATAACGAAAAAATTAAATGTTACTAAGTTTACATTATAACTAAATACTCTTTCTTTTCATAATTTACGGTCAAAGAGTGTCACAGTTTGACTAATAAAATTAAACTGTGACAATCTTTTAAGGACGGAGGAAGTAATTAATTAACAATAATTTAAGAAAAAGAATAATTCTAAACGTGGACATATCACATTGGTATTGTGTTCAAATTCTCGCCTCCTGGTTTAATGCATATCCATATTTATATTATATTGATTAGTGGTGTAAAAATGTTTGTCTAGTTTTGATTTTTTTGTAATTAAAATTGATAAAATTTGATCATTAATTAAATAAAATTAATAATTGATATTGATACAAAATAAATTTAATAGATTTTTTATAAAAAATTTAATTCCTTTATGATATCAATATCTTAAAATCTATAAAATGAACATATATAGATTTTAGGACCACGTAAGAATTTGTTAAGTTATTTTTACTTTCATCCAACCTGATTTTGTTTTCTCCCTACATTTTTCATTTTGAATCATCATAATTCTTTTTTCTCTTTCTTTAAATTGAAAGATTTTTTACAATTTTATTTAAGTATTTTATTGAAAACAATATGGAATTCTAAAAATTTTCTTTTTTTGAAGCGAAAGATAATGAGTATTGGTAAATCTACACATGGACAAAAATAATACTCCCTCTCTCTCAATTTAACCCTCAATTATTATTACAATCTCTTAAAAATTCATAACTGTATGTATAGATATTTATTGATCATTTAGTAAAATAAAATATTCTTGATGTCTACCATTTTGTAAACTTTTGGTATAGTTAGTTTTCAAGGGTGTAATATGTAATTTTTTCAATTTTAATTTGTAAGTAAAATAATTTTAAAAGATATGATATTTTGCACACTCTTCGGAATGGGAAGAGTAAATTGGGACGAAAGGAAATATACCCTAACATGACTTCAAAATCAAATTAAATATTTTTTTATAGAAAAGATTTCACAGAATTTTAGTTAGATTTACAAAATATTAGAGTTCTATTTAGATGTATTTCATTCATAGTTAAGAACATTTTATAAATTTTTTTTTTTCTGTTTTCTCTCAGAAAATTTGGGAATTGTGTGCATGTTAGGTTCCAACTTCCAATCATTTAAACACACACAGAAAATTAAAAAAAAAAAAAGAAAAAAAGTGGCCCATCCTGGCGCTGGGCAATAAGTCAATAACTAATCCCCCCATAAAAGTGTGTTTATTTACCTAATCACATGCACAATAGTACAAACCCCGGCCTTCTTTCCTTCTTAACCCATAATTCCATATTTCCATTACCTAATCACTATTTTACAACCTTGTTTGGAACAAACTTTTCAATCATTTTAGATAAGATTTTAATAATTTAAATTAGATTTTAAGTTGTTAAAATTTTTTGAAAAAATCAATGAAGTGTAATGCTATAGTTAGCTAGAAATTTTAGTGTCAATATATTCCTATTGAAATGTAGTTTTCAATTTCAATTTTTTATGAAATATATCAATGTATAAATATAGATAATAATGGTCAAAATACAATATTAAAGAAAAAAATATTTTAGGAGACAACATTATTTTTTCAATTCTCCCTAAAAAGCATGAAAAATGATTTTTGAGAAGTTCTTTTGGGGAGTATCAATTATCGTGTCCTCCCAATACCGCACATGACTAACGAGTTCATATATGAATCTAACTAGTTCATGACAAAAGTATGCCAAAAATTAAAATTTACTTTAAAACCTTTGGTCTTGACTTGTTATTATTATTATTATTATTATTATTATTATTATTGAAAAAAAATACTCTGTAATATAAAATGAGAAATTTACCTAAATAGGACTAAAACATAAGGACTTTCCCAATATAGGACCATATATTTTTATTTTCCGGACCTTTGGTCATTATGAAGTAGTCATTATTCAAGTAAATGTCCATCAATACTGGACATTATTCCTCCCACTAGGTCATTATTAAGTCTTATTTAGGGAATAAAAAAATTTAAGTCCTACATTAGGAAAGTCATTATGTTTTAGTCCTATTTAGTGCAAATTTCACATGAAAAAAATGATTTCAAACATGACTTAAATTAATAATAAAGACATACTTCCTCCATTTCATAAAACGATTCATATTTTGACTTATGATAAATAAGAAGTGTATATTTATTGTTTTTTTAATTTTGCATTGAATATAATAGGTAATAGTAAGATGTGATGAATATATTATTAGTGAAAGCATGATGTGATCTGATAGGTTGGGGAAAAAGTTATTTTTTAATAAAAAGTGAAAATGTTTTGAGAAAAACAAAAAATGAAAGAGAATGTAATTTAAGAAATGGATGGAATATAAAAGCCCTTAGACTCATATAGGACTTATCATTGGCAATGTACACGTCAATATTATTTATATATTGTGTGTGGGGGGTGGTAGTGTGGTGATGACAGTGGCAGTGTGGTCGAGAGAATGATAGTGTGGCGCGGAATTTACAATGCGGCAGTGTGGCGATGATGGTGGTAGTGTAGCAGATCAGAGAGGTTGACAGTGTGACACAAAGGACCATAGTTTGGTGGCGGCGAAGCAAAAGAGTTGATACACTTGATAGTCTGACAAAGGAGCTGATAGCGTGGCGGAGAAGTTGGAAGTATGGTGGTACTATTGTCAAAAGATAAAATTGTAATTTTATTTAAAAATAACTCCTATTTCATGCCAAAAGTTGCATTTTTTATTTTGGGGTATTTTGGACATATTACTCGTATTCCACGTTTTTCTCTCGAATGAAAATGATTACCTCCGCCTCAAAAAGAGAATCACCATCTAACTTTTTTAATAAAAATTGTGATACTTTTGACGATGAATAAAATACTCTTTAAAATATAAATTTTAAAAAAGTTGATATATCAAAACTGAGAAATGCTGGAGTCACAAACACTTCGGTCACAAAATACACAATCTTGCCATTTGTGCACCTAACTAAATGAATAAAATGATGTTGAATAATTTAAAAGTAAACATTTAAAACACAAGTGGTAAGTTTGTGTATTTTGTGATCGAAATGTTTGTGAATCTAATATTTTTCATTAAACTACATTTAAATTGAGCCCATCTAATTATACGGAGTATTAAATTTATTAAGACGTTAAAAAAGAAATCAAAAAAAAAGATTTATTTAAAGAGAGAGGTAGTAGGCACTAGGGTCTAGGCACCATTTGGCATCTAATGACAATTACAATAAATTAAAAATTGTAATTAAACCTCTTGAATCCATCCATACATATATATAGTGGCACCGGCCAGCACAAAACATTGCGTCTTAAATTAAACATTCCAAATACAATAAAAAAAAGCCATGTCAATATATTCCATTCCTCTTCCGCCGGCCGCCGCCGAAAGATCATCGACGCGTCTTCTTCTTCTCTCCGCCGCAATCTTCCTCTCCTACGCCGCTGCAGCGGCGGCGTTCAACGTCACCACGATCCCCTTCAACCAGGGCTTCACCGCCCTCTTCGGCGAACCCAACATCCTCCGTTCGCTCCGCGATGACGCCGTCAGCCTTCATCTCGACCGTTATACAGGCCGGTACTCTTCTCTCTTTCTCTCTCCCCACAAAAAATATTTTTTCATTTTTTTCAACATTTTTCTTAATTTCGCAAAATTAAAATGAAAAGTTAATTCAGAAGAGGTGAAGTAATCTTTTGTGAGTCAAAATAAGAACTGTTTTACAAAACGAGTTGAGTATTGCCAAAGAATTTTTAGTTTGACTTTAGCCGAATTTTTTTTTAAAAAAATATGAAGTTAAAATATGATTAAATGAGAAAATAAATTTTTCAACAAGGAGGACATAAATATTAAGGAGCATTTTATTTTTTTAATGAAAAAAAGTGAACTTTTTTAGAGGATAAGAAATTGGTGAGGAGAAGGTAGAACTATTCTCGGGGAAAGTTTATGTACTTTGATGGTAAGAGGGAAAATATATAATCTAATTATTATACTCTGTAATATTTTTAAACTTATTATTTCGATGGTTCGTTTGGGGTTATTAAAATTTGAAATTCTCTTTTTTTTTCATGAAATAATTTCGTATTTGATTCTTTATATATTCCAAAAAAGTGTGCCACTTTCCTTTTAAAGAACCTTAATTGTGATTTGTATAAAGTACTTGATGAAGATGAATGATGCAAGTAATCAAATATGGTTATTATGGATTTTAATTTATATGTTAATTCAATGTTTTTCATATATTAAAGTTCAAGTTAATTTAATACTAGTAGAATATATGACGGGGTAATTTATTTAATTTCTTGGTTAGTTATCTATTTATTCGATTACGAGTATCTTTTTTTATTTATTACTTGCTTTAATTATGACCGGCCATAATTATATTTAGCTTTCCTTATATACCCTTTTAGCATACAAATAAAAATAAATACCCAATAGTGCCTATCAATTTACGGTTGTGTTTGTTCTCTCTCTCACCTGGGGAAGGTTGGATTTGTCTCAAATTTGTGTGGTTGAGAATTGAGATTATTATGGCTTAATTAATGACACTTGCTCAATTATATAAAACTACGGAGTATTAGCTAAAATAGTTTTCCATCAAAATTAGTTATTTGGGACGGTTAATTGGGAATCAATGTCATAGTATGACATGAGTCTCATATGTTATTCTGTTCAACAAAATTAATAGATCTCATCTCCTAATCCTTCCAAAATCTCCCCAGCCGGCTCCCTTGCTTCTACCAATTAGCTACGGTAATTACTGTATCTAATTTGCAGGGAGGAGCAGGGGATTGGAGCCATAACTTTTTTTTGAACGGGAGTATCGTAGGAGACTCGTGTCATCCCACGACCAGAGCTTCAACTTGACTGGTGTCATAAAATATTAAAATGACACCCAAAGTAAGTGCTATTCTTTTTAAACAATTTATGAATGAATTTGCAGGTTCTGGGTTCAAGTCATCGGATCTATACAACCACGGCTTCTTCAGTGCCAAGATTAAACTGCCGTCCGACTACACCGCCGGAATCGTCGTCGCATTCTACGTATGTTCCAATCACATCAAAACCTTGCTCAACGATTTAGATGTAAACTTAACCAACACTCGTAACGCTTCAAAAAATTTATATATATTCACGTACAAAACTCGACCAAATTTTGTCACGTGAACTTCATCGTAGACAAGTTTTTCTTCTTATTTGCACGCAACTTATATTAATTTAGTTTGTCGTAAATTGTAGACGACGAACGGGGACGTGTTTGAGAAGACGCACGACGAATTGGACTTTGAGTTTCTGGGGAATGTGAAGGGGAAGGAATGGAGGTTTCAGACGAATGTGTACGGAAATGGGAGCACAAACAGGGGAAGGGAAGAGAGGTATTTCCTCTGGTTTGACCCTTCCCATGACTTCCATCGCTACAGTATTCTTTGGACCAATCAAACCATTCGGTATGTACCCAATATCTTTTCCTCTATTCATTCTTCTTTTTTTAAATAAACCTTATGATCCATTTTTTTGATGTATTGAAAAATAAATAAGTATATATACACATATTCTGTATTTTGCAATACGGAGTATATGTACGAACATAATTTTTTCCCATAATTTATTGATACTAAATTTACATAACAAATTAATGTATCTTTTCCGTAATTTTTAGTCAACGTTTTAAAAACTTGACCTTGAAAGTCAAAATAGAAAGATTCAGAGGAGATGGAGAGTGAGTATAAAACAAGAGATGTCAAAATTATTCTTTTTTACATAAATAAGTAATAAAATAGAAAAATACAGCAATCAAAATTGGACCTTATAAAAAAATGAAAATGAAAGTATTTTTGAGAAGAATAATGATCACACAAGTTGTTTTTGAATCTTCTTAGCTAAGGAATCATCAATTAATAATTTTTGTGGGTAGAGAGAGAGTTAAGTGGGTTATTATTATGTTGATGATGCACATGAAAAATTGGACCAATTCAATTGCGCGCGAAATCCGTTTCTATATTATTCTAAATAAAATGTGTTGTTGACTACAACTCCATAGGCACCAAATTGGAACTAAATTTAATTAGTAGGGTCACATGTCGGCCAACTTTAATTAACCTCCCGATGGTGCTATATTTTAAATTTATATTTACAAGATACTATTTATATAGTCAAACTTCATTCACCTTCCTTACTTATTTTTGTTAGTTATTTGATAAAATATTGTAATATAATCATGTTACTTCATGTTTTATAGAACTTTAAATGTAGTTTTTTAAATATTTCATTGTTATTTTTTAATGTTACACTTACATTAAATAAATTGAATTGAAAATAATTTAAGCCAAAACTTGTAAATCGAATTGGAAGAAAGTTTTAGTAAAAAATCATTTCATTATGGTACTTTGTTGGTTCAAGGAATTTGGAAGCTAAGTCAATAAAGGGCATATTTGGAAAGAGTGTTCGAGATTAGCGTTACCGTTTTAAAAAAACTATCCATGTATAACATTTAGCGTTAGCATTTTCAAAGTAATCTACAACGTTGAATTTTAACCAGAATGCTAACGCTAATCTCTAACTTATTTTCCAAACGAACCCAAATATGGTATTCTTATTTTAGTACGGAGTATTTTCTTTATATTTTACTGATAGTTTAAATCTTTTTCCGCACATTTTTCAGCAATAAAACTTTACTACAGAGTATTTTTTTTAATAATTGTGTCAAAATTCTGTTATGGTATGTTTGGGAACATGGATTTGGATTTCAAATCCAAATTTGGCTCAAATTCCATGTTTGCGAAACTTAAATATTTTGAATTTGGATTTGAGTCATTTTCCTTCATAACAAAGTTTAATTTGAAATTCATGCCCATCCCCTTGTCATTTGAAATTCAAGATTTCAAATTTTGGAATTGAAATGCATGAATTGAAATTAAATGTTATAGAATTTTGAAAAAAAATATTGTCCTTAAAAATGAATGGAATCATGGATGCAGATTTTACATAGACGAAATTCCAATAAGAGAGATGGTAAGGAACGAAGCGATGGGAGGGGATTTCCCACAGAAGCCCATGGGCCTATACGCCACAATATGGGACGCTTCAGATTGGGCCACGTCCGGCGGGAAGTACAAGGTCAACTACAAATACGCCCCATTTGCGGCCCACTTCACCGACCTCGTCCTCCACGGCTGCGCCGCCGATCCTCTGCAGCAGGTGGTTCTCGACCTCGGTTGCGACGGCGGATCCGATGCTGACGTGGTGACGCCGAAGCAGAGAGCGGCCATGGACCGTTTCAGGCACAAGTACATGTATTATTCCTACTGTTACGATTCCCTCAGGTACCCTGAGCCGTTGCCGGAGTGCGTGGTTGACCCGGCGGGGAGGACCCGGTTCAAGGAGACTGGGCGGCTCAAGTTCGAGCGCCGCCGCCGTCACCGTCCGAGATCTGCGTCAAGAAGTGAGGGTATTTTTGGGAAGGGCGGTTACAAAAGTAGCAACCATTATGAATATTAGTTGTGTGCCATTATTTAATTTTAATATTTTTTTAAAAAAATTTATTTGGGATTGGGTTTTGTTGTTTTTATGGCCAGTATATATATGATTTATGTCGAAATGTTATAAACAGTAAAGATTATAGGGAGGAATGCTATTTTCTTTGTGAATAGTATTAGAGATTATTAGTGTCAGCGTTTTGAAAATGCTATTTACGGATAATGTTTAGCATTAGCGTTTTTAAAGTAAATTATACTGTTAAAATTTCATCCAAAACACTAATGCTATTTTGAAATAAACTATTAATCTATATTTCTAACACTTTCTTTTGAGTGGAATATGGTCTCATTTCCATTGTTTTGAACTTTGATATGGAGCATTTGTAAGTGCTTTGATTTATACAGTGACAACTTACATGACATGTCCCAATTAAATCTAGAGCTTTCTTAGTATTAAAACATACGGAAGTCACTTAAAATTTTTTATTTTCTAAATAAGACTTAATAATGATTAGTGAGAAAAATAATGTCTAAATGATGCTGGACATTTAATTGAATGATGACTAATAAATAATAACCAACGGTCCCACATTGGGAAATAAAAACATAAAGTGATTATGTTTTAGTCTCATTTAAGTAATTACTCTTCTTAAAATTCATTATTATTATTAAGTTTTAATTTATTCATTAAGGGGAAAACGAGACACTTGATGAATTCAACGGTAATCAACCATTTTTTTGTCAAAGATTTTTTTATTTAGTCATTTTAAAATATAAGTAACGAAGGAAGAGTTCAAAGTGGCTAATTGAAATCAATATTACATTGACCAAAACTGCCATGAGATAATCAAATTTGAATCCAATCCATCTTTAATTTGAATATTTGATCATAATAAAAATTGAGTGAAACTACCAGAATCTCAATAAATAAAAGGCAACGACCTATTTTTCATATTTTAGTTGAAAGTTTTAGAAACAAAGAAAAAATATGAGACATAACACCACGAGGAAAAATAATTTGGACTCTCACAAGACTGTTAATAATAAATTCACAGTTCGAAGAGCGAATCACTTGTCTCCTCATCACAAAACACACGTCGTATTCAAACTAATATTACATGTTTGGAGAAAAACTTTCGTTGAGAATGTAATTTTTTAAATACAATCACTAATCTTGTTTTAGTTGATAATCCAAAATGTGATTCCCATTAATTAAGTTTCTGTTCTTTTAGGTTGGAATTTCAGAGTTGAATGTTGGAAAAAACTGAAAGGAGTTGAAAAAATTGAAAGAAGTTAAAAGAAACTGGAAAAAGATGAAAAATGTTGAAAGAATTAAAGTATTAAAAACACACTCGATTAAATGATAACCAAAATAAATATATAAGCAACCTTTAATGTTGTATAAAAAAGAATACTTCCATCCTTATTTGAGGTGATATGTTATAAAAATTTGATATATAATGTTATTGTATATTTATCATATATAAATATTTTTTTAAGTCTTTGTTGGAAGAAACTAGTTAGAAAGAATTGGAAGGAACTCGAATAGGTTTCAAAAAATTAAAAATTAATTTTTCCATTACCCAATAAGTTCTTGTCCATATATAGTAAGGCCTAAAATGTGACTAGTCAGAAGTAGGGCTGTTCACATTTAGGTCCGGACCGAAAAAACTGACCGAACCGGACCGTTAGGTCCAGACCGAACCCGGACCAAATGGATTTCGGGTCGGTCTTCGGTCCAGAAAATTTAGACATTCGGGTTTCGGTCCGGTCCAAACCCGAAATGATTTAGGTCCGGACCGATTGGACCGGTTGGACCTAATGACCCTACTGGACCTAAAAGACCTAAATACTAAAACTCTACTTTTTAAGTTCCGTATTACACTTTAATGCTCTATTTTAATAGATATTTTAATTTATTTAATTAAAAAGGTTTTTTATTAAGTACTTTTTTAAAAAATCTAAAATAACATTTCATATTTGTTTTTATGTTTCTACATTGAAATAGTTCATATTGTGTATTGATATTAAGGTTGCATATTTTTTTATTCATTTTCTATTTGAATGGTACAAAGTAAAAAGTCTAAAATATATTTAATTGATCAAAATAATTAAAAAAATATGTATTTTTTTCGGTCCAATCGATCCGGACCGGTTCGGTCCTAAATATTTCGGTCCGATCCGGTCCAAACCCGAGTAGATTTAGGTCCGGACTTCGGTCCTTGAATTTACTCATTTCGGTCTTCGGTCCGGTCCGGGTCGGTCCGGTTTGGTCCGGTCTTAGACCGATGAACATCCCTAGTCAGAAGGATTTTGATCTATCTAGCATTCATTGCTAGTGTATAGCAATGCTTTGTCAATCAAAATACTGGCATACAAAAATGAGGTATGTTTCATAGGACTATGCTAGGATGCCACCACATGAATGCTACCATGGGTGCACCCATGTTTCGCACAGAGAAACACAGACGATAATTGTCTGTGCAACACAGACAATTATCGTCTGTGTTTGTCTGTGCAAAGCATGGGTGCACTCATGATAGCACCCACACCCATGTAGTGGCACCCTAGCATTTTCCATGTTTTATATCGTAACACTAGGATTATCCATACGAGGATACAATAAAGTTGAATGATGAGATTCTTCCGTCCATCTTTATACTACTGTACACAAATATTATACCAAGTATTGATTTAGAGTTTGTTTTATAAAAAGAATGTAATTAAGAGTGAATATTCTTATATTCATTTCTGATTAAACTACATATCATTTTCGAGTAATGAACTAAATACTTATTTTTCTAATCGTCAGTTATGTTCAAAAGTGAGTATTCAGTTACTTGAAAATAAATATTGTGTTACTCGAAAATAAGTATTCATGCAGATCTACAAGAAACACCATACATTTGGATGTAAGATAAAAGTGTTCATTTGTGTCATTTTTTTCTTATTCTCTGTGCATATCTGTAAAAAAATGGGTGGTAAAAATATGGGTGCGCTTCGTGGTATTATCGAAATCCATCAAGAACAATTTTTATTAAAATCGTTCAGTATCGATACGAGATGAATTTTAAAAAAACTATTCAGTACCATTTCATTTTAAAATAAATTCTATAATACTATACCATTCTAAAACCGTGTCAAAAAATAAACATGCATAATATTAAACTAATTGCACAAGTTTGTAAAAAAACACGTACAATTTTGTTAAAAACTAATTATTTCGAAAGACATTGCTTTGTTTTTCAGTTCGTACAATATCAAAATATTAATAACTCCAAAAAATAGTGCTCATAATAGTATTAAATATATTAAAGACAATAATAATGAAAGAATATTACAAAAAGAAAAATCAAATATAATACGAAATATTGCATATACGCAAAGATGAAGTAGACAAATTAGTATTTGACATACTCTGTAGATAGTTTTAAATGATCTCGTCAGTGATAATCAGTTTTAAATTTTTGAGTCATGGTCCTATCTCGCTTGATATCGGTTCAGTTTTAGTTCGGGATGATAACAATCAATTCTGTTATAAATAGTATAAATGATTCAATATCATTATGGTTAGTATAGTACCATGTTAATTCAAAATTTTTGCCCATAAAAATGTAAAAATGTATGGTTACATGGATATATTCTTGCTTTATAAGTTTGATTTTTAAAATTATGGCTTATAATGTGTGCACATATTTTTAACAAAAAGGACAATCTGAACATTGAAATTGAAAACATTTACAACATAAACATTCTAAAAATTCAATCCACGCTATGATTTTTTTCCATGCATATCCAAATTCCAATGTACATCTTTCATTCTAACTATTATTGTGTACTACCACACTAAGGGGGTGTTTGTTTTTTCTGCAGGAAAAGGTCTGCAGTCTGCGGACCACTACTGTAGATATCTGCAGGAGAAGTGATAGACCGAAGGTCTGCGGTCTGCAAGAAGAAGACCGTTTGTTTTTTAATGTCTGTAGACTGCTATATAAATTAATGGTGGTAGTGTACGTTGGTGATGTATGGACGATTGTGGTGGTGGTGGAGGGTGGTGGTGGACGTTGACGGCAGTGTTGGTGGACGGTGGTGGTGGTGGCGGTGGTGGTGAACGACGATGGTGATGGTGGACGGTGGTAGTGGTGGACGGTGGTAGTGGTGGACGACGGTGGTGATGGACGATGCGGTGATGGTGGACGGTGGCGGTGGTAGTGGACGACGGTGGCGGTGATGGTGGACGGTGGTGATTGTGGTGGACGGTGGTGGTGGTGAAGAGAAGTAGAAGAAAAAATGGAAAAGATGTTAGAAGACATAAGTTAATGTCTTTTCCAAGAAGATGTCACGAAGACCTTTTTGAGTGAAATGTCTTCCAAAAAACAAACAATCTGCTGAGTTCAACATCTGCGCGCGTATGCGTGGCGCAGACAAAAGAGGCCAGAAGCTCTTCTCGCTCAAAAACAAACACCCCTAACATAACATTTAAACACGAAGGGAGCACTTGAGACATGACAAAAACTATACATAATACTTAAGCTTTATTGATCTAATGCTTGTCATTATTTTTAGGAAAAAATTTAAGTCTCTTTGTAATATAAGTAAAAACTCACTAAATAACCTTTTACGTACATTAAAATTGATTAAAATGAAATTAACATTGTACTTTTAATTTTTTAAAATACAACTACGGATATCGATTTTTAGAATTAAGATTAGACAAATAAAATCAAATTTGTATTCTTAAACGTTAATAGATAATTGACCAAAAATAAAATTTTTATTTTTGCAAATTTTAACATACTACTCCATTCGTCCAAAAATTATTTTTTTCATTCACTATTCACATGGTTAAACTTTATTCACTTTATTGATTTATTTTCATAACTTATTTGATAAAAAAAATATAATCATGTTACTCTTAGTTTTGAAAAATCTTTAGATATAGTTTTTTAAAATGTAATTTTTATTTTTTAATTTTATATCATTTTTCATATAAATAATTTGGAAATAATTTCAGTCAAACTGTTTGAAATAATATACATGTGTGTGTCACATGAAAATTACCATGGAGTATGTTGTGATGAAAACAAACAAATTTGGAAGGAAAATTTAAAATAAAAGAGTATATACACCAAATTGATGAGCACCACTGGAACTTGTCTCAATCAATTCGTCGTGAATTTATTTATGCCATTGAAGAAGGAGTCATTCCCAATCAATCAGATCCATCACTGCAAACTCTCCTCAACTCTACTCGCTCTGAGCTGTAACGCCGCGCCCCCCCGCCAATATCGCCGCCTCGACGAAGCCGGATCTGCGAGACTACAACAACCGCCGCCGTTGATATGACGGAGTTCGTCGAGCTCGAAGCTCAAGATGCGGTGCGGATGCCGTGGAACGTCTTGCCGGGGACCAAATCCGATGCGGCAAAATGCGTGGTTCCCGTCTCCGCCATCTACACTCCCCTAAAACCCTTCCCCGATCACCCCGTCCTCCCTTACGCCCCGCTCCGCTGCAGGAACTGCCGATCGGTGCTCAATCCGTTCTCCACCGTGGACTACTCCACCACGAAGATGTGGATCTGCAGCTTTTGCTTGCAGCGGAATCATTTCCCCGCCAATTACCAGTCCATCTCCGAAACTAACGTGCCCGCGGAGCTCTTCCCTCAGTACACCACGATTGAGTACGAAAGCCCCCCAGAAAAGGCCGCCATGACTAACCCTGTCTTCCTCTTGGTCATCGACACCTGCCTAATTGAGGAGGAGATTGGCTTCTTGAAATCATCTCTCTTACAGGCATCCACTCTTCTTTCTCTTCTTTGTTAATTGTAAATGTGTATTCAAACAATACAGAGTTCTTCGTTTGATTTTGTTTTTAAGTGGGTCTGAATTAGCAATGCGGTTTGTAGTCAAAGTTCTCATTGATAGCTAACATAGGATGGCATAAAATTGGATACCTGGTCAGATAGTGGGTGTTTGTTTAGCAAGATATATAATTTACTCTGTGGTTATTGAGAGCCTGAGATTGTTTGAAAAGGACAAGTAATTGAAGTCACAATAATAGCAAGACTGAATTTTTAATTGAGGTAGTACTAAAATGCCAATAAAGGAAGAAAAGTTTGCTTGTAGCATATTAAAGAACTTGGGGGAGAATATTTCTTCTGATAATATTAGAATTGTTCAGAATATTTTTGTTATTAATATTACCTGCACCTATATTGACCCATAAGAGTCCATTGTTAATGGAGCTAAAAGAGTCATTTTTGACATTGTTTTAGCTTCGAATCCTGAATGTACTAAATCAAAATGGAACATTAAACTACTCTTGCTTCTTATTTTCTATGAAGTTTTGAGTCGTAAATGCATCAAGGGTCTAAAGAAACAACCTTTTTGTTAAATATGCCTTCTGAATGGACAATTTTTTTGAATGGGAAACTAACTACATCTTGACCTCTTTCAATATGCTTTTCACCTTTTTTTGGAAGTATAAAGAGAAGCTGTATGTAGTTTTCTGTCAACATATTTGAACATGTTTTTGTTTTTAAATGTCAGTTTTCCCCTCATGGCAGGTGATAGGCACATTGCCGGAGAATTGCTTGATCGGGTTGATAACATTTGGTTCTTACGTGCAAGTTCATGAGCTAGGCTTTAGTCTAATTCCGAAGGTTTATGTCTTCAAGGGGTCAAAGGAAGTCACTAAAGACCAAATTATGGAACAGATGGGTTTCTTTCTAAAGAAACCAAAACCAACTACTGGGGTCATTGCAGGGGCCAGAGATGGGCTTTCACAGGAGAGTATCTCAAGGTTCTTGTTGCCAGCAGCAGAGTGCGAATTTACACTCAATTCGGTTTGTTCATTACACTTTGCATGTGTGTTTGTACACATTAGTGCAAACATTGAAATTCATTACCGTCATCAAATTCTAAATTTTAAATTCTTGGAGTATTTCTTTGTTTGGTTAGTTTTTGTCTTTCACAACTATACATATTTTATTAGTGGCATTGGTAAATGTCTTAAGGAAAAGAGGTTTGGTATGTTTGCCTTCATTCCTTCAACAATAAAATTCATGGATGCCTAGGTTTTTTGTATAGCTTGTTTTTTCATATGAATGGAGTAATATAATCCATGTAGCTGATTCAATTATGCTGAATTTATGGATTTTATAACAAACCTTACTCACGTGCATAATAAATCTTTCTTTTCCTATTCAGTCTAAACATTCGTATTCAAGTAAACATTATATGCCTTTTTGTCATTTACGTTACTAGATATTGGAAGAGCTTCAAAGAGATCCTTGGCCTGTGCCTTCAGATCAACGAGCAGCTCGGTGCACTGGTACTGCTTTGAGCGTGGCTGCCCACTTGTTGGGAGTATGTGTTCCTGGCTCTGGGGCCAGAATCATGGCATTCCTAGGTGGGCCCTCAACAGAAGGGCCAGGTGCTGTAAGTCTTCTTTTCTCTTTTCTTTGGATGTTAAAAATCACACCTACGCTAGCTTATGGTCCCATTCTTGAATTGTATTGTCATTGATTGGAACAGATTGTTTCGAAACTCTTGTCTGAACCTATACGGTCCCACAAGGATCTGGACAAAGATTCTGCTCCATTTTATCACAAAGCAGTAAAATTCTATGAAACACTTTCGAAGCAGCTTGTACATCAAGGACATGTACTTGATGTTTTTGCTTGTGCACTGGATCAGGTAATTTTCTTTGTCTGTACTCTTAAACAGTGAACTAGTTTTGGGGGCACAACAATTTGTTACTACCATTCTATATTCTGTTTTTTTTGGTATTGAGCATCATCCTTCACATATGATAGGTTGGACTTGCTGAACTAAAAGTAACAATTGAAAAGACTGGAGGGCTTGTTGTTTTGGCAGAAAGTTTTGGCCATAAAGTTTTCAAAGATTCATTAAGAAAAGTGTTCCAGCCTGGAGAAAACGATCTTGGACTATCCTCAAAGTAAGTGGTGTTCATATTATTTTATTTGAATTTAAATGAGTTCCTATTGTGAAATAAGTTAGTGTCTGTTTGAGATGACTTTCGTTTTTTGGATAAGTTTTATCAAAGAAGCACTACTTTGGTGTTTTTTTTACAAAAGTACTTCTAACCCTGTATAGGTAGAGCTTTTGTTATAAGATTATCAGCTTATGAAAACTGCTCATAACTTAATAGCCTTGTTTGGCACATGAATAAAAGCTTATGATAAGCTTTAAAATTAGGGTGCTATACCTCATAGCATTTAGAACTGTAGATTGCATTCATAATAACATAAATAATTCATACCAATTTTATTTTTTTACTTTGATGTTTGGTTTTTTCTCTACAAGTGGATCTTGTTCATTTTTTTAGTTCTTTGTTTCACTCTTTTTGTGGCTTTAACTTTCCGTTCCAATTTTATCTCATTATATTCCATTAATATAATGTAACTTTCAAAATTATATATTCTAAAAACACTCCCTTTCCCCCAAACAAGTTCACAATCTTCACAAATTTCATTAGTTTTAACTTCAAATTTTTAAAAATTATATATATATATATATATATATATATACACACACATATATTTGGTGGGGTTATATTGACACTAGGAAGCAACGTCATTATAACCTTGGTGATATTTATTACTCCCTCCGTCCCACTCTTTTTGTCCACTTTCTATTTGGCTCGAATACCAAGACAAAGCTTAAAGTAGATAAAAAAAAGTCTCAAATACCCTTTGGTGAACAATCTGTGGGGCATAAAGTAGCACAAGTAAACATTACGGGGCATTTTATTTTAGTTTGTTTCTTTAAGGACAGTGATTAAAAGCATCACCATTCATCAATCTCCTCCAAAACCTTCATTAGAGCCCAAAACAAGAGAGCTCTTCGCCATTGACGTGCAATTGAAACAGCCTCAATGGAAGCTTTTTTGACATTCCACTCCTCATACTAAGACATGCGCTCAATTTCGTCGTCGTCACTGTCATCGGATACTGGCTAGATGGAAACTGAAGACTCAGAAGAGCACTGGATTCTGTCATCATCGCCAGAGGGCAGAGGGTGACTGGTCGATATCAATGGTTGTGGCTTCTACTCTGGTATGGTTAGATCTGTGTGTTCCAAATGCAAAGTGAAATTGTACTCACTTAATATTTCCAAAGACAATTCCATTCTAGGGTTCATACTCTAAGATTGGACGGTGGTGTTGAGATAGGGAATGGAAATCAGATCTAGAAGATAAAGATCGGATCTGGAGGGGATGATATCCTAGTGGGTGGTGTTGGAAAAATCAATGGAATTAATGGGGTGTTGGAAATGTAGTGGTTCCGTATTGGTAAGTGGGTAGGTGGAGAAGTGGGGGTAAAATGGACAATTGACACATCTTAATCATACTAAGAGGGTGTTTGGCAGTGCGCTGCTTTTAATAATTTAGCTTCTACTTTGAGTGAAAGTGATTTTACTCTGTTTGGCATGTCAGCTTCTGCTTTTCACCACTACTATTTTTTGTACATAGAACACCGTTTCGAAGAAGCAGGTATGAGGTGCTTTTGCTTTGAGCTTTTGTAGAAATCACTTTATCTATAAGTTAATCACTCCCAAACACCCTCTAATAAAGGAAAGTGGACAAAAACAATGGGACAACCCAAAAAGGAAAAGTGGACAAAAACACCGGGACGGAGGGAGTATATAAAACATTCTTGAACAGTTTATTTTAACATAGTACATCTGTACATACATTATTGAAACAACAGTTTATTGTCTTTATAAATTACATAATGATACTTTCATAATATAAGTACTACAAGGATGTCTTTTTTTGTCTTTTTATATATATCAACTTGTTAAACAGCTAGTTTTACTAAAACGTTATTAAGTCCAATCACCTAACTTTTGTCAGTCATGAAGTATTAGCTTTCCAATTTTAATTTATTTTACAGCTTTGAGCTAGCTTATCATCCCGATCATGTATACCTAATAAACAAAAAAGCTAAAATGTAATTATTTTCAATTCAATAAAATCCTTTCTATTGCTTTTGAAATCTTGCGGAAGTATTTTCCTTTTATCAACAACAACAACAACAACCCAGTTGAATCCCACAAGAGCAGGTCTGTGGAGGGTGTGTGCGCAGACCTTACCCCTACTCGAAAGTAGAGACAGTTTCCGAAGAGACCCCCGGCTCAGCGTTGAGAGTTGCATTGATTGACTAACTGCTATTTCGTTAATTAAAGAAGCGTAGACAGTTTTGAGATCTATTGCTTTTATCAACATAATTCAAAATGGGCTCTCAATGTTTTGACTTTTGACTTTTCATCAATCTCTAACCTTTTATTTATCATCTAATGGAGTTCCCTCTATAATTTCGTTTCATTACAACATTACATGTATAATAAACCTAAGTTGACATCTCATGTTTGCTTAATTGATTGCTTCAATTTATCAAATACATTGTTTAATTATCTCTATCTGTGCTTTATGTAGTTCTTTCTGAAATGCTTTAGTTCAAGTTTTTGTATTAATGGTGTGCAGTGGTATTTTTGAGATAAACTGCTCAAAGGATATCAAAGTTCATGGAGTTATCGGTCCATGTGCATCACTTGAGAAGGTATACTCCCATTTTGCAAAGGCCTGTTTGGCATAAGCTTCTTGCAGGTCTTAATTTCTGTGTTATTTTGCACAGAAAGGTCCTCTCTGTTCTGAAACTACTATTGGCCAGGGAAATACGACAGCGTGGAAGATGTGTGGTCTTGACAAAACTACTTCCTTATGTTTATTATTTGAAATCAGCAAGAAGGAGAATCCAGATGCTATTGCTCAATCTGCAAACACACAGTTCTTTTTCCAGTTCCTGACTTAGTACGAATTTTCTTATCCATTGTTCGATGTCACAATGTGTGCATGTTTGAGTATCAAACATTTGACTTGATAATGATGTGTACCAGTTATCAGCATAGAAATGGACTGATGAGGCTTCGTGTTACTTCCCTCTCAAGAAGATGGGTTTCTGGACCTGGAAGCATACAGGCAAATATTCACTGCTGCATCTGCTTTGTTATATGTATTTATTTATCAGAAATTTCAGTATTATTGCATATCATTTATTTTTGAAAAAACGAAAAAGAAACAAGCTTTGTAATGCTTATTTTAACTCTGTATTAGGAACTAATTGCGGGATTTGATCAAGAGACTGCTGCTGTAGTAATGGCTCGCCAAGTTTCATTCAAAATGGAAACTGAGGTATGCCTTTCTGTAAAAGTTTGTGTTATTCGTTTTGTTCAATTACGGAGTATTATTTTGGTGTTAATTCTTTAATTTATGGGGTTTCTCAACTATGTATACATGTATGTATATATTGTTCAGGCGGAATTTGACCCTATAAGATGGCTGGATAAGTCATTGATACATATGTGCTCCCGATTTGGTGACTACCAAAAAGACAGTCCTTCATCTTTTAGTCTCTCTCCTCGTTTCTCAATATTCCCACAGTTCCTTTTTCACCTACGGCGTTCTCAATTTGTACAGGTATATATATATGCGCTTTACCTTTCATAGTTTTAGATTCCACACATTTTTCTTATTTATAATTTTATATCCATCCATCATATGTAATCCACTGAACATATATTGTTTCAAAACTTATTATTAGGTCTTCGGGAACAGCCCAGACGAGACAGCTTTTTTTAGGATGATTTTGAACCGGGAGAATGTTTCAAATTCTGTTGTGATGATTCAGCCGTCTTTGATCTCCTACTCTTTTCACTCTGGGCCCGAACCTGTTCTTCTTGATGTGGGCGCAATTGCCGCCGACAGAATTCTTCTTTTGGACTCCTACTTTACCATTGTTGTGTTTCATGGATCAACCATTGCTGAATGGCGAAAAGCTGGATACCATGAACAGCCAGAACATCAGGTACTCAGCCTTAATGCTCATATGTTATCTTTCCGGGGATAAACATCACTTATACAATTGGATTACTGCAACTATGCCCTTATCTTTGTGACCCTAACATTTGCATCAGGTGCAAATTGTTGTGCAACATGTGCGTCCAAATTTATATTGTCTATTAATGCTATTTTTATGGATCACAAAAAAATAATTAGTTTTATATATTGTCTAAATAAACAATAACTATTGAAGAAATTATTGTGATTAAATTTAAATGTCTGCCACACAACGACAACAACCAGCAAGATCCCACAACATGTACGAGTATATCTTAAACTTGTGTGGGATGCTTTTATTTGAGTTTTTCATATATGCCATATCTCACATATAAAAGAATAAAAAGAATTTTTTTTAGTGAATGGCAGTGATATTAAAGCCGTGTGACCTTTAATCTTTTCCGATTTTACAGGGATTCGCTCACTTATTGAAAGCTCCACGGGATGATGCAGAGTCAATTATCCGGGAAAGATTCCCCGTGCCTCGCCTGGTCATTTGTGATCAACATAAGTCCCAGGTATAATTCATCATCCCAAGTCCCTCAACTCGGCACTTTGTTAGTCCTACTACGGTTTGTTTGCCCGTACTTTTGTATATGAGCCTGGAATCTCTTGGAAACAACCTTTTTACTTTCAACTTTTGTTTTTCTGTGAGATTATTCTGGGTTTGTTGTTTTATAAGGTTTATTGGAGATCGAAATCTTCTTTTGGTTGAATGTTTAACATGAAATTTTATGAATGCAGGCCAGGTTTTTGCTTGCGAAGTTGAATCCTTCGGCGACGTACAACTCGGAAAACCCGCCTGTTCCTGGAGGGGATATCATATTCACTGATGATGTTAGTTTTGAAGTCTTTTTGGACCATCTCCAGCGTTTGGCTGTTCAATAGAATAGAATTCATTTTTTTGTCCCCTGCATATTCATTCTTCCTTCAAAGAGTTTGGTGGCAATTTGTAGTTTTTTAAAATACGCAGTATTATATTACACAGCAAAGATTTTGTAAAAGTCTCTTTGAATTGAGTGTACAGTAATGCACAAGACCTTTTATTTATTATTTTTAAAATTTCTCTTTTTATTGTTTTGAATTTGAGACGTACGAATTTTGTGGTTTAATTTTTTTTTTTTATATTTTTTATTGTATTAAAAAGAGTTCACACACATACCGTGAGATTTTGATGGAATTTCATGGATTCAAATCCATTCAGTAGAATATGTTAAATGCCCTCAAAGAATAAATTAGAAAAACAATGGACCTGCATAAAGCCATTATAACTTTAGGAATTTCCTGAACGAGCCTGAAGCCAATATGGTTTAAAGGGGTGGGTTTTACCCGTGCCGTCCTAAAATTAATTTCACATTTTGACTTTTGTGGTAAAATTTTCAAAAATTGGATCGCATATTTCAAAAATTATATATATTGATTTTTCATAGTTTTCCATGCAAATTGCAAAGCATGCAGAGCAAGTTGAATTTGACAAATGTTAGTACGTACACCAATTTGAAAAAAAATGATGGGCTTGATTGAAGAATGCATAATAACGACATATTTCAGACGAGAAATTTGAGATATCATCGAGAAAAGTGAGAATGGCTAATTCACATGAATGGGAGAGTGCAACTGTGCAAGTCACCCATCTTGAGAAAATAGAATTGTGTTCTTGATAAATACTCCCTCCGTCCTATAATGATCTTCCCAGAGCACTATTCCAACTTCACGGAAATTTATATTTATTTGTGTTTTTTCATGGCCTATATGATAAAATAAAATATTCTTGTCACCACTTGTTTTGTTGAACTTTTGGTGTAGTTTTTAAATATGTATGTTTTATTTTTTATTTCTATACCAATATTTAAATAAAATATATTGAAAAAACTTGAGATTTTTCTTCGTTTTGCGAACCGGGAAGATCATTATAGGACGATGGGAGTAATACAGATGACGTTCAAACATGATAACATCTGAATTAACTTTGACTCACTCCCAAGTCAATGAGACTTATCATGATGATAAAGTGGTTTACTAAACAAGTAGAGGATACCAAAAAGAAAAATGCTAGGGGTACACCAATGGTGTACCCCATATGTCCCCCACCCCTTCCTTGTCCACTAAAAAGGCAAAAAAATAAGTAAATAAAAATCAAATAAAAATGTATGGTGAAAAAGGGGGTGGTGTATATTTGGGGTACACCTTTTGGTGTACCCCTACCATTCCTCTACCAAAAATTAGTCAGAGACATCTAAGCCTATGCCCTCCTTATTGATATTAAAAAATGATTAAAGACAAAAGAACTGCAAAAGAAAAAAGAAAGAAAAAAAGTGTGGCAGTATTGAACTGAACTCTTACATATGCTCAAGGCCCACACAAGTTTTAGAGAAACAAACTGCGCCTACCTTAGGAAAGAAGGACCATGCTATACTTACACCAAAAAATGTACCCCACTTGTACACTACAGTTTTGCACAAACATTTTGATGGTTTACACCGACACAAGTGTTGGTGCATTAACAAAAATTTACACGAACACAAATGTTGGTGCGTTAACAAAATTTAGTTTTACACCAACACAAAATGTTGATGCAAACTTGCGAGGTACAAATTGAGGTATAAATGTTGGGATACACATAGCTTATTGAAAGGCTTATTGAAAGAAACAAATGAGATACCATTATGCAGGGATATGCTTCCCTTCATTTGTCATCATTGCAAATATGTGCTGTGTTGATTTCCCCGCCATTTAGATTGGGCAAAGGATTAAGTTATTTGTATCCTAAGATTTGTATCCCAATTTATACACCGCATGTTTATACCTTCATTTTGTGTCAGTGTAATACTAGAGTAATAGTTTATGCAGACACAAAATGTTAGTGTAAATTTTTATTAACGCACTAACATTTTGTGTCAGTGTGAACTATTTAAATGTTAGTGTATACTTTTGGTAGGAGTAGACAAAAAAACCGAACTAGCATGATACCATACCGGACCGTAATGATACCGAACCATTTATAGTGTTTTCAAACGGGATTGATTTTTTTCATCACGAACCGATACCAAATGGGACGGGACCGTGACACAAATATTTAAAACCGATTATCACGGACCGAACCGTCCAACGCTATATATGGAGTACATATCTCAACTAATTATGGAGTATTTGTCTACTTCATCATCTTACCGTGTATAGAGTACTTCGTATTTTATTATTCATTTTTAAACTCTCTCATTATTATTGTTGTTATTATATTTATCATTACTATTGGCATTATTGTTTTATACTCCGTAGTTATTAGTATTCCGATATTATATGAATTGGGAAAAAAATATTTTTTAACTTTGGACACGTTATCTTTTATTCTTTATGTTTATAATCCGTTTAAATTTGAGATCAATACTTCTATTTAACATTCTTATGCTTTTTTATACAAATTTATACATTAAAATCAATATTCTTTAAGTAATGTACATTCATTTTTTTGGCACGGTTTGAGCATGGGTATGGTATTGTACCGTTCCGTTTCAAAACGGAATGGTACCGAATGGTTTTGGAGTTCATCCCGTATCGATACCGAATCGTTTAAATAATAGCGGTCTGTGATAGGTTCTGGTAGTATCACGGACCATCACGGACCGCGCCCACCCCTAACTTTTGGTGTATCTTTGGGATACACTTTTTGGTGTAAGTGTAGCATGGTTGTTGGGTAAATATAATACTCCCTCCGTTTCTCAAAACGGTTCCTCTTTTGACTTTGGGGAAAAATAAGGAAAGTGTAATTTTAGTTGACTTTCCAATTTTGCCCTTTATGTGATGGGTAAAAGTAAGATGTGATAGTTTAGTTATTAGTGAAAAAGTATGATGTGATAGGTAGGGTATGAAAAAGTAAGGGTAAAAGTGGTTTTTTTTATAGAAAAGGGAAGTGTTTTAAGAAAACAAAAAAAATGAAAGAGGAAGGGTTTTAAGAAACGGAGGAAGTAATAAAACTCAGTAACGGCCAATTCTATTGCCGCTCTTCTTCAGTGGCCACGGAAGTCACTGCCCCAATTCAGATACTTACGATACTTCGTATGTAAAATTAATTGTTACCCCACGCAAAATTCTCTCATCCAGTCCCGACCTCATCGCATTTCCCCATTCACGTCAATTGCACCCCTAAGTTTAACTGACTTTGTAGTGAATTTCTTTTACTTTAAAGTCAACTAAACTTACGGGGTGCAATTGACATGGGTGGGGGATTGAGATTGGAGCTTGATAAAATAATACAGTCATGTCACTCTTTGTTTTATACCCCAAATTAGAACTTTTTGATATAATTTTTAAGTATTTCGTATACAAATATAATTTTTAAATTTTATATGGAGTATATAAAATAACATCCATGCAAATTGCCAGTAAGGAAATCCTCATACATTCATCCAAATTACCATTGATGACTAGATATAGTGCAATTATGTTAACATTATTCTAAGTCCCCACAATTCTTGTGTTCATCTAATTAAACATCCTTAACTATGACTTTGGGCTGATGACGAGTCAATGGGTTATTATTCTAAGGGTTCAAGAAAGTCATGATTCAATCTTTCTCTGATGGAGCTAATTAAGGGTTATTAGCACATCAAATTAAGGGCCATTCATGCATCCTCCAACAATTAACCTGAAACAACAATAATTATTATTATTATTTTTATATTAAAAAGAGAAGAAGAAAAGAGAAAATTATAAATTACCAGATAATAATCAGTAGCTGCTAGTTGGTGCAGTGGCTGCATAATGCTTGTCCACAACCTCAATAAGCTTATTGGCAATGGCACTTGCATACACTGTTGAACCTTCACAAATCTGTATATAAATATGTATGTACATTATACATAATTAATCACACTAAGGCTCTGTTTGGTTGCAAGAGTTAACAAGTGATTAATTCTACTCGACACCACACTTGACATAACACGTGACACCATCTTTCTTAACGTGTCAATGGTGTCAAATGTGGTGTCGAAAACGGTGTGCAGCTAGCATTTTTTTCAAAACAAAATACCTTGGAGTTGAAGAGGAAGCTATAGTAATCACCAATGAGGCCACCAGCAACATGGTGGAGATCAAGCTGAAGCTCATCAAGAGCCTTGGAGACAAAGAGAAGACAGTTGATTCTCTTCTGCTGCACAAGCTTCACTGTCACCTCGTCGTCGATGATCCGAACGTCCACCTCCGTGTTCTTCGACTTCCTCTGCAGCCAAGAACTCCTCAACCCACTCCCATTGTATGATGAATTGCAATGGTCCTTCATATCCTCCTCCTCCTTCACACCGCCGCCGCCACCGCCGCCATTGTTGTGACTGGTGTCATCTGTTCTCTGCCTCTTCATCCTCTCCCTCATGCACCTCTTCTTCTCCACCAGAATCTTCAGCTCCCCAACTGTCCTCTTCAGCTCATTTATGTATTCTATGGCATCATGCACCACTGATGCTCTGTCATTCTTTGAACATCAACCCAACACAAATTTTCAGAAGAATTTCTATTGGAGTTATTATGAAAAAAAGAAACAAAAAAAAAGTGAAAAAAGTTCGATTATATATATGTATGTAATTGTAAAACAGGTCAAATTTAAGGCCAAAGTGACAAAAATTTCCTTTTGATTAGATTCTCCACCATTGATTGATGACAGCAATTAATGCTACTGTTGAGATTCTTGATAGTTTTCAAGAACTTGTTTATGAAGACAAAAATGCAACAAGAAGGAAAAGTGAACAACTAAACATTGATCTTTTTCATGAATTTCATAACCCTAATGAAAAAGTTTCTTACCTTTCTGGAAGATTGGGTAAAAGAAAAGTGAGGAAGAAAGAAAGAAAGAGTAAAAGTGAACCTTGGTTGGGTTGGGGACCAATCTCTTCAAAGCTTCATACTTGTCATTCAAATGGACTCTCCTTTGTCTCTCAGTGGCAAAATGTTTGGTGCCCTTACCTTCTCTGTTCTTCCCCAACCCATTCAAATCCCCACTCAGCTCAAAAAACCCATTCTCGAAATCCCTCCCGTCCATCCCCTGGTAGAACCCTCCTCCGTTCACCTGCAGATCTCCCCTCTCGTCCACCACCTCCCCGAACAGAGAACACCCGCCGTAGCCGCCGGCTCCCTGCAGCGGCAGCGAGTGGAACAGGTCTCTCAGCAGGGGAGGCTGTGGTGGCAGATTCAGAGGCAACAGGGTCGGGTCGCCGTTTTCCGATGACGGGAGGAGGTGGTCGCCGAACAGGCCTAACGAGGTCAAGAAATTGGAGGAGAATGATGGGTTTTGGAGGAGGTGCGGGGAGGACCTCGGCATAGGTGGGAATATGTTGCCCAGCAGATCCGCCGGCGGCGGATTGCCGGAATTCTGCATTTCCGAGAACACCATCTCATCCCAATTCGAAATCCCTTGATTAGTGTTGAAAATCATCCCGTCCGGCTGTTTCTGGATAAACTGGGAAAGATTGTGATGGTGGCTATGGCTATTATCACCGCAATCTTCCCCGTTGTTGTTGTTGTTGTAGCACTGTTCCATTTCCAGATTGAGCTGCTGCTGAAACTCCATTTCAATGGCGGCCGCCGCCGCCGCAGAGACTTCTTCTTCTACCTCCGTTTCCTCCAGCCGGAAGTTCTGAGGGAAGATGTCTTCCTGCTCCGGCACCGTGGGATCGAAGCAATCACCATTTCCCACATACATTTCTTTCCAATTCCTCGGATTATAAAAGAAACAAACAAAAAAAACTGTTTCTTTGACTCCGATTGTGGTGGGTCTCTGTCTGAAACCCTGCAAATCAATAATAATGGCACATCAAACAAGAAAAAAAGGTGAGCACTGAACTTTTGCAGGAAGAAAGAAAGAAAAGTTCGAAAAATAGAGAGAATTAAAAAAATTAAAAAAATAAAAACCAACCTGATGAAGAAAGAGTGAGAATCTCTCTCTCTCTCTGTGTTTTCAGTTTTATTGTTGCAGAGAGGAGCAGAGAGTGGTGGGTCTTGAAATGGAATGGAGATGCTTTTGTTTCAGAGATTTGGAGCTTAATAGGTCACACCCATATTTATAGTGCCCTTTTCATCTCAAAAATATACTTCCTTCCTCCCTAAATATTTGTCACACTTTTATTATTGAAAAAAATATCAAGTTTTTTCAATTCATTTTATTTACATATTGGTATAGAAATAAAAAATAAAATTTACATATTAAAAAACTACATTAAAAATTTTTCAAAATAAGAGGTGTCAAGAATTTTTTATTTTATCAAATAATCAATAAAAGCGTAAAAATAAACAAAAATTTTCACGACTACTGAAAAAGCAAATGTGAGACGTAGGGAGTATGTCTTGGGACGGAGGGAGTATTGACACTTCATTGTTCAAAAATCAAAATTGATTTTTTTTGTATTTTTGTGTGTTTTCAATGTTCTTGTGACATTTTAAGATAATTTATAAGTATGTAAATTTTATTTTTTATTTTATGTCGATATATAAATTAGATGAATTGCAAACTTGAATTTTTACTTATAATAATTAGAATTGTTCTCATTTTGTTTTGCGAAAAGTACCAAACATTTTGGAATAGAAGAACTTTGAAAAAGGACCACATTGGATAGAGGACTATATAGGAAAATACATCTGAATTACAAAGGATCACATTGATAATTATTGTTTTTTGAAGACTATTTGAAAAACACTTATTAGAAGAACCATTTTGAAAATTTTACTGAAAAAAACATTTACTCCAACAAACAAACAACACCGATGTTCAAGTGACATTGGACCTCAATGTCATGGAATGATCGGGGAGTGCTCTAGTGCCCCGTTCACAAAATTGACGGTTTCTATCCCCTAACCGCCCCGGTAAACCCTCCACCCGGCCCCAGCCCGAATACACCCCCAACCCCCTTCAATTTTGATTCTAAAGTCAAAATCAACTTGTGGGGTGCAATTGAAGGAGGTGTGGGGTGTGTTCGTGTCGGGGCTAGGTAAGGGTAGGAGAAAGACCAAACTAGGACTAAAACATTAAAAATATACCAAAATAGGACTTCCATATTTTTATTCCCGAAATAGGACTTACATTACCAAACATGGTCATATACATTACCAAAAAAATATAGTAATTTGCACATGTACACTGCCACATTACCACAATGCAAAATCACATTACCACAGTGCAAAGTCCTATTCTGGGAAAAAAACATGAAAGTCCTATTTTGGTACTTTTTTCTATGTTTTAGTCCTATTTAGGATGATTTCTAATTTTATAAACGGGACACCGGAGCGCCCTTGATCATCACATGACATTGATTCCAATGTTATACTCCCCCCGTCCCTAAATATTTGCCACACTTGTATTCCCGAGGGAAAATATCAAGTTTTTTCAATTCATTTTATTTACATATTAATATAGAAATAAAAAATAAAATTTACATATCAAAAAACTACATGAAAAGTTCTTCGAAATAAGAGGTGTCAAGAATATTTTATTTTATCAAATAACCAATGAAAACGTAGAAATAAACAAAAGTTCCCGCAATTGCTAAAAAAACAAATGTTGTGAATATTTTGGGACGCACAGAGTAAATAATTTGGACCCATTTTTCGATGGGCCCAACCCGACAAAGTAGTTTGGGTTGATGTCTTGAGGAGACGGAATTGGGAATTTGTTGTTACTGCAAAAAGAGTTTGTTACTGGGGATTCCATGCACGAAAAAGTGGGGACCTCTCTCTCTCTCTCCTTTTTATGGGTTGTTTGGACATTTTACTTTTTTTTATTACAACTTTATCATAAGAAAATTAATCTAAATAAGAGTAAAATATTAAAAAAAATATCAAAATAAAATTTTCATATTTTATTCTTGAAATAAAAATTTGCATTTTGATAATGTGACACTATACATGAACATTTTATTAATTTTTTTTATAATAGACATGATTATGATTGGTAATATAAATGTACTTTAATTCCTATTTCAAGAATAAAAGTACGGGACTCGTATTCTGGTACATTTTCAATATTTTAACTCTATTTTAATCCTTTTCTTTTTTTCCATCTTTGTTGATTAGAAATTTTTTAGCATGTCTCTCACACAAGCTTTTTTCTCTTCTCTCATTATTCCTTCTCATCTAAACATAAATTGTATTGGATTTTCTCATCTCCTTTTGTTCTTCTTCACCATTTTCTCACCAACCACACAATGGATTGGGATGGAAAAAATAAATTCTGAAAATTTATTTAGGATTTCTAGCGCTCCCTCCCTCATAAAACATTTTTTCTTTCACTTTTTTCCTTTCCTAAAAAATTTCATTTTTTTTTGTTAAAAAATTATCCTTACACCTACTCATTCATATTCTAGTTATCGCATCATATATATTCATTATAAATATACTTGTTACATTCTATTTTTACCAATTACATCAAGACTAACTTTGAAAAATTAAAACAAAAACATATCTCTATTAAGTTTCATAAAAATAAAAAGTGAAGAATAGGACTGTTAAATATATTAATTATTTAATACTCTCTCTGTCCCATAAAGTGTTACCCATTTTGACTAAAGTTGAAATTAAGGGAGTGATAATTTTGTGTTGACTTTCCAAAAATACCCTTGATGTGATGGTAAAAGTAGGATGTGATGTATAGATTATTAGAAAAAAGGTATGATGTGATAGGTAGGGTTTGAAAAAGTAAGGGGTAAAAGTGGTTTTTTAATGGAAATAGGTAAGGGATTGTGGGACGCAATTTTTTTGAAATGTGTAAATCTTTTTGGGACGGAGGGAGTATATTATATACTCCCTCCGTCCCTAAATAGATTGCAAATTGCGGATTACGAAGAAAAATTTCTTACTTTTTAAAATCATTTTATTTACAAATTGGTATATCAATAAGATATAAAAATTACTCCGTACATACTAAAAAAACTATGTCAAAAGTTTTTTAAAATAAGAGGTGACAAGAATATTTTATTTTATCAAACACTTAATGAAATCACGTAAACAAACAAAAGTTATCGAGAGGAGTGAAAAAAATTGTAATCTATTTAGGGACGTATGGAGTATTATAATTATGCTTGTTACCTATTATAGTTAGATATTTATTATATAATATTACCTTATATAAATAGCTATTAATGTGGAGAATTCTAGAATGTATTCTTCCACTTATAAAAATATACTTTGTATTTCTCTCGCATTAATTCAAGCGTAATTTATTATTTTTACAAGGACACGGAAGCATATTGCTTTTGGAAAATTGGAGTGGATGGAAAATGATTTTGGAAATCAACCAAATGAAGTCTTTATTGAAAGGGAAATGATTTAATTTTCCATATTTTTGGCGGAAGATATGCTAGCTTCTTAGAGATCAAAATTATCACATTTAATAATGCTATGATAACAAATTTTAGATTTATTTTTAGAGTGCTTCTTTGGTATACATTGGGTGGATATTATTTTTGTGGATTTATAATTTTTTTAATTTTTTTATTTAGAAAAACAGAAGCTTATATAAATAGTAAGAAAATGTTCATCCGAACTTTTAACCATTTACGGATCTACTTAAGCAATATAGGTGGGTGGTGGGGGAATTAAAGGCCCATGTCAAGAGTTATTCTATTATGGTCATAAAGTTCATTGACGTGTAAAATGTGTACCTTTTTATATATTTTTCATGGACTCACAGTTGGATTTCTTAATATATACAAGACTCATTACATACAATTATTTTATCTGTGACAGTCCATTAAATAAGTATGAATTTAAGAATTATAGAAGAATTTGAGCCTAGGGACTCAATCACTTGGAAAGGTTTATCAAAATTAAAGTTTGCTCCCAATAAAAAATAAAAATACAACAAAAAACTGTAACACATTTTTAGTGGTAGGTCTCTGGGTATTAGAGAAGTGAATATTGTTACGGAGTGTGACTTATGATATATATTAGGATTGTTTTAATTTTTTTGTCTTTTTTTTAAAGATAACGTGGTCCAAATCTTTTTATTTCGAAAAATTGCAACCATATATTTAAAAAAAATCGTGTCAAGTTAAATTAAGAAGAAAATTACAAAATAGAGTGGCTACTAAAGATAAAATACTCGGTTTTTAACAAGTTTCTTCAAAATCTAAATTACATCCCTATAATCCGTAGCTTGCATTTTGCAACCTATTTGTAAACAAACACATACTCCCTATATGTTTTTATTCTTTGAATTTGCAATTATATGATTGATTGCTAAGAAAATGTGTTAATTTCAAACATTAAAGAACCGTTCAAACGCGATTGATATAATTTTAGATGGAATAGGAATCATTGGACTCAGTTCTAAAATAATTGAGTTCAACCATATTAAAAGATTGATTTCAATCGATTACTTAGAAGCTCATATACTACTATTTTTCTCTTCAATTTTTGATGTAAGATACTTTAACACTCTCTCTCAAGTGGTCAATCATAAATGAAAGATTCAAAATTAAGTGATAACACTTAAAGGGTCACAAGTCGTTAAGTATGAGCTTTATAGATGAATAATCGAGTTTTTTGGGCCACATACCGTTTTCCACACGGACATCTGGCTAAACACTATTGGGTCGCTAGACATAAACTTCTAGACAGACATTTTAACAAATGAGATGAGGTTAAAATGGTACTGATACAATGTTAGAATTTAGGATGGAGAAAACATAACTGAATTGGGTCAGAAGACATTTGGATTGACATATATTAAAAGATTGATTCTATCGATTACTTAATTCAACTCAATTGATTATATATAAATTATTTTTTTTCTTTAATTTTCGATGCAAGAACGATAGAAATTGTTTTTTCCTTCAATGATAAAAAGCTTTCATATGGAGGACAGTGTCCATCTAGCACACAAAATATAATTCGAGAGTATTAAATCAAGATAAAGTTATGAATTGGAATTTATGAGCCCGCATGGGCAGCTCAGTTGGTCAAGAGCGTGAAATCTTGGACCGATGACCAGGGATCGAATCCCGCAAGCGGCAGTGTGGGAGCTATCCAAAAATCCCATAAAGGATGAGGACTCCTTGTGCGCGGTGGGCACGGGTCTAGCGTTCTTGGCCGACTGAGTCACCATGATTTACATCCTCCACCATTCCTGTCGGGCAAGGGGGTGGGGGCGCCTGGGGTGGGCGATTCCACCTTTTGGACCGATGAATTGGAATTTATGAGTGTTAAATCAAGTTTGCAAAAATAATTATTTTACAGAGATATTTAGTTATTTTTTTTTTAAATTGATAACCACGTGGTGGCCCACTAGCCAATGATTCCCTCCATGCAAGCCGGGCAGCTTAACTAACTCCAAATATTGTTATAGAACCCACCATGAGGTCAAATTCATGGCTACATCAATCCTATATTAAGTGATGTATTCTGATATCTGTTAGAAAATCAATGCAACAATAATGTTCATTGAGATTTCTACGATGTTTCGTTTAAAAAATTGATAAGTTCATACACTAATAAGAGTACGTAAGAATTTGCCTTTTTCGAACAAAGCATCGTAGGAACTCTGAGTCATCTCATGGCATTGGTTATCAATGCCACATGAACTATCTAGATTAATTAGATTACACAATTAAAAGATATTTTGAATAGAAGTAAATTCCCTTTTTTTCTTGAAAGTAAATTTCGCAAATGATTTTCTATTACGTCAATTGTGAATATTTTCTAGGATTAGTCCTCTATCTCATTAAATACCAACTAATAATCCTTAAAAATTTGAATGTTACCAAATATTCCCTCCGTTTCACAAAACCTTTCCGCTCTAATTTTTCACGCATCCTATAAAATACTTCTGCTCCAACTAATATAAATGTCTAAAATACTCTCAAAATAATTTCTACCCGAAATAAACTACGAAATGGAAGTTTAGTTTAGACATTTTAAGTATGGTAAAAGTGTCTTGAGAGATGCGCAAAAAATTAGGGCGGAAGTATTTTATGAAACGGAGGGAATATTAATTTGAGTCCTCTCTTAGTGGTATCATTTTGAGGATTCTTGATGCAAGAGGCTAAAATTGGAAATATCATACTTAAAGTGAACTTCCAATATAATAAAATTTTATACTCCCTTCGTCCCAAATTATTTGCAACGTTTGCTTTTTCAGCAGTCGCGGGAACTTTTCTATGTTTATTTCTATGTTTTCATTGGTTATTTGATAAAATAAAATATTTTGACACCTCTTATTTTGAAAAATTTTTCATGTTTTTTTATATGTAAATTTTATTTTTTATTTCTATACCAATATATAAATAAAATGAATTGAAAAAGTTGATATTTTGTCTCGGGAATACAAATCTGGCAAATATTTAGGGACGGAGGGAGTAAATAACAGATTAAATGTGAAAAGTCTTCGAACATGGAGGATCATTTGTGAAAATTAATTTTTTCATGCTATACTACTACTATCTTTTCTTTGGTTTTTTTTTGAATAATTCTTTTTTTGGATTTGATAATTGATAAATAAAGAAGAACTAAAGAAGGATAATCAAACTCATACCAGATCCCAGAAATACAGCAAATTCATAGGAATTTGTATCTTTAAATAATGGAGTCATGAAAAGCTTGTGCTTTGCATATTTTAGGCACCAAACACTGACTGAGTTTGTACTCTTCAATATAAAATAAATTATCCACTCAACTAGTTTAAACTTTTCATTGACTTTTATTAGTTCTATAACATAGTATTATAGCCTTCCTGACCTAACGATCACAAGCTCGAATCACACCGTCAGTCACTTTAATAATTGTAATAATTATTGTTTATGTGCAAAGTTCGAGCGATTAAACCTTATCAGTTGACAATACAATGAATACATGAGGGGAGATTGAGTTTTTGGATGAGTTGATTCTTTAGCAATTAGAACATACACTTGTTGAATCGAACACAATTTTCGTCACAAACTCTATTTTGCCATGAACTAATTACAACTACAAATAACCAAACCAAACCAAACAAATCGAGTTTAAGTCACTCCAAACTCCAAAGTCACAACTACAAGCAAATAGTATGCAGACCTTGCCTCGATCCAAGAGTTATAGATCGATGTTTCCAAACTAACAACAACACATAAGCAAATAATACTTCTTTCATCGAACAAAAACTTTCCCGTTTTCTTTCATAGTCTATACGAAATTAAAGTGAACAAATTAATTTAGAAGATAATGAATAAATCCTATTTTTTTCCCTTTGGAGTGGGGGTGGGGGTGGGGTGGGGGTGGGGGCAGGAAAAAGAAGGACTTCAACAACTAGTAAAACAAGAATTCATAAGGATGACAGCTTCAAATTAGGCGACAGCTTTGGAAGGCAAACAGATCAGAGGCTCTTCTGCTCAATCATTGGGTGCTGAAAGTTAGGTCATGCATTTCCTGTGTGAGTCTATTTGCACAGTTGTTTATTACCTATAAATAAATTAAGAAATAATTAATTAGTAGGATTATACTACATTCACACCATAGATGACACCAAAGTTGACAATGTCACGGGCCACCGACAATTGTCATATGTGCGTGATTATCTCTAATGATGTCATCCCTGTAGTTAAAAGTGTTACTTTTCATAGTAATAAGCTCTTCAACTAATAGATTGTGAATATGGTGGGTACATATACACAGTTTCATAAAAACTTATGAAGCATAGGAAATAAATTTCATTTGAAGTGAATCAATAGTTCACAAGTAAAGAAAAAGCCCACAAATTGATTAAATGAGTAAACAAATTAAAAGCCCACCAAGCAATGCCTATGATCAAATTAGCCTGCCTAAGTCAAGAAGTTGTATATAGAAAAGAATAGCTAAACAAATGAACCCGGAAGGCGGTTCGGGTTTCAGGGGTTCGGCGAGGAAGGCGGTTCGGTTAACCCATTAAACCGCCACCTTCAAAACCAATTGGTTATATCACTTATATGAAAGCCATTCAAAAACCGGTTCCTTTTTTAAGAGCAAGTACGTGGATCTTTTTTCATTGTTGATAAAAAGTAAAAAGATTGTTCTCTTTTATTTGAATTAAACATAAAAATCTACATTTAGTACCTAAAGTACTGCGTATTATTTATACGTATATTTTTTTATATATTTTATGGGGAAAAAACTACACTATCATTTTTCTTGTGAACTTAACAATTATGTTTTCTAATTTTTATCAATCTTCATAATAATTATAACCTAGATATGTTACATATTACTCCGTACTAAAAACTCTTGAACTAGTTTTAAATAATCCTGCCATACAGTAACAAATATTTACTGCAATTGTAAATTAATCACCACCCCTCCCCCCTCATTAGCTAATTACGGAGTACTCTCTCTGTCCCAAATTGACTTACACTGTTACTATGACAACATCTCAATAATTTTTGTTTTTTTGAATGTTTTCATTGATTATTTGAAAAAATAAAACATTTTTGTCACTTCTTATATTTTAAAACTTTTGATGTAATTTTTAATTATGTAAATTGTACTTTTTTATTTCTATACTAACTTGTAAATAAAATAAATTTGAAAATCAATGGATTTTGCATGTCGTTTTCGAACAGTGTAAATGAATTTGGGACGGATGAAGTATATTATTAATCAACTATAGAAGTTGAGAAATGCAAAACACGCTTCTCAACAATATATTTTACTGCACTGCTAACTCTTAAAGTAACTATGTGAGGTTGGTGACTTACCTAAACCAGTCAAGTTAGTTTATGCATATATGTCATTGCTTGTAATTCTTACACTCATGTTTAAAAAATGCACACTTTTTTTAAAATAAAAGTTTTTGTTCTTTAATTTATTTGTTAGTTTAGCTAAATTAGTTTGGGAGAATATCATAATAAAAAACATTAAATAGGATGAAAATTAGTTTTTTTTTTGTTCAAATAAGACTGATTTTGGGACAAATAATAAGTCTAGAAACAAGACTCATTTATACTTAGAATATGTGCAATGTTTGGTGTACACCAAAGGTCAAATTCATAGACAAAGTTTGTCATATGCAAAGACACTACATAATTTGTGATTTCGGATTTTGGTGTACTAAATGAACTTTTTCTTTAGAATATACATCCACTCATTGATTCCCAAACAAAAAAATGGCATTAAAAATTGCTGCACAGTAAATAAAATTACCCATTTATTTAGATAATTGAAACTCCCAAACATGGAACACAATGAATCCTTTTGTGGGAGAGAAATTATTCTATCTGTCCCAAAAAGCTTTACTCACTCTCCTTTTGGACGTGCCGAAAAATACTTTCCACTTGCTTCATTTTCTTTTTGAATAATGAACATGTGCCTCACAAGATATCTCTCTCATCTAAACAAATTCTAACAATACATTTTCCAACACTTTTCTTAAATTCCGTGAAAGTCAAACAAGTAAAATTTTTGAGACGGGATGGAGAACACGAAAATTACAGAGCATTATAGGAAGAGAGTACACGCAAAACTTAGCTAGATGGCAAATTGACAAGGCAAGAAATCAACAATGTGGAAGAAATTTATAGCATAAACTAATGGTTTCGGATACGCTTCTCTTATCCTGAACTTTTTTTAGGTCTTTCCTTTTTGGATTGAAATTTACTGAATTGACTTCAAAAAAAATGTTGAATTGCACTAAACTCAAAGTTGTATTCCCTTCGCCTCAAGATTTTCTTCCAATTTGACTTTTCACGATGTAGAATGTAACACTTTGATCATGAATATATCTATATTTATATTAATTATATATAGATATTCCGTAAAAATTTAATATTCAAAACTACAATTATCACAACACAGTATTTTTTCGCATATTGCGGTCAATACTTACAAACTTTGACCAATAAAAGTCAAATTGGAAGAAAACTTCCGACTAAGAAATATATTAAAACTTTGACCAACTTTGACAAATTGGAAGAAAATTGAACTATATTAAGAAATATTGAACTGAACTAGAAATAAGTTGAAAAGATCAAGTAAACCCGATCCGAAAACACTGGGTTTTAAACAAAAAGTTTTGTTGACTGAACCCGAAATGACCCGCTAAAAATAGGTCAAACCCGACCAAACCGGAACCGGACCTGACCGACCCATTAATGTAAGAGTTTTTCAAAATCATATAATTCACTATGAAATATGATGTTATAAAAATAAGGTTATAATTATATTATTTTTCTTACTACTCATTTTTAGTGTCTATATTTATATTTTCAAACAAAATTTTAATATTATTGCATAATTATCTTACGTTTTCTAAAAATTATGCATCTTATAGTTCTTTATATTGATTTATATACCTAAAAATTATTTCAGAATTTAAAATAATATAATAAATTTAATCCATATTTTTTATATTCTAATTTTATTTAATGTGAAATGCAGGGGTAAATATGAATTTAAAAATTTTTAAAAATCAAAGTCATAAGCCGTTAAGTCAATCCGAACCCGATGACATTGGGTGATGAACATACATTTCTCAACTCGAACCCGAAGTAACCCAAACCCAAAGTGACCGAAGCTGGACCCGACCTAACTGACCGATTTGCCAGCTCTAAGCCCAATGTATGACGTGCACTTAGGTGTCTATCTGCGTCAATGGTAAGGGCCGTCAGAGAGGTGTAGCCACACAGAGCCCTTAGGGGCCCAAATGAAGGTATCGTTTGTTATCGACAATAGTTAATCTATTGATGCATATTACAAAGAGCATATTCAATGAGTGGTCGACATTACTTCAAGTGTTAACTATGCAATTTGTTTGTAAAAAAAATGCATAATAGTGTTTAAATGCATTTTCTTTAGAATATCAATTTTTATTTGAATTTGTGATTTTTTGCTTCATCACAAAAATATAGTGTTTAAAATACAGTGTTTTAATTTTCAAATTCTACCGAACTATTGTTCTTGTTGTGTTGCTTCATCACAAAAATAGTATTTTAATTATAAATACTACTACGTAAAATATTAGTGAAATAGAGATTAACATTTAACATCATAGAAAACTAATATATGAGCTAGGAGAATTTTTCTAAAGAATAAGATTAACTGATATACTATAAACTGTAGAGGCCCTAGTTTACATCTTTGGACTAAGTCTCCGAAAAGTTTGGACTACCCCTACTCTCTATAACTGCTGAGCTAAATTTAGTTCAAAATTTCATTCTTAATTCTACAAGACAAATGGGTTGTTCAGAAGTTCTGCAAACAAACACGTCTCTTAGGATGACGAAGCTTGTCAAAAAGTAGTTCAGATTCTGAAAATGATGAGTTTTACAGGCATCAAATATTCAAATGAGACTGTTTCTGGGAAACCATATCTTGTGGTGCTTCCCTATACGTCAGTTGTGTCTTTCCTTAAAGTTCAAACATCTTTGTTAAGTGTGCATTCGAATCAGTTATGTTCATACTACAGTTTTGTGCAAACCGATCATCTAAACTCGTACACAATGGCCAAATGAACCGGCCAACCTTAATTTTCCCAAGAAGGGTTTCCTTTTAACGTTCGCCAGCAATATTTCTTAACCTTGTTCCCCCTATGTAAATGGCAAACTTAATCATGTTCCTAAATACACCTTTCATTCCTATTTATGTGTTTTCATTTCCAGAATAAGATTTTTCGTAAGAGTATAGAGTGGAGTCTGAAGTCCAGATGCAGTCCTAATTCTTAAAATCTTTAGAGTCGGAGTTCGGGAAACTAGAGTCTAAAGATTAAAATCTGGATAACAAAAATCAAAAGTGGCATTGGATTGGGCTATTTGATAACTGGAAAGTGGAAATAAAAGTGGTATAGAACCGGGCCATTTGATGCCAAGGGTCAATCGGGCCTCGTTTGGGAACTGCATTTTCAATTAGCGTTATTGTTTAAGATTACTTCTTAATTACGCAGATTAACTTTTAAAATGCTAAAGCTGAACCTAGCGTTAGATAACCTTTTCAAAATGTTAAAGCTAAACAACAAATCTGTTGTCAAATGGGAGTATGGTATAATAAGATCCCTTCAATAGGCAAAGTGAGGCAGACAAAAAGCATTTCCTGAGTTATACTTTAAAATCAGAAAGACAGAAAAAAAGAAAGCACATAGGAGGCAAAACACAAATTCCAACTAAGAACAAAGTTAATAACTTCTAACCATGTGGCGATTGAGCATTTCAGGTTCTAGACTTGGATGTGTTTTGGGAGCTCCCCTTTCTTCAAGAGGGAGGCAGTGTACTCTGCAGCGTCGAGGAGGTCATCAATGTTGTGCCGGGACCGCTCCTCGGCACCTAGAAGAAAGATGGCCCGCGTCTCGGCTTTCTTCTGAAGCCTGGCAGCCAAATTCAGTGGCAGAATGGGAGAGTTAAGACTCCTCAGTATCTGGCGATACAGAGAGAGAACCCTTCCCCTGTTCCTTGCCATCTCCTCAGCTGTCACCCATATCATACTCTTCCCCATTCCCAATTCTCACTGTAAAAAAAAAGAAAGCTGTAAAAATACATCAACTTTCTTGGAGTATCTTGTAAGCTGATTTCACTATTAACCCAACCACGCATATGTTCAATATGAAAAAGATATCATCATCATAGCATAAAGACCTAAACTTTTCTGCTAGTCCATAAAGAAAATGATCCTGAACATTTAGTTACAGTGACACCAAGGCCTGTGAAAAGGGTATTCGCTTAGGAATTTCATCAAACAGTTTGTGGGCATCAATTTCTTTTTAACAAATCGTTGTCAGGAGATTGATCCTTCAAGCATAAAAACAATCCTGAAACTGAGAAAGCAGGAGACAAAGGGTGGTGCGCATAGAAAATGGGTGTTCAAAGATTATTATTCTTTTACAAATGCAGAAATAGATTTGGGTTGGTTTGGGATGAACGTACTAACCCGCGTATTTTCCTTCTGGGAAATGGGAAACGCGCGGTCTGATGCTTCGAATGCTAGCTACTGAGCAGTGGTCAGATCACACAAGCGTTTAGGTTTTCGTTCTTTTTTCCAAATGATTGGATTGATTGACATTTGTCCATTATCATCATTCTCGAAATTATATATACTTAATCGGTTCTTAAATAAACTTCCATTTTTTATTTTTTGAGGATTTAAGGGAAAAATATTTTTGTGTTGACTTTCCAAAAATACTTTTGATGTGATGTGTAAAAGTAAGATGTGATATGTAGATTCTTAGTAAAAAGGTATGATGTGATAGGTAAGGTATGAAAAAGTAAGGGGTAAAAGGAGTTTTTTAAGAGAAAAGAGAAGTTTATTTGGGAACAAAGAAAAAACAAAAGGAGAAGTTTATTTAGGGACGGAGGGAGTATGTGTTTTTGACTTTTAAGTAGATTTTCTATTGTAAATTTTAAAAGTTTGAATTTTTTAATCATCTCATTTGACTACAAATTAAATATAGTTTAAAATAATTAAATAATATAAAATTTTGGTATTGCAAAACTTTTTTTAAAAAAATAAATTTAATTTTACAAATTTTATATTATAACTAAATATATTTTTTCCATGATTCGTGGTCAAAGAGTGTCACAGTTTGACCGAACAGTTTTTAACGCATTCCAACCCCCCAGGAAAATATTAGTCCTGAAGCTCACTAGAGTAGATCCCGTTAAATTCACACAAACGTGTTAGTCCAACTCATCCAGAGTCTTACGAAAAACCCCGACACGCAAGAATATGTTGAAGAGAATGTTCATGACCAAATCATTTCAGCATTTAAACCCGGTTAGCTCTCTATAATGTACTTGCTCCCAAATGGATATAATCCAAACACGTCTTACGACCAACATGGCATATCTCATCAACCAAAAATAAAGGGAACATGAGCCGATACTCAAGAATAGAATGATACTCGAGTGATTTTATCTAGGATGATATGGTTCTATCTTATCCAACTATTGTGTTATCGGAGTTTCTAGTCTTTACCTTGGAATTTTTTCCCCACTTTCTTTTTTTAGATATCGAACTTGCATTTTTTCAACTTATTTATTTTTTAATAATGAATATGTGGCTCACAAAATCTCTCATTCATCTAAATATTCTTTTTATTCAATTTAATTCTTTTCAATTTCACTTTATGGTCAATACCTTTAAACTTTGACTGTATATATATTATGGAAAAATATTAACGTTATAATTTGACTTTAAAATATGGAAAATACACTTAATATCAAAAGGGTTTTTTTTTGAAATATTATATTTTTTATAATGAATTGTGACTTTCTGATCCTAAAATTCACATTAAAATGTAAACTGTATTCTTATATTTTCATGGACTGATTATAAATAGATCTTTTCTTTTCTTAAAATGACCCGGTTTTTTTATGGTATTTATAACTAAGGTTTATATACAAAATAAATATTGATTTTATAGATCATTCTACAAATAAAGATTTTCATAGTTAAAATATATACTTCATTAAAAATGGTGAAAAATTAAATATGAAAGAAGAACAATTTACCTAAATAAGACTAAAATATAATAACTTTCTCAATATAGATACATATGTTTTTATTTTCAAATGTAGGACCATTGATCATTATCTATTACTCATTATTTAACAAAATATCATATATCACTTAAACTCTTTTCGCTAGGCAATAAAACTAAATTGTACTCTCATCTAAAATACTCCCGTTTTTTTGGAGTAAAAAAAGCAGTGGAACTCTATTTTCCAATTTTGGAGTGTGTGACCTTGTTCCTCTTCTTCACATGACAGTTTACAGAACCACCGTGCACGGCGGTCATGCACCCAAGCTTTCTCTTCACTTTCTTCCACACGCTAACTGAACTCCCCCCTTTCTCCTTCCCACTCTTATTGTTATCCCCTCCTCTTCTTGTTCCTCCCTCTTCCCACTTTGGCGCCGCCGCCGCCCCCTCGCCGGAAACAATGGTGTCCCTCAGCTTCATCTGGCTTAAGAACAGAACCTGCACCACAAGCCTCAGAGGCATCCGCTGGTTTCTCGCAGCGTGCTCCCGCGCCTCCTCCGACATCCTGTTGCAGTCGACGACCCCGCACACCGCCTCCCTCTCGTGCTCGTTCAGCCACCCGTGCTTCTCGAGGAACACGTCGGCCGCTCTGTAGAGAGCGTCCGAGCACCCGTTCGTCGCCGCCCTCACGGAGTTACACAGCTCCCCGAGGGCGACGAACGCGGACGCCTTCAGCTCGGGGTCCGAGGACACCGAGCACACGAAGGCGTCCATTGCGTCTCCCACTTTCACGAATCCCGAGATGTCGGGGCCTCGGTAGCGACGACAGTAGTTCTTCAGTATCCTCTTCACGCGCTCGGCATTGTATTTTTCTTCTGGACCGTCTTCGGGGAGTCGGGACAGGAAGATCAGGTCAGGGACAGTCGCCTCGTCGAGACGCTTCCCGATTCTGCCCTCCAACCCGTCCCTGCACTCCTCGCTCGCGCCCGTTTCCTCGGCGGATTCCAGCATTTCCACCAGGGTTACGAAGGGAACAACAACTTCTTCTTCCTCATCATCGTCGTCCTCGCCGCCCGGTAAGAGCCTCTCGATGGCTTCCACCACTTCTCTGTCTCCTTCTACTTTGTGCTTTGTAAAGTAGCGGCACAGAGAAGCGGTGGAGTATTCGAGCGGTACACGGCGGCAGATCATTGCCGCCATGATCGGCTCGTATAGCCTGACACCGAGGCCGGTCAGGTCCTCGGTTTTCCAGTCCGGGACGAACAGAGTCCTCCTCGGGTTCGCCCTCGTCCGACTCTGGCCGACGGAAGCATTTCCATCCGTACTTTTCTTGACCATCGGCTCGTCTGCGACGAGCCGAGGGTCGAGAAGAGCCTGGGCAACGAGGGACTCGGCGCACTCGTCGACAAGGCCGAGCTCGGCGGCCTGGTCGAGGTGGCGCTCCATGACAAGGAGGGCTCTCAAGGACTTGTTCCAGCTGGGGAGGACGTTGTGGCGGAAGTGGGCGTAGGCCATCATGAGGAGGTTGTTGGGGCGGTGGTCTTCGGTCATGCCGAGGTGGTAGGCCAGCCAGGTGACGGGGAAGACGTTGTCGGCGGTGAGGTCGACGGCGTAGCCGTGACAGAACCTGGCCACAAGCTCGAATGTTTGTGGGTCCGTGGGGAGGGTGTCCTCCCCCAGTAGGGCACATAGGTTGTTCTCCTCTGGGTTCTCCTTCACCCCTTCTGCCACTCTTGAGGACTTTTCTGCCAAGAGCTCCTATACAAACAAACAAATTCCAAAGTCCATTATATTTATTCTTTTATTTTTATCATTTTTTTCAAAATACTTTCAATTTTACAAAAAATGACAAATACGGATGATATCTAAATAAAGTCATTGTAATATACGGACTACTTTTTTATTCATTTTGCATTCAATGCTAAAAGTATACTCCTTCCCTTCCTTAAAATCATTCATATTTTGACTTTGGGCTAAAATAAGGAAAGTTTAATTTAGCTTGACTTTTTAATTTTGTCCCGATGTGATCGGTAAAGTAAGATGTGATAGTTTGGTTATTAGTGAAAAAATATGATGTGATAGGTATGATACGAAAAAGTAGAGTTAGAAGTGTTTTTTAATAGGAAGTAAGAGTGTTTTAAGGAATTAGAAAAAACGAGAGGGGAAGAATTTTATGCAAAGGATGAAGTAATTGGAAAGTCAAATTAGGGCAAAAATCAAAATAAGGTTGTGAATTAATTACCCTATCCACTGCGCAGGTGACTCCATCGATTCGTACATGGAGTGTTGTTTTCCTAAACCAAACAATTTTTACAACAAAAAAAAAACAGTGACAAAAATTTCAAATAAAATAAAATAAAAACACAATTATTTCATTACACTGAGAATAGAAATAAAAATGTTGTTTCATTAATTATACCTGCTGCAGCTGGATATAGATCTAGTAGTATTGTTCTTCGTGGCCATCATATCTTATAGTTATATATACTGGATATAGAGTTTCTTCTCCTTCTTTTTCCAAATTGATGATCCTGTTTATGCATATAATATAATTTCCAGTAGACATTATATTTTGGATCAAGTGACAATACGATCTAATGAATGAAATAAGAATGTATCTCGTATACTCGATGTAAGATCTAATGCTTGAAAAATTCAAAGTAAACTGAAAAAAATCTGGAAAAACGCAATGACATTAATTAGGGTAAATAAGTCGAACTTCACTTCCAGTGGCGAAAATACGCTACCAAAATGTAAAAATCCATCGGCATAAAAATGCAACATTCTCACGATAAAGTCAATTCTCGCAGTTTTATATATATATATAAAATCTCAAATCAAATGAAAAGAAATTAAGATTAATTATTACTCGTAGTAATTAAGGTACCTGTTGCGTTGCATGAAAGATCATGGATGAGGAAATTAAAGAATTTGAGATGGATGATGATCCAAGTGGTTTAATTTTTTGTTTGTTTTTCTTTGGGGTTTAATTTGCTGATCGATTATTAGTCGGTAATTAATTAGTTTAAGAGTTTAAGATGGCAAAACGAGTTGAATATAAAGACGACTGATTCAAACGTACGTCAGGCATAAGATGTGGACTTTCTGTTATTTTCAAAATTTTTAATTTTTAATAAATGAATAAAGAAATACTATAGACCATTTTGTTGTGGAGGGTGAATTTGGAATTATAGTGAATATGAGAGACATATTTTTATTTTTAAAATGAGATGATTTTTTATTTTTTCAAACTAGGAGTGTCATATTTTTTTAAATCTAAAACCATTCAAAATTTAATCTAAATTAATTTTTAAATTTTAAAAAAAATGCAGGTGTTTTTCTGACTTGCACAACTTTAGGGTACACTTAAAATTATTCGGTAATTAATTCGTATTATTCTCATTTTGTTTAGTTTAATTTAATAACGTACCGAAAAACAATTGGATATGAAACAATGTTTTGTTTAATTTTGATTTGGGGAAAAGTTGGCTATATGGGCATTCTTAAATTTATTTTCATAATCGTTTTACTCTTTTTTTATTTTGGAAATTTGTGGATGACACGGGTAACATTGCAAATGGACATGTTTAATTAGGATTATGAAGTGTTACGTTTGTCTTACCATCTTTAGCATTATAGCATTAATTGATATTCACTCCGTCCCACAAAATATTACTCAATTTGATTTACTTTTGGTCAAGCAGTTACACACTTTGACAATAAATTATGATGGAAACCAGTTTTTCGGGGCGTCGACCCGTTGAAATCGGTACCGGGTCGGCACCGCACCGAATAGCGAAATTCGGAAATTAAGTAAATAAATAAACGGAGAGAAAGTATTTATATGTGGAAACCCAAATCGGGAGAAAACCACAGGCCTTTTTAGGCGGTGCCATGCAAAACGGGGAGGAACTTTTATTAATCTCGGGGGAATTTACATATACATCATTGTAGAAGCTTAGAGCCATTAATGGAGCTCCAAGCTAAGAGAAGGAGAAGAATGAAGAATAATAGTAGAACTAGTAGGAAATTGGTCCTCCTCCTCCCTCCTTCGTAACCTGCATTTAAAGAGGAGAAGGAAATAATTGATGGAGACAAGAGGGGACATTGTCCATGTGTGGCATGTGGTTTCCAGGTGATAGTGTTCCACGGGTCACGCCAAATGTCTCCACATCACTTCAAATATATTCTTCTGTCCATATATCTCTGATTCTGTCTTGAATAATTTATCTGATTTATATCTTGGGCCAGATGAAATTGGCCTTTCTTGTACGGTTCAAATAATATTGGATTAGGAAAAATCCCTAATCCATCAAATTAAATATAATCTAAGTAAAGAAATGTTATAAAAATTGACATATATCAAAACTAGATCCTAAGATGAATTCAATTATATTAAATTTATATTATAATTCAGTATATTTTTCTCACAATTTGTAATCAAAGCATGTAACTATTTAACCAAATACTATTTAAAATGGATAATATTTTGTGGGACGGATGGAATATTTTAAACTAATATTGTGATACTACTAGTATGCGCCGGAAAATGAGCAGCATTGATTTTTTTCAATGATTAAGCAAAAAATTAAAAAAAAGGATAAATTGTCCTATGTTGGGATAAAATTACACAAGTCTATTTTGATTACTCATTATTTTCCTATATTTTATTCTTACTTTAATCTTACTTCATTTATTAAAGTCATAGTGTTAGGCAACTTTGGGGCATGATTTGTTGTTTTTTTTTGGAATTTGGAAAAAAAGTGGATTATATTGAAACTGAAAGAATTTTTTTTAAAAAAAAAAGTGTAAGAGGAGAGGGGCATGAGTCGCCCATGCATCATCAATGATGGGATCTGGGTTGGTTGCAGAGTGAGGTGAGATTCGATAATGGCGTCAAGGGAATCGGCAGAAGGGTCAGTGCAGAACGTATTGGATCAGGAGACGCTGAAATGGGTGTTCGTGGGAGGGAAGGGCGGAGTGGGGAAGACGACTTGCAGCTCCATCATTGGGATCCTCCTCTCCCGGGTTCGATCCTCCGTCCTCATCATCTCCACCGATCCCGCCCACAATCTCAGCGACGCCTTCCAACAGCGCTTCACCAAGGCTCCCACCCTCGTCAATGGCTTCTCCAATCTCTACGCCATGGTACTGCGACTTCCGCTTCTTCTATTCCCTTTGTTCGATTTTGATTTTTGCATAACTATCTGAATTGAATAAAAATTACATTGCGAATTAGTTCAAAAATGGTTCCATTAGATTTATCTTGCAAAAATAGTACTCCGTGTTTCATTGTGTCAATGTGCAATGCAATTTTTATCTAATTGGTGATTAAAATTGATCTAATTTGGCTCGGAAAAGTAGAACTGGACGAATACTCTGTGACTGAAGCAGTAGTTTTTGTGGTATCGATATCCTAGCTTTGATGACCGAAAGGTCATAGGCTCAGTTTTGTAAGGTATGAAGGTCCTTTGCTGTTCTTGCATTTTAAGTGCAAATCACATTTGCGAGAGGAGAGCGTGCGAGAGTTTAAAAATCTTTCTTGGATTTCTAAGCTTCAACTTCAACTTTTCGTTGAGTTCGTTTCTTGCCATATACGGAGTATCATGTTACCGTATTTTCTTAACAAATGGAAATGAATTTGTAAACAAAAAACTAATCCTTATTTATCCTCCCCTCCCTCAAACAAACAAGACCTAAAGGTGAATTTTTTATAAGAATTTTGATGATACTTTTTCACTGTTTTCTGGTTTAGATGTGTGTGTATGAACTGCTAGCTGTGTTGATGTACACTAATGCAGATACTGAATATTGGTTGGTAGGAAGTTGACCCCAATGTCGAACATCAAGAAGGTGGTAGTTCTAATGGAATGGATGGGTTTTTGTTTGATCTGGCAAATGCTATTCCTGGGATTGGTGAGGCCATGAGTTTCGCTGAGATGCTAAAGTAAATCTCATTTTTTGACGAAATGCTGAAACACAAATTATATTTGGGTTTCCATGAAGAATTAAAAATAGTACGGAGTACAATAATATATCATGCTGATTTTCTTTTACAGATTAGTGCAAACCATGGATTACTCTGTTATAGTATTTGATACGGCACCTACGGGCCACACGCTACGATTATTACAATTTCCCTCAACCCTTGAGAAAGGCCTTGTCAAAATGATGAGTTTGAAGAGTAAGTTTGGTGGCTTCCTGAGTCAGGTGTGCTATCAACCTTTCTACATATTTATTTGTTCTTTCCTCTTGTTTACTTTCTATCTTAAAAGTTTGCTTTTATGGAAATGGTGTTCATGAATATTATTAACACTCATATTTTAGCAATGCCCTTGCCCCCCTTATGGGTACAACTATGTGGGGGCAATATGGGTAATCTTTATTTGGCTTATTTCACATTGTTTACAGATGGGTCGTTTCTTTGGAGTTGGTGATGAATTTGGTGAGGATGCAATCCTAGGAAGGCTTGAGGGAATGAAAGAGCTTATTCAACAAGTTAGCAGGCAGTTCAAGGATCCGGTAAAAAATTTGTCTAAAAACCTTCAGTTCCCTCAAATAACTATTTAAAGAAAAGTTGTGGCTTTTGAGATTGGTAACCCCAACACTATTGATTTATTATGATTAAAAGTAACAACTAAAAATAAAATAAATATGGACGACAACTTCGTCGTTTACTACTACTTCCAAGCAGGGGAAAGGTCTGCTTTCACTCACCTTCCTCAGAGCTTACTTTGTGTGGAATTTTACTGGATCTGTTGTTGTCGTTGTTATTTTATATTGTAAAGTTTGTGTCACTGTGTGGTATTAACAATTTATTGCATAGTGAGAATTAAAGTGGCAAGCGCACAATAGGAATTCCTCATCACTGTTTTTTACAGGACTTGACAACCTTTGTTTGTGTCTGTATCCCAGAATTCCTCTCCCTATATGAGACGGAGAGGCTTGTGCAAGAACTCACTAGGTTTGAGATCGACACTCATAACATTATTATTAACCAAGTGATTTTTGATGAAGAAGGTGCACTTTTCATATTGTGTTACTATCAAATCTTTTAAGGTTTTTTTTTGTTTTGAAAATTAACTTCAAAACACGCTCCTATTTAGCTGTTGAGTCCAAGTTGCTCAAGGCTAGAATGCGGATGCAACAAAAATACTTGGATCAATTCTACATGTTATATGATGACTTCAGCATTACCAAATTACCCGTGCTGCCAGAAGAGGTACTACAAATTCTCTCGCGCCCACATGGACTATATTTGAGAATATGCCCTTTTTCTAGTTCCCTTATACTTCTTTGGTTTTATGACTGCATGTATAAATGGTATTTATGGGCTAAGGACTCGTTTGGTTAAATTATCTACTTGAGTCTGCTGAATAAACCGAAAGCTACTTATTCTACTACTTACTAGTGTAAGCATAATAAGCCGAACTTGGTTACCAAACAGGGCATAAGCCTTCTCTTTCTGTTCATGCATGAGTAGGTATACTTCTAAAAGAATTTACTCAACTGATCAACACTTTTTGGTAGGTGTGTGGGGTTGAAGCTTTGAAGGCGCTTTCGCATAATTTTACAACTCCGTACCGGCCTTCCCTTGTACGAAGCTCGCTAGAAGAAGTAGAACAGAGAGTGTGCATACTAAGGGAACAATTGAGTGTTGCTGAAGCAGAACTGGAAACACTTAGAAAAGGAAAACAAAAGCTTTGAGCTTTGGGTGTGCACACATATTGTGTCTTCTTCCTCCCAAGTGGAATCTGTCTTTTTATGTTTTCCACAAGGATGTCATTTGAATTGTACCCTCATTTATTTCATTTCATTGTAGAAAACTTGCTGCCCTAGTTTATTAACATTATTTTAACAAAAAAAAAACCCCATAACTCCGGACTGAAATTTTCTTGACTTTTTCTTATTTATTTTATTTAAAAATTTATTGTGAAAAATAAAATTTCGTATTTAAAAATAAGCCCAAAAGTTTTACGAAACAAGATGTGATATGACTCTGTTATATTATCCCACTTATTTTTTTAAAAATAACACTAATGCCCCTAGTAAAAAATATACATGCCCCAACTAAAAAATGGGATGCTCCCATTAACTTTTCTCAATTTCAACTTGCGTAAAAAAATCAAAGAATTTTAAATCTTTAATTGAAAGTTAGCTTTGTTGGTGTAAACCACCATTTATCTTGTTTAGTTGATTAGTTACATAGTTTGTTAGTTTGTTAAGAAGATATTTTTCGTTTTTACTTGTTTTTCATTTTCTATATATAAGACTTAACCATGTAATACACAATTTGAGCTAGTTAATACAATTTGATCCTTTCATTTCCAACATGGTATCAGAGCTGTTGGTTTAGCTCCACCCAATCGGCTCATTATCTTCAATTTCTCTCTTGCTTTCATGGCGGAAACTCTGCACATTCATCATTCTCTGATTTCTCTCAATCAATCACGCGAAGCTTCTCTTTCTCTCTCTAGAAGAACCGCCATGGCCGCCGGTGCTCTGCAACTGCAGATTCTCCTCGTCTTACTCATTCTCATCTCGCTGTTCATATCCGGAGCTACGACAGACTCCGTTTCCCGTTCAGATTCATCGTTATCTCCGGTGTTCGCACCGTCGCCGGAGCAGTACTCGTACGACGCTCAACTTTATGCGCCTCCAGTCTTCGCGAACATTCTGCGTGCTCTAGGTTTCGAGGAGCTGTCCGTTGCCGTCGCCAGCGCTAATCTCTCAACCGGCGCTCCGATCACCATCTTCGCCCCGCATGATTCATCGATTCTCACATGCCGCTCGTGCGTTCTGCGGCTGCTTCTACACGAGCACTCTGTTCCTGGACTCTATCCGCTCGAATTCCTTCGGAGGTTGGCGTCTGGTACTAAGATCCAGACTCTCGCCGACAACCGATGCCTCACCAACATCATCGGCACTTGCAGGGCTTACTGATGGACTATCTCCTGCATCTGCCTCTGCATTTCCCAGCGCCTATCTGTCTATTAATCTCTCCAAATCAGGTTTCATCACAGTTGATCCATATTGATCCTCTGTTCATTGTGTTGGTTCTCAAATTCAGTATCCAACTTCATTTTCATTCTCATGATTGTAATGTTTAGTTTCAGTCATTCTTTCACTTCTGTAAATTCAGAAGTTTCATCATGATCAATTTCACTCAATCGGTTTGATTGAGTTTCACTCGTATCGTTTTGATCGAGTTTCACTTGAATCGTTTTGATCGAGTTTCACTCTCATCATCATCATCCGGTTTACGGTTGATTTCATCAATTGTTTTTGTCAATTGATTTCATTTCATCATTTGATGTTTTCGTTTGAGTTCATCAATTAATTTTTCATCTCATCTTCATCATCGGTTGTCTATGGTTTCCTTCTCTGTTCGTTCGGGGAACCATGGCTGCCATCACTAGCACATTGCTGTTTTTTTATCACCTCTCATCTTCCTATTTCATCTTTGAACCTGAGAGTGATGTTGTCTACAATCAAAAGCATTATTTTCCCATTCAATAGAGAGTTGTACCTCTCAATTTCAGAATCAAGGGCCTTCAGATTTTGAGTTGTGCCTCCACTGTTCTGCAGCTTGTCTCTAGCAAGTCCAAGTTCAAAGATCTCAAAGTTGACTCTCTTCGACACTGATATCATGATGGGGCGCTTGAGACGTTTGGCATAACTTTGGAAGAGAATAGAGCTAAGTATACATGTTGGTTTAGGATGCTGCAAGTTGTTTATGCACGATCAAGACTCAAGAGGATCTTCATACACAATGCTACACAAAGGATTTTTTTCAGTTGCAAGTTGAAGTTGTTCCCACCTTCAACTTGAGGGGGAGTGTTGGTGTAACCCACCATTTATCTCGTTTAGTTGATTAGTTACATGCTTTAATAATTTATTTAAGCATCATTTCAAAATTTAAAACTGTTTATTTACTTGGTTATAAATAATGTATAGTAATTCAAACATTGAGACGAAATTTTACATTATTTTTATTGTTTTACATTATTTATCATGGGAAAAAAATTGGGGTCGTTGCTCCCGAACCCCTCGCCATATTTTTGCCATCGGTCCTTCCGTCATTTGGATCCACCAGAGATGTATGTGTTGGTGTAGTTTTGAAATATTTCATATGTAATTTTTACTTTTTATTTAATATGTAAGTAAAATTATTTTAAAATAGATTATATTTTGCACATTATTCGAAATGAGACGGTAATTTTAGACTGAGATGGTCACTGAGAGGAGGTAAATTAGACTTTAATCGCAGATTGGTGACAAAGAGTGGAGCCTGCACATGGTACTTGCAGAGGTACTATGCTTAGCATGGTTGGCTCCCAGCATAATTGTCAGGAATCGAATTCGAGTCTTATCCCCTTGACACCCTTTATCAACTGCGCAGCGCCCGCCGGCTACTTTTTATATTTAAAGAAAATATGCCTAAATGTTTAAAATATTGAAAGATGAAGATTGTGGATTGGCGTCGTCATTTGAATGATCTATTTCACATTTCAAAATGGTTATTTTAAAAATGAGATTTATAACAAAAAAGGACGACAGAAATTTGTAATGGAGTAGATATTAAGATCATATACCCAAATGTATAATTTCTGTCATTTCTTTTGAGAATCGGCTGAAATCAGTAGGTATCTCTAAATAAAGATTGGTTGCTGAATCTGATTTCCAGGCTGTTTGGGGTTCAAAGCTGCTTGAATTTCTTGGCACCAAGAAACCATAGGGTAGCCACCCTCCCTCCTATAATACTAGTGTTCTTCTTTTTTTGCGAAATACATGAAGAATCTGTGGTGGATTGGATCCCGGGCAACTAACGAATCGCGGTGGCTTCCGGTGGGAGTTGATTCAAGTTACAATACGACTCCCCCGATAATTTGCCCTAACATTCATTCCTCCTCCCACCCCAAATCCATTCATCCGCCGCTGCTTTCTCAATCGCCGCCGCCCCCGCCGCCATGGGTCAGATTCTCGCCAAATACGAAGGTAAACATTCCCTCCGCCGTCTTGATTTCAGATTACTGCACTCTTTAGGAACTAAAGTTACATTCTTTCTGAGCTTCCTATCTCTGTGTCTGCCATTACTACATTTGTTGTCACAAAAACATTCATTCAATAAATTTTCCCCAGCCACCCATCAATAAAAAAAATCCTACTAGTAGGAATTTTGGTGAATTGTTTTGTGTAAAGAACAGAGCATTCTCATGACTGGAATATCTTGTGCATGAACCAGATCTCTGGCACCATTTCGGCAAAGAATGGAGAGAAAAACAAACACGGCAGATAACCGACACGGTGTTTGAACGGTTCAAGAAGGACTCGGACAGAGTGAATCTGATTTTTGAAGATCTCTATATCTCTGTGCTGCTTATATTCAAGTAAGATATCGTATTCGTTTCTCTCTGGTTTCGTGTCTTGTCTATCTGCTGCTGTTAGGCTGTGAAGAGAATGGCTAACTCCGTGTTGTTCTTATAGCGATATAAACAAACGTTTGCCAGGGCCTCACCTAGACCCTCCTTCAAAAGAACAAGTTAGGGCCTTGATGAAGGTATATATATATATATCCTTCCCTTCGCGCCCTACAATTTCGCTTTGATATTTCTTTGAATAAACTGTTAGCAATGCACGCTCTTTGTATGGATGGTTTTGGAGGGCCGAGTCTATATCTTAATAAGTATAGCGTTCCTAAAAGCGAATGAAAGGTTATCGAAATGCTATTCAATTATGTTCATTGTTACATTGCCTAAATATATATTCAACGCCTAAGATTGCTTTTTTTTCTTTTCTTTTCAAAAACACAGAAATATGATTTCAACCTTGACGGGGAGTTGGACCGCGAGGAGTTCAACAAGTTCATCCTGGAACTAACAAAAGACACGTTCTTCACAATCAGTCAAAAGTTGACTACTACACTGGCAGTGGCACCAACAGTGGCTTTGCTGACAAAGAAGACAACCGAGGACATACCCGTGGTTGGGAAGGTGGTGCAGAAGTTGCCCAGTTCGGTTTATGCATCCCTTGTCACCCTCGCAATTGTCCTCTTCCAGAAAGCAACCGAAGGCAAGTAATCAAACACCGGTTCGGTTTCACGACACCCGGCCCGAAGGGCAGTTGATAAGGTCTTTTTCCGCACTTTGTGCGAAAAAAAGGTGCATTTAATGCACTTTTGTTTTTCTTTTTGGCAAAAAGGTGCATTTATATGTGATATAAACGCACCTGGTTGCCAAGAAAGTCATGACGAACGTGCAATAAATGCACCTTATCAACATCCCTTGAGGGGTATTAGCGAAACTGATAAAAGATTTATTCTTTGCATTGTGAATGAACTCAACTCGCAGTTTCTGTGCATATATGCTATTGTTTGTGTTGATTCAACTGATATAGAACACATGGATTCATATAGTTAGTGTGCATAGAAAGACCCGTGCAGATTTTAAAAAATGAACCATTCTAAGAATAATCTCACGTTTCACTCTTATGCATAATAATCATAACTTTACTGAGATTTGTGAATTTTGGTTCGACGTTAACATACTCACGGCATGTTAACGGAGGCCGGTTTTGCGCAACAAAATGAAATTTGTGATTATTTTTTATGATTTTTCATTTTTAATTTTTTTTTGAAAATTTCTCATAAACTTTTCAAATGAGTTTCTACTTGTATCATTTCTTTTTTTGAAGATTAGGCTTGCATCAGAAAAAAGGTTAAAAATAGATATAAAAAGTAACACAAATGAGAAAAACAACTAAAATCATACAAATTAATAATAAAAACTAACCTCAAACTAATAAGAAATAAAACTGAAAAATATACAAAGTGATGGGTTCTAACGTTTTAGGCACTATAGGGAGCATTAATGTATTGTTTCCTCTTGTTGATAAAAAATAAAAATTAAAAAAATATTACTTCAATGTAACTTCATTTTAGTTATTTCTTAAATAAATAACTATTTTTTTAAATTTAGGTTTTAATAAGAAAAGAATTTTTTTATTTTTATTTTTATTTTCATAATTGACCAACAGGAAGACGTAATACATTAATACTCCACATAGTGCATAAATTGTTAAAACCTACCTCTCCGTATATTTTTATTTTTACACTTATTAGATTTAGGTGAGTTTTTATTGATAGTCCTGCTCCTCCTGATTCGTCACTTTCTCGTGGAGGATTGTGATCACTTTATAAATTTTTCAAATCTTCTTGGATCTAATTCTAGAGGTGTTTGTTTTGCTCTTTCAGTACCTCTATTTCAGTCTTGCTACTAGCTCAGGACCTAGTGCGATGATACGTGGACAACTTTAACGTTCTCATCTTACACTCATAGGCACTGACTTCAGCTGCCAAATGATTCTTCGCGTATAATTACACAAGAACGACACCCAACTAGTAATTAACATCACAAACAACAACAATAAGAATTAAACAATAATAGCTTCTAGTGAGTCCTGAGATTTTCTAATATCAGAACATTTTTTGTTTTGGTGTTTGGTGAAGCATAAAAAATTCAGATTTGATATCTCCCAAAATCTAATGATATTATTAGGAAATGGAATATTATTAATTAATTCCTTTCATTATTCCTCTATTTCCTTATTGAATTGTTACTATATTTCTTTTTCTACTTGGATTTGGAACTCTCTCATTAATCTCTATAAATAGGGATGTATCTTTCTATATTCAGTAATACCAATTATTCTCAAGTTATATCATGGTATCGGAAAAAATGTCTCCCAAACTCTAACTTTTTTCGGTAGTGTTGTTGGTCCATCACCTCCGGCCGATTGACCAACGAACTCATGGCGGTGGCAGACCCCTTATCTTTGCTTCCATCTGGAGTAAAATTATTACTCCGAAATCTTCACAATCTCATCCCTAAAAAAACTCACGGATACAAACTACCTTGCATGATCGCTAAATGTTCAAACCGCGCTTAAGGTGAATCTTCTACTTGGTTGGATTGATGGAGTTGCTACTCCAAATCCTGATTTTGCCTCTTGGACCGTCATTGATACTCATATCAGGGCTTGTCTTCTCATCGTCATTAGTCATGTTGTCCATAAACATACTCGTGGCTTCACTACTTTTGTTGCCTTGTGGGAAGCTTAGCAACAAGGTATAACTTTGTTTCCATCGCCCCTATTTATCAACTTCGCGATACGCTACATACCCTGCGCAAAGGTACCAAAATTTATGTCTCAATATCTTGATGAAGTCGCAACTATCCTTGTTGATCTTGATGCTTTACGTGAGTATATATATTTCTGAGCGAGATGTCGTCAATGCTGTTATTCGTGGTCTCTGTACCGAATACTCTTCATTCAAACAAAACATATTTCTGTAAAATAGCGACATCACTTTCAATCAGCTATCTGGATGGCTTACTTCAGAGAAAAGTAACATTGAGATGGAGTAAAAACCGAATCTAGGCAATTCTTCCTCTGGAGGGCCGCATAATGCCCTTCTTGCTACAAACGATTGAGGTCGTGGCCGAGGGGGCTATCACGGTCGACGAAATATCGGTGGCATATTCAAGGGAATCCGAGAAGCCTTTGACTTAGGTGGGTTTAATGGATGAAATCGTAAATCATATTTTAAATTAATTATGTTGTTTTTGTGTTGCTCTCTTCTTCCTAAACCCTTTTACCGCAGCACTCCTGCTATCGATTGGCAACAATAACACATTAACACTTTTGTCAATCTGCATTTTGGGTAGGGGGCAAGGAATGCTATAATTGTCAATCGGGATTTTGGGCTCCCGGATAGGGGGTGCTGGACTAGGGGGTGGGGGCTTAGAAACAGATAGGTTACGTTGTAATAGCCATCAATTTTTTTATTTGATCATCGTAGCGCTTGTTGTCATAATATGACAATAATTTTTTTAAGGAAATTAAAACATAATGATAATTTTTATTGTCAAAAGAACCCCGCGATAATCATATAATTTTAGAAAATTTTGGAGTAATATGCAACTAATGTAAGATGACATGAGTACATGACAATCAAGACATGCATATTGCATACATAAATATCATGATATGATTCATTGAAAAATGAATGAAATTAAACATACCCCGTCACTTCAGGACTATTTGTCCATTTTTTACTTTTTCCGATACTCCAAATTAAATAAAAATGATATTAGTTATTGATACAAAAATAATTTTATTAGATTTATTATATAAAATATTTTCAAAATAATATTTTATCAAATTGATATATACAATATATATTTTATTTAATTATAGATCAAAAGTTAAAAATGGTTAACTAAAAAAGTCAAAAATAGAAAAATATTCTCGACGAGGAGGTATTACTTTATATCTATATCCATCTATTTTTTTAATGTATTAAAGAAGTTATAATAGTCTATATATTGAAAAGAAAAAGAATGAAGAAACAATTAGTACTTCCAATTGACACAATCAGTAGGCATGAAGGACACAACCATCTTCTCCAAATCATATTCCACCAAGAAATTTGTGTGCGCCACATTCCCAAAAACTGGGACACCCTTTGTTGGGGCAAAAGCCAAACACCCAACCCCATCCCCAATGTTCACAAACGTGTTCGCCGGGTTCAACCTCACTTCCCCGCCCTCGAACCTCGCCCTCATCGTCGGGACGTGCTCGGGTGCAAGGTCTTCGTAACACAACCCGAGGAATCTCCTCGGGTTCGGCTTCATAGGCTCTAACCGTATTGATTTCTTGACCATCTCCTCAAGCCCCGCGTACATGTTCGTGGGAAGGAAGGTGAACGTGGTCCCGGAATCGATGTAGATGTTGCCTTGGCTCGTTGTTGCTGACTCTACTAGTGTCTGGTTCTCAACAGAAATTCCCAGTAGAGTCAGATAGTAAAATGTCGCCTGGGGCTTGAGGACCAGCGGGGTGGAAACCACCCCCGGGAGGCCCTGAAGCGCTAACGCGGGCCGCAGGCTGCCGAATTGCAACTTACTCGACACGTTTAGATGTGACAAGGGAACCAAACAATACGAAAACCTGAGACCCCCGATTTGGTTGACGAGCGAGTAGGGAGAGGACCCGAGTCCCACTATCCCCGACACCTCGGTGTCGTTATTCCCGAAGTGGTTGCTTTCTCCACACCCGAAAATTATGTCGGGGAACGACACGTTGTGTCGTTTTTCTGAAAGTGACATCGCCGCCGCCGTCCGGAGATCTCCGGTGGGAAAGTCAACCCTTTCCGCCGGTGGTGATAGGTCCAAAGTGAATGTGTCTTTTGCAATTTCCCCGTGACTATATGTCCCATCATTGTACCTAGCAAATGTACAAAGGACCCGTGAGCTGCTCTTCATGCTTAATTATTTGCCTTCTTTGGTTTGTTTTTTAAACCCGGTGATTAGTGTTTGCAAGGTTTTCAAATTAAAACTACTTTTACTAATACGGTTTATTAATAGAATCAAAAATTGAAATTTGATTTTTTATCTCCTACGTTTGGGGACAAGTTAATTATTAATGTTTTCCTTTTAAATATTTTTTTAATATAATGATGCATGCAAATTGATTTTGAAAATATTAAAATTAAACATTAACGTCAGATGATCTTATTTAAAAAATTATAACTTAACCCTAAATGTATCATCCTCAAACAAGCCCTCAAGGATCCACGGTGAGTACCAAGTTAACTTCATACTACCTCCCTCCCTAAAAAACTTTCTATTTTCTTTTTTTATTCGTCCCAAAAATACTTCTTATTTCAATTAAAAAGTCACTTTTAACCCTTACTTTTCCATATCCTACCTATCAAATCATATCTTTTACTAATAATCTACCCATCAAATCCTACTTTTACTCATCACATCAAAAGACATTTTTAAAAATTCAATACCAAAATACACTCCCCTTAAATCTCTTCAAAATCAAAACATCCCATGTTTAAAGGGACAGAGGGAATACAATTTAAAAAATATATAGTTAATTGAAACATACTCGAAAAGAGAGGTGTGGCCAATAAAATCAAGATTTGTTTTAAAGAGTAAAATATTTGGAAGAAAAGTTTCTTTTTATGAAAAGAAAAGACGAAAAATGGGAGCTTTAATTAAGAAATTTACAAAAAAAAATCTTAAAAATTTATTTGAGCACAAAAGAAATACACGGAGTGATGCGTATTAATTTAAAACTAATTAATCAAATTATATTTGAATATTAATTATAAAAGTGAAATGTGCACTGAATAGTAATAAAACATAAGTCATTTCCTAATGTAGGACTTAAAATTTTTTATTCTCTAAATAGGACTTAATAATGACTAGTGAGAAGAATAATGTCTAAGTGATGCTGGATATTTAGTTGAAAAATGACTAATAAATAATCACCAATGTTCTTATGTTGGAAAATAAAAACATATGATCATATATTGAGAAAGTCATTATCTTTTAATTTTAGATAAATTACCCATTATAAAATATAAACAAAATATAAATAAAAAAAAGAATCTTAACGTAAAGTGAAAGGATACAAAAATACCTTGCATAGTAGAGACATGTTTTATGAGCCCGGCCGCACCGGCTTCCGGGCAGACCGGTGCACTCCTTGGAGCGGCAGTGAACCGGTTTGTAGGTCCGGGAAGCACCCGGGCTAAAAACAAGAGAGTCATTCTGGCCGGAACAGTGAACGCCACGGCAAGGTGGCCGGCACTGCAGCCAGATGAGGTCGCTGCCGGTGTCGGCCACAGCCAGCCTGACGGTGGCGGAAGGGGCGGCCCCGACGGAGAATCTGACGAGGTACGTGCCCTTAGGGTCGGGAAGAACCCTGACGGAAGCAGGGGAGTCGCCGCCGCCGGTCCGGACGAGTCGGCCCAGAGAGTGGCGAAAAGCGGATTTCATGCGCTGCCGTTGGGAAAGAAGAGTGTCGTAGAGGGGAGAGGCCGGCGAGTCTCTGTGTACGAGCTCGATTGTGAAAGCTCCGCCGCCATTTTCTTGAGCTCCGCCGCTGGTAATAAAGGTGGCGGCGGAAATAGGGGCGAGAATGAAGACGACGAGGACGAGGTTGTTTTTCAGGTGGGAGGCCATATTAATTTCAGGGGTCAAAACCAAATGAGAGATAAGAGGGTGGCTACGTTCGAAAATGGTTGGTTCACACATTCAAACTTTACAAACTTCACAAACTTACTATTTGTGAACTTTAATAAATAAAATTAAATAGTCTAAAATAATTTTAAAATGAGAATTTAAACCATAAATAGTAAATTTGTGAATTTTGTAATTATTCTGTTTGTGAACGTAGCATTGCCCATCAAAAATTTACAACTCATGCAACACTAAAATTTAAGGAGTAATTCATTATAAAGTCTATATCAAAGTTACTTATTAATGTAATATTTTGATAATTCACACGAACACAATATATTAGTGCAATAAAAAATATTGTATTAACATTTTTTGTCTGCGTGAAACATCATTCTAAAATCACACTCGTACAAAATGAAGGTACTTTGAAATACAAGTAGATTAATTGACATAATTTTACTCTTTTTTTTCTAAAAGGCACTCATTTAAGAACTAGGTTTATAATTTCTTCCTCTCCAATTTATTTATACACTTATTATTTCAAGATCAAAGTTAAATATTTTATTTTATGATTTCGTTATTTATTTGATAAAAATATACTCTCGTCATCTTAATTTAAATTAAGATGACGGGAGTATTTTTTTATCAAATAAATAACAAGATAAAATTTGAGCTTCAAACTTTTAATTAAACATAAATTGTAATACTCCCTCCGTTCCTTAAAACCCTTCCGCCCTAAATTTTTGCGCACCTCATTTAATGCTTTTACTCCCACCTAAAATATCTAAAATATACCCCACTATGTAGTTTATTGCGGGTAGAAGTTGTTTTAGGGATATTTTAGACATTTTAGGTGGGATAGAATTATTTTATGGGGTGCGCAATAAATTAAAACGGAAGTGTTTTGTGGAACGGAGGGAGTATAAGTTAGTGTAAAAATAATTTTATTAAATTTGTCTACACTATTACAAAAAAGACTTTTTAAATTGGCTATTTTTACCTTTTTAAAGCGGTTGAAAACCGATACAAATGCTTGTGATTCAATTGCAGAGTTTACTTTTGCATCGGTTGTCAAACGATTTAAAAGCCCCTTCTTAGAAGTGACGATAATTCTGGGAAGGGATTTTTGCATCGGTTATTAGCTAACAACCGATTGAAAATGAGAGTAATTGAAATTAATAGTTCATTCAATTTGACTAAAAAACATTATTATATATACAAATACACTTGATAGAAATGATAGTAAATTTTTAATATTTAAGGTATCAATTTTTACTTAAATTTTACTCCCTCCATATCCAATTTGATTAAAAAAAAATCTCCCTCATCTTGATAACTTTTGTTTGTTTACGTATTTTCTTAAGTATTTGATAAAATAAAATATTTTGTCACCTTTTTTAATATATAATTTTTATTTTTATTGATATACCGATTTGTAAATAAAATAATATCACAAAGTGAAATATTTCTTCTCCTAAATCCCAATTTGATTCCCAATTTGTAATCAAATTGAAAATTATATTAATGCGTTGTTGTAATCTCAAACGTCCAAAAGAGAGTATTGATTATAGGTGTGAACTTGAATACGGAAGAGTAGATTTGGCGTTACAGTTGACTAATGGTTGGAAATGAGCAGTGCCATAATAATGAACTTAATAAAGGCTTCGTTGACATACACGTTAAAGATTAGCGTTAACGTTTTGAAAAGATTATTTGATGACAATTTTTAGCGTTAGCTTTTTCAAAATTAATTTACACCATTAAAATTTTATCATAAACATTAAACCTTGTTCCAAATAAGGTCAAAGACGGTAAAGTTTGCACTTTGCACGCTCATACGATTCACCGAATATGTAATATTCTTTTTAAAACATTCTCTCGGGTCCAACCTTTATTAATCCTTCTCTCTGGATTTTTTTTACAACGGAAAATTTATATGTGAAATTTGCACTAAATAGAATTAAAACATAATGACTTTCCCAATGTAGGACTTGATTTTTTTATTCCCTAAATAGGACTTAATAATGACCTAATGGGAGGAATAATGTCCAGTAATGATGGACATTTACTTGAATAATGACTACTTTATAATGACCAAAGGTCCTACATTGAGAAATAAAAACATATGGTTCTATATTGGAAAAGTCATTATGTTTTAGTCCTATTTAGGTAAAATTTCTCAATTTATATACTCCGGGGTAAATAATTAAGAAATGAATGGTTATAGGGCAATACTGTAAAACTCAATAATTGTTGTTAATGTTTTTGGAAATTACATATTTTTACATCGTTACTCCATATTCTAAGAGCACTAGAAATACCCGTGAAGCCCCGGGCTTCAAAATTTCTCTCTCTGCCACGCCAGTTTTAACTTACCACACAGATTCAATGGAAATGAATTTTAAGCCCCGGGGCTTCAAACCTTCATTTTTTACATTTTTAAATATAGATCTTCTAAAACTAAATTAATAAAATTTAATTATTTATTATTTAATTATATTGAAACAATAATAATAAAAAAACTATATTCATTAAATTAAAAGAAATTGAAGCGACAATCATTTAAAAAAATTACATTCATTAAATTAAAAAAAAGACGATTTTAAAAAAATACATTAATAAAAAAACAAAGGTAAATTACATTTGGCCTTGATCTCTTTTTGTCTTCCATTAATAAAAAAAACTAAGGTAAAAAAATACATTACTAAAAAAACTAAGGTAAAAAATTACATTTTCTTTTTTTGCTTCCAACGGCTAAATTAGCCGTTATAGGAGGGGAAGACTGCGTCAAACGTATGATGCCGATGCAATGACGCCCCGGTGAAGCCCCAGGGGGGTGGTAATTGACGCCCCTGGGCATCAAAAGGCGCATAACGCCGCTGAGCGTGAGAGGTATTACACTATTACCACTGGTCTAAGTGCTAACTGAGTTATGCACGCAACATTGTCAATGTTATATACGTAGCATTTAAAATACTAATTGGACAATCAATATGTATACGTTTTTTCTAGTAATGACTCACAAATCTCATATTATCTGAAATATATTTTGGGACAATTTTGATTTTCTAGAAAGAACTCTCAGGTCCTACATTATTTGAAATATACTACTAGTGTCCTTAGAATAAGTACTAATGTACTCCTTGGGTACATTCCATCTATTTGAGTCATTTGGCCATTAGAGCACTAGTACTACTCGTAACGCCCGGGGGCGTGAGGGGGCGTTTAACGCCCCGGAGGCGTCAAACACCGCCCCCCGACGGCGTTAGACGGGCGTCATCGCCTGCCCGTCATTCGTTTGACTCTGGCTCGGCCCTTCGTCACCCCCCCATTAAAAACAAAAATTCAAAATTTAAAAAAAAACTATAAATTCCCCTAAAATACATCATTCTCTCACACATCTCTCTCACAAATCTCTCTTTATATTCTCTCTAAAATATTTATTATTTATTATAAATATCTATAAAATATATTTATAAAATGGGTTCATCTTCCGACGATGAAAGAAGAGCTTTCTTTTTTCGTTGTTTCACGACGAATTGTATTCAATGGTGGGAAGATGGCCAAGAAGAAGCTGAATCCTCCCGACGACGGACCCGACGCCAACGTCTAAACCGGGATCGAGCGGACGCCCACGCTTCACTTCTAAACGACTACTTTAATAATCTGTGTGTTTATACACCGGAGGATTTTAGTAACCGTTTTCGGATGAGTCGTCCTCTCTTCTTACGCATACTCGTCGATGTTGAACGCGAGGTTCCTTGGTTCACCCAACGGTTTGATGCGAGAGGCAAACGCGGGTTTAGTAGCGTCCAGAACTGCACTGCCGCGCTCCGTCAATTGGCGTACAAGACGACATCCGATATGTTCGACGAATACTTGAAGATGTCGGCTAGGAGCATTAGGTCATGTGTTTATAAATTTTAAAAAGCTATTATTCAAATTTATCATAAAAGATATTTACGCAAGCCTACAGCGAGCGACATACGCTAAACACGACTTCGTCGGCATGCTTGGGAGTATTGATTGCACGCATTGAGAATGGAAAAATTGTCCCACTGCGTGGCACAGTCAATTCTCTAGGGGAGATCATCCCAGGCCTACCATCATGCTCGAATCTGTTGCTTCGAATGACTTGTGGATTTGGCATGCTTTTTTTGGTGTCACGGGCTCGAACAACGACATCAACGTTCTCGATCAATCGCCTGTTTTTGACGATTGGGTTAATGAGACCGCACGGGACTCCTCTTTTGAGCTTAGAGGGACGCTTTACAAGCGTGGATATTATTTGGCCGATGGAATATATCCAGATTATTCCACGATTGTCAAATCCCTCTCCGAACCAATGGGTCTTAAACGTCAGACCTACAAAAAAGCTCAAGAGGCGGCGAGAAACGATATTGAACGAGCCTTTGGGGTCTTGAAGAGTAAATGGCACATTCTAGATCGTCCGTCGAAATGTTATTCTCAGACAAAAATGAGGAATATCATGTATGCATGTATTATTCTTCATAATATGATCATAGAGGATAACGGGTCTGCGATTTGTCAATACAAACCGGACGAGGAGGTGCCTATGTATGAAGAAATCACCGAAGAAAAGAAATGACGCAACTGCCAAGAAATTCGAATCCGAGAGATTCACAATGCACTAACGGCGGATTTGATCGAGCATATCTTTAGTCGTTCGAATAATTAGTGATATGTTTTTTTATGTAATATTTTTTTTAATGAATATAATTTTTTTATGAATGTTTTTTTATGAATGTAAGATTTTTTTTAATGAATGTAATTTTTTAATGCACTAGTCTCATTGCGATTAATTAAAATAATAAATTAATTTAAATTTATTAATTTAAATTTAGAAGATATATATTTAAAAATGTAAAAATGAAGGTTTGAAGCCCCGGGGCTTCAAAACCATTTGCAGTGAATTTTTGGTGTAAGTTAAAGCTGACGTGGCAGAGAGAGAGAGAGTTTGAAGCCCCGGGGCTTCATGACCATTTCCAGTGCTCTTAGAGTTAAAGTTTTGGAATTTTGATAAATAATAAATTTTACTTTCATAACCATTATTTTATTAAATTTAAATAAAATCTTTTAGTTTTTCAAAGTAAAAGAACTTTCAATCCTAACATCTAAATGGATGTTGATACAATTTGATAATAACTTGTCTTATTGAATATTGAGAGATATAGCTCTATATATAGGGAATACAAGAGTAATCAAAGTACAAGTAGGAAAGGAAAGAATAATCCTAGTAGGAAAGGAAAGAAGTATCCTAATTTAATTATACTTCCTAATATCCCCCCGCAAGCCGATCAACGGAGACGAGGGGCAGCTTGGAACATAAGTACTCAAAAGGAACTGGCGGAAGCGGTTTGGTAAGAATGTCTGCTAGCTGCTCTAAGGAGGAAACATGATGTGGAGTCATAGTGCCTGCCATAACCTCATCTCGTACAAAGTGACAGTTTGTGCCCACATGCTTCATGCGATCATGAAGAACCGGATTTTTGGTGACACAGATAGTCGACTCATTGTCACAGTATAACTTCGGTTTGGACGGAGGAATACCCAGTGCATCAGTGATATATCGAAGCCACATAGCTTCTGCAACCCCTGCAGCCATAGCTCGATATTCAGCTTCAGTGGATGATCTAGAAACACGAGTCTGCTTTTTCGTGCACCAAGAGATGATATCAGGACTGAGTAGGAGTATGTAGCCCGTGGTAGACTTGCGATCATCTTTATCATGGGCCCAGTCAGAGCCAGGGTAGACAGATAGGTCGAATCCCCCCTTGCGAAAAAGAAGACCATGATTCAAAGTGCCTTTGAGATAGCGCAGAACGCGTTGCAAGGCATGATAGTCCTGCTCAGTGGGGTTGTGCATAGTCTGAGACACTCGATTAACAGCATACTGAATGTCTGGACGAGTGACAGCCAAGTAATGTAAACCGCCAACAATGCTCCGAAAATGAGAAATATCCTTGAAAGGCGACGAAGGCTTAGTGATAGGTCTCGTAGCCATAGGAGTAATAGCCGGATGACAGTCGGACATCCCAGCTCGGCGTAGAAGATCACAGGCATATTTGGATTGATGGAGAAGTATAGAATCTTGCGTGCGCTGAACCTCAATGCCAAGGAAGTAATGAAGAGGTCCAAGTTCTTTGAGCTTGAAGTCACGGTGCATGGCCTGAGTAACTTCTGAGATGAGAGTAGAAGAGCTGCCAGTGAGAACAATATCATCAACATAGACAAGGACAAGAATAGTCCTACGAGAGCAGTGTCTGGTGAACAAGCTGGTATCATGAATGCAGCACTTGAATCCAAGGCCCTGCAAAAAAGAGGAGAGGCGTGTGTACCATGCACGGGGTGTTTGTTTGAGACCATATAGTGATTTGCGGAGCTTGCAAACATAGTGAGGATGAGTGGGATTTATGTACCCCGGGGGCTGCTCCATATAAATTCCCTTGTCCACTGTACCGTGAAGAAAGGCATTGCTAACATCTAGTTGATGAAGAGGCCAATCACGGTTGAGTGCTAAAGAGAGGACCAGGCGCACTGTTTGTTGCTTGACCACAGGACTGAATGTCTCCTTGTAATCAATGTCATACTCCTGATGATAACCTTTTGCGACAAGACGAGCCTTGTACCTTGAAACAGATCCATCAGCATTCCGTTTAATGCGATACACCCATTTGCAACCAATCGGAGTGCGGTTCTTGGGTGGTGGAACCAAGTCCCATGTACGTTGCTCATTCAAAGCAATAAACTCCTCATCCATAGCCTGACACCAAAAACTATTACCAGAGGCTTGGCGGTAAGTGCTAGGCTCAGTGGTAGGTGGGGTAGTATCAAGGGTGGTAATGGTATAGGCTTTAGGTTTGAAAATTTCAGATTTGGCTCGGGTTTGCATGGTGTGTGTGTTTTGGGGCGGGGGTCGGTTAACCGGTTGTGTGTTTTGGAGAGGAGTAGGTGACGGTCGAGGGTGGGTTGGGGTACGGTTCTGGGGTTGGACCGTCTGTGGCGTGTCCATAGGGAGGGTGTCGGGCTGTCGTCCGTGACTGGTGGGACGGGTCTGGGGTTGGACCGTCAGTGGGACAGGAGCATGTGAGCCTGGGCTTGGAGGAAAAATAGGGGTTATAGGAGAGGGTGACAGAAGGGATGACAATTTGGGATATGGAAACTGATCCTCGACGAACCGAACATGACGAGAGACATAAACTTTTTGAGACACGGGTTCATAGCATTTATACCCTTTAGTGGTGGGGTGATATCCTAAGAAGACACAAGGAGTGGAGCGTGGTTGAAGTTTGTGGTGAGTGTAAGGGCGGAGCCATGGATAGACCAAGCAACCAAAGGCACGAAGGTGGGTATATGTAGGAGGACGGTTATAAAGAGTTTCAAAGGGAGATTTGTTGGAGAGAGTTTTGGTGGGCATACGGTTGATAAGATAGTTTGCTGTGGCAAGAGCTTCGACCCAAAAGGTAGTTGGGAGAGCAGAGTCGTATAGAAGAGAAACAACTGTTTCAATGAGATGACGGTGTTTCCGTTCAGCAACCCCATTTTGCTCATGAGTGTAGGGACAAGAGGTGTGATGAAGGACTCCTAAAGTTTGAAGGAAAAGACCAAAAGTGTTATTTACAAATTCTTTTCCATTATCACTTCGAAAAATTTTGATGTGAGAATTAAACTGAGTTTTAATCATTTTTTCAAAATTCACAAAAACGGAGTAAGCTTCAGATTTATGTTTTAGGGGATAAATCCAGGTAAATTTGCTAAAACCATCAACAAAAGAGATATAAAATCGAAAACCGCTACAGGAAGGAACAGAGGTGGGACCCCAAACATCAGAATGTATTAATTGAAAGGGCGCTGTGGTCTTATGTTCAGACAATTCAAAAGGTAAACGACGGGACTTAGAGACATAACATGATTCACAATGTAAAGGCTCTGAAAACTGAAAACCTAAGGAAGACAAAACAGATTTGGCAATCGCATGAGCTGGATGACCGAGTCTACGATGCCAAGTGGACTCTTGGATAGCTTGATACGCAACGGTTGGGAGTTTGGAAGGAAGTGTGTATAACCCATGCTCACAGAGGCCCTTGTACCGCACCTGGTTGGTAGGATTGTCCACTATCTAGAAATCGTTGGCATTGAAAACAAGAGTGCAGTTGTTATCTTTGGTAAATCGATGGACAGACAATAGATTGGAGGTAAGGGAAGGGACATAATGAAGAGTAGAAAGGTGGTATTTACCATTAGGAGTATGGACAAAACCTGAGCCAGAGTGTGTGATGGGTAGGGATTGACCATTGCCTACGGTAATAGCATCAGTACTGGTGTATTGATGAGGAGATTGTAGCTGAGAATAATCAGACGTGACATGGGTGTTGGCACCAGTGTCCAGATACCAGTTTCCAGAATGATTACTCGTAGATGCATGCATTGCACGGGGAGCACTAGAGGAGGAGTTCGCAGTATAAGAATCATCAAATCGATACCAGCACGCAGACGCAAAGTGACCTCGTTTCTCGCAGATTTGGCAGGTTGGCAGATCCCGTGACGGTCGACCGTTTCCGTGGGACGGTCGACCGTTGTTCCTTTCTCCACGTCCGCTGTTGTATCCACGTCCAGGTGACGGGTGACCGCGGTAGCCTCCTCTACCGCGACCTCGACCGTTCGTAGCGAGAAGTGCTGTGCGAGGTTCGGTGATGGTAGACTCGGTGAGGCTGAGTTTATTCTCCATCTCCAGGTTTATTTCTTCGGAGATCAGCCATCCAGAAAGCTGATTTAACGAAATATTGGTATTGTTCATGCGAATGTTTTGCTTAAAGGATGAGTATTCGGTGGGAAGACCACGAATAACATCATTCACCACATCACGTTCAGGGATCTCTTCTTTCAAGGCATCGAGATCCGAGAGAATAGTTGCCACATCATCAAGGTATTGTGTCATAGTTTTGGTACCTTTACGAAGAGTGTGGAGTTTGTCCCGAAGCTGATAAACATGAGAGGTGGACACGGAGTTGTACCGTGCGGCCAAAGCATCGCAGAGGGCAGTAGATGTGGTGAAGCCGCGAGCATGTTTGTGAACGGAGGGGCTGATGACCGCTAGGAGGCAGGCGCGGATCTGTGTGTCAATGATGGTCCAGGAGGTATACTCTGGATTAGGGACGGTTTTATCGTTTTTGGAGATAGTTGGCGTCGGGGCTGCTTCATGACCATCAATCCATCCAAGGAGGAGATTAGCTGAAAGAGCTGTCTGGACATTGAGAGACCATGCCGGATAATTTGTTTCGGTGAGTTTTTCTGGGATTAAGTTGTGGAGACTTCGAAGCAAAAGTTTTACTCCGGAGGGTAAGGACGCCAAAGGATCCGATGGGGCTGCCATGGTGGGCGGCGGTCGAAAAAAAAAGAGAGGCTAGGTTTTTGAGAGCCTTAGCTCCGATACCATGATACAATTTGATAATAACTTGTCTTATTGAATATTGAGAGATATAGCTCTATATATAGGGAATACAAGAGTAATCAAAGTACAAGTAGGAAAGGAAAGAATAATCCTAGTAGGAAAGGAAAGAAGTATCCTAATTTAATTATACTTCCTAATAGATGTAATGTACCCTCCAAGTATAATGACACAAATTCTAACGATCCTAGAGTATGTTTTAAATAATGTGTGGCATGAGATTTCTTACCAGAAAACTAAAGGTACCTCGAAGTATATTTCAGACTTCTTACTTGAGAGTCGTTATTAGAAAATCGAGGGTACCTTAAAGTAATATTTTGTTTTTTTTACAACAAAATACTACTCCCGCCGTCCCAAATTATTTGCCACATTTGATTTTTCAACAGTCGCGGGAACTTTTGTTTATTTCTACGTTTTCATTGGTTATTTGATAAAATAAAATACTCTTGACACATCTTATTTTGAAGAACTTTTCATGTAGTTTTTTGATATGTAATTTTTATTTTTTATTTCTTTACCAATATGTAAATAAAATAAATTAAAAAAACTTGATATTTTGCCTCGGTAATAGAAATGTGACAAATAATTTGAGATGGAGGGGTAGTTTATAAATCAACATGAATAACATTTGTAATAAAAAAATGTGCAGTGGAATGACATGTCATTCTATATGATCAGATGTAGAACTAGCTTGTCTAGCTATAAGATGGACAACATTAACATCAAAATAATCAGCATTTAAATCATCATGCCCATTTCAAACTCATTATCGTTATCCAACATTATAGTGTAATATAATAAGATTTTGATGAATTAGAATAATTTCAAGGCTATAAGTTTGATATACCTTCTATTTTAAGAATATCTATTTTTCATTCTCAAGGAACTGTGTTTTTTTTATTAATGTTAGCATTTTAAGTAATATTTCAATTGTGTAGATTAATTTTTAAAAATGTCAAAATTAAATATTGTTTTTAGATAACTTTTTCAAAATACTAATTTTAGTTTCTAGCTTACTTCGTTGCAAAATGGGCCGATATTTGTATGAATATACTTTGTACTATTAATTACTCCACAGAATAATGGAAAGTGTGAAAAGTCATATATTCAGATAATTTAAGAAAAAATATTGAAAATATAAAATAAATAGTTATAATTCATTTAAAAGAAGGAGAAAAATTATGAATTAATATTTTTTGAATTACAAAGTACTTCCTTTATGCCAGAATATTTGTCCACTTATAAGTTTTTTTAATCAAAATCAGTAAATTTTAACCTCAATTTAAACTAAAATGGTATTAGATATTGATACAAAAATATTTTCTTTTGATTTATTATATGAAATTTTTTTAGAATATTATTTTATCTAATTAATGCATATTTTATTGAATTATAAGAGCATCTCCAACCATGTTAAAATGACTTGTTATATGCTATAATTTGACAAATTAAGTAAAATTTCATACTCTAAAGGGCTTGCTAATGTTTGGCAAGCTTGCTTAAAAATGAAAATGGCTTGCTACTAATAACAAACTTGATAAAATATAGCAAGCCAAAAAGAAGAAGAAAAATGTTGGTTGGGTTAGTTTTTTCATGTGCCATGACGCATTTGTTCCCTCACTTTCAGTACCACAACGCAAAAAAATTAATAAATATTATTTTATGTTTTTTACAAAGAAAATAATTTTATTTTTTACCAAAAAAATTATAAAATTTATTTTATTTTAAGTTTAAATTGCATACTTGTAGAATATTAATTAATTTTTATAATAAAATTTTAAAATTATAATAAATAGTGTACTCTAATAGTGAAATCAATACATTTTTGCTAAATTATAGCAAGCAAAGATTGGAGATGATCATGTAAAATGACTTGCTATATCACTATTCACATGTTAATAAATAACTTTAGTTAGTCATGTTTAGCGGGTAAATTTCACAAATGGTACCTGAACTTAAGCTGGAATTTCGAAGTGGTACCTGAACTTCAAATCCTTTCACAAAAATCCTTGAACTTACACAATCCTTTCACTAATGAGCCATTAGCCCGTTTCTAGGTTAACTTCGGTCATTAGGGCCAAATTCGAATTTTATATATTTTAAAATTTTCAATTTGACCCCATTTCTTCTTTTCTTTTCTTCCACGTCCCGCCGCCGCCAGCCGGTCAAAGTCGCCAGAAAATGAACTTTTTCCGATTCCGGCGGGACCAATGTCATTCTCTTCGTCTTGAGACGAGGATCAATAATATCCAAACCATTTTGTCTAATTTGGCCTGTAACTTCTCGAATCTGAATTTTTCTACTCGAAAAAACCCTAAAATTCGAAATTGGATCCAAAATTGGGGGTTTTGCAAATCTTCATCAAATCTTGCAATTGAGGGGTCCTTGGAGGTCGCCCGGATGCCACGACCGCATTGGAGTTGGTGCCCGCCGTCAATTTCGCCGGATTTAGCCGGAAAACGCTCCGACCCGCCGGAAACCGCCGGCGAGTCAGAGCGTTTTCTGCCGGAAACCGCCGGAAAAAGTTCAGGTACCATTTGTGAAATTATGTTTAGCAAGCGTGATCGGAGATGGAGATGGTGTAATTAGTCGGTAGCATTTGAAAAGTAGGGAGTAATTCTTGATTTGTTTTTTATGTGAGTTGAGTAGTTCTCGGAGACGGTTAGTCCCGCCAAAAGACGGTTATTCAACCTGCAAATTCCAGTATCATCTTCTTCAACCAAACGCCACATAAACTCGCAATCCGTTAAATTTCCCAATATTTCTTCTTCAACCGAATACAGAGAGATTTCACTGAAGAAAAGAAATCCCAAATGGAGTATCGCCGTTACAGTTTCTTGAACATTCTTGCCTTCGCCGTGCCCCTTTTCTGCCTCCTCGTTACATGGGCGGCGTCCACCACCACAACCGCCGTGCAACCATCTCATCCGCCGTCCTCTGTCCAGGCAGCTGCCGAAGTCCTCCGCGCACGTGGCTATTCGCTCGTCGCTTCCACCCTCTCCGTCATGACAGCCGGTAACGCCAACTTCTCCGGCACCATCATGGCCCCGCCGGATTTCGCGTTCTCCTTCGCAATCTCCAAGTTCATCTCCCCCAGCCGCCGATTGCCTCACCGCCCCTCCGCTGCTATTTTGTTGTACCACACGCTCCGGCAGCCGCTCGAGTGGCGCAATCTCTCCTCGCTGGCGGACGGGAACCAGATCCCGACGCTCTTCAACGGCAATTGCCTCCTCTTCAAGACCTCAAACGGGGACGTCTCGATTTCAGCTTCCAGGAAAGAATTCTTCGCCGTGAGAATCAGACAGCCGGATATGTACGCCGACGACCGCCTCGTCGTACACGGAATCGACGGTGTACTGGACCCCACGTCGGCTTCGAAATGCTCTGTCTCAACTTATCGTCCACCCCAGGTGGCTCGTGACCCACCGCGGGTGGATCGGAAGTTTCTCGATCACGCCGTTAGAGCTCTCCGGCGAAGGGGATTCGCCGTCGTAGCGGCGGCCTTGTCGATCCGGCGGTCGGAGATGTTAAGATTGGACGCCGTTTCGCTGTTCGCGCCGTCCGATCGGGTGCTGTTCTCGAATCAGGGTGGATTCGGATTCGATTTCCGAAGCCACGTTTTGCCGCAACGACACCGTTTCGAGGATCTGGCTAGGTACCCGCCAAAAATCTCGAGTTTTCCGACTCTGGCGGCGAACAGGCAGCTGGCGGTGGATTCCGTCGACGGCTCCGTGACTGTCAACGGCGTCAGAGTCAACAGCACGGAGGTGTATCAGAACTGGTGGATCGTTGTCTTCTCTGTTTCGGAGCCTTTAGACGCGGCCCTCCCCTGCGGCGGCGGGATTCAATTCCCGGCCCCGATCCGACCGTCGGTCCACGCGCCGGCGATTGATGAGTTTCCCAGTGTCGATCCTCCTTCTCCGAGCTCTACCGTTGACGTCGACGGCTCTCAGTGTCGGATTTCTGATTTCCCCGGCGAGATCGAAGGCGGAGACCTCCTCTGCCCTGTTGCCGCCGGCAGGAAGTTGATGGAAGGAGGATCATCTGGTCGTGAAGACGTGGCGCAATCTGGACCGCCGGATAATGGATCGCTCCCGTTGGCTTCAGATGTCATTCCACCCAACGGTCACGAGAACGGTCAACATCCCGTTGACGGCGGAGAGGGAGAGAGAGATCAAGTGCGTGCGGCTCCACTGAAGTACCCGGGGAACATAGCCGATGATTTGTTCTTCTATTCCTAGCTTAGTTCCCGCCCGCCAGGTGGCGCATTGCTAATTGCTAGTTGTACCATAATTGTTTGTTAGGCGGAACTTGTACATATTTTTGGCAACAATTGAAGCATCTATGAACTTTTTTTCATTTTTTGTTGTTGTTGATAGAGTTAAGTACTTAAAAGTTTGACATTTGTCGTCGTACCCCAATTAATCATGATACCACTTTATTAAAATATGATAGTATCATTTTATTTGGAGTAAATTATCAAAAATTCAATAACTACGCATTTTTTAAATTAATCCTTAAAATTAACTAATTTTCAAGATGATACTTGCTAATTGAGAATAATGCTCAGTTTAGTTCCTCGAGTAAGGATCGTGAAAACGGCATTAAAATGACGAGAAACTTTATACTATTTTTCTAAAATGGTACCATCTAAATGAGTGTTTTCTCAAATTGGCCCATTTACAAAATAAAAATATTTTAGTTATAAAAAAATATTTTTAATTTTTTTGTATGACAATGTAATGCCCCGTTTTGAGTGGTCACCCTCACGTCCAAATGCTCCCTTCACCTTTATTTTTTTAAAAAAAATTCAACTAATTTAAATTTAGCATATGTTTAGCTTAATAAGTTAAAAATTTAACATTTTCAGGCCACATAATACACATTTTTTTACTTACATCTATATGATTAGGGAGCATTTATTTGGCATTACACCAAACTCTATCAAGTTCTGTCATAATAGATAGTAAATTTAAAAAACAAGAATATACGTGATGGGAAAATCATAAATGTGTAGGATACAATAAATTTGCACCCAAGTTGTACTCCGCCGCTCCTCCACCACAATTTTTTTTATCCAAAATCTAATTTATGAATTTTGTATAAAGATATATGATGGGTAGAGGTGGTTATCTTATGTATAACTTATGAATTTTGTATTGTCCGAAGATTACTAAAGGGATATATCATATGAAGGCAAGGTTTTAATTGACGTTGAACCTAAAAATGTCATCCTAAGACATGGTTTCCAATTGAAGGCTCTACGCTGTCTCGTTTAAAAAATTAGGGGTTCGTATCCTTCCAGTAAATCCCCACTTGGCCCGATCAAAATCGACCCTCACACCCTTTCAATCGCAATTCGTGAATTTAGTTGATGTTGGAATCAATAAAATTGATTCTAAAATTAACTAAAATTATGTGGTGCAATTAAAGTAGGTAGAGAAATTGATTTCGGTCAGATCGGAGAGAGATTTATCATGAATTACGGACAAAAGGTGTGATTTTTTCGAACGGGGTATCGTAGATTTCCTATTGGAACCCATTTCATCGTGACATAGGTTCTAATGTCAAGAGAATTCACCCATCATATGGACTCTTCCATTACTCAAAAGCTTTGCCATTTTCTAGCATTGTACCTCAAATGTCTACCCAAACCACATCACATGCTAGAAACTCAAATGGCTCAACTATCCAGTGGGCGCTGTGAGCTGATAAAGAGGCAAGTTGATTCGAGTTCGATTTCTATCAATTGTGCTAGCATAAAGCCTTTGCGACTATCTTTTCAATATTGTATTGATAAAATAAAATATTCTGTCACTTCTTGTTTTTTAGAACTTTGGATGTAGTATTTTAATATATAATTTTTATTTTTTTATTAATATACCAATTTATAAATAAATTATTTTAAAAATCGTGAAATTTTATATAGTACTCCGTATTTATTTTGTAATCAAAATAGATACGGAGGAACTAGGAAGTACTCCCTCCGTCCCTAAATATTCACAATATTTGTTTTTTCAGCAGTCGCGGAAACTTTTGTTTATTTCGACGTTTTCATTGGTTATTTGATAAAATAAAATATTCTTGACACCTCTTATTTCGAAGAATTTTTCATGTACTTTTTTTATATGTAAATTTTATTTTTTATTTCTATACGAATATGTAAATAAAATGAATTAGAAAAACTTAATATTTTACCTCGGGAATACAAACTTGGAAATAATAACCTATATTACACATCTCTCCGTTGGGTGGGTGGGGACACAGTAAATGTTCTAGGCGGCCATATCTGAAATCCGAATCCTCAGGTTTTGCTGCCACTCTACTGTTCTTAATACCTTTCTTGAAAGAAAGAAAGAAAGAAACCCAGTCACACATTCATCTTGCACAGTAGACGAAGCCAGGGAAGGAGATGGAGTTGGAGTTAGAGCCGAGGGTGAAGCCTTTGCCCTTCAAAGTGAAAGCCATGTCTCGAGAATCTCCCGCTCAGAAAGCCTCTCACCTGCTTGACCCAGACCTCCGGAACCACTGGTCCACCGGCACCAACACCAAAGAGTGGATCTTGCTTGAGCTAGATGTATTTATATTTCTCCCTCGCTTTTTCCACCATTCATCATTTCAACCCCAACAGTTCAATTTTTTTTTATTATCTATGAACTAATTGTGTTCTTTGCAAGTTGAAATTAGGCAGGTTGGATTGTTTTAGGAAAAAAAGAAATGAGATGCATTTTCTTGGAATTTTGGCTTCTTGTTGATTAATCATGAAGTTCTTGGCTCTAAGTAAACTAATATTGGGGTCAAAGAAGGAAAAACAAATTTCACTCTCTGATCTTTTTTCCTTTTTAGCCATATATAAATTTTTTAAATTGTGTTTATCTCATATTGACTGGTGAACTATTTTGCATTTGTGATTTTCTCCTTTAGCATTGATGGTAGTTTTGACATGGAAGTGACTACTACATTTCTTTATGTTCCGATGACTTTTTTAGCTGACAATTATTTTGAAAATAGAAACATCCAAGAACGTCTATTTTATCTCAATGCCTTCTTCACTGCAGGAACCTTGTCTGCTTTCGCATATAAGGATATATAATAAATCAGTGCTGGAATGGGAAATATCAGTTGGTTTGCGCTTCAAGGTTTTTTCTTATTTTGGTTATATTTTCCATTTTATTATTGAAGGCGGTCTACAGAGAGCTGCATAAGATGTTTATATAAATCAGTTAACTTTGAAGAAGTCTTCCTAGTGTTTTTTTTTTTCCACCTGGGGTTGTCCCACCTCAAGGCAATAACCGTGTGGGTGTTTATATGTTTATAACAACTCTCATTTTAGAAACATATTGCCTCACTAAGAATCCGAACCAACAAGCTTTTTTAGTGTATCACTGTGAAAATGTCCTTATGTCTATTCATTTTTTTCTTTGACAGCCAGATACTTTTATGAAAGTTAGACCACGTTGTGAAGCACCTCGTCGAGACATGATGTACCCTATGAACTACACTCCTTGTCGTTATATTCGAATATCTTGTTTGAGGGGTTCCCCTATAGCAATTTTCTTCATTCAGGTTACACTTAAGCTAGCGTGTGCTTTAGTTTGGAATAATAGTAAATTTCTCTTATTAGCTCTTATTTTTGGTTTTATGTTCCGTTAACTAATCTGTGGCCATAAATCATTACTCTCTCCAGTCCCATTTATAAGCTCCCATCCTTTATTTGTTGGTCCCAGAGTAATGTTCTCTTTCCTTTGTTAAATTTCAGAAAAAATTCCTTTTCCAATTTACCCTTTTATGATTTATCACATAGAATCATTCGCTCATTTTAAGAATGGAGTATCACCTTTTAGAGGGTAAAATTGGAAAGTTTATTTGGTTGTGGTTTACAAAACGAAACTTGTCCTGTATCATTTCATTTTAAATACATGTGGAAAGAGTGATTACAACAAATAAATTGGGACGTAAGGAGTATTTAACTAGCTGTGAAGAGTTGATCAGAGCATTCAACGAGCTCTGAAAAGTGTAATACAGTTATATCCTCTTCATGTTTATTTCATGTGTTACAGCTGATGGGCATTTCTCTTACTGGGCTTGAACCTGAGTTCCAACCGGTTGTAGACTACCTGCTGCCACACATAGTATCTAACAAACAGGACACTTCCAATTTGCATCTTCAGGTGGGCACTATTACTGTTAGTTGTACAACCAAATTAATTTTACCTATTACTATTTTTGTTCAATGCATATGCTTCTTTCTTGCAATTTAGGTGTGTAGACTTTTTGCCTCTTTCAGTTCTCCGCATTTTTGTTGACTGTCATCTTTTTCCAATATCAGTGCAAGAGTTTGAAAATTTTGCCACTTTGGCATCCATTGCTAATAGAGCTAAAAGAGTCATTTTTTACAATGTTTTAGCTTTGGGTTCATAATGGAATAAATCAAGATGATACAATTAACTTCTTTTGCTTCTTACTTTCTCTTAAGTTTTGGGCAGTAGATGCAGCAATACATTGAGTCTAGTGGAAACAACCTCTGCATTCGGGTAAAACTGCCTATATCTTGACCCCCACATCCCAATCGAGTTGGGATTATACTGGATTTGTAGTAGTTGCATTTTTGGTAACATGGGTAAATCCTAGGCATGTGGCACTTCTCAGGGGTATTTTTGTCTTTTAGATACATTTTCTAGTTTTAGTTATCCAGAAACCATAAACTTATCTAAATGCTCGAAGGCTTCACTGATCATTAAAATTTAGTATAGCAACGAGCTCATACCAGCTCTCTCTTTTTATATAATCAAGTTCTCTTCCAAGACATACAGCTGGGTTTGAGTATACTCATGGGGTTGTTCCAAAACAAAAATCAATAAGGGTCCCATATGCATCAGAAATACGCTAGTAGACAAAATTTGAGAAAAAACAATGGAGAAGGTTTGGCTGAAGTGTGGTCATTTCAAAGATATACTCTTATTAATAAGCTCAATTATAAAAATAAGTTATAAATGTTCTTTTTTGGGTTAAAATAAAGTTGGAAGATGAAATGGTCAATGGGATGCATAATGGGCATATTTACCTCTGTTATTGTTGTCAGTCCCTGGACTTTAGCCGGAAGGACCAAAAGTGGAAAAAGTTTCAAACTCGTGCACTAGAAGTGAAAAAATACCAAATGCCAACAAGTGAAAATGACACTAGTTTGGGACTAAAACTGGCAAAAACTCTTTTTTGAGCACTTGTGTGCGCGCACACACACATATTTATGAATGCTATTTTACCGTGGAGTATCTTTTTGTGTTTCCGCCCAACTATGGACTTGTAGTTGCTTCAAGACATTACAACGCGGCTGGCCCCATTTCTTGTACAACTAGAGGTATAGCTTCAAACATGGATTCTAGAAATACAAGATGTCTTTTACAATCTCAAATTTTGTTTAAATACTCTGAATGCTATTTAAAGCTTCAGTTGACTCTCTGCAGGCTGATCTTAGTGGCTTTTCAGAAGCATCCGAGCATGGCATTCGATTCCTAGCCATGCTTGCTGGTCAATTTTATCCGATTCTATTTGTTGTAAAGGAAAGGTTGGTATGTATTAATAATATTATTTTACTCAAACAATTTTTAGTTATAGTTACTATTTTTTTCTCCAAGAGTAAAACCTTCCAGTAAAGGACGCAAAAGGGTATTCTCTTATTCCATTTCCAATGCACCGAAAATCTTTAAATGCTCTGCCATAGTGACACAATTTTTTTATATAAAGATAGTGTTGGAACTCCCTTTCAGCAATTGAGTTATTCTGTTCTATGTTTTTCTTCATCCATTAAAAAAAGGACCCATTAATATAACGTAATTGTGATTCCTAATCTTAACATTCCATTGCAGAGAAGCAACAAGGTTGGCTGGCAACACTTCAGAACCCGAAACTTCTAGGAATAATCCAATGCCAATGGCTTTGACCGTTTCATCTAATTTTGAAGTATGTATACTTATGGGCTTATGGCTCCTTGTGTTACTGTTCCCTTAAAACCCCCTCCCCTCAAATTGTCTCAAAATTAGAACTCTTAGGATCCACTTGGTTTGCTTCCTGAATTTTTGGTATGAGTTTGTAGTCAAAAATGGTGTTTAGAAGGTATGATAGATGATATCCAGTTTTTGGTTTGGTTTCCCCTATCCTCATATCCGTTGCCTTCGCCGCCAGCGCCCAGTTAAAAGGTGAGGGAATTATTTCCATACCGGAGAGGGTTGAAGTTGAGGGAATGGGTTTGGGTAACCGAACAAGTGGTAGGGCTATGGGGTTCACATACCCATACCTAATGCTGATACCAGGGCGAACAAAACTGGGCCTAAACTCTCTTGCTTCTGCTGTTACATATTCATATAATCATTGTTTCTCTATTTACTTGCTTAATTTCTCTTGTTTGCTAATGCTATGATAGATGCTTAATTGTATTCCACACTTTCCCTGTTGCAGCCAAGAAGATCACGCAGCACTTCTCCCTTGATCTTATCCACATCTAGTAACTTCGCATTCCGTCCAGATGCAATCTTCACGCTGCTGAGAAAGGCACATAAGGATTATCACTTGGGACGTATTTGCAGAGTGGTAACATGAATTTATATCCGTCTTTACTTCATATTCAGTTATATACTTAGTTTAAGTATTTTGTTCTACTTGCACATGAAAAAAGTGTGAGCCTACTGAAATGAAGATCTAGCATGGAGAGCTGCCTTCATTTAGTTGCCAATTTCTTATTTCACTTCAGGCTTCTCAAATTTTACTGAAGTTTATGGACCATAATAGCATGGCAGGAGCATCCCCACCTTCAGACAACCGGTCTTCTCTGCCTGATGAAGGAAAAATAACAGATATTTCCCATCCTGCTTCTTTTATTGATTACTCTGACATACTTGGGGATGAATTCCGGTCACCTGAGCATCGAGACTCCAATCTTGTAGCTCTGTTAGATATTGCACTGGTGGAAGAAGGGATTTTGCATGTTCTTTATGCGTGTGCATCACAGGTCAAGTGTGAAACAATGCTTCATAAAACATTAAGGATATGTTTGGAACCTAAGAAATACTAAGGAAACAAAATAGGGAGGGATATAGAGGAGAGATATCAAAGGAAAGAAAATTGGGGGGATAATACAAATATGGTTTAAAATCAATAAATCATTTTTAGATATTTGTTCAAGACTTCATGATCATTTTGTATAAATTTATACTCAGTTTTTTGACACTGGGTTTTGGTGTCATAATTTGAAACCTTGGCCTTATTGGTGCGCCGTTGGGCCCTGGATTGGGTCCTACCCCCACGAATCCCCAGCCTCCGCATTTTTCCAAAACTGTAGCTTTTCATTGAAGTGCGTGGGGAGTTTGTAGGGTGGTTTGGGGGTAGGATCCTGTCCCGGGCCCAACAGAGCACTATACGGACTCCAAATGGCTCAGTGTCATATTATGACACCAAGTGTTGGTGTCAAAAGAACCGGGCTCATATTTCTATTATATACGAAGTACTTTGTAAATAATAATCAATAAAAGTAATTAAGTACATGAAAAATCTTTATAACTTTTAATCACGCTTGATTTTCCTTGGTATTTTTCAAGTACAAACCAACCAATCTTTTTTCCTCAACACTTATTCCTTAGTTTTAAGATACATTTACATGAAATAACACATATATGTCACTTCTGCAGCCTCTGCTTTGCACCAATTTTGCAGATGATTCTTCTAACTTTTGGTCAGCATTGCCACTAGTGCAAGCACTGCTTCCAGGTTGGTAGTTTATAAACTTTTTCCTTTCTGCTGTCATTGCTTATCACCCGTATCGCACACTCAAATCCTCATTTACCACCACTTTATTGGTTGAGGCGATGGTGAGGGAGAAGTTCTAATGTATCAAATCAGGTGTAATGATCTGTAATACTCATCTCTACCCTTTTTATCTTCCCTTTTTTTTGGGCCGCACCTACTTTTAAGTAAAGAATGCGGGTTGCATATTCTTCCATTTCTACACAGATCTCAACCATACAATTTTTTGTTTCTTAAATTCCATGCCAAGTCAAACCTAGAACATTAAAAGGGACAAGGAGTATTATTTACACATCTAGAAGTTTGCTTTCCTGGTAGTGTTTCATAATATGCATCTTGATTTTACATTAACACTCATGTCTCAACTCATTTTCATAAAATTATTATTATGTAAGCTGTATACTAAATACTTATAGAAAAGTGGATGCTTAGTCTTTAGAATTCTGAACTATAATTCTGTTCATTATTTTGTATTTGTATTTATTCGGGTGTATGTTAGCGTTGCGTCCCATTGTAAACTTCCCTGATCAAGTTGATGAGAGTTTCTCCCAGTGGAAAATGCCTTTTGTACAGCATGCCCTATCTCAGGTTGAGATGCAATTTCCATTTTTATTATGTGCCTATTGTTTTGTTTCATGGCATTTATTTCTCACCATTCTTTCAATACTACAGATAGTTGGCACTTCTTCCTCTTCAGCTTATCGCCCTCTTCTTCACGCGTGTGCGGGTTACTTATCCTCATTTTCACCAACACATGTCAGTTATATCATTGCCTTTATAGTCTTGCCTCTTTATTTTATCCAGACTTCTATTTTATTTAGTTATGCACACTTTTTGTTAATTGTGGTGTGCCACGTTTTTTGTAATAGAATGGAAAGGTAAAGTATGATACCAGCTTGTGAAGCACATAAAAGTGATGAAAGTGTGTGTTTGTTTTTTATGTTCATTGGCCTCTAATATCTGATTTCATATTGGCTCCATCTGCCAGCGAATGCTTACCTGAAGCTTTGTACAGGCAAAAGCAGCATGTGTCCTCATTGATATGTGTTCAGGTGTGCTAGCACCCTGGATGACTCTAGTGATTGCAAAGGTTTTATAAATCTTTATCATTTTACTTCTGCTGCAATGATTTTATTTAATTATTACTATTATCATAATTTTTGGGGTCACTTGGTGAAATATTTTTGCTTTCCTCTTGGTCAGATTGACCTAACTATTGAGCTTTTGGAGGACCTCTTAGCTGTAATTCAGGTAGGTAGAGCTTCTGTATTTTCCTCTACTTCTTAATGAACTTAGATTATTTTGCACACAACCTTAAATTTGCATATGATTGACGGGTCTCACATTTCAAAGTTCATTGTTTTTACGGTAAGTAATTAGTGAATTAATTTATTCAATGATGTGGCTGCATCAGGGTGCCCACCATTCATTTGCTCAAGCACGGGCAGCCCTCAAATACATTGTGTTGGCATTATCTGGGCACATGGATGAAGTTTTGTCAAAATATAAGGCAAGCTATTACATGAAACTTGAGTTTCTATTTCTGATTTCTGAAACTTAACTGAAGTTGTTAGCTGCTAATGCCCCACTTGTTTTGTAATCCAAAATTTTATTTTTAGGATGTCAAGCACCGAATTCTGTTTTTGATCGAGATGCTTGACCCTTATCTTGATCCAGCCATTACCCCTCTACAAAGTGCAATTTCTTTTGGCAACATACCTTCTGGTTTTCTTGAAAACCAAACGCACTTCTGTGCTCTTGCACTGAATGTGATACGCACAGCTGTACGAAAGCCTGCTTTGCTTTTATCTTTAGAATCTGAGTGGAGACGGGGATCTGTTTCTCCCAGGTAATGGAAAAATGCATTCTGCTCTTTCTCAAATATCCACCATATAATTTATTCCTATATTTATCTGTTGATGATTTCAATGAAACAATGTGCATGCTGTTCAGCCAGGCGAATGTTGCTTTAAATGTCACCAATGTTAGTTAAAATGATTTCAATTTTATGCTTTTTTACTGATCAAGTTTTGAGATGTGATCTTCACCCATCCCTTAGATTTATGATATTGATTGTTCATTGTTGATACTCAATAGTATTGTACAAAGCTCTCAAAATGATGTATAGTAACAATATTAACACCTAACTTTAATTTAGAGTAATTGAAAATCTGTTGCTTTTACACACACACACACACACACATGTACATACATACATACATGCATGCATGCATGACAGTTAGCGAAGGTGAATAGACTGGAGTAACATTGGTACCAATGTATCCATGAAAGGTTTCCTCCTTTTTTCTGTACAGGAATGAACACCACTAGGTTGATGTTCTAATGTTGGAGTGCTGATTCTGTTCATTTATGATTGATGTATCAATATGGGTCATATGACTAAATTTCTGCTAACATATGCTTGTTCTGAATCAATGTATTTTCAGTGTACTACTCTCAGTTCTGGAGCCTCACATTCAATTACCTCCAGATGTCGACCTTCGGCAGGTTTTTGTTTCTGGTCTGGCAGATTCAGAATCGCCTATAGCACCTGATTCTTCTACTGGTATATGCAATGGCGGTGTCACTTCATTGCCTATAACCCAAGACAGGACAGATGTAAGGACTGGCTCTGATATGTCCTCAAAGATGGATCTTCCTGATGATGTGAGCCTTCTATTTTGTCCGCCTGAAATTAATAGAATGTCAGTTATCACAGCTTCTGGGAGCCCTCAAAGAGTGTCCTCAGATTCAAGCGGTAGTGATGCCAAGACAAAAACTGAGAAAGATCTAGGTTACCACTTCCCTCATGCAGTACCTGGAGCAAACAACACTATTCAATGTCATGATTTGCAAGCTGACTATATACAACTCATGAATTATCGAGATTGTCAGCTGAGATCTTCTGAGTATAGGCGCTTAGCTATGTACTTGCATTCTCAGACTGAGAAACCGAATCCTGAAAGTCATGATGCTGCTATAGATGCCCTTCTTTTAGCCGCAGAATGCCATGTGAATCCCTATTTCATGATGTCCTTCAAGGACACTCCAAAAGTTAGGAGCAACAAAAGGAGAAGCGACAACGCTAGCGGGTATTGTGGATTTTCCGATCTTAACATAGAGTTTGAAGAAAACGAAAATGACTTGAAAACATTAATCTATCTTGAAAGGAAAAGGGACAAACTTGTTCTTGAAATTATGCTTCAAGCTGCTGAATTAGACAGGGGTCAACAAAACTGTGATGATGAAGAAGAAAATGAAGTCTTAAGGTTGTCTCAGAAAGATACTCAAGCAGAAGATGCCATTACTTTACTTCGAAAAAATCAAGCACTTCTTTTCAAGTTTGTTGTTCAACGTTTGCAAAGAGACGATTACCTCAAACATGAGGTACTCTTGCAAACTCTATTGTTTCTTTTGCAGTCGGGAACTAAGTTATCCTGTTCACCGACAGACATTATTGAGATAATATTGAAGTCTGCTGAGCATTTAAACACACAGCTGACATCTTTCTATTGCCAACTTAAAGAGGGAAATACAAAGTCAGATGATTGGAAGCTACACCTAGGCCAACGTTTGTGGATGCTTCTTCAGAGATTAGTGATTGCATCTAGTAGTTGTGCTGAAGGGTTGGAGCTTTCAGTCAATGTTAAGAGTGGTTTTCAGTTTGCAAATCTGATCCCTCCTTCAGCATGGCTTGAGAAAATACCCACATTCTCTACTTCTGTTTCTCCATTATCTCGATTCATTGGTTGGATGGCAATCTCTTGCAATGCTATACAATTTCGGAAGGATAGACTCTTTCTTGTTGCAGATATGGAGCAATTAGCATGTTTGCTTTCAATTTTTTCGGATGAGCTTGCTACAGTTGACGATATATCTGAATATAGAGATGAGAACAAAAAAACTGATGAATCTGGTCTTAAGCAGGATTCAAGTAACATGAAGTTGGCTGCATGTGGTTCACATAGTTCCTTCCACATCATATACCCTGATGTTAGCCATTTCTTCCCCAATTTGAGAAAACAGTTTGAAACTTTTGGGGAATCTATACTGAAAGCTGTTGCGTTGCAACTGAGATTGCTTCCTCCATCAACTGTTCCAGATTTGATTTGTTGGTTCTCTACGTTCTGTTCTGAGCCCTTCATTCAGTACCCGAAGGACCAACTTTCCTGTCAAAAGGATTTTGTGAGAGGGTTTGTGGCAAAAAATGCAAAAGCCATAATTCTGTATGTTCTTGAAGCCATTGTAGCTGAACATTTGGAAGCAATAGCACCGGAGGTACCAAGGGTTGTACAAGTGCTGGTGTCCTTGTGCAAGTCTTCATATTGTGATGTTCAATTTCTAGATTCTGTGTTACTTTTGCTCAGGCCAATCATTTCATATTCCTTGCAAAAGGCATCTGATGAGGTGAGTTTAATGACTACAGATGGTTTGTGCCTTAATTTCGAGTCATTATGCTTCGATGAACTCCTCGGTGCCATCAGAACTGAGAATGAAAGCAATTCAAGTGGGCGTTGCAGAGCACTGACTATTTTTGTCTTGGCATCAGTGTTCCCTGATATTTCTTCCAGTTGCAAAATAGAATTCTTAAACGCTTCTCTCCCATCTGCAGAATTTGCTGCTTCAGAGCAAACAATGTTTTTTCATGATTATCTTCGTGCATATGAGGCTCTCATGCAACGTTGCAAGGTTTTGATGGTTGAGCTGCTAAGACTTTGGGGTATCATTCCATGCAAGATCTCTCAATTTTCTGACATGGACATGGCTGCAAAAAATGATGATAGATCTGAATTCTCATGTTTTCTTGAAGAGGTGCATGACATTTCAGTTGAGCTGAACCAAAGTAGCACTAATGACTGTGTCGTGAATGACAAACGCCTTCTAAATATTGAGGAAATTGATATCTTCACCAAGAGTCTAGGTACCCTTATCTCCAAGCTGTGTCAGAACGTTGAGCAATGTTACAGAATTCATCCTAAACTCGCCAAGAATCTCACACTAGTTTGTGCAGAATGTTTCTTGTATTTAAAATGCTTGGCTTATGTTGCTGAACAAGTTTCTGTTTCCGGAGGAGCTGATCTGCAAATACTGCCCAACTCAACCTCTTGTACTGGATTTCCTAATCATTGGACAATCAGTCTTGAAGGACTTTCTGAAATGGTTATATTGCTTCTGAAAAGCCATTGCTGGGAGGTTGCATCAGTGATCCTTGACTGTCTATTTCACGTGCCTCAGATCTTTGACATGCACAGCTCGGTCAATAATATATGCGCTGCAATAAAAACATTTTCACAAGAGGCACCCACAATTGCTTGGCGTCTACAAACAGATAAGTGGGTGACATCACTTTTTGCGAGAGGCATCCAAGAAGGTGAAGCTCTGATTGATCTCTTCTGTTCAGTTCTTAGCTATCCAGAGCCAGAACAGCGCTTCATTGGGCTTAAACAACTGGGAAAACTTGTGAGTCTAAATGGAAGTGGCGGATCTGATTTCTTATTGCCAACTTTAATTGATGATAAAGCATTTCCATCAGAGCCTGTTGTACCTTCTGCTCTGGTGTCAAGCACTTGGGATCAAGTGGCTTTGCTGGCTTCTTCTGATGCATCACTACCATTGAGAATCCATGCAATTGCACTTCTTGTGAAGTATGTCCCATTTGTTGAAAGACCCAAACTGCAAGGTTTTCTTGCTGCGGCTGACCAAATCCTTCAATGTTTGACGAAACTCACTCAGCCCATGTGTGAAGGCCCATTAACACAATTCTCTATTGCACTTATTGCCTGTGTTTGCCTATACTCACCAGCCGAAGATATTTCTTTGATTCCTCAAAATCTGTGGCAAGGCATTGAAAACTTTACACTTGCTGGAAATGGTATATTGTTTGTTTAACATTCTTTTAACTATCTTAAGAGTTACTAGTTACTACAATGCAATTGGAATTGTTTCAGCATGTTTGTCTTTATGCGTTACTTATGTTATTTGTAGAAAAAATGCGCATGAGTCCCGAGAAAAGGGTATGCCAAGCTTTATGTAGGATGAGAAAAGAAGGGGACGAGGCCAAAAAGGTATGCAGTGCGATTTTATAAAGGAAACTGTCTATGATGCATGGATTGCATGTGATGCGTCAATGACAAAATCTGTTTCCATTTCTCTTCCTGTTTACATTTTAAATATTGTGGTTTTTTTTTGAAAAATATTTTTGACATTCCCGGGTCATGTGTGAAAGGTCTTGACGGATGCTCTCTATTCACGTTCTCCGAAACAAGTGGACCCTGCATTTGTAAGTACACGCGAAACAATTCTTCAGGTACAGAGTTTACCCTACCAGTTTGAGAATGAGTTATGTCAGCTCAAGTCTTAGTTCTAACACAGTAACAATAATATAGTATACTTTTAAAATGTATGGATGGTATACCAAAAAAAAGACTGCTTCTATTTTTTTTATCATTCTTTGTTTTTCTTATAACCAATAAAAAATTTTCTTATTTTATCTATTTATATACACAAAATTACTTGCAAACTTCTTGCAGGTTGTTACAAATCTAACTTCTGTCCGGTCGTACTTAGATTTTTTCTCCAAGGAACATGACCACAAGGTTCAGGTAAGTTTTTTCCCCTTCTAAACGTTTGGGTGTAGTGTCTATTTTCTCACTCAATCAGTGACCTAAATTTTAATTTCAGGAGTTAGAGGAAGCTGAGATAGAAATGGAGCTTCTTCAAAAAGAAAGTGCTTTGCAGAAGTTAGCCAATGATTTCAAAGATCAACCTCCACTTCCTCTGATAGCAGGTGATCTCCTCCATTAGTTAATTAGTGTTGTGACACGTTAACTCAAAATCACTTATTTAGTATGCTTCTATTAATTGAATGTTTGGCATGTTTTAAAAAAACAGTTTTAGGAGAAGTAAAATCTATTTTACATCTACTTACAAAAGCTCAAATTTTGTGATTTTGGGGGCAGAGGTAAAATTGTTTTATGTTTTATATTGTATATTGTTTTATAACTGAAAACCAAACATGCAAGAACTTATTTGTAAACAAGGGGGTTATTTTGGCACCCAACCTATGTGTCATAATAATTATGACACCAATTTGGGTGGCAATTCGTTGCCAAAGGGGCTTTGGGGTTGGGGGTTGGAACCACTTCAGAGTGGAACGGAGCACCGTAGGGCCCTCAAATGGACTTGGTGCCATATTATGACACCGGGGTTGGGTGCCAAAGATCTAGCCTCATTAATAAATGCCTTCTCTTATAAACTCTAATGTGAAAAGCTCTATTATGCTGATACTCTCTTGCCTCAAATTTCTTACACAGAGTATGCAAAGGATGATGACCGTTTGCAGAAAATCAAAGATGGAATAAGAATCATGTATGGATGTTATTGTATACCTTTTTTTTCTTTCTGCATAAGAGGCCACTTTCACTTTTTGCAAGGGGATGAAGTGAACTACAACTATTTCATTAGGATTTGGTGGTCAAATCTATTTCAATGATCTTTGTTATTTTCAGGGAGAAGGCACAACTCAGAGAACAGATAGGAGCACGCAGGCAAAGGAAGATACTTGCTAGGCGTGCCCGTGAATCATACTTGGAAGAGGCAGCCATACGAGAAGCACAACTCCTTCAAGAGTTGGATAGGTTTTCTCTTCAATGCTTTATTCATTTTCTACCTACATATAAAGAGTATAGACTAAGAAATATGAATACATGTAAAATCTTAAAGATATTTCTCTTTCCCTACCATTTTGCGGGTTCCAAACTTAGCCTTAGAGAACTTCGATTGCAATTTGTGTTGATGTTGTTTCTTAAATGTGTCAGAGAGAGGACTGCAGAAGCAGAAAGAGAGATAGAGAGACAGCGGTTGTTGGAACTCGAACGTGCTAAAACCAGGGAGTTAAAGCACGATCTTGACGTGGAGAAAGAAAAGCAATTGCAGGTAAAAAGAAATTAGAAACCATAAAAAGAATAAGACAAGCTATTCGCAAAAGTCTATAGATTAAAGAGGAACTTTCCTTGATAGGAAATATTTTCATGTGCCAAACACAGGAAAATCTTTCCAGGGAAAAAACATTATAATGTACCAAATTCAGGAAGTATAAACACATAGAGCCTAAGGTCATATTTTACTGATATGCAGAGAGAGCTGCAGAAGGAACTTGAGCAAGTAGAATCTGGTCTCCGACCGTCAAGACGAGAACTTTCATCCTCACACAGTAGGCAAGTGCTCACTGCTCAGTTTATTAGTCCTTTAGGATCGGTTTGGAAAGATGAAAATAAATTCTTTTTCTGGTGTTTGGTTGAAAGTTTGAAAATTGAAAAAAAAGACTAGTTTTTGTTGTTCTGACATAATGAAACGTGGTAAATTTCCATCTTAAAACGTGGTAACTTTCAGATGTCATTTCCCTCCTTCCCAAACGGACCCTTATTTACCTTTATATAACAAGTGTTAAAATTACTGCTTGATGGTAACTCACACACACCAAAAAGGACATGTAAAGTCATTGTGACTGATTAGTCTTGTGTAGGCCCCGGGAAAGATATAGGGAAAGAGAGAGTGGCAGAGGGGCTAGTGAAGGGACCTTGTTGAAATCCAACGCCGAGACAATGGGACCCAGACCAATCTCAACCCAACAACCAACCGTTACCCAATCGCGCGACAGATCAGATGAAGGTGGCAAAAGTTACGACGACAACTTTGAAGGGAGCAGGGATTCGGGCGACATGGCGAGCATTGGCGGCGATGCTGACATGGCATCCATGTCACTTGATGGGGCCACGCCTACAAATTTCGCACCCTCCCAAAAGCACGGAGGATCTTCGAGAGGAGGGAGTGGCGCGGGCAAACCTAGTAGACAGATCATGGAACGACGAGAACGCGACGGGAGGCGTGAAGGGAAATGGGAAAGAAAATACTAGGAGTATTTTCCAGTTTGAATGAATGAATGAACCTTGATGTTGTTGTATCATCATCACCTTTCTAGAAAAACCAATGTAGATAGGTAGATGTGTTATTATTGAAAATAGCTAAATTATCTCCTCTAGATATGACACCAAAGTTGACACCATCACAGAGAATTATGCACAAATAGCCAATTGTTGACCCATTGACGATTTCAACCTTGGTGTCATTCATGGTGTGGTTGTAGCACGACCTATTATTATATATGGTCATGCGAGAGGAAGACCGTTACACAGACGGTTGTACATTGTCCAAAATGTTTTTGTGCCATGACCAAAATTGTATCCCATATGGTGGTCTAAGTTTAGTGTTAATTTTGAACAATTAATTGGCACTAGTTTTAATGCCACTTGAGAATATGATGCTGAAATGTTGATGATGATCTCAATTATTGGATTGTTCTCATTTGTGTTCAAACTGACCATGTCATGTGAAATGAATGTATTCATGAAAAAGAAAGGCTTTGAGTTACCTAATTGTTTGACATTATGTAATTTGAGATTTGTCCTTTAGTGTTTTTTAGATTTTCTCTTAATTGTCACTATAATTTTGATACCCTCACTTGTTAAAGTCAACACTTATATTGTTCATATTATGACTTTTAAGTATAACACTCTAAGGGCTCGTTTGGTCAACACCCTAAGATTATACCGTAATTTACTCCCTCATGTGACAATGTAACAATGCAAATGGATTTCACCAACAAAAACCAAACTGCTGTTTCTATACATGAGGACACAGTAGTTATTACAACCATCAAAGATAATACACATGTCAGATCAGTGCCTCCATTGGCCAGTTGATAGAAACAGATGAACACTCAAAGTGTGCTACTTCAACAAGAAGACATGTCACCATGAATGCCGGCGCGGGCCCCTCCCGAGCCTCCGACTGCGGAACGGCCTGCATGCCTCCACGCTGAGATCAACGGCCGCCGCGAGTGCCATGAAGATGGCGGCATCCTCCACACAAGTCACGTGCCGCATCGCTAGCTGCACCAGAAGCTTCCGGCATTTCCCCTCCGGTTGCACCCTACACCTCATCACGAAACCACCTGGAACCGACATATCGCCGCCGCTGCCACCGCCCGCTTTTGGAACCCGTTTCTCGGTGTCTATGCAAAACTCCATGCCCTTCTCGGCGCCGACGAGTATCTCTGACATGAGAACCCCGCTGCCGCCGCCTCCTTCCTCGGAGACGAGGTGGAAGCGGCAGCAGACGGAATCTTTGATCCCGCCGCGTTCCCGCCAAGCCTCGAGTTTCCCCCACGGTTGCCAACTGTCAGGCGTAAACGGGTCGGGCCGCACGATCAACCAAGCTCCGGGATTGGACCGGTCGACCCAATCCCGGCCCGTTGACGGCACGAAGGGAGTTGTTATAAAGGTGGCGGCTACTGCAGAGCCGGAGAGATCATGTATCTTCACCTTCCAGCCTTTCCTCTCCCTTCTTTCCATTTCAAGGTTTGAGCCATGAGGAAAGCCTGATGAAAAGTTGCTCAATGGATCCACCTGTGGGACCCTGTCATTTCAAGACAACCAGGATCATTTTCATATGACTAATGTACAATGCTCAGAAAACATGAGTTTCTGTTCTAACCTTAGCTATGCATGTGCAAAACATTAAAGAAGATAAAATGCATCACAATAAATATGCACAATGATCAAACTTCAATGCTGTCAAAGAACAAAATCATCTAAAAGCTCAACCTTTTGGTTGATGGCTCAGAAGGAAAGGTTTTATAATCACGGACAGAAAAGATTTGTTTTTGTCCGAACCTAACTAAAAACTCAAACTTACAATAGATTCAGAACAAATTTGTTGACATAAAAAAAGATAAAGATGCAGTGAATTACCTATCTTGACTGAACTTGCAGCTGAAAATGGGTTGTTTGATGGTCCCTTGAAGCTGAACAATCTGAGGGCTAAGTTTAGTCTTTTCCTCAAACTGGAAAACATATCTGGGATCGGGATCAAGCTTCACCCGTAGATGAAGCTCGACCCCAGGTTTGCCACCGGCACCCGGCTTGTTCTTGCCAATCCCAATCCAGCCATTGAAGAGAAGGGCAGGTTTCCCTTCACTCCACTCGGGGCCCACTTCCAACCTAAATGTACCAACTTGCTGCCTCTTAATGGCAACCCCACAATGGGTACCTTTGTGTCCTGTAAAGACAACTATCTCCAGGCAGGCGTGGGTCGTGTGGAAACAGCCCGGTTGGAGGAGTGATTTTACATCGGAGTCCTCCAGATAGAAGCTGGAGGCTATGCTGTTAGGATCTGGGGTAGCTTCGGGTGAGGGTAAAAAGGGAACTGACGTTGTCTGCACGGGGAAGCCTCGAAGACGGATCTCACAAGAACAAGGACGAGATTCCGGACTGTTTGAGGGCAGTTTGGGGATTCTCAGTCCCAATGATCCTATTGATAACCTGATGAAAGACTGAGGATCCATTCTTGGTCAGCAAAGGTGTTTTGCTATAAATGCAATATTTATCTGTCAATGTTCAGACATGAACAATCTCAGCAAAACAAAAACAATATAGTACTCCGTAATAAACAAAGATTAAGGCTCTGTTTGGTAGCCACCGGTTCTTGCTTGTTCTCTCTCAACAGAGTAAACATAACTATTGGCTTACATATCCTGCTGAAATTGATGTTACTGAACTTGGCAAAATTCAGCCATTTAAACTGAATAATCCTTACCAAACGGTCCCTAAGGGTGAAAACTTTTCAGGAATCAAGAACATCAAAGAAGGCACAAAATTGATTGAGCCCTGACAGCTAATTTTGGCTTGTAGCAACATATTCCATTCACCCAAGGACCATCCAAAATTTATTCTTGATTAGGTCATATACTCGTATATATATGGGGGGAATTCAGGGAGAGTGAAAATGCGATTCTAAGGAAAAAAGACTAAAGATATTCTTTTTGGGCGCATAAAACATGAAGAAAGTGACAGTGAAAGCATTTCTTGATGTGAAAAAAAATGTAAGTAGATCACATTTTACCTCAGTTTCTTCACTTAAATAAAGATATAATAAAGTGCCCAATAAATAATTACCCACACAAATCAGCAATCTTGTGATCCCACAACCAAATTCTCAGTTTTTTTCTACAAATTGCTTTGAAGAAATAGCACAGAGTGATTATGCTCTCATAAGTCATAACAGAAAGCATCAGTTTCATTTGAAAATCACAAAACCAAATAACAAAGATCAAGAACATGAAAATCTGTTATTTTACACAAATAATTATAGAGCAAAGCTAACGCAGATAACCCACAAACTGTAAAGCTTGGGGGGGATCCAAGAAGGGAAAAATCACACCTTCACTGTGAAGCTTTTCTCATCCTCCAGAGTTCAAATGAAAATTCTACACCCCATCCCCACCCCACCATAAGTGACTTTTACAGATAAGACAATCCAAATTTTGCTCCCAGAAGCTCGGGAAAGCACATAAACTTTCTCATTATAGGATTACCCAGAGATAAAAATTGAATCTTTTTGGGCTCAAACTATACATGAACTTCGAAAACTAGAAATGGGTCTCTGATTTCTCTCTTACACTGCAAAAGTATGTAAAAATCCGGGGAGGATGATTGAAAACGGGAGAGGAGAAAGGATGAGGGAAGCAGGTTAAAAACCCAAAGTTGAAGGGATCGCGAGAAGCATCCCCCTCTCCCTCACTCACTGGGTTCATTATAAACAGAATCGTGTCCCCACAACACCGCATTTCGGAGGGTCTCAATGAAAGCAATGGCTGCAAGCTCGGTTCACTTCCCTCCCATTTTAAATTGCTTCCCTTTTTTTTCTGTCCCAAAATAAGTTGTTTGTTATTTGTTTTTATAAATTTTTAAAAATGAAATACCTAAACTAATCCTAAAATAAGTCACTCTTTTTCACCTTGTATTCTCATTCATCGTCACCTCTCATAAAAACTAATGACAATTTCATAAAATCAGCTCTATTTTTTATTTTCCTTAAATATGCTCAGAAGTCAAATCAGACGATTTATAAGGAAACGGAGGGAATATCAAATAAGACACGAAAATAGGTCAACAAAGTGAATAAAACTTGACATTATAAATAGTAAACGAAAACTTTACTATTCGACGGAGGAAATAAAAAGTTGACCAACGACTTCCCCAAATCCGATACAAAAATGCTTGTAGACCAAAGTGTACATGTCTTTTCTCTATACCATATACCAATATTTTTTTTAAAAAAGTTGGAACATCCACCCCAGGATTTGGGTATCTATACAAGATTATGAAAAAATAAATCATGGTATAATTTCAATCTGATCTTTAAAGAAATCATCGCGTGTACAGTGCACTTAAAGAGCTATTACAAATAATAGAATGCCACTATCGCTCCCAAGATTAGACCTTAGTATCTATGGGTTTGACATCCTCTCATCGGACCATTTGAGTTGCCCATGCGGGCCAATATTATTTTTCTAGAATCTAAAGGTTACGAGAGCGAGATCTTGAATAAGAAATTTGTGATACAAAATAGACAATGTCCAATTTGGTGCATCTCGAACATTACTCCCTGATGCAGCCATTTTAAATGTTGAACGAGATATTCTATAAAACCGAAGTCAAAATAAATTTTATTTTGTAGAGAGTATGTCATGAATAAGATAGCTATCATTATAACAACTAAACAAAAAAGGATGATCTATTCCCACGGAGTTTTTAGAATTGGCCGGACAAAGATATGAGTAGAAATAGATTGAGCGTTAATCACAAATTGGTAGAAAAGAGTGGAGTCTGCACCTGATATTCGCAAATACTATATGTTTAGCTTAATTGTCTCATAGTGCGTATGCTAGAAATAAAATTCAGGTCTTATCTCTTTGGCATTTATTGGAGTTCTTGTCTTTGCCAACTACATAATATCCACTATCATGTTAACAACTAAATAAACTTATGAAATTATGTGAAGAAATGAAGAATCAACTTAACTGAAAATTCAAAATTATTGATAGGCATGGAATTTTTATATATATATTCTAATACTACCAGCGTCTCTCATAGATCTTTTTAAACAGTATTCACAAAGTCAATGATAAGTCATACAATAATATAGTCTTGTAACTTCTTATTTTGTTTTAAAAACTTTTCATATACTTTTTTACTCCTCCATATATAAATTTTATTTTTAAATTTTACGCATAGAAAATAATAGATTGAATTAAAAATCAAACTGGTTAAATATCATAATTCGTAATGAAAAGATCTATGGATAATAGAGGGAGTAGTAAAAAAGAAACTCAAATCAAGTTGAGTAAGCTAGAGACTCTTCTTAAACACAATTAATGGCTCCCTAGTGTGAGTATTTGAATGTTTAGTTCACAAAGACAATGATCACAAATTTCATAAATTTACTATTTGTGAATTCTAATAAAAAATAAGTAGTCAAATAAATTTAAAATGAGAATATAAACTATAAATAATAAGTTTATGAAATCTGTAACCATTCTACTCCGTATTTGTGAACCTAACATTGCTCTTTTTTATGGTGCATATTAACTTTAAAAATAACATTGTCATTAAAAAACGTTTCATATTTTTCTTCCAAATGTTGATTGTCGACCGCAAGTGAGAGAGTTTCGATCTCCTAAATAACACTATCATTAGAATTTAGATTTGATGATATATATTACAACTCTTTCAACCACTCCACCCCTGCCATCGTCTACCATCATCGCTACTAGGGCTGAGCAACGGTCGATTTCAGTTTCAAACTGAAAAAAACGATTTTTTAAGATGGTTGAAAATCAACTAAACCAAACCAATCATAAACTAAAACCGACCGAACCAAAATAAAAAACCACCCGTATAACAAAAAAACCGATTGAAGAAACCGAATTTTAATTACCTTTATTTTGACTTTTTAATATAAACTCAAGAAACTTTACGAGGGAGGGGGTATTTTGTTGCACAGAGTAAGTAGTAGCTAGGAAGACATTTCTTCCAAAAGCTTTGGAATTAGAACTAAAGCCAAAATGAAATTGAAAGGACAATGTATCTCCCATCCATGCAAAGATCATATATGTATAGAGTTTAATTTGTTAGCCAGGGAAGAACATATATATATATATATATATATATATATATATATATATATATATATATATATATTATATATATATATATATATATATATATATATATATATATATATATATATATATATATATTATATATATATATATATATATATATATATATATATATATATATATATATATGAATATATCACTTCCATTTCTTGAAGAGCTTCATCCCTTTGTGCTTTCCAAACTTGCCATGCTTCATCTTTCCATGCTTGAATTTGCCATGCTTGATTTTGCCATGGTGGTGGCCGTAGTAACCGCCGCCATGGTGCTGGCCATAGTAACCGCCGCCATGGTGAGGTGGCCCGTGATGACCATGTGATAGGGCGTGAGCTCCCATGACCGCCGCGGCTGCCGCTGCACCTCCGGCTAACATTGATCCCATATTCGATCCATGTGGCCCTGTGTTATTAAATTGCACAATTCCCAATCTTACTACTGTGTTATGGATTGTACACACACATATATATATAGATTGAATAAACATGGCATAAGCATGTACAAAAACACTGAACTCGGTAAAATACCACAAAAAGTAGGGTCTCGGGAGACCATATTTCTACTCGAAGTAAATCTTACTTCAGAGTAGAGGACGATACCTCTACTCGAAAGTCAACCTTACTTTAAAGTAGAAAGACGATTTCTAAGAGACACATAGCTCAAATATAGACGCAATAACAACATAAGAGCACACGAACATGAAACATACCGACACTAGCAATTACTTAAGTTGTCTCTTTACTATTAAGAACGCAAGAGCACAAACATAAAACATGCATACCGACACTAGCAAATACTTCCTCTATCTTTGGTCTCAAAAACAAATTACTTCCTATATCCCAAATTAAGTTGCATGTTTACTATTCACATGGTCAAATTTCATTTACTTTTATTCATTGTTTTTGTTACTCATTTGATAAAATAATATAGTAATATGACCTTTTGTTTCATAGAACTTTTCATGTAGTTTTTTAATATGTAATTTTTATTTTTATTTCTACTCTAATTGCCAAATAAATTGTATTGAAAATAATTTCAGTAAAAAATCATAAACCAAAGCTTACGATTTAAATTGGGACGGGGAATAGAACCAAAACACATTAAACATGCATCCACAAGCAAGAGACTAATGTAGAAATGCACCTACTATATATACATTGCGACATCCGTGGCAACGGAGGACACTGTCCTAATTGGGGCACCTAGGAAGCTCTGTTCGTAAAATTAGTGATTCTTACCCACCGATAAACTCCCATCTCATCCCGACCCTAACCCATTCCCTACCCACGTCAATTGCGGGTACATGTTTTGACTTTGGGGTCAAATTGATTGACCTAAAGTCAACTAAACTTGCACTAGAACCGTGCCCAAATACATAAACTACTCAAGTTTGTAAAAAAAATAATTTAAAAATTACTCCCTCCGTCTCCTAAAAAGCCTCTAATTGGGTTTGGCACAATATTTAAGAAAAGTGAAATTGTATTTTTGTAAGTGAAGAGAAGAGAAAAAGACATTGGGCCACACAAAATTTGCTAAAAATGAAAAGATGATGGTACACGGAATTGGAATTAAATTGGCAGTTGAAATTCTATGAAATTGAATTCTTCAATTCCAATTCATTCTTATTAGCATTTCCAAATCCACATATTTTTGTACTACCAAATAGCAAAATTGGAATTGTTATCTTCAATCTTAAATCTGTAGTTTGAATTCCGTGTACCAAATGAAACCTGAACCCGGGTATCTAAAAACTACCTGAAAAGGTTCTATAAAACAAAATATGCTACAAATTGGCATCAAAGGATGAAAGAAAGTAATCATAATCTATATATGGGAGTATTAAAAAAAGATATAATTTGATCACGTGAATAATAAAAAAAAGAAAGAATTGAGATGGTTACCGTGATGTGAAGCTGATGGGCCCGGGTAGCCAGCAGGAGGGTAACCATGATGTCCACCCTGGGGAGGATACGCTCCGGGCGGCGGATAACCGGCGGGAGGGTACCCAGCACCAGGAGGAGGAGGAGGATATCCTCCCGGGGGGTATACTCCGGCAGGCGGGTACCCTGGAGGAGGGTAAGCGCCGCCGCCGCCGTGATGTCCCGGGAAGTGATGGGCGGCGTTGCCCATGGCGAATCCGGCGATATTAGAAAACAGCCCCTTTTCATCGCTCTCGGCTGGCTTGTCTTTCCCCATTAATTATTCTTTTTTTTCACTTGAAGGGAGAATCAATTGAATAATTGCAAGAAGTTTTGTGCCGATCCAGAGAATTGTTATAAGAAGAAGAAGAAGAAGGTGCTTGAAAGGATTTTAAAGAAGGGGAGAAATCAATTGATTAGTTTTCCTCCGCGTATTTTACGTGTTCTTTCTCCGTGTCATCTTTCCACTCAAATGAGATAAAGGTTATATTGAAGGGTGTTTGGGACGGATTATTCTGATAGTGTTTTCACAAAAGTTGAAAGAAAAAATATCTCATACATGTTTTTTTTAAAATGGTGTTTTATGTTCAAAATAATGGTGATGAAAAGCAGAAACTGACATGCCAGACACAGTAAAATCACTTCTATTCAAAGTAGAAGCTAAATTATTAAAAGCAGTACACTGTCAAACACCCTCTTAAGTGCATTTATGTTGTTTCTTGTACATCCGTGGCGAGTACTCGTTTTCTATTAATTGAATATTGATTTTTCAGGAATTGAATATTTATTTTCAAATAGCTGAATAATTATATGTCTGAAATTCAATTATGTTCGAAAACGAGCATTCAGTTATGTTCAAAAATAAATATTTAGCTACTCAAAAATGAATATTTAGTTATTTGAAAATGAGTATTCATGCGGATGAACGGAAAACACCGTACATACAAATGTATTGTATAGGCACTGGTCAGGGGTGTGAATCACGCCCATCCTTTTTTTCTCTTTAAAAGTAATTTAATTGAAATTATTTAAACTTAAAATATAGAATAAAATTCTCATTAAAATTTAATTAAAAATGTAAAAAAATACCTTAAATTAAAAACCAAAAAAAATGAAAAATGAAAAATAATAAAAAGTAAAAAATTAAAATTAAAAAGTACGGAGTACTAAACAAATAAACACAGGAAGTAGAAGAGAAAAAAGGGACACAGGAGGAGGGAGGATCACAGAGGCAGAAGAAGGTGAAGAAGAAGTAGAAGAAACAAAGGACCGGAGCAAAAGAAACCATCACTTTCATCACGCTCACGGGAGGGGGGGGCGCAGTATTCCCTCCTCGTCACGGGCCAATGTAGTAGCCACATCAGCCATCGCGGCTCCCTCATGAGCCATGCCACCCACACCGTACGGCCTAAGGTCAATCTTGACACCAAGACTAATGTTACAAACATACACTCTGTGCATTGATAATTATTATTTGAGTATGTCTGCGAATAACATGAGACTTCGATGTCAAATTCTAATGTTAAGATATATTTGTTCTTTGATTTTAACATCTTTAATTTTGTCTTTATTTATCTCATAGAGATAGAGTACTTAGATTCATCGGTTATTACTAATTACCTTCGTACTTCTACGTTGCACAATAAAAAATGTTGTTTTTGCACTTTGCGCCCTTGAAAAGATCAGACAAATATAAAGTGTTGGATCAGAAGTTGAGAAAGATTCGGCGCTTTCAACCCCTGCTTCTCTGTTTGGTACACGAACCCCTACTTGTAAGTAGAGATCCTGTTCTCAAGACACCCCTGATTCCGGAACCAAATGCATTGTTTGGACGATGTAACGAGTAAGGATCCGTTTGGACGAGAAGGATTTGGGAAATGTCGGAATCCCCTTCAAAAAGAATATCAGCTTGAAGAAATGCTTCAGAATCAGTCACCAACCTTTTCATATAACCTTCTGTAAATTCTGGACCCTTCAAATTCTGCATGAATCTCCCTTTCAGTTCTTATCCCCATGGGATTGTTCAATACCCATCCATCACTGTCACAGAGCACATTAGAATCAATGGCGTCCGCGTGAAGAAGCTTCGGAACCCCATCAAAACAATCTCTCATGTCATTAGCCACTTCCAGCACATCAGATTGTATGAAGACCTGCTCGCCGAAAATCACAATGTGCGAATTGAAAGTATTATTTAGTGGGTGGTTCTCTGTGCTTATAAGTTAGCCGATGACATGTTTCTATGTGCTTATAAGCTGCTTATGAGCCATAGAAAATAAGTAGGTCTTAATCTACTTATTTTTAAGCAAGTTTTTTCGTTTTTCATTTTGACCACATTATTTACAAACCTATCCCTCACCATTTATGAATATTTCCAAATGATTTATCTATCACTTAAGTCATTTTACTTCCACGGAAGAGTGTTGAGGTTATAAGCAGTTTATATGTTAATAACTGTCTATAAACTGTTTATATGTTCTCAATGTCATGGGATGACCCGGGGGTGCTCCGGTGCCCCGTTCAAAAAATTGACAGTTCCTACCCCCGGTAAACCCCCCCATCCCGCCCCGACCCAAACACGCCCCCCACCCCCTTCAGTTGCACCCCTCAAGTTGATTTTGACTTTGGAGTCAAATTGGGGGAGCGTGTTCGGGTCGGGGCGGGGTGGGGGGAGTTTACCGGGGGATAGGAACCGTCAATTTTTCGAACGGGGCACCGGAGCACCCCCAGGTCATCCCATGACATTGGGAACATATAGACAGTTTATAGACAATTATTAACATATAAACTGCTTATATGTTCCCAATGTCATGGGAACCAAGGTGCTATCAACAATAAGCCAATAAACACCATCACAGAGAAACCCCTTAATTGTCTCATTATGCACTATGAAACCAAAATTCAGTGTGTACCTGACCACGTAGTGTTAAACGATCAACTATGGACTGAACTAATGGCTGTTGCACGACTCTTCTCTTATGATGCTTCTTTTTGAAATGAGGGTCAGGGCACTGTAGATATAGGCAACTGGCTGTAACGTTTTAATCGATAGTAATTTCAAACATTTCTTCAGGAATCCTTAAATTAAGCAAAAGGCGTGGACTTACCAAGACAGAAACCAATAGTAAAGGCCCAGGATATGTAGATACAACTGTCCCAAAAGAAACTGTGGCATTTGCAAACATGAAATGTCTGCACATTAAATGTGATTAAATAGAGCTCAATAGATTTTCTCAACAGAAAATAAAATTTCTCTAAATCTTTACATGTTTCTGAGACCTAGCTCGCTCGCCCAGTGCACTGCACGAGTAACCAGCTGCAGAAGACAAGTGCCCAAAAAAACAAAAAAAAATAGACTTTTTAGTTTTTACTGACAGAGAACCAAGAAATATTAAAACACTAAATACAAAAAATATATGGGGGGAGACTAGACTTGAATTACTTTTGGCCGAATTTCAAATCCCAGGTAGTTTTTGGATTTGGGATATTGCTTAGCAAGATACAACAGAAATCTGCCACCGCCTGCACAGAATATCTGTTAGACCATAATCAACAGATCTACCATAAAAAACAAGTGTTTGTCAATGAGGAAAAGAAGGGAAAGAAATGAGAGCAACTAAAGGATTTAAATGGAAGCAAAAGGTCCCCTCTGTGCTATACTTAAACCTTAATCTCAATTAGTTGGGGTTGGTAGCATTAGACTTATAGTGACAAGTAGTCGTACACAATCACTTAATTCTGTAAATTCATGCAAAATAATAACAATAATGGCAATATTGCACTCTATGTGTCCTAAAACTTTCTCCCCACTTTCCTTTAAGGGTTGTTGTTTGCACCTTTTATAGAAATCTTTGTGCGGTCCAATGTATTTCTTTCACTTCTAAATAACCTACATCTACACAATTTCACTTTCTTAATATGTGGGACAAGTCAACTTTAGATGTTAACTTTAGGACAAATGGAGTCCGTTGGATGCCCTCCTTGTCTCACCTTCTTAAGGAGGAAAAACAAGATGAAGATTCTAAAACCGTTAGTACATCATCATCGTTTCAACTTGCATGGAAAATATCAGAAGACAATGATAACTTGAGATATTTGCTATTGACATGTCCATTACACAATTGTACCAAAAAACAACATTCAAATCTTGGAACATGGCCGGGAGAGGCATGAGGGGAATAATAAAGATCTGCAACTTATAGAACCAATTTAACATGCAAGAAGGTGATCAGACATAATCCACGGAGAGTAAGCAATTGTATCTGAAATATACAAGTATACTCTTTGGTCCTTACCACTTCCTATATCCACCATCAGCGGCAATGATGTGTCCTTATACACCTCATCCCAGTTTGGTGCTTCTGCAGGAGCCTTCTCATATCAATATGCATTTCACAAAAAAAAAATCAAGTGAATAAATCACACAATACTCCGTATTAGAATTATCGCATAAAAATGTTTAAATTAACGTTTTCTGTTTTTACAAAACCAAAACTTTAATCAGAAGAAGAAACTCAAAACAGTGAGGAATACCATGAGGGAAGAGCGCAAAGGGTTAACATGTTGCCTTATTCGGACATGACCGATTTCCTGCAACATCACATTTAGCAAAGAATTCTTTGGTGGTCAACGGATTCACGAGAGTACTCTTCAAATCATGACATCATGTCATGAGTAAACTAACAATACCAAGAAACACAATGCTGCAAAGAGCTAGATGCTATATATCCGTAGTATTTAAAGAAGAGAAGACTGTTGGTGAAGTTTGGAGATGGTTCAACAGTTGAAATCAAAGGCAGAGGGTGTATTCTTTTGCAATGTAAGAATGGTGACCAGAGGCTCATCACCAACGTCTACTATATTCCAGACCTATGTAATAATATACTAAGTTTGGGCCAACTTGACGAGGTGGGATGCAAAATTGTTATGGAGGGCAGTTTTCTTTGGCTATATGACCGATCAGGAGCAACATTGATGAAAGTGAAGAAGTCTCCAAACCGACTATATAAGGTACATCTTCATATAGTTCCACCAACATGTTTACTTGCAAAGATGGACGAGGCAGCCTGGATTTGGCATGCACGCCTTGGACATTTAAACTTTGATGCTATAAGGAAGTTATCAAAAGAAAAATTGGTGATTGGCGTGCCAAACATAAATCACAAGTCACAATTGTGTGAAGCTTGTCTCGTTGGGAAGCAACGACGTCTTCCATTCCCATCCCAAATGTCTTATCGAGCACAGCAGCCCCTTGAACTAATACATGTTGATCTGTGCGGTCCTATTACACCGAGTACACCATCTGGGAACAGGTACTTTTTATTGCTAGTTGATGATTTCAGCAGATTTATGTGGGTATATGTTATCAAGTTCAAAGGCCAAGCATGTGAGGCATTCAACAAGTTCAAGAAGTCAGTTGAATTGGAAAGTGGTTACAAGGTGAAAGCATTGAGAACTGATCGTGGAGGTGAGTTTGTCTCTACCAACTTTGAACAACTTTGCAATGAAGAAGGTATAAATAGGTATTTAACCGCACCATATACGCCACAACAGAATGGTGTGGTTGAACGCCGAAACCAAACTGTTCTTGGAACCACAAGATCTATGTTGAAGGCCATGAATATACCGCAATGGTTGTGGGGAGAAGGTGTACGACATGCTGTCTACATCTTGAACCGAACCCCGACAAAAGCTTTAGAAAAGAAGACCCCACATGAAGCCCTAAAAGGACGGAAGCCCAATTTGGAACACCTAAAGGTGTTTGGATGCATGGCGCATGTCAAAGTACCAACACCCAAATTAACAAAGCTGTCAGACAGGAGTGAGGCAATGGTACATCTCGGGAGTGAACCAGGAAGCAAAGCATATCGACTTTACAACCCAAAGACAAAAAGGTTATGTGTTAGCAGGGATGTCCAATTTGAAGAAAACAGAGCGTGGGACTGGGCTAAAGATTTGGAGACAGAGGGAAATGAAAGTCAGGTTGAATTTGTTGTTGAAAATGAAGCTTGTGTGACTGGTCAAGGATTGACTCAAAATGGTGGCAGCCCACTCAATACCTCACCCAATCACACCGAAGGCCAGGCTGCTCCAATCGTACAGAATGGGTGTGAATCTGTTAGCACACCAGAGAATTGTTCGTTGTCTAGCCCAAAGTCGCCTGTCTCGGTTCCAAGCACTGTTATCAGCCCTTTAAATGTTCCAAACAGCCCACATGAGTTTGAAAATCTTAGTACATCAGGTGCAAGTCCTATTTCAAGTTCACATTATGATGATACACCCCCTCAAGGATTTCGCCACCTAAACGATGTGTATTCAAGAACTCAATCGATACAAGAGAAGGCTTTCAATCCACCTCACTTTGATGACGCAGAACTATTACTATCCAATGAAGAACCAAGTACCTTTAATGAAGCCAAAGATAGCAAAGAATGGAATGTTGCAATGCAAGACGAATTGGACTCTATAGAAAGGAATGGAACCTGGAAATTGGTTGAACTCCCGAAAGGAGTTAAACCGATTGGTCTGAAGTGGGTTTATAAAGCCAAAAGGGATGCCAAAGATAATATAATTCGCTACAAAGCGAGACTCGTTGCGAAGGGGTATGTCCAAAAACATGGTATTGACTACGATGAGGTGTTTGCTCCAGTTGCTCGAATGGAAACAGTTCGTTTGCTTCTATCCCTAGCTGCACGAGATGGTTGGGAAGTTCACCATCTTGATGTGAAGACGGCTTTCCTTCATGGAGACTTAAAGGAGGATGTATATGTATCACAACCCGAGGGGTTCGAGAAGCCAGGAAAGGAACATCTCGTGTACAAACTGGTCAAAGCTTTATATGGCCTGAAGCAAGCCCCAAGAGCCTGGAATTCAAAGCTAAATGCAACTCTACAACAACTTGGTTTCGAGCGTTGTCCACGTGAACATGCAGTATACAAGCGAACCACAAAGAATGGACCATTAATAGTTGGTGTATACGTTGATGATCTAATCATCACAGGTCCATGCAAGGATGAGATTGTTGGGTTCAAACGACAGATGAAAAACTGTTTTGAAATGAGTGATTTGGGGCTTCTAACATACTATTTGGGAATAGAGGTGAATCAAGACAAAACTGGCATTACTTTGAAGCAAACAGGATATGCAACAAAGGTTCTAAAAACTGCAAATTTGTGGGAGTGTAATCCTGCAAAATTTCCTATGGATCCAAGTCTCAAGCTTGGAAAAGATGAGGAGCTCGAGTCTGTTGATGCAACTGAGTACCGAAGGATTATTGGGTGTCTTCGATATCTAACCCATACAAGGCCAGATATGAGTTATGCAATTGGAATAACCAGTCGATTCATGGAGTCACCAAAAACATCACATATGCAAGCTGTAAAACAGGTGCTGCGATATTTGAAGGGTACAATCAATTATGGGATTCGATACAGGAGGAATGGCGATGCAGATTTAGTTGGTTATAGTGACAGCTCACATGCAACTGATTGGGCAGATGGAAAGAGTACAACTGGGATGATTTTCTATTATGGGGGTGGTCCGATAGCATGGTGCAGCCAAAAACAGAACACGGTTGCACTATCTTCATGTGAGGCTGAGTTCATGGCGGCAACGGCAACCGCATGTCAGGCTGTCTGGTTAAAAGGATTGCTCGAAGAAATCACTGGCCAAAGCATGGAACCCATCACAATTCACGTGGATAACAAGGCTGCAATCATGTTAATGAAGAATCCAGTGTTCCATGGGAGAAGTAAGCATATTGACACTCGATATCATTTCATTCGTGAATGTGTCGAGAAAGAGCTAGTAAGGATTGAGCATGTAAGTGGTGACGAGCAGAAAGCTGATATCTTGACCAAAGCATTACCGAGGGTCAAGTTTATCGAGATGAGGCAACTGATGGGCATTGAAGATTTGGCAGGAATGAGGACTGGAATCAAGGGGGTGAATGTTGGTTAATTCCAATCCAGAATATAGTTTAAATTTAAAAATAAATAAGTAAAAAAAGGGCAGGCAGTTAGGCAGTTACAGGCAGTTTTATGACAGTTTCCAACAGATGTGTTGGTTAGGAACTGTTGTGTCTATTTGTAATGGTTGTGTTGTTTAGTCCTCTATTTATATGTATGGAAACATAGTTCTGGACAGCAGTTCCACAATAATAAAAACACTGTTTATATACTCCAGATCTGATTTTTATTCTCTCAAAGACTTCAACTCATTTGCAAACACAAATTAAACTGCTTTTCAATTATAAGATGTAAATTTTGTTAAGCCATGTGACATTGGCCAAATTTATAGGATGGAACTTTGAATCTTAATATGGTATCAAACTCTACCCATTCAATATGATCCCAATACATCTCAACAATGAGCATATTAAGACTTCTCCATACCAAATATAAAGATACAATCAAATAAGGACCCCTATCAAGATTGAACTTTTATGGTGAAATCCTATGCTAGCTTCAAGTGAAAACCAATAGCTCTAACACCCAAATCATAAAATCTTACAAAATTCAAAAACATGAACTCTTTATCCAGTCTCATCTAATGTTTAGGTAAGATTTTCCTAACCTCGCAGGACTTATCAGTGAGATTGAGATCAGCGTATTCCAATGCAACGAGCTTAGGGCTTCCGCTTAGCTGTCTTTCTTTATAATCTACGGAAGTCGAAGCATCCGCCGGCAACGCAGTTGCGGCGGCGCTCCGGCAACGACGCCGAAATCTGTGGTAGGGAAGGGGTGAAATTGGAGGCAAGAAGAGTTTTCCGAAGGAGGAGACCTTGAATTCGCCGGCGTAAATGCTGGAAAGAACCCTCCTGGGAACAACAGAGTATAATACAGATAGGGCCATTTCCCTGACCAGCAATTCCTTCCACAAATCCCTAATATTTGTGATCTTGGTTTCATGGGGTATGGGGCGTGAGAAGCTGGATTTGCTATGTGTATTTTAAAATGGTGTTTTCCATATGCATATTATCTTCTCATAGACAGTGTCTGTGTTATATGAACATATTTAAAGTTAATCTATACTATAAGAAATAATCTAAGATGCTAAAGCTAATTTAAAAATATGTTTCCAGATTAGGCCATAGTTGAGGCCTTGAGGGCAGTATATTTGATAAGATGATATGAGTAAAATATTTATGGGTCCAAAAATGTGAGAAAATATTAAACCATGAATTAAAGCATGTCGAATGTATCAAAATATGACCTTCAATATTTTTACATAGTATCGAAAACACTATATAGTATTAATATGTAAGCATATTATTAGGTTTTCTTAAATGACAAATTATTACGTCTTATAATGTTAAATTATTATGTTCATAATGTCAAAGAGTATAAATTTCAGAAAATATAGTAATGAAGAAAAATATTTTTCGGATTTAGAAACGAAGAAACTTACGAAAAGTTCAAAAAGTCTTCAAAAAGGAGTTAGCTGCTCAAAGAATCCTACTAAAATACATGGAGCTGTCGATAAGATATTAATAAGAGTTAATGTTCAATATGGTTCCTCTAAGTGTACATGTTAGTCAATTTAGTCCTTGCCATTGAGTCATATAAGATCATTTCTTCTTCATCTGATCTAATTGGTTCTAATATGAATGAAGTTATGTTTAAAACTATTTATAATCTGATCTGATTCCAATAAGAACAAGTTAAAAGTAAAAAAGTTTGAAACAAATCAAACCCTCTAACGGATTTCGATTTAAGAGCGTTATATAAGGATGAGTTGGCAATAACGTGGCTTCGTCAAAAATAGCATGGCAATAACGTGGCGTTTCCACATGAATCGTGGAGCCCATTGGTAGATTTAAGTGATTGAATTAAGTGTGAGGCTTATGTCATATTCTCCTCAACTTATTTTTTTTATTTATTACTTATTTTTATTAGAATCAGATCGGATAAAAAATAATAAATATAACAAAATTTAGATCATATCAAATTAGACAAGATCAAATTAGATCAAAACTTATTTCAGTGAGATTAAAATCAATCAGATCAGGTAAAGAGAAAATGACCAAATCGTCTTATACACAAACACCGAAACATAACTTTATATCTCTCACCCATCCTCTCTGGAACCGAAGAACACAATTTCGGTGTTAGAGACAAATTTGGTCGTCATCAATTCAAAGGTACGAAAACATTTTTTTATTATTATTTTTCTTCTTGTTTCTATGGTGTCCTTTATTTTTGATGGGGTTTCTGAGTTTTACTAGAAATATTTTAGTGATTACTCTAATTAGTTTTACTATATGTTTGATTCTCCACAAATTTAAGTATTACTTTGTATTGTCTTTGATTGGCTTTTTGTGTGATTAGTTTAACTATTTTTTGGAACTAAAGAATTGTATTCCTATCACCCCTCTAAATCTTTCATACGAATCATCATGAATAACAACTCTATCAATTTGATTAAAGTGTAGACAACAACATGCATTAGTCCATTCAATGTTTGAAATAATAGTTGATATGAAACCATTAATTTCTAATTTTTTAGATGGATGTTCCAAGGTGTTGATTGAGATAAATCATGGCACTCCAAAGATAATGACATGCCTTCGATTCTAAAGAAGATTCCCTGTAATCTGTTTACCCTCGATTAGTTCAAACTAAAATCCAAATGCTTGGTTTGAGGATGCCGGGTTAGAACTGAGTATGGAATTTAATACTAAGCAAGCATTCAAAGACGCAATTAGTGACTAAACTATTTAACGGGGAAGAAAAAAAAGTATGCTAAGAATGACTCATATATGTGTAGAACGAAGTTAAAGGATCCCAAATTCATGTGTAGATCAAAAAGAAAAAGTTTAAATATACTTTAATTTCATATATCTTGGATAACTATGGTTTTTAAAACTTTTTAAAAAACAACAATTGAATACTTTTAAGTCTTTAAAGCATCCTTTATGATTTTTTAAATTTTTAAGTAAATATATTCATGATTTTTGCACTTTAAAATGCCTAATAAATTTTTTAATGGCAAAATGTTTCAATTAATGCGACTACATTTAGGGGTTGTTTGACAATTTCTGAATAGTTAAGTGCTGAACGAGTAAGAGGTCTGAACCATTAAGTGCTGAACGAGTAAGAGGTCTGAACCATTAATTGCTAGTATATTGCTTAACTATTCAGAGACAAATGTCTGATCTATTCAGATAAGAGGTCTAACCATTCAGAACTCTGTATAATACTTAGGGTTAAGGAACAAAATAAGAGTAAAAGATTGATTAAATCCAAAAATAGGAGTAGAAAGATAAAATCCCCAAAATCACTCTATTCTTAAAAGCAGGGGAATTATTTTCCCACCCAATGTACTCATCTCATGCACCGTCGATATCAAGGAACACACAAGATCTATGGTTATGATTGATTGTGTAATATTACCTATTTAGAATGATAAATTAAAGGAACTTTTGCATGCATAATCACTCTATTATGATAAAAAAGGAAGGGAGTAATTTGTTTCATAATCAATTTTGCCTAATTACTTGATTGTGATAAAAAAGAAGGAAAGGTGCAGGAGATTTTTTTATATATTTTGTTTCCTTTTTAAATAGGTAATTATTTACGCCTAATTATTACTACTATTATTATTATTATTACTTGGAATAATTTACGCCTCATTATTTTATCAAAAAGTAATTGTTTATGCCTAATTAAATAGGTAATTATTTACTTAATCACTCTATTCTTAAAAGGAAATACTTTTAAGAATAATAGAATGATAAATTAAAAGAAATTTCGAATACATAATTACTTAATTCTGATAAAAAAGGAAGGGACTAATTTCGCAAACAAGATCTACGTTATTTCCTTTTTAGAATAATTTTGCATGCATATTTACTTAATTACTCTATTCTTATTTAGAATGATAAATTAAAGGAAATTTCGCATGCCTAATATATTTCTAAAAAGGAAACAAAATATAAAAAATATTATTTATATAAACTTCTTTTCTAATGCCGAACTTTTTTATAAAATTGGAATTTATATAATAAAAAAAGATTATCATTCAACTAAAAATAATATTTGTCTATAAAAGGTAATAATCACGTTAAGGTGTAAATTTTTTAATCAATGCATTAAATTTACAGTTTCATAATTTATGTAATTTCCAAATAAGAAAAAAATCATTTTAATCATAAAAACTATTCGTTTCCTTTTCCAATTTAGAAACAAACCATTTTAATCATACAAATCATTTTAATCATACAAACAAATTGTTTCCTTTTCGGAAAGAAATCAAATCTAAAAGAAATGTCAAAGTAATACATAAAAATGGTGGTATATATAGTAAGTGTTGAATAAATAAATGATAATTACATCATAAATCACCGTGTAAAAAGAATAGATCATGTATTGCCGTGTAACAAGAATAATAATATTAATATATTGTGTAATAATATTGCCGTATTTAATCATTTTTAATTTATTACCATGTAAGAAGAATGATAGTAATATACTGTGTAATAAAATTATTGTACTTGGTCATTATTATTGTCTAATAATTCTAATCTAATAAGCTTTCAATTTAAAAATGTTTCCATTTAGAGAACATGGCCAAACTTAATATTACCATATTTAATCATTATTAATTTATTACGGTGTGATTATGTAAAGAAAATAAGCTTTCAGTTTAATTATGTTTCCATTTAGAGATTCGGTGCAAAATATTTTATAAAGAAGTTTAAATATATAAGTTTATGCATTTAAGGAAGGCACAATTAAAAAAATCAAAATAAAAAATAATAAAAGAAATTAAATATAAAAAATGTCAAAGTAATAATAACTTTTGTACCTTAAAATAATAAATTTTTTATATTCTACTCCCTCCGTCCCGAAAGAAGTTCCCTTATTAACTTTTTGGAAAATTAAGTAAGAGATATTTTAGTGTTGACTTTCCAAAAATACACTTGATGTGAATGATAAAAGTAAGATGTGATAGATAGATTATTAGTAAAAAGGTATGATGTGATATGTAGAATATGAAAAAGTAAGGGGTAAAAGTAGTTTTTTAATAGAAAAAGGAGGAGTTTGTGGGACAAAGAAAAAATGAAAGGTGAAGATGTTTCAGGGACGGAGGGAGTATTAGATCAGAAATTGTATCCTTCAAAAATGATCTTAATTTAATAATATAAGTATGACCCGTGCAACGTACGGGAGTGATGCTAGTAGGAGTTAATGTGTGCACAACTCATCTATGTAATTCAATCAATGTACCCACGCTCCACTCATCTTGCTCATCTACCGTATTAGCTCAAATATTAGAAAACAAAAGAGTACATGCAAATATTAGCTCAACCCAAAAAAGAAACTTGCTCAAACCAAAAAAGAAACTTTGTCATAGTTCTGAAACTAAAACACAATTCAGCAACTTGCTCCATCACAAACAGGTTGCTGATGTCGTTGCGCCCTAGTCGCTGTGTTTCTGCCATTATCACTTAAGTCTCCTCCGCCGTTGCTGTCAAAATCCTCCATTGCCGTTGTTGATTTTTCACCGTCACCACCAACACTACCGCTCTCTACCATCACAATTATGTATCGTTGTCGTCGCGGTGTAACATTAACCATCAAATATAAAATACAATGCCAAAAAAGACATAATGACAAACATGACATCACATAGTGTCATACATAACAATATATAATGGCACAAATGCCCATATATAATGCTACAAATGCTCATATATAATGTCACAATGTGAATTAATGTGAATTTACAAATGTTACACAAAAGCATAATGTCAAATATGACTTAATGCTTTGCACGACCAGGCAAGTACCAAAGCAATTCTCTTCAAAAATTAGCCTACAAAATTCTCTTCAAATTGCTTTGAAAAATAGCACAGAGTTATTATGCTCTCATAAGTCATAACAAAAAGCATCAGTTTCATTAGCCAATTACAAAACTAAATAACATTGATAGGAATAGAATCCCTATAAAAATCTCAAAAAATCAACCTCATCCCCTAAAACAAACTAAATTAAACACCCTTTCAACTGACCCACCATATATTAAAATACAAAAGATACTGCAATGGGCTGAAGAGAGTGGCTGTGAATGGATACGAATGGATAAGAAAGAGCTTATTTGAGAATCAGGCGTGGTGGGTTAGTTTAGACTCTAATTATTTAGGTCTTGTTTAGAGAATTTTAATTTGAGCTCCTATTTTGAGGAGTTATGTTTTAATTTTATCTAGATAGTTTTCTTATTTAAATACTCCTATTTAGGGGAGTTTAAATTTGAGCTCTTATTATAAGGATAAGATATATGTTTTACTCCTATTTAAGGGGTTTTCTTTAATACTTAATCATTCAGAAGCAAATGTCTGAACCAATCAGATATTTGATCACGAAACAAACAGTTTGAATCATTAAGTGTTGAACCATTCAGACATCTGAATCATTAAGAGGCTCAAAACAAACCCCCCTTAAACTTTTTAATTTCAAGAACTTTTTTTCGGTATACTAATATGTCTATTAAACATTTAAACATAAGGATTTAAGGGGGGAATCGAATTTGGAAGAACAAAATCAAAGAAGACAAGAAAACAGGAACAAGTTTCAATCTTTTTGGACTTTCAAGTTTCAAATGGTCCGCTCCACATTTTCTCGGACGATAAAGAAAAAAAAGAAATTGAAAATTAGTATCTGTCTGTCATCAACTACCAGATAACCAAGCTCAAAAAAGTCTCTCTCCCGTCAAAGCACTGTGGGGAAGAAAAAAGGGAGAATTTTTAGAGAGAGAAACTAGAGAGAGAGAGAGAGAGGGAAAGAAGAGGGAGTTCTTTTTTGTGTTTGTTTTGTTTTGGGTGGGAGAAAGAAGATGAAGGCATGGAAAAGGAAATATTTTCATCCGGAATCTTCCTCACAGGTCTCCCAGGACGGCCGCGGCGCCGCCGGTTTCTCCGGGTCGCCTTTGGGTGTTACGGCGGAGAGCGACGGGACTGATGCGGCGGCGGCGGAGGAGGAGGTCGTTGACGGGGAGCAGCAGGAGGAGGAAGAAGAATTCGATGAGTTATCGATCCGAGGGGAAGTGTACGATGAGCGGAACGGAAGACCTAAGCTAGCAGAAGGGTTTTACGAGATTGAAGCTGTACGGAAGAAGAGAGTCCGAAAGGTACAATCTTTTATCACTTAGAAAAATTTGCATTTTTGTGTGTTCTTTTTCTCCATTTTCCCCAATTTCTTTCTTTCTTTCTTCACCTGATTTCTCCCCCATTGTCTTTGATGATTATGTTCATCTCCCTGCTGGAATACAAAAGGGCAAAGTTCAGTACTTGATCAAATGGTAAGCATTATGCTTTTCTTGTTCCTCTCAATTAGTATTTTGTTCTGGTTCGTAGATGTTTTTTCCCCCTGTTTCTAACCTGTTTGGTGTTTATTTCGCGAAAGGCGAGGCTGGCCTGAGACTGCAAACACATGGGAGCCCGTGGAGAATTTGTCTTCCTGCTCCGATTTCATCGAGGCTTTTGAAGAAAGGTTTAAATCTTGGCATTGATATCTCTTTGTTGTGAAAATCTGCAATCTTGATTTGTTTTTTCCTCTTCTGTTTATTGTGTGAAGTTCGCGGTCAAGATCCACCCGCGGGCGCAAGCGCAAGCATAAAGTCACCCCGACCCAACCGAAGAAAAAACCGAAACAGCAGCAGCGCACCCCTAGAGTAGCAGAGTGCAGTTCGCAACCTGTGGTGGTCAGGCTAGTTGACGAGCCTTTGCCCCTGGCATCATCACGCGATGATGTCATGGATCATCAGGCGAACAATGAAGCTGAGCTGGCAGTGCACGAGGATGGTGAGACAGCGGATTCGTCTGTTCATGTGAAAACGAGTGAAGAAAATGACTTGGATGTAAAGCTCAGTGAACTGAGGGAGATTCCTTTAGCCAGTGGCGCTCTTGTAAATAATAACAAAACTCAGGATCAATCGGGTCGGTCCATTGGAGCTAAGAGGAGGAAGTCGGGGTCGGTCAAGAGATTCAAGAAAGAGTCTCCCTCGAATACGTGTAATGGCGTGGCAGATGATACAACCAGGGAACCAAGTAGCAATGTTAATGCAGTTCTTGCACCTGGAGGAATTGAGAACCCATGTGTGAAAAACGACTGGGCGTACAAGAGTTTTGAAGATGTATATAATGTTACTCAGATTGTCAAACCAGTTGGCTATCAAGCTTTTGTATCCAATGGAGTCCAAGAAGTTTCAATCACCTTTTTGGCCAAGAGGTTTGTTACTCAATGCCAACTTTTCTCCTTTATAAATATCTCTCGTTTTCCAAGACTTTGATATCTAAATAAATATGTAGTGTAAAAGTTTTATGAATCAGTTGAAGAAAGACTGGCATATAATATATACGGTTTCATGTAGTAAGAACTTTATTCTTGGTTCATTTGGTATGGTTTTTACCACCGGTTTCCTAAACGAATGTAGAACCCATATGATACATGGATGATTCATTCATAGCCATCTGAGACATTGATGGCTGTACTTGACCCTATTTGCATTCTGCTCTACAGGTCTGATGGGAAAGAGATAACGGTGGACAGCAAATTTCTAAAGGCAAACAATCCACTTCTGGTACACAAAATTTTCCCATTTTCAAGTCTGATTGTGTTCAAAGAAGAACGAGTGTAACTAATGTGATGTGTTTTGCTAAACTGTGCAGCTGATAAACTTCTACGAGCAACATCTGCGGTACAATCCCTCTGAGTGAGTAGAGATGGAGAGCATGTGGCCTTGGTGATTAGGCATGATTTCCCCTTTTTGCCAATGTATAGTAGTGTGTAGTAGTAGTAGACTTTAGTTTTTAGTAACACTTACTTGTGGGGTAGTAGTAAATAATAGTTTAGGCTGAAGTGCATGAGATAATCCCACACCTCATAATTTGATGCTGCTATTTTGTAGGATGCTTCAGCTTCAGCAACTATTTATTAAATTATTTTATACGCGCGTAATTTGAATGATGCATCATTTTGTCCATTCTTTTTTCCCCGACCTTACTTTTGTAGGATTTTATTGGGTTTGTTGTTGCTTTTTTAAAATCTTGATGTTTTCTGTTCCCATGTGGTTCCATTCCATATTAGGCATTTTGAATACTATAGCTATGCGTTCTTCATGCCGATACCAAATGGTGCAATAGAGCCTCCTAAACTTGACCATTTTCCCAAATTGGCTGAAAATGTTTTATGGTCATGCCAGGAGGAGCAATTGAGGTTGATGTCTGCGAGAGTCGTATATGTTATAGAGTCATTGTAGGTCTCTTCTCATTCCTCACATTTACTTGTTACTTATAGATCATTTCGAAAGCAATTTCTATATTTTTTGAACTAGATGTGAGTTCTATTTTCCTAGTCCCTAGACTCTACTCTTGAGAGGATTTGGACATGTTAAAATAAACCAAAGATGACACTAGGATTGCATTTCACGGATAATAGTTGATCACTAACGATTACACGTGAAAAACAGCCTAATGATGTCAACTTTAGTGTCGAATTTGATGTTTTAATATTGTTATTGTTTTACTATACCTTTGACACTACCAATTTATCCTGAATGAACTTTAATCGTAGTAGAACATAACGAGAATATTATGTTTTGGACATAGAAATGGTTAAAAATACTGTCTGATGTGATGCTTACAACCAAAATGGTGATTTGAAAAATACTGACCCCAAAACAAACATGAAAATACTGCTTGTATTCATTAATTAAAAGAATATATTACAACAAATTACAGAGTAAAGGGAATGGGTAAGTAGCAGAAAAAGGGGCGGCTTAGCTCTTTGGGATGTTTTTCCCTACAATCTTGGCTGGAGCGATTCTGAGAAGATTTCCCGGCTTACCAGGAACAGCACCTTGGATCAGCACGATGCGGAGCTCGTCATCAATCTTGACGACCTTCAACTTTCGAATCTTTCTCTTTGTCCCACCCATTCTTCCCGGCATTTTCTTGCCAGGGTAAACACGCCCGGGGGTCGTCCCTGCCCCTATTGAGCCTAGCTGTCTATGGCTCTTTGATCCATGTGTCATCGGACCTCTCTTGAAATGGTGCCTTTTGATTCCACCTGGTAAAATATTTTATAAAAGAAGCAAAAAAGATGCTCACTAATTAGATATCCCAATATGGAATGCCACCCAAGTGACAAAGCATTGTGTTTTTCATACAAAGGCTTTGTTTAACCGCATCAATCGACTTACTCATTCTGCATCAAATCGTTTGACACGCTATTGTGCGTGTGTGTGTGGTGGGGGTGGGGGACTGGGGGGTTGCCCATGTCCATTGCTAATTGTGTTAAATGAGTAAATGGAGTAATCATTGACAATGTTTTAGTTTCGCGAACATAATGGACTAAACAATAAAGGCGCATTAAATTTCTTTCGTTTTTCACTCTCTAAGAAGAAAATGCATCTGGGGTATAACGGAAATAGCCTCTCTATTTTTGCCGGGTAAGACTGTGCACATCTTGACCACCATAGATCCTACCGGAGTTCGGATTATGCTGGTTTGATGTTGCACTGGGAGGTGTTTGCCACTGCTTTTTACACAAGGTTTATGCTGGGTTTGTAAACAGTTGGCTGGAGTGTTTGCAATGGCAACAAAACTGAATCCAGCTTATTTCCTCTACAATTTACTTCTCAAAAGAAGTTCAAAATTAGAGGTTTTCGAAAAAGGCATTCCAGGGAGGAGCTTTTCAGGACAAGCAATGACAAACATTACATCCCCAACAATTTGGCTCAAATTGATTTAACCAAATGCTTCTCATTTCAAACAATTCAGTCACTAATGATCTATGATGAGAAAGAAAAGCCAAAATTTGATCAAGATCATGATGAAACCCTACATAAATATCTACAATGACAATGCAATCAATCAGTATATGCAGACATTGGTATGCATCAACTATGCAGAAATACCTTGAAACCCTTTCCCAATAGTGGTGCCAGAAACATCAACTATGTCACCTTCCTTGAAGATCTCACTGAACACCAGCTTCTGGTTCGGCTCGAAGCCCTCTACGGACGGGAGCCGGAACTCCTGCAAATGGCGCAAAGGAATTATGCCGGATTTCTGAAGGTGTCCCATTTCAGGCTTGGTGAGCTTCCGGTCCCGGACGCGGCGGTAACCTACTTGAACGGAATTGTATCCGTCGGTGGAATCGGTCTTGACCTGTGTGACGATGTTCCCCTCGCGGAATCCGATGACGGTAACGGGAACGACCGTGCCGGACGGCTCGAAGAAACTCATCATTCCGAGTTTCGTCCCCATTACGCCCACGCCGGCCTCCATGGAGGACTTGATTGGAGAGTGTAATAGGCGGAGTGACTGTGATTTGAGGGGTTTGGGAACAATGAGAGGGCGGCGGATGAGGAAGGAGGAGTGGAGTTCCGCGGGGGATTTGGTGGTGGCGGAGAGCGGCGGCGCCAGGCGGAGAGAAGCTATAGACATGGCGTTTTCCCGGCGAGAGAGCTTGAAGAATGGGAGGCTTTCTATCCTTATCCGCCGGCAGAGGGTGAGGACGGGGAGCTATTGCATGCGACTCGGAACACCATAAAACTTGTGTTCCTCTGTTCAGAGTTGAACTTGCTACAAAGCCCACATAATGATATAATGGCCCAACTTGGCCCAACACTAACATATTACACAATTTCTATTTGTCTTTCCATAATTTTTATTTGTTTGTGTATTTCATTATCATTAATCATTTGATAAGATTAAAAATTATTGTCACATCTTATTTTTTATAAAATTTAATCATTAAATTTTCAATTTTTTAATTTTTTTAATTTTATAAATGTCGAATTAGGTTTCTTTTTATAGGATATGAGTATTATTAAGCACCCTTCTTCATTGTCATTCCTCAACATTCTGATTAAATGACTTCTTAAAATAAAAAAAAAGCAAAATCCTATCTTAGGGTCCTTCATACCTTTGGAACGATACTTTAAAAAAATGAAATAAATTTATTTTTAGGCTATTGAATAGAAAATGGTATTTGTCATGATACATGCAGAGTACATATATCATACATCCGCATAGAGTACTCATTTTCGTAACAGGGACAGGTGACCGGACGGCGTGTCATGCAGGTTGTTACGGTGGGACAAGAAGATCACAGATCAGAAACGGATAATCATTTGAGGGGAGGTCACAAAATTGTGTGGTCTGGATTTGAAGGGAGGTTTGTTGGGTAACAACCCCCCACACCATATGTAAAAAAGAAAGGGAACCAATACTTATATGGTTACTCCAACTTCATTAGTATGAGACCTTTGGAAAGTGTCTAAAAACAAATTTGTGAGAGTTTAGCGAGAGTGGACAATATCATATTAATGCAACGTTAGAGTGAGGGCACGCGTGATCCCAACAAAGTGCTCATTACAAAACAAACTAATATGTTTCATAAATTATTAACATCGTCCTCCCTGAAAACATTACTCATTCCATTTACTTCTAATTAATCATTGTGACTTTAAGACACACCAAAAACCAAATGAATACAATTAAACACACTTCATTTCCTAATATATAGCTAGTGATCAATTAAAAGAGAGAGAGAGAGAGTGCATGCTAAACTTTTGCATACTTTGACTTTTAACCTTAGAAATTAAATATCATCATCAAAGTAAGATATTGTTTTCACTAACATTTTAATAAGCCCAAAAAAAGTTCATGGACGAGGAACAAAGTTTCTTTATTTTTTTTATACAAAAATTTGAATTTCGATGGAAAAGTCTATCCACGAAATCTCATACATATTCCAATCTAACTATCCAAAGGAAAAATAAGATTGTATTCCCTCAAATTTACATCTTCTATAATAATTTAATCAATTTAAGCCTCCATTGTCAATTACAATGATTAGATAATTAAAGCCTCAATTTTCTTATAATTTTAAATTGAGTTAGAATTAGTTTATTAGTTTGGTCCCTGTAAGTACATTCATGAATCAATTTGATACTTTTAAGTTTACTTAGATAAAATTAATTTCTATAACTAGAAAATATGAACTAAATTAGTCTTTTATGTGAAATTTGTCCATTTAAATTCTAAGTAAACATATTAATAGACACAAATTAATACATGGTGTCATTATTCTTTTGTCAATTAAAATGCTAACTCTGAACTTTAGTAGATAACACTAATTTCACTTAACGGAAATTTCTACTTAACTAGTAGATAGCACTATGCTTTAGTAGATAACACTATGCTTTTTTGAACTTTAGTAGATAACACTATGCTTTTCTTTTCAATCAGATCCGATCAGGCCAAATCAAATCAAATAATATCAAATCAGAAAAAATATAAAAATAAAATTTATATTTTCAAGGATTAAATAATAATTACTATTATTTGATTAAATCACATTACTTTATTGAAAACTACACACAATTAAATCTTAATAAATATTATAATTTTAGATATTGTTATTGTTATATTATTATTACTATCATCATCATCATCATTATTATTATATTTAACTACACACCAATATTTTTAATAATTGCTTAGGTTGTAGAATAACATCCATATTTTCTAATATTAGATTATTCTAATACCGACTATTTAGTTTTCACAAAAATTTAAAAAGTAATGATATTGAAAAGATGTTACTATTAAAAAAATTAAATATATCAATGATTAATTGATTTTCTTATTTTACTTTTTTATGTATATATGAATCATAATACCTTAAAGCTACTAAATTTTGTAATAATTTTAAGTTTGATTGAAATCAAATTTAAATTCATTTATACGAGATCTAATTAGATAAATTGAGATTCAATTAGATCAAATTAGATCCAATCATATAAGATCAAATCCAATCAGATTAGATCAGACCCAATTAGATAAGATCAGAACCAATCAGATCAGATCAGAACTTCAAAAATTCAGATCAGATTTAATCAGATAAGGCGTACGAAACAGAGGCTTAGTTAATGGTTTCAAATCATTTCAACATGGTGGTTGAATTTTTTTGGTTAACCGTTGAATTATCCGGAGTCTTAACAAATTCAAGTTTTCTAGATTAAACACTGCTCTATTTTTTAAAAAGGAAAATCATAATTTCTTAAATACATAAAAAAATCAATGAATTAAAAAATGGAAACAATTTTTGGATTAGAAGCACCGGTCGTGGAAAATTCATTAAGTTATTGAAAGAATAACGGTGCAATTTAAGCTTTCAAAACATAATCACTAAAAATACTTCTTCCATCCTTATACTTAGGCCTTTTTGCAAATAATGAAGTTTGTAGTTAATTATTTTTAAATCAATTCATTTAAATGATGATACAAAATCTTTCAAAATAAAATGTATATGATCCGTATTAAAAAAACATCAAATTCTAATTTCTATAGATTAAGATTAACATGAATGCGTTATTTTAAAAAAATAACTAACAAAAATGAATGCAACTCAAAATAAAGATTAACAAAAATAAGTAAAGGAAAAAGTAGAGGGTAATCAGGGTTTAAGGATAGGATGTGACACACTTCAATATATTTCTTTATTTTCTATTTTTTTCGAACGGAAAATATTACCCCATCTATTTGCTGTTAAAGAATAAAGTGGGCAAAAAATAGAGTATGTACTCCATCTTTCTTTCTATAAAATAACATCCCATTTATAATAATGTGTGATATCTTATTTTTTTGAAATTATTTTATTTACTTTATATAAATTAGTATAGAAATAAAAACTCAAATAATAGAAAGTCTTTTTCTGAAGTTGTGCATTTGTATTATTGAGTGTGCGCGTGAGTGTACACGAGTTTGATTGTAGTTGATTGGGTTGCATTCAACATCTTGTCTTTCGTCAGGGTGCTTGTATTACACGTGCACTTTACCTATCTAATCAACAAAGAGCACGAACATAGATATTTGATAAATATAAGAACTAATGAAAAAAATAGTGCTTTTTTATTTTACTCCGTATATCACATGCCTTATTTATGTATTGATAACCACGCTTTTAAATGCACACACATTTATATGTTTCAATAATATTTTATAATGCAAGAGAGTAAATTTGGTTAAATTGGCACCTAATATGACACATGCCAAGTTCTTAATGCGCCACATGTCAAGCTTTGAATATGCCAAATGTCAAGTTCTTAGAGAATAGAGTCCCCTTTTTATATATAAAGGATATAAAGGATTAGTGTTATTTTTAAAATATTTTATATGTTTTAATTTTACATCAATATTGCAATAAATAGGATGCAAACTAACTTAATTATAACATATCATAAACAAATACCCGCATGACATTGATTTAGGGGTAAAAACTGTATCTTATTTATTAATTGAAAGTTTTTTTGGTGGAGGGGATTGAAAGTTTTATTATAAGGCAAATTTTTCTGCAGTCTTACGGTCCATGCTTATTTTATAGACCTTAGTGTATTAATATCATAAAAGAATTGGATCTTTTTTTAAAAAAATGTTCACCCGCTGGTTCATGAAAAGTGTGAGAAGATTCACATTTCACACGTGGACCTTAGAATCACATTTTACCAAAATGTTGATTTTACGTTTTCTATGTTTCAAATTAGGTGGTATATAATGTGTTAAAAAATGAGAAATTTCATAATAGGCGAAGAAAGTATTTATTTAGTAGGTGTCAATACTTAAATAAATATAATGAAACTAACTTCATTTAAAGGTATCATAAACAAATTCATAATACTTCGTATATTATTTATTTATGAAGAGAAATCTTTGTTTATTATTTAAAAAAATCAATTTTAGTCCAGTCACGTATTGATTTTTAAAATTTTAAATCTAGTTATTGAAATGTATTGTTTGTTTTTTATTTTACATTGTTATTGAAATAAATTAGAATATTATAAACTAATACTTGTATGAAAATTATTTAAACGTGAAAAAAATCATCTTATTTATTAATCAATTTGTTTTTATAAATGAAGCGAGTAAAAAATATTTTAATGCATTGGAAAGAGTATTTTCATACAAATGAATGTTTCTCTTTAACAATTAAACTTATTCAAAGATTTTATACCAAAACCTTGAATTCACATTTTCTATATCTTAAATTAAGTGATACCTTAAGATTCATAAAAATAAAATTTATTTATAGGTAAAGGAAGTATTTTATTTCACTACAAAAAACTCCCGGAATTGGCACGGAATATTAGGCACGGACATGTCGTGACTACGCCGAAAAAAGAAAGTAGCAACATAACGTGTTTCTATTTGCGTTTCAATTTGGCTTAGCATTTTTCCGTGCCAAATGTCGTGCCAATAGCGTAAACGTTAAGAAGTTAACGGTGTTGTCGGACGGCGTTTATTCAAACAAATAGACACGGATTTAGTTGTTCCAATTCCCTACCTTTCTCATAAAATTCAAAATTGAAAAGGACAAGACTGTTTTGTCACGGAAATAGCCGTGCCTAATTTCGATCCTAGACAAAAGCCCGACACACTTGCAGAGGCATTTAATTTGGCACGGAAACTGCCGTGCCTACATACAAGCCCAATAAATTCGTTTTATGACATGCTATTAATGCACCCCTACAAACGAAGAGTTCATTTTGTTTGGCACGGACAGGGCCGTGCCTATGCAATTACCAAAAATTGTCGTGTTTAATGCCCTCTAGTAGGCACGGAAAAAGTCGTGCCTAGAATGGATCTCACACAAAAAGCCTGACACACGCAGAGATATTGAAATTTGGCACGACAACGGCCGTGCCTACACCATTACCCAATAATCCGATATTTACTGCACGGTATAGGCACGGTTGGGGACGTGCTTACGTCTGTGCCTACGGTTTAATTATATTACCACCCCTTACATGTTTTTTCTCGTATTTTTTCATTAACCACTCTCCTCCTCTTATCTCTTTCTTCGCTGCCATCCCTCCTCCGTCCTCCTCCCTCCTCCGCCCTCCTCCCGCATAACCTCATCTCCTTTCAATGTCTTCAGCAAGGAGCACTTCCTTCCGCGGTAGCATTCGTGGTAGGAGAAGCTTTCAGCGTTCTCACTCTCGAGCACCACCGGAATCGCCATCTACCACTACCCCGCAGTCCATATTCAATGCCGGTGGCGACTTGGAGGCTAAGGTTGAGGTCGAGGGCGGAGGAGTCGGCAAAGAAGGATATTTTATTTTCAAAATAAAGGCACGGATATATCCGTGACTTATGTTATATTTGTAAGAACATAATTTTGACACGGACATATCCGTGCCTAATATCTTTAACGTTTTTCTTATAACCGCCAATTTGGAATGATTTTGTCACGAGTGACGCCGTCTCTATATTTGGCACAGACTGGATTTCCGTGCCATACGGTTTGGAGCTTCAAAATTGGCAGCGTTTTGTGTCTGTGCCAAAATCCGTGCCTAATACCTTAGTCACGGGAAACTTAAACTACAATCTGTGCCAAAAAGCCGTGCCAATTCCGCGTTTTTTTGTAGTGTTTAATAGGTGTCAATATTTAAATAAATACAGTCAAAGGAATATCATGTAAATGTATAATATATAAATATAAAATTTATTTATGGGTGAGGAGTGTATTTTATTTATTAGTATAAAAATATTTTGAAAATTTTATTATTTAACGAATTCGAGACAGGTATTAAAAATATTTGTACGTATAGTCTTGAAAAGAAATGATATTTTATTAAAACTTATAATTTACACGGAAAATAATTTTAATTCTAAATTTGAATTCATGGGTTCAAAATAAGTAATTACTCCATATCATTTTTGAAAAAAGAGTAAAAAATGTGAAATAATGAAAGAGAGTAAATTTAGTTAAATTACCACCTAATATGCCACATGTCAAGTTCTTAATGCGCCACATGTCAAAATTTGAATATGCCAAATGTCATGTATTTAGAGCTCCGACTCTGCTTTATATATATAAAGGATATATAAAGGATAATGATATAAATTAAAGGATAAAGGATATGATATATATATATATATATATATATATATATATATATATATATATATATATATATATATATATATATATATATATATATATATATATATATATATATATATATATATAAAGAATAGGAATATTTACTCAATTGCTTTTCTCCAACAATACGAATAAAGTAATTATATCATGGAAATTAAATGTTACTCCCTAGAATGTCCTTTCACGCATTAAAGCCATAATGGCAAAGGTAACGTTAATAATACGTATTCCGTCCCAAATTATTTGTCATATTTCTATTATCGAGGTAAAATATCAAGTTTTTCCAATTCATTTTATTTATATATTGGTAAAGAAATAAAAATAAAAATTACATGTCAAAAAACTACATGAAAATTTTTCGAAATAAGAGGTGTCAAGAATATTTTGTTTTATCAAATAACCAATGAAAACGTCGAAATAAACAAAAGTTTCCGCGATTGCTGAAAAAGCAAATGTTGTGAATATTTAGGGACGGAGGGAGTAAGAGGTCCAAATTGAAACTTAATAAGAGGGTGTTTGGGAGTGATTAGCTTATGGATAAAATGATTTTACAGAAGCTGAAAGCAAAAACACCTCATACATGCTTCTCCGAAACGGTGTTTAATGTACTCCGTACAAAATAATGTTGGTGAAAAGCAGAAGTTGACATTCCAAACAAAGTAAAATCACTTCCACTCAAAGAAAAAACTAAATTGTTAAAAGCAACGCACTGTCAAACACCCTCTAAAGATGGCAAACCAATAACCTATTTATTGGTTTTGTTGTACGATATTCTGTATACTGGCATGAAGCATCATATTTCCCACACCAAATTGATAACATTTTTTCTTTGAAATTTACTTCTCAATAAAAAAATATTTATGTCATTTCTTGTTTTATAGAATTTTCGATGTTATTTTTTAATATTTAAATTTTATTAATTATTCTTATACCAATTTTATACTTAATATACATATGATATTTCAAATACTTTATCTGTATATTCTATTTAAATAAATGTTTTTTTACACTAATTTTTTTACCGGGGCATACAATATTTTTCCCCGGGGCACTCTTAAAATTAGAAAACAATGAGAAAATTACACACCCTTTAGAGCCACTCCAAGGCTCATTTATAAGCTAATACAAATTGCTCTAATACTCTAATAGTTTTTTTATAATATCTAAGAGGATAAGATAGAAAGAATAGTTTCACGGTCTCTAAGATTATACTTTGACCGCTAATATCTTTAATTGTAGGAATATATTAATGTTAAAGGTATATCATAATACAATGTATTTTTCCACATATCGGAGTAAAAATTTACAAACTTTGACCAAGAAAAATCTAATAGAAAGAATATTTTCAGACAGAGGAAGTAATATCATAGAGAATAGGATAGAAAGACTAGTTTTATTTAATTAACCAAGAGAATGAAAGACAATAAATTAAAATATCCATCAAGAACGAAAAAGGCAAAATCTTATATGCATCTAATGATGCATATGAACTCTATGATGTACTCCGTAATTTATAAACTTTTATCTAATTAAGATATATACTCCATATTTAAATATATTTTTAACGGTATATTTTTTTAAATATTATTAATTATATTATAATGTAGCTTTTTTTTAAATTTTTTTTTTTGCGACTTATTAAAAAATAAAGAATCAATACTCGCACTCAAAATTTGAGCTTATGACTCTCTATTAGGAAGAATCAGTCTCGAATATAAAGTTTTTTGACAATATTATTTATATGTATTTTAGACGGATACTAAAACTTGTCCCACCTTTAGAAAAAGAATATTGATAAGAATATAAGATAAGGCATCCAAAACTAGCTTAATTATTCTTTTTTTTTCGTATTAATAAAGCATAAATGGGGTACTAAGTCACACCGTCACGTCTTCATCTTAATTAGGGAGTATAAACTAAAAGTTGAATAAATAAAGTAAACACTACAAGAAACAAAAAAGAAGGGAGTGAAAAGATCTCGAGGTTCAATGGCATGATGGTGATTCTCATACGAGAGGTCACATATTCGACTCACAGTGAGGGTAGTGTTTAATGGGTTGGAAGTGTATGAACAAATAATACATTATACTAAAGTCATTAATGTTAAAAAAAGAGGATAAGAAATGGGAAGAAATTAAAAGATATTGAATGAGGTTGAAAAAAAAAACAAAAAATTGGAAAAAACTAAAATGAGTAGACAAAGAATTGGAAAAAGTTCAAAATTGTGAGAGAAATAACTAAACCATCAATACTTACATTAAAAGAAATGTAATAATATAGTCAATAGCATTAAAAAAAGGGAAGAAGAAATGCATAGTTTATAATGTAAACCTAAAATTAAATTTTAAAATTTAAAATAAAATTCATATACTTAAAAACTATATAAAAAATTTCACAAAATAAAGGGTGACATGAATATATTACATTATAAAATAAGTTATGAAAATAAGCAAACAAAGTGAACAAAATTTAATCATATAAATATTGCACGGAAAGAAAATTTGTGAACAAAGGAAGTAAGATTAATGTACAGAATATCTAATTCGACTAGAAAAAATCAAACCAGAAGGATAGTCTAGAATAATCCAAGTATATATAAAGAGTGGAAGAACAACCCTTGAATGAGGAGGAAGTCCAAACACGCCATATCCGGGGATCATAATACATGACCATAAAAGGGCAAGAAAAATCTCACAAAAGTAATGAAAATTTGGGGGAAAAAAAGGGGGGAAAGGCAAACGATGGTCTAAAACTATGGGGAATCACTGCCCCACCTGAATAGAGAGTCACTGTACTATTCAGTTATTTATTATTATTCCCTGGAGAGAAGAAAAGAAACTAACTCAAAGTTTCCTTTTTTTCAATTCTCCTCCTTTCATTTGCAGAACACAGATTCTTGATTAATAAAGACAGAAAAGAAAGAAAAGAAAAGAAAGAAAGACTCCACCTTTCTTATGAACCACTCTGATTTCCATGGCAGAAGTGAAAGCTTTCTTCTTCTTCATCTTCTTCGTCTTCTTGGGGATTTTGCTGACTGATGCCCGACCAGAAATGAACAGTTTCTTGGTTCAGAAGCACTTGAAGCGTTTGAACAAACCTTCTCTCACCTATATTCAGGTAAATATATTACGGAGTATATATATACTCCCCAACAAAAAAAGTTGACGTTCACTATTACCTTTGATCATGTTTCTTTGACAATTTTCATTACTGGAAATGATAGTCCTGTTGATTGTTGAAGTAGTTTGAACATATACTTTCCCGTCCCAAAATAGGATTCTCATCTACTATTTATACAGTCAAACTGCAAGTTTCTTGTTTTTTTAGAAGTTTTTTTTATGTAATTTTTATTTCTTTTTTGATATATATTATGCTTATTTTTTAGTTTCACGCTTATTTTCAAATATATTGAATAGAGTATGGGTTTAATCAAATAACTTCACTAATTTTAATTTTGGGATGGATAGAGGAAATTTTAGGATACAGAGAGTATGTATAGGCCCTGTTTGGGAACAATATTTGTAATTAGCTTTAGATTCTTGGATAGTTTTTTTAACCTCGCAAATTAGCGTTTAAAAATGCTAACGCTAAAAATCATTACAGGGAAGTATTTTCAGAACTTCAAAGTTAAACTCTAACACAAATGTCAAACAAGGGCTTACTCTTAAAAGTAAAAAAATCAACAATAGGCTTGTTTATTCAATTTTTATGTAACTTTCTTTTGAATGAGTAAAATACAGAGCCCAGATGGAGACATTATTGACTGTGTTCATATGTCTCACCAACCAGCTTTTGATCATCCCTTTCTCAAGAATCATACTATTCAGGTACATACCCTTCCCATGCTTATTCTTTTGTGTTTCTTCTTCTTCTTGAATTCATCTACATATAAAAACACAAACCAACATATAAGACTAAGACTCAGAGTTTCTTGCACGAATTTCGGTTGCCAGATGATGCCGAATTACCATCCAGAAAGTCTATATATGGACAGCAAAGTTTTCATGAATCGAGCCAAGAAAAAGAAAGGGATTGCTCAGCTCTGGCATTTGAATGGGAGATGTCCGAAAGGAACCATTCCCGTGAGAAGAACAAAGGAAGAAGACATCTTGAGAGCAAGCTCTGTCAAGAACTATGGGAAGAAGACGGTTAAAACCGTTCCCAAACCCAAATCCGCGAATCCCAACACGGACACTACAACCGGGCACGAGGTAGAGGATGTTTTTAAGAATGTCTGTGTGATGTTCTTTTGAGTTGAACTGGTTAATTGATTGGATATAGTTTTAATGTTTTGGAGCTGTTAGCATGCGATAGCTTATGTTAGTGGAGGCACATACTATGGTGCGAAGGCCACGATAAACGTTTGGCAACCAAACGTGGAGCAAAACCATGAGTTCAGCTTGTCCCAAATTTGGATTTTGGGGGGAGATTTCGATTCAAATCTCAATAGCATTGAAGCTGGTTGGCAGGTACTTTTTTCTCAGGTCATTTAGACTGAACTACACTAAAAGATTGAATCTAATCGAGCAACTCAAGACCTTATTAACACACTATGTTCTCTTCAAAAATTTCATGTGGGATTCTAACATCTCTTTCGTGTTCTTATTTAAAACACATTTCTTGGGTTTTCTTGGACAAATGAACAGGTGAGCCCATCCCTATATGGAGATCACAACACAAGACTTTTCACTTATTGGACAGTAAGTGACCAATTTCATTCTTCACTCTTTTTTTTTACGTGTGCGTCCCCTTATTGGACAGTAAGTGACCTTATTAACACAAGACTTTTCACTTATTGGTCAGGCTAGACTAATATTGTGTACATATAAACAAGAGGCCTATATAATATACCCTAACAATGTATTAATTTGTTGACAGAGTGATGCATATCAAGCCACAGGTTGCTACAATCTTCTTTGCTCAGGCTTTATTCAGATAAACAGTGAAATAGCAATGGGGGCTTCTATTTCCCCCCTCTCTAGCAATGGAGGTTCCCAATATGATATCAGCATTCTTGTCTGGAAGGTACAAGTGATATAGGAGGCTAAAGTGTGGCAGTAACCCATCATACTTGGGGTGTGTTTGGTTGAAGGAGAAGGCAGGAAAACGAAAGACGAGGATTACAAGCTTTTTGAAAATCTTCTGGTCTTCGCCCTTCATTTCCATCCCCTCTCCTCCTGGGCGCTCCCTCCAACCAAACATACCTTAAGCCTTAAGGGTTCGTTATTTTGCTATATAAGATAGGGAGGGGAACCCCTAGAGCTTGATACACCCAATTTCATAAAAAAGAAGAAGTCATTTTCTACATCTATATCTACTATAAGATTGAAGATGCAAGACAAAAGTCGTATAAATAAAAGTTTTAGCTTAATATGCTACATGTGTTGAAAATGGTCGTTATGTTTTTAATAATTTGTTGGTGTGGCTAAATTTTATAGTCATGCTACAGACCCACCAAGAAAGAACACCAAAGGTGATACTATCAGTGTCTCGCGTACCATAAATTTCTCACCTACAATTACTGTGTGTCCAAAAAATAACTTATGGTGTCAAACTTGTGGGTTTCTAGCATTTTTGAATTTTATATGCTTAATTTGTTAAGGACACTTTTTTGTTACAAATTCATACATCAAATATAGTGAAACTAGCAATGTTTGCTCAAATACGACTCTTTATTTAGGACAGAAGTAAACTTTATCTTGAAAATTCTTGCATTTTCTCGGGTGAAAAATGCAGGATCCAAAAGATGGGAACTGGTGGATGCAATTTGGGAAGGACAATGTGGTAGGGTACTGGCCAGGGATCCTGTTCTCAAACCTCCACGGCGGTGCATCTGTGGTGGAGTGGGGTGGAGAGGTGGTGAACGAAGAGTCGGGCGGGATGCACACCACCACTCAAATGGGCAGCGGCGGTTTCCCCGGCGAAGGGTTCCGGAAGGCCAGTTACGTCAGAAACATTAAGGTGGTCGACGAGTCAAACGGCTTGAGGGACCCAGATGGTCTTGACACTTTCACTGAGAACTCCAATTGCTATGATGTGAAGCTGGGTAGGAATGCTAGATGGGGGAACTATTTTTACTATGGAGGACCTGGTAGAAACTCTAGATGTCCATGACCAGCTCCCTTTTGTTTATGTCTTGTTTATGTAATGGTTTAGAGTATCAATATATGTGAAATAAGCATCTGTTACATATAGTATTCAAGAAAGCTGCACCTGATTCTTTTAGAGTGTGTTTCTGAGTGCCTCTAAGAATAATTTTTGCATTTCTATTTCATAAAAATTCAGTTTTAAGTGTTTTTGGATCTGCTTTAGCTTATGAATTATAACATCAAAAGTGTATATTAAGCTGCAGAAGTGCTTTTCAACAAAGCTAGAGATAACTATTATTCCCTTCTAACTTAACACTTCTGCTATTTCAAAAAGTCAACTATTCTAATTCAAGATCTCAAGGCATTCCTATCTAAGGATATCAAGAAAGTCATGATAGTCGATTCGAAAAACTAAGGGAAAGCAGAAAAAATGAAATGGAAACAAAAGAAATTCTAAAGGAAAACAAGTTTATTATGGATTGATGAACAACAACAACAACAACAACAACAATAATAATAATAATTGTTCAAAAGAATAATTACCACGAACAATTTATTGAGATGCAGAAAAGGGGTAAACAGCGTCGCACATTCCAGGGTTTTTGACACACCAAAGAGGCTGAATGGGCTCAGCACTTATACCTCGTGCAACCATCCTGTACCTCCATTCATTCAGCCGGTTTGTAGCCTCTGCAGACCTCTTCTTCCCTGCCTCATCTTTATTCCCAGACCACAAAGATTCCGCCATTGCTGAAGCTCTTGGCCAAACCCGCGAATCCAAAACAGTTGCATCTGCTTGTTCGGACCACAACGCGACCTCCCCTCCCAAAACCAATTTCCCCTCCTCGTCGCTCAATCCGTAGGTTATGTCGTAGTTGTAAATCAGCTGCCATGTCTTGAAGGGCCCACACCATGACCCACCGTTGCCCTGTTCAGTTCCAGGTGGCAGATCGTACCGGCTCTCATTTCCCAGAAAACTCCCATGCCCACAGTCCAAGTAATAAAAGTCTGCTGAGGAAACAATCGCACGATATCCAGCTTCGACGATTCTCCTTGTGTTGTTTGGCCCGTTGTTCCATGTCTGCAAGACAACGTTCTCTTTGGGAAGAGAAGAGGTTGTCACATTGATGTCATCACTCAACAAGACATCTTCCCAGTACACAACGGTTCGGTTTAATGAGACAATGTAAGGCAGAGTGGAGTTTATGAAAGTCTCGAGCAGTTGACTTAGTGTCCCATTGTCTGAGACGAACTCTTGGATCGATGGATCGGTGTTCCAACAGTTTGCATTGATCTCATCCGCTCCGGCGTGATAGAACGTGTCTGGAAACATGGTTGTGACATCACGGATGACATTCTTGACGACTTGGTAGGTCTTCTGGTTCAAAGGGTTGAGTTGGCCAGTTCCTGGTTCTGCTGCCAGAGCTTTGTTGCTCCCTGGAGACAACCAGAACATGTTTGGACATGTGACTATATCAGGGCAAGCTTCTGCCCATGATCCTGTGTGCCCTTCAATATTGCCAAACCAAAATATTAGCATCAATCACTATGGTAATCCCACCTTATTGTAATTGTAAGGAAGCTGATTTAACCAGAAGTTCAGGACTATGAAAGGCTATACACGCTTACGCTAATGGAAAATGACTAAACTAGGAGTAAAACATGAAGAAAGTACCAAAATAGGAGTTCCGTATTTTTTATCCCCAAAAGAGGAGTATAATCCCAATATTGCCTAAATATAGTACCAAAAAAATATAGTGGGATGCCACTATACAGTGACATAATATCACACTGCAAACTCTTATTTGGGTATAAAAACATTGAACTTTTATTTGGAAGATAAATACTATGTTTTACTCGTATTTAGGGTGATTTCTTTACTCTCAATCTTGCTAAGGGTACCTCAATTGTGACCCTAACTCTAAAACCATTCTCATGTCACACAAGATTTGTTTGCTTCAGCTTTGCACTTTTTAACATGAAATACTATGAGATTTGAACTCCAAACCTTAAATCAACAATGTTTCGATACCATGTCAATTGTAAACTTGTAATTTAACTAAAAACTCAAACTTATGATTGGAGAGGATGAAATAAGTTATATAAAACAGTAATAATCTCTGGATCATCTATCAAATTAACTTCAATTACAGACAATCAAATTGGGAAGCAAGCATATACCAGTAACCTTACCAGGCATGTCAATCTCAGGCAAAACCCTAACCCCGTGTTGAAGTCCGAATTCTACAACTTTCCGGACATCCTCCGGGGAGTACTTCATCTCCTCCCCATAAGCGCCGCGGCCGGCCAGCTCCGGCTCGGACGGCACCACTAACGGGAACGAATGCGAGTCCGTGATGTGCCAGTGGAAAACGTTCATCTTGTTCATACTGATTGCCTTGATCAACCTCAACAAATCCTCGACCGCGTAGAAATTCCGCGAAGTATCCAGCATCACTCCACGGTGAGGGAACAGCGGCGCGTCTGAAATGTACAGCCCGGCGGCCACCCGGGCCGGGTCGCCGTACACGAGCTGCGAGAAAGTCTCCAGGCCGCGCATCGCGCCCCATACCGTCTGAGCCGAGAGGAAAGCGCCGCCATCGCCGCCGTCCGGAATCGAGAGAGTGTAAGACTCGTTGACTCCGTGTGCCAAAGGAGCCTCGGCGTCTGAGACGGTAATATTCAGGTATTCGAGCGGCGGAGACGACGGCGCGGCGTTCAGTGCAGGCGGGCCTATCGGGTGGTGGCGCTCCGTCAGGACGGCGTGGATGTAACGACTTACGGCGGGAGAGAGGTAGGGATGGGCGGGAGAGTGAACAGTGAAATTTGGGCTAAGCGGAGTTTGGCGGAGACTGGGCCAGTGGAAGGTTATGGGCTTGGGCCAGACGTTGACCGGGAAATCATTGCCGGCGGCGGCCCGGAAAGGAGGAAAAGAAAGGTACACGAGGGCGGGAATGAGGTAAAATTCTCGCCGGGAAAGAGGATGTGGAATTGCATCATATCGGAAGGCCATCATCATTTTGGGTCGTATGGAGTTTTCTTAAAATTTGATGATTTTTTGGGAGACATCTTCACTTATGTACTCCACTGGTCCATAATGGAAACCCCATTATACCTTTACAATCATTCTTGATCATCCATGCCAAACGAATGTCACAATTTACATTTTGAAATTAAATTTTATAAACTTTGATCATAATTAACTTCCCAAATATTTTTATCATTTTCAAATGTTATGTCATAATTTATTGTTTGTCATTATAAGTATAAAATACCTTAAAATTTGTGTAGAAGATTGAAATATTATGAATCCAATATTTCATCTATCTATACTTTATTTAAAAAGACATGGATTCAACATATGATTTTCCCGTCCAAAAAAATGACAATTACAAATGGCAATTGTGAAGTTAAAATGGTAAGTGTCCGAAATTATAATAATAATTATTATAATTATTATATTTATAATAATTAAAGAAAGGTAAGTTAAAATGGCCGAAAGGTAAGTTAATAATTGTGAATTTATAATGGTAAGGGTCCGAAATGGTAAAGTTATAATTATTATATTTATAATAATTAACATATTGAAAATTGGAAATAATTAAAAAATGTAAGTTATAAAATTGCAAAGCATGAGTTTTTAATAAAAATGGAATCAACTATTATATGCTAAGAATGAGTAACTGTCATTTTTAACCTTTTTTGTGTAAGTTTGAAATTAATATAGCTATTATTTTTATAATAATTAACCTGAGTAATATACAATGATAAGCGTGACGTTAATATAATTATTATATTTATAATATTTAACGTATTGAAAATTAGAAATAATTAAAAAAGGTAAATTATAAAATTGCAAAAAGTGTAAGTTTTTATAAAAATGGAATCAACGTTTTATATGCTAATAACTAACCAACATTATTATGAGTACTGATTGTATTAATCCGAAATTATGGTAAGAAACAACAGAATCTCACAAATGTCTGAATTTTTTTTATGTAAGGGTGAAGTTAATATAGCTATTATTTTTATAATAATTAGCGTGAGGAATATAAAATGGTAAGCGCGAAGTTAACCAATTGGAAATAATTACAAACCGTAAGTTATACAAATATACATCCAATTTCGCAAAAAAAAGAAATAATTAAAAAAGGTAAGTTATACAATTATACACCCAATCTCACAAAACAAATAATTGAAAATAATTAAAAAAAGGTATGTTATAATAATTAACGTGAGTAATATAAATTGGAAATAATTAAAAAAGGTAAGTTATACAATTATACGCCCAATTTCGCAAAAAAATAATTATGGTAAGAATAATTATGCACCATTTTCGAAAGAATTTAACCCTTCTTATTATAATAGCCTATAGCATATCCATACTTTATTTAAAAAGACATGGAATCAATATTGCGTTTTCCCACTCAAAGAGTATGGCCATTACATATGGTAATGCGAAGTTAAAATGATAAGTTTCTGAAATTATAGTAATATAAAATTTATGTTTTATAAGTATAATTATTATATTATATTTAGAATAATTAACTGTTATTTTTTAAATTGTCCGAAATTTATACTAGCAAGAAAGGTAAGTTATAAAAAATATTTATAAGATAGGCAAAAATTATTTATAAAAAATATTTATAAACTTCAATACACGCAAATCAATGCTATTAAAAACGTGTGTATGATTATTCTTACCATAGTTATATGATTACCGTGTGACTAGGTTATATAAAAATTAAAAAAACATGTGTATGATTATAATATAATATAATTATAGTAAGAATAATTATACACACAGTTTTGAAAAAAATTAATACGGTAAAACCATTAAATAGTAATTTTAATTATAGTAATTTAAAATATAATAAATTAAATAATTTAAATATATGTGTCATTTTAAATAATTTAAATAATTTTAATAATTTAAATTATATGTGTCATTTTAATTATAGTAATTTTAATTATAGTAATTTTAAGAATAATAAATTATATAATTTGAATATAGTAATAGTAATTTAAATTTCGTTATAGCACTTTAAAAAATGATTAATTTTTTTAACCCCGTATGCAAAAATCATATTATAAATACATCCATTTACAAAGCTTTCATAGACATTACATTCATCATGAATTTTTTTCCCCTACGTTTCAAAACTGTCATTCTTACGAAAAATGGGGATCTTAACTGCTTTGAAAATTTAATCTTTATATTCTATTGCATCTCATTTTTTATCATGAAAAATGTTTTGAATTTAATACCATAATAACAACTCGTGCAATGCACGGGTGTGATACTAGTTTCATAACTAAAAGCTGAAAAGTAAAATCTTTATTTTGGACTTTAAAAAAATGTATCCTTCATTTTGGTTTGAGAATTACATTAGACTTTGAAAGAGCTTATATATGAGAGTATTTATAGGTAAAAAATAACCTCCCAAACCCCACTCCCTCCAAATGTCTATATTATCGTTGGAGACGCTCCCCATGGCCCACCAAGTTTGCAAGGGTTGTAGGAAAGAAAAGAAAATAATACAAAATTAGGTCGGAACGAGAACTGCCGGTTCCGGTCCCAATATCTATACCCCGGAATCGGACTTGTGGATGCAAGTTCTGGGTCTGATCCTCCATACTGTTTCAACGTCTCCGTCATTGTTTCCAGTGGCGGAACCGCCGGTTTCGACGCTGGCACCGGCAGAATTGTACTGTATCCACTTACGTGAAATATTATCACCAAAAAATTCCAGGCTTGTGTGACCTCTTTGCAGGCAATGGTGTCTCTCATTCTGGAGAGTTTGAGGTAGGGAAACCCCAATCTGATCACTAGGACTTCCCTCCCAGGGTTACAGGTTGCGCCCAAAGGGAGCTACGAATTCCAGGGTTTCAGTGCCCTAAACGACGACAGATTTTTTCTGTGTCACAAGCTTACGGTCCCCTTTGGGACATTCTTCTACCACCAACCCAGCAACTCAACGGCCTATTCGATCACCCTCCGTGGAGTTGATAGTGGGGTGCGTTACGATGCTCTGGCCGCGTGTCATAGTTGCACCAGTCGTTGGAAACGCAACGTAATCTGGGTTCCAACGACTGGTGCTACTATGACACGTGGCCAGGGAATCGTAACGCACCCCACTATCAACTCCAGGGAGGGTGATCGAATAGGTCATTGAGTTGCTGGGTTGGTGGCAGAAGAATGCCCCAAAGGGGACCGTAAGCTTGTGACACAGTAAAAATCTGTCGTCGTTTAGGGCATTGAAGCCCTGGAATTCGTAGCTCCCTTTGGGCGCATCCTGTGGGAGGGAAGTCCCAGTGATCAGATCAGGGTTTCCCTCCATCAAACTCTCCACAATGAGAGACGTCATTGCCTGCAAAGAGGTCACGCAAGCCTGGAATTTCCCGTTGGTCAGTTTCTTCTTCTTCTCACATCTTTCCAGCATCACCTTAATGACCCGTGCAGCGGTAGAATTGGGGTCAATGGAGTAGCGCTGGATGATATGGTCAAAATTGGGTGATGATAACTCTGGGGGTGGGGGTGCTTGAATTGCATTGGAGGGAATGTTGTTGTTGTTGTTGTTGATGTTGTTGTTGTTGTTGTCGGGTTCGTCCTTGCAATGTTCTGGAGTAAAACTGCTCTGGAATCCAACCAGAAGTTTAGTTTTTAGGAAGAAGGCGTGATTCCCTAATGAATTTTCATCTGACATTTCCTGTATGGCCGCCATTTCATATCCTGAGGGATGACAAAACGATGCTTGGTCATGCCACTATCATCACCTACACATGTATAGTTTGAATATCAATTAGTTAATTTATGCCAAAGACTTTGTGATCCAGCGACTCCCAAATGAGGATGGGTCATATTCAGGTGGCTACATTACAAGAGCAATGTATTAATATTCATATTCAACTTTTTGTTCACACTTTTATTCAAATAAAAGAAAAATTGAAATTGCATTCACATTTATACTAAAACATTGGTATTTAAACTCGTACCCAAGCAATCGATGTGTTAAATAACCATACCTCCTAAGAAAGATTGTCTAACAATCTCAGGAATTGGAAAGTTGAGATGTCCATTTACCCATAAAACCTCCATAGAAGTAGAGGAGGCCCTTCCTATGATCACAAGGAAAATGAGTAGCATACCAAAAATACCGAAAGGGGAAGACATGATCTAGAGTAGGTGTTTGATTTGATTACAATTTTGGAATGAATAAAACTTTGTTTGGAATTTTCCCAATTTATATAGGATTTGCATGCAACCATAAAACTAGGGGACAAGCTTTGCATGCATGCAGCCATAAACCTAGGTGACAATCTTTGCATGCCAAAACTTACGTGATAGGATGTATTTTTACTCGTAATTGTTTTTCGAAACTGACATCCTTTTATACTTCAAAATGTACGGGCCGGGTTGAGTATGAGAGGAGGGAGAAAGCTTAATTGAAGAGAGATGAGTATAAATATACAATTTTATCAATTTTCTTAATTGAAATATTAACAGGGGACTATTTGTGAAAAACAATATAACAATTGGAGACTAAATTATTGATATATTTGATATGTAAGAACTAAATATGTAAAATGATCTATAACTGAGAACCTTTTATGCAAGTTACTCTTTTATTTATTTGTAAAAAAAAAATAAAAGAGTGAAACCTCATAATAACACTAAAGAAGAGGAATAAATATCATTTTAACTCTAAATATAGGTTAGGGGGCGTGCGTGCACCATTTAAAAATCTTAGAAGTTTTACAAATAACTTTTGAAAATAGAAAGAGTTTGGAGTTCTTTCGTCGAGTGTGCAATCATGACAGTGCGTAAACAACAAGGGCGCCCATACTATTAACACTTTTCTTTTCTTTCCAAATTCATTGAACCCAAAATAGTGTCACTCTAATTGGCATTGGTTGGGCATTTGTTGGGTTTTTCCCAAGTTTTAAGAGTAGAATTACACACTTCTTCTAACCCTAGTGTGCTAAGTTGCATTATTTATATTAAAAAGTGGAAGGAAAAATAAAAATAAATGTGAATCACAAGAATAACATGAGAAAAAATAAAAATTGAAAAATTGAAGAAAATAATAATAATAATAATAATAATAATAATAATAATAATAATAATAATAATAATAATAACAATAACAACAATAACAATCATAATACATCGTTTTTATAAACCTTCTCAATAATTAATTCAACTTGAAGACTAATTTGAAAAAACACATTGTTATTGAGTATCATTTTAAGAATTTACTCTTTATGGTAGTTATTACGGTTTGTAGTTATAATTTATAATATCATGATCACTATAATTTTTGTAATGTTTAGAGCTTATTCTTTAGAACATAGACTCTTAAATTCCAATTTTTTACAGTTTTTTTCATGTATTATTATTATTATAAATATATTTTATAAATTACTTCAATTTTTCTATTTTTATTTTCCCCATATCACTACTTTATGTTTCACTTATATTACTTTTTCTTCCATTTTAATATAAATCATAAGGAGCATATTTTTATTCAAAAAATTGTTTTTTTAATTTACTTGACACTAAAATATTTTTTAAAAATTATGGATATTTTATTAACCTAAATTGACCTACGAAAAACAGCATTATTTTAAATTAAAAAAATAACTATACTACTCTCTTTATCTCTCAGTAAATAACATGTGCACTATTTACCTGGTCAAATTTTTATTAACTTTTTTTTACATATTATGAATATAATAATAATAATAACAATAACAGTTTTAATAAGAATACTATGTAGAATACACTTAAATAGTTTTTTGACAGTTTGTTCAAGCTTCATCCAGTTTTTCATTATATTTTTGATGAAATAATGTGGAGTAGTAATGTCACCACTTATTTTGCAAAACTTTTGATGTGGTTTTAAATTTATAAACTTTATTTGTTAATTCTACCCCAATTTTCAAATAATATTTTTAAAAATAACTTTAGTCAAAAATTTTAAACTGAAATAGACTATTCAATTGAAACTAGAAGTAAAGAGACTAGATAGAAAAGTCTTTTAGTTGTAATTAGTACGTAATAGTACTCCTGGCCTGGTATTATTATTATTTTCTTTTTGTGTTTTTGAGAAGTCATATTAGACAAGGAACTACGAAAGGGTTTGATGTTTTGTGTAATTAGAATTAGTGAACCGTTATAATTAGTTGCAGTGCTAAAAAAATAAAAAAGAATTAGTGGGTCGTTAGAATTAGTCGCAATTGTTTAAAAGAAGAATGAAGCACGCCATTGTTCCACTCTGGATGCATGGAAGCCTTGCTTGTTAATGGAGAAGAAGATCTTTTCATTATAAACATATATGGGGAATTCCAATTCAGTTTATGTTACAGATGAAGAAGAAGGCGGTGTTCAAAGCCCACTTCTGGTAAAACATGATGGTATTGTTCAGCCAAGTGCAGGTTTCTTCAGTAAACTGACCTTTTCTTGGGTGGGTTCTTTGATCTCTAGAGGCTATGCAGAAGCGCTGAACCTTGACGATTTGCCTCCGCTTTCGGGCAGCGATTGTGTCGAGGATTCCTACTTGACTTTCAGAAACTGTTTGGAGTCTTCTTCCAATTCTGCTGCTAAAAGGGTTGTTGTCACACCTTCCCAGGTTGCCAGGTATTTAATCCTGACATCATGGACAGACATATCATGGATGGCTCTGTTCTGTCTCCTGAACACCTTGGCATCTTATGCGGGTCCCTACCTTATCGATGCCTTCGTTCAGTACCTTGATGGGAAGAAGAAGAATTTATCGTCGTCATCATCGTCGTCGTCGTATTATCCGTATCTGTTAGTTTCTTCATTCTTTGCTGCAAAGCTTGTGGAGTGTCTCATGCAGATGCATTCCGAGTTTAGGGTTGGAGTGGTGGGAATCCGGACGAAAGCCGTGCTCATGGAGGGCATATGCAATAAGGTACTGACCCTCTCTTGCGTATCGAGGCAACGACACATGAGCGGGGAGATGATCAATCTGATGTCTGTTGATGCAGAGAGAGTAGGAGAGTTTAGTGTGTACATGCATGACCCTTGGATTATCATCTTGCAAGTCACCTTGGCTTTGTTGATCTTGTATAGAGACCTCGGGCTTGCGTGGGTAGCTGCGTTTTTCGCAACAGTGCTGGTGATGGCAGAAAACTACCCTTTATCAAGCGTGTTAGACAAGTACCAGGACAGACTAATGGGATCCAGGGACAAGAGAATGAAAGCGACCTCTGAGGTACTGAAGAACATGAGAGTCCTGAAGCTTCAAGCATGGGAAATGAAGTTCCTGTCGAAGATCGTCGAGCTACGGGAGAATGAGAATGGATGGCTGAAAAGATCTCTTTACGCTTTCGCCATGACGACGTCTGTCTTCTGGATCGCCCCTATCTTTGTGTCTGCCATCACATTTGGCGCGTGCATGATCATCCGTGTCCCTCTAGCGCCGGGCAAGATTCTATCTGCAATTGCAACATTCAGGATTCTTCAGGATGCCATCTCTAACTTGCCTGGCACAGTATCCATGATGGTTCAGACAAAGGTTTCCCTTTGTAGAATCGCCTCATTCCTCTCTCTGGACGACTTGGACCTCGGTTCAATAGAAAGGGTTCATAGGTCTGAAGCAGCAGTTGAGATAAGTGAAGGAAACTTTTCTTGGGTTCGATCTGCAGAAGCAGCAGCTTCGAGCCCTTCGTTGAAAGGTATAAACCTCAGAGTTGAGCAGGGCATGAAGATAGCGGTCTGCGGCGGTGTTGGCTCTGGCAAGTCAACACTACTTTCTTCTATATTGGGAGAAGTACCAAAGGTATTCTTACTTAGGCTTTCTTGCATACCTATAGCCTATATCGTCTTCGTGTTCTTTATCTAAACCGAGTTGTGGGATCCTAACAGGTATCTGGCACTCTCAAGATGTACGGGTCCCTCAATCCCCTTGGATACATAGCGGTAGAATTGTTGATAACATCTTGTTTGGAGAAAAAATGGATGCGAAAAAATACGACGCCGTTCTTGAAGCTTGCTCCTTGAAGAAGGATTTTGAAATGCTGCCCTTTGGGGACCAGACTATTGTCGGCGAGAGGGGTCTCAACTTGAGCGGTGGACAGAAGCAAAGGGTGCAAATCGCGCGCGCGTTGTATCAGGATGCCGACATTTCTGTTCTTGATGACCCTTTTAGCGCTCTTGATGCTCACACCAGAACCCATATCTTCAAGGTATATTCATCTTGCCCCAATATTGGGTTTTGGATATGTTTTTTTTTATCATTGTCTAACTTGGTTTTGATCATTTCATATACAGGAATCTCTTCTGGGGCTTTTAGGATCCAAAACGGTCATATGTGTCACACACCAAGTAGAGTTCTTACCCGCAGCCGATGTGATCTTGGTACGAATACATGTTTACTTGGTTCCCATACTCCATTAGTTTTCTTTCTATATCTCTCACAAATACGCTAATATTTATTTCATTACTAAAGGTTATGAAAGGTGGGAGAATAGTGGAAGCGGGAAAGTATCACGAGATCCTGAAACCCGGGCTGGAGTTCGTGGAACTTGTTCGAGCTCATGACCGAGCTTTGTCTGCCATTGATTCAACTGAAGCTGAACTGAACAAGCACAAGAAAGTTGTTGGTGATGAAGAAGAAGAAGAAGAAACACTAACTTTAGAAGAGGAAAAGAACAATGATGATGATTCAAATACAAGGCCTAACAGACAAATAGTACAAGCAGAAGAAAGGGAGAAAACCAGGGTTGGGTTTTCAGTGTATTGGGAATACTTAACTGCAGCATATGGGGGAGCTTTGGTTCCCCTGATATTGTTTTTCCAGCTTCTGTTTCAGCTTCTCCAAATCTTTTCCAATTATTGGATGGCTTCGGCTACTCGGTCCGGGTCAGAAGCCGTTGTCGTGGAAGATGGAAAAACTTTAATAGGCGTCTACGTTGCTTTGGCCATTGGAAGTAGCATTTCTATCCTAGCAAGGTCCACTCTTCTCATGATGGCTGCTTGCAAGACATCATTTTTGCTTTTTACCAAGCTCCACTCTTCTTTATTTCGCGCCCCAATGTCGTTTTTTGACACCACACCAAGCGGGCGTATACTAAACCGGGTAACTACGCACTCTTCCCTCTTGGAATTTGGGCCTCTCGATAAACCACGCAAACATAATCATCGATTGGTTTCTTCAGGTTTCGACAGATCAAAGTGCAGTGGACATGAACACTCCGTTGATGGTCAGCAGATTTGCATTCTCGTTGATTTCACTCTTAGGAACTGTAGTGGTCGTGTCGCTTGTTGTTTGGCAGGTTTTCATCATTTTCATTCCCATCATCGCGATCTCCATTATGTACCAGGTACATAAACACTATGTCTTAAATTCGTCGAATATATATGAAAGTGATCGATGATAACCCCTTCTATATATACATTCTGTGTGGTGCAGAGGTTTTATTTCCCAGCAGCGCGAGAACTTTTCAGGTTGGCTGGAGTGACCAAAGCTCCTGTCATACAGCATTTTTCGGAGACGATATCTGGACTAACAACAATAAGAAGCTTTGATCAAGACTTGCGATTCGACGAAATGAACCTGAAACTGATAAACGAATTTTCGCGCCCGAGGTTTTTCAGCTGTGCAGCAAGGCAATGGCTGTGCTTCGGCTTGGATATGCTCTCCGCATTCCTATTCGCTTGCTCCCTCAGCTTTCTGATTTTTCTTCCCGGGGGCCTGGTTAATCCTGGTATTTACTAATGTCCTTGGTTAAGTATATATATACATTACAATATTATTGACACAAATTTTTTTTCTTCTTCTTGTCTTCCTTTTTCATATCATCAACGAAGTCATTGCTGGGTTGGCTGTGACATATACTCTGAACTTGAACGCGCAACAAAGACGAGTGATAACCAATCTGTCCAAAATGGAGAACAGAATCATATCAGTTGAAAGAATGCTTCAGTACACTAGGATTCCCAGTGAGGCTCCACTTGTGGTTGAAGATAACAGGCCGGGTCCAGATTGGCCACCCTTTGGAGAAGTTGCTATTCAAGACCTCGAGGTAATGAAATTATGTCCATTCCCCGTGTTACCGAGCTAAATTCCACCGTTGGTCCTTCAAGTTGTTGGGTCATCCAAACTTAGTCATTCGAATAGTCCTTCATACAATTAAGTCATAGTTTTAAGAAAGAATGATGGGTTAATTAATGAGATTTTTTTAAATTTGGCGGGGCTGGCTAGGTCCGTTATGCGCCCGAAATGCCCCTGGTGCTGAGGGGGATTTCGTGCACATTTCCAGGAGGGAAAAAGAGCGGCATCGTGGGGAGAACGGGGTGCGGTAAGACGACACTCATCCAGGAACTCTTCCGAATCATGGAACCCGCAGCTGGGCAAATAACGATAGATGGGGTCGACATCTCTTGTATCGGACTCCACGATTTACGGTCCAGATTAAGCATTATCCCACAGGATCCCATCATGTACGAAGGCTCGATTCGAAATAACTTGGATCCACTGGATGAGTACTCCGATGAACAAATATGGGCGGTAATCAAATTCTTCTTCTTCTTCTTCTTCTTCTTCTTCATGGTATGCTTTGGTGCATTTTATGTGGTCATACCCCATATATGTTGTAATGTCTTGAATGCGACCCGTTACAGCAGGGAGTACAACTGCTCCCCCTCTTCCCCGTGGATGTAGCCAACACAATATTGGTGAACCACGTAAATCCGTTGTCGTGTTTTCGTGTCCATATTGTTTTTCTTGAAATCCGTATAACAATATGTGTGTGTACTAATGTTTTTTTTAGGCCCTCAATAAATGCCGACTGGGGGATGAAGTGAGGAAGAAAAAAGAAAAACTTCAATCACCAGGTATACTTCATGACTGATTCTTCACTAAATGCAACGAATGAAGGTTGGTTTTGTACTGCAAGTGAGAATAACTTTTATTTTATTTTATTTTTTTTTGGGGGGGGGGGGATTTCAGTTATGGAGAATGGAGAGAATTGGAGCTTGGGACAGAGACAGCTGATCTGTCTGTGTAGAGTGGTACTAAAGAGAAGCAAGGTACTAGTGTTGGACGAAGCGACATCATCGGTGGACGCGAAAACGGACAACATGATTCAGGAGGCGATGAGGGAGGGCGGAGGGTTTGCTGGTTCAACGGTGATCGTGGTGGCCCACCGCATTACGTCCATTCTCGTTTTGGGCCATGGAGTCGTCGTGGAATGTGGTTCTCCTCTCACTCTGCTTCAAAATAGGGCCTCTTCTTTTGCAGAGCTTGTTGCTCAATACACAAGGGCTTCTTAAATCTTCACTAGTTCTTCTTTAGTGTCATATTAGAAAAAAAAAATATTAAAAAATTATTTCAATTATTACTTCATTCATTCATAGATAATCTTCGGAATTGAATTGCGATATAAAGTTATACTCAATCTAATTATTCAAGTACTCGTACCGTGGAAAATTAGAGAATAGATTTATACTAGTAAATTTTAATAACATAGAGTACATGAAGAGTTATATTGATCAAGACATAATCTGATAATTTTGATTTTTAACAAATGACATGATTAAAAAACATATATAGTGGAAGAATAGACTATTTGATCACTGATAAACAATTAAAATATTAAAAATAAACGAATTGAGTAACATATACATGCATGAGTGAACGGATACATAAATCATCTTCCATACTTTGAAATATTTATACAATTTGACTTTAAAAACTCATACTCCGGGGTAATAGACAAATACTTTTGAGCAAAGATAATAATATTTTTAATAAATAAAATATTCTAAATATATTCTTAAATTTATGAGATTTTAACTAGAGAAGCCAGTTCTCTTTCAAGCAAAAAAAAAAGTAAGAACAAATGCATTTTCATTGTGTCTCATCTTTTTCATTAATGCCACTAAGTTAAAAATAAAATTATTTTTGTGTTTTTTTAAAGAGTAGGGTCGTAGTAATAAACTCTATGAACTGCTCCCTCCGTCCCGTGAAACATTTCCCTTTTTTTTATCCGTCCCACAAAACACTTCTCATTTCTATTAAAAAGTCACTTTTACCCCTTACTTTTTCATACTCTAACTATCACATCATACCTTTTTACTAATAATCTATCCATCAAATCATACTTTTACCCATCACATCAAAGGACATTTTTGGAAATTCAATACCAAAATACACTTCCTTAAATCTCTCCTAAAAAGCAAATGTCCCATGTTTCACGAGACGGTGGGAGTATATATACTCTTTTTCTTAAAATAAAGTAAGATACAAGAGAAAAATTTTGATATATATATGTGTGTATGTGTGCGCGCGTCTATATATGAGATGATTTTTTTACTGACACTTTGAGTCGCATCCGCACTCATCATATTTTGATTTTCGACGCATTCACGAACCTGCACTCGCATTCACTTTATGTGATCTAGATTTTGAGCAATCTATAATATGAAAGCATTCCACATTTTTAGGGCATTTGAAATTATAATTTGGTTCCGTAGGCTTCGGCTTACATAGCTACTGCGGTTGTCTCCCTCTTTTTGGAGCACTTATAATGCTTCGTAAAATTGATGGTTTCTAACTCTCTTATCCCCTCCAAACTTTCTACCCCAACCCCTACTCAGCCTATTTGCCCCTTACTAAATATGTATGGTCATAAGGCTATTCCCTAATAACCACATATTTACAGGGAACACGATAAGAGTTGGGCTGGTGGGTTCATCAAGAGGATTAAATGAGGTAGAAATTATTAATTTTACAAATGGAACACCGTAAATGGGTTCTTAAACGAAAATGACTCTCTAAGCTAGTGATTATGGAATCACTAGTTGAAATTAATATTTCCCTTCTCACCTTTTAGGACATTTGAAATACTATCTCTGTCCAAAATGGATGACACAATTCATATTACGTGTAAAATTTCGAAATTTTTATAATCATTTTAATTAAAAAAAAATTTTTGAAAAAATATAAATTACATCGTTCAAAAATATTTTAAAAACAAAGCAACAAAAAAAAAATATTTACAAACAAACAAGAGTTATTTAGACGAAGTACTCTTACATTCTAGAGAAAGGAACATCATCAACGCAGCAGATCGGCAAGGACGACGACGCCAGTGTAGGGTTTCAAAACCTAGTTTTCGGCCATGGACTCCGGCGGACCTGCGTCGGAGACCAAACAACCGCCGACGACTGGACACACATATCGCAGGATTCGCATCAGCAAGCCAACTAGCGAACGGGAAGATATCCTAAGGGGGTAAATCAGTTTTCCCCTTTCCTTTGCATTTCATTTTTTTTCTTTTGATTTTACGATTGCAGTATATTTTTCAGATTTTTGGTATCTATGCGCTCCTGATTCCATGAATTCCAATTTTCTAACGGGGAGTCTCTGGTACGCACTAAGATATGGTCTAGCTAAGTTTTATGCTTGGATCACCGTGATTTACCTCCTCTCACATTCCTGTCGGGTCGGGGGTGAGGGGCGTCCGGGGTGAGCGATTTTACCTTTTGGAGAATGAATTCCAATTTTTCAATCTTCAGTACTTTTTGTTTGACTTTAATCAATCCCCGTAAACCTCAACCCAGTCCCAATTCCAAAAAAAATGACGAAGTAAAGAACCGTGAACAAACCTTTAAATGGGCTTAGAGGTAAAAAATAACCCCCAAAACCCCCACCCTCCAAACGGCTATATTGCCGTTGGAGAAGCTCCCCAGGCCCCCACCAAGTTTGTAAGGGTCACGTGAAAGAAAGAAAAGAAAAAGAAATACTTTGTACGGAGTACAAAATTAGGCTGGAAACGAAAGTAGAATCACCGGTTCCGATCCCAATATCTATACCCCAGAATTGGACTTGTATACACTGGTTCTGGTTCGGTCCCCCATACTGTTTCACCATGTCCGTCACCGGTCTCAGTGATGGAACCGCCAGTTTTGGCGCTGGCATCGATTCTCTATCGAGACCAGCCTGTAAAATTCTCACCTGACAAGAGGATGTGGAATTTGTAAAATATGTTCAAATGAATGAGTTGAATTATGATTTTTCAGGAGACATGTTCACTTTTGTACTCCACTAGTCCATAAAGGAAACTTCATTATAGCTTTCAATCATTCTTGATCATTAAATTAGGAATTTACGTAAATAACACTAAAACATATTAACTTTCTTAAATAGCACTACATTTGTTTTTTTCCAATGTAACACTTTTAGTCAATATCCATTGGTCATTATTCAAGTAAATGTTTGACATCACTAGTCATTATAGACATTATTAAAAGCTATTTAGGAAAGAAAACAATCTAAGTGTTATTTAAAGAAAGAGAAAAGTACACCGTTTACCCTCGATTTTTTTTAAATTGCACGGTCTACCCCCGAACATTAAAAAATGTACTAAATACTCCTGAATTCTTTAGTAATTGCACGTTTTATCCATGAACAATAAAAATTGCACCAAATATCCCTAAACTCTTCAAAAATTGTACGGTTTACTCCTGAACATTTAAATAAAGACGACAATTTTGGGTAAAGGTACTTTGAAAAAATCACAAGGGTCAGATGAATCATATTCGCAATTGTTGTGCGTGGAAACAACACACTCCCTATATAATAGTTTAGGACCAACGATGCAACGGTTTAATTTGTCCAAGGATATTTGGTGCATTTTTTAGTATGCAGGGGTAAATCGTGCAATTTTCAAAGAGTTCAAAAGTAAACGGTGTAATTTTTATAGTTCAGAGGTAAAACATGCAATTTCTAAAGAGTACGAGGTAAACAATGCACTTTACTCTTTAAAGAAATGACTTAAATTCTAGTGATATTTAGTGCAAATATTTCAAATTAAATTTTATAAACTTTGATCATCATCATCCAAATTATTTTTATCATTTTCAAATGTTCTGTCATAATTTTGTGTTGACTTTCCAAAAATAACCTTGATTTGATGTGTAAAAGTAGGATGTGATGTGTAGATTATAAAGAAAAAAGTATTATGTGATAGATAGGGTTTGAAAAAGTAATGGGTAAAAGTGGTTTTTAATAGAAATGGGTAGGAGATTGTGGGACACAATTTTTTTGAAATGTGTAAATCTTTTTGGGACGGAAGGAGTATAAAAATATGGAAACGTAAAAAAGTATTTTCTTAAAAGTTGTGTAGAAGATTGAAATATTATGAATGGAATATTTCATTTCATAATTCAAAAGTGAAAAAGTAGAATCTTTATTTTGGACTTTAAAAAATTAGAATCTTTATTTCGGGAACGGTACGAGGTGACGTCCCATACCGAAAATCCCGTACCGAACATATATAGCAAATCATTTTTCATCCTTTCAAAAAAAAAAGTCACAATTTACATATTAAAGTTTATAAATTTTAATCATAATTAACATTCAAAATATTTTTATGGTTACTCCCATAACTTATTGTTTCCAATTATACGGAGTGAGCAGACGACCAATTCCGGCGCACAACCACTGTCGAACAACGCCGGAGCAAATCAATCCATCTGGTCATGTGGAGCCACCGCTTCATCTGGCGCCAAGCACAACAAATCTCCGACCACTATCGTCTCTTCCTTCTCCAATGCATCCTCCGATCCTTCATCTCCGCCGATAAATCCCCCCCACCCCCCTGCTACGGTGGCGGCAGCAGAGGAAGAGCTTTAAACGCGTCCATATATGTCCGGAACCAGATTCAATTCGGATATAGGTAGCCTCCGAACGCTTGATCTCTGGTTATGTGTACTCATTCGTGATTTCGTGTGCTATTGTGGTTAACAATATATTAATTGAAATAACAAAAAAGACATGACATTGGAAAGCATAAATTATTAAGTACTCCGTATTAATTTTTTTGGGGGGGGGAAGATGGAAAGAAGCATAAATTGTTGTTGTTGTTACTGAAGAAATCAAGGAAAGCTATATTATGCACTAACTAGCTCCATCTATCACAACAATAATGCACATAATTCTTAGCTTTCACCCTCCATTGCTGAACCAGATTGCATCATGGGCTTGGAGGAGATGACAAACAGGAACTCCTGGCTTCACCCCAAGAACTCGAAACGCAACGTAATCTGGGTTCCAACGACCGGTGCTACTATGACACGCGGCCAGGGCATCGTAATGCACCCCACTATCAACTCCATGGAGGGTGATCGAATAGGCCGTCGAGTTGCTGGGTTGGTGGCAGAAGAATGCCCCAAAGGGGACCGTAAGCTTGTGACATAGCAAAAACCTGTCGTCGTTAAGGGCACTGAAGCCCTGGAATTCGTAGCTCCCTTTTGGCGCACCCTGTAACCCCGGGAGGGAAATCCCAGTGATCAGATTGGGGTTGCCCTCCCTCAAACTCTCCGCGACGAGAGACGCCATTGCCTGCAAAGAGGTCACGCAAGCCTGGAATTTCCCGTTGATCAGATTCTTCTTCTTCTCACATCTTTCCAGCATCACCTTAATGACCCGTGCAACGCTAGAATTGGGGTCAATGGAGTAGCGCTGGATGATATGGTCAAAGTTGGCTGATGATAACTCTGGGGGTGGGGACGTTGGAATTGCACCGGAGGGAATGTTGTTGTTGTTGTTGTTGTCAGGTTCGTCCTTGCAATGTTCCGGAGTAAAGCTGCTCCGTGATCCAACCAGAAGTTTACTTTTTAGGAAGAAGGCGTGACTCCCTAATGAATTTTCGTCCAACATTTCCTTTATGGCCGCCATTTCATAATTCTGAGGGATGACAAAACGGTGCTTGGTCATGCCTCCGTCACCACCTACAGATGCAGAGTTTGAATATCAATTAGTTAATTTATGCCAAAGACTTTGTGATCCAGCGACTCCCAAATGAGGAGGGGTCATATTCAGGTGGCTACATTACAAGAGCAATGTATTAATATTCATATTCAACTTTTTGTTCACACTTTTATTCAAATAAAAGAAAAATTGAAATTGCATTCACATTTATACTAAAACATTGGTATTTAAACTCGTACCCAAGCAATCGATGTGTTAAATAACCATACCTCCTAAGAAAGATTGTCTAACAATCTCAGGAATTGGAAAGTTGAGATGTCCATTTACCCATAAAACCTCCATAGAAGTAGAGGAGGCCCTTCCTATGATCACAAGGAAAATGAGTAGAATACCAAAAATACCGAAAGGCGAAGACATGATCTAGAGTAGGAGTTTGATTTGATTACAATTTTGGAATGAATAAGACTTTGGAATTTTCCCTATTTATATAGGATTTGCATGTAACATACAACTAGGGGACAAGCTTTGCATGCAGCCATAGCCATAAATCTAGGGGACAATCTTTGCATGCCAAAACTTACCTCGCCGGAAAAGAGGATATGGAATTTCATCATATCGGAAGGCCATCATTTTGGATCTTTTCGAATTTTCATAAAATTTACTGATTTTTTGTAGACATGTTCACTTTTGTACTCCACAAGTCCATAAAAGACCATATTAGAAACTCCACTATACAATCTATATCATTTTCTATCATCCATACCAAAAAAATGTCACAATTTACATTTGACATTTAATTTTATAAATTTTGATCATAATTAATATCCAAAATATTTCTTTCATTTTCAAATGTTCTATCATAATTTTTTGCTTGTCATTATAAATATAAAATAATCCAACGTAAAAATGTATTTTCTTAAAATTTTGTGTAGATGATTGAAATATTACGAATCGAATATTTCATTTTATAATTTAAAAGTGAAAAACTAGAATCTTTATTCTGGACTTTAAAAAATGTGACCTTCATTTCGGGATAAGGATTACATATACTCTTATAGGTGGACATGGTACGCTTCTGGTCCTATTTCGCTTCTAGAACCGGGTTGTTCCGGTCTCACCACCCCATGGAACCGTTACTGGGCCCGGTTCTCGCACCGGCGGTTCTGACACCGTACAGGGCTGGTTTGTTTCATCTTCAATTTTTTTTAAAAATATTTTTTACAGATAATTTATAAATGTGTAAGTGTAATTTTTTTTTATTTTAACTTATTTGATTATAGATATAAAATTTATATAATACAAAACTACATTAAAAATTTTATAAAATAAGAGGTGACAAGACTATATTATTTTATTAAATGAGTTATAAGAATAAGCAAACAAACTGAATTAAGTTTGACCATGTGAATACTGAATAGTATATGGGAAGATTTGTTTCTTGACGGGGGGAGAAATAATTAAGCAACGAAAACCTATTCGTTTATGAAAAAATAATGTCAAAGTAGTTTACATATAAAACTCAAACAATATAAAGATGAAAAGAACTATTCTCTTCGTCTCAAATTAAACTACATGTTTACTATTTACAAAGTCATTTGATAAGTCATTTTATTTATTTTCTTTGCCAATTTTTCAGTTATTTGATAAAAAATAGTCATTCACTACTTATTTTGTAGGACTTTTGATGCAATTTTTAAATATGTTAATTTTATTTTTTAGTTTCTCTCCAATTCTCGTTGAATTGAACATTACTCAGTCAAACATCATGAATCAAAACAGATAATATAAAATGAGATAGAAAAGTAACATGTTTTAACTATTAAAAAAAGGTGACAATCCTTTTTGGTTCTCTAACAATTTTCAAAAAAAAAAAAGAAGAGAGGGTGAGTCTCATCCCTGAGGGCCCCCCTTAGAACCAGCCAGGCAATTACCCGAGAGAAGATAAATTGAGCAATAATCACAGACTAGCAGGAAAAGGAAGAAGTCTGTATTTTGTGCTTGCAGAGGCTCTATGTATTACATAGTTGCTCCTTAACGCAGTTATCAGAAATCGAGCTTGAGTTTACCCTTTTGGCACTCCTCGCTTGGCAAGTTGTGTATTGAGCAACAAGCTTTGCAAAAGAAGAGGCCCTATTCTGAAGCAGAGTGAGAGGAGAACCACGTTCCATGACGACTCCGTGGCCCAAAACGAGCACCACATCACTGTCGATAATGGACGTAATGCGGTGGGCCACCACGATCACCGTTGAACCAGCAAACCCTCCGCCCTCCCTCATCGCTTCCTGAATCATGTTGTCCGTTTTCGCGTCCACCGATGATGTCGCTTCGTCCAACACTAGTACCTTGCTTCTCTTTAGTTCCACTCTACACAGACAAATCAGATGTCTCTATCCCAAGCTCTAATTCTCTCCATTCTCCATAACTGAAATCCCCCCAAAAAGTGGCCAATCTGGGTGGCCAAAAAATCTGGCTAATATACTTATTTACTCATATATAACTTTATGATAGAATGATAGACCTTAGATACACGGTAGAATTTGTTATAAAATTAAAGGTTGTAGTGGAATGGATGGATGATGATGAAGAGTATGAGGTAATGTGTATATTCTCCGCACCGTGAGTCAGCATGACGTCCCCCTCACGCAAAGAATATAGTGGTCGCAAAGTCTAAAGTGATGTTGCATTTTGTCATGGGTCGTGACCAAACCAAAACGGTTCTTTTTTTAATTTTGAATATTTTGTATCTCATTTACACCAAAAATTGTATCTCATTTGTACACCGCAGTTATATTCAAATCAATGAGAGCACCAATTGATATAAATATCGTATCACATAAGGAAAAACTTCGAGCGCTCTCCAAGTTATAGGAAAAAGAACTAGAGAAAGATGAAACACTTCAATGTTTTTTCAAACTTATTAGGATTTTGATTAACCTAATTAAAGTACAATGTATAGAGATATGAAAATCTTAATTAACCTAATGGGCTTGTAATTAACCTCAAGAACTAAATACAAAAACATGATTACATTATAGAACTTTAAATAAATAGAGAGAATATTATTGCTACTTTTCGGCAGAATGTTTGGAGTGTTGTACTCCCGGCCGGATGGAGTTGTAGACACATGTAGACCATGGATGTTATTTCATTAACAACATACGTACGTTGGTGGATGACTCGAATTGCGATCCGGCTTCTAGTACTTCAATTCTATGAGTGTTATGATGCAAAATTTTAAAGATTTGTATTTTGGGGCCGGGAGAAAGTAAATTAAGTAATTTGATAATTTTGATCTAATCCAAAATTTGGCCTTCCAAATTTTGATTCTTGTAGTTGATCGAAGCGTCTTTTAATTGTTTTTATGATTTCATTCGTATACACGTTCAGGATCAAAAATATATGTTTTATATGTTTGTCACATTAAAAATTTGTGTTCTTACGTATAATACGTAAATTATACGTGCGTGTGTATAATACGCGTTTTATATGCAAATAAGCTAACAGGGCAAAATATTACATTAAATAAAGTTGGTGACCGAAAAAGCTAAAAAAGTATAATTAAATTTAAAAATGAATATTGTGATAAAAATTACATGTCACTGTTGCTCCCTCCAAGCTATTGGTTCGGAAATTTTGTCTTTCATTTTCATCAACACCGTTAGGTTTATCGGTGGAAGGCTCCCAGTACTCGTTTGAGTGATTCTAAGTTCCTTTAAGTCTAATTTTAAAACTCGATTTGGTTTTGTTGTTTTGGCTCCATTTTATGAAATAAATATGGAAAACATGATAGTGTTAAAAAAGAGAAAAGAAAGAAAAATAGAAGTATTAAATGGAGAGAATTTGAATAAAAAAATCGGGATAGAAGAAGTGAGTTAAATAAAGAAGGATTTCTTTTTACTAGGTGTACCTCATATGTCTCCCACCCCCTCCTTCTCCACATAAAAAGACAAAAAATTCAGAAAAAATAAATAAATAAAAATCAAATAAAAATGGATGGTGGAGAAGATGGTAGTGTACATTTGAAGTATACATTTTGGTGTACTCATAGTATTGCTCTTTTTTTTAACTCCAATTCCAATAGTCAGTCAAAAAACTTTTTTTTTACTTTAGAACCAACAGTCTGAACTCTGAAGAGGGAAAATGAAAAATGCTAGGGATACACCAAAGGTGTACCCTATATGTCCCTCACCCCCTTCTTGTCCACTAAAAAAGAGCAAAAAAATTTAAAAAAATAAGTAAATAAAAATCAAATAAAAAATGTGTGATGGAGAAGGGAGTGTGGAATAGTGCACCCATCATTCAGTCGCTTTTAGAAAATCTATTCAAAAAATGTTGGGATTAATAACAGCACACCCCAGAAAATGAGGGAGAGAAAACCAATCAAACTCCCACATAAATTCTCCTCAGCTCGAGGCTCAATCCCCCATTTTGCCCTTCTGCCATCTCCATTACCGTTTCTTTCATTCATACCGCTTCATTTGTTAGTTACAAATTAAGAAATATTTGCATTAGTCATTTTTCTAAATAACACTTAAATTGTTTTATTTTCTAAATAACACTTAATAGTCTTGTGTTGGCAAATATTTACTTGAATAATGACTAATGCATAATGACTAAAAGTGCTACATTGGGAAGAAAAACACATATAGTGCTATTTAAAGAAAGTCATTATGTTTTAGTGCTATTGAAGTAAATTCCTCTACAAATTAAACCACCAAAATCCCCCCTTTCCTCCTCTCTCTTCCTCTTCAATTCACCAGTAATTGCAGAACTTACTGCTTACGCGGGCTGTGGCTTAAACTCAGATCTGCCGCGTTCAAATCTTCTGTTACAGCTCCTCGTCCTCTCCGACCTCGCCGGCAATCATGGCGTCCGGCTCCGGCCGACGGTTTATTTCCAAGGTACGGCAAGCACTCATTCAAGCTTAAGCTTTTGATTTTTGTTGGATTTGTCCGCTTTTAACATCATATCGGAGTCCGATTGAAGTCACGATTTCAATAAAGCAGTCTGCACAGTTGAGTTTTTTTTAGGAATTCTGGCCGATCGGAAGCTTTTTTTTTCCGGAGGAAATGAATTTTTACCTCTCCGACTCCAATTAAATAAAATGAATGTTAGAGGTACTATATTAACTTTTCTTTTTTTATAAAATATTTTTGTCGCATCTTATTTTTTAAATTTTTTGATATATTTTTTAGGTTTTATTTTTTATTTTCTACCAATTTGTAAATAAAATGATTTTTAAAAATATGACATTTTGCTCGTCATTCGAAACGTGACAAACAATTTGGGACGGAGGGAGTATATTTTTCTTCCTATTTCATTTTTCAGAGTCGCAACATTTTGACCGTTAATATATCTAGCTATTTATATACTCCATCCGTCCCAGAGTATTTGTCCACTTTCATTTTTACACACCATCCAATACACTTCTTTAATCCATTTTATCTTGTAATTTGTATATTAAAAAATCATAGAAATTATATATTAATAATCTATATGTTAAGAAAAATCAAACAAGATCAAACATGACTATATTTAGGCATAAACATTGAGAGAATTTGATGAGTCAAAGTGCTTAGATGAAGAGTTCCAAAAGTCAAAAGCGGACGAATATAGCGGGACGGAGGTAGTACTTCGTATAAACATAGAATATAAAATTATAAGTGTAGATTATAAAAATATGATATTTTAAAACTAAATTTTGAAAAAAATTTATTAAATTTATATCATAATTTAATGTATTCTTCCGTAATTTATGGCCACACTTTAAAAATAGTGGATTTCTTCGGTGCCCAAAGAAATAAGAGGGTATCCATGCCCCTCCACTCAAATATTGCCATGTGTATTAAATCTCATGAGAATTAATAAAGTGTTCCAGCTCATTTTAAATCTAGAAAATACAATTGACCTCCCCACTTTGCTTTCATTAAACTCACCCCCAAACCCCCTTATGTTTTCTTTTGCCGTTTCCGTGTATCACGTCAACTAATTTAATTAGTCCGTATTTTTCCCAATGTCTTCTTCCCAAACCGTAACCACACATATCCGCGGCACTGCTCGTCTGCACCCCTGGCCTTCCGTCACTGTGCATCTCACATTAGAGAAGAAGCTGCCGCCTTGACCGCCGACCTCAATCGTATACAAATCTAATCAATTTCCTCTTATCCAATGACAAAGGTTTGACTGTTCGAACTTCTAAGAAGTAGCTATTTTTTACTTCTTTGAGGTTTGGCAATAGTTTTGTTTTTTTTCCTGTGAAAATCTAATCTTGAGCTTCTAAAAAGAAGTCATTCTTCCCTTTGAGATTTGGGCATTTTTGGATTTGGCAATTATATCATTTGACATAACCATGTTTACCAAAAAAATGGTGCGAGTAATTTTAAGACATAACAATTTTTCTTTTCACTATTGTGAATTGTAACAATGGATTTGGCCATAATCACTCTCTGTCAAGTTTTTTTTTCTTTTCACTATTGTGAATTATAAACCTAGCAGTCCACTCCCAGTTGTTACATGCCTCTCCACAGTGAGGATTAAAGTGGATGGCCGGCTCATAGAACAGAAATTCCTACAAAGGATTTGATAGGTTTGATAACCTCGTTTTGATGCTAAGAGGAAATTGATTAGATTGGGTAAGAGGAATTGATCAGATTTGTATAAGATTGTGGCCGGCGGTCGAGGAAAAAAAAGATTATTTGAAGTAACGTCAATGATAAACGGAAATTTGGAAACTGAAGAAAACTGGAGGGTTGGGGGTGAGTTTAAGGCAAACAAAGTGGAGAGGTCAATTGTAATTTCTTAGAGTTAAAATGAGCTGGAACACTTTATTAATTCTCATAAGATTTAATACACGTGGCAATACTTGAGTGGAGGGGCATGGATGCCCTCTTATTTCTTTGGGCACCGAAGAAACCCCCTTAAAAATATTGCCCGCAAAATATATATGAGACGGGGGAATAATACAATTATAAAATAAGATCGTAATTTAGAATAAACTAAAAAGAGTTGGAAAACGTTGTAAGAATTAAAGTATTAAAAAGTCATCTAATTAAATGATCACCCAAATAAAATATGTAAGAAATCACGCTAAATAAGACTAAAACACAGAGAAATTACCAAAATAAGAGTTTCATGTTTTTATTCTCCAAATAACTATTTGCATTGTGATAATGTGATACTGTACATGTGTATTTTACGTAATGTACATGGTTATAATTGGTAACGTAAATGCATTGTAACTCCTATTCCATGAATAAAAACATGGAACTCCTATTTTAGTATATTTTCAATGTTTTACTCCTACTTTAGTTTTTTTCCCTTAATATGTTTGGAAACTCTAATTTTGGATAGAAAAAAATTCATACTTGTCGTGTTTGAAGTTAAATGTTATAAATTTGAATCTATAACAACATTCTATATTAATTATATATAAATAACATTTTTTAAGTCGTTGAATTGGAAGAAACTTGAAGAATGTGAAAAAGTTAAAAGAAATTAGAAGGAATTAAGTTGAAATTAAAGGTTAATTTTTTCACCTCAAAGTCAAAAGAACATGGCCGACATGGGGGGATAACATTTTTTGGGATGGAGATCCCGTCCACCAATCACAAGCAAGTGTTCCATTTGTCCAAGAATTGTTTTCTCAATTTGACCTTACACACATATTTCATCACTCCTGAATTCTTCCTTCACTCTTCACCGGGCACATACCCTTTTTTTTTGTTTACGGAGTACTTATTTTTTTAAATTTGGTAGTATTATTTAAATAAATTGGTTGAAAATGTTATCCGACAATTAATTCCCGCCATGGAGGGAGTATTAATGAAAGACAGAATATCAAAAAAAAATGACTTTATATGTATGATTTGATACCTAATCATCAAAAATTTAAAAGATAGTTTGACATTTAAGGCATACTTTTTTGATATGAAAAGAAATGAGAAGAATATTTATGGATGAACACAAAAGTAAACAGAAAATACATAGAATTAGTACTAGTTTAATAAGCAGCCAGCTAGGAGAAAAGTTAAATTTGATGACTATTGTTTGGCAACCATTCATCATTAAGTTTTGTTGATTCATAAACTTTTTCTAGTTTTGTTTAACACATAGTGTATTCAATCTCTAAAATTGAGAAAAAGAAGGCCAAACTAAACATTGATCAACATGGGGAGCTAACAAGACAATATTGCTTTAGGTGCAGAGTATCATATTTGTTTGCCTCATCTTGTTCCTTTCAACACTTCCAATACAAAGTGATTGCTTGGAGGATAAATCAATAGGAAAGAAGAATGTCTCTTATTCCCCGTCTGGTCTCGAGTCATCCTTGAAAAAAGATACGTCGCCACCCCCCATTCAAAATGTCTTCACTTTCCCTTCTCCTTTGCCCCAGTTGACTAAAGGTACTTTCTTCTCTACACCCCCCCGTGGCGGAGCCACATTGGGTCATATGACTGCAGTTGCACCCACTGAAATTGGATAAGTTTATACATATATAGTAGTTTACTTAATATTTGGCTTAGCTGATTTGGTTCAAGACCTGGAAATCAGCCACTCGACCCTGAGTTCGAACCCCTCCCCTCTCCTTGTATGATAAATTTTTGATAAACTATTCCTTTATAATTTTTTTATTTATACTTTGACCCCACTCTCCCCAATACCTGGCTCCGCCACTGCCCCCCCCCCCCCACACACACACGAAAAACACACAAGGTTGGTTTTGATTATAACTGGGAAATATGTACAGGTCGGGGGTAAGTTAGGGTTAGAGATTTTGAGTTGGGAAATGCATGTCAAATTATCGATGACCAGTGTCATTCGGTTTGAGTCAATTCATCTATTTTCACAATAATAAAATTTATGCTAACACTTCCATTTTACATAAAACAACACCGAGTAATAAAAATATGAACTATATGTATATTAATTTTATTATTATGATATTCTCTTTTGAAATTTCATTAATTTTTCGATATATGCAACACATTTATAACTCAGTAAATAATATAAAAAATTTAAATATGTATAATATTTGAAAAAAAGAGTTAGATAATAATACGGGATATTAAAAAAAAAAATCACTACAAAAGAGTAATATGAAAAGACAAAATTATACTCCCTCTGTCCACCATAGATCTTCCCAATAGTCCTTTTTCTTTGTCCACAATAAATCTTCTCATTTCATTTTTTAACAAGTAAAATACCACAAGTACCCCCACTTACTTTATTTATTACACCTCACCCACCTCATTTAATACACTCCACCCATTTTTCATTAAGGGTATTATGGTAAACTTTCACCTTTTTTCAACTCTCCTTAAAAACTACCAAAAGTCAAAATGAGAACATCTTAGGCGGACGGAGGGAGTACTACGTAACATTTTTTATCACATTATATTTAATACAAAGTACAGAGTATTAAACTTTGTAATTTTGAAAAAAAGCTTTGTTGGGTCAAACAAATGAGGTTTAACTAATTTTAGCGGGTCATTTCGGGTTTGATTCGCAAAGTTTATCGTCAAGATCTAGTATTTTTAAGTTGAGAATCGAGTAAAAAATTAGTCATATCAATTTTTTGCCAGATCTAGTTTTAGAACCATCTTTGGAATTGGCATTAAAATGCTAAACACCTATCATTGGACATCTTTTTCCAAATGCTAAGGTCCTATTTATTGCCACTGCTATCAGTGAGATGTGTTTGGTTGGATTGTCTTAGGCTCACCGGGGGGATTCGCAAGTGGAATCATTGACCTTGGAGGACTACAAGTGGCTCAAGTATCAAACCTAACTCAGGTTTGGAATACCAGCGCAGGTGGAGCTGACAACATTGGCATCACTTTCTTTGAGCCATCATCACTACCCAATGGATTCTTCATGCTTGGCACATACGCACAACCGAACAATATGCCGCGTTTTGGATGGGTTCTCGTCGGGAAAGATGTCATTGGCAGTTCTTTAAAGAGCCCAAACGACTACACGCTCGTCTGGAGCAGCGAAAACAACACGAAAATTGTTAGTCTCGGTCCAGGCTACTTTTTTCTGCCCAATTGTACAGATGGTTATGTAGCAGTTGGCTACCTAGTGACAACCAACCCTCAGAAGCCATCCCTTGACAAAATGAGGTGCGTCCGGTCTGATTTCACCAATGCGTCGAAAACCAACGAAAATATTTGGGACGTTGATGGGGTACAAGTGTTCACTTCCATGCCGCTAGAGGTGGGGGCCCAATCTCCCGGGGTGCCTACGGGTTCATTCATTCTCCAAACATCTTCCTCTTCATGGCCTCGGCCACCTTGCTTGAGGAACCAAAACCAAAACTTGTCATCTGCAATGCCAAACTTGACCCAAATCCATCAACTGATGAAAGCGTATGGTCCAACGGTGTACTTCCACCCGAACGAGGCATTCCTCCCATCTTCGGTCGAGTGGTTTTTGGAGAACGGGGCATTGCTGTACACCAAAGGGAACGAATCACAACCGCCGGTCCTGTTCAATTCGAGCTTGGCAAAACTTCTTCCTATAAACCTCTCGTTCTCAGACAATCACTGGCTGGGTCTCTCAGGGAATGATACAGCCAGGGATTGTCTGAAGAGAGGTAACCTGCAAAATGCATCAGCCTATGTACATGTGAAGCCAATGTTCGGCACGACATTCACGGATTTCGCCGTTTGGTTATTCTACCCCTTCAACGGTCCCGCCAGTATCAAAACCAAGTTGGGGACTTTCCACTTGGACCAAGTAGGCGAACACGTCGCAGACTGGGAGCACGTGACCCTGAGGATCAGCAACTTCAATGGCGAGTTAAAGAGCGTGTTCTACTCCCAGCACAGCGGGGGTCTTTGGCTGAGCCCTTCTCAGCTCGAGTTCCAGAGTGGGACGAATAAGCCAGTGGTTTATTCGTCCAAATGTGGCCACGCCGCATTCCCACAGCAAGGGGCAAACTTGCTGGGGGATGGAGAGGTGCAAATTAGGAATGACTGTGGAAACGGTACGTCGGTTATGGACACCGGAATAAACTTCACACTTCTTTCTGCACAATATTTGGGTGATGGGGTCGTTGTTGAGCCATTTTGGTTGAACTATTCTTACCTTTGGGGTCCAAAGATAACTTATGACTTAGGAAAGGATTTGAAAAAGTTGAAGCTTGGAAAGATTATTAAGCTACCCAATGAGGTTATGGGCGAGTGTGGACCAATTGGCCCAAAGTGGAAGGAGAGTTGGATTGGGGATGAACAAACATGGCCGTGACATTTTTTAATATGAAACTTATATCAAAATAAGACTTCTTATGTTTTCATGCTCTAAATATGAGTATTGACACTATGAACTTATTATTTAGCATCGTATGTTTGAATTCATTCACGATATTTCTTGTAATATGTCGTGGATTTGTAATGACATTATAAGCCTTATTTTGATATAAAAACATCGAAAGTTTTACTCTTATTTTACTACACCATATATCAATCCCCAAAAAATTGGCCTGGTTATTATTTTGGGCTTCTGATAATTTTTGTTTGCGTATGCTTTTTCATCGTACATTTGATAATAAAAAGCCCTTGTTTGGAAACATCGTTTTTAATTAACGTTAGCATTTTGGATAAAATTTTAAAGATGCAGATTAATTCTGAAAACGCTAACGCTAAATGTCACCGTCAGATAGTTTTTTCAAATCACTAACGCTAATCTCTAACGGTGATGTCAAAAGAGGCCAAAATATTCTTGTCATACACGTTTTGTAAAATTTTTAGTATAATTTTTAATATGTAATTTGACTTTTTTTCTTTATAAATTTGTTAATACCATCAATTTCAAAGAGACAATATTTTATGCATTGTTTTAAAAAGACAATATTTAGGGACGGAGGAAAAATCTGGATTACGTTTTAGTCTTAATTTATTATTTCTTCTTTCTTACTCCCTCCGTCCCCCAGTTTTTGTCCACTTTTGACTTTTGAAACTGTTCATCAAACCACTTTGACTCGTCAAATTCTCTCAATGTGTAAGCCTAAATATAGTCATGTGTGATCTTGTTTGATTTGTCTTAACATATAGATTATTAATATATAATTTCTATAATTTTTTAATATACAAATTACAAAATAAAATAGATTAAAGAAGTGCATTGGATGGTGTGTAAAATTGAAAGTGGACAAAAACTGGGGGATGGAGGGAGTACAATATTTCACCCGTATTCAAGACACGAAGTACATTTATGCAAAACATAAAATATTCCAATGGATAAATAGAAATCGCCCTAAATAGGACTAAAACATAGAAAAAAGTATCAAAATAGAACTCTCATATTTTTTCCCCCAAAATAAGACTTTGCACTGTGGTAATGTAGCACTGTACATGTGCACATTACTACTCCCTCCGTTTCTTAAAACTATTCCTATTTTGACTTTGAGCCAAAATAAGGAAAGTATAATTTTGGTTGACTTTCGAATTTTGCCCCTGATGTGATGGTTACAAATAAGATGTGATGGTTTTGTTATTAGTGAAAAAATATGATGTGATAGGTAAGGTATTAAAAGGTAGGGGTAAAAATAGTTTCTTAATAGAAAGTTGAAGTGTTTTAAGGAATTGAAAAAAAATGAAAGAGGAAAGGTTTTATGGAACGGAGGGAGTATATTTTTTGGTAATGTACATGACCATATTTGATAATGTAAGTCCTATTTCGGGAATAAAAACATGGAAGGCCTTTTTTGGTATACTTTCAATGTTTTAATCCTATTTTGGTCTTTCTCCCATGGATAAATTTGGGGGAATCGCAATTTTAACATAAACTCTTTCCATTTTAAAATAATCATCTCAGCTATTATTTTAGTATCCCAATAATTTTTAATTATTTTTTTTGTTTTCATTCATTATTAGATCAAATAAAATATTCTTATCACATTCCGTTTTATAAAATTTTTGATGAGGTATTTTTTTGGATAACTTTTCATATAGCCTTAAAATAAAAATTTTATATTTTTTATTTTTATACTAATTTATAAATAAAATAATATTAAAATAGATGAAATTTTTACACTTCTTGAGTGAGACAATTATTTTAGGACAGATCGAGTTAGTACTCAAATTTTGGGAAATTGTGACAAGTGTATCACTTTTAGTGGAAGTAGTTCAATCTGACGGTGCAAAATACACGTACTATTTCAATTGAAGGTGAGCAAGTATTATACCGATCCCGATCTAATTTTTCTGAGCAAGTACTGAGTCAATTAAAGGTGAGCAAGTGTAAGTCATGTTTACGTTGAAACGACTAAACCGGTAAAATTAATCACTTGCTTTAAACATCGAGATCTACTTTCTAGCCTAAAAGCTTAAGCTGATAGGTAGAATTTCATCTTCTCTACTCTTTAATTTGTACTTAATTAAATGGTAATGGAGATAGAATGAACTTGATGTTTTGTTTAAGAAAAAAACTTAAACCAATGAAATGAAACGTAAGAGAAGAGGGTGAGATAGTGAATGAATTAATGGTTTTTATTACTACATGCTATGTATGTCGTTTTGGATAAACATGATCCAAATCAAATTAAAATCCTAATTTAATTTCTCTTTTCGGTGTATTCTTTAAATCGGCATTAAAAACCCCGTAGGTTGGACTTTGGAGTATAAGACTTCTTTTATTGGATCCTACTAAACTAATGAGTGACCGCATTCTTTCTTCGCACAGACATATACAAACGATAATCGTCAATATGTCACAAAGACGATTATCTTAAGCATCTTGTTACCATTACTCTTGTCTTTTCCCTTTTTTATTAAATGATTTTTTTTTATGAAATGCATTCTTGTTCCTAAAAGAGTGGGTGGAGAGAGTGGGAGCCCACTCAACTGGCGCGCTTCTTCACGGGAAAACACTGTGAATTCCGTTACCGTTTCATAAATATCGGGGTGTTCGTTAAATTAAACCCCGTCCCGTCCCCACATTAATACGGCCGGGAGCAATCGATCGCATTTATAATCGCCTCTCTGCCGCCGTCGCCGCCGGCGATCCATCATGTCGCCGTCGTCAAGTCCCGATCGGCCGTTTCTTTTCAAGGTATTTTACTCCCTTCATCCTATAATGATCTTCCCAGAGCACTATTCCAACTTCACGGGAATTTGTATTTATTTGTGTTTTTTCATGGCCTATATGATAAAATAAAATATTCTTATCACCACTTGTTTTGTTGAATTTTGATGTAGTTTTTAAATATGTATTTTTATTTTTTATTTCTATACCAATATTTAAATAAAATAGATTGAAAAAACTTGGGATTTTTCTTCGAACCGGAAAGATCATTATAAGAATTATAAGAAGGGAGAGAGTATTAACATTTGGTTTCTTTTTCTTTGGTGTTCGTTTCTTAGAACACCATATCGCAATGTATGGTGTAAATGATATTTTTTTATCTCAATTAAATTAAATTCATATACTCCGTATTCACTAAATTGTAAGATTAACAAAAAATTTAAAAAAAAATTATTTTAAATAGATTTAGGATCAAAATTAGTTCCAAAGTTAAAATTAACCTCTGGGTACAATGGAAGGGGGTGGGTGGCGAGGGAGTGTTTGGGTCGGGGCGTGGTGGGATAGGAAGATTTTACAACTTAGGTAATACAAAGAGGAAAGAAAGATTTTGTGAGACAAGAAAAAAAGAGGAGAAGAAATTTTTGAGATTCGAAGGAGTAATATGGTAGATATGATATGTGCAGAATAGAAAATTAGAAAATAATACAAAATTTACCCATTTTAATAGCCTGTCATTTTTTTTGAACATTAATAATAACTCTATTTCAAAGTAGTATTAGTTCATATGCTCTCAACCTATACATTGAAGTCCAAAGAGTTATTGCTCCGGTTGGCGTTTGAACACATAACCTCTAATCTCATTTGGTAGAGTCATAGTGGTGCAAGTAGACTACTACAGGATGATTGGCCAAGCCTCTTTTTTTCAATACATAAATGTTTTGTGGGATGAATGAAGTAAATGAACACATGTTTTAAAAATAAGAAATCACCATAAATATGAATAAAACATAGTCCCTCTGTTTTTTCAAAACAAATCTTTCATTTTTTTCTTTATCCAAAACACTTGCACTTTCTATTAAAAAACCATTTTTTCTCCTACTCTTTCTAACCTTACCTATTACATCACATTTTTTCACTAATAATCAACCATCACAACTTATTTTTATTCCTAGTATCAATGACAAAAATGGAAAGTCAACTCCAAATAACTTTCTTATTTTTGTCCAAAATTCAATATAGGAATTGCATATGGAAACGGAGGAAGTAATATATAAAAAATATCAAAATAGAAACTCCATGTTTTTATCTTGAAAATATGAGTTTGCACTGTAATAATGCGGCACAGTGTATAGACGATGTTTCACAATATTTTTTTGATATTACATATTAACATTATATTGTATATGCATTATAATTCTTATTTTGAAAATAGAAATATGAAACTTATATGTAGTATTTGGATATATTTTGTACTCCCTCCGTTTCCAAAAACACTTCCTCTTTCATTTTTTTTACTTCTAACAAAACACTTCCTTTTTTTATTAAAAAACTACTTTTACCCTTACTTTTTCATACTTTACCTATCACATCATACTTTTTCTCTAATAATAAACTCATCACATCTTATTTTTATCCATCACATCAGGGGCAAAATTGGAAATCAACTACTCCGTATAATTTTACACTTCCTTATTTTGCCTTATAATCAAAGTGGGAGGCTTTTTCCAAACGGGGATAATGTTTTAAAGAAAGGGAATGAATTGATTCTTTAGGAATGTCGTGTGATTGGGACAATGTGATATGGACCACAATTTCTTACCGTCACTCCTCCGACCTCTACATATGGTTTTGCAACTGTGGTGCCTTTCTATTCATAACAACAACGACAACAACAACAAAAGATTGCACAAAACAACCTATTAAAACAAAAAAGATGAAGAGATATTTTTTACATGAATGAAGATAAAACAAATTCAAATTTTAATTGATCAATAGAGAGTGAGATCGCTCGTGGACATTATCCAACGCATAAACGCCGACACTGTCATTCCCGACCCGGCAACGATGCCTTTTTACAACTCTTCTTGACCAGTTGAGTTACGCCCCGGACACAGCATGTTAATTAGTTACTTGGAAGCTAAGAAGACAATATTTAGTAGTGGTGGTGTTAAGGATATGATGAAATTAATCTTTTCCTTGCACGTATGCACAAATAAATTGAATTAATATTTTATTCCCATCCACATTATATATAATTATTGTATGAGTTTTGGGTGCAGAAAATGGTGTTTGCCTCTTGCTGCCTCATCACCACTCTATCCTTCCAATCCACTGCAAGACATCAAAGTTATAATAACAATTGCTTGCAAGATTATTCATCAATGGGGAACTGCTTCAATATTTCTTCTTCTTCTGCAACTTCTGTTTCCCATTCATTCTCTAATAAGAACATCGCCATGTCGCTACCGGTTGACAATGCCTTTCGCCTCCCTTCTCCTCCTTTGCCCGCCTGGCCTCCAGGTTCACATTGTCTCACTATATTTATCCAGTTTGACTTTTTGCATTGATGATTAAAGTTCGTCCAACAGTTTGACACTTTGACAGTATTGAACACAAGGTAATATGTTGCAGGTGGGGGATTTGCAAGTGGAGTTATTGATCTTGGAGGACTATTAGTTTCTCAAGTTTCATCTTTCACTAAGGTTTGGGCTACCACCCAAGGCGGGCCGGGCGATACCGGCTTCACCTTCTTCGAGCCTTCATCGGTACCCGACGGTTTCTATGTGCTCGGATCCTATGCCCAGCCCAACAATGTCCCTCTCTTCGGACGTGTTCTTGTTGGGAAAGACGTCTCTGGAGGTGCTTTAAGGACTCCCACAGACTATACCCTCGTGTGGCACGTCGAGGGTAGTCCTCAGAGTCCTTTTCCCTGCTACGTTTGGCTCCCAGTTTGTACCCAAGGGTACGAACCTGTGGGTTATCTGGTCACAACCACTCCCGAGAAGCCTTCTGCGGATGGAATCAGGTGCGTTCGTTCTGAACTCACTGATGCGTCGGAGGCGAACGTGTGGATTTGGGGTGGTGATGGGGTGAATATATACACTTCTAGACCGCAAGTCCGGGGGATGGAAGCCCACGGAATGGCGACGGGTTCGTTCGTCCTCCATTCCAACTCCTCATCGTCTTCCACGCCAGCATGCTTGAGAAACACAAACAAGAACTTCTCGTCAACGATGCCAAACATGGCCCAAATTCGGGCGTTGATGGGCTCATACTCTCCGACATTCCACTTCCACCCGGACGAGGAGTTCTTCCCCTCGTCCGTGGGATGGTTTTTCGAAAATGGGGCGTTACTGTACGCCAAAGGGAACGAGTCGAGCCCGGTCCGAGTCGACCCGAACGGGGAAAACCTCCCTCGGGGCGGCTCGAACGACGGCGCTTACTGGTTGGACCTCCCGACCAGTAACGCCGAGGACGTGAAAAAAGGAAACTTGCAGAACGCAACAGCGTATCTACACGTGAAGCCCGCACACGGCGGGGCCTCCACCGACATAGCAGTGTGGGTTTTCTACCCCTTCAACGGGGCCGCCGCCGCGAAGGTCGAGTTCCTAACGGTGAAACTCGGGAAGATCGGAGAGCACGTCGGGGACTGGGAACACGTGACCCTTCGGATCAGCAACTTCGACGGCGCCCTAACGGACGTCTACTTCTCGCAGCACAGCGGCGGCGTTTGGGCGAGCGCCGCTCAGGTCGAGTTCCAAGACGGAACTAACAAACCGACCGTGTACCCGTCCAAACACGGCCATGCGGCGTACCCGAAACCCGGGGAGAACATGCAGGGGAGCGGGGACGTAGGGATAAGGAACGACACCGCGAGAGGCGGGTCGTTTATCGACACGGGGTCGGACTTCTCGGTGGTCGCGGCGGAGTATCTCGGAGGCGTGGAGGAGCCGCCGTGGTTGGATTACGCGAGGGAGTGGGGGCCGAAGTTAAGCTACGAGATAGAGAGGGAGATGAAGAAGTTGGAGAGGTTTTTGCCGGGAAAGATGAAATCTGAATTGGAGAAAATTGCGAGGGAAATTCCGAGTGAGGTTTTGGGGGAGGAAGGACCGGTGGGGCCTAAGTGGAAAGATAATTGGAGTGGGGATGAAAGGTCTTCTTGATATTCAATAATTTTAGGGTAATTTATGAAATATTTGCACTAAATAGCACTAAGACTTAAGTCATTTCTCTAAATAGCACTTAGATTGTTTTCTTCTTTAAATAGCACTCTGTAATGTCCATAATGACTAGTTATGGGAAACATTCACTTGAATAATGACTAATGGATAATGACTAAAAGTGCTACATTGAGAAAAAAAATATATGTAGTGCTATTTAGAGAAAGTCATTATGTTTTAGTGCTATTTAGGTAAATTCCCCTAGATTTATTGCATGGTGACACTTATGTTTCTCCCACAAAATTATCGTACTAGAAAATGTAATTAATTCTTTGAAATTGAACTAAAAAATAAAAAATAAAATGGTGAAGTTTTAAATTTTCTCGCTCTATGTGTCTGTTTATTAACAGTTTCAATATTTAGTTTTAAATGTTAGCATTTTCAAAGTTAATTTGTACTTTTGCAAAGAAATTCAAAACGTTAATGGCAATTGAAAACTTTGTAGAAAAAACAGACCGTATGATTTTTCTGTGTGACGTGTGTGTGATCCTGACCTTGTAAGTACTACATCCGTCTTAAAATATTCTTCTCATTTGATTTTTCACGACCTCTAATATGGTACTTTGATTAATAATATCTATATTAATACATACATATATTTTATAAAATTTAATATTTCAAAATTATGTCTCATGAGGAATATATTGATATTAAATTTATATCGTAATACAATATATTTTTTATACTAATCTAAGTCAAAGTTTATAAACTTTGACCAAGAAAAGTCAAACGTGAAGAACATTTTCGGACAGATGGGGTAGTAAGTAGTATTATACGAAGCATTAATGTATTTTGACATTTAACTTTTACGGTATTTAACAAAAAGGTGATTTGAATGTTACTTTCTCATTTTATCCTTATTTCATGGGAGAGTAGAATAGAATGAAATATAACAACACCATGACCCTAGTGCCTCAAAGGCTCTTGGCCATTGCGGTATGAGGGAGTCGGATAAACACAACTCGACCCTTATGTTAAAGCATAAAGTTGACCCATGACGATCATAAGTTGCATTGAGTAACTGTTATTTCATTATCTAAAGAAGCACATATAATTTAAAGGGCATTTTGTTTTATTTCATCTTACTTTAAAGCTAAATAAAAGTACCTATTTCACTTCATCTGAAAAATAGAAATAGCAAGATAGAATAAAATAATAATGAATAATATGATCTCACAGAGACATTAATAATTACAGAGTAATACAGATAAATGCCTGATTTTGGTCTCATTTGGTTAATGGCTTTCGGCAATTCGGCCAAATCTTGGCGGTTGGAATGAGTATGGCTTTTTTATTGGGATAAAAGGTTATTTTTAGTGTTTGGGTATGAACTGCTTACAATGGGCCTTTAGGTTAGTTTGGTTGGAGGGGATTCTCTCCCCTTGTTTGGTTTAAAAATATGGACGGGGAAATTCATATTTTTAGCTTCAATTTCCTCCCTTTCTCTCCAAACCAATCCTTCCGAATTGGACAGAATCTCATTCCCTTTTGTCCTTCTTCGGACAATTTTTTTCACCTTGTCAATAAAAAATAATATACAATAAAATAGAACAAAATGATCAAATTAAAATGAATAAATAAATAATAGTAATAATTAATAAATAATTCCAAAACAAATAAATAAATAATTGGAAAATAAAATATATCATTATTAAATATCGTGGATAAAAAATTTATTTAACACTTCCTAATTTTTACACAAAGTCAAAATAAGAACAATTTTATAGAACGGACGGAGTATAAAATAAAAAGTAAAAATTTATAATAATTATAATAATAAATAATTATAATAATAAAATAACTCAATCAAATCATAATGAAAAATCATATTACTACCTCCGTCCCGCTATATTTGTCCACTTTTGATTTTTGGAACTGTTCATCTGAACACATTGACTCATCAAATTCTCTCAATGTGTAAGCCTAAATATAGTCATGTGTGATCTTGTTTGATTTGTCTTAACATATAGATTATTAATATATAATTTCTATAATTTTTTAATATACAAATTACAAGATAAAATGGATTAAAGAAGTGCATTGGATGATGTGCAAAAATGAAAGTGGACAAATACTCTGGGACGGAGGGAGTAATAAATAATAAACAAAATAATATACATACATTATACATACGTGTATGAGGGAGTATTTTCTATTCACGTCCAAATAAAGCATTACTATGAAACATCTCAAAAAGGAAAAAACATAAAGAAGTGAACTTTTTATAAAAAAGAGAATATTCACATGCAGACTTTTGAAAAATATAAGAAACTTCATATTTTTTAATGTGGATCTTGAAAACATGTAAACATCACTCAAAAAAGTGAACATCAGCGGACGCTCTCATACTCTAACCCAACATGATAGCGAGAAGTAAAATTTACAATACATAGATCAGATGCAAAGTCTTCTATGGTCATCATTAGGTAAGTCTACATTCATTTTATAAATCTTAACATATAAAATCATAAAAGAATTTGAGTTTTTGAAAAAAAATAGATCTGCATGTAACCTAATGAAAAGTTTGAGAAAGTCTATATATCACATATGGACTTTAGGTCTACAAAAGCATAACTCTACATCACACTTCATAATTTTAGTCTCTTACTCAAAGAACCGTTTCGTGTTTGATGTACACAAAGAACCGTTGAGACGAAACATCTACACTACCGCAATTGAGACTCGAACCTAGGTAAAACGTTTAGACTTAATTTAATTTCCTCCCATGACCAACTATGCTACCCGTGTGAACAAAATAATTCAATTTGATTTGTTTCACTTCTATATATGCATGGATTACAGTTAAAGGAATTGGTCTCTATGTACAGGCTGGCTTTTTGCCATATTAGTAGCTTCTTAATTAAGATCTAACTCGTGACCTCTTCTCCTTGATCCTCTCCCCTATCTCCTCCAAGACACTTAAAGTGTAAAAAATATACTTTCTCGTCCTAAAATGTTTGTCACATTTCGTAAAATGTTGTAAAATAAAAATAAAAAGCAAAATTTACATATTAAATGCTACATAAAAATTCTTTGAAATAAGAGGTGTCAGTATATTTTATTTTATCAAATAATCAATGAAAACGTACAAATAAACAAACGTTTTCGTGATGGTCAAAAGAGGAAGCGTGACATTTTTTTTTGGGACGAGGGAGGTATAATTCTCTGCATATATATACCAATCTCAACACCCAAAAGTAATTCAATATAAATAAGTAGAAAGAGAAATTTAATTTAATACTATACGTGTGGTATTATCTATATTTAATTTTTGCATTGATTTAATTACTCCGTATAATAATATTAATATAATTCGTACGGTCCCATAACTACTTAATTAATTTCTACTGCGTAATTAATTAACCAGGGCCGTCGTGGTGGCACGTCCGGTTTTCGATCAGGACATTATTGGATCATGGAGGTTCATCGCGGTGGCGGCGCCGCCGCGGAGGTTTGCCGGAAGCTTCACATAATCTATTTTCTCAGCCGGAAAGCCCGCACCGAACACCCGCATCTCTTCTCCGCCCACACCTACTGCCGCCACGGTGTCCGCCTCAGAGGTTTTTTAATTTAATTGCTCATCCGTAACTATATTCTTTTTCTTTATTTTTTTGGAAACCTTTTTCTTTATTTATTTTAATTGATCCATAAAATAAAATAATCTTATCCATTATTAGTTCGAAGATTTCTTGCTATTATATTCAATAAATCAATCATGTAAAATATAAAATTAAAAAAGTGTCAAAATAAAATTTTTATAATTTTATTTTTAAAATAATAATTTGCATTCATGTTAATTAGAACTAATGTATTTTGTATTCAGAATTACTCCATATCATACAAATTAAATACGATACGGATATTTCTTACGTACGGAGTGTTATAAATCTGACATGTATAAGAGTATATGCAAATTATTATTTTAAAAAGTTGAAAATTTGACATTTTTTTATTTTACTTAGTTTTAATTTTTTAGATATCAAAAAGTTGAAAATTTGACATTTTTTTAGACACAAGAGTATATGCATAAGTAAATAATTAAACTACAATTTTTGCTTTCCTGAAAGTAATGAAAACATAATTTTTCAGACGTTCTAAAAAAAGAAATTGAAGTCATTAAGAATAGTAATTACTCCGTAATCTTTATTAGCTAACATAATCCTTATTAAATGTAGACGTGAAGGGATGGTTGGGGGAATTGAGAGGAAAAGAATTTCCGGAATCATTTGCATGGTCATACAAGAGGTTGGTACTCTACATTTTCATATTAAAAAATATGGAAAGAGAAATCATATTTGTACACCAAAAATTATATACTTTGTTTTGTGCTCCGAATATATGTACCAACATTATTTCATACTAGTGTAATTCTAGTGTGATAGTTCCACACAATATCAGTATAAATTATTTTGATTAAATAACATTTTGTACCAGTATGAATCATTAAATGCTGGTGCTTCCCTTTGGGGTACATTTTTTGGTGTAAAAATATCTCTATTATAAGCCTCCAAATTTTTTATGGGACACATTGAGTAATTGTAGGTCTATTTTTCTTTAATTTTAATCAAGTCCATGTTTTTTTCAATTTATTGTTGGGGAATTGATGCGTGTCTCAACCTCTTTTCCCGATTCACACAACCAAACTCTTGTACACTCACACACACACTCAATAATACAAAAAACACGACTTTAGAAAATGACTTTGTATTATATAGAGAAAATGTACAAGAGATATTACAATTACACGGGTAGCACACTTCACTCTTTGTATTAGGAACACCTCACTCACAAGCACTCTCAAGAAGCCTTCTTGGTTGTTCCCTCTCTTCTTCCTCCACACTCCTATTTATACTCCTCACCAAGGCTAGGCTTCTCTAGAATGTTCCACACATCTCTTTATCTCTAGAATCTTCTAGAAAGTCTCCACATGCTTCCATAATGTTCTAGAAGAATCTAGAGGACTCCACATAGTTCTAGAATATTCTAGAGAACACTACATTCTTCCACACGCTTCTAGAGACTTCCACACTTCTCTAGAAAGCTCTAGAATATTCTAGAAACTTTTAGGCTATTCTACACATTTCTAGAGACTTCTACACTTCTCTAGAAAATTCCACAACATTCTAGAGAATTCTACACATCTCCATAAACTTCTAGAATTCTCTAGAATCTTCCCTCTCACAAATCTTTGGAAATATTGAATTAATATCCTAACATTTATCATATCAGATCAAAAGTAATTTTAAATATAACTACAATCAGATCAAAGCAGATTTTATTCTAGTCAGATCAAATCTATCAATTATTTCACGAACTACACACCTAAAGTGTCCCAATTGAATTAATCTAACCACTCCGTATTATATATATGTGTGTGTGTGTATGTATGTAGGAAATACAAAAGAGGATATGTATGGGAAGATGTAATAGGAGAAGATGATCTTCTTACTCCGATTTGTGACAATGAATACGTCCTCAAAGGATCCCAATTTACCTCATCCACACCTACCAAAGGCAAGTCTCCGTTGCTATTTATTTGTCTCCTAATTATATTGGCATTAACTGAACAAATTAAACAAGAAACCACTACACTGCGGTAAAAAAAATATTATGTATGAAAAAAGAGAATACAATTTCTAGTTTTGGTTGCAAAATTTATAGTTGAGATTTTTCTTTGTTAGAATATAAAAAGAATTTTTCATAGTCACAACCACAACATTGAATTTTAGGTTGAATTGGTTATTTGACATAGTAACAAAGGCTTGTTGAGTAAGAGGTCACGAGTTTGAAATTCAGTGCGACCAATATTTAAAAAATACGGAGTATTAAGATTTCGCGTGCAAGTCTCGAAAAAGATTATGCCTGCACGTTAGGGGCGTGTTCGAATATAAAAACCTTTTCATAGGTCACGACTACAAGTTTGCGCTTTTGGTTGATCGAAATGGTTCCTTGACATGTTTTTCCAAAAGGGAATATGGAGCACTCTTTTCATTTTTTTTATTGTTTAGTTCGTTTTCCGTGTCGAACGTTTAACTAAGAGTATACGAAATATAATACATTAAATTATAAAATTATACTCCGTATCATGATTTTTTTCTAGATGCCATCTCTTCGTTTGTACAAAAACATTAAAAAAAATTGGCCAATAATTTTCTCTCTCTTGAGGAATAATATTTTCCCCTCCTACATTCCCTAATTATAATCAATCTTTTCTTCTTTCCCCTCTGCATCATCTTGTTTCCTTTTTTATTTTTTTCCATTAGCGATTCCCTAATAATGTACTCATAGACCGTTCGATCAAGTCTGAAGTACCCTCGGAAATGGGACTCGTCTTTTTTCGAATGATGTACTCACTATAATTTGAAACTGCCTTGAGTTGTCAATTGTCATGCCTCACTCACCCAATTTTAATAGCCAATTTAATTTCGTATTTATTGTTTCCTTTTATTCCCTTTTATCAATTGCGAAAACAAGTTGAACAGGTGTATTCGATGTTAAACTATCCGCTTTTAATTACAGCCCAAAATGTCACATTTTTCATGGTTTGCTTCTTTCACTAATTAATACTCCAATTGAGTATTCTTTTTAGAGCATTGACACTAACAAGTGGAAAATGAAATGTCATTTTAAACGTATTTTAATTATTAAAAAACTGTTTTAAGTATATTTATTCATAAAAATTGATGTACTCCTGTTTGAAACAAAATTCTTGTAGAATAAAAATAAAATATTTAAAAAAAATAATAGAAAGGGGTCGAATGCCACGCATGCATATGGCACGAGAAACATGGTGATTTCCTTGCGCCTCGCCTGTTGCACGCATGGCTTCGCTAATTGTGCACAGAGTGGGAGTAATTAACCACACCGCGACAAATGCTCTTATGATTTGTATTAAAATGTAACACGAAACATGTATAATTATTTTATAAAGCTTCCAATTGATCATTAAGAGGGTGTTTGCGAGTAATCAACTTGTGAGTAAACTAATTTTCACAAAATCTGAAAGAGAAGCACCATATATCTCCTTCTCTAAAATGATATTCTATGTACAAAATGATACTCCTTCCGCTTCTTAAAACCCTTCATCTTTCATTTTTATTGTTTTTCTTAAAACACTTCCCTTTTCTATTAAAAAACCACTTTTACCCTTACTTTTTCATACCCTACTTATCACATCATACTTTTTCACTAACAACTAAACTATCACATCTTACTTTTACCCATCACATCAAGGGCAAAATTGGAAAGTCAACTACAATTTAACACTTCTTTATTTTCCCCCAAAGTTAAAAGAGGAACTCTTTTGAGAAACGGAGGGAGTAATAAAAAAAAGGAGAAGTTGGTATGCTAAACAAAATAAAATGATTACTACTTAAAACATAAGTTGAATTCTAAAAAGCAACGCATGCCATGCCCTACACCCTCTAAGATTTTTTGGAAAGTGTTTTTCGTTATTGCTTAATGTTTTTGATAATTTTTTAGTAATGTAGAATTAAAAATAATTAAATACTACTATTAATTAGCTACTCCTTCCGTTCCACAAAACCCTTCCGGTTTTGACTTTGGGGAAAAATAAGGAAAATGTACTTTTGGTTGACTTTCTAATTTTGCCCCTGATGTGATGAGAAAAAGTAAGATGTGATAGTTTGATTATTAGTTAAAAAGTATGATGTGATAGGTAGGGTATGAAAAAGTAGGGGTAAAAGTGGTTTTTTAATAAAAAGTGGAAGTGTTTTGTGGAAAGCAAAAAAACGAAAGAGAAAGAGTTTTGTGGAACGGAGGGAATATTTTATTCCAAACGTTAAAATTGTTGCCAAAATGCATAATAAATACTGTACTAAATTTATAAAAAATGAATGAAGAGTCATATTAGTACTCCAAATATTGTCATAAAGCAACTTATTATTATTTGACATCGACTTCATATAGTTTTCAACTAGACTTAAATGAAGATAGGAAAATAATACTCCCTCCGTCCCTAAATAAAGTTCCATTTTTGACTTTTTGAGGATTTAAGGGAGGGATATTTTGGTGTTGACTTTCCAAAAATACCCTTGATGTGATGTGTTAAAGTAAGATGTGATAATACTCCCTCCGTCCCTAAATAAAGTTCCATTACGAAAGAGGAACTTTATTTAGGGACGGAGGGAGCAAGAAATATGGAAAGAATAAACTTGATTTTTGTAACGAGTGGATTTCTTGGAGGATTAGTGGTATGGCATGTTTGTTTTCTCCCTCTGCCCGCTAATTATTCATCTTTTTTTGAACAACGTATAAAATCTCAACTCTTTTTATTTAAAAATTAGTGTAAGAATAAAAAGTATTTTGTATGACTTAAATATTTAAACTACCTCTCAAAATGAATTATTATATTGTCTTTGAACCACATACAAAATCTCATGATTTTTAAAATGATTTTAATTACAACTTGTTATAAAATAAAAAATAATACTTACTTTAGAAATTCACGAACTAATTCAAAGGTTCTACAAAATAATAGGTAACAAAAATATACGAAGTATTATCTTATCAAATAATCAATGAAAACAAGAAAATAAACAAAAATTATCAAGATGCCGTTATATTAAAGATGTAAATCATTTTGTAGCGGAGGGAGTATAAAATCAGTTGTGACATGTAGATTTTATTTTATCGCATAATCAATAAAAACACATACATAGACAAAAGTTATTAGAAACTCTAAATAATAATAATTATTTTATTTTGTTAATTCATTTCCATAACAAGATTTATGGTGCACATTTTAAAAAATGATTCAAACACTATAAATATAGTGGACATGGAGCCAAATAAAATCCAAAAAACAAAGGGTTTTAAACTTAACAATTAAAGGTTAAAAAATTCGGCTAATTAAAACCGTGAGGAATTTACGTAAATAACACTAAAACATAATGATTTTCCCTAAATAGTGTTATATGTGTTTTTTTCCTAATATAGCACTTTTAGTCATTATCCATTAGTCATTATTCAAGTTAATCTTTGCAATACTGCTATTTAAAGAATAAAACAACTTAAATGCTATTTAGAGAAATAATTTAAGTTTTAGTGTTATTTAGTGCAAATATTTCTTAAAGCTATTAACTTATATAGGTAGCATTTTTGCATTGACTAATTTACTATTTTTAATTGACAATTTCTGTAATTAAAAAGGCCCAATGCAAAAGAATTCACATTTTGAGGGCAACAAGCAGAGAGACTCAAATCCCAAAGATCAATGCCAATGCCATAAGGAGACATCCATGGATCACAATCTTTCTGGAAAGACATCGCCGGAAACATCCACATTCGCCGGCGAGGACGGCGGCGCATCCGCCGATAAGATCCAAGGGCAAGAAATGACGCGGCGGAGCACCGGCGGCGAAAGATCTGCTTCCTCTTCGCTTTGCTCTCTGTTCTCGAAACATAAAATCGGCGGGGAAGACGACGGGGCCCCACAACCCTCCGCCAGCATTTTTCGGAATCTCATCACTTGCGGCACCGTGGACACGAAAGACTCCGCCGTCTTGCGCCGCCATCCGCCGCCTGCTCCGTTGCCGGAGAAAAAAGATTGTTCGGAGATTTGTTGTAAGAAAACGGAGAGGCTGCGTGGGTCCCAGCGGATTTTCAGCTCTAATGGGAACAAAGAACATCGCCATAGTAAACCCATGTAAGTAAATTTCATTTGTGGGACTGTAATTTACATTTCAGAAATGCTAAAATTAAAATATTAAAAAACTCACATATTTTCACCTTAATATTCATCAAAATTTAACTTTTTGTAACAATCATTTTTTTCTCTTTCTTTTCGATAACTTTTGCTTATTTATGTAATTTCATTATATATTTGATAAAATAAAATATTTTTGTCATCTCTTTTTTTGTAGAACTTTTGACATAATCTTTTAATATGTAATTTTTATTTTTTATTGATATACCAATTTATAAATAAAATAATTTTAGAAAGAGAGAAATTTTTCTTCGTAAATTTTACTCCGTAGTGTGTAATCAAATTGGGAACGGAGGGAGCATAAAAAACAAATAAATTGATAAAAAAACAAATAAATTATGAATTGGTTTTTCACTTTTCAGGAAAGGCTGCGAGGAGCTGTACGGCCGAAGGCCTTTCAACAAATCTCCACACTGTTCGTAAGTGAAATACACTTTTAATTTCTTCCCACAAAAAAGAATTGCACTTTGTCACTTTATTATTCAAAAGAATCTTTTTCCCTTTTCATTCCCCTTTTTAAAGAAAAAATACTTTGATTTTACCTCTTGAAAAGAATTTCATTATTTGATTTTTACGGATTTCAAAGAATTGACTGAAAAGAATTCTATAAGTGACAAATATTCCTTGCTTTTTTTAAATAAAAAATAGAAGTGTGAAGTCTTTTTCGAAATTTCAAAAAAATAAAAATAAAAATAAAAATGAAAGTTTTAGTTTTTTGGGGATGGAGAAGTATGTGGTTCAATTTCGGAAAACCAACAAATAGTATAAATTTTATTTTTGAAATAAAGAGAAGTTTTTTATCATGCATATAAGGTTGGACCTTCTTAACAAGTTTGTGTTTACTTTTTAAATATAAAAAGTACTTATTTGGTTTATATAGAATTCCGGCCACCACTTACTTTAAATCCTTATAAAAATCCGTCGAAATTACACCGAGTAGTAATGTAGTGTTATCATTTTCATATAAAGGCTGTGTGTTTTTTTTCTCTCTTTGGGGCAGACAATGTGGAAAGCCATTCAATCCAGAGAAACTGCATTCCCACATGAAGTCATGCAAAAGATTAAGGAATTATAAGGAGAAAGAATATTCTAAGAGATCGACGGAGGGTTCGTTGACGAAGAACTCTTATTGCTTCACTCACTGAATATTTTTGCATTTCATTTTTGCTTCTTTTGATTCTTATTGTGTATTCCTTTTAAAGCACTCTGGTGCCGGAAGGCGTAGCTTAGTTGGTAAATAAGTGGTGCAAAAGGATATGATATGTTTGGAGTGGGCGTTGATGTGTGAAGGGAAAAAACTCGATATTATAAATAGATATCTAAAGTTAAAGCTCGTTGAGTCGGCTCGAACCAAATAACCCTGACTCTTTGAGTCATGAACAAGAGTTCATCAGCTCAAACCCCCGACCATTTTGCCAGCTCTACTTATTATTCAATTTGATTAAGTTCGTTTTTAAGTAGGGGCAAAGTTGAGGGAAACTTGGGGGCACTATAGCAACCTCTAATTATGTGGTGTTAATAATTTCTTGCTTTGTACTAGGTCTTACAATTACATGTTCCAACAAAACCCAATTTAGTTAGTTGGGGTCTTAAGGTACACAATCTCACCCTCCAAATTGTTGTGTCAATGAATAATGATTCATATCAATTCCTTATACACAACTTGGGACACAAAAAAAAACAAGTATTATGATATTTTGCAGGCTTTAGGGATGAACAGATGGCTGGCGAAGAACACTTCAACCGCGCCATCTGTTCACACCTCTATAGCACTGCATCCGGGTTCCTTTTTCAATCCCGCGTCCTGAATCGATTGCCTGACACTCCTGGCTTCAGCATCCCAACAAGCCTCCTTATACATCATGTATGAAAGCATGTGAGTCCCATAGTCAGGTACCCTCATACTACACAGTTTTCTCCACATTCTGTCACCAGCTTCAACGTTGCCGTGTACCCTACAAGCACTCAAGAATGCACCCCAAACATTAGGGTCACCCTTTTCTATCCCACCCATCTTCTCGTCAATGAACTTCTCGGCTTCCTCTAGCTTACCTGCCCTTGCTAAGAGGTCTACCACGCACGCGTGGTGCTCAAATCTTGGTTTTACGCCATAAACACTGCTCATTTTGTCATATAATAGAAGACCTTCGTCGACTAGCTTAGCATGGGTGCAGGCAGAAAGAAGGGAGACGAATGTGGTATGGTTCGGTTGGGCCCCACTTGACACCATTTCATCAAAGAGTTGTAGAGATTTCGATGCATCTCCGTTCATTGCGAAACCAGATAGAATCGCATTCCATGACCCGTTGTCTTTACGAGGAATCCCTCGAAAGACAGATAAAGCAGAGTCCATTTTACCACACTTTGAGTACATATCAACTAATGCAGTGGCTAAGATGAGGTTTGATTCATACCCATAATGCCTTGCCATGGAGTGAATCCATAACCCTTGCTCTAATGAGCCAAGATGGGCACAAGCCGTGACTGCACTCACAAGCACCGCCTCGTTAGGCCTTATTCCAACTTCTTCCATTTTCATGTACATCAACAAAACTTCTTTAAAATCACTAACCCGCAAATAAGCCGCCAGCATTGTGCTCCAAGAGATCACATTTCTCTCAGGCATTTTCTCAAACAGTTCTCTGGCTTTCTTCACCTGCCCAACTTTCCCATACCCATCAACCATGGCCGTCCACATCACCACATCTCTGTCAGGAATTTCATCAAACACCATCCCGGCATTCGCCATTTCACGGGCCAGCGAGTAGAACTCAATCAACGCACTGGCAATGAAACGATCTCGGCAAAACCCAAGCTTCAAAACATGAACATGTACCGAAAATCCCAGTCCCCTGAAGTCATCCAAAACCAGAGAGCACGCCTTGATCAGGGGTGTGAACGTATAATTGTTCACAATGATCTTACAGCTGAGCATCTCCTTGAAACACAGAACTGCGGGCACCGGCGAATCCCACTGCACGTATCCCCTGATCATGGTGTTGTACAAGAACGTGCTCCGGAATCGAAGGTTGCGAAAAACAGAGCGGGCGTAGGCGAAGAAATCGGGGTTCCTGGAGGCGACGGCGAAGGAGAGAAGCGGAGCTATGGAGGCGGGGCTCTGGGGGAGATAGAATTTGAGGAAATGGGCATGGATTTGTTTGAGCTGGTTGAGGGTTTTGCAGTTTTGCATGAAGAACAGTAGGGAGAAATACTGAAATCGAATCGATTTACAGAGCCGTAGGTTCCGACTTCGGATCTTCTCTCCTTTGGACGAATGAAATTGGTTTGTCCCTTGGCCATTAAAATAAGACAAATTTTGATTCTAAATTAAATAAAATTTAAATTTAATGTTACAGAGAAAATAATTTATTAGATTCCTTTCCGAAAGTATTTTTAAAATTTTATTTTATTTAATTAATGTTTTATATACTCTGTAACTTTTATATTTAATTATTGGTTAAAAGTTAATTTTGATTTATTATAAAAAGTCAAAAAGTCTTGTTATAAATCAAATCCAGCTACAACTCTTTTTTATATTTTTATTAACCATTTAAGTTATGTTCTGTGGCACACTCTCCTCTCTCTTTTTTCAATAATAGGTCTTTCAGGCATGAGTGTTTCTTTAGTGCACCTTGAGTGGATATTATTTTTATGGACTTTTTCACATAAAAAATTATTTTTTATTATTTTTATTTAAAAAAATAGACACTAATATCTCCCATGTTTTCAAAACTTATTTCAAACATTCATGTGGTTTCAAAATGTTACATTCATACTTTCTCGAATCATTTTCCGGCCACTTTTCCGGTGAAGAGAGGGGCATTGGTGTCTACTTGGTGCTCATTTCTTATTTTTCATTTATTTTGAGATAGATGGAGTATATGTTATTTTGTTTTTCAAACATAGAATTTGGAATTTTTTAAAACATTATAAAAAATTGAAAAGAAGATTTAAAAAGTTTCTAGGAATAGGAAACAAATAGTTAAAAACCAGATAAAAAAGGAAAATAAAAAACAAATAATAAACAAAAATAAAAATGAACATAAGTTCCCTCTATGGTTTAGAAAACAAGTACCAATGCCCCGTCATTGCCGGAAAATGACCAAAAAATGATCAGAGAATAGGGGTACAATATTTTAAAACCTCATGGATTTTAGAAATAAGTTTTAAAAACAGAGAAGGAATTGGTGCTAATTTTTTCAAACCACGGGAGGCACTGGAGTTATTTGGCCCAATATTCTCCGTATTAAGCACAAAGCAACCATTACATCCACCAGTTTTAGGAATTAATGTTAAAACATCAGTTCATATATAATCCATAGTTCACAAGGATTGATCAGTTACATATTTTTGAGAGGAAGGCTCAACTATTGCTCTCAATATCTCTATGATATGATCACAAAGTCAGGGTTATAAATGTAATTGGGAGGGTTAGCTAAGGTACAGTCTTACACTCTACCCTACAACTATGGAAGAAGAGTCCACATGATCTAGCACAAACCTATACAACTTTTTTCTCAGGCCTTCTATGTTTTCATCAGCTTCATCCCCTTCCTGTCTACTATTAGAGTACCCATCCAGCCACTGATTAACCCTTCTGAGCTGCCCCAATAGCCCAACAATTTCGGGGCACCCTTCGTTGCTTCCCTTCCCCACCTCAAACTCCATGTCTAACCTATTCTCCAAGTAATTCAGAAACCACCTCTGGGAAAAAGAAAGCAACTTCTCAGCTAAGATACAAGCATCCTTCAGTCCCTCTCCTTTTGACTTCACTTGAGACGGTTTGGGTTTATTGGACGTTACTCTGGAGTGGGATATACTACTGGGTTTAATCGGTTTGGTTTGGTTAAAGTCGCGGTTCTTGGGGGTTTTCCCATCTGTTGTTAAAAGGTTCTCGGATTTCTTGGGGATGGTATTCTCTATTATAGCACAGTAGTAGTGTTTCTCACCACTAGCAGGGCTGCTGCTTCTTCCTCCTCTCTGCTGCTTTGAGAACAGGCAAAGGTTTGAGTCTAGAGCAGCTTGGACCCATAATGCTGCTGCATTTCTGTTCTTGCACATCCCTGGGAATGGAGAGTCTGAGCCAAAACCTTCTTTTATTTTTGTTTCTGGGGGCTTCTGGTTCAGCAAAGCATGAATGACTGCAAGTGCTCTCTGCAAGTTTTCATGAAGCTTCAAGAATTTCTCTACCACTGGTCCTGCAGAGTTTTTTTCTGCCATTTCACATAGCTCTGCAAACATGCTAGCAAAATGGGAATGATGTCAACTACTACTACCATATACAAGGTGGTGCTGAACAGAAAACACCAAACTGAAACCAAATTGAAACCAACCTAAACAAACATTATCATAGGTCAATTCACATTTGCAATTTAAGATGAAAATATCGTATGAAAACTGAATGTATAATTCTAACCTCATACAAGTTATGACGCCATCTGCAGCAGAAGCTTCTTCTAGTGCATGCATTGCAGAAGCAAATGCAGCCATCTTACAAGTCATAACATCCTGCTAAGGAAACACTCTGATTAGTTTTAAACAAAATGACACAGCAAATCCAAGAAAAAGATGAAGACGAGCTCCACCGACTCTTTTTTTACTTACCTTCCCTAGATTTCTCAGTGTTGATGGAAGTGAATTCCACAATATCTTTGAGTCTGAAGAGCTCTTAAATGTGACATCCACCTTCGTCAAAGGATTTGGAAGAGTCTCATCATCTTTCTTACCAGGCTTGCTAACAAGTTTTGGAGGAACAACGGTGTTCTTATTTTGAAGTGGTGAAGCGTCCATTCTAGAATGCCTTGGTGCCAATTCTTTGTCCAAATGGACTTTCTTCTGAACCTGCAAACATGTTAGAACATAGAGAATCTCATGACGGGCACGTTTGGTGACGCTGAAATGGCTGAGCCAATTTTTATAAAGGAAAAGAATATGGTAAAATGAATTTCAAACAAATAAGCAAATCATACACAACTACACTTTGTTTCTTCTTAGTCGAAAAGATTACTTTTGTATCAGATTCTCAACGTCCTAATTGGGGAGCCGGCTTCTCTAGTGTGCCTAGGGGCCACTTGACTGTGCTCTTATTTATCAATTAAAGACAATAGAAGTTCTTAAAACAACAAGATCTACACTAATGACTTACAGAATCTGTGCTAGCCCCCTTGAGAGAATGGCTCTTCTTAGACATGGACTTCGAATCAAATCCGGCACCATCACTCCGGTCCCATCCTCTTCTCATTGAATCCAATCTCATTCTCCTCATTCCCATACCAGCATCAATGGAGTGCCTTCTTGATTTCAAATCTCCACTCCCGACCGGTCCTTTCGCTTTAAGCTCTAATTTTCTCACATCCCCATGTTTCTTCACCTTCTTGAGCTCAGCCCGACCACGCGCCGTCAAAACATCGCTGGAAATCAAATCCTTGGGCTCCCCAATGCACGGTCGCCTCTTTGCCGGCACCGGCTTCACTCCCCTGAGCACCGGCACGGGGGAGCCCTTCTCCAGGCGAGCCACGTGAATGAACTGCCCGAGTTGGATCTTGTCACACAGTATCAGCTCGGCATCTTCGTCTGCCACAGACACATAAGCCGAGTGCTGAGAATCCGAAACCCTAAGGTAAAATCCCCTGCTCTTCCACGGATCATCTTCCAGCGAAGGTACGATGCCAATCACCTAACAGAAAGTTCAAAACCACTCGTTAAGTAACAAAATCGAACATCTAGATCCAGACGAGCCCCGCATTGCAGAAAACCGAAGAAATAGAACACGAGAAATCCACATTCGCGAGAAATTACAAGCTTACCTGAAGGAGAGCGGAGCGGTGTTCGCCGACGACCTTCGCGTCCTTGTTCTCCACATTCTGCAGAAGCTTGAGCAAGACGCCGGGAGTGAGGGAGGCCATCGGAGAAAGCGAGGTTTATGAGGTCATTAATGGAGGATGCAAGCAGGCAGGAGAAGCTCAGCAGCGACGACGGAGAGGATTGCGGGTCGGGCGGAAGAAGGGGGGAAGGAAACCAGAGTAGGGCAAAATGGGCGGCGCGTAGGATGAAGAGAGAAAGATGGAAAAAGTGAAGATCGCCATGTGAGGGAGATGATGAAGAAGAGACGGGAGAGGTTAGGAATAGGTACAGATAGGACAAAAAGGGAAGGTGTCAGCAGCACTTCATTTTCAACTCTTTTTTAGTCTTTTTTTTTTATGAAAAATGCTAGGGGTACAGCAAAGGTGTATCCCATTTGTCCCCCATCCCCTCCATTACCACAAAAATGGGCAAAAATTTTAAAAAAAATTAAATAAATAAAAAGTAGATAAAAATGAGTAGTGGAGAAGGGGGTGGTGGACAAATGGGGTACACTTTTGGTGTACCCCTAGCATTGCTCTTTTTTTATACTTTGAATCGTTAGACTATGGATAAGGATCTTTTTCAAAATTGGATTTTGCGTGTAGGTCAAGTGGTAAGTGGTAACTCATTCAAATATAGGATGTCAAGCATATTAATTCTAGGGATTGAATCCCGGTAGTGACAGTATGAAAATCCTATTATTCATTATAGCTTTTTGTATATACTAAGCACGGGGCGGCCTCCCTAAGAACTATACTGAAATATAACATGATTTATTCACTTCACAATCCTGTTGGGAATGGGTATTGGGGAGCCGAGGGTGGGCATTCCACCTTTTTCAAAATAATACAGAGTAAGTACGAGAGTTTGGTTTGAAAATGAGGTAAGGGGAAAGAAATAAGAATGCACACGCTTCATTAGATTTTAGATTTAAGCGCTATTAAAAGTAAAATATCTAAAAAATGAAAAAATTGCAATGATATTTTTGTAAATAAATCGAATTTGTAGTGCCGAAAATGCACAACTACAAGTATAAAATGCATCACAGTGGATAAAAAGTGCAACATTCTCATTTCTCGCATTCAGGGTCATTCTTACCTAATTCATACCCTGAAGTATAATATACTCTCCATCCTCCCCTATTTACTCTTAAAAAATGTCTCTAGATAGTAATAAAATATAATCAGAATAAAAAATAAGAGTGATATAGTTCTAATCCTCTAAATAACAGTGTAATGACAATATGGTGGCATTGAAGTGGTGAACAACCGGTCACTGGTGGACAACACTGATGGCACTATGATGAAACGACAGTTCTTCAACGACCCAGAGTGGTGCTCCGACAATCTCACAACGGCGATAGATGGTAGTATGGCGTGGCAGATGGTCGTGCGACAATAATTGATGATGATAGTTTGGACTCGTGTATTTAGGTCTTAGAGAATTGTTACTCTTATTTTGGGATTTTCATGTTATTTTACCCTTATTTAGAGAGCACTTCCTTTACTCTTCCCGTTTGCTTTTTATAGGGAGTTTAAGTATAGTGAATTCACGTGTAAGAAATTTGTGCAGAAAAGAGAAAATTAATGTGAGTCATACAATTCGAGGATTGAGTCCCAACCTTTGAGACACTAGCACCATCCATTAGATAGCCTCCCAAATACCCCAACCCCTCGTGCTATACAACATCCACGTCTTGTGGCCAGCTTTGGTCATGGGACAGGGGTATAAGAGATAGGCTAGTCATGTCTGTGTCTTACATTGATCGTTCAGACATAGAGCATAAGTTACTCACTATACACCCAAATTTGCTCGTTCTCCTGTTTTATCATCTCTTGCCTTCGAAGCTATTCCGACTAATCAATCTTTCGATGATATGTCGAAAAAAGCAATGATGCGCGAGTCCCAAACTGTTGGCGATGAGGGTTAGGATCAACAAAGAAAGGTGGATGGAATTAGAATACAATTTCGATATATCATAAATTGCGAGCAAACTCTATTGAATTATAATATAATTTCCACATAATTTGGTTCGTCTTAGAATACAATTTTGATATGTCAAACTATTATAACATTTATTTATTAAGATTATATTTAATTTGTAGTCAAAAAATATAACTGTTTGGCTAAAAAAAGTCAAAGCAGGAAAGATTTTTTGAACTGGAGGAAGTAATACTTTAGTTTTAAGCTCAGCCCGAAAAAAAAAATGCAAATCATGTACTTAATATACTTCAGAGGTATGTGTGGCTATGTGAAAAAAGCACAATCCCTCACATTGAAAGAAAAATAATACATCATCAAATATGTTCCACAAAGAATGGTATTCGTCCCTTGATGAAACTACAATTCACGAAATGGCAAAAAAACACAAGTAAAACAAAAGAAATTAAAAACCACACACATACATAGTTAATTAGCAAAGCAGAAACAGAATTCTTAGCCTCATATGGTAAAAACACACTGGATATTCATTAACACAGAAAATAAAAGTTTAATGAATAAAAAAACAAGGGGGATTTGGTGGGTGGGTGGGTGGGGGGGATGATCCATAAAATGACACAATGCAGCAATGCTGCTGCAGCACTTCCCCACTTCTATTATGCCTAATACAGGTTAGAAAGTGACTCAAATCCGGGTGGGGTGGGGTGGGGTGGGATCTGTACCATTTTACATGAGCCTCGGGCTTTAGGGTACCTTATGTCTTACTTAGCCCAGGAGATGACTCTTCAATGGACCAGCAACTGTCAGATGCCTTTAAAGGAAGTAATCAGGAGTCCTCCGGGTAACATCGGGTTCTCCCCTTCTTGGAGCTGGTTCAAACTGTGGCCACATAGTAATAATGTAAAATAGATCAGATCCTCAGACAACGTGGGTATAAAAATGTCCCTTCCAACCTTTAAGAAAGAAAATTTATGTTTTTTATTTAATGTATTTTTTTGTCAATTGTCACAATTTGCCAAAGATGCCCCTACTTGTTTCAGGGTATTTAGAGCAACAAGTGAATACCGAGTATAAGAGATCTGACAATTCTGTCTAATCTTATTTGGTAGCTTAATGGTCATGTGTTTATGAAAAAAAAAAGTATTTATGTAATAGAAGCTTGTTTAAATAAGAGGTGTGTTCAAGGCTCCCTAGAGTTTGAAATTAGGAAGGGCCAGGAATATCAATACTGTAATTCATATACAAATGTATATCAAGAAAATATGCATGTGAAAATCATTTGAATGATCCTTCATCTCCCCTCCCCCCAAATATGCCCTGGAGTATGTAAGGGTGTGTGAAAGAACATGCACCTGAATAAATGTATGTTCATTGCTGTCATCGACTTCCAAGATAGAGGCCATGTTACCGCAGCGATAACAGTAGTTTGGTGCACTAAAAATGGTAACCACCTTTTGTTCCTGTGTCAATCAAAACAGTTTGGGAAATTTTAAAAATGAAAAACCTATCGAATAAAAGCAAAGTAAATATGGTTTAATGCGATCTTATGACTAGAGAGTACTGATAAATAATTACATGGCTCCAGTTATATCCTTCCATAACTAGTTGATGGGCTCTTGCTATCAGTTTCAGACTGTTAGTATGGTTGAATTGCTCAGATATGTCCTACAAGAAGTTTACACATGTATGGAAATCAGACAAAATGGACATAGGTAGATAGAAGCCACCAGAAAAACACTTGAATAAGATTTTTATTTGGGTGGGGGGAGGGTTGGAAGTGAGGAGGCAGAAGAACCTGGCCAAAGGTATAGCCAGCACCTCGTGGTGATATGCCCCAACCACAGCGATCATCAGGGTCGGACCATAAAAGATCACACATGGGGCCTTCATGTGGCACTTCTTGAACACGATCAAAACCTCTTATATTATCAAGGGTCTCAATAGACGGGGACAACCCACCATGCAAACAAAATATTTCCGATTCAACCTAGAAGAATCCACATATAAAAGATAGACATTCTTTCAGCAGCTTTTCCAAGAAAGGTGTAGTAACAGAAAAAAGTAGTAAATGTTACGATACAGATTAAAAAAATCTATTACATGGTTTAGAGAGCATTACTAATGGCTAAATAATACTCCCTCTATCCCAACAACAAAAGTCGTGTTAGGTTGAGCTACAACATTTAAATTTTAGCAAAGTACAACCCCTAACTTTTATTCAATCCTACCAATATTTTTAAACTTTATACTTTGTCCTTTTGTTGAACTTAATATGCCACATGGGAACTGTTTAAAATTACTTGGCTATCTTTTGGCACCACACATGAAAAATTTTATGGATAACATGACTCTTTTTGGGATGGGTGGAGTAATTTAAAACAACAGTAAATGCATTTTGCAAGTGGTGGGGGTGAGGATTTAAAAAAAATCAAAAGGAAGTTATTGATATCATATTTGTGGTCAAGTTTATAGGATCGAACACAATAATATATAGAACAAATCCCTAACCAATGCAGTCAAAGGAAAGTAGTCAAAGAGATCCGTGAATGTCTTCCAGACATTAGCATTCCCATACCTGAGAAGAAAATATGAAGATTAGTGCATTTTGATATTTATCATTAAGAATCATGCCAACAAGCCAAACATACAATCTTCAAACAGTGCATAATAATGAAAAAATAATTCCAATGGCGGGATATATTTTTCTATCAGTCCACAAGTCATGGTGTATTCAACTGTAACTGAATGGTGCATTGGGTATCTATGCATAAACCATAGTTGTGATTGGCGAATGGCGAGTGGCGGGCGAGAGGTTCTTTTTTATGGCGAGAAGCGTGGCGAGTGGCGGGCGGTCAAATGGCGAACATTATATAAATAAATAAATATTATATATATATATATATATATATATATATATATATATATATATATATATATATATATTGTTTAAGTCTAAACTTTTAGTCTTAACTTTGTATCAAAGTATCAAACATAATTATCAAAGTAAAACATGAGTTATTGGTAAAACAAAAAACAAAATATAGTACTTAAAAAGAAATTAAGAATATAATAATACACATAGTGAAGACAATTAAGAAACAATAAGCATTCAAAAAATAAATAAAGAAACAATAAGAAAACAAAAATAAAAAGTCTAACCTACGAAGTGGAGTCTCGACTCTGCGAAGCGCGCTGTTTGGACTTGGGAGAGAGAGGAGGGGCTGCGCCGGCTGAGGAGAAGCTGAGGAGGGCAGGAGGCTGAGCCGGCTGAGGAGAAATTCGATCGACTATTGACGAGACGCAGAGGCAGAGGCAGTTGAATCGATCGTATGAGGAGAAGTGATTTGATCGACTACTAATAGGTCAGCACGTTTAAAAAAAAGTCAACCTTTTCAATTAAAAATCCTTGACCTGTGCCTGGCGTGGATGGCGAACGCCTATCGCCACAGAGAATGGCGTAAAACGCCACGCCAGGCCTGAGAATGGCGTCAAGTGGTCGCCACAAAGCCATAGGCGAGAATGGCGAGCGCCATTAATAACTATGGCATAAACCAATAACATCTCAAACTAAGTTCTTACTCTTAGGTACCACCACATTAGTGTTTGCCTCTTAAGCTAAGAGTCAACCAAGTTCTCTACAAAACTTAAAGAGCTATATAAGCATCTAAAGGACTTGGGTAAATCAGAATTATAGACATAACTTAAAAGAACTTACTTCCGCAAGCACTCATCATAAAACCCATAGACTTGTGTGATCTGCATTAAAAAAACAAACATTCAGGACAAGGCAGGTGGAACTATGACATTCGACACCACAATTACCCAAATTTCAGCAGCACAAGAGTATAAATCTTATTTGTACGCCAACAAAACCCTCTCTTAAACGAATGTGGTTCTCATCTTCCTATCTATTAGTATCCCTAACCTATGATTAGTTTCTAAAAACTAAATTGGGGCAGAAATGTGATTTAAAACAGAGGGTAATTCAGACATTGCACCCATGAACGAGATATACTTGTAATTATCACTTTGCACTCTTAGAAAGCACAAATTTAAAAGAACACCCTCAAAAATACTAAAGCACTCCAAGGTGTACCCTCAAAAGTCAAAAATATTACAACGCTAATGTGCACCGTCAAAAGAACTAACACGTTCCAAAGTGCGCCATCAACACATTTTTTATGTAACTTTCTTTATAATTTAAAAAGCTATGGGCTGTCCGATATGTATTTTTTCTAACCACTCCTTTTCCTTCCAAGACCTAAACTGAGTCCAGCTGTGTATTACCAAAACCATAGAGAAGTTGAGTATGAGGGGATTTTTTACAGAGCAACAAGATTCTAGTTTTGAGAAAAAAGCGGGTGCTCAGACCAAAATACTCATCCACCTGATAGGAGCATTTTAAATTTTGCATGAAATTATACTAGACATTTGTGAGAGTGCTATGGAGTGTTTGAATATTGCATTCTGAATATGCAAAGTGATCATATTCCCTTTTTTAGTGTGTAAAGTGAAGCCTACAGGAAAACGATTAATAATATACACAAGACATTTTTGAATGAAATTGTAGTTTGAAGTAGTATACCTAAAATTGAGATCAGTTAAAGCATAAATTAAAATCAAACTGGCATTGCAGACAAGAGCAGCCAAAAGAAATAATCAGGCAATCGCTTTATGATATACAGTAGCATATTACCTGTCGACTTTCATGGTTTCCCCTGAGAATAGTAATTCGCTGAGGATGACGTACTTTAAGAGCAACCAAAAGCTGAAAGGAAATCACAATGCAATCTCAGTAACTTGCAATAAGTAACTAACTTTTGTTTCAATTTGTCAGTTGTTACTTTGTCTTGGGTCCTAAAGGTATGACCAATTTTGTTATAAAAGACTGATAAAGTAAATTTTAGAAAGGAAAGCATCCATATTTCTAAAATCTAAATATAATAACATCTACAGAATGTCAAAAATGTAGCATTACGAATAGAATAGATAAACATTTTAGTAAAGCACAGAATTCAGTTGCTTACAGTCACTGTTTCAACAGAATAATAGCCACGGTCCACGTAATCTCCCATAAAGAGATAATTAGTATCAGGACACTGCCAATTAGAAACAACATTACTTTATCAATCAGAACATAGGATCTGCATAGAACTGTAGGTGAGTGACAAGCAACTAGTTCAGTACTAATTATGTATTATTGGCACTTTTTTTGGAATTGCATTATTGGCACTTAAATGTGAATGATGCATGAAAAAGTGATATAATGCCATGATTGAAATGGGTCAGATAGCCGAGTTAACTTTTAATGTAGAAAATAGGGCAGGCAGAATCTGAAGAGCCAGTTACTAAAGAGACCTACATGTAGATTTAATATAGAGCACGAGAAGATGGCAACTTTTTATTCAATTTTTTTATAAATGCCTTCAAGTAGATGTATCATACTAATATGTATGCGCACTAAAATCTTGTTTGTCATTCAAACAAGAACATGAAAAAAAAGTAGAAATATGAACCCATTTAAAAATATAAAAGTAAAACTGTTACTCTGCATTCAATAGCTTAAATGGAAATTACATCATACAGAAAAACAATCATGATTCATATTGTTTAAGCACAAAAAGATACTACAAGGCTCGTAGAAAATATAGCAATTACCTTCCCACCAATCCGAAAGAGTTCAGCAAGGTCGTGAAATTGCCCATGAATGTCCCCACAAATGGTAACAGGGCTTTTTACTGGCTGCATCACAATAGTTACAAAATGTAAAATTGTAAAGATCACTGTTACCTAGCAATCTGGCATGCAGTATTGACTGCTCCTAGTATTTAACAGGTCCACAAAATGAGAATTACATAATAGGCGCGTAGAAGGATGCAAGTATCTCAAGAAGGACGAACCATATCACAAAACAAAAAGAGAAATAAGCTATTTAACATTACAATGGAAAGAGACATTGCAAAACAAGATGAATAGCTAGATCTAAAAGGGCAAAGGAGCCCCAACAATATGCTGTTGACAGAAACACATGAAGGTGTTAGCTTTGGTTTGCTAAGCCCAAGTGTTTTAATGTTAACAAACAAGATATATGCGCTAATGAAATTGTTCAAGTGAGCAGAGACAACACGAATCCATTATTTGTTACAATTTTCAAGAAGACGACTCTTGCCCCAAACTAGTGTAGAGTGTTTTATTTGTTAAAGAAATGTGCTTCATATATTATATGCACAACAAGCTCAAGCACTTTCACATCCCTATTTCAAAACTCATTCTAACACCTTTTTGATACACCTCAAAGGCTCTAAACTCAAGAAATATGTTTTGACAAAATTGTATCTGACGGTAGTGGTCCCCGTTGAAGACACTGCCAAATTAATCCTGGGAGTGTGCTCTTTGGGATGACTTTTCCATAAGTTTTTAACACTGCCGGAGGTAGTGACAAGTGTTGTCTGCAGTGTTGTTCCACACTTCCACCCCAGAAAAGTTACTTTATTTTGAAATATCTGTTGGAATACTTTTTCATGCACTTTCTAGCCTTGGATGCTCCTCCTAGCTCTCAAACGGCTACATGGCTTCATATGCCTATAAATAGCTTGCCAAAACATCATTCTACTAGCATACAAGCTCTATATACATAAATCCTTGATTGTCCAAATTGGCCAAAGTGTTGCTGCTCAAATTCTTCTTTATTTGGTTATTTTGTGAAGGGCCAAATCCCTCAGGGCATTATTCTTTAACATACACCTTGAGCATTTAAGCTTGTTGTTATATATTATACATACACTTCATAAAGAAGAGTTGTAACTGTAAGGAGTGTATACACATTCACTACACGACTACAGCACCCCACTCTTATATTGTATTTCATTGAGGTGGTGTAGAGTGATTTTTATTCTTCAAATATCTTCTTCGCGGTTGAGGGTAGCCAAAGAAATCCTTCCCACGAAATCCTTGGTGAACTATTGAGGATAGATAATGCAAATCTTGGATAGAAATGGTCTTCCGGTCTAAAATATCCCTTGCAAAATCTTTACAACCAGTTGAGGATAGCCATTGCAAAATCTTTAGTTCAAGCAATTGAAGATAGTTGCAAAATCTTCATAAGTGGTTTAGATGATAGTTTCAAAATCCATGGTGACAAGGATCAAGAATAATCATTGCAAAACTCTCATTGTAAGTGATAGTGAATAGCCATTACAAAAAAGCCATTGAGTCCTATTGTTAATGATTGTTTGTCAAAGCTAGTATGATGCTCCAACGAGTTCTTAAGACCGGGAAATTAGAGGATTTGAAATCCTTAATGAGGAGCCTTAGGGTATTGGAGTAGGGATTTCCTAATCCAGTGGTGCACTTTACATTACACTTTTTATTTCTACATTTTATTTACTTTCACATTTCATTTATAGCGCACTCATACAAGTTACACACATTAGACAGAAATTGATTGTAAAGTAGGAAAGAATTTTGCAAGTGCCTTATTCAATACCCTAAAGCATGTCACCCCGACTTTCAAAGGTAATGATAAATGGATTAAGGGAAACGAGCAATAAAAGACTACTTTAAAGCATATCTCGACACTTTCACATTTATACTCTACATTATCCTTGTAAGTTATGAAAGTCCACATTTTAGAATACACTTAAGTTCAAATCAATAAAAAGCACAGTAACTGTTAATATGGTTACAAGAAAATTCAAAGCATGTAAAAGTTTTGTTCCATACCTGAACATTACTTTCTTCCATGAGTATCTCTTTGGCTTTTTCACATAACGCTCTAACCTAAAACCAAGCAACGAACAAATTAGCTCTACCACACCATTCTTGAAAATAGCAAAACTAATTTGGAAAATGATAAGTTTAACACACATAAGTAAATCTAATACAATATGATTCTTGAACGTCAATTGTGAATAAAATACTCCCCTATCCCAGTATCCCTAAATAACAGTCAGAGTTTGACTTCATACACATCGAAGCAAAAAATGTCAAGTGCTTTGACCTTTCAAGAAGACTCCTCAAAGACCTCAAATAGGTTAGTGAAGGTGGGGGAGGAATGTTGATGGGTAGAAAAAGGTGAGTGGGATAGGTAGAGGTATTATATTGTTTTGAGTGTTAGGCATGCCAAATATGGAACTGTGACTTTAATTTTGGGATGTCGAAAAATGGAAAGTGTTACTTTGTTCTAGTGACGGGGGAGTAAAAGAGTAAATTCATCATTAATACAGTATATACCAAGTTATGGAGTTGAGTTCAATGCATATAAGCATATTCCAATATAGACTTTCATGGCCGCCTATTCACAAATCAAGACTTTTATTTCGAAACTTCAAATAAAGGTGACATGATTGCCATGATAAATATCATTATATCACTTTGGAATGATATGGAAAGCTGCTTGTATCTACTTAGGACTGGTATAAGTGCATTATTCCCAAACTATCAACACGTAACTAATTACAGCTCCCTCTTTTGCAGTGCATCCCAAGTACTTCTTCATTCATAGTACATTCCTGTATCTTCTCCTTTTACTTGTTTCCATGGTATTTATCTCAAGCACAATCAAATCCAAATTGCTTTTCGAAGTTGAGATTCCCAACTCCAATTGTCTGAACTCGTTCATTTTTATAAAAATCATATTGCAAACGAATTCTAAGTTTCTTCAACATAAAGTTGCAAAAAAACCCCAAAGATCCAACCTTTTGAACATCTATATGTGGATCGTCTTGAAAAATCATGCTCGCTCCAAAAACCAAACAGATGTAGGAAAAAGTAACAACGAATGCAATATCAAAATGCCAAAATTGAAAGGAAAAAAAAACAGATCCGCAACAAAAAAAAAAGCAGAAACGAGAAAACGGGAGATTAACCTCAGACTCAGACAAGGGCTTGCACTGCATGAGATGAGAAATCTGCTCGTCCAGATTTCCTCGGGAGCTCGGCGAAACCAGATCCGTACTCATTATCTTCCTCCTCCGATGCAAACACGGATTGATCTCTCAAAAACTCTTTCCCGAGCCCAAGCCCTAACCGCGGATTACAATTCTGCGATGCGATGGCCCGCCGGAGAAGAAGAAGACGGCCGCGGGAGCGGGAGGACGAGGTCCACAAGAATGGCGAAATCGAGGATCGGGCGGGGCAACAGGGAACCATATAATTCTGTGGATCTACTTATTTATGGCCCTTGCTCACTCCAACGTTAAACTAGAATTTTTTTTCTTTTGTTTATTATTACTGCGTTTTTTATTTTATTTTTTATTTTTCCAGTACTAAATATTACTACTTCCGTCCGAAAATATTTTTCTCATTTGACTTTTTTTTGTCAAAATTTGTAAACTTTGATTATAATATGTGGAAAAAATATATTGTATTACGATTTAACTTTAATATGAATATTTTCATTTTGAAATATAGTTTTTCAAATATCAAATTTTTATAAAATATATCCATGTATAAATCAAGATATTAATGGTCAAAGTGCAATCTTGGAGATCGTAGCAACAAGTTAAATGGAAAGAACATTTCTGGATGAAGGGAGTAATACTTGTATGCTTCAAAAAAATATTAATACTTGTACGGAGTACATTACATGAAGTCTAATTCTATTGGAATCCCAAACGAAATTTTAAGTATTGGCAACTAATTTAATGTTTAATTTTAGTGTTATGAAAAAAACTACTCCCTCCGTCCCAAAGTATTTGTCTACTTTCATTTTTGCACATCATCTAATGCACTTCTTTATTCTATTTTATCTTGTAATTTGTATATTAAAAAATTATAGAAATTATATATTAATAATCTATATGTTAAGACAAATCAAACAAGATCACACATGACTATATTTAGGCTTACACATTGAGAGAATTTGATGAGTCAAAGTACTTAGATGAACAGTTCCAAAAGTCAAAAGTGGACAAATATAGCGGGACGGAGGTAGTAATACGGAGTAAATGTTAGCATTTTGTTTAAATGTTTTTAGAATAAACAAAATGATCTACAATAATCTTATTTTTTACGTTTTTCAAAAATAATCTCACATTTTCTTATGTGGATGAGTTTTAATCGCCGTTAATAAGTTAACGGCTACTTAATGGAAGTTTTAGAAAATACATGTTTTTCGCAAATAAATGAAAGGTCGAATTATCTTACACAAGATTACTTTTTTTGTTTTTTAATTTTAAGTTTAAATTTTATATTTTAAAAAACAATAGACTCTTGTTAGCTCAATTTTTTTTAAAAAAAAATATAACAATTTACAAAATTTGTATTTTGCTCTCGGGGAAATATAATATTGGAAATATAATATTGGATTATCGAAAAATAATTTAGAGTATCGATCGAGAAAGAAATTTCAAAAAAAAGTTGTAGTTAATTACAAAAATAAATAGTGTTGTTATGGAGAAAAAAATATCGTGTCATTTTCATAATTTTTGAATTGTTACCTTGGGGAAATTTTTTTTATTGAATTATATATCAAGAAAAATCACGAGTTTTGTAGTGCCATTTTAGAAAAAAAATAATACGTGTAATAGAAAATTATCGATAAATATTTTGGAGTGTTGTAAATGAAAAAAAATTGCAATACAACAAAAAAATGTAGTGTGTTATAAAAAATTTGTAATACAAGTATACAACTATTGTAATGTTGTTTTGTAAAAATAATAGTGTAGTATTAAAAAAGAATTTGAAGTACCACACAAGAAAATAATTCCAACTTACAAAAAATAAGGGAGTTTGGAGTAAATAAATTAGTTCCATTGTATAGAATAATTTGTTGTGCAATTTTACAACTTTTAAAATATTATTTTGGTAAAAAATGTTATTGCCAGATTATTGATTATTGAAAAAAATAATTAATGTCATTCCAAAAAAACACTTAAATTTTTTATTATTTATAAAAACATTTTAAAAAAATACATTTAAATTTAAATTAGAATTTAAAAATGAAAAAAGAGATTTTGCCTAAATTAATCCTACATTTCATTTATTTGCGAGAAACAAATATTTTTTAAAAAATTTTGTTGAGTAACTGTAAACGTCATAACGACGACCCAAAATTCACTCACATGAGTAAAGGCGGAATTATTTTCCATGGCAGTGAAAAATGAATCATCTTTAGAAAAGCGCAAGAATGAGGGATTATTTGAGATAAATTTCCTTTTAAAATTTATATATATCATTAGAAGAGTATTTGAAATTCTTCTGCTAATTGAAATTATTATTTTCAAACAAAGTCATATCATTTCAGTCCAACGTCAAAATATCTGATATATTAAATGTGTTGTAGACCAGTAGTCTAATCAATCTCATTCCAAGTTTATTATCCGTGTCATGCCTAGTATGAGAGAACGTGATTCGTCAAACAGAGAGACGACTTTAAAACTGTGCACTCACACAAGATCTCCAGATTGGTAAGGACCGACATTTTTATTCTAATTATTTGATATTTTTAAAGTTGGTTTTTTAATGTAAAATATGTGTTTTAATAATCAAGATGTTATAAAATAGGTTATTAAAAATCAAATTTAGTACTAATTTTAAAACAAAAGTACTCCACCCAAAACCAAATATCATTGAATTATCACAATAGATTCAAAAAAGTTACAAATAACAAAAAGAACTTGTTTGATGATAAGTTACCCGTTTTCTTAAAGTAGACTTTCTACAAACAAAACAGCTTCACTCAAACTCTAAAAAATTTCATGATAAATATTGTGAGTATCTTTCATATAACACGTACGAAAGAATGTGAATGATTACTAACCACAACCCCAACAAGAGCCACTTGTGTTTTCTTATACATGGCAAACTTATATTATGTTCATTTGAAAAAGGGTCTCTACAAATTCTGAAAAGTAAACCGCTACACATGTATATTTTGGGTTCCCAATTAAAATTTAGGACTCCATCAAACATAAAACCCTACATTTAAAGTAAAGAGAGAAAAACATGTCACCTTTCATTTGGTATATAAATTTTTGAAGTTAGCGTTGATTTTACTTGTCGTGACTTCAAGTGTTAAAGGTTACTTCGTGGCAATGAGTCACGCAAACGTCATGAAGACCTATTTGCAAAATCTAATTGGTGATGAATTCTGAAATGATTATTTAGTTTCTTATGTTGAAAAAATAAGTTTGAAATAGTTTCAAATGAAACTATAATAGTCAAAAGATAAAATCTTGTCAAAGACAATTGTAGAAATTACTATTATTGTGGATAATACTAGAATTGTTATGTACTCTCTTCGGCCCTATTCAAATCATTTGTTTCACGTTATGATTTTTGACTGATGTTATTTTCAAATTAAATTATTAGAAATATAAGATGAAATTTAAAAACTAAAATTTATATATTTAAAAATTACATCCAAAATTCTACGAAATAGTATGTGACAAAAATATATGTAGTACTATTTTATCAAATGGGTAACGAAAATAAATAAAGTAAAATAAAATTTGACTATGCAAATAGTAAACATGAAATTTAATTTGAATAAAAAAGGAACAACTTTATGAATTTTAATATTTTTAATTTGTATTGGTATTTTGCTTTATTGACACATCAAGAATTTAATTGGTATCTCCAACTCTTCAATTTTTTGGTCCTAAATACAGTATGCCTAAGCAGTCTGCATCATGTTTTCTTGTGGATGCTTATGATAGAGACAATCCCTATCACTCCTCATCTGATTTGATTGGGTCTAATCTGATTTTATTAAAGTCTGATGTGATCTAATGTGATTGTATTTATATTTAAAACTATTTCTAATATGATCTGATAAAACAAGTAATAAGAATAAGTTGAAGATAACATAGATAACATAGAGATAATCCAACATGAATACCTTACCTCTGATAAGATAAATGTGTAGTTATGTACAACTTTGATGAACATTGGATTGTACTATTACACAAAATCTAGATTACACATAAATATGTACAACTTTGATGGGAAATGTAAATGATAAAACCTTTAGAAGCAGTAATAAGTGGCACAATTTCTCCCCTGGTATGTAAATATATGTATATCATTTTTCTGTTGTACTGTGTTAAGTTCTTAAAAGCTGGTTCTCCCTGTTAACTGTTGGGGAATGTGTTAGGCTAAAAGGGGTTCTGTTAAAGGCTTCCTCAATGGGACTGTGTGGAGTTTCATTGAGCAGGTGACTATCACACCCAAAAGGGCACACATTGCTGGAACCAGACCGACGGCATACCGTGTTAAGGAGAAACATGTGTGAGCCGGATTACACTTGCCCAGCGCCGGTGTAGTCTCTGCATTGTGTTGTGAAAACAGTGACAAGTTGAGTACTCTCTCCGTTTCATATTAACTGTCCACTGTGACTTTCTTGATACATTCAAAAATGGATGAATGTAGGCATACATCATGTCTACATTCATTCATTGTTCAATGTACATGCACTAGACCCAAAGCATAGAAAATAAGAAAACAGATGCACAAACTACAAACTTAGGCAATAAAACCCAAAGGTCTAGGCAACTAGTATAATATTAGGTCACACATCTAAGGCCATGAAATGTCTAATTATCTTATCTCAATTCTTCCTTTGCCTACCCATCTCTCCTCAAACTCTCCCCTGCTAATCGCTCACATCTACTGAGAGGAGTTCAGGGTTCCTTTTAATGACATAGTAAAGCACAAGAAGACGAAAAAAGGAAACGAATGAATGACAAGAAGTTTACTCTGATATGACTCGAGAATGAACAGTGCCAGTCCACATGACATTTTGTCCATGAAGCTCAATGACCCGTATACAAAAGCACAGCCATCAAGATCTTCACCAACCAGAAAGCTTTGCATGCCTGTACCAGTTACCTGTTACGCCGTATAGAGTAAGTGGAGCATACACTCAAATTACATACATACAAAATCACATACATGCATGTGCACATACCATCATCAGGGCATTCGCAACGCCGATCACGATTGAGAGGATGTACATAGTACTATTCATACTACTGGGTAGAAGCAGTATGCCTATGCCACTAAATATCCATAGCAGGCCTCCTGCACTATAAAAGGCTTTTATCCGTTGGCTAGTCCAGTTTAGTTCCTACATTTAGAAGAATGTCATCAATGTTCAAAGAAAAATAATACGGAGTCATAATAAAGGAAAGTGAATTGAATTACAACCTGTAGCATGATAGAAACAATAAAGCTCCAAATGTAGATGATGGCAGGGACCTATCAATACATTGTATGAATTACTAGAAATTTAAATGCTTTCTGGTTTTAAATATAAAAATCATCTTCCGAGAAATAAGAAATATAATTAAAGTAACATAAAAGAGGTGGTCCTAAATGAGATACCAAAGCTTTAGCAGAGTGGCTCATCTTTAGGTCATTGATAACATAGAAGGCGAGGAATGACTGAGCCAACAAAGATGTTTTAACCATAAGATTCCAAGACTTAAAATATAATAAATTAATGAAAGGCAATGTGTGTGGGTGTCTTTACAGAAAAAAAATGGATCACAACTTTATATCCATGAGAGCCACACAGATATTATGTATTAAGCATAGCTACACCAAGAACCATAAACTGACCTGTGAAACATTAGTTACAAGTCTAGTCAGCACATAAACAAGGGCAACTTGGTGATAAATGATTTTCTTAAACCAATAACTCCAAGAAACTCTAACATAGCCGCTAGCATGAGCTTCTTGTTTCAATCTGAGAAAAAGGGAAAACAATGAATGTTGCTTCCTAGGTGAAAGAAAGAGTATCTGACGCTAATCATATAAGAATTGTGGAGTCCTTGTAAGAGCTGTGTGTGTGTTTGTGTGTGACTGTGTGTGTCCATTCCTTGCACTAGCACTATTTTTCATTGTTTATGGGGGATCCTTTCGGAGAAAAACTCTATACTACTCGGGGTAGAATGGGGTGCATACATTTTGCACCCTCCCTAGCCTTTACTCTTGAGAGAGGTATACTGGGTTTGTTTATTTTAGTTTGGTTTAATCTAACATATACAAGTGAGGTCCTTTGTTGTGGAGCAATGGAGAAAAAAAGGTAGGTGACAAACCTTGGCTCTTTAGTTCCGAGAAGGAACATTCCCACAAAGCAGCATCCAATGAAAATTGAGATATATGCTATCCATCGGTACTGCATATCTACACTAGATTAGAATATCTAAAATGACTTAAAAGATGATAAATTTGGCACGCAAGAAATGGAGAAAGTATAAATTAAAATACCTCATCTTCAACATCAGCTATTTTCCCAGACGTGCTGTAGTTGAAGGCAATGAAGGCAACCCCATACAAGCTAAGGTTTGCAACCTACAAAGAAATTGGAAAACTCATTAGCATATGTCTCTCTCATGATTTTTGTTGAAGAAAACTTATTGCTAGCAAACCATTGTAAAGGCATTGCGACAGCTAGCTAACACAACTCTGCTTGTTGAATTCATTGTAATGCAATTCACCATTGACCTGCAACAAGAAAATTCTTTTAGGTTACTAACTTAAGAGAAGAAAGTGATATTACAATATTTAGTGCAACTAAGTAACACTTATTTGGAAGAGAGATAGCTACAGCAGACAAGAGAAAACAACTCAATCTCGGTGTCCGAAAAAAGAATCTAATGGTGCATTTTGTTCCCTGGTAAGAGGAATCATGAATCGGTTGGAGGAATTCCAGACCAATTCCAAGTATTTTGTTGGTAATTTTACTATTATCATTCTGATTCATCAACCCCAGGGAATTATTTTTCCATAAGGCCTCAGCCATGGTTTTGAAAGGCGACCAAGGCAGTCCACCTCGAGGAGCTAAGGCGGTTGCATTTCGCCTTTGAGGCGTAAGCCTCAACAGGGAAACCTGAAGCGGTCCAAACCTAAAAGATATATTAACCAAAATGATATATTAACCGAAGCGTACGCCTCACAATGTTTGTTATTAACTTAAATTTATTATTAAAAGTAATTGATATTGAGTTCTAGAGTTTTGCCATGAGTTATATTGTTGTGTTAATTTCAACTTATTTAATTAATTTGTTAACTGGTACTCTCTCTAGAAAATAGATTCTACAATAACTTTTAAGTTTGTCCCAGAATAAGGTTCCACTTTCTTTTAAGCAATAAAATGTGTAATTTATATTTATTCTTTCTCCTCTACGCAAACCTCAACCACATATTTTCACCTTTCTTAATAATTGTGTCCAATCAAATGCCGAATGTTATTATGGGATAGATAGAGCATTTGATAGCTGATGTTTTTGCATAAATTGTTTTCTTATTTTTATACTCCGTATTAAAAAATCTTATTACGTTCTATAAATAAAATTGTGGAGCTGCCCCCCCCCACTACAAATTCTGGATACGCCACTCAATATAACCATGTTGGCCAATGATGACGGAATAAATAGAGAGAGATGCAAGTTAGTTGCATCACTTACATGTGTGATACTTGAGTCGCAGCCCAGCCAATGTTGAATATTGCCGCAAACACGCTATACCCGATAGTTTCCAGAAGAGGCGAACTAAAACCAAAGATTTTGCAAGGCAAGCAACCACCAAAAACTGATGAAAATGAGACAGCAACCAATAGAGATCCTGCGGCATGCCATCTTTTGAAATGTCCAAACCTATCAATCTATATTAAGAAAAATGATCACTTCCAACTTTCGTTTTTGCAAGACCCCGATAATTCTAAGATAATTTCTATCACATTTAATTCTGTGCAAGAGTCACCTAAAATTTCAGGGTAATCTTAGGAGCAATTGGTAAAGATTTTATGCAGTTTCTCTAGAAGCAATAATTTCGCGCTGTTTATCCATTTCCTTAAGTTATAAAAAAGCAATGACTTCAATCATGATAGCAGCAGTACACGAATGGTCGATACTCTCAAGTCTAAACAACAAAGTGATGACTTCAAGTTATGGCAATGAATTGGTACCAGCTCGCCAGCAAATACGACAGTCAATCCATCAGCAACTTGACCTGAGAGCATGACAGTTGCAGCATTGCTGTGGATAAAAAGATGTGAAAATATTTTAAATTTTGAATAAACGGCACGTCTAAAAAAGACTCGACAAAACGAGTGTTGTCGAAAATTGGGCCGCGTGGCAAACCTTGGAGACAAGCCAATATCTGTCAGAAAAACCAAAAGGTATGTGAACCAACAGGCAGAGGTAATGTCATTGAGCATGTGGCCCACACCATAGAAGACCACAGAGCACCTTCCAAGAGGTTTGGTCAATGACTCATCATCTTCACTACTTCTCCCAACCATAGTGCTACAGAAATCCAAAAGCCAGTGGCTTTGATTAGTGATTACCAAAAAAAGGCAATGCTTGGCTGTGGTTAACTTTTACACAACAGTCCAAAGTAAAAAAAGAATTGATCTTTGCAAAAAATTCAAATGAACCACAAAGTTTACCCAAATTTTATCTCCTCAAAAAAATACAAAACCCTAAAGTAATGGAAATCAAAAGATCAAGAACACAGAATCATCACCACAAATTCAACAAAGCCTTCATAATCTATGAATTCACACAAAACAGCAGACCTCTCAGAACAAAGTACATGGTTATTTAACCAGCAGATTGAGAGGGAGGGAAAAACCATACCCGGGTCAACAAGCAAAGCAAAAAAGAAGAAAACGGGTCTCGCAAAAGCGGCGATTCACGTAAGGGGCGGAAGAAATTCCAGATTCTGTCTTAGATCTTGCGAGCAAGGACATATGTATGCATCTCGTGCATGACATAGCCACCTGTTTGATGCCAAGAAATAACGTAAAAGGTGGAATCACTGGTTGAAGACGTCCAATTTACGCTTGGATAGGGACATTGGGATTTGGGAATTTGGGATTCCCTGAATTGAAGGCCGCCTTTATCCACTTTTCTTCCACTACCGGAGTGCCCGGAGGCTGCCTACCAGAGTATTTACGTAGTATCTTTTTTCTTGCTTTGTAAAAGAGAGTAAAATAACTTTTTCAATATAGTATGATATGTTTTTATTTCTTAATGTAGTATCAGTCATTATCTATTAGTCATTATTCAACTAAATATTTAGCATCACTTGGACATTATTCTTCTCACTAGTCATTATTAAGTCCTATTTAGGGAATAAAAAAGTTTAAGTCCTACATTGGGAAATGACTTATGTTTTAGTCTTATTAAGTGCAAATTTCATAAGATAATTTTTAAACAGTAGGAGTAATTAAATTAAAATTATATGATATACTAGTACTAATTCAATAAAATAGTATTTGAAAATACTTTATAAATTAAATCTATTAAATTTATTTTTGTATCAATATCTAATATCTATCATAAACAGAAAACAACCTCTCTACTTCCGAGTATGGGCAAGGTCTGCGTACACACACCCTCTCCAGACCCTACTGTAGTGGGATTCAACTGGTCTGTTGTTATTTGTTGTATCATAAACAGAAATACTAAGCATTATTTTCTCATATTCCCCCTCAAGCTAAGTCTCGATGAAACAAAAGTAAGCTTGGACACTGACTGGAAACTTGAAAACTTAAGAAGATAGAAGTCTGATGATTGCTAGTAGCTACTGACTGTTAGCTTATTCCCATACGGGTAAAATACATTTATTCGTAGATTTTGTGTATAACACGAATCACGTTTTTAAAATATGTTTTTTTATACGTTCAGATCGAATATGTATACGGATATACATACATATTTTATATGTTTGATTTTTTCAAGAATACAACTTTTAATGAGTGTAGATATTTTTAATAAGAAAGACAGTTTAAATTTTGAAAGTGAATACAAACACCATAAATATTCTAAAAATTCAACCATTAAAATTTTTTCTTTATCCATTTTTTTTTGTGTGTATCCAAAGGAGATCTTTCAATCTAATTATTATTGTGTACTTCCACAAAATGCAATCAAAGTAAGAACGCGTTCTTGAAAATGAAGCTAACATTTAGACAAAAATGATGCATTTAAGATATGACAAAAATTATATTATTAGATAGTTTGAGTTTTACAAAATTGATTAAATGATTATCATGAATTCTAAATGAAGATTTAAGATTCTTTGTAATATAAACATGAACTTACTAAATAATCTTTTACGCAATTTAAAATTTTTAAAATAAAATCAACTTTATATTTTTCATTTTTAGAATGAAAAATATAGTTACAAACCTAATTTTTTGATTTCAAATCACACAAATATAATCAAATTTATATTTTTAAATGTGGGTTAATATTTAATCACAAGAACTAATTAAATACGCTACAAAAAATTATTTACTTTTAAAAATCTAAACAAATAGAGAGAATATTGTCTACTATTTGCTATAGAGATTGGAGTGTTGGACTTCCAACAGGATGGAGTCGAAGAGACCGTTAGACTTGGATGATATTTAATTAACAAAGAACGTTAGTGGATGACTCGACTGCTAAGTTGCCAAATTTTAAAGATTAATAATTTTGGTAGGAAAACAATTAAGTAAATTGATCCAATCTAAAATTTGACCATCTAGATTTTTACTGTTACTGCGGATAGAAAAAGATTTTTACGATTTAAGTCATATAAAATTCGTAAATACGTTTTGGGTCAAAAATATGTGTATTATACATTTGTCACGTGAAAATTTTTTATTTGGGAGTATAATACATGTATTATACACATTACACACGGGTCAATAATACGCGTACTATACGCGAATATGCTAATAGATACTCACGTCGAAGAAGAAAAGACAAGTCAAACGTGTGATGGTAGCTCCTGGCATCGAAAAAAGAAGATAGAAGTCTGACGTGTGTTTGAAGCTGCTAACGTCGACAAATAAGAGGGAAATCTAATGTGCGTTTGAAGCTGCTAACATCGACGAATAAGAAAGAAGTCTGGTGTGTACTAGTAGCTACTGATGTTAAAGAAAAAGAGAAGGCTATTAGGGGTGCTTGTTTGACTTAAGCTATCTGACATTCTTTGTCACTTTCTTGGATTTGTGCAATCTCTTATTTGTTTTGATTTGCTTGGATTGAAGCCGTTGTTGCCAGATAAATTACCGACGATGGCGGCAGAAGCAAAAAAAGTCACCACAAGCGATGACTCCAATATGATATTAAAAATATTAGAATGACAATGTTGCTTAGTAAATTATAGTGTGTGTGTGCATACATACATACATACATGCATATAATTTTGATGCAATCCTGACCCTTAGATCTCACAATCTAAAGCACTTCATTCATTTTCATTTCTCTTCTAAGATCGCATTCTCACCAGAACCAAAATCCATATATACACACATACATACATACAGACACACACACACACACACACACACACATATATATATATATGATAGGCTCCTAAAATAATTTATTTAATTAGTAGTCAAAGTTTGTTAATTTTAACTGAGTGGAAAAGCTTTGTTTCATCTTTTTGCCCTCCTCTTTCCATTAATTAATGAGTGGAAAAGCATTGTTTCATAAATGAAGTCAAACTCGAATTTACTTCATAATAGCAACTCCAATGAAAATGTGAATGAAGAGTCATACCTTATAATTTTCAAATATGTCTTCTCTTTTCATATATTTGTAATCCAATGGTGAAGTTATATGAAGAGATAAAATATCTTCTTTCAATTTGGATGGGTATCAGTACCTTCCCAAAATTGAGAAGGTGAAAAAAAGAAGGAAAAACAAGATCACTTCCACTCTAGCATTCTCTTGTCATATATTTTGCATTCCAATGGTAAAGGCAAATAGAAATACAAAACTCCTCCCAATTTGAAGAAGTATTAATACCCTTTTAAATTTGTCTATTCAAATTTATCATTTCTTCATTAGATTGATCATTTCATTTTTTATCAATGCAAAAATCACACCTTCTCATTTTGCATTCCCCTATTTGAAGTTGCTCTTAAGAGAATCTTTAACCATGCTAGGGTACACCGTACACCAAGAAGTGTACCCCAAATTATACCTTAAAGGATGCACCAACGTTTTAATGATTCACACTACCACAAAATGTCAATTTAATAAAAATTGGCATTGACTTTTTGTATCATTGTAAACAAGCACACTAGCATTGCACTACCACAAATGTTGGTGTGTGCCTTCGAAGTATAAAGTGGGATATAGTTTTTGAGGTACATATAGTTTAATTCAATCTTTAATGCAAAACTCATAAAAAATGCTTAACTTTAGAAGGTTGATCTAAAACACGTGTAGAGCCTATGTGGAGCATTGGTTGCTTAGTTTTAAAAAATTGATCTAAAACTAGAGTTTTTACTTTTCAAGATTAACGTAATATGAATAAAATGAGTAAAGACATGTGTTCACAATGCTTGGACACATGTTGAATATTAATGGAATATAAATAACCCTAGGACAAATGTTCATATCCCTAGAAGAAAACAACTATATGAGCGAGGATGGGAGGATTTCCGATACGTTGTTTGATACTGAAAATCCTCGCTCAAAAATTGAAAAAAATGAAAGTGAGATGGAATGAAATGCGGTAAAAGTAAATGGATGAGTATAGTGATAGAAGTACGGAATGTCGAATTCACAAAGATAACGTGATTGGTTAGAAATTAGTGCAAGGTGAAACTAAATACTAATATCAAATTTTATATTGTGAATCAAGGCCTAAAGGAAGATAGAGGATTAATGAAATGCAAGCGAATAAAACTAAACTATTGCAATGACCTACTAAAATGAGATGCAAGTGAGAAAAAGGAAAGCAAGCCTAGGTTAGGGATTTTCATGTCAATCATGTGAATTACCAATGAACTAGAGGAACAAGAGAAATCGACTAGAATGAGAGCAAATCACCATGATTCTCACTTTCGTGAGAATCGAAAAAAGAATCTCCTAAATAAGAACCCGCTTCTGTGGCGCTCGTGTTAAGAAAACTATAACCACATCAAACAAGTTTTTCAAGTATCCTCCACTTCCGTGGTAGGACATTGGAATTTCTGCTTTTTCTTATTTTATATTCTTTCCCTTTATCTCAATTTTACTTCATCCAAACATAAAATAGGTGTGGAGGGTTTGTAAGTAGTTCCCAAATAGCTCAAATCACTCGATTCTAATTATAGTTCAAGTGACATTCAACTTCAACGATATAGGATGATTCGGGGCACCTATTGTGCTCCGTTTGAAAAATTGATGATTCCTACCCTCTAACCCCCGGTAACCCCCCCCCCCCTCACCCGGACTGACCCCCCCACTCACGACTAGGGTTCTAAATCCCGATTCCTCACTGATTTAGAATACACTCCGAGATATATGAATGTCATTGTGGCCAACAACAACACCCAAGCAAAAATATGAACAATCTCCACAAACATCCATAAGCTAATATATATCTCAAATCTCACACTAATCCAATGCTAACAAGCATTAATCAACATTCTATCATCTAACCTTTACTAGAATATCTAGTCTCGCATGATTAAACTATAGAGATGTATAAAGATAAAAGAGTAAGAAAATAAACTAAAGGCATACGCAAGATGAAGAAATAAAACTCAATACTAAGAGACAACTAAATAATATTAAAGAGATGTAATATCTAAGTTTGGAGCTCGCAAGATAAAAATGACAAGATGAAGAACATGCAGAAAAATGAACCCTACTCTAAGATGTGAAAATATAAGTGGGGGAGCTCTCCTAAGAGAATGGATCTAAGAGCAAAGGCAATGGCGTGTAAATGAGATGACACGCTTGCCAGCTCGGACAAAAATCTTTCTTTGTCTCGCGTGTGCATACCGTTCCTCCACGGTTTCCAAGTAGGCTGTGAGGCACTTTTGTTGTCTACTAATCCATTTCCTTGGCTTTTTTCTTTGTTTTTTTTGTGGCGTAATACAAATTTTTTAAAAGTAGAATTATTTTATTTTTTAGAAAGAATTTTTTAGATGTAGTGGAACTATTTTTTGATGTTGTTTTTTAATTTGTAAGTTTTACTTTTATTCTTTTACCAATTTTAAATAAAATAATTATAAAAAACAAGGAGTTTTGCATCATAATTCTAAAATGTAATCTAATTTGAGACGGAGGGATAAATAAAAATATGGAGCATATAAGAAAAATAATTTTTATTAATTGAAATACATTTTAATAATGTAATTTGTTCAATAAATATAAATATTTTGATGTTAAAATAAATAGGTGAATATTTTTTAATAATTCAAATATTGCAAGAAAATGAAAAAGGTAATAAAAATAGTGACTTGCCACTGCAGGGCATGCCACTCCACTCATTTGCCGCACGCTGACTATACTATCATTCATTGGTTGAAATGTTCTACATCAGCATTGGCATTCCAATTTTGCCTCACCAGTGCTCATGCTCTATAAGAGAGTTTATATCTAGAAGAGAGGAGTGAGGAGTCAAATGACAAATAAGGGTACATCTCTAAAAATTACTCCCTTCGTCCCAAATTATAATGTCTGTTTACTATTCACATGGTCAAATTTTATTCATTTTCTTTCTCTATTTTCGTTAGCAATTTGATAAAATAAAATATTATTATCACTACTAGTTTTGTAGATCTTTTGATGTAGTTTTTTAATATGTAATTTTTATTTTTTAATTCTATACCATTTGTCATATAAAATGGTTTGAAAATAATTTCAGTCAAATATCGTAAACCGAAACAGGCGTTATAAATTGGGACGGAGGTAGTACTAAAAAAGAAAAGAACCAAGGGTAATTTCACTCTAAAAAAAATTCAGACATGGAAACCTGCTCCGCTACTTTGTTTGGTTGCTGGACTTGAGCTGCGCGCCGGGTCATCGCCACTGTTAGGCAGCCTCGTCGTCGCCAGAACCCGGAGGCTGCAACGTCCTCTTCTCGCCGGATCCCAGGTCGTGCCGCTGGTTGATGGTAGAAGAGGTTGTCGTTTTCCGCTGTTGCCCGCTCGCCGGACAGACCTTGACGCCTGGAAGGGATGCTAGGGTATAGTCTGAGCTCGCCGCTGGTTCGTCGCCCGGTTGGAGCTTCTCCGGAGAAGACGTCAGGTATCCACTGAGATTGGAGCTGGTTCGCTGATGGGGACAGAGGTGTCTCGTCTCCATCCTTTGCAAATTGGGGAGATCAAATCAAATCACTTTTGAATATTACAAATTGCCCTATTCTTGCAATTCGGCCTCATTTTTGAATTTGGACTCTAAAATCAATCAATTATCACCAATCAGTCTAAGGGGCAGTTTGGCAACTTCTGAATAGGTAAGTGCTGAACGAGTAAAAGGTCTGAACCATTAAGTGCTGAATCAATAAGAGGTCTGAACCATTAAAAGCTAGTATATTGCTTAACTATTCAGAGACAAATGTCTGATCAATTCAGATAAGAGGTCTTACCATTCAGACTCTGTATAATACTTAACCATTCAGAGGCAAATCTCTTAATCATTCAGACATCTGAACCATTAAAAGGCTAAAACAAACAGTCTGAACCATTAAGTGCTGAACCATTCAAACATCTGAACTATTAAGAGGCTGAAACAAACGACCTCTAAATTTACCTATTTAACATATAAGAGCACCGCAAAAATAGAGGGTTTAGCTTTTACTGTAATCAAAAGTGGTCTCCAATGGATAGTCTATTTTTTACACTGTAGTCTATATTTGGTTTTTCATCATCTATAAATAGACTACACTGTAGATCATCTATATCCTTAAAAATTTATTTTCTTACTTTTAAATAAATTCTAGTACTCTGTACATCATCTTGTTCACTCCCCTCCCCCCCTTCCAACCACTGGCATTTGTTAACCAATGGTTACTTTCTATCTTCTGTCAATCTCTCTTCCATTGCTCTTCTTTGCGAAGTTCTTCAATTAACTATATATAGGTCTAATTTCTTCTTTTTCTGTTAACTACTCCGTATTTGGTTGCTAAATTTTGAGAGAAAAGTAGATGATGAATTTTCAGTGTTGCATAGAACATGTTTGATGAGATGTCCAACCAAATAATTAGGGAGCAAAGACTATTGATGGTGTAAATTATTTAACCGGGTAAACAGTACTAAACTGGGTCGAGGATTATTTACTCGATTCGTAAATGTAAAAGGTAAAAACACTCAAAAAGGACTGTAGGTGGAAATACCTGTAACCCAATTAATATTATGAATATATAGAAGAATACACAGTAGCTTTTACACGGGAGTTTTAGAAAAAAGGAGTCGGATCCTTCCTTTTAAGGGTTACATTATTATTTATAGTAAGCTAAAGGGGACAAGACGCTGCACATCCACGTCAGGGCACGTTCCTGGGTGGTGCGAGGTGATTGCCTCTGTCATTCAGCGGCCTTGTCATCTAGTGAAGAAGGTAGTTCCCTTGTCTTGTAGTGCTTTGGACTGATTAATCAAGTATCTTCAATGATCCTCCGTTGATCATGGTCGCTACAGTCTAGGCTACTTTGGATACTTCTTTGTTGATACTTCCCAACCCTAGAAATCATACCGGGTGATTTTTGAGGGATGGGTTTTTCAAAATTGGTGACGAATGAGGTGATAAAGTAGTCTGACCGGTATACTATTCGAAGTATACCGATCAACTTTTTGGTCAACCAAGCATCCTTTTTCTGACAATTCAGGTCTCCCATCCTGAAAAATCAACCTTGACCGGTTGAATATTTTGACTTCTTCTTTGACCGGTTCTGGATGGAATACACCCATCAATTACTATATGAGAAGTCTATATTATATCTGATATGATTAGAAAACAGCAAGAAATTTTGAAAGCTAAAACACTATGTATAAGCTATTTTAGCTTATAGCTTGCAATTTTATCCACTCTCCATTGAAGATGCTCTAATACGCAATTAAGATTGAAATAGTATTAAAATCCAAGTTAATACATCTATCAAATTATAATAAAATATTCTCCCTCCGTCCCAAAAAGAATGGGACGGTTTGACTTTTTTGGGAAATTAAGGAAGGGATATTTTGGTTTTGACTTTTCAAAAATACCCTTGATGTGATGGGTAAAAGTAGAATGTGATGGGTAGATTATTAGAAAAAAAGTATGATGTGATAGGTATGGTATGAAAAAGTAAGGGGTAAAAGTGATTTTTTAATAGAAATGTAACATACTTTACACGACGCAGTTTTTTCTAAACGTAACAAACTTTTTGGGACGGAGGGAGTACAAAAATAACTAACTTATCAGTGGTCAACCTCATGACCAAGATGAGGGTAAAGTAAAAGTCTACTAAAGCAAGCCTATACCCACATGCCTTACCTAACCCAAAAGCCTAGCAGTCCAATCAGCCCACCATTCATGAACAGTGTTACCCGGCCCAATTTTGTTAGGCGGGATCACTGTTCAAATGTGGCTCTCATCTTTGTATATGTATAGATAATTTTATAAGTTGAAATGACGGATGACCAAGTCGATAGTGCCACTAATGAGATGTTGTCTTCAAGGCATTGGCCATTGAAAGAAAACACAGCTTACATAGACAAGGAAGTTATGAACTTGACAGGAAGAGTGTATAAATCGTGCTCAAATGAACCTTTGTATATCACCTGATTTGTATGATTGTCCAAGATTAAAAAACCTTCAAAGTAAAGAGAATAACACAATTAATATCAATGGTAAATTTATGAACAAATAAGAGATGAGTTTTAAGGTAGAGACATGGAGTAAATTTGATATACTAAAGGTACTTATGGGTGTAGAAACCTGTCCTGAGCCAATATGAAAACTTGGTAGAGACTATCCCCCAGCCATGGTGACAGAGTTCGAGCCATGGTACGAATGAGGATTCTGCAGTCTTGACAAATCAGAGATAACATGAGTAGTTTTTCTAAAATTTCAATGTCAATTTAGATTGAATTCTGTAAAGTATATAGTCTATAACGCCTGAGTATTATGCTTATACTCAGACGAGTTAGAAAAATCTTCATTAAACTAGTTCCAACACCGCAGGGCACTGTGGTCAAACTTTCCACAGATGTGGCACACAACAGGGTCATCACGCTGCAAAACCCCTACCGCGCCCGTCGTGGTTGTTGCTGCTATTACTGTACTTATTGCCGCTACCACCAGACCTGCCGCCACTGGCACTGATTCGGCTAGTCCCCTGCCGCCACCAAAACGACCACGTCCACGTTGGTTGGAAGAGTTACCATTGGAGTCATAGAGGGATGTATGTAGCTCTGCCGAGGAACTTGGAGGAGTACCAAGATGTAGTTACTGTTCAAGTTGTAGTTATGGGATATGATTGGCTCACGAGCAAGGGCAAGAGACGTACCAATTTTTAAAGTTTCATCAAGATATGATTGCATACTATATTGCCCTGTGTGAAGATGATAAACTTGCTCTTTAAGTTGAATTTTATGTGTATGGGATAAGGATTTATATTCCAGATGAAGATGGTTCCAGATCTCAGCAATAGTGGCACAAAAATGAACATGATTCTAAACAACTGGAGAGAGAATTAAAGAGCAAGAAGAGAAGCATGCAACTGAGCATCAATGATGACTCATTGATCATACGCCTAATTAACCTTCATAAGATGCAGCTTTTTCTTCGACAATGGTTGTCGGTGGTGCTTTGCTTGAAGCGGGAAATAAAGTTTACTATTAATAATAGCTCTTCCTAACAAATGGAAGTGTGGAGGAATCGAAAGCTAGAGCTATTAGTCTACAATAGGGCTTTCTATCAATCAATAGTGATATCTCACTTCGATATTAGCTATTAGCAAGGGATCCGTCTAACTACGTTCAACTCATTCTGAGGATTCGTTTCAAACGTTTCACTATGTTAGTTCAACGAAATGAGTTGAACATAGTTCAACGAATCGTTGAACTATGTGAAATCATAGGGAAGGATCTGATCGTAGATAGAGACTGAAAGTCGGTACCATCTACATACCTAAAAAGCCGATGAACAGTAAAAGTCGGTTCAACAGTTGATGACAAGGACCGATAGTTATTGTCCTCCAACTTTGTGGAAACAAGTGAGTGTAGATTGTGAAGGAATAGCCTCAATCCTCCAGGTACAGTGCTAAACCCTAACGCATCTCATCCATTTGTCATCATGATAAGAGAGGATCGGCGGGGGAGGGGCTTGAGAATGATCGCAGATAGAGAGAGAGGACTATGCGGCGGCACACGTCTGAGAGAAGAAGAGGAGACCCGAATGAGGCTAGGGTTAGAGAAGAAGTCATAGCTTCGATACCATATTGAATAATTGAACAATTGTATTGATTGTCAAATACGTAGAATACAAGTAAGTGTGTATATAGAGAGGATTCCAAACATATTTACCAATGAATCATAAAAAGTAATTAACTAAAAGTATAAAGACTTTCATAAATAATGTGTATTTATTTTGATTGACTAACAATTACATAAGAATGATAAGATAATAATCAACCGTACAAAGAATATTCCGTATTATTATTAACACAATATGAAAAGCGATAAGATAAGGTTGACGGGATTAGTCGTCAGCAGAGACCGGTGAGCTGTCCACGCCGACCGGGAAGTCGGAAAAGGCGGCCACGATGCGGCGGATGCTGAGGGTCCGAGCCCTCTTGAAGCTGCCGGGTCGTGGCGGCGTCCCGCTGCCGCCGGAAAAGAGATTGGACGACTTGGAAAGAATGAAATAGATGAGCGCTTGTACCGCCACAAACACCCCCACCTTCACCCACACTGCCGCCGCCGCCGTCACGTCGCCGCTCTCTATCTCCATCGATCTCCGCTAGCTCTTGTTACTATTCTTTATTGAATGTATATACTTTTCCGGTGGCCGGAGTTATGGTAAATAATCTCTTTTTTTTCCTTAAATTAATTTGGGAAAGAGGTGAGAATTATAATTTTATATATATATATATATATATATATATATATATATATATATATATATATATATATATATATATATATATATATATATATATATAAACAAAGGGAAGAAGAGTATGGACTTTGGAGCTTAATTGCTTGCATGGATTAAACTCTGTTGAAATACGGTATTGACTCTGCGTCTGACACGTGGATAATTGTTGCGTAAAATGGATCATGCTAGAGCCTTTCAGTGTAAACGCAAAAATTATTGACGTCTCGTTTGCCAAGGAACAGTCCCTCGTCATGGATGGCGAGCTTGTATAAACCATACAGGACCCCTAAAATTTTAAGGCCCCATATTGCCAATTTTATTTTTTTTAATTTTCGGGGCCGGCCCTGTCCCTCGTTATTCGTTGACTTTTGACTTTTTTGGTCAACTATTTTTAATTTTTGATATTTAATTAAAAAAATATTTTGTACTCCCTCCGTTCTCAAAAACATTTCCTCTTTCATTTTTTTCACTTCCAACAAAACACTTCCACTTTCTATTAAAAAACCACTTTTATCTTTACTTTTTCATACCCTACCTATCACATCATACTTTATCTCTAATAATCTATACATCACATCTTAGTTTTACCTATTACATCAAGAGCAAAATTGGAAGTCAACTATAACTTAATACTTCTTTATTTTTACACAAAGTCAAAAGAGGGACATTTTTTCCAAACGGATGGAGTATATTAATTAAATAGAATAATATTTTGAAAATAGTTGATATAACAAATCTAATAAAACAACTTTTAATTTGTATCAATATCTAATATCATTTTTATTTAATTAAAGTCGTAAATGTCAAATTCTACCCATTTTGATCGAAAAAAACAAAAAGTAGATAAATATTCAAGGACAGAGAGAGTACTTTTGAGAATTTAAGCCATTGTTTGGATAAAAAGAGAAAATGAGTGGAAAGAAAATAGAGAGAAAAGAAAATGAAGAGAAAATGAAAAGGAATAATTATTTTTTGGATGGATAGAAAGTGAAGGGAAAATGAGAAGAAGAAAGAAAACATGATAAATCAAACTGACACATTTACTCTTACTCTATAATACTAAAATAATAAATAAAGAGGGTAAAATAGTACTTTTGCTTGTTTTCCTTCCCAACCTCCGCTTTTCTCCTCCCATGTGAAGAAAAAACTTTAAGGCTAATTTTTCTCTCCTTTTTCTCTTCTCCCCACGAATTCTCTTCCAACCAAACAAAATAAAACACATTGAAATATGTGTTTTCTCTTCATTCATTTTCTTTTCTCCCAATTTCTTCTCAACCAAACAACCTCTAAGAGACGTCATTACATCAATATTGTAATGCATCCTACTTTTACCCGGGTCATTACATCAAGTGCACTTTTAGAAAGTCATTACAAAAAGATCTCTCCTATAATTTTTTATAAAAAATCAAAATGAGAACATTTTTATTGGAAGGAGGAAGTAGATCTTTTTAAATAATATTCACAGGATCAAATTTAACTCATTTTGTTCGCATATTTTTATTACTTATTTTACAAAATAATATAATCTTGTCGATCACATCTTGTTTTGTTGAATATTTTGTGTAGTTTTTTATGTACTCTATGGAGTAAATTTTATTATTAAATGTTACACAAACAATCAAGTAAATTGAATAAAAATAAGATCTATGGGAGATGAAGAGAGTATGAATTAGATTTTTTTTAATGGAAAGTTATCCTAAATATAACCTAAATATAATGAAAATTGTTAGTAGAGGGATGTGCAAGTCTTCTTATCAAAATGGGAAATTTAAAGGAAAGGAAAAAGTAATAATTCTCTTGGGAATTTGATTTTTCTTCTATATTTTGTCTTTTCATTTTTTATCTTTTCCACTTTGCATATTTGTTCCACTCTAACTAAACAAAAAAACAAATTTCATCTCATTTCCTTTTCCTTTTTTTCAATCAAATTCTTTGGATAAAAAATGATGCTAGTGCCATTTTGTGTGTCAAGCTTGACATGTTTCTAACCTTTTTATTTTATTTATACAAATCACCCTAAATGAGACTAAAACATAGATAAAAATACCAAAATAGGATTTTCATGTTTTTTTTCGAAATTAGACTTTACACTGTGATAATGTGGTATTGTACATGTGTACATTACTATACTTTTTTGGTAATGTACGTGATCATGTTTGGTAATGTAAGTCATATTTCGAAAATAAATACATGAAAGTCCTATTTTGGTATATTTTTAATGTTTTAGTTTTGATTACTCCTTTTATTTATCATAAAATACTCCGTTTATAGGCGGAATATAAATCAATGACTTGTTGCGTTGCGTGCGAAGTGTGAACACCATCCAAGACCAGCGCGTTTCTTGCAAGGGAAAATTCATGACTCACATGTCGCGACATGAGGTATTACTGGCTCCAGCTTAAATATTAACACAGTTTGATTTTTTTAGTCAATTATATTAATTTTTATTGCAAATTATAAAAAAGTATATTAGGTTATAATGTAAATTTAGTAAAATTGAGTTTATTTTAAAATATAATTTTAAAATGTCAAATTTTAATAATATTTAATTATTTTTAAGTATATTTAATGAATAATCAAAGAGTAACCGTTTGACAAAAAAGTCAAATTGTAACAATCTTTTAATGATGGAGATATATTAAATTCATGACTCACATGTCACGAGATGAGATATAAGATATTACTCCATCTGTCCCTAAATAAACTTTCCTTTTTGACTTTTTGAAGATTTAAGGGAGAGATATTTTTGTGTTGACTTTCCAAAAATACCCTTGATGTGATGTGTAAAAGTAAGATGTGATATGTAGATTATTAGTAAAAAGTTATGATGTGATAGGTAAAGTATGAAAATGTAAGGGGTAAAAGAGGTTTTTTAAGGAAAAAAAAAGTTTATTTTGGGACAAAGAAAAAACGAAAGAGGAAGTTTATTTAGGGACGGAGGGAGTATTAGTTTACTCCCTATTTTTCTTTTAAGACCAAGGCAATAAATCAATATCATTGTCTGTTGGAATTCCCACATCATAAAAATAAAGATGAATACTACTAACATATATAGAAGAGTGAAGTCCCACCTATCAGGTTAAACTTTTGGGAAAAAGCAGATCCTAACTTTATATGCAGGTGGTTAATTTTACTTGATACTCTACTCGTTGTTCTCGGCCCACCAACATTTTAATATAGTATCGGAGCATGTCCGTTCCCAGTCTCTAGATATAAAAGATTTAGATGCTAGACCCATCTATTCAAGTGCTAACTTGGTCAGGCTAGTTGACACTTGAGGGGGAGTGTTGAAGTTCCACATTAGAAAAATAAAGATGGATACTACTAGCATATATAGAAGGGTAAAACTCTACCTATCAACTTAAACTTATGGATTAGACAGATTAGAAATCACCTTAAATAGGATTAAAACATAGAGAAAAATACCAAAATAAGACTTTCATGTTTTTTTCTCAAAATAGGACTTCACACTGTGATAATGTGGTTGTAATGTGACACTGTACATGTGCACATTATTATACTTTTTGGTAATGTACATGACCATGTTTGGTAATGTAAATGCATTTTAAGTACTATTTTAGAAATAAAAACATGGAAGTCCTATTTTGGTATATTTTCAATGTTCTAGTCCTATTTTGGTCTTTCTCACTAGACGGATCCTAATTTTACATGTAAGTGGTTAATTTTACCAGATACTCTACCCCTTGTTCTCGGCTAACTGACATTTTAACATTGTCCGGTAGAAAATGCAACTTTTAGAAGACTTAATCCTTTGATTTGATGAGAAAAAAATTGAAGGAAAGAAAACTGATGAGAAAGAAAATGATTTTTTTACGTCATTTACTCCTAAACATTTAAAAAATTGTATGGATTCCCATTGAATTTTAAAAATTAAACTAATGCCCCATAAACTTTTGAAAATATTGCACCAATGGTCCATATATGCCAGATTTGAAAGTGCGTTAATTACACGTTCATCTAGTACAAGTATGGATTCATATAAAGTCATCTATAACACGTGATCTCTGCAATATGCCCTTCCCAAACATTATTTCTATAGTTTTAACTTTTTTAAGCCCTAGATAATTATTCTCGGTTTAATCGTCAAAAAGACAATAACTGAATTTGAAGGTCGGATATATGTCGATAAAGTTCGTCATCAATCGATCAACTTTTTTATCAATCTATGACATCTCCATCAAGCTCCAACACATATATTGATGAGCGTGTGATTAGTGCACTCCCGTATCTGGCTACAGAGAGACCATTGGTGCATCATTTTAAAAAGTTTATAATTTTTAAAGTTTGGAGTGAACCCGTACAATTTTCAAAAAGTGCATGGGTGAATGGCGCAAAGAACTCGAAAAAAAATAGTGAAAGGAGAAAATGAAATAAAAATAATTATGGTTTGGATGATTAAAGATGATGTGAAAATAAGATGGAAGAGTAAAGAGAGATTAGGGGAACAACAGGGAGAATTAGGGACTACAGTCTTATTTGGAAACGATGTTTTCGGTCAGCTTTGATATTTTAGATAAAATTTTAATAGTGTTGATTAATTAATTTTTAAAATGCTCACACTAAATGTTATCGTTAGATAATGTTTTTGGTCATAACGCTAATGTTAACCTCAGGCGTTTAATGCCAAACAAAGTCTATGTCCAACTCAAAGCTACCAAAAATTCAATATCATTTATATATTACGTTTTTATGGTGTTTGACTCATAGTATTTTCAAACCAATTTATTTAAAAATTTGTTTAGAATTATAAAATCATGTGTAGTACGTAGTTTTTATTGATTGGAACTCTTTTTTGAAATTCAATTAATCATAGTGAATGAAAAGACAATTTTAGGATGGAGGGAGTAAGAGCTTGCTCTCCCCGTCTGATCTGACTTGTATGGTTTTATAAAGTTCTAATATGGTCAGATCTAATTGTAATTATATTTAAATATATTTTTGATCTGGTCTAATCTGATCCTAATACAATAATAATCCAGTTGAGTCCCACAAAGATCTGATTCTAATAAGAATAAATAATACACCTTTCGTCCCAAAATAATTTATACACCTATTTCCATTAGTAATTTAATAAAATTAAATATTTTGTCGCATCTTGTTTTATAAACCTTGGATTTAGTTTTTTAAATATGTAATTTGCGCCTTTTATTTTTATATCAACTTATCAATAAGGTTATTTTTAAAAAGATATGGAGTATAATTTTACACGTTGTCGGGAAACTATAAATGAATTTGGGATAGAGAGAATAACTGATAAGAATAAGTTGAAGAGAACAAACTATAAAACTTAGGAACGGACGGAATACATAATCTGATTTTGAGAAACGGCCCGGTTCTAGTGACACCGGAGAACGATGCCACTCCGGTGCCACTGAGAAATTAAACAAACCGTGCCTCCGTCGCTACTAAACTCCTAAATTTGATACATGATTCAAATTTGTAAAATTAAACAAACAGTGCCTCCGTCGCTACTAAACTCCTAAATTTGATACATGATTCAAATTTATAAAACAATGCCAACCACATTTTATTCCCTAGGGGAAAAGGAAATAATATCGAAACACACAAAAAAAAAAAAGATACTTTCAAGAACATGAGAAGAGTTCATTTTATTATATAAGCCACTCCAACCAAAGCCATCACAACACAACATCATATTATACACACAGCCTAAAAGAACTCACAAAGCAAAGCAAAGGGTTCACTCACAAACAGAAGATTATGTTTCACTGTGACCTTTACAATCATCGATGTCGCCACAGGTTCTGCAGGGTGACCGTTTTATTCCTTCTCATAAACCGACTCCTTATAGCAGGCCATCAACACATCATCTGCACGTAAGGACGGGCATGAAAAGTTAGAACCAAAAGCAATAGAAGAATATAATATGTTGAGTGCCATATACGGAGAATTCGTAACTTGCTACGGTTTGGTTTGTGAATTTAAAGAATCGATAAATTATAAATTATGTTGGTAATCCAAGCAAATTAAATAAAATTTTGACGTTGTGATAACTTGGAAATCTATGCAGCAAGGAGAAAATGAATAGTTAACCAAGGCAGGCATTATTAAGGGACAAAAAGGGCATATAGATAATACTACAATAGAGCTAATTGTGTGTGTGTGTGTGTGTGTGAGAGAGAGAGAGAGAGAGAGAGAGAGAGAGAATCCAAATAGCCTATCCCAACTAGATCATACTTGAGGCTTAGTTGGGCAGTATTAGAATTCTGCACCCTGGTGCACAGCTATGTAAACAATACTAGAAATGGTTATATCATAAAATGTTAATATTTGTACCATAATGGTTGGTTGGTTTATGATTTGAAAGTCAGTTATGTGCATTTGCTCCTGTACATGATTTGATTGCACATATATTACACCCAATTGGTAAGGTCTGCATGCACTCACCCCCAAACATTACTCTTAGCAGCATTGTATGGGTTTGTTGTTGTTTGGCAAATTGATTATCTAATAAAAATAAGGGTTAAATTTGTTTCTAAAACCTGCAAGATAAGGACTTCTATTTTTTGTCCTTGTAATTTTTTTTGTTAAGTCAGCCTTACAAATTTTTTTAATTTGAAAATGGCCCTTAAACATAATTTGCACTTCTAATTTGTTGAGATTTATTTCATACTGAACATCCTAGTCTTGCATTTCTACTACCTCCGACGCAATTCTCATGTCCTAAATTGTGTCAATATTTATATAACATCTCCAATTGCCAAATATTTTGGGAATATAGTATAACATAATTTGGAAATTGGAGATGTACTTCGATGAAGGACACGATCAATGGCATGAGAATTGTGTCTTAGGTGATTACAAATGCAAGATTAGGATGTTGAGTACGAAATAAATGTATTATTTCAGCAAATAAGTGCTAATCACGTTTAAGGACCATTTTCAAAATAAAAATTTTTGTAAGGATGATTTAACAAAAGAATTTATAGGGACCAAAAACAAAAGTTGTCTATTTTACATGGACTAAAAACATATTTAACCCTATAAACAATTGACAATCACTAAATCCCGCTACTATTTACTCCCCACATCTAAAATTAGACTTCTCATTTACTTTCGCACAAAGTTTGAGAAAAAGAAAAATTGTGTGATTAGATTTATGTAAAGGAGAGAGGAATGGTGCTACTCAATCGAAGTTTATTTTGGGACAAACATAAGTAAGAAGTATTTGTTGGGATGGAGGGGGGGATAAGAAATTGTTTTGACACCCCAAAGTAGATATGGCCGAATAACTTCTATAGGAAGGGACCTACATTGTAGATAGACTGCAATTCCTGCAAGGTACTAAGATGTATGCAGAATATTTTTCCTAGATGAGCTCAAAATCCCTCAGTTCAAGTAATTGAATAAAGTGAAAATGACAAATCAGACCAAAAATTGATAAGTTGGGATCAAAATTCAAAAGAAAAGGAAATATACTAACGGGTCTATATATAGTTTTTAAAACGTAAAAAAACTGCTATCAATATCAATGTTGCCAGAAAAACCAAGATAAAGTGGGCATATTTGACAATCACCAAGCCTTAGTGACTAGAAGTCTACAACAGTATCACCTATTGGCTCAAGCAATTCTATTTGCCTAGGACCTATTTAAGCAGTCAACCATTTCACTATAAAAAAAAGGGACAAGTTGACTATCATCTACAATTAACAGCAAATCATACCTAAGCTCCTTTGAAACAAAACCCAAACCTTGCAAAGTTTAAAACTTTGCAATCAGTTCCATCTGAACCGCACTTTCCTCAATGTTGCTGTTCCCATTAAATAAACACCAGGACGATCCTCTGAAATGTTCACTGATGATGGCACAAAGACACATTCAATATCACTTTCCATCAAACACCCACAGAAGCCACAGAACCTAATAAACAGATAATCCAAAACATCACTTAGTCTCAAACATATGCTTGCTAAAGCAAGAAACTCCCTGTCATAATCAGAATGGTTCATCATGGAAAAGTCAATCGTCCAACTGTCCACGGTAACATCAGGCCTGAACAAGTTTTGTCCGGGTGGACCATGTAAATTAACAAATTCCTCCTCCGTTTCATTGAACAATTCTTCTGAAATTATTGTCCCTATAAAATTCTCGCCTCTTGGCAATCCCAGCAAATCATAATCCTCATCTTCCTGTGTTGGCAGCTGGAATTTACAAACTGGGCATGTGCTCTTCATCTCTAACCACTGCAAAATACAATCTGAATGGAAAACATGCTTACATGGCAATATCTTAACTTCCCCATCCAACTCGAACTCCTTTGCACAAATTAGGCAACAAGAATTTGGCTCTTTTTCTAGAAATGAAGAGTTCACTTTTATGCTTTCAAGTGATTCGATTGCAGACCTTGAAGTAGGAAAGTCATTGATAGGACCGGAGGTAAGGGAAGGGTTTCCATAGATAGTGAGATGGTGGTAATGGTTGGGGATGTGAGAGTAACTAGGCGGAGCAGAAATTGCAGGAAGGTCCATAGTCACTTTCTTGAGAGAGGAGGAAATTGTAGGATATATATACATCAAAGTAAGGGAATAGAGATGAAGTAGAATATTGGTGAGAGCAGCAAGGATTGGAGACGGACACGTGTATATAAATTTCTGTTCCTTGCATTAAAGAAATGTGTAGAAATGAGTCGTGTGCGGTGGGAGAAAGCAAATTAAAACACGCCCACCGCTTAAGTTTTTATTAGTATATTTGAGTAATTTGACCTGTTTGGGCATGGATAATGTGTTTGGTACTATAAATTAAATGAATATGGTAACGCCTTAACTCTCATTTACTTTTAAGTTATTTATTGGCAATTCCTAATTCTGATATCTTTTTTTCTTGGGATATTCATTTATTTTAATGAAAACATTCTGCCGTTTTTGCTAACAAAAAAAGATCCTAAAACCGTTTTTATGCTTTATTATCACATCTATAATCATAATATCTTAAATGGACAATTGATGATCGATCCAATAACCATTCCTTCAAAACTTGCCTACACTGGTACTCATTAATCTGTGTAAAGAAGAATGAAGTGATCATAAAGAATTCTATTATACTCCGTAATATCCACATGGAACTAATTAAAAGAAAAGTTTGCAACTTTCAGAAACTAAATAATCTGTGTGCTGCACCTCTAATTTTAAAAGATACTCTTAAACACAATAACAATTAGTTATGCGCACAACTCATATGCCCGTAAAGCATTGGCATATCCCTGAATGCTTAGATTTTTCAGGCATTTCATGAGCAAGAGTATAGTTCTTAGAAGGTTATTTTCTTATTTGTAAATTTCTTTCATAGTTGCCAGAAATAAAATGCAAATAATATGATCCAAATGTGTTTCTATACTTCGTAATAGCTATTTCCTATATAGATGGCAGATAAGAAATAACATTCAATATTAAAGGTTGATGGTATGCACATGCAAAAAATAATTAATAAACAGGGACCTAAAGATACAAAATGCCACTTTGACTTTGTAAGGGAGCATAATTCTGACATGAATCATGCAATTATTTCTAAGAGAATTGAGTTCAAATCATAGTTTAAAGCAAATTTCCTTCTTTCAGTATTATGGGATGAAACAAACCGCTTTACGCATGGCCATAACTGATAAATGAATTAGTAGTTCCAATAAACATGTTGCATCCAAATTGTTGCTGCAATGGTTTGAAACTAAAAATATTTAATCTTCCTACAATGCTATGTTGGACCCCAAAGTTGTTCCTACCCCTAAGCCCTAACCCTCCCAAACTCTCCAGTCCTCACGACATTTTCTGTTTTTCTGTAGTAACCACGGTAGCAAAATGACAAATTTGGGGTGGGTGCATGTGGAAGGGTGCAGGTTTGGGTGGTAAGAACAACTTTGGTGCTCAATGGAGCACCGTAAAAGCTTGGTGTCATAATATGACACCCAAATGCACACACACCCACGCATGCACGCATCTACGAGCGCACACAGAGTGAGAGAGAGAGAGAGAGTCTGTGTGTGTGTGTGTGTGAGAGAGAGAGAGAGAGAGAGAGATAAACTACATGAAAAGCTATATAAAACAAGAGGTAGCTTAACTATTTTATTTTAACAAATGACTAAATAAAATACTCCGTATGTAGGAAAGAAGATATAGTTTGACCTTATTATGACTAGTGAACATATAGGAATACTTTTTTAGGGATGGACGGAACATAATTCATATTTTGGAAAACTTTAATGAAATGCAATAAGCCTATAATGTAAGGCTTTTGGCAATCAAGACAGAATTTACGTCATTTATACCAATTTGTGCAGTTTTCATTGCCAGCAAAACACACACCCATCAAGAGAACTCACCATCTTTCATGCTTATATAATCTATATGATTTTATTTACTCCGTATAAAAAGCAGATTCAAAAGAAAATGGTTGTAACAAATTGAAAATTATTCAGTGGTTGTTCATCAATGAGTTTGTGCAAGAGCACTGAATTAAGCCTGAATTGTGCAAGAGCACTGAATCCAATGGTAGAACTTAGAAGAGTCTGTTGTTGCTTTTTAGATTTATTTTGAGTTCAAACTTTTTCCTTGATGTGCGATTGGGTGTGAGTCCTTGAACTATAACGTCTTTCTACACAATTTCAACCACTTAAAATTTTTGGTCCCAGGCTCCAATGCGCAATTCCTATTGTTATCATGTTAAATTGGGAGCTTTTCCATTAATACAAAGTAACAAAAACTAATCAAAGAACTCATAGTATTTACAGTTTGATCTCCTATTTAGTAAATGCAGCTAATTAATCACTACATTGAAGAATAATCATCTAAAAATTTGTATCCCGTGCCTATATAAACAACTAAGGCATGACAGAGTTATGAACTGAACAATAGTATTGGGAAGAAAAAAGTGAGAGTCTCAACTCAACAATAATACTCGCTCCGTCCCAGAATTATGAACTGAACAATAATGTTGGGAAGAAAATCTGTTGAAATTTGTTTAGCAGAAAAGATTGTGAGCCACATACTCATCTTCAAATAGGAAAACATGAAAGTGTAAACAATATTTTGGGACATACCAAAAAGGATAGTGCAAAGTTCAGTTTGGGGAGGAGCGGAGGCCGGAGGATAAGATAATGTAAACAAATGTCCAATAAGTCTGAAGCTTATAGCAGCATTAAATAGTTCTCAATCCAAGCAGACATGTTCAATGCAAGGACTCTTAAGCAGATATAGTCTTTATCTAACTTAAAAAATCATAGAGTAAATTGCAGAAGGTAAATTTCTGAGAAAGATGCTAACCTTTCTGGCTTTACTTCATGACCTCACTGCAGCATCTGCTTCATCCAAACTATTACTGCAAACACCAACATCCCCAGCACAGGCATTATCCACAGGGAAACACGGGATACTAGAAACAGTCTCCACACTGGCAGCCCTTCGAGCAACTCCAACCTCTAGATCAGCTTCCCCAAATTGTGTGGGAGAAAGAAGAAAGACTTCACTCGTGCCATCACCCTCCATCATACTATGATGCCTCCGTTCAATGTGTACAACAGCTTCATCCCTCTCTCCACTCATCGTGGAGACGGTCTCACTCATCTGTACAATACGCCTTATAGTACTTTGAAATCGAAAAAACTCTTCTTCGTCATCATCCATCAACTCTTCAAGTCTCATTGATCCTATGAAGTTATCTCCTCTAGGAAAACTGTCATCCTCACAGTCCTCATCTTCCCGTGGAGGAAGCAGGAACCGACAGACCGGGCACGAATTGTTAATCTCCAACCAAGGTAAAATGCAATCGGAATGGTACATGTGCTTACACGGCAACAATTTAACTTCCATGTCTACCAGGAACTGGTCCTTGCAAATCGGACAGGGCAAAATCGGATCCCTTTCCAAAATTGAAGAGTCTATTTCTAAGATTTGGAGCGATTGTATAGCTGACCTTGAGGTAGGGTTATGGTGGCGGCTGGCGGTGGTGAATGCCTCGTTGGTGGTGGCCATACTGCGGATAAGGCGGTTGAGAGAAACGCTGTCGAGGAGGAAATTCTCGTCGGAGGGGATGAGAGTCGCGTTGTGATCCGCGAATAAGGGAGCGAGAGTAGGGCTATTGGAGCTGAGGTTGTGCGGCGGAGGAGGAGGAGGAGGAGGGGCAAAAGAGTCCATTTGCACGAGGAAGTCGGAGCTGCAGTGAGGGCAGCGCGCTGGGGAAGGAGTGGGAGGGCGGAGGAGGAAGACGCTCATGTCGCATTCGTGACACCAGTGAGTCTGGAGATGATGCAGCTCGCCAGTTGCGGCGGCGCGGCCGGTAACGTCGGCGGAGGTAGTGGCGGGTGAGGCCATAGAGGAGGCGGAGGGTGGCCGCGGCGGTGGAAGGATTGACAATGGAGATCAGGCTCCTCTCCACCACAGGGGGGAAAGGAGGGGGATTGGGTGGCGTTAGATCAATGGGACCCATCGGTCGTTGGGGCTTTTGCGGTCCGCCGGTTTGTTTAAAGTACATATATAAACATTTCCAAGGGAAAATACGAGCGTCGCTTTGCCCGAGTGGTTAAGGCGTGTGCCTGCTAAGTACATGGACGCAGCTTCTTCTGTTTTATTTCTACTACCTGGGACAATTATTATTTTTTTACTGCAAACATCTTCATTTTTTCTTAAATTTTAAAATTTAGGACTAAAATTTGGCTTAGGCTGTGTTTAGTATACGAAATTCAAACTATGAAACTAGAATTACGGGTAATAATTCCAAATATATAATTTGGTAACACAAAAATATGTGGAATTAGAAATGGTAGTTCCAAAAATTAGTTGGAATTAGAAAATTTAATTTCATCCAAATTAATATTATAGAAATTCAACTTCCAATTCAATTCCAATTCCGTCAATTTTGTGTACCAAACGGACTTATACGAAATTCAAACTATGAAATTAGAATTGCGAGTAATAATTCCAAATATGTAATTTGGTAACACAAAAATATGTGGAATTAGAAATGGTAGTTCCAAAAATTAGTTGGAATTAGAAAATTTAATTTCATTCAAATTAATATTATAGAAATTCAACTTCCAATTCAATTCCAATTCCGTCAATTTTGTGTACCAAACGGACTTATACGAAATTCAAACTATGAAATTAGAATTGCGGGTAATAATTCCAAATATGTAATTTGGTAACACAAAAATATGTGGAATTAGAAATGGTAGTTCCAAAAATTAGTTGGAATTAGAAAATTTAATTTTATCCAAATTAATATTATAGAAATTCAACTTCCAATTCAATTCCAATTCTGTCAATTTCGTGTACCAAACGGACCTTTAATATCTTGGAAATGAGAATTTTGTGTTTATAAGCACTAGTTTGGTTGCTTCATGTTTTTTCTTAAAATATAGAAAAAATATCAAATTAGAAACTTCATTTTTTACTCAAAATAAAAGTGTGAACTCTGATAATATGGCACAATATATAGATATTTGCCAATAAATTTTGGTAATATATATAAGCATATCAAATTTGAACCTTATATTTTTTAAAATAATTTTATTTACAAACTGGTATAAAATTTAAAAGTAAATTTATATAATTAAAATCTACATCCAATATTCTACAAAATAATTGGTGACAAAAGTATTTTGTTTTATTAAATTAAGGCGACCATGTGTGTGGTGAGTAGCCTTATCAAATGGATGCTGCAACATGTTTAAGGGGCCCAATATATTGTATTGCATTTGAGTAAATTATATAAAAGGTCCCCAGTTATAGGTCGTTTTACATATTTAGTCCCTACATATCAAATATTACTAATTTAGTCCCCAATTATTATATTTATTTCCACGAATGGTCCTTTGTTAACATTTCCGTTAAGAACGTGGATAAAATTGTATATTCATACTTCTCTCTCTCCTCAATTAAGCTTTTTTCATCTTCTCATACTCTTTCCCAAACTCGTTGCTGAGTTTGAAGCTCTTAAACCCAAAATTTAAATGATCGTTCCTCCAGTTAGACAAACAATTGAGAGAAGAGTGATGATTTTGGTTTAGGGTTTAAAGCTAGAAACTCAGCGACGGGTTTGAGAAATGAGTACAAGGGAGGAGAAAGCTTAATTGAGGAGAGAAAGGAGTGTGAATTTATAATTTTATCCACGTTTTAATGAAAATATTAACAAAGGACTATTCGTAGAAATAAATATAATAATTCGGGACCAAATTAGTAATATTTGATATGTAGGGACTAAATATGTAAAACGACTTATAACTGGGGACCTTTTATGGAATTTACTCCAACATTTTTAATAACTCAAATGGATGCTGCATCATGTTTAGTAACAACTTGTTTTATGAACTTATAAAAATAGTTATAAAAAAAAGAAAATAAACAGAAGTTTAGGTTTTTATCTAATACTTCCTCCGTCCACAAATAAACTTCTCATTGCGCATTACGATGTTTGACTGAAATTATTTTCAAATCATTTTATATGAAAAAAACTATATTATTTCAAATTATTTTCAAATTATTACGGTGTGAAATTTAAAAATAAAAATTACATATTAAAAAACTATATCAAAAGATCTATAAAACTAGAGATAACATGATTATATAATTTTATCAAATGAGTGACAAAAATAGGCCAACAAAGTGAATAAAGTTTGACCCTGTGAATAGTGAAGGAGAAGTTTATTTATGGACGGATAGAGTAATAAATACGAATACTTATATATAAAAAGTATTTTTCCACAAAAATATACTCAAAAAAAATATTGTCATCAATAAAAATTACGGAGTAAGAAATATTTATTGGTTATATTTTAATATATTAAAATCCACTTTTTCTTCTACATTTTCTCATATCAATCAACTAAATTTAAGTATAAAGTTTTACGTACATAGTATTATGTAAGAGCACATTACCCAACATTTGGTTTTTTAAAGTACAAGTATTTCTTTACTATTTCGGTACACCTCCCATTTATATTTAACTGTCTTTTTTGTTTCATGTGTCAAACATTTGATTAATTATATATAAAATATATAATAAATTAACATATAAGACTTATACCAAATTATTGGTATTGACAAATATTTTAAATGTAGTATTTTAAACATTTTTGCTATTATATTTTAGGAGATATTATTGGTTAAACTTTAAGTTTGAAAAGAAAACCAGACAGTTTAATAGGAATGAAGAAAGTCTTTATTAGATATTCATTATTTATCTTTAATAGTAATAAAAAAACAATACAAATAGAAAACATGATGACATATGCAAATTGATATTGAAAACTAGAAAGAAGAGTGAAAAATACAAATTAAAATTCCTTATTATTTAAAAAGATGTAATAATATAGCATACAATATTATTATTTTAATTATAGTTGACCAGGTCGTTGGACCATTAGTCGACCAGTTAACCCTTGACCTACTAGCTAGCTCTTCCCGGTCAACGTTCGATTTGATTTTCTGAACATTGATTTGGGGAGTTAGCTATAAATAAACCTTTTACTATGATTTTGTCCTTACTCATTTTGCTATAATATTATTCTGTTAATTATCATTTAAATATAATTAATTTTCGTACTTTGATTTGTGAGGGCATTAAGGATAAGGTTTTAGGACCTTTTTCTCGTCTCAGCTCAGGTCATCGATTTTTCAAGAGCGATCATGTATCAAATAACTAATAAAAATAAATAAACAAAAATTATTGAGCACCCTGAAATACTAAGAGTCTCTTATTTAAAGTTTAAAGTTTTAACTTCCAATTTCTTATAGCTTTTTAGTTTATCCTAGTTTTTTTTAGTTTTTTCTAATTTCATTCAGGTTTCTTCGAATTCCTTCCAGCTTCTTCTTGTTTTTTTCTGTTTCTTCTAGTCTATTATAGTTTTTCCAACTATTACGATTGTCTTCAATCTTTCTCTTTTCCCAAAGAGCTGCTCTAAAAATGATGTCTTTTTCTTCCTGCATTATTATTATTATTATTATTATTATCATTATTATCATTATTATTATTATTATTATTATTATTATTATTATTATTATTATTATTATTATTATTACTATTATTGTTGTTGCTATTATTATTATTAGGTTCATAACTATTGTTTATGTTTTAATTTTTATTTTTTCCCATGTCATTTTTTGTGATTCACACTCATTATTATTTTTCTTTCATTTTAATTTTAGTAATACAGAGTACATTTTTTTTGGGAAAAACTGTTTTTTAATTTACATGACAGGAAACAATGTTTTAAAAATAGGATTTTTCTATTAATCTAAATTGACCTCGGAAAAACATGAATGACACGTACACTATTCATGCGGTCGAATTTTATTCACTTTTTTTACCTATTATACTCCGTATATGATAGTAATAATAAAAATAGTAATAGTAGTAATGATAATAATGTTAATTATAATAATACCAACATTAATAACAATTATAATAAGAACGATATGTAAAATACATTTAAATAATTTTTTTGATGTTTTCTATAGTTTCTAATAATTTTTTCTAGTTCTTACTAATTTCTTTTAGCTCTTCCAGGTTTTTCCAGTGTATCTCAGTTTTTTAGTTTTTTGTAATTTGAGACCACTATTTAAAACTATTACTTTATATATTGGACTAGTTTGTGTATTTTGTAAATATTTGATTTGTGACTCTAGCATTACTATATGGCGAATAGATTCTCGATGCTTTAACATCAATGATTATTGTCCCTCTTGGTTATAATATTTGTACGCCAATGTTCCAATATATTATAACATCTTTCAAATACTTAGGTACTACCCCCTATGTTTTTGCAAATGAGCACCAACTCCTTCTCTTTTTTCTTTTTTTCATAAATGTAAGTTAATTTTCAAATATATTTTATAAAAATGTTTTTAGAAATAAAATTATTTGTGTTTAAATTAAAAATAGAATAAAAAAATTCACATATACTTCATTTGTCCCAAATTCGATGATTCCATTTTTAAATTTGTCTATGAAAGTTTTAATTCGTTGAATTTGTTGGTTCAAAAAGAATATAGAATAAGGTCTTTTTGGACCACTGCCGAATAGAATTTTCTCGTGGTTTAGTTTTTCCTTTTATATAAAAGTAATTTTTCATTCTCTTTCCGATCCAAATTAAATTACCTATTTACTATTCATAAGGTCAAATTTTATTTACTTTTTTTTCTCTATTTTCATTAGTCATTTGATAAACAATATTTTCATGTCACCACTAGTTTTGTAGATCTTTTGATGTAGTTTTTAAATATGTAATTTTTATTTTTTAATTCTACACCATCTTTCATATAAAATATTTTGAAAATAACTTCAGCCAAACATCGTAAATCGAAATAGGCAATTAAATTATGTTGGGACAAAGGGAGTATATTTTTTCTTTTTTATTTATTTTCTTTTCTATTCTTTTTTTATTTCATTTTAATTTGGATTACAATAAAGAAACATTATAAAGTTAGTTTTAAAAGAATAAAAAGAGAAAAATAAAAAAGAAACTAGAAAATGAACACAAATGGGAAATGAGCTTCATTGCAAAAAAAGGATTAAATTTTTCCATGATTTGGGTTTCATCAAAATGAACCAATAAGGACTTTTTTTTAGATGAAATGAAAATGTTTAATTTGAGACAAATATTGTGTGCGTCAAGTTTTTTTATTTCCTTGATTTTTTATTTCAAACACAGAATATTTTGATTTTAAAACATTATAAATCATAGATTAAATTTTTTCAAAATACATTTAAAAAAAAGAGATTAAGAAAAGGAAAACAATAAAAAAAGAGGGGCCGTTGTGCCCATTTTCAATACCATAGGGCACAACAGGGATTTTCACCCAAGACTTGAAGGGTAATTTATTATAGATAGACATTGGCAAAAAAAAATCAAAACCGCGAGTGCTCATGATATAAATTTTAAATCCATAGAGAGTAAGAGTGTATATTTACTAAACCAAAAGGGTAATACTGCAATAAACTTAATCCAAGGGATAAGGTATTTGCACATAATGTTAATCACCCTCTTATTGCCTTAGGTTGAGCCAGAGGTACCCCAACAACTACCTATTTACAATTGTTGAACGAAGTTTGTTATTTATCGTGGTTGTATGTAGTTAGTCTAGAACTCTTTAGTGCCACTTCTTTGTGTTATATCTCTTCTTCTTTTTTGCACTCTTTAGACACTATTATAAAACTTAAAACATAACACTACGTTTGTGGCATCCAACTGGATCATTATTATTGTTGTACACGCCATTATACTCTCTAAAACATAACCAAATTGACAAAGGTTATGTTGGTTCAACTTGATCTTACTTAAAAAAAATTAAACTCAACGAATATAGAGTACTTGAACAACTAATACTCTGTACTACTACTTAATATGTTAGGCTCATTATCCTTCTATATACAATGCTAGGTGCAATTTGTAAACAGTGTTCCCGCCTATTTTTATTGGGCCAATTTAGTGGGCTTTAAGCTGCAAGGTAATGGGCTAAGAATTCTGGCCTGTTAAAGGTTAAATTTTCTGTAAAATGTTAATTCTGAAACCCTTGGACATTGTGAGGACAGCAGCAGCCCGTGAACAGAGTGAAGACAGGAGCATCCCTTAAACAGTTTCGGTTTTGATGGTGATGATGAAAAAAAATGTCATGACTCAATGGGTTTTATGGGCAAGTGTGTATGCCATGCATATGGGTAAATGTGTATGGCATGGAGCCACACACCATAAAGTAAGTAGTCCACTTTATCTCAAATCAACATTTAATAACCAGATTTTACAAATCTTTTCTTATCTTTTTTGTCAGTCCGTATCTCAAATGTCATTAATGACTATGTGGTAGAACCAATTTCTACACAATAAATACAGCACCAAATTGATATCTTCCACAACATATCCTCATCTTCAAAATTCTGCATTCTAAAGATGTTGTCACAGAGAAAAAACACGGCAAGAGGTAAGAATACCAAACATTGAGAATAATATTTTCATTTACTATTTATAAAGTAAAAAATAGAATATAATCTTGAATACAATTTCTCTAATATAAAAATTCAAGTTAAATTTTTATCCAGATTCATACATTGAAACAAAAATATTATACACATTATTTATTTGAGTGTTAAACAAATAAAGAAATGTATTTAAAAAATTAATGCAAAAAAATAATATAAATAAACTATTTATTGATTTTTGGAGAAAAGTTTAACTATATCTAAGAAAAGGTTTAATTACTTCCTCTATTTTGTAGTAATTTTGCAAAGATGTATACTTTTACACAGAATTTTTTTAAACACATGACTTATTCGAAAGGAATTTTTATAAACAATAGTTCACTTGAAGATATTTCTGTTTAACTTTAGGCGACATATTTCACACTTTTTTTATACAAAAAATTATGAGTGATTATATGCATGTATGGATTACAGCAGATCTGTGTGTTTTGGAAATAGTTTCATTATATATATTTTATATAAATTAATAAAAGGACATAAAACTCTAAAGTATGTTTCAAAACTAAAGATCTAAGATAAAATCACAAAGAAAGAAATAAGTGGGTATATAAAAATTAAAAATTCAGATCTAGATGAGTGATAGATAATCTACCTTCCGATTTGAAGAACTCGCTGGCGATAACTTTGGATTTACCACCATCTTCATAATCTCTCTCTCTCCGTCCTTGGGAATAATAGAGAACACGAGATATTGTCACCGGAAATGTGAGAAAGGGTTTTGAAGGAAACGTCGGTGGCTTGGGCATGCGAGAATCGGATTAAGACAAATCAAAGTAGACACGTAGATAGAGACAGAGAGGGAGAGAGCGCAGAGGCGAAAGGCGGAAAAGGAGCGAGCGAGTGAGAGAGATCTGGGTTTTGGTCGGTTAGGGTAGAAAATATAATTAGGTTTTATTAGTGGGTTGGGCTGAAGGGTTGTGGTGGGCTGGGTTTATATAATTGGGCTGGTGGATGAGTTTAAAATAATGCTTTTTGTAAGTACTTAAATGGGCTGATGGGTTTGAGTATATTCAAGTCCAACACATAAAATTTAAGATGTTAAAAAATAAATCTAATTCTAATCGAATAAACGTCGAAAAAAAATAAATTTCAACTTCTTCCACTTTCATTAAACTTGCATATTTGATGGAGCAAATTCTACTAATATATTTTTTTGAAAAATGTAAAAAATCTCACGTATACTTCACAAAAATATTAGTTATCATGAATTTATTCAACGTATGTTTTATTTAAATGCATCATTATTTGTAATAATGCATTTAAAACAATATATACTACTTATTTACTTAGTTATCGTGAATTTATTTTGTTCAATTTTCTCAATATAAATACTACATTTTCTATCAACATCTTTTGAAGAGTTACAAGAATGACGGGATCCAAAAACAACATGCATATTAAGAAAAACAAAATAACGGACTATACTCCTTTGATTGATATAACAAATGGTTAGAAAAATCTATAGTTATATACTCCCTCCGTTCTCAAAAACTCTTCCTCTTTCATTTTTTTACTTCCAACAAAACACTTCCACTTTCTATTAAAAAACCACTTTTACCCCTACTTTTTCATACCCTACCTATCACATCATACTTTTTCTCTAATACTCAATCCATCATATCTTACTTTTACCCATCACATCAAGGGCAAAATTGAAAGTCAACTACAATTTAACACTTCCTTATTTTTACACAAAGTCAAAATAAGAACACTTTAAAAAACGGAGGGAGTATTAATTCATTGATGTTGCAAATAGGTATCTTTAATTTTTAACAATTTCAGAAAATCTAAAAAATTGGTGTGAGACACTACTAAAAAAAGTCCTACTCCATTTGGTTACAGAAGATTAAAGATTTAGCCATTAAAAAAGATTTAGCCATTTAGAGGTGCTTTTTTTAGATTTAGGGGCTGTTTGGCAACTTCTGAATCGGTAAGTGCTGAACCAGTAAGAGGTCTGAACCATTAAGTGCTGAACCAGTAAGAGGTCTGAACCATTAAGAGCTAGTATATTGCTTAACTATTCAGAGGCAAATGTCTGATCAATTCAGAAAAGAGGTCTTAACCATTCAGACTATGTATAATACTTAACCATTCAAAGGCAAATCTCTTAACCATTCAGACATCTGAACCATTAAGAGGCTGAAACAAACAGTCTGAACCATTAAGTGCTGAACCATTCAGACATCTGAACCATTAAGAGGCTGAAACAAACAGCCCCTTACTCATTTAAAGAATTTAAATAAAAAATATTTAAGTCAACTACAAACCACTTAATACAGGGAATAATTATTGCAAGAAAACATGCAAATATTTAATCATATTCATTACTTGATATTTGTGATATTTTCAAGACATATATACTACAAATAAATAATCTCTTAGAATGTAACGACCTAATGCAACAAAATTCTCCATAACTAATTAAAAATAGACTTTTCCAAAAACTATCAACTAATTTCTCAATGCATAAATTCATTCAAAGGCTTATCAAACAAAATACATTTTGAATACCGAATTCGAAATTAAATTAATCGTTATTCTATCATTCTGTGATATGTTTTTGACTGTTCTAAACTAAAAGGAATTGGACCCTTTAATTTAATTTTGTGGGATGTCCTTTTTTAGCTTCTTAGATTCTTTTCTTTTGGGTTGGAATTTCAGGGTTGGATGATGGCAGCAACTGAAAAAATTTAGAAAAAACTAGAAGAAGTTGGAAAAAGTTGCAAGGAATTGAAAAATATCGAAAGACTTTAAATGTTAACAAGACATTCAATTAAATGATTATTTAAATACATACGTAAGAAAATTCTAATTTTAGATTAAAAAAATAATTTATCATTGTTTATGTTTTAGGTGGTATATTATAAATTTGGATATGTAATACTCCATCCGTCCCATGAAACATAAGATGTTTTTTTTGAAGAGATTTAAGGAAGTGTATTTTGGTATTGAATTTCCAAAAATGTTTTTTGATGTGATGGGTAAAAGTAGGATTTGATGGGTAGATTATTAGTAAAAAGGTATTATGTGATAGGTAGGGTATGAAAAAATAAGGGGTAAAACTAACTTTTTAATAGAAATGAGAAGTGTTTTATGGGATGGATGAAAAAAGAAAGAAGAAATGTTTTATGTGACGGAGGGAGTATTATTTTATTTTTATCATATATGAATATATTTTTTGAGTCGTTATTGGAAAACTAGAACAAGTTGTAAGAAATTAAATGGAGTTAAAAAAAGTCGAAAGTTAACTTTTCCAACCCAAAAGAACAGAGCCTAATAGATAATATCAAGGAACTAATAGTAAAAATAAAAAAGATTGCAAAGTATTGTATTTTTCCTATATTACTTTTTAACGAAGTCATATTTTCTAATGGGTGTGTTGAACAATTATTTTCATTAACGTATTTGGTCAAAAAGTGACTTCACACGAGTAAGAAGTTGTTATTCCACGGTTGTCGCTCACATCGTCAGATGCAAGAATTCCTTTTAGATTTCAAAGAAAACAATTCCCAATCATGACTTCATACGCTATGACAATTAACAAAAGTCAAGGCCAATCTTTGTCCCATGTTGGATTGCTACTGAAGAAACCGATATTCAGTCATGGTCAACTCTATGTTGCAATTTCACGTGTTACAAGTCGCGAGGGGTTAAAGATCTTGATTTGTAATAAAGACCTTATGTCAACCAACCAAACTACGAATGCAATTTATAAAGAAGTGTTCCAAAACTTATAACACTGCATATCGACTACGGTTCTTCCTGTACACTACCTTATTTTGGATATTTTAAATATTATTTGTTATCTTTTAATTTTTGTATCATTTTTTTTATTTCATACCATGACTAAATATAATTAATTTTACAGCCCGTGCATCGCATGGGTACGAGTCTAGTTTATTTAAAAGGATGTTAAGACCTTAGTGTTGTCAATAATTTGTCCTCAAACGAAACATTATTGTCTTCATCTAGATGTTGTCATCTTTGATTTTCCACCGGTTTGGCTGTATTAGTTTACCTATAAACGCTCAAGGGTGAACAAATAAAAGGAATTAATTCAACCAAAAATAACTAATTCAACGGGATACTATATACTCATTCCATCCCAAAATATTTGTCTACTTTTGACTTTTCTGGTCAAAATTGGTAACTTTGACTCAAATTAAATAAAAATGATATTAGATATTGATATAAAAAAATTTCAATTAGATTTTTCATATAAAATATTTTCAAAATATTATTTTATCTAATTAAAATATAATATATATTTTATTTAATTCTAGATCAAAGATTGAATTGAAAAATGGCTGAAACAAAAAAGTCAAAACTGGACAAAGCTATGGGACGGATGTAGTACATACTTTTCACACTTTATAATGATGAATTTTTTTATGCAAATTTTGAATTTTCTTACATATTTATCGGGAAGATTATTTAATCAAATGACTTTTTAACACTAAAATTCTTCTAAATTTTTTACTGTTTCCAGCTTTTTCTAACTCCATCTAATTTCTTTGACTTTCTATTAGATTTTTCATATAGAATATTTTTAAAATATTATTTTATCTAATTAAAATATAATATATATTTTATTTAATTCTAGGTCAAAGATTGAATTGAAAAATGGCTGAAACAAAAAAGTCAAAACTGGACAAAGCTATGGGACGGAGGTAGTACATACTTTTCACACCATATAGGATGGATGCCGCCTTATTGCGGCGTACATATTTCGAAATGTATTCTTTTGGGTTTGAAAAATTAATTTCTAATTTTTTTAAAACTTTTTCCATTTTTTTCCAACATTCCTTACAATTTTTTCCAGTTTCTTCTAACAGCGACTTAAAAAAAGTATTTTTATATGATTAATATAAAATATTACTCCGTATTATATATTCAAATTTATAACATATCACCTTAAACACGTATAATGATGAATTTTTTTATGCAAATTTTGAATTTTCTTACATATTTATCTGGAAGATTATTTAATCAAATGACTTTTTAACACTAAAATTCTTCTAAATTTTTTACTGTTTCCAGCTTTTTCTAACTCCATCTAATTTCTTCCAATTTTTTTTTATTTTATTTCATCATCCAATTCTGAAATTCAAACCTAAAAAAATAAAGCCTAAATGAGGTGATAATATTTTGATGAGTCTTTGATTTACGAGAATATAATTATCTTTCCTATATGTTTTGTTCAAAAAAATTTGGTCGAAACTTAAAAAAATATTTCTCTCATTTCCGTGACCGTGATAAAAGTTTGGAGTAAACTTAAAGTTCTTTTCGGGAGGGAGAAATAATTTTTTCTATAAATAATTTTAATATGAAAAAATCAGTTTCTTTATTAATAAATAAATAAAAGAAATACGAGTAAACTCTTTTCTAAAGTTTTGGTGGTCAACTTTTGTTATGAGATGAAAGACAATTTGACCACGGGCATGAAAAATTGATACTACCGTAATTTTCATTTTAATCTCACTTTATAACATTTTTAATAAGGTAGAACGCCTTGATTATGTTTTATGTAGGGTAAAAAGAAATGATATAGACCATATATTTGTTTCAAAAAATTTTGGAAGAATAAACATGAAAGAAGAAATTAAAGAGTACTATACTTTGATATTTCATTCGTCACATAAAAAAATTTATGGTTAATTTAATACGGAGATCAAAAACTATAAGATTATGTAATTAAAAGTAATAAAAAAGAAAAAGTATTACAGGACTACAAAATTATTTTCAAAAGTGAAGAATTTTTTTTTTTAACGAACGAAAAAAAATGTCAAATCTTTTTACAACATCAAGGGAGTAATACATACGGGGTAATTCATACAAAATTGAAACTATTTCTACATGATACAAATATTATACACTCTACATTAAACAAATATTGTCAAAATACTTCATACTCCTTTTTCGTCTGTAAATGTTATTCCTATTTAACTTTTCTTGATCAAATTTTGTAAATTTTGACTCTGATATGTAGAAAAAATACATTGTATTACAGAATATAATATAAATTTAATATCAATATATTGATATTGAAACGTAATTTTGGAAACACAAATTTTTATAAAATATATCTATGTATAAATATATATACTAATGGTCAAAGTACAACATTAGAGATTGTGAAAAGTCAAATGGAAAGAAAATTTTCGGACGAATAGAGTATGAAAGTGCAAAACTAAAATAATTGCAACTAAAAAAATAAAAATTGATTGGGGAAATAATTAGATAAGAGAAAATTAAAATTCGGTAAGTCTAAAATGACACCAGTGCTACTGGTGTCATTTGTTTACACTAGTTCGTTTGGGTACCTATAGTGCTCCGTTTGTAAAAACGACGGTTCTTACCTCCTAACCCTCCCCCTAAACCCCCCACCCTTGCCCCCCACTCCAGCCCCCCTCCCGAGTCCCGCCCCATCCCTACCCTGGCAGTACAACATTGTACTGCCAGGGTAGGGATGGGCGGGAGGGGGGCTGGGATGGGAGGCAAGAGTGGGGCTGGGGTGGGGGTTTAGGGTGTAGGAATCGTAGTTTTTACAAGTGAAACACTGTAGGTACCTCAAACGAATTGGTATAAACAACTAGATAAGTAACTGGTGTCATTTTAGACGCTCCCATCCAAATTTTACAGAGCTAGTAGGCACCAAGAACATCGTCCTCCAAATCGAAAGAGCTCAGATTCAGAAACAAATCCATCGGAAAACCCTCTTCAAATTGCTCATCCACCTGAGATTCCGAGCTCGTCGGCGACTCGTCCGCAACCGCCGGATCCACCGTCTTCGGGATCTGAGAAGGCGGCGGCCGGTCGTCGGCGAAATCCTGGAATTCGCAGAAGGCGGCGCCGCCGTTGGCCTCCATGATCCGGGCGATGTCGGACTGCCGGCCGGTGAGGCGCTGGACGAGCGATCGGAATCCGGCGGCGCTCGTCTTCACCTTCATCGGAGTGGAAATGTAAACCACCTTCACCTCCTTCCCCTTCTTCCCCTGTTTCTTCCTGTCTCGCTTCACAACGCCGCCGCCGCCGATCGCTCTCTGGAACTCCATTTGCAGTGATTCTCTACAATTAATGTAATTCTCTGGAAACAATTAACGTTGTAGAGGGTAATTCGGGTATGTTTTTTTCAAGTGTTGGGAAATGGGGCAACTGGGCGAGGGTATATATAGGGCGGCATGTATTTGTGGAGATTAAGAATTCAGAGGGATGCTTCAAGGAAAGAGATGATCCAAAGGGAAAAAAAAGGAAGAAATTTTAACGACGACGTGACACTGATGAGAGTGACATTTTTTTACCTCAATTATTAGAGCATGAACAATGAAAATGAAGAAATGTGTCTCTTTTATCATTTGACTTTGAGTAAAAATATATTTTTAGTCTCTATAAAACAAATATGTTTTGTTTTTAGCCCCTCAAAAATAATACTCCCTCCGTCCCTAAATATTCACAACATTTGCTTTTTCAGCAGTAGCGGGAACTTTTGTTTATTTCGACATTTTCATTGATTATTTGATAAAATAAAATATTATTGACACCTCTTATTTCGAAGAACTTTTCATGTAGTTTTTTTATATGTAAATTTTATTGTTTATTTCTTTACCAATATGTAAATAAAATGAATTGAAAAAACTTGATATCTTGCCTCGGGAATACAAATGTGGCAAATCATTTGGGACGTAGGGAGTATTTTTTATCAAATCATCTCTATGAATATTTATTTTTGCAAATAGTCCTTTCATCATTTATTTCAAAATTAAATATATTTTTAGTCTATGACCTGTAAAATAGATAAATTTTGTATTTAATCTCTGTAAAATATTGTTTATTAAAGTCATCATTACAAATAATTATTTTGGAAATAGTTCTCAAACATAATTAAAACATAATTAGATCTTCTATTTAGAAGAGGTAACACATTTTTTCAAACTAAACATCTTAGTCTTGTAAAAAAAATTTATAGGGATGATTTGATAAAAAATAGTTTGGAGGGATTAAAAACAAAAAATGTTTATTTCACAAGAACCGAAAACATATTTAATTCTTTGACTTTTTATTATAAACATTTGTAAAACTTCACACTAATATTTTTCAGAGTTAATATATTACTCTTTCTGTATAGATTTAATATTTCAATTTGATTTTATATGCTCTCTAGTGTGAAATTTTGACTACCAATCTCCATATTTGTACATAGATGTATTTTATAAAAAGTTAATATTCCAAAATAATGTTTCAAAAAAATTACTGATATTACATTTATATCAAAACTATGAATTGTGATATAAATTTAATATTAGAAAGGTAATATTCGGGTATAAGATTAATGTGAAATCCCATAATTTGGAATTCTTAATACTATTTCGAAAATAATAGAATTTCAATTAGGTAGTGTTTAAGAACTAGAATTCATTTTAAAATCTAGATTTCAATTCTAACATTTAAAATCTCATAATTTCAGATTCTAAATGTTGTTTGGAAAATTATAGAATTTTAATTTTAGAATTTGAATTTTGAAGTCGGTAAAGACGATAATGGAAGCAGGTTGATATGTGTGGAATTGTTGTTGCATAAGAGGATATCACTTTTTAATGGCAAGTTATAAAATAGAGAAAAACTAGACATAAATTTGTATATGACATGGGGAGACATGTTGACTTGCAATTGAGAGTTTGTTCTAATTTAGAAGAATTTGGTAGTAATCCAAATCTAAATTGTTTGAGTTCCCAAAAAAGTAATTTGGATCAAATTTAGATTTGAAATCTAAATTCAAGTTTTCAAACACATTAGAATTAAATTTTTGAAGTCGGCTATGACGATGAGAGAAGCGATTGATACGAATGACATTATTACCGCATAAAAAGAGATCAATGTTTAATTGCAACTTATGAATTAAAATAAAAATATAAAAGTGCAATGTTTACTCTCGAGTTCTTTAGAAATAGCACGGTTCACTCATGAACATTAAAAAATGCACCAAATACTCCTGAATTTTTCAAAAGTTGTATGGTTTATCCTTGAACAATAAAGAGTGAACCAAATATCATTGAATTATTCAGAAAATGCATGATTTACCCCTGACTATTTAGATAAAGACAATATTTTTGGGGAATGGTACTTTAGAGATTTCACATGAGCCAGATGAATCATACTCGTAATTCTCGTGCGTTGGAGCAAAGCCCTCCCTATCTAGCATTTAAGGACTAATATAATGTGCAACGTTTTAAATTGTCCGGTAGTATTTTGTGTACTTTTTAACGTTCGGGGATAAATCCTATAATTTATAAAGATTTTGAGGGTAATCAGTGCCTTTTTTAATATTCGAAGTTAAACCATACAAATTCCAAAAACTTCAGAGGTAAACAGTGCACTTTTCTTATTAAAACAACAAGCACTATATTTGTAAACAATTGCAAATAACGTCATTCACAGTGTAACTATTTTGAAATTAACTTTTATTCTATGCCTAAGTTAATTACTCCCTCCGTCCGGGAATGATGTTCCCGGTTTGAATTTTCCTCATTTTTAAGAGTGGTTGACTTGGGGAGGAATGGTTCAAAATACCCTTCAATGAACCCCCAATTTCTGCTAGCCACCATTGCCGACATCTCTTCCCACCCCACCTTTACCAATTCCTGGTCGCCGCAAGCCCCCCCACCACAACCTTCGGCCACCATAGCCGGCATCTCTTAGCACCCCACCTTCTCTACCAACACCTACAGTGTTGTCAGCCTCCACCACAATCTCCAGTTCCTTCGTCGTTGTCATCCCCCTCCATCGCAGATTTGGAAGAAAGAGAAGACCTGCGAGGAAGGGAAGAAGAAGAGGAAGATGCGGAGGGTGATTTCGTCACATATCTGTTTAGATCTAGAAGAAAAAGGGAGGAAAAGAAGAAGAAGAAGATGATGATGATGAGAAGAAACGAAGAGGGGGGCGATCGGAAAAAGAGCAGGGGAAGAAAGAAGAAGAATGAAGAAGAAGAAGAAGAAGAAAAAGTAGAAGAAAAAGATGAAGAAAATGGGGCTCAAATCTGAGAGAGAGACAAGAAAGAAAAATGAAAATGAGGAGAAAGAGGGGAAAAAGAAACAGACAAGGAGAAAGGAGAACCAAACGAAAGACGGGAAGAAAAAAAGAAAGAAAAAGGAGGAGAGAGTAGTTTTAGAAGAATGGTAAAAAATAAGGGACGAAAAAAAAGATATATTGGAAACATCATTTCCGAACGGGAAGAGTATTAGATAATGATTGTAGTAATTTGACGAATTGTGTGTACATTTCGTCACTTACAGTATAAACCGCCTGGAATTTATAAAATCTGATGCAAGTATGTAACACTAATATGGATGAAAGAAAAATGTAACAAAAATTTGCAGGTTATGTATACATAAGACTTTGACTAGAGAGAATCTGAATATGACGACTCCGTATATGAGAGCAAGTTCGGTTTATGGAAGATTCGACGTGGAAACTTGGGAAGCTCACAATGTTATTCCAATTTCCAATGTTTTGGCCTTTTGGATGTCACCGACTTCCAACTACTAATAGAAGAAATCAGTTTTAGTTTTAGTAAAAATTATTCTTATCTCGAAATACTTCCTCCGTCCTATAATGATCTTTCCGGTTCACAAAACGAAAAAAAATCTCAAGTTTTTTCAATTTATTTTATTTAAACATTGGTATAGAAATAAAAAATGAAACATACATATTTAAAAACTACATCAAAAGTTCAACAAAACAAATGTTGACAAGAATATTTTATTTTATCATATAGGCCATGAAAAAACACAAATAAATATAAATTTCTGTAAAGTTGGAATAGTGCTCTGGGAAGATCATTATAGGACGGAGGGAGTAGTAATTTTGCTATGAGTGGTCCGGAAGGCGTGCAAAGTGGCCAATCGCATAGGGCCCCTAAAATTTTAGGGCCTCATATTTTTTAATTTGTTAATAATTTTAAAGTAAAATTATTTAAAATGTATAAAATAGGACCCAAAATGTATATTTTGGACCGGGCTAAATTTATTTTTTCATTTTTCGGGTCAGCCCTAAATTTTGCACCGCTATTATTATTTCACAATGTTTTTTTATTAATATATATATCAAAATTATTAGTTTTATAACTTTTTTTAAAAATAGAAAATATGAAGATTTTATTTTGGTATACCGGAGTATGATGTAGTGTTATGTGTCATTTCTATCTTTCACTTCAAGCTCAGCGCCCCATTTTTTAGGGGCGTGAATTCTTAATCCATACCAAATCTTTTTTTAAAAAAATTTAGTTCTTAAATACTACTCTCTACGCCTCAATTTAAGTAACATGCTTACTATTCACATTGTCAAAATTAAACTACGTTCTTGATCTACTTTCACGACTCGTTTGGGAAAAATAATATACTCTTGTCACCTCTTATTTTCTAGAACTTTTGATTTAGTTTTTAAATATATAAATTTTATTTTTAGTTCATTACCAATTTTTGAATAAATTGAATTCAAAATAATTTCAGTCAAACGTCGTAAATAACAATAGGAGACTCTTCTAAAGTTACATCAAAAGTTCTACAAACAAAATTTGGCATAAATATTTTATCAAATGGTCAACAAACATGTGCAAACAATCAAGAGTCCAGAATAGTAATTATGACGATACCTTAACGACGGACAGAGTATTATTCTTAAAATTCATATCATGTACTCCCTCCGTCCTAAAACTTTCTTCTCAGTTTGAATTTTTCTCCATTTTTAATTTTTGGCTTTGACTTCAAATTTTACTCTCCTTAAAAAAGATTTTTTGAAATTTTTTTCGCAATCATTCAAAATATAGAGTTAGAAGATAATTGGTGTAAATACATGAAAGTATTAATGTCATTTGTCATCTTTTTTTCTAATGGGAAGGTAGTTTTAGGACGGAGAAAAAAAAGAAGTCTGAAGAAAGTTTTAGGACGGAGGGAGTAATTAAACGGATGTTTCATTATGTTTATAATTGATCAAAACTGCTTATAAAATACTCTCTCCGTCCCTAAATAGATTACAATTTTTTTCTCTCCTCTCGATAACTTTTGTTTGTTTACGCAATTTCATTAAGTATTTGATAAAATAAAATATTCTTGTCACCTCTTGTTTTGTAGAACTTTTGACGTAATTTTAATATGTAATTTTTATATCTTATTGATATACAAATTTATAAATAAAATGATTTCAAATTGTAATCAAATTGTGGACGGAGGGAGTACTTCATTTGTCCAGATTTAATCTTCTCTTTTAATTTTTTTACAATTCTAATGTAATACTTTAACTCTTTATATACACACACACTTTATAAAGTTTTAATATTTCAAAATTATATTAAAAAAGAAACTATTGATAAGATCTATATTTAAAAAAATGTATTTTTTGCATATTGAAATCAAAACATATACTCCTACACAAGATAACATGCTTTTAATATTTTATTATTACTTTAATTTTTTTTACTACATGTAGTCATGTACATAAGACATGGTGAAGAATGCTTCCTCATGAAATATTCTCCACTTTCCACATACACTCTTCCGTACAGTGAGATAAATAAATGATGGGATTGATAAACAACACGTGCGCAGACTTAAGCGACTTTGGCATTTGAGCGTTGATTTTCTAGAAATCATAATTTCTCCCCTTTTCTCTCTTTTTTTTTTTTTTTTTTTATTTCCCCTCCAACATCGTCCTCTAGAAAGCGCATCCAACTATATATATATATACTCCCACGTCATATTTCATTTACTCCGTATTTTTTTAGCTGTCCACTTTTATTTCTTCTTAGATACTCCATCCGTCATAAAGTATTCGTCCAGTTTTGATTTTTGGAACTGTTCATCTAAGCACTTTGATTCATCAAATTATCTCAATGTATAATCCTAAATATAGTCATGTGTGATCTTGTTTGTTTTATCTTAACATATAGATTATTAATATATAATTTCTATAATTTTTTAATGTACAAATTACAAGATAAAATGGATTAGAGAAGTACATTGGATAATGTGTAAAAGTGAAAGTGGACAAATACTCTGGGACGGAGGTAGTATTTATTATGCATCGTAATATTACCTCAGTCCAAAAACAGAGGGAAGCATGAGATAACATTTGAACGGGGAAAATTCATTATTGAATCTTTCTCTTTCAAAAGAAAATTATATGAGTGATCGAAGAACGAGAAAATTACATTTGTCTGTGCTTTTTTATAAATATCGAGAGCGTACAAAGCGATAGAGAAGCATAGAACAGTCCAAAAAGAGAGAAAAAAAAGAAACTTCTCACTCTCGCTCTAATCGCCAACATTTTCACCGAAAAAAACTCAACGAACACAATCTCAAGCTCGTTCGTCATACAACGAAGAGCTCGCTCTCTACCTCTAGAGGTTATTCTCATCACAAAACTGTTTCCACCGGCTCAATTTTAGTACTTATGCTTCAAGCTTCCACTTGTTACCGATGATCAGCTTGCATGAGGATATTAAAAATAATAGATGTATTAGGAAATATCTATTACTAATCATTACCTTTATTGTTGCATTATTTCTTTATTGTATTGTTACTATAATGTAGACGCATGGCGAGTTAGGATCTATTTGGAAAAATAACTAAAAACTTAAAACAATTTTTAGAGGAAAGTTTTTGAGAACTATCTTTTGAAAAAATAAATTATTTTATACTCTGTTATTTTGTTAAGCATATGGTTATAAGACTTAAGAACATTTATATTCTAACATGTTAACTCACATACATGTAATATTTGTTTTTGCCATGAGCTATACACGTAAATTTTTTTTTTAAATTGAATGACATGAAGATTTGAATTCGTGACTTTTTAATTTATTACCGAGTCTTTGATTTCTTGTCAACGAATTAACTTCATCAAAAATTTAAACTTATGATTGTTGAGTTAGAAAATCTTTTATACTCTAAAATCACTCGTGAAAATTTTTATGATTGACAATAATTGTAGCTAGGCATCAATAATCTAGATTTTAGTTTTTAATTTAATTAATTAATCTATTCATTTATCAAGCACCCGATTTTAAATTTAGAAAAAATTAGAATAGTATCGAGGTTAGCCTTCAAATATTATTTTTAAAATTTTAAATTTGAGATTTTAATTTACTAAAAAATGAGTTTTTATTTCTGATTCCACAGTCAAAATGAGATGTAAAGAATTGACTTTGACTATACATTTTCTAGGGAGCACCTTTTTGAAATTATTGTTCTTGTTATGCTATCATTATTTGGTACTCCGTCTTTATTACAAGTATGACTTCTAATCTTCTATCCACTCTCAACGGCTGCACCGTGTGTACGCAAATTGTTGTCGGATTAAGGTTGTATTTAACACAAAATAATTACTCCCTCCTTCCGGATTTTAAGTTCCCATTCTACGCTTTTCTCCGTCCGGATTTCAAGTTTTCACTCTACGCTTTCTAGCCTACTTTTCCTAAAATACCCTTCCCCCATGCGGCAGAGATGATCGGAGCAAGGGGCGGCGATTGGTGTTGGCGAAGGTAGTAGGACAAAGGTGCGGTGTTGGGTGAGTGAAATTGTCGGTGAAGGGCAGGGCCGCAGGGGTGTTTTAGACCATTTACACACAAAGTCAATACCCAATAAAAATGACCAAAAGTCAAAATGGATACTTCAAATCCGGACGGAGGGAGTATCTATTTATATGGACTGGTCTAACACAGTCCAAACGATAGGAATAAAACTTTGAAAAAGTATTAAAATAACTATTCTATGTTTTTATTAAAGTGCATCCCAAATCGAAAGTTCAAGAGTAAAATAATCGGTATATAAGTTCTTGAATTGAACTAACTGATCGATTGGATTCAATCTTTTAATGTGGTTCAACCCAAGTGTCTTATTTGCAAGTGGATTCTAATCGGTTAATTAGTTCAACTCAAAAGCCTATATATCGTTAATTTTACTCTTGAACTTCTAATGAGGGATGCACTTTAACAATTTTTATTCTAAAAATAAGAGTTTACACGATTGTAAATTGTAATGTTTACATTTTATAATATCTTTTGATAATGTATATGGTTATGATTGACACTATAAATGTATTTTAACTTCTATTTCGAAAATAAAAATATGAAATTCTCAATTTGGTATACTTTAGTATTTTTTCTAGGTTAAAAGCTATATTCACAGCGGCACACATAAAGTTTGTTCTCTACAACTTATTACTTATTTATATTATAAACATATTTGATAATATATAACTTTAAATATAATAAGAATTAAATAAGATCAAAAATTATTCCAATCAGATCAAGGAAAGAAAACAAATCATTAGGTGAGGGTGCCTGTTGGGCTTTGGGGGGGGGGGGGGTGCATCAAGGAAAAGAAACATGAAGTAAAATAGAAGTCATATTATTAACGGTGAGGTTCTAGTAACACCGGAGTACGGTGCCACTCCGGTGCCACTGGCATTTTGGAGCACTTCCGGTGCTTCGTTCACAAAATTGACGGTTCCTATCCCCCCCTAACCCATCCCCTAAACCCCTATCCCCGCCCCTGTACCTCCACTCCGCCGTAAGCCTCCCACAAAATGTGTGGCTATTAACGTTCTTTTAACATCATTTTAACAACCATTAGGTGGAGGAACTAAACTGAGCATTATACTCAATTGAGAAGTATTACCTCGGAAATCAGTTAATTTCAGGAACTAATTTGAAAAAAAACATATAATTATGGTGTATCATTTTGAGAATTTAATCAAGAAATTACTTAGACAAATAACCATTCCTTAGATAAAAACTATCTCCAACCAACCCCTCTTATAGTTTCTTGCCAAAAACTCTCTTTACCAATGACTTTGTTTGGTACAGAGCGTTTTTGATTAGTATTAGCGTTTTGGATAAAATTTTGACGGTGCAGATTAATTTTGAAATCGATAACGCTAAAGGCTACCGTCAGACAGATAACTTTTTCAAAACGCTAAGACTTGGATGCCAAACTGGGCCAATATGTCCTTGGCTGTGAGGATGGTCGCCGCAAAATTTATCGGGCTCGTCTTTGATTCGGAAATCCTTCCCTCTGGATCCAGGTTATTCTTATCCTCGATCCAGGTTCCCTTGGCGATCGGATAATCTTCACCTGCAATTCGCACTTCAAATTTGTTCTACAGATTTATCGATCGTCTATTGTCCAGCAGATGAAACCATGAATGAAATCAAGAGATTCAGGGATGGATCATATGATTATTTCTCGATCTTGCCCGAATCAGTTGTTCTCCACATCCTCTCATTTCTTCCATTCAAGGATATTGCCCGTACTTCTGTGCTGTCTAAGATCTGGAAACACATCTGGATCAATTGCCCTAACATTGATTTGCTCATCCATGACTACAGGTTCGCTTCATCAATCGTTCCACATGTTTACTTAGGTCATGCCGGACAAGCCTTGTGTCAATGTCTGAATCGAAAAGCTTGCATCCAGAGATTCCGGTTATATATCTCTGCCAAAAGTACCATAAAAGATGCCAGCGTCCTGAAGTACTTAGATTCTGCTATGGATATTATTTTTAGCGCTCTGTTTGAAAAGAATGTTTCTGAGCTAGCAGTTGAGATGCATTTTGCTCAGGCTGTTCGGTTTTCCATCCCGGAGAAAGTAGTTGTTGCTCATTGTCTGAAGGTTTTAGAGGTTGTGGGATGCAACCTTGAGGAAAGGGTTGCCTGCATTGATCTCCCAAATCTGCAGAAGCTCAAAATTCATAAGTGCCGATTCGCTGGTGAGGATATTTTGGCGCAGATTCTACGTGGATGCCCTGGCGTGGAGTCTGTGGAAGTTTCATGTTGCTATGGCGTGGGAAGTTTTCTCTCAGTTTCTTCTAAACCCAGATTGAAATATTTCAGGATAGATGGTGGTTATGGCTTGAAGAGGATTGAGATCTCTGTGCCGAGTCTTGAAACATTAAAATGTGAATTACCACCATGGCGACCATGTGCCATCGAGTTAGCCGGTTGTACCACCCTGAAATTTCTAGAGATTGTGGGAGTGAACCTATCGAGCGATTGTACTATTCAGAGTGTTTTGGCTAACCTTATCTGCATTGAAGAATTGAAATTGCGGGACTGCGAAGGGGATGAAAAATTTCAAATCTCAAGTTCATGCCTCAAGAGGCTAATAATTAGTATCGGCCGCTTTCCTGGAGCTGAAATTGACACTCCAAATCTACTCAGTCTGGACTTCAACTCTCCGTTTAGTTTTCATCGGAGTAACCGGTTCAGTTTTTGGAAGGCTCCCAAGTTAGAAGACATTGAAATGGTATTTGGTGCTGAACCCTTTCTGACTGCTTGCAGGGGTGGCTTGAAGGGGTTTCTTATGCAATTACCAAATTATGAAGATTTGAAACTGCTCGTTGAATTCCAGTATATGCGGGTACGTTAATATTGATTACTGAGTTATGTACAGGCGCTATAGCACGAGTACTGTCATTGTTAATTTAATATTGATTACTTATTTATATACTCCTTTCGCCCAAAAGTATTTCTGCTTCTAGGAAGTTTGAAGTTTCACACAAATTAAGAGATGAACTTGAAATATTTGTCTACCCTTATTTATGATATCTTTTATTCTCTTTAAAGCTCTCTTTTATGTTTTTAAACAAATAATACTCCTAGAAAACTGTCATTTTTGTCTCAAAGTTTGTGTCTTCATATCAAAGATATGGGATATTGAAACATTTTGCATTATCAAGGAGTAGTGTCATAATGATTTTGATTCCAATACCCATCTTCTAATGACTAAACATTTAACTTAACAGTAAACAGGGGCAATGGCTGAAGAAAGGTACAACTTATAACTTGAATCCCTAAAACCTCAAGTATTTTAACTTGTTAATTGACCCCTTTTGCAGAAACTCATTATGCACGAGAAAGTACACGCAGTTTCCTTTTCTTCCCTCAATAAATTAGTAAAAAAGATGAAGCCAGAGTATGTGGTCATATCGTCCAGATTAGATGAAACTTTCTCCGGTCACATTCTGGGTTATGCAAGATTCTTTGAAAGCATGACCATGTCCTTAATCTGCTCTTCCCCTGGAGCCCTAAAGGTATTTAAATGATGAAATCCATTTATTCACAGAACTACAACCCGTGTTTGGTGCTGCAATAATATGTCCGTGTTTGTTGGAGTTCGCCTTTAATTTTCACCATCTAATTTGCAGGTGGTGCACAAGAAACTGTTGAACGACTCAAAGCTAAAGAAAAGGCATTTGAATTTTGATTTTCGGGCCAATTCTATTGATCATGAGATAGAACATGAAAATGGCTCTGCTTGGGAATCCTTCATGAACACCCATTTAATTAGTCACTACACTGCAACAATAATAGTCACTGAAAAGCGTTTTGAGGAGTGGGTTTAACCTTAGCTTCGGATTCAGCAATAGCAGGTGTGGGATGTATGTATGTGTATGTATGCTCATGGTTAGTGTGGTAGGGTGTTGTGCATTAATTAAATTTGTAGGAAATAAGGATGCATAGATTTTGGCTGATAAACCCAGGTATTTTATTAGTTTATTGTGAAAATAATTACAATAATTTTTCGATAATGTAAATGAAAAGCTGTTGTACTGAAATAAGTACTCAAAATTTACTTGTAGTATTTTCTTCTAATTTGCCAACTTAAGTGTAAAAACATTTAAGGTTGGCAAACTCGTGTGGATGGGCGCAATATATACCGTACAACCGGTCGTACAATGTTTCTTGTACATCTGCGGTGAGCACTCATTTACGAGCAACTGAATACTCATTTTGGAGCAAATTAATACTCATTTTTTTCTAAAATTTAGTTATGTTCGAAAACGAGTGTTGTGTTGCACGAAAATGAGTATCCTGTTACTCAAAAATGAGTATTTAAGTGGTGTACGGGAAACATTGTACATCCAGACCTATGATATAGGTACTCGTGGATGGGAGGGAGTAGTATATCTAGTGGTTCCCCCCACTTTCTCTCTCTCTTTTATTTTTGATGTCACGTCATTTTTCTTTTTATTTTTCCTCAACACTTCAACACTATGAACTTCAAATGTGACATTCATCATAAGAAGGTCGTCTTTTGGGTTCATTGGATTCACACAAAGGTATCTGAAAACCAATGACATTTGGGGGTACTCTCCAAAAGGTTATTGTTGTTATTAGCAAATGCTGAAGGTTAGAAACATGTTTTTCAATATGGTGAGGATGGACAATACACAGCACAATCGGGTTGCAATTGGTTTTTGGGTAAAATCAGTTCTCCTACTTGGACTAATTGGATTTGGAATGGATCCTCCATACCCAAAACTCAGTTTATAATGTGGATGATTCTGAAAGATTGAATCCAGACAAAGGCTAACCTTAGGAAATTCCTCCAAATTGATAAATTTGTTATGTTCTCATCAACCTTCTTTTTCTTATTGGAATCAGATCAAACCAGATTAGATCAGATCAGATGAGGAATTTGTGAAGAAAAGATTCCAAGATAACAAATGTTCTCCTTTTCTCTCACGCATGTGCTTTGGTTTTGGGAAAGGAGAGGGGGGAAATCTCATGTCCCAATTTCATACGGAGTATCGTATCAATTTAAATTTGACATTTTCTACACTGCAATGTTATTAGACTCGGACTGGACTGGATTGGCCGGTTCAACTGGTCGGACCGTGAATTAGTGAACACTCCGGTTCGGTTCAATTGTAAAACTCGGATTTGTATCGATCCACCCAAACTCGGTAGACCGGCAAAATCGGTGAACTGGGTCAATTCGCCCGACTCACAGATTTGGTCCGAAAGTCTTTTTATTTCTTTTGTCTATAAAATAAAATGATGGATATAAGATTTGAATACTAAACCTTATCACACAACTTTCTAAGACTATAATCACCTAAGCTATTTAATAGTTGTTACTAAAGTCATGCATAATAGTACTTTTTATTTGTGTTGAGTGAATTAAAACATCTAACTATTTGAAAGAGAACATGTTTGTGAAGTGCTACTATTTTATACGCTTTTAAAATATTTCAAAGGAAAAAATAAATATTATTTTTTGTATTAAAATAATAATGAATAATTTATATCTAAACAAATATAATCATCTATAAAATGAAGACATATATACAAATTATAATAAGATATAGAAAGTGTGAAAAAGTATATAAACAATGACATTGAAAATAACATGGAGAAGATATAGAATACAATTTTAAATACTCCGGTTCAATTTTAAATACTCTGGGTTAAATAACATGGAGTATTTTATTAAACATTGAAAATGATATTTACATCTATCTTTCCTTAATATGTTTGTCCGATTTAAATGAGAAGATAAAAGTTAGACGGAGGGAGTATGTGTTTCGTAATTTGTATTATTTAATTCGTATTATTTAATTTTCTGTTATCTAAACATAAATATGAATATTATATATCAAGTCATGGGTCGTTGACTCGAGTCGACCCAGTTCGATAGGTTGATCTTTGATCCAATGGCTAATCCAATTTAGAGGGTGTTTGTGAGTGGTTAACTTATGGATAAAATGATTTCCACAAAAGCTGAAAGCAGAAGTACCTCCTACCTGCTTCTTCGAAACAGTGTTCTATGTACAAAATAGTGGTGGTGAAAAGCAGAAGCTGACATGCCAAACAGAGTAAAATCACTTCTACTCAAAGCAGAAGCTAAATGATTAAAAACAACACACTGCCAAACAGCCTCTTAATGTTTGGTCCTGTTTTCAAAACATTCCTTCCTTGCTCGCAAGTAAATATATGGGTGCTTTCCCAATCAATAAAAAGAGTAGAGTAGAAATTCCAAAAAATCCAAACCACTTCTGTTTAGTGTAAATCGTGTTCCCCAAACACATTATTGTCTATTTATTTAAAATTGTGTTCAGCGAACATGATGTACATTAAAACCTGCAACCAGTACCTAAAATTTTACTCCCTCCCTTCTTAAATAGATTACAAATTGTGGGTTACGAAGTAAAATTTTTTACTTTTTGAAATCATTTTATTTACAAATTGGCATATCAATAAGATATAAAAATTACATATTAAAAAGTTTTACAGAACAAGAGGTGACAAGAATATTTTATTTTATCAAATACTTAATGAAATCGAGTAAACAAACAAAAGTTATCGAGATGAGAGAGAGAAAAATTGCAATCTATTTAGGGACGGAAGGAGTATAAATTTAAACCCATTCGTTTACTGCTTTGGCTATGTTATTTTTACGTTTATTTATTAGGCTTTGCTCCTTTTTTTTTTCTTTTTTAGCACCTATTATTTTTTTTATCTTGCTTATTTTTTTTTTTTTTTTTCCATTTCATTCTAGTTTACGAGATTTGATTGAAATTATTTTCATTTTGATTTACTCCTAATCTATTTTGGAGTTTAAATGATATTTATGCCACTTTTTTTCTCTATTAAGAAGTTTCATGCTTCCTTGTTTTCACAAATATATAAAAGAGTGATTGCATAATTGTTTCTTTATAACAAATAAACTTCCATATTTAGTCCTCTATCATCAAATATTACCTTCATAGTTATTTTATGAGTGTTTTTCCATAAATGATTCTTTTTTGATCTTCTGTCATGTTGGTGTTAAATTACAAGCTGAAAATATAATTTGACGTCGACCATATGTCCAGTGATGCATTTCAATATTTGTTAGATGAATAACATAAAAATAATGACTATGCTTGTGGGCTAAAATTCCGACGAAAGACCATATTTGTAGACTATGGTGTTAGTAAAAAACGATTGTAATTCACAAATGACACACCAAGAACAGTCTTTGAAACTATGTATGACAAGGATATATTATCATTGTGAAATTACATTGTTAACCCTCAAATTAATACCAACATGATATAAGATCAAAAAAAGACTATTTATGAAAAAATTCTGTAACGACCTAAAAATGGGCTGAGTAGTTAGCTGTTATTTTGTGAAAAATAAATATAATATTTTGTTATAATTCTTGACTCAAAAATAAGAATTATTTGCAAAGTCAACCTTTTTCGTTGAAAATTAGGTTTTTGGGTAGATCTCGTAAAATGGCGACCAACGATATAGATCACGTACGTACTTTTGGTTTGTAGATCCCGTACGTACGTTTTTACTCAGACCACTGAATATTCAAAATTATACCCGCAAAGTCTATTTCTAATATATCTTAAAGATCTTCTAAATAGTATTAGAAACCAATGTCAACACGAACATGTCTTAAAGTTCTTCTAGATATCCTTTACAATACGAATCATTTCATAATCATCAATGCCATTATTTTAATTTAAATCATGGTTCAATCATTCACAGTAATAGTCTTAATCAATAGGTTCATCAATATTTAATCATCAATTCATTATAATCATCCATAATAATAATCATCATAATTGATGGGTGTATTCCACCCAGAACCGGTCAAGAAATGCGCCCAAAATATCCAACCAACTGGTACAATTCGAAAAGTCTACTGGTTAAAAAAAACTATTTTTTCCCTCATCTGTCGCTAATTTCAATAAACCCATACCTCAGAAACCACCTGGTATGGTTTCTAGGGCAGGGAAGTGTCAACATAGAAGAATGCAAAGGAGCTTACTTGGACTGTAGCGACCAAGTTCAACAAAGAATCAAGGGAGATACTCGAGTAATTCGTCCAGAACACTACGTGACAAGGAATCATACTTTATAGCTTGTGTTGTAAAAAGTTATGATAGTGTATATTTTAATTAGCTAGCTTCTATTATTGATTATATTCCTAATTTAGGCTATAATTATCTCCTAAATTATAACCTAAATTATTTTCTAACGAGAAAAGTACCAAAATAAGACTTTCATATTTTTTTAAAAATAGGATACTGTGTTATGTGACAATGTACATATGCACATTACTATACTTTTTGGTAATGTACACGACCATGTTTGGTAATATAAATGCATTTTAAGTTTTATTTCAGGAATAAAAACATGAAAGTCCTACTTTAGTATATTTTCAATGTTTTAATTCTACTTTGATCTTTTCATTTTACTTTACCACATATTTTATTATGAGAAAGTTATCTAAATAAGACTCAAACATAATGACTTTCCCAATATAGGATAATATATTTTTATTTCTCAATGTAGGATCTTTGGTTATTATCAATTAGTCATTTTTCAAATAAGTCTCCATCATTATTGGACATTATTCTTCTCACTAGACATAATTAAGTCCTATTTAGAAAATAAAAAAAATTAAGTCTTACATTGAAAAATGACTTATGTTTTAGTCATTTTTAGTGCAAATTTCATTTTTTTATTATTTGTTGAGTAATATAATTATTCTATTATTGAAACACTTTTTGTTATGCTATACAAATGTATAGTTTCAATCAATTAATTATTATTTTTATTATCTAGTCTTTTTTTAAAATGAGTAAAAATATAATATAACTACTGCACAATAATTTATTACTCCGCATCATTTAGTGTATAACCATTACACCATATATTTAACTATGTGAAATAAATATTGATTTTTTAATTAAAAAATAACTTGTGTTCGTCGAACACAAGTTTAATTAGTGTCACATGGAAATTGAAAAAGTAACTAAGTTGTGTCCAGCGAAGACATATTCAATTAGGCACTTTTAAAAAACACTACTTCATGTTTGGCAAACACAATTTTCATTGATTGGGCACAACAAGATTTTTCACTGATAGGTAATTGCTCCCTCTTATCCTACGCCTAAAGTGAGTTGGCATGAAATGAGGGTATGGACTTTGGAGTAGGTTATATGTCAAATTTTAATTGATACTTTCTCTGTTCTAAAAAAGAGTTCTTATTTTGACAAAGTGTAAAAATAAGAAAGTATTAAATTATAGTTGATTTCTAATTTTATCTTTGATGTGATTGGTAAAAGTAAAATGTAATGTATAAATAAATTATTAGTGAAAAAATATGATGTAGTAGGTATGATATAGAAAAGTAAGAACAAAAGTGATTTTTTAATAAAAAGTAAAAGTATTTTATTAGAGTTGGAAAAGAAAGGGAGAAAACACGATTTAGGTAACAGAAAATCCCCAAATCTTTGTTTCCACATTACAGTTCAATGAGTTGATCTCCAGGCTCATCTTTGAAACCAGGCGGCTTCCATCCATCCATCCATATGGATCCAGGTATTTTCTGATTATCCATCCACGCTTCCTTCTTCGCGATCCGATAATCTCCTCTTCCTGCGATTTACACTTCGAATTCCGTAGCTGATCCATCAACCGATTGTTTAACAGGCGAAACCATGAGTAAAGTCCGAAGATCTGAAAATGGATCGCTTGATTATATCTCCGTGCTGCCTGAATCTGTTGTTCACCATATATTTTCGTTCCTTCTCTTCAAGGACATCCTCCGTTGTTCTCAGCTGTCTAAGACGTGGAAACGCATTTGGCTGAACTACTCTAACATCGATTTGATTCTCCACGAGGAGGATTTGTGCCGTTCTTCACTGTGTCCGCTCGTGTACTTTGGTGAAATGGAAAGAGCATTGGATCATTGCCTGTTTCCAAGAGCTTGCGTTCAGAAATTCCGGTTATGCATCTCGGCCCGCAATGCGGATGCCAGTGTCTGGAAGAAGTTCCCTCCCCTTATGGATACTTACCTGGGCGCTGCAGTTGATAGGAGTGTTTCTGAGATAGCGCTTGATATTTATTTTGGCCCAATTGCTCTGTATTCCGTTCCCGAGAAAGCAGTTGTTTCTGATTCTCTGAAGGTTTTAGAGCTTAGGGGATGTGTGCTTGAGGATAGTCGGGTTTCTTGCATCGATCTCCCGCGGCTGCAGAGGTTTAGAACTTCTGAGTGCACATTTTCCGGTGAGAATGTTTTGTCTAAGATTCTATGTGGTTGCTCTAATGTGGAGTTTGTCGAAGTTTCATATTGCGAGGGCGTGGAAAGTTTTCTCTCAGTTTCATGTAAACCCCGATTGAAATGTTTTAGGATTGGTGGTTGTGTTGAGCTTGAGAGGATAGAAATAAATGTGCCAAGTCTTGAAACATTAGAGTGTTCATTGAAGTATCCTTGTCAAACGGGGGCCTTTGAGCTGGCTAGTTGTACCGCTCTGAAACATTTACAGATTAGAGGAGCTATCCTTTCTGGTGATAATACTATTCAGAGTCTTTTGTCTAAACTTCCCGGTATCGAAGATTTGGAATTGCATAACTGCAGAGGGGAAGACAGGATACAAATCTCAAGTGCATACCTCAAGAAACTAGTCTTAGGTGACATCGATTACTTTCCTGGAGCTGAAATTGACACTCCAAATCTACTTCGTCTAGACTTCCGCTCTATGGATGCTTTTGACCCGAGTAACCGGTTTAGTTCTTGGAATGTTCCCAAGGTAGAAGACATTCACATGGTATTTAATGCCAAAACCTTTCAGTCTGCTTGCAGGAGTGGACTGAAGGGGTTTCTCATGCAATTAACAAATTATGAAAATTTGAAATTGGTTGTAAAAAGTCTAGATGACCGGGTAAGTCGTGATTTTTTTATTCTTTTTAGTTTCAAACTCCAATGCATGTCATATTATTATTATTATTATTGTTGTTGTTTTTGGTGTTGCTATTTATATAAATTACAGATTATGTCTTTTAAGGAAGATTCATGCGAATTAAGGGATCTCATAGAACACTAATATATCCTTATTCTTAGTCTAACAATTCTCTATTTTATTAGTGAATAATAATAATAATGATGATAATGACAATGATGATGATTGATGATGATGATGCCTATATCCATCAATTTTTTTCTCAAAGTTTGTCTTTCTATCTCAGGATATGTGGCATTGAAGTATTTTGCATTCTCAAGGAATGGGATTATAATGTTCTTGTTTCTAAAAGAATTATAATGATTAAACATTTAAGAAAATTAAATAGGGCTAGTAGAGGGAAAAAAGTTTTAAAATTATTTCTTGAATTTTTAAAGCCCCAATTACTATGATTTTTTAAGATGCATTTTAAGGTCAAGAGATTTTTTTTTTGTATCTAGATCCCTTGGGGAGTTCTGTACTAATATCTCTTACCAATGCATCTTTTTTTTACTTATACAAGAAGAACAACCGGGATAATGCCAGCACTGTTGGGGGTATTGGGGTAAAAATATATGCAGATTTACCCCTCTAAAAACACAGAGATACTGTTTCCGTTAGACCCTAGATGCATTGTTGCACTTACTACCCATGATTTCATATAAACTGTGAATCAAGGGAATTTCAATTTGAATTTTTGGTTTAGTCCATTGTGTGAATCTTTAACTTGTATTTGCAGAAATGTATTATGCATGAGAAACTGCACGCAGTTTCTTTTTCTTCCCTCAATAAGTTAGCAAAAAAGGCAAAGCCAAGTTATGTGGCCATATCATCCAGAACATATGCATCTTTCACCAGTGGCATGGTTGGTTATGAAAGTGGCGATGGTAGTCTATTCTTGATATCTTCCTCTAGTGGAACCATAGAGGTATTTTTTTACTGCACTCCATTTATCTTAAAACCCATTTAGGGGCATACAGAATGCAAAAGACTATGCTTTATTTGGCTTGTTGTAAGATGATTGTGTTAGTCAGTGTTTCAATTTTCCCCCGATTTGCAGTTGCTTCATCAGAAAATGAGAAAGGATTCAACACTAAAGCGTTTTTATAGTGATTTTCGGCGGGCTTCTATTGAGGAGATGGAACATGAAGCTGACTCTCCCTGGGCATCCTTCATGAACACCCATTCAATAGGTTACCACACTGCAACAATAATCCTCGTGAAGAAGACTTCAGAGGAAATGGCTCGAAGTCCTTAGGTTTTTATTCCGCAGTGCAGACAGAGGATGGCTAGTGTGGGATGTTGTTGTGTTATACTCATCTCACATCGTCCGTGTACACCAATATTATGTTGTTTATAATGGCTTGGCTTGACTTCCTCAACCCCTTGAGTTAATTTCTAGGGGTTGAATTGGGTCCAAGTTGATTTATTCATTCACATGGTATCAGAGCTAAGGTCATCAATGAGGGGATTGGCTGCAGTAATTTGCGCTTCGTGCGAGGGTGGCGTGTTGAGTTATACTCATCCCACATCGGCATTGTTCACCAAATGGCTTGGGTGCCCCAACCCTTTGAGTTAACTTTAGTGGTTCAATAAGACCCAAGTCTATTATTTCACATATGTGTGTATGTTACTATGTGTATTTATGTGACAATATCTTTGGTTTGAAAGATATGTTTTAGAAGTCCATTTTATGAAAATGTAACCTAGTTCTTGAATCTTGTAACTATTTAAATCCTATGGTTATGACCACGATGGCTTGATCATGACAAGTGTTAAACGCACTGAATCATCCTAAATGAGTGTGAGTTCATACTTAGTTTTAATCAATGAGGTCACTTGTTTTACAATAGAATGACTCAATGGCTACAACTTTTTATAGTACTTTTTTGAATCAAACTTGTTATGTGTGATGAAAGTCTACACAACCAGTTCGGTTTTATCAGAGGTGCACACTTTCCTACTCTGTTTGAGTGTCCCATAATGTCCAGTTTCACAATTTGAGCATCACAATCGATCCACGGTCACGATTTGTAGCCAAAGGTTGTCGATGCGTACCAAATAACTCAAAACCGAATCTAAAATGACTTGAAAAAATGAGCGTCTTTTCTATAATTAAAATTTGAGATTATCTGAACTGAACTTGAAAGAAATTTTGTCAACCTTAATTATACCCAAAATTGAATAATTTGGAAGAATCATCTTATCTTTTGCCAACCTTTATTATTACGGAGTATTATTATTATTATTATTATTATTATTATTATTATTATTATTACTATTATTATTCTTATTATTATTGCGTTCATAGCCATAAGTCCCATCATTATTAGTCTGTGTAATCAACGAATATAAAACAATAAAAAATAATGTTACGTCATAATTTATTTAAAAAATATTTCCTACCTTCGGAGTATAAATTTTAATTAGTATTATAAAGTTAACACAAAATATTAAAATATTAAATTTAAAAAATATTTAGTGGTTAAACTTTATTTAGACATCTCATGACATTTCCGGACAATGTCATGAGAACCTTGATGTTATTTAGATACTATTTATTTATCCGGGGTAATATTTAGTCATTTTATGATCCGGCAGCTACCATGCTCCGTTGTTAAAATTCATGCTTTCTACCTTCCTAATTTTTTTGTAGCCAATCGGCAAAATGAGGTGGGGGAAGGGGGTTGCTATGATGGGGCGGGGGGGGGGGGGGTTAGTGGGAATTAAGGGGTATGAACCATCAATTTTACAAACGAAGTATCGTATGTGCCTGAGCCATAAAATAAACTTGAAATCTAAGGTCAAAAGAACCATTTTGTATAAAATAAAATTACATGTTTTTATTTTGAGTCCGTTTACACCACCCTTGTCACAGACATACATAAACACCAATTGTCTATGTGAAACACAAATAGCTAGTGCCTGTGTGCTTCTGACAAAAAGTCAAGAATAGTGTACAATTGGTATGCCAAAAAAACTAGAGGTACACAATATGGGGTACCCCATTTGTACCCCTCCATCTTCACCACACAAAAGCAGGAGAGGAAAAAGAATTCATCTAGCGTTCCTCTTAGTATACAGTATACACCATCCCGGGTACATATAGCGTTTTCTTTTTTATTTTAAATATCTAATCGTATAAAGTATTAAAAAATTACGAGCATGAAAATTTGAGGAAAAAAAAAATCAATAATACAAATGGAGTCCTTGATCCTACAGAATTTCTGTTCCTATTGTACCGCACAACAACACAAGTTTGAAAGGGCGCCGAGGACTCTACCGCTTGGATCAAAAGCCGACCTACTTCCCATTCATTCCTCTAATATTCTCTCGCCATCTCTCTTCCAATACGCCGATCGCCTCCCAGGTATCTTCATTCATTTCTGATTTACGATTCATTTCATACTTCGCATTCTCCAGCAGTTATCGAACAGCTTTCTGCTGTGTTTCAAATGATTGGACTTCCATTAATGAGCTTTTGATCTGTTATTTGCTTGATTCGTTCGCATTCATTTCGATTGTTCTGATTAATTGTTATAGTATAATTAAGTGGAGACCGGAGATCGATCGGTATTTTTGTCCAGTCGTATTGTTGTAATCTGTTGACGATGTGAAGTTATTGATCTGTGAGAATTTCGGAATTCCAGTGTGAGTTCGATTGGTAGCGATGGTGTTCTTCAGAAGCTTTTCTCTTTTATCAAAGTTGCGCCACCGAGCTGTAAGTTGTAGAGCATTCAGCTTGTTTGTTTGTGATTTCATTTGTTTTGTTTGAGAATTGAGTGTGTTTTAATAATATCCGTAGTCTGAGTTGAATTTGTTTTCGAATCTTAGGTTCAGCAGCCCAGTATTTGTAGTTCGGTACGCTGGCTCCAAGTTCAGACCTCTTCTGATCTGGTAAGTGTTTGTGATGTGTTGATCAGGTTTCATACTACCCTTTTAATGCTCCCCTTTTGGATTGAGGTTGACCTACGTCATACTTTAAAAAGTAGCCTTTGTTAGGAGAAGAATAGATTCTATGGGCAAATATCTTAAAGGTGTTGGGATAGTATTAGCTCTATGTCGGTGTGGTTGACTGCCACGTGAATTTTGCTTTAGCCTTGTTTGGGTTCATGTAAATTAAAATAAAAACACAACTTAAGAATTCAGCCCGGTTACTTTTTCAACCCAATAACAAAAAAGCTTAGTGGCTGTTTGGTTTGATTTTTAGAAATGTGTTCTAAAATATTGTTTCAAAGTGAACTCAGAACCATAGATGCATTTTCTATCTCGGAAATACTTTTGTACTACTTTAAAAGTGTTTATTTTTGCATGGATGTGAAACTGGTGATATGTGATTTTTTGAAGCACTGCTAAACACAATATTTCCTTCATTTAAATAGGACCTACGTTCTCAGCTGCAGGAATTGATTCCAGAACAACAGGTACACAATGACCTTACCCTAGCAGTTTCATATATGTCATTCAAATTATGTGTCTGGATCTCTTCGTCATAAGTTCAACTGAGTTGTATTTCTTCATTTCCAACCACGGCGTCGATGTTTCATGGCTGAAAATCTAGATGCTTTATGATTGGGCTCTAAGTCCTGTTTTTTACTTCACTTATACCTAGTAATAATTCATGTTTCCTGATGTTGTTATTTTCAGGAGCGTCTCAAGAAAATCAAGTCAGAGCATGGGAAAGTTCAACTTGGAAATATTACAGTAGATATGGTACAGATTTCTTAGTTATCATGTTGATGTGAGAGATGCATAAAATAATAATAATAATAATAATAATAATAATAATAATAATAATAATAATAGTAATAGTAGTAATAATACTAATGGTATTGAGATCTCGAAGGATTGTTTATAGAAAATATTGATTGTGTCTCATAATCTTCTTTGAAGGTAATCGGTGGTATGAGAGGAATGACTGGTTTATTATGGGAGACATCATTGCTCGATCCAGATGAGGTATGTGGCTATGTGCTATGATCTCCAGTGAAGATCTATGATATGATATTTGTGATACTGTGATGATGTAATCTATGGTTGTGCAACCCATTTTGCTAATCCATTGTTTCATTTCTACTAGGGAATCCGCTTCAGGGGATTGTCTATACCTGAGTGCCAGAAATTACTACCTGCTGCAAAGCCTGGTGGAGAGCCATTGCCTGAGGGTCTCCTCTGGCTTCTCCTAACAGGGAAGGTTAGTCATCTTGTCAAATTTGAAAGGATGAAAGAATAACTCTGCATTTTCTCATTTTCATGAATGTATTTGTTTTTATTGGTCTGAAGACCCCTATAGTGAGATTGTTTTAAAACTTCTCTCAATCTATGCTACTGGCTTTACAGGTTCCAACAAAGTCACAAGTGGATTCATTATCTCAAGACTTGAGAACCCGTGCTATTGTTCCAGGTATCGTGTTCTTCAATGACTTAACTTCTTCACTCTTGATGATTGTATTGAGTTGGCATTGTGTGCATCAGTTCAGAGATTTGTAAGTTTTAAAGCATCCCTAATTTTGATATTCTTCTGTCTTGGTTGCAGATCACGTATATAAAACCATTGATGCCTTACCCATTACTGCTCACCCAATGACTCAGTTTGCAACTGGTGTCATGGCACTACAGGTGAACTCTGAACTATTCTGTACTATATTATCTGTTCAGTTTCCTATAAATTTATTATGGATGAATTGTAATGTTGAATGTGAGTGCTTGGCGTGACTTCCATCCCTAATCAAACAGATTTTGATAGTGTTTTTTCTTTTTCTTTTTAAAATTACCCTATTGAAGATTTTAAATATCTTTTAGGTTGGCAGTGAATTTCAGAAGGCATATGAAAAGGGAATTCACAAATCGAAGTGAGTTTTGAAAGTATTTGTATTAGAGTATATTGTATGACTTTTGAAAGCACTTAACATGTATTTTGCTTCTAGGTTTTGGGAACCAACTTATGAGGACTCCCTCAATTTGATCGCTCAAGTACCACTTGTAGCATCATACATTTATCGCAGGTCAGATGGCTGTAAATTATTCATGATTCATAATTTATGTCTATTTAAAATCCCTCTTCATTTGAAGGATGATTAATTTATGAATTCTTTCTATTTCTTATTTCATAAATATCATAATGTTTTAACTTGAACACTGTCAACTCTTGTGAAGGATGTATAAGAATGGTCAAATTATATCGAAAGATGACAGCTTGGATTATGGTGCGAATTTTGCACAAATGTTGGGTTATGATAGTCCCGAGGTGCATGAACTCATGAGGCTCTATGTTACCATCCATAGGTGGGCAGTGCTCACATGTATATTATGCTAATTAGTTTGATACTCCTCTTTCATATGTTTGGTTAAGCTGACTTTTAAATTTTCATCATCTCACTCTCCACTTTCTTGCAGTGATCATGAAGGCGGAAATGTTAGTGCTCACACCGGTCACCTGGTAAGGTTAACTCTTTTTTTTGGGGTGGGGGGTGGGGTGTTATGAAAGTAACACAAAGGTTGGACTACTTTATCAATTTTGTTTGCATTTTCAACCATGTAATTTGCCTATTACTCTCCCCCTCCTTAAAAAACTCATGTTTTAAATGCTACTATGTATAATTGTCCAAAAATGTCAGTTTAATTCCAACCAAAATAATTGTTCATTCACTTTGCCAAAAGGTTGCTAAAAAGGGTCACTGTTAAATTGATAAATACACCATAAAATATGTTTAGGAAATATGTTTATGATTCAGTATTAATGACAATTGTGTGGCTGTGCCTGAACGAAGTTTAAAGAGTTATACATTCATCAAACATGACTCTTTTTGTGGGATGGGTGTGAACATGCGGTATATGTTCCGTAGTGCGGACTCCGGATGCATGTCTTAGTCTATTTTTTCTGTTTATATCACCTCCCTTCTACCATTTGTTTGATCAGGTTGCCAGTGCTCTTTCAGATCCTTACCTCTCATTTGCAGCTGCGTTGAATGGACTAGCTGGTCCCCTCCATGGTTTGGCTAATCAGGTGATTTCTCAGTTCCCCTTTCAGTGTATTTCCTATTAATTTGCATCAATGGTGTCATATTCTACCATACCTGGAGGATTTCTTTTGTGCTCACTTCATGCAATTGATGACAGGAAGTGTTGTTATGGATCAAATCCGTTGTAAAGGAGTGTGGAGAGAACATATCCAAAGAGCAGCTAAAGGATTATGTCTATAAAACCTTAAACAGTGGCAAGGTAGTTTGCATTTGAATTAAGGGTAGCTTTGCTTTTCAAAATCCAGACCAACTAAAATATTTTTTTCTGATTCGCTTCGAATACAGGTTGTACCTGGATTTGGGCATGGAGTGCTTCGCAAGACCGACCCTAGATATACATGCCAAAGAGAATTTGCATTGAAGCACTTACCTGAAGATCCACTGTTTCAGCTGGTTATAACTTAAGCCATGATAATACAATGTCCTCTGTTTTGTTTTGTTGCTCTTCTCACATGTGTAATCATCAAACTAACGTCTGATTTGGCTGTACTTCTCTGCAGGTTTCAAAACTTTATGAAGTTGTTCCCCCTATACTTACAGAGCTTGGCAAGGTATGCCGTTCTTTGTATGAGGAGGTTGTTGTTGGTCTGTTTGTATGTGTGTAAGTGTGTTTTTGTACTTCAGCCTACAAATATAAGTTGATAAAAAATTTGTTGACTTCTTTGGTAGTGCCAAACAAATTTAGGTTAAACTTATCGCCAGACTACTTTTTCAATGACAGCTTTGCACAATAATTGAGAAATCTACTGTTTATTAAAACTTATCTTTTATCAAATGAGATTTAAAATCAATTGTTGAAACTCCTAAAATGACTATTTTTTTATCAATATGGCACTTGTCGTTGAGATTTGATGATAGTTATTGAAATCTAAGAAGCATGTATCGCTGCACCTTTGCTCTGAGCTGATATTATTTGTCATGTATCAAAATGAATACTGGTTTGTAGTTGTATGAATGCAAAAATATGAACAATAAGTTGTTTTTTGTTTTTCTTTTCAGGTGAAAAATCCTTGGCCCAATGTTGATGCACACAGTGGGGTGTTATTGAGTTATTACGGTTTGACTGAAGCCAGGTATGGAATGATTCTATTCTTGTTTAGAAAGTTGTTTCAAGCCTGTGAAAGATGAACCGGGGATTTGATAAATTTCTTTTGCACTTAATTTTCGATACAGATACTACACAGTCCTCTTTGGTGTATCTAGAGCTATCGGCATTGGCTCACAGGTACTCCACCCTACTAAATACCCCTTGCCGCTTCTTCTCAATTACTATCTTCATCAACACTATAAATATTATTTTTGTTTGGAAACACATGTGGAAAAATCAATTTTTACATGAAAGAGTTGCAAGAACGTTGTGCCTGGAGTTCCTTAGGGGGCTATGTAACATTTTCTGTGCTCCAAAAGGGCACCAGAGGTTTCACAAACATTTCCGAAATGCTGCTTTGGGAGACTAACCGGTCATCAAAGCTAACGTGTAAATCTTCGTTGATAAACTCATAATGGTTTTCCCTTTTTTTCTTTCACTCAGCTGATATGGGACCGAGCTCTCGGGTTGCCATTGGAGAGACCAAAGAGTGTTACCATGGAGTGGCTCGAAAATCACTGCAAGAAAGCAGCCAGCTCTTGATTTCTTTTACCCAGTATATGATGATGGCTCTAAATTTTCTCTCTAATAAGTGATGAACTCGCAAAACCATGGGTTTAACATCTCAATAGAAAGCATATTGCCAATACCCCCAAATTTTCTACAAAAGTTAATTTTAGCCTTTTTTCTGTCTTTTTTTTTTTTTTTAGTTTCATTGGTTAGTAGTAGCATACTGGGTTGGGGAATAAGCAATGTTTACCATCATATGTTGCAATTCCAATTTACACAAAGATTGGATTTTTGTTCTTTTAAAGAAAATGGCTCTCTTTTTCATCTCTGGTTGAAGTTTGTTTGGTGCATCAAGTTATAGTCACATCAAGTTTCACACCTGTGTATCACAGATATACACGGATAATCATTGTCTAGTACAAAAAAGTAGGGGTGGACAAAAAAATCATTCTAGCATGGCATCATACCGGACCGTAATGGTATAGACTGTTTATAGTGTTTTTAAACGGGATTGATTTTTTTCATCACAAATTGAAACCGAGCCAATATCAAATGGGATGAGATCATGATACAAATATTTAAAACCGATTATCACGGATTAATCGTTCAAAGCTATATACGGAATATCTCAAATAATTATTTGTCTACTTCATCTTACTGTATATGAAGTCATTCGTATTGTATTATTCATTCATAAAATTATTTCATTATAATTGTTCATATTATATTTATTACTACTATTACCATTATTTTTTAGACTTTTTAATAGTCTGATATTGTATTAATTGGGAAAAAATTATTTTTAAAATTTAAACTCGTTATCTTTTATTCTTTATGTTTATGAACATTTTAAATTCAAAATCAATTCTTCTTTTTAACAAAGTTGTGTTTTTTTATACATAATAATGCTTTTATTTTAATATTTTTAAAGTGATACATGTTCATTTTTTTGGCACGGTTTGAGCATTGGTATGGTATTGTATCGTCCCATTTCAAAATAGAATGATACTGAATGGTTTTGGGGTTCATACCGTACTGATACTGAATCATTCAAATAAAAAAGGTACGTGATAGGTTCCGATAGTATCACGGACCGTCACGGACTGCGCCCATCCCTACAAAAAAAGTTAGAGGAACCCCAACTTTGACGCTATAGTTTTTCACGGACACCTTGTCTTTGCAGGAATTATTTGTGTGTGCTTGTGAGACCCTATGATCTCAATTGGGTTTTCCTAACATAATAATAAAAAAAACCATACTAGAATAACACTAATTTTGACCTTTGGAATGGCAATTGTTTGTTAATTTGTACATACGTGTGATATATTTGTGAAAGTCCAAAAATAATTGTACGGGAGTATTCTGTATGCATATAAATAAATCTACAAACGCTTTTCATTTCCACTATTAAAATTTCTGCTTTACTTTTACTTTTAATTAGGGGTGTTCATCGGGTCAAACCCAGACCGGCACCGGACCGGGACCGAATAAGGGGCATTTGGTGGACCAAGGACCGGCCCAGGACCGGACCGAATAAATGTTATTTTTATCTTTTTTAAAATTTGATTTTTTTTATTTCATTTAAAGTATTCAATTGAATAAAAATATTATTACTACTAATTTTTAATTGTAACACACACTAAACATTGTCAAACACTGTTATTTTTTATTTTTTAAAAAAACTTTAAATAATATATATATCTTCCATCCGTATTACTCAAAATTTGTTTGAAATTTTTTTTTTACATAGGGAATATTCTTATTACAGTATTTTTGCTTTTTATAATATATTTTTTGAGTTTTCGATTTATTTTGGCAAACACATACATTTTTGATTGTTTTCATTCATGAGATTGTTTACAATGTTTATTTTTGCTAATTAGAGTTTCATTATTGATAGAGTACAAATTTAAGTTATAGTATTAGTACATAAATTTGAAATGCAGTAGATCGCTAATATAAAGGTAATGTTTACTTTTTCACATTTTTCATATTAAAAATATTTAAATATCATTAGGATTGGTATCTTATTTTGAATTGAAAATATATTTAAAAAATTATATTCAATTATAAAATCAAAACATTTGAAAAACTTTTAGTATTAAAGTTAAATTAATTTTAAGTATAAGAAAAAACCTTAAAAAATACAATATTATAAAAACCAGACCGAATAAGGTCCGCTCCGATTTTGGCCGGGTTTTGGATCGGTCCGGGTCTGGACCGAATAATGCACACCCCTACTTTTAATGTTTTATTTTCATTTGATTAGAATTGTTTAGAAATTACGGAGTACTTTGTATATGAAAATGGGAGTCATAAAGGACATCCCAAAAGTGATAACAAAATCACCATAAATTAAGGGTTAAATATGTTTTTGGTTTCTGTAAAATAGGTAACTTTTATTTTCGGTCCTTGTAAAATATTTTCTTGAAAAGGTATCCTTCCAAATTTTTAATTTTTAAAATTGTCCTTAAACATAATTTGCACTTCTAATTTATTAAGATACCACATTTATTTTGTAAATATCCAAGTCTTGCATTTCTAATAACTATGGAACTATTTTCATGCCTTAAATTGTGTCCTTATTTGTATTGCATCTCCCATTCTTAAATTTTTTAGGAATATAGTACAAGAAAATTTGGAAATTCGAGATGTAATTAATGAAAAAGACGATCAATGACATGAAAATTGTATCTAAGGTAAATACAAATGAAAAATTAAGATAAATTAGAAGTGTCGATTATGTTTAAGGACTATTTTCAAATAATTTTTTTTTGTAAGAATGACTTAATTTTTTTTTGCAGGAACCAAAAACAAAAATCACATATCTTATAGAGACTAAAAACATATTCAACCCTAAACATAACAAAGGATAAGCTATGTTATCTTAGGAGTATTTTTGTCACAAGTCTTGAGAATGTTTTTGAAATGGACCAAACATGTGAGAGTATTCATGTGCACCTTTCCAAATCAAAATGTATGTATGGCTCCATTGTGGAGCTTGTATAGTAGCTTCAATAGTTTCATGCAGAAAATCCGGAGCTTCAAAATGTAAATTAAGACCATTTATTCAGAAAAGCAAAACAGAGTTCATTGCCAACGGAGAAAAAAGAGTCATTATTGACAATTTTTTAAACTTCGTGTAAATTATGGCCTAAATAAACTAAGAAAACAATAACATTCTAACAACCTACTTGGATTCTTTCCCATTAACATTATGATTCTCCTCACGAACCGTCTCTGTGAAGCTCATACCCTCATCGGCACCGGCAGTCATGACAGGCATCCATAGATCAGAAGTTGTGCTTAAGAGAGACATGACCTGAGGGCCCGCTGAGGAAACCATCTCTTCTACATCATCCAGCTTTGATGATAGCTTATCCAACTCCTTGGCAATCTCCATCTGATTGACATAAAACGTTTGATGAATGATGATGAATGTGCAAATCAAGCTATAGATGCTGGTTTGGTTCGCATAAGTCCACATTAAGGAATTAGAGAGGGGGAGGGGGGATGGAATGCATGTTTCATGGGAAAAGAATGAGTGGTTCAAATCCAACTGTTTTGTAGGCAATAAACAAATTTTTACTTATGTTTGGTTTCCCTTGTAAAATTCTTTATCTAACAATTTTTTGAATTCCTAGCAAGAGGGTGTGAAAATGATTTCATTTTGGGCGAACAAACAAGGTGTAGAGAGTTAAAGGTTCACCTCATCAAGATGAGGTGCTGATTTTGAAGGAACTTTCGTGACTTCCTGCCCTAGGGCCTGTATCTTGGCGCGTAACTCCACCTCCTCTTGATTAGAGAGTGACTCAACCTGCATATGTTTGTTATAGTATTACTTAGCTAGCGGACACGGAAATGAGTACTTCCCTTGAAAAAGTAAAGCAAATACTAAACAGAACCAACATCATAAATCAAAAATGAAATTAGAAAACATACTCTGAGCAAAGCTAACAACCAAACCTAACTCTAGTGTTCGGTCTTCGCCCCATCTCATCAAGTCTCGTATATTCAGCTATCACTAACGACAGAAGCCACAACCTTGGGCTATTTAGCTATCACTCTTTTAAACCTCCGTAAGGATAACCTTATGAAAGTACGGAGTGACAACATGAAGTGTGTCGTTTGTTATTCCATGCTATCTTTCCTAAGCCCCATGCTTTTACCACAGAAAAAAGAAAAGACCAAAGAAAAATAAAGCCCGTGTATCAAAGTGGCTTATTTTGCAGCTTATCAGCAATATAAACAAAGTCATTTAAGTAGCTTTTAACTTGCTTGTTTGGTTCAATTGGACTTCTCAAAGAATGATTCCTCTATTTTAAAAATAGTAGATTCAGCCATATCAGCCAAATGACCATTACAGGCAGGCTCTTATTTTCTTCTGTGTGGTTTCACCGTGGGAAATGCAAAGAAATAGAAAATATGATTGGCGTTGTCAGCATTTACATACAATAAGACTTCTTACTCTCTATACAAACGACGAAAAATTAAAATAAGTGTCAATAAAAAGACTTAAATTTTAACTGCTCATTTATTTCCCCTGATCATTTTGTTTTAACTTCCTCTATGGTAATATGTTCCTTTCTTCTTTTCTTTTTTCTTCCCTAGCATTTCCCAAGGTCTAAACGATTTGCATTTCCAATGTTCCTCCAGAATATCAAGGTCTTGCTAAGGAAGTGTTGGACAATGGAACCACAACATCCAGTTATATTGTTGCCATTTCCGAGTTAATGAGCACTGTAGGGAAGAATCCCACAGCAAAGTATAAAAAATTTTAACCAACTCAAAGAATTCCAAAAAGAATTCCAAATGTTTTTACTGCAAAAGTTTTGCCATCCAAACCTATACTCTCTAGCAATGCCAGTCAAAGGCACAAATTCTAACCTTAACCATTCGAATAACCTCTATCAGAAGAGTGGGATTAATACTCCCTGTGTTATCTTCAAACTGTCCGAGCCGGTTGACTTTTTTGATACTCATGAATGAACAAGGACATAATCACACTGATCCGTTTGATGCTATTCAAATAGGGAACTAAGATTTGGCAAAAGAGATCAACTGGTGGCATGAATCCATTAAAGCTTGATCGAAGAGCATAATTGTCACTTTTAATGTTTTATCACATTTAATTTAATGGCAACATACACCAAACGAACTGAGCTAGAAAAATTTGAATATGAGGTGAAAACTAAAGAGATAGATAGCTAGAGAGAGAGATATCCATGATTAATTTCATGATCTGTCTGGATCTCTTTAATGGTTAGCGATGATAATGAATTGAGAAGGAATCGCGTAAATGTTAAGCAGCATATATCTGCTTGCGGGTGACTGATATACCTGCTGGAGAAGATTTGTTAACAGGCCGAAGAGTTGAGCATTTGCCGCCGGCGGCGATGGCGGAAGTTTTCCTTCTCCGGTCATTGTGGATCCCGTTTCCAGCTGCAAAGACGAACCTGGCCTTTTTTGTACTATTAAGAAACTAAAATAATTGTAAATACTGTATTAAGAAATGACAAATATTTTAGTACTCCCCGTCCGAAAATATTCTTCTCACTTTCCTTTTTGGTTCGTCTGGAAATATTTTTCTCATTTTCTTTTTTAATATAATTTTTAAGGATAAATTTTAATAATGTCCTTATATTTTATCAATAATATACTTTTTTATTGCTTTTTAATAAGAAAAAGAGATTTAAAAGTTTATAGTATGTGCATTTTTGGAAATTTGTCATTTTTTTACCATTCCTTAATAAGCGTGCCAAGTCAACATGGGAATAATATTCCCGGACAGATGGAGTAATATTTAGGCCTCGTTTGGTACACAGAATTCAAACTATAGAATTGGAATTGAAGACTTCAATTCCAATTCTGATGCTTGGTAACACAAAAATTATGTGGATTTGGAATTGATAATGCAAAAAATGAGTTGGAATCAATGAATTCAATTCTATGGCATTGAATCCCATGAAATTTCAATTCCAATTCCATCAATTTCGTATACCAAACAGACCCTTAGTGTAGTACTTTTTTAGTAGTATAAAAGGATACTCTTTGTCCTAAAACCATTTATTCTATAGAGTTACAGCCATAACTTTTGTTTGCTCGTATATTTTCGTTGATCATTTGATAAAATAAAATATTTTTGTAAACTTTTGTTTGATATAACTTTTGATTTTGTTTTTAAATATATAATTTTCAAATTTTATTTCTATATCAATTTGTAAATAAAATTAGTTTAATAATTATGAGATTTTACATATTAAATGAAGAGTGTAATTCATTTATGGACGCATGTACTTTGTAAAATAAAGAAAATAAACACTACATTATCAAATTGTTGCCCACATAATATTTTGGTGGACCTACTTAGAGCATCATTAATGGGGAGGGGAATAGCCTATTAGTAAAGCTCCATTGGTTATATTTAACCACTATTTAACATTTTGAATGGATGCATACTAATATTTAAATTAATGTGAATGACATATTGGATGTAGAGAGAGTGTAAAATGTTTAAACCTTTAAACAACATCTATGATGACAAATGATCTCACCTTAAATTATAAAATAGTTCAAAAAAAATCTCTCTTGAACAACCAAGAGTCCAAGACGTAAGAGTATTAAAAAATGAGCACCTTAATTTTTTATTTCTAATGTACATATACCATTTCTTTGATTTCATATTTTAAAGTATAGTAATATTTACTTCATTCGTCCCAATTTAAATTGCCTATTTTGGTTTATGATGTTTGATTGGAATTATTTTCAAATCGTTTCATATGAAAAATGGTGTAAAATTGAAAAAGGAAAATTACATATTTAAAAATTAGATCAAAATATTTTTTACAAAACTAGTGGTGACATGATTAATTGACTATATTATTTTATAAATGACAACGAAAATAATCAAAGAAAATGAATGAAGTTTGACCATGAAAATAGTAAATATGCAATTTAATTTGAGACGGATGGAGTATAATATAATAAATAATAAATAAAATTATTAACGGTGGCAGTGGTGTTAACTAGTTGCGACGGCCAACGGTGCCAGATTACATTTGTAGCAGCAAATCTAGAATGCAACAACATGTTGTACAAAAGTTTACAGCAGGAAAAGAAAATAAAAAATCCGAACTTATAAACCATTCGGATTTACAATTGAGAATAAAAAGAAAATAGATTACAGAGATACGAAGGATGAACGAATTATGCAGAACGTTGAGTGCCGCCGGATTTTGGAAAAATTAAAGAAAACGGAGTTACCAGAGCTTTCCTTAAGATAGTCTCGCCCGCCTCCCGCACTAGCTAACATGGACAAACTCGTCCTAGAATAAAATTGCTAACGTGTAAAGTCTTTATGTAAAGCAGTGCACCGACGAATTGAAACGATGAAGAGTTACTTGTCAGAAAAGATTATCAAAAATTGAGAGAGTTGGAGCTTTTGGGAACGCAAACAATGGTTTTTTTTTAGCGTATCTCTGCTGTGGATTCATGCTCCTTATAAAGAAGTTGGAGAGACTCTTCAGTGGTAGTAGGCAGACAGTACGAAAAGTCACAAGAGGCTCTTCGTAGGTATATGCATGACTAACCCACTCCGTTAATAACAAATTACCCACTCGCGTTCAAATCGATTACGTAAAAAGATAAGAGTTGGCCTATGCCCTCGCCACGATGCGTTCCACGCACACACATGCCACATGCCAACAAGCATTCGCGCTCGTGCGTGACGTGCTGAGCCAGACATCAGCAGTGCGTGATGGGTCCTTTCTTTACTCCTCTAATTCTTTTACTATGCAATTCAATGCTAGCATATAAATAGTGGAAGGTAAAATGTTTCAAATCCCATGTGGGATACACGAGTTTTACTTTTACCAAGTGTTCGACTTTGTTAATTAATTTCTCATTTAACTGAGCATCATTTTTGGCGCTCACTATATCAAAGCACTCATCTCATTTGGGAGATTAATTGTCCATAATTATTTTGGAGAAATAATTTTGTAGACCCTATCGAATTTATGTCTGAAATTATCCCATTATAAGCCAAAAATTTGAACACAACATATTGCAAGGTAGTTTTTTTAAAGGGATTTTAATTTTTTCGGGCTTTAATTTGTAAATGAATTTAATTTTATTTATAAAAAGAATAGATAAATAAAAGGCATTAAAGTCTTGATCTATAATTTGGAGTTCCTAATTTGGGAAGTTAATGTTCGTGGTCCTATTTTGATATCATTACTACGACAATAGACTACTATTCTTTTTTAAGGAATAATACTATTTTTTTTAGTAACTCAATGCTCATCAACGTATTATATGTTCAAACTAATCTAAACCTCTTAAACACATGAGCGAGGCTCGAACACTGTATGTGGAAAAGCTTGTGACTTCCTTGTCACTACGCCGACAACCTTCCACATACGAAGTACTGCTAGTTGGGAAGAGACACAAAATTGGTCCGCGTCAATATTTAGATTGCTTACAACACGAGAGTCGAGACGCGTGATTGCAAATCCATATTTTAAAACAAAAGTTCGTGCATCGAACTAGTAACAAAAAACAGGCGAAACAAGTTTATAAAACTTGACCATGTAAATAATAAATTGAGATAAAGAGAATAAATTGAAGAGAAAAAAAATGTTTGAAATATAACGTACTGTGTTGGACTAAATTTGACCAATTCCATTGAAAGAACGAAATCAGACGAATCAATCTTTTCCACATTATGCATAGCGCAAATCTCTATTTTTCCAAAGAGACAAAATTACTATTTCAAATGGTAATAAATTGAAAATGGCGCCGGTTATAACCAAACATGTGACCCTATATTCTCGCCACTTCATTCAATCCCTGCACCGTTATTATTCACATCTTTTTTTTTCAACATTTTATTATTCATATTTAAATATTTTACATCCCATGAAAAACTTCCACATCTGATATTCACGTGCTCAAATTTTATCATATTTATTTGCATATTTTTGCTATTCATCCGATTAAAAAACATAGATATGTCACATTTTATTTTTGGAATTTTTAATATATAAATTTTATTTTTTAAAATTTTATAGTAATTACAGATTAAAATGAATTAAAAATAACTCAATTCAAACATCAGAACCTGCATACATAATTTAAAAAATTGAAACCCCCTTTCAGCTTCAAAAGTAGTGTTTTTATTATTATTATCATCATTTGTTTGAGGTGGGGGATTAAAAGTTAAAACCTCTTAGAGTTCCATAACTACTCTTCAACAAAAACCTCCCCATTCCAAGAATCTGCACCACTATTAAAATCCCCATAACTTCTCTGCTTTAAAAATTCTAAACTCACCAGAAATTAAGGCTCCGTTTGGGAACAACATACGTGACTAGCACCATAGTTTCGCATACATTTTTCCCGGTGTAGACAAGCGTTTAAAACGCTAAAACTCAACGTTACCGTTGGCTAGCGTTTTTTTAAAAAAAAAACGCTAAAGTGAAACTGAAATGTTATTCCCAAACGGAGCATAAGAAGAGCTCTTCATTTAAGTTAATTAATGCAGCCATTTCACCCTGCATTATTTTTATTCCTTTTTTTTTCTATTTGGTCGAGAACTTAAAACTCCTAAATAAATGAAACAGAAATAGAAATTGAAACCTCAAAAAGATCATGCATTTAGATGCTATATATGAATGAATAACTACTGCAGTTACACTGTCTACTGCTATACAAAGCAATACCTGCAGGTTCAGTTCTTCCCCTTCTTGGCATGCTCCTCTACCAATAAACCAAACCCAAAAAAGAAGAAATCTGTGAGGTCTCTTGAAAACAGTCTCTCTATTTTCAAGTAGGGGTAAGGTTTGGGCGCACACACCCTTCCCGAGACTCTACTTTCGTGGGATTTTACTGGGTTTGTGGTTGCCGTGATTTTTTTTGGAGGGAATAAATGAGTTTTCGGGACGAGTGGTTGTGGAGTGTGATGATGGTCGTGGCGTTCTTTGCGGGTTTGGGAGAGGTGGGGAGTTCAAGGAATGGGGGGGAGGAGTTGTTGAGGATCACGTGGAACGATTTGAGAGTGAGTGACGGCGCGTTGAAAAAGGAGCTGGAAAATTTGGGAGGGGAAAATTGGAGGAGGATGAGGAGGAATGGGAGCAGATTGATTGTCGTTGATCAGAATGGGAAGGGGGATGTTCGGACGATCCAAGCCGCGGTCGATATGGTGCCTCAACACAATTCCAAGAGAGTTAAGATTTACATTGTTCCTGGGATTTATAGGTAAAATGTATGCATATTGTCATCTCGGTTTAGTTCATTACTCTTTCCGTCCCATACCTTTCTTCTCATTTTCACTTGTCATGTTTTCTTAACGTTAGATGAAAAATATTTGACTTTCCCTCTTTGCCCTTGGTGGTGCAAAAGTAAGGCTAAAGTGGTCTTGTAGTTGCAAAAAAGGCGAATAGTCTTTCCATTTAAAGAAACGGAAGAAAGATAGATAAAGGACGGTCTTAAAAAGAAAGACGAAATTAAAGATATAGAACAAAGAGAGTATTATTTACCAGTAGAAAAAGAAGCTAAAACACAAACATTGTCAATGCAGAGAAAAGGTGCAAGTACCTGCATCAAAGCCGTACATCTCGATGATCGGAGACGAAGAAGATCCATCGAGAACGGTGATATCATGGCACGACAAGGCCTCGGACAGAGTGGGGAATGGGGGCTTTTTGGGGACATCAAGGACAGCCACCCTCCAAGTGTACGCCGATTACTTCTGTGCGAGCGGAATCACTGTTGAGAACACGGTGGTGGCGACCCCGGGGGGTGAAGGAATGCAGGCTGTCGCCGTGAACATCAACGGCGACAGGGCTGTGTTCTACAAGTGCAGCTTCTTGGGGTCGCAGGATACTCTTCTGGATGACGCCGGGAATCATTACTTTTACCGGTGTTACATTCAAGGGATGGTCGATTTCATCTGTGGAAACGCCAGGTCCCTCTATCAGGTGATCATTTCTTGAATTGTATGTAATGTAATCCAATATATAGAAGAATTAAGAAATGACCCAAAATAGTAGCAAAAAACATAGCCCTTATCCCCAGAATAGGGATGGCATGTTTCTATAGCCAAAACAGGACTATTGCACTTCGAAAATGTGGTGCCGTATATTGGCATCTTACAATGTTTTTTTTGGCATTATATGTTGGCATTATTCGCACTTTAGGTTCTATTCTGGGGATAAAAACGTAAAGGCCTTGTTTTGGTTCTTTTCCTATGTTTTACTCCTGTTTTTGTCTTTCTCTCCCAACATTGAGAAAGTCTGAACATTCTATTAATAAAACTAAAGAAAGTTTTAACTATAAGACTGGTAACTGGAGTAGAGGAACTGACCCAGTGAAGAATTGCAGGAGTGTGTTATTAATTCATTGGGGTCAGGAGCAATTGCAGCACAGCACAGAAACTCACCTGGTGAAAACACAGGCTACTCATTTGTGAACTGCAGGATTTCGGGCAACGGGAAGACCCTTCTGGGGAGAGCCTGGGGAGAGTTCTCGACAGTGGTTTACGCCAACTGTGATATCGACAACGTCATACTGCCTTGGGGATGGAGCGACTGGAGCGTTCCATCGCGACAAACGTACTCCCTCTATTCACATTTAGTTGAAACGAATATAGACATGACGTGTGCCTATATTCGTTCAATTGCCACGTTTTCATGGGGTTAAAAAAAAGTAATAATTCATCGGTGATTTGTTTGTTTACATTTCCAGGAATTCTATGTTCGGAGAATACGGGAATAGGGGTCCGGGAGCAAGAAGAGATAACAGGGTACCATGGTCAAAGAGCTTGAGCAATGAAGAAGCCATGCAATACATGGATACCACCTTCATACAGGGACAGCAATGGCTCAAACTATAGTTGATACTGCAAATCACTTGTGTATATAAATATATTGGCCCAAATAAATTTAATTCCACTCAATTTTATTCAAACCTTAGTTAGACTACTGAAATTCACATAAATTTAATTCCACTCAATTTACAGCAAATAATAAATCACTTTTGGAGTTAGGAAAACAAATTCTGAGCAATGTTAACAGCAAAACTTGGTACTCCCTCTGTCCCATGAGAACATTTCACGTTTCTTTTTCGTTTGTCCCAAAAAAAGATTCAACTTCCTTTTAAGGAAATTTTTGCGGCTGATATAATTTCAGTGTTCATTCACCTGATTAACCAAAATCCAAACAAATGAGTCATTATTGACAAAATCAAATGACACTTTGAACTCTATGGGTCCGTTTGGTATAAGGAATTGGTGGAATTGGAATTGAATTGGAATTAACATTTCATGAGATTCAATTCCAAAAAATTGAATTCTGTCAATTTCAATTCATTTTTTGCATTATCAATTCCAAATCCACATAATTTTTGTGCTACCAAACACCAGAATTGGAATTGAAGTTTCCAATTCCAATTCCATAGTTTGAATTCCATGTACCAAACGGGACCTATATGTTTCTTAATTTCAGTGAAGTTTTGGGTCCAAGAGCTTGTTTTCTTCAACTTATTTTTAATACTTTGTTACTTATTCTTATTAGAATCAATTCAGATTAAATCAGAAACTTTAAATATAACTATATTCACTAAGGAACAAACAAAGCAATACTTGTCTAACATGTCAAAGTTAAGAAACAAACTAGGCAATAGTTTCAATTAACGGCCCATTTGGTACACGGAATTGACGAAATTGGAATTGAATTGAAAGTTGGAATTATATAGAATTGAATTTTGGTGGAATTGAATTCTCTAATTCCAGTTCATTTTTGGCACTACCACTTCCAAATCTACAAATTTTCGTGCTACCAAAAAGTAGAATTGGAATTCTTGTCCCCAATTTTAATTTCATAGTTTGAATCCGGCCTACCAATCAGAGCCTAAGTATTTGCATCCATTAAAGACTAGCATTAGCAAATTTCAGAACCCAGCGCAACGATTATATCAGCAAAAGTTGGAGATGATAACTATGCAAGCACATAAAAATTCAGCAAAATATGTGCATCTGTGTGACCAGCTGGAGAATAAATCTTAGATTCTTCGTTAGAAGAGCATTTACCTACAAAAGAAAAACTAGCAGATGTGTGGAGTTGAGCGTCAGCTGTACTCGGCTGTGACGACGGCGGCCCGGCTGTGACGACGGCGGTCGGCTGCCGCCTAACTTTTCCTTTTCCACCATGCTGCTAGGTGTTTGTACCCCAGAGATTTACATTTTTATTTTGATGGCTACAAAAATAAATTGTCGTGCGATAGAATTTTTTTTATTATAACCATAGATTTATTCTTTTCTTTTTCGTGCATCTTTGAATCATTACTACCTCAGTCCCTCTTGCTTGTTGGCGATGTTTAAAGAGAAACATAATGATGCTTCATGTGTGGACCAGTAGACTGTAGACCTCATCGACGAAGGGTCGCGCCAAAATTTCAATATTTGTAGATTTTAATTCAGATTAATGGAGCATGCACCTAGTAATTGTAGTGGTTCTATGTTTAGTAAAGTGTCCTTCAACGCAGTTGCATAGAATCGAACTTAAATCTAGCTCATTGGTGCTCCTTGCTTTGCCAACTACCCAACACCTACAAGCATATTTGTACCTATTCTCAAAAGAGAACCTTACCACCCGAGTTTGATTCTCAAAAGGGACAATTTTGGGCGTATTTTCAAAAAGTTAAGTGTGCTGACGTGGGAGTAGCAAAAATGATGTGTTACTGGCCCTTAGGTTGGGCTTTCACTAGGCTTACTATAGTGGGTTATCCAACCCCGGGCCCCGGGACGAGCACGAGGTTAATGGGCTTTGGCTCCCTGCTTGTAATTGTCCATTCAAAATATTTTATATATATATATATATATATATATATATATATATATATATATATATATATATATATATATATATATATATATATATATATATATATATATATATATATATATATATATATATATATATATATACACACACACATAATGACATACTCCATCCGTCCCATATTGGATACTGACTTCAAACAACGTACAAAATTTCCCATTTTCGAATCATTTTAATTACAAATTAGTATAAATTGCACCATTTAAAAAGTATATAAAAATCTCTATAAACAAGAGGCGACAAAGATATTTTATTTTATCAAACTATTAATAAAAATATACAAACAAACAAAAGTAATCGAGAAACCGTAATAGTTAGAGTGAAATCGAATTCGGGACAGATGGAGTATACATTAACATTATTGGATTCATAGGTCCTATTTAGAATAAAAGCACCAAGTCTTGTTTTAGTTCTTTTCTTACTTATATTTATATTTTTGTCTTTTTCCATTTACCCAATGGGTCTTGATGTTGTTGTCATATTTATATCTGTTGGATCTTGATATCGGATCGAGTTTACATGCGATAAAAGTTTACACTTTTTCTACTTCCTACCATGTACTCCTCATAAAATGACCTTGTAAGAGCATCTCCAATCATCCTATTTTGGCTTGCTAAAATCTATAATATAGCACGTCAACCCATTTTTCTCTTCTCCAGTGGGTTTGTTAAATTTTAGCAAGCTTGTCAAAAAATGAAGGTGGCTTGCTAAATATAACAAGCTCTCCAAATTATAGGAAGCCAAGAGTTATAGAATGGATTAGCAAACCATGATTGGAGAGTGGAACAAAATATCACTTGCTAAATCACTATTCACTTGTTAAAATATTAAAATAGCAAGTCAATATAGTGAACAAGGTTGGAGATGCTCTAACTAGTAAATAAACTACTTAATTTGAGACGAGTGGAGTATAATACTATATATCAATCTTAATTAAATTTTGAAACGGTTGTTGCTAAATTCACTCCTCATTTGCCTATATCCACCCTTATATGAAATGGACAAGTTTACCCTTAATGTTTAGAAACTGAAAAAGAAAGAAGTGAAAGATAAAATTGTCAATTTATTACGGAGTAAATGCAGTGGATTTAGCAAAACAAGAAGTGAATTTGGAACCACCATTTTGAAACGTGCCAAAAATTATCTCATAAACATTTCTAAAAAGTATTTCATTCTATTAATATGAAAGTAATTTTTATTCAATAAATGTTTAAAATTTGTTTAGTTTAAACAAAACAAATACATTAAGATGATGAGGTTAAGGATTGAATTCAAATGTTCAAAATTTAGACCGTATAATACGATTTACGAATAAATGAGGAGGAATTTACTTAAATAGCATTAAAACATAATGACTTTCCCTAAATAGCACAACATGTGTTTTTATTTCCAATGTAGCACTTTTAGTCATTATGCAGTAGTCATTATTCAAACAAATATTCACCATCACAGAACATTATGGACATTATTAGGTGCTATTTAGGGAATAAAATAATTTAGGTACTATTTAGAGAAATGACTTAAGTTTTAGTGCTATTTAGTACAAATATTTCATAAATGAATCCAATACTTGGGTACTCGAGAGTACAAATGCAAGAATTATGCTTTGATGGTGCGGGTTACACATACTCGAGATTCTCTCTCTTTCCTTTGTTAACAAAAATTCCTACCTACACATACTAAATATTTTAAACTTAAAATAAAATGTTTGTAAATTAAAGAAATCACTCTAAATAAGAGTAAAATATAGAACAAATTTCAAAATATAAACTTCATGTTTTATTTTCAAAATAGAAATTTGCATTCTGCTATTGCAACACTATATATAGATATTTTATAATTGATAATGTATATGGTAATGATTGATACTGTATAACAATTTAAATTTTTAATTCAAAACGTAAATCATGAAACTCTTATTTTAATATATTTTTAATATCTTACTCTTACTAAAGTGTGTGAATAATAATTGAGAATATGATTTTAACACATTTACTTTGTTTTATCAACTTTGCCCCCTTTACGTTCAGTCTTTAGAAATGCACATATATTTATTATTTATACATAAAATAATAATTACGTAAATCATGTTTTTGAATAATGACTTTACTAATAGTTGTTCATTAAAATATAAATATGATATACTCCTCTCTACTTTTTAAAAAATATATACTCCAAATTTAAAAATTACTTTAGACACTATACTAAAAAATGTAAAAAATTCTACCGCTTCTGTCCTAAAAAAGATTTTTATATTTTAATCATTTTTGGTAAAACAGTGACATGATCATAAATTATAAAAAATATATCTAATTATGATATAAATCTAACAGAATTGAATTTATTTTGTTTAATTAATGGTCAAAAAAATATTACAACTTAGATAAAAAATCAAAACAAGAAAAAATTTCAAGACAAAGAAAATATTATATAACCCGTTAATTTAGAGTGGAGAGAGTATATTATTATTATTATTTAAATAAATTAGTTCGAATATAAATTTATCAACCATGTTAAGTAATTGTAAAGCGTCGAATATAATTTACTCAGCTTTTTTATGTACGTTCAAAAATCAGCATAAACATCATTCTCCCTTGTCTTCTTCTTCCTCGGGAGCGTTGAAGCTTTGACACAGAGTTCATGCGCGACTCGTGTCCTCTGCCACGTTTTGCTCATGCGAGGTAATCTGCAACTTCGCCGTTTTTCCATCCATTGAACTGGAACAGTCTTCGATTTTATCCAGACTGACCCGTCCTGTTGCCAGTGTTCTTAAGCTGCATGCGAATACGAGGGGCTTGAGCGGCGGAGAGCTGCTTTAGGAGGCGGAATTGGGAGCGGAGATGGCTTACCAGAGGAAGGTCCCGGATCAGCAGCCGCGGATTATGCGGACACAGACGGCAGGGAATCTGGGGGAGTCGACGATGGACAGCGAAGTAGTTCCGTCTTCTCTGGTGGAGATTGCCCCTATTCTGCGTGTTGCTAATGAGGTTGAACCTAGCAATCCAAGGGTTGCTTACCTGTGTGAGTTCTTGTGACCTTGTATAGTACTCGTATCGGTATTTCTCTACTTAATTGTGCTGTGTAATTGCTTTTTTATTGTATTAGGGCTACAATTTAACACTTGTTTTCCAGTTTTTTGTATATATCTTGCATGAGCCAAGTTGTCTAAACCACAACTTATTTGGTTACAGTATCAGATTGTAGTAAAAATAGTGCAGCAGTAATCTCTTTGAGACTGCTCAAGTTAAACGACACTTCTGCTCTGACTTATTACCTATCATTTCTCTTCATTTATTTTAAAAAATTACCTTTTTAGATATCTTAGTTCAATTAAGCCAATTCGTCAAAATCCACTCCCATGAAACAGGCTCTTGAGCTATAACATAATCCTATTTTTGGCTTATGAGCCAAGTAATAGTTTCACTCGTTTAAATGTACTATTAGGCTAGCCATATTTTCTACTAGGCACTAATGCATTTGGTTGCATGACCTGAATCAGCTTGTAGTGGGAAAAAGTGAAGTTGTGTGTATAAGTGATTGATATGACTGCCATGAAGATAAGTGACACTTTAACCTCATTCTGGTTTTATAATGATTAAAGATGCATTTAAATATTCTTTAGATGGTTCAGCTCATTCAGCCACTATCTCAGCAAATTTTACATGTTTAAGTATTAGACGATTTTAGTTGAATTTTATCATCACTAACCATGCTATTTTTTTCCATTTAAAAAAACACACACTTAGTTTTTATAGTACATGATGTAGATGATTCACTGCTTTGCATCTGCGTTTGAATTATGCTAGAATCATTTATATCTTACTACTATTGAATAATGAGTCTTATGAAGGATTTAATAAAAATTGCTCAAGAGACTGGTGCACTATGTGTAATTGTGCCACTGTTTCATTTCTAGACTTATTCCTATTTTTCACACACTGTTGCTAGGACCATAACTTTCTTAAGTGCTCAATTCTGTTTTGGAAATAAATTGTATTGAAGTGTATTAGTTCATTGGCATAGTGTTATGGTAAGATACTTGATACAGGATCATGCCCAACACACCGGTGATTGAGAAGTAGTAGTTCATGTCCATGTTCTTTCCCCATGAATGAGCCTAGGAGTCTCTCCACCTTGTTAGAAAACTCGGAATTTGATTAATAACTTCCATCATACTATTTATTAACTGTGCAGTGTACATAAAGAGGGATTGAGGGCCCCACCAAGCTGCAATAAAAGATTCCTATTACAACCCGAATATAAGTATATTATAATTGGAAACTAATATAACTCTACTATAAATGGGAATAATAATTGGACCTCATTTAGAAACTTCTGTTATTCTCTCGCTTTCCCCTTCGTATGTCTATCATCGCATATTTCAGTCCCTCAATTGCATCCACATTATGTTATTGTTTGCAACACTTAGTGCATGCAAAGTTGTAGAGTACTCCCTCTGTCCCGTAATTTTTGTCCCAGTGACACGATTTTTAATAAAGTGAAATTTGTGTGGTTATGGTTTGTGGAGAGGAAAGTGAAAAAATATGGGCCACACAATCATTTCCTTAAAAAGAAGCAAACAACAACATTACCCTAGTGCCTCTAAGGCTCCCGCCCATTGTGGGGTTAGGGGGGTTGGATGTACGTAGCCCTATGTTAGAACATAGAGCAGCTGTTTTTAGATGACCTATGGTGAGCGTCAAAAGTTGCATTGACTAACCGTTACTTCATTATCAAAAGAAGCATAGATAGGTTTAGAGCCATTTCCTTAAAAAGAAAGTGAAAGTCAAATTTCGGACAACCCAAAAAGGAAAGTGAGAAGATAATTATGGAAACAAGGGAGTATTAGGCATGTTAATAAATATAATCTGAATCTTATTGATGATGGTCATTTATATTTGTATTACACACATCAACACAACGCTCTTAACCCTAAAGTATATTGACTCTTGTTTCCTCAATACACACTCTACTATGTACAACAAAGTCCGTTTTACGTCACAAAAGGTAATGTTCACTTGCATGTTAAATGACTCTGCACTTAACTTGCTCAGTCAGCAGGACTTTTCACTCCTTTCACCTGGAAAACTTTATTTGATTTACTGTCTTTTTGGGGCGAGGAAGAATTATATTGGTGTTCCTTTTTCCTTACCTTTTTTAGGTTATGGTAGTTTGTTACACTGATTTACTTATATACCTTCACTTTGGAATCAGGTAGGTTCTATGCTTTTGAGAAAGCTCATCGATTGGATCCAACATCAAGTGGGCGGGGAGTTCGCCAGTTTAAAACAGCACTTCTTCAGAGGCTAGAACGGGTAAACTCAGTTTACTCTCCTGCTGTTAGTTTCCTTCCCGTGTTGTATCTTCAAGCCTCATGTTTGATGCTGGTATATATGATTGCTGAGTTCAATGAAGTCTGAACTGAACTTAAGAAGTTCGGATCATGACCTTTGCCATGATTTGTTTGTTGTTGATTGTTTTGAAAGTGAATATAGTTTATACTCCATCTATCCCTAAATAAACTTCATGCTTGCCTTTTCATGGTCTCCATTGTTCAACTTTGACAATAATTCTTATTTTTATATATTATTGGAAATTATGAAAAAATAATATCTAGAAATTATAATTCGATACAAATTTGTCAAGCTTACTTTCATATCAGAAAATAATATAGTTTATGCAATATTGAAGATCAAAATTTAAAAATTCTGACCTCCAAAAAGCAAACATGAAGTTTATTAAGGGAGTATGTTTTTAGCTTTTGAATTTGACAGCTATCTGTTTTTAATGCTTTGAATAGTACAATCAGTGATAAGTATTAATTGGCCAATTTTTTTAGAAAATAAATGACCAAAATTTTCCAGGAAAATGAATCAACTCTAGCAGGAAGGAAAAAGCGCGATGCTCGTGAAATGCAGAGTTTTTATCAACATTACTATAGGAAGTATATTCAGGCTCTACAAAATGCAGCTGAGAAAGCTGATCGGTAATAACTATGTGGTTATCAAGACTTTGTAGTTTACTCTACTCTTGGATTCTCATATGATAAACCTTATGGTTATTTAGTTTCCTTATGATTTCTTTGTTTTTGTGCATGCCATGATACAGTGTGAGACTTACAAAGGCATACCAAACTGCTGCCGTGCTTTTTGAGGTCTTGAAGGCTGTTAATCTGACAGAATCTGTTGAAGTGGCTGATGAGGTGGAAATTGAAACATTTCCTTGTGAATATAATGTCTTGATCAATTCAAAACTTAGGATCAGTTTACCTCCCCCGATTTCTGATTTCGATCTCCAGACATATCTACCAAATGCTATTACTCTTTGCCTCTGTGCTTTTCTACTTTTTTATCTGGAAAACTATTTTAATATGGAGTAAAGGATGAACATGGCAGAAGTTGTCATTCTCAAATTCTCAAAGTTTAGAGAACACGAGGAGTAAACACATTTTCTGTTTTTAATTACTATTCCAGAAAATGAAAAAAAATCCAATATCTCCCACTAGTAACCAGACTGCTATGGTCTTACATAAGTTCTGATAACTTATAGGAGTATGTTTTTTGCTGGCAAGTATATACTCCGTATGTTGCCAAACATATTTTGGAAAGCTTCCCTTTTCTGGCCTTTCCCATTTTTGTTTCTTTAATGCTTAAATTAAAATCTCTAGATTTTGGAAGTTCAAGCCGAGGTGGCTGAAAAGACAGAGACACTGGTGCACTACAATATACTTCCACTTGATCCTGATAGTTCAAATCAAGCAATTATGAGATACCCTGAGGTTGGTCTCTACTCTCTACTTTATACTCCCTCCGTCCCCCTGTATTTGTCCACTTTCATTTTTACACACCATCCAATGCACTTCTTTAATCCATTTTATCTTGTAATTTGTATATTAAAAAATTATAGAAATTATATATTAATAATCTATATGTTAAGACAAATCAAACAAGATCACACATGACTATATTTAGGCTTACACATTGAGAAAATTTGATGAGTCAAAGTGCTTAGATGAACAGTTCCAAAAGTCAAATGTGGACAAATACAGGGGGACGGATGGAGTATTCACTATGTTTTTTATCCGCCTATCCTAGCTTCCACCATGTTTTTTATTTCTTTGCATCAATAGATTCAAGCAACTGTAGCTACTCTGCGTAATACGAGAGGTCTACCATGGCCAAAAGGCCATAAGAAGAAAATAGACGAAGACATTCTAGATTGGCTTCAAGCTATGTTTGGTTTTCAGGTATTGGTGCTTGTTGCTGGGATGATCTAGGATTAAATGAGTAATTTAGGTTATGTATTTGTCTAAACAGCTAAAAAAAATTTGATTGTTTCATTTCCATTGGTGGACATGCAGAAAGATAATGTTGCAAATCAAAGAGAGCATCTGATTCTATTGCTAGCAAATGTGCATATTAGGCAATTTCCAAAACCGGATCATCAACAGCCTAAGGTTTGTTTATTTCATTACTATCAGCTTTACATATATGGAAATGTGAATAATATAGGAATACAAGGTATTAATAGGATAGGAGTTATAGGATAGGTGTAGCTAAGAAGTCCTTATATCACCAGGTGACCCGATAAGAATAATGTTCTCCATACTTCCCCTCAAGCCGGAGAGTATAGATCATGTGCACAGGAATAAAGTGATAATGAACTTCAAAATGCTTAATGTTCTCTTTATGGATATATTGTATTTTAGGACATATGAGTTATTATGTTGAATAAAGTGATAACTGACCACAATATGCCCGGGGTTCTCTTGCCATACTCAATTTGATGTGATATGCATTGCTGTTTGATTATCACACATTTGTTGCATTGGTCTTTGCTCCCATATTTTAATTATTGGCGAAGGTGTTCCAACCACAAAATCTCACATGCAACAAGAGTTATGGTGCCACGGCATTAATTTTCAACACTCGATGATGCAACCATATCTTGTTTCTTGCTTTTCCTAGAGATTAAGTTTCCACCGATCACGATACAATAATCATTTATCAATAAGACAACGGGCCTTGTCAAATCCCACGATATAGCTATGATGTTCTTCACAAAATAATCCTTGTCCTCGTGTTCTCTTGGTGTATTGTGAACAACATCTCAATGACCATCATCCATCACATGGCTTATTAAAGAAATTGGCTAAGAACACTTTAGACAGATGAAATATCGCACCTTAAGTTTTCAATTACCCGTTCATATCTATTTATCAGGGAGTGGTTCCCACTGCCCTCCAAGGTGTTTGGCATTTTGATCTATCGGCATATCCACAAGTCAACATTCCAACATACATATATTCTCAAATATATCGAAATAATCTAATGCATATTTCCTCTTAGAAAACCCTTTGCCCACCAGTCTTTCTTTGAGACAATCTATATTGCTATCAAGTCCAGCCTTCATGTTCTGATTCCAGCAATAGGGGTACTGATTCCGATGTCTCACTAGCATCCATTTTGGTCACAACATAACCCGATGCCACTTTTGATGAGAAAGATCCTCTCAACGTTGGAGGCAGAAGTGGCACGTGCGGTCAAAAGGGGCAACATGTGAGCGTCAATGGTGGTGCTTAAGCTCGTGGCCAGTCAGATCTGGTGCCAGAAAGTGTGGGTAGGCTCGCTGTGGAAAGAGGGTCACCCCTGTGGTTGCGGTGTCAATGGCAAATTGGATTATTGTAGAATGTAAACAAAAACTGATTTTCGGGTGGGAAATGGCACATGACAGTGCGTGTGATTGTGTAAAGGTGGCAGTGGGTTTTCAGGCAGTTATAAGATAATTTTCACGCCGGAAAATGTTTTGGCTCTAATAAGATGTGTGGTATGTAGGAGCCCATATTTTTATATATTAATGAAGAAGGAATACACATTATTTATAAGATGACATTTTGGACGTGGTATAATAAGCATCAACTTATACTTCTATATTCTACACTTGGCAACCATATTTATACCCCACATGAAACACCATCCATATCTTAAGACTTACAATTTCATCCCTATTATTAGTTGGATGATTGTGCACTTTCGGAAGTCATGAAGAAGCTATTCAAGAACTACAAAAGTTGGTGTGAATACCTTAACCGCAAGAGTAGTCTCTGGTGAGTCTATTTTTTCTGAATCTATGAACATAGTTCCAGCAGTGACATATACCACCTTTATTGTGATATTTTAATTCATAATGCTTGGCCTTTGTGTGCAGGCTGCCGACAATTCAACAAGAAGTGCAGCAAAGGAAATTGTTGTACATGGGTCTCTATCTTCTTATCTGGGGGGAAGCTGCCAATTTAAGATTCATGCCAGAATGTTTATGTTACATTTATCATTATGTATGTATTAAATTCTTAATATCCATCAAGAAAGAAAACTGTTATGTATTCTTCAATTTTCATAAGATGAAAAGGGAAATACTTATTATTCAGTACTGTTTTGGGTGTTTTACTTTGTTTAAAAGTTTCCATGATTTCATTTTGGTGTCTTCTGCTAGCGCAACATATAATTCTGTAGTGCCACTATAATATTCCACCTTTTGCCACTACTAATCTTTTAAAAGAAATATTAATATTTCTATTGAATTCAGTGTAGGACCTTCACCAACATTTATTTCAATAGATGTCAACTAGTTCAAGGTTCTATTTTGAGACATGGTTCACTACCTTCAGTAACAGGTCTTTTTTACCTCTAGAAAAAATTGTGATCTTATCACATGGTTAAGCATGTCACATTATTTGTTATAAAATTATAACTTCAATGGGATTTGTTTTCAACCAACCATACGCAGTTCTCCAAGCAGAAATTGATTGGAAACTAGTTTTATCTACCATCATGCTCTGTTCTTTATACACTATCAGTCTCTCTAGTGTTTTATCTACCATAACTTTCAGGGTAATAAATAGGTTCCATAACTTTGCAGATGTCAATTGAGCTGCACGGTATGCTGACAGGAAGTGTTAGCCCTGTGACTGGTGAGACAGTCAAACCTGTCTATGGGGGTGAAGATGAGGCTTTTTTGAGGAAAGTGATCACTCCTATCTATAACACAATAGCAAGGGTATTATGTTGCAACTGCTTTTCTCAAGTGTTACATACCAATCCATAGGCTGCCTTAGGTTAAATTCAAGTATTATATGATTTTATACTTATCACCGGGCTCTGTACTGACCAATTTATGGGTTGTGAAATAGTCAAATGTGTTCCTTCTGTTTGGATAAGGAAGATACGCGTGCACACGTGCACACACAAACGCATCCATTTAAAATGGCACAAGAATATCTTATTGATTGTGAGATACATCTTTCCCATTAAATATCTAAGGAAGCTAAAAGGAGCGGACAAGGAAAATCAAAGCATTCGGAATGGAGGAACTACGATGATTTGAATGAGTACTTTTGGTAAATTTGTCCTCTTATCTTCAACTGGTATTTAGACTTGACCACCTAGTTTCCAAAACAGAGATTAATATATAGCATAGTTGTGCAGGTCAGAGAATTGCTTTAAATTAGGTTGGCCAATGCGTCTTGATGCTGATTTCTTCTGCCTTCCTGTTGAAAAATTACGAGATCAGGTAAGTAAGATAATCCACACTTTCATATTCTAATATGCTGTGTTCATCACTGCATGCTCTACCAGTTTGCTTCTGTCTGGTCAGCTGAGTGGAGTTGATTTTGTAAGCTCTACAATCTACATATACTGATCAGTGAACCTGTTTAAAACCTAATTCATGGATCTCAAAGCAGTCAAGATTTGTATTATCCTTAAATACATTATGGAATCCAAAAATTAAGGACATCAATTTATAATGTTAGGTAGTTATGAAAGTTCCTTATTAGCATAGGAGGGGGTGAATCGGGACCGGATCTCTCTGCCTGATATTGATGTTCCAGATCTAAGCTTTTAATGATCTGGTTTGTTTTGGACGTTTGTAGTCTGGTTTGGTCTTGTAATCTAAGAAATAAAAGCAAACCCCTCGTGTAGCAGTTTAAAATTGGACTCATGCTGAGCCCAAAAGTTTTCCTTTGTTCAGAATAATAATTACTCAGGGCCTCAGGGTTCATGGCAGTAGAAGAACTTGATCAGATGAAAGAGGAATGTAGTTTAAATGAAATAGTATAGAAATGTTGACCTACTTCCACACCACAGTTATGGTATAACTATTTTAGGTTACTGAAGGAACATTAAGAATTGATCAGATTATTAGAGATGATGGAAAGAATACTAACAGCAACAATATACTCCCTCCATCCCACAACGATTTGCACTGTGCACTATTACGGGAGAGGGTCCGGGAGGGGTCGCTTGGTTTACTCTGAAGTCCAAGGTTTGGCCAGTAATGTTTTCATGTTGGTTATAATCAGGAAACAGTACCAGTCAAGAAGAAACAATGGATGGGAAAAACCAACTTCGTCGAGATACGCTCATTTTGGAACATTTTTAGGAGTTTTGATAGAATGTGGGGCTTCTTAATTATTTCTTTGCAGGTTGGTCTTTATTTTTGTGTTTTTAGTGCACCTGAAAAATAGATTGTTCCTTTAACAAAACATAATTAGCTCCAACAACCTTCATCGCCATTTTTGCTAATTTTCGTTTTGTGCTTTAAATTCTCCACTGAAGACAATGATCATTGTTGCGTGGAATGGATCTGGTGCACCAAGTTCTGTGTTTGAGGGAGAAGTGTTTAAGAAAGTGTTAAGCATTTTTATAACAGCTTCAGCATTAAAACTAGCTCAAGGTGATTTTGCTTGTCTTACTGACTGACTGGTCTGTCTTGTTCCTTTTTCAGCCCAAATGAGTATGAATATCGTTTTACTTCTAAGCCACCCTTCATATACAATTTTGTCTTGCAGCTATTATTGATATAATCATGAGTTGGAAAGCAAGACAAAGCATGTCAATCTATGTCAAGCTAAGATACATTCTAAAGGCTGTCTCTGCAGCTGCATGGGTCATAATCTTGCCAGTAACTTATGCATATAGTTGGGAAAATCCTCCTTCATTTGCACAGGCAATAAAGAGTTGGTTTGGCAATAGTGGAAGTTCGCCTTCTTTGTTCTTCATTGCTGTACTGTTTTACTTGTCTCCAAACATGCTGTCTGCTTTGCTTTTTCTATTTCCTTTTTTGCGACGCAACCTTGAGAGATCAGAGTATAAGATTGCGAGGCTGGTGATGTGGTGGTCTCAGGTATGAGCATCTTTATGTGCTTTATGAGATCTCTTTTTCCCTGCATCTTACCCTTCTCATTTTTAATTTTCCTAATTGTTTACTATTTCTCTTTTCTTTCTAATACCTTTGTTATGCAGCCCCGGCTTTATGTTGGAAGGGGAATGCATGATGACACATATTCTCTTGTCAAGTAATTGATTACTACAGTGGATTATAATACGAATTAGCTTACTTAAGTTACTTTGGCTCTTATGCTTGTTTTAGTTAATGGTTTTACTCTTTTCAGATACACAATGTTCTGGGTTCTCCTCATGGCATCAAAGTTGTCATTCAGTTACTTTATTGAGGTAAAGTCCTTGCATATTTCAGTTTTTCATGATTGGTATTTGGTAGCAGTAGTGTGTCAGACTTGTATGCTTGATTGACCATTATAGGTATCATAGTCCCGAGTTAAAGTATTAAGGGCCTGTGTGGTTCACTTTCTGGTATGAGTTTGCAATCATGAATGAGGTTTAGAGGGTGTTAGAGAACTCAAAGAGATAGTGTGTATGTTAAATACTGTTAATATATTGTGGTAGAGTCTAAGAGTTAGATTGCCAGTGTGTGTGTGTGTGTGTTAGGGGCTACGATGGAATTAGTTTGAGAGGTGAAAGTTTATTGAATGGGTGGGTTTGAGAATCATTTTTCATAACCAAACTAGTTGTATGGCTGTATGTGTATGGGAGTCCCATTTCCCTACCTGATTCTGATGCCAAAATGGACGAATCGGGGCCTTAAATACTTCCGTCAATATTTTTTCTTCATGCAACCAGAAGTTCTTTGTTAGCATTAAAATTGACAAGGCCATATGGAAAATGTCATATTTTTAAGCAAGAAGTTGCAGATGGAACTACTCGAAGACAATTTGATAAAGAAGTGATTTAGTGTGTATGAACATGTGTAACAGAGAGCAATGGATGCGACATGTTGTGGATGGTTGAGCTAACATGGTATTAATAAAAAAAGAATTTCAGCGTTATGCTGCAATTCTGCAACTTATTTGGAGAAAAGTTATTAAGAATGTGTGCCAGTGTAATGGGCCATATTGAATTAGTGCTTGATATGTTTTGCTAGAGACAATGATTATGCACAACTGTCATATTTTTCTTCGAAGTAGAAAGAACCTATGATGATGGTTTTGAAATTTCATCTCATTATTCCTTCTTAAGAATGTTATGGCAAGAGAGGGGCAGGGTAGTCAACATAAAAATTTGATGTTATGCTTGCTGCATGAATTTATATTGTTATTTACTTTAGACAATCAACCTAACTACAAATTAGAAGGAGTATATCACCAATTCCAATTTAGTTAGGATTAAATCCAAATAGCATCAACTAGGTTGGGTTAATGGTTGTTTGCATTGAGCTAAGCACAAACTATTATAACCTTTCTGAAATAAAATACTAGGTTCTTGTACAATCAATCTACACCTCTTCATGTTTTTACGAACTTACAAAACAACTGTTTATTTATCAGAAAATATATGAGCAACATGTGTCAAGTGGATGGCCTTGAAAGTTTTTTTAAGAACCAGATATGCCTTGAACATTGATATGCTCAAATGTAATTTTCTTGCAGATAAAGCCTCTTGTAGCCCCAACAAAAGAAATCATGAACGTTCACATACAAAGATACCAGTGGCATGAGTTCTTTCCTCAAGGTAGTCAGTCTTGTATTATTCTTTGTCCATTTCTCACTTGTGAAAAGATACTCAGTGTGCTTTTTCTTTTTCAGCCAAGAAGAACATTGGCGTTGTGATTTCACTATGGGCTCCTATTGTTCTTGTATGTGTCATCTTATTTATGCACTCTATGTTTTTATTATTCAAAATCCTAAAATGATTACTATGTACAGGTCTACTTCATGGACATACAAATTTGGTATGCAATTTTCTCTACCATATTTGGTGGTATATATGGTGCATTCCGCCGTCTAGGAGAGGTTGGTGGATCTTCCCTTGAACATTTATGCTCTCATCTTAATAGGAACCCATCAACCTAATCAAAGCAGCAGAAAACCCCAACATAACTAGCATATTGGCTGGTTTTACAATCTATGCTTAAATTATTATTTATTCTGGTCCATAACTATGTATTGGAATTATGATTTAATAATGTCAAATTCACCAGAGAACTTTTTGCATCTGAGTGGTCTTGTCATTGCGATAACCATTTACTCTGAATTTTTTTAGAATCTGATTGGTTCAGTTTTCTTTTGCTTTTGAATGAGGATGACTAATTAATTCCCTTTCTGGTTTCAGATCCGAACATTAGGAATGCTTAGGTTTAGGTTTCAATCACTGCCAGCGGCTTTTAATGCCCGCTTGATTCCAGTGGAAAATAAAGAAAATTCTAAGAAGGGGCTAAAGGCAACATTATCTCGAAAGTTTGATAAAGTGAAACAGGTTCTCAAAATTGTTTAATTGTTCTACTAACTTTCTAAGGTACCAGGTCTCATAATGGGTTCCTTATCTGGTTCTTTCAGGCAACTAGCATAGGAGGATATGAAGCTGCAAGGTTTGCTCAGTTGTGGAACAAGATAATTGAGAGTTTTAGAGATGAGGATCTGATAAATAATAGGTAGTCTACATAGTTCCTATCGGAGTTGGAATATATGATATATCTTTTGACCACTTCCTCATTTTCATGCTGTCTAACTTTTGGAATTTGATTTTTCTATGGCAGCGAAATGAATCTATTGCTTGTGCCCTACTCAGCAGATAAGGACTTGGAAGACCTAGTTCAGTGGCCTCCATTTTTATTAGCAAGCAAGGTATGATGCATCCTCTCCTTGTTAGCTGATTTAGCAACCTTCCACAATAATAGTTTAAATTAACTTAACTGACATGAGTCATACCTCTGCTCTATAGCTCCCCATTGCGGTGGATATGGCTGAAAATAGCAATCAACGAGATCATGAACTGATGAAAAGATTAAATGATGACCATTATATGTGCAGTGCAATTCGCGAGTGCTATGCTTCCTGTAAAAGCATTATAAACAATTTGGTTCTGGGCGAACATGAGAAAAAGTAAGTCCTCTGAATTTATTATACTGAACAAATGGTCCATACCTAAACATCGTTTCATTGCTTGGCTAATCTGGAAATGAAGAATCCTCACTAAGGATAGACTATGCAGATTTATCACAATCGATACTAACTGTGTGTTGTGTGATAAGGGGGTGGAAACAGGTGATCATTTGTTTTTCTCTTATCCATATGCTAAATCGGTACATGGGATGATTTCTAAATGGATACAGTATGCCATTTCTTCTAGTTCCATTGTTGAGTTGTGTTATTAGTAATAATATTAGCATTTTAGTTAAGTCCTGAGAATATGGCAGGATCTGATTTGGCCATTAATATGGGTGATTTAGGCATTAATATGGGAGATATAGTTTCCTTATATTAGCACCCTTCTTATGTATATATATAGTCATTTTGTAATATGTAATTATGTATTATGAGGAAAACCTCTGTAAGATGTTTTGGGCTGATGCCGTTGCCACGGCATGTTTCTTGATTAATTGCCTTCCATCGAGTGTCCTTGGTGGCCAGCCACCATTTCATATTCTCTTCCCTGATAAACCTATTTTTCCAGTCCCACCAAAGATCTTTGGGTGTACATGTTTTGTAAGGGATGTTCGTCCATCTGTCACTAAGCTAGATCCAAAATCCTTGAAGTGCATCTTTTTGGGGTACTCCCGGGTTCAAAAGGGATATCGTTGTTACTGTCCTAGTCTTGGTCAATATCTTGTCTCCATCGATGTGAGTTTCCATGAGCATGTTCCTTTTTCTTCACCTACAGATTCTGTAAATGAGGGGGAGGGTTGTGGTGACATTTTATTTTACACTACCTCTAGTGCTACAATGCCCTCTACTGGTGTGCCTCCCATCATTCAGGTTTACTCCCGCAGGAAAAAACCAGTTGCACCTTCAGTTGTCCCTGAATCTCTTCCTGCCACATTGACTGATCAACCACCTACCCCTACACCAGTCTCACACCCTGAGTCAAGCACTTCGTCGTTGGATCCTGATCATGCTGATGGTCTACCCATCGCTTTGCGTAAAGGTAAGCGGTCCTGCACCTACCCTGTTTCTAATTGTCTCTTATGCTCATTTGTCTTCTACTGCTTGTGCACTCACCTCTTCTCTAGATTCTGTCCCTCTTCCTAAAACTGTCAGATAAGCACTCTCTCATCCTGGATGGCGTACTGCCATGATAGAAGAGATGAAAGCCTTGGAGCAAAATCATACTTGGAGTCTAGTTTCCTTGCCGATCGGCAAGAAATCTATTGGTTGCAGGTGGGTCTTCTCTATTAAGGTTAATCCAGATGGGTCTGTGGCTTGCCTCAAAGCTCGATTAGTGGCCAAAGGATATGCTCAAACCTATGGTGTGGATTATGATGAGACTTTCTCTCCAGTTGCCAAGCTCACTTTTGTTCGCTTTGTCATCTCTATGGCTGCGTGTCATGATTGGCCGTTGCATCAATTAGATATCAAAAATGCGTTTCTTCATGGTGCTCTTGAGGAAGAGGTTTATATGGAGCAACCTCCAGGGTTTGTTGCTCAGGGGGAGAATGGGAAGGTATGCCGGCTGCATAAATCTTTATACGGACTAAAACAAAGTCCTCGTGCATGGTATGGAAAATTCAGCCAAGTAATCGAGCGGTTCGGAATGGTGAAAGGCCAATCTGATCATTCTGTCTTTTATAAGCGATCTAGGGGTGGAATCATCTTATTGGTTGTTTATGTAGATGACATCATTATTACAGGAAATGATTTTGCAGGAATTTCATCACTCAAGACATTTGTCCATAGTCAGTTTCAGACAAAGGATCTTGGACCGCTGAAGTATTTTCTAGGGGTTGAAGTTTTGCAAAGCAAGAAAGGTATATTGCTTACACAGAGGAAGTATGTGCTTGATTTGTTGTCTGAGACAGGAAAGCTCGCATCCAAACCATGTAATACACCTATGGTTCCTAACATGCAATTAACGAAAGACGGTGAATCATTCAGTGATCCAGAGAGGTACAGGAGATTAGTGGGTAAACTGAACTACTTGGTTGTGACCCGCCCAAACATTGCTTATCCTGTGGTAAGTCAGTTTATGGCATCCCCAACAATTGATCATTGGGCTGCAGTGGAACATATTCTGTGTTACTTGAAAGGAACTCCCGGTCGTGGTATTGTCTATTCAAATCACGGTCACATGAACATTGAAAGTTATGCAGATGCAGATTATGCAGGGTCGAAGGATGATCGTAGGTCCACCTCCGGTTATTGTGTCTTTGTGGGTGGGAATCTGATTTCGTGGAAGAGCAAGAAGCAGAACGTTGTCTCTCGTTCTAGTGCTGAGTCTGAATATAGAGCCATGGCACAAGCTGCGTGTGAAATAATATGGATATATCACCTCCTCAATGAAACTGGTTTCGAAGCTCCCATCCCTGCGAAACTATGGTGTGATAACCAAGCTGCTCTTCATATTGCATCCAAACCAGTTTTTCACGAAAGGACGAAACATATTGAAGTAGATTGTCACTTTGTTCGGGAGAAAATACAGAAGGGATTGATTTCTACTGGATTTGTGAAGACATGAGATCAATTAGCAGATCTCCTTACTAAAGCGCTAAATGGCACCAGGCTTATGTATTTATGTAACAAGTTGGGCATGATAAATATATATGCTCCAACTTGAGGGGGAGTGTTATTAGTAATAATATTAGTATTTTAGTTAAGTCCTGAGAATATGGCAGGATCTGATTTGGCCATTAATATGGGTGATTTAGGCATTAATATGGGAGATATAGTTTCCTTATATTAGCACCCTTCTTATGTATATATATATTCATTTTGTAATATGTAATTATGTATTATGAGGAAAACCTCTGATTATCAGTCACAAGTTGGGGGGAAAATGAGGATGGGGAAGAATAGGAAAGATTGTTGGCTTATTGCTACATGTATAACTGCATGCTGTTATTTCTTGTGGAAGGCTAGAAACCTTAAAATTCCCAGCAACAGGGAGGTCATGAAAGAGTATATTGTGCAAACCATGAAGATTACTATTGTGATGGCGATTGGGAATAGATATGGCTCACTTGTTTCTTGAGTTTCTATTATTATAGTTTGGCCTAGATTATATTAGTTTGTATGAAGTAGGGAAGCAGTATGGTGAGGACTTGTATTTGGCTTTTTTGGTGATTAATATTATGTGCTTTGTTCTAAAAAAATTATTATCTTTCAAACAGCACATATTGAGTGGATATCTTATCATTTATAAATTATTTGCAGTGTAATGAATGAGATTTTCTCCAATGTTGATCATCACATTGAAAAAGGCGACCTGATAAAAGAATTCAATATGAGCGGTCTTCCTATCCTCTACCGAAAGTTTGTTGAGCTTATTGAAATTTTGGTAAAGTATTTTTGGCACTTGGTTGTCAAGCCCCCCTCCTTCCCCCCACCCCACCCACATAGATCAGGGATTTTAGTCCCAGTATGGTTTGGAGCATTATTGTATATCATTAGTTATTGCTTGGAAACTGTACACTTCACATTTAAGCAAAAGGTGGCTGTCATTATTTTAAATTTAACAGAAAGCTATGGTTGCTTAAAAGTCTTACCCTGGTGCAAAATTCCACAGCAAGAAAATGACCCAAAGAAGAAGGATCAGCTGGTTATTGTTTTGCTTGATATGCTAGAGGTTGTAACCCGAGATATAATGGAAGATAATGTTCCAAGGTAATCTGTGCCGAAGAATTTGTTTCCTTATGCATATATGTGAGTTGCCTCATTCTATTTTTATTCATTATCCTGCTTGCATAGCTTAATTGAATCAAGCCATGGCGGTTTTGGGCACGAAGAAATGGCTTCTCTAAGTCAACATAATCAGTTCTTTCGAATCCTTAAGTTCCCTATTACAGAGGAAACTGAGACATGGAAGGAAAAAGTAAGCTATCACTCCCTCCGTAGCTCTATCCCAATCATTTTCTCTTTTTTCTCTGCTTTGACTTGACACACTTAATAAGAAAATGAAATTGAGTGGGTGTGATTTATTTAGAAAGGAGAGAATTAATATATACCACACAAATATTTCCTTAAAAGGAAACACAGACAAAAGTCTAGGTCAACTTTTAAAGGAAATCGAGAAGAAAATTTGGGATGGAGGGAGTACTATAAATTCAAATCATTTTGACAAGTGAGAAATAATTTAGCTCTGGTAGTTGGGTTTGAGACTTTGAGTTCAAAATTATCCATTTTAAATTATGAAAAAGGATGCAATATTATGATAATCCTACTTACTACTCCATACTTTATATTATCTAATTTTTACTATTTATCCTCAAAGAAGTTGCATAATTTCATACTAACCTTCAATTTACATCAAACTTATAATTTTCAGATTGGCAGGCTTCATTTATTGCTAACAGTTAAGGAATCCTCTATGGATGTTCCAACCAACTTAGAAGCAAGAAGGCGCATTTCCTTCTTCTCAAATTCATTGTTTATGGACATGCCCCCAGCTCCTAAAGTTCGCAATATGCTTTCTTTCTCGTGAGTATTCTTCAAACTGTATCACATTTTTGCATAGTACTATTGCTGTTTAAGTATGTGTCTAGTACGACTGACGCAACTTTTAACATGAATATCTAAACTATCATCATCTTCTTGAAGTCTATGACTTCATCATTTCATATGATCTGTGTAGGTTGCCAAATTGCACAGTTTAAACAATGTATTGGGCTCATGAAATATCACAACTTTTAATGATTTACCTAAAAAAGTAATATACCCTCATTAAAAGTCAGTCTGCCATTTGTATGAGCATAAAATGAATACTATAAGAGGGATGAATTGGAAAAGAATACTTGATGTGCATAGATTTCAATATTTCATAAATGGACACATATAAAGAAATAAAATTGGTTGACCTAGACAGGTAAGTAGGAACATTGGGAGTGTTTGACATGAGAGGGAGTTTCCTGCCTTTTGAACTAAATTTGGTCGATTTGAAAAAAAAACCAAGAAATTACATTTGCTCATATGATAGTAGACATCCAAACGTGGAAATGTCATGAGGTTAGACCTGGAAAAATTGACCCGGTCTCTTTTCGACCCGAGACCCGACCCAAAAAATAATGGGTTTTGAACAAAGTTTTGTTTACCGAACCCGAAATGACCTACTAAAAATGGGTCAAATACTCAAATCAACCTGAACCTGGCCTGGCCCGCTAAAGTAGGTTTTTTTTTCAAAATCATGTACTTTAATGTGAATATAATATGATAAAAGTAACGTTATAACAACCTTCCCAGACCCTACTTTTGTGGGGTATAACCGGATTTTTATTGTTGTACTATTATTTTTCTTATTACTCCTTTTAGTATAAACTTTTCTTTCTAGACAAGGGCTTAATGATATCGTATTGTTATCTCACTTTTGTTAATGAATTGGACATATTTAAATTATCTACAATATTGCTGTATATATCTAAAAATTACCGAAAAATAAAAATATTTTTAAGCCTTTAATATACTCCCTCTCTCCCAAAAGACCCTTTAAGGTTTGACTTTTTTGGTCAAAAACAGCTACACACTTTGACCATTAATAAATGTAGTTTTAAATAAATAGTAGCTCGGGGTCTCCCCCTCTTTGTTGATCAAATACTATGTAAATGTTATAAAAATTTGATATATTGAAATAACATCTTAATGTAACCAAATTATGTTAAATTTATTTCTGTATTATAACTAAATATGCTCCTTCCAAAGTTACCACAATTTGTAATCAGTGTGTTGTTGTTTGGCCAAAAAAGTTAACTTGTAAAGGGTTTTTTTGGGGACAGAGGGAGTATATACTTTGATGATTTGTTATTTCTTTGATGTAAAATACAAGTGGTAGTGTGAACTTAAGTATTCTAAAAATAAAGCTCAGAACCTGATGACGTTGGGGCATGAATATGCAGTACCAAACCTGAATTCGATGTAACCCAAATCCAAAGTAACCAAATCAGAATTGAATTGTGAGCTGAAGTTGAGGGGCCAAAATGACATAAACTTCATTTGTCAATGCAATGCTATATCTAAAAACATCAATTGCATTAAACTGCAATACTACGCAGACTTCATATATATATGTGTGTGTGTGTGTGTATGTGGCCGGTTCATGTGAGAATGGACCTTGGTGAAAGAAATGAGAATAGTGCATTTTTGTTGGCCATGGTGCATTTTACAAAGTTTGATTTAATTTCAAAATTGCCACCGTATTTTTCATGATTTTTTCTTATTTTTTAAATTTTTATGGCCTTTAGATCTCACATTCTAAAGTGCCACATGCATTCTCAATTCTTTCCTAAGATTTCATCCTCACTAGAACCAATATGTGTGTGTGTATGTGTGTGTGTGTGTGTGTGTATATATATATAACACGACTGTGGGTGCATGCACGCTCATGCATATGCATGCGTGTATGTATGTAAGCACATTTCCTTATACTCTTTTATTTTTTTGTAGTGTGTTGACTCCGTACTATAATGAGGAGGTTCTTTTCACTATGGACTCGCTGGAAAAGACGAATGAAGATGGTGTTTCTATACTATTTTATTTGCAAAAAATTTACCCTGGTTAGTTTATTTACTGGGCCAACAATAATGGTATGCCAATGCCAAGTTTTAGTCCTGGTTTACATGGTAAGTATTATGCAGATGAGTGGGAAAACTTTCTTGAGCGTGTTGGCTGTGACAGTGAAGAGGACCTAAAGGGCAATGCACAGTTGGAAGAAGAGCTTCGTCTATGGGCATCATACAGAGGCCAGACATTGACAAGAACTGGTAACTGATTCTTCACCCTTATTTTCGCCTTTTAGCAACAGCAATATTTGACTAACAACTACACTATTTTTGGAATTTGATTGGTCCATTCAAAAAAGTCCGAGGTATGATGTACTATCGTCAAGCATTGGAACTTCAAGCATTTCTAGATATGGCAAAAGATGAAGGTGCTTATAGGTTTTGCTGGTCATTTTCAATATTTTGAACATTCAAACTATATTCATTAATTGTAATTTCTGATTTTTCAGTGTTACTGAGAGGCTATAAGGCTGCTGAGTCTAATAATGAAGAACAGATACGAAACGAAAGCTCTTTGATGCAACAATGTCAAGCCATTTCAGATATGAAATTCACATATGTTGTTTCATGCCAGCAGTACGGCATTCAGAAAAGAAACGAACGTGATAAAGCTCAAGATATTTTAAGACTTATGATAAAGTATGCCCCTTAACGTTTTTTCGTCTCATTTATTTGTGCTATAGTGTTGCTTTATAGGTGGTTTCTTATTCGACAGGTATCCATCACTTCGCGTTGCTTACATTGACGAGGTGGAAGTAACTAGTGCAGATAAGTCCAAAAAGCAGGTTGATAAGGTTTATTATTCGACTCTGGTGAAGGCTGTGCCAAAATCTGTTGACTCATCTGAACCAGATCAAAAGTTAGATCAGGTGCCCATCTGAACATATTAAGTCCCCTTGAGTATTTTGACACCCTCATATGCCACATTATTATTTCGTACTTTTAATTCTTTTTTTATCTTGCTTTGTCACTAATTTTATTTATTATGAGACGAGATTACAGTGTCTTCTCTCTGCCTTTTTGTGAATTACTCCGGTATTGTTTTTGGTTGCTGTATTACAGTGATGTGTTCAGTCACATTCAATAATTCATCGCACACATTCTTGGTGTGGAGCATATCTCCATCAGATTCAACCAAATTAAGAGATTTACTGCTTGTTTTTTAATATAAGAGATTTACTTCTTTGTTGGGAGCACATGATCCACTTTTAGCTGCCAGATTAGAAAGCTAATCTTGGTTCTATCTAATCAATATAATCTTCATTTGGCTGTAATATTATTATTTTGTGCAACTTTTCAAATAAAGTAATGTCTTAATCATCCTGACAATGCCCTTTTTGGCCAGGTCATTTATCGTATAAAACTTCCTGGGCCTGCTTTATTAGGTGAAGGGAAGCCAGAAAACCAAAACCATGCCATAATTTTTACTCGCGGTGAAGGTTTGCAAACGATTGATATGAACCAGGTATTTAGTTAGACTTCATAACTGCCGCATTCATTGCATTGGACTCCTACAGAATGCTAACAAATGACTATTTGAAAGGATAACTACATGGAAGAAGCCTTCAAAGTGAGAAATTTATTACAAGAATTTCTTAAGAAGCACGGTGTGAGAAAACCAACCATTCTGGGGCTGAGGGAGCATATATTCACTGGCAGGTATTTGAACATTTACCAATAAGTTTATTTTATTACGGAGTATTTGCTTTGTTCAGTGATCCATACTCTTGTGGGATCCAACTGGGTTGTTGTTGCTTTGTTCAGCGTTTACTCCTACTGGCTTATTAACTTTGTTAAACGATGCAATGGCATGAACATACATTATTTCTCAATTCCCATTTTGTTTTGTAATGACTTGTTGGCTTGTTGCCTTCTGTTCAGTGTTTCTTCTCTTGCATGGTTCATGTCAAATCAAGAGAACAGTTTTGTCACAATTGGACAAAGATTACTAGCCAACCCCTTGAAGTAAGTATTTAATGTGATGATATGCATAATGCTTTAGCTTATTTACTGCAAATTTGATGTCCAGAATGGTAATTATTCTTGTTTCAGTCAACAATTACTCTCCAACGATCCAGTATTCTTGAATCTGGTGTTAATTGCTTCTACAAAATCCATATGGTCTAATCAAATGCCAATTGCTGACATGATATTTTGTGGTTCCTTTTCATTTCATTTCAGGGTTCGTTTTCACTATGGTCATCCTGACATATTCGACAGATTGTTTCATCTAACTAGAGGTGGTGTCAGTAAGGCTTCCAAAGTTATCAACCTAAGTGAAGACATTTTTGCAGGCATGATACATCATACAAAGTCCCTTGTAGCGTGTCAACTTATGATTTTGTCATAACAAAGATTTTATTGCAGGTTTCAATTCTACATTACGCGGAGGGAATGTCACACACCATGAGTATATACAAGTGGGTAAAGGACGGGATGTGGGACTCAATCAAATTTCTATGTTTGAGGCAAAAATAGCCTGTGGAAATGGAGAGCAGATGATTAGTCGTGATGTTTATAGACTTGGACATCGCTTTGATTTTTTCCGCATGATGTCATGCTACTTCACCACCGTTGGATTCTATTTTAGTACTATGGTACTTTCTGTTTATATTAATCTGTCTTAACTGACCAAATTTGTGTGTTCCTTCTTTATGGTGTTTTATAAAATCTATCCACATTGAATGTTTTTCAAATGTTACCCGTCTTGTTGCAACGATAGTAAGTATTTACCCCATATTAAATGAGGGCTATTTAGGTAAAATATTATAAGGTTTGAGCGTTTGACTAATTTGTCACTGATTCATTTTCATATCATGCTTCCAAAATTAGTTGAAATTTTGTTCTCCTATCATAGACTTAAGAAACATGTCTAATCAATGTTTCATTTGTTTTGGCAGTTAACTTCTCTCATGGTATACATTTTTCTGTATGGTCGTCTCTATCTTGTTCTTAGTGGACTTGAGGATGGATTAAGTAACCACTCGGCTATACGGAACAATAAACCTCTTCAAGTTGCTCTTGCTTCCCAGTCCTTTGTCCAGATTGGTCTCTTAATGGCATTACCAATGATGATGGAGATAGGCCTTGAAAGGGGTTTCCGCACTGCCTTAACTGATTTTGTTCTCATGCAACTTCAACTTGCCCCTTTATTCTTCACATTTTCTCTTGGCACAAGGACCCATTATTTTGGACGAACATTGCTTCATGGCGGTGCCGAATACAAAGGCACAGGCCGCGGGTTTGTCGTTTTTCATGCCAAATTTGCTGATAACTACCGAATGTACTCGCGCAGCCATTTCGTGAAGGGAATTGAGTTGATGACTCTACTTCTTGTCTACCACATGTTTGGCTCATCATATAAAGATGTGGTTGCTTATGTATTGATCACTATGTCAATATGGTTCCTGGTGGGGACATGGCTGTTTTCTCCATTTCTTTTCAATCCTTCAGGATTTGAGTGGCAAAAGATTGTTGATGACTGGACAGATTGGAACAAGTGGATTCACAACCACGGTGGAATTGGGGTCCCCCCAGCAAAGAGCTGGGAATCTTGGTGGGAGAAAGAGCAACTGCATCTCCAGCATTCTGGGAAGCGGGGTATTATCATTGAAATTTTGTTATCACTCCGGTTTTTTATATACCAATATGGGCTTGTGTATCACCTGACCATTACTAAGAGATATAAGAGTATCCTGGTATGACCTGAAAAATTCTTTTGAATTTTTACCAGAAACACATTCTCGTCAAAACATGACCTCAAGTTTATATCTCTATTTTGCTTCCTTTATGCACTTTTCAGGTTTATGGTGTTTCATGGCTTGTAATTTTCTTGGTACTAGCTGTGGTGAAGGTGAGTTGTAAGATTATTCTTTCTCCGTCCTATAAAACAAGTGTTTCACAAATGTAGTACCTGTATTATATTTTAGTAAAACACACATATTAGAAATGATCAAATGTAGTAACAAATTATCCATTGGTTCTAAATTTAATACAATTAGTTTGTTCGGGACGAATTTTTTAATAAATAAAGTTTAGAAAGATGGATCTTTTATGGGATAGAGGGAGTAGTTCACTTCCTATTCAAATGTTAGGGATTTTGGTATATAATGATAACATTGTTAAGAAATTTAATTGTTTAAACGGAGTATATGAATTGTAAATGTGAAGTTCAACTAAGGTTCTAGTTGACTTTTACACCTATTATTGATATGATGTGAGATAACTCCAACAAACTTTTCTCAAGATTGTATGTCATTTGCTCATTCCTTTGCCTTAAGTACATTTTCAGTACATATGCTCATGCTGATTGATCTCCACTATTTTCCTTCCAGATTGTCTCTGTAGGGAGGAGGAGATTTAGTGCTGACTTCCAGCTGCTGTTTCGGTTGATCAAAGGCATCGTATTCATATCATTCATGACTGTTTTAATTGCTTTAATTGTGGTCCTGCACATGACATTCCGGGACCTCATCGTTTGCCTCCTTGCTTTCATGCCAACTGGATGGGGAATGCTCTTGGTAAGCGTAACACATCATTGTTTTTTTTGTTATCCTTTTTGTTGTTGTCAAAGGATGTCCTATATCGGCTCTAATAGAAAATAATAAACCAAAATACCAGAAATCGAGTTAGTTATGCCTTTTAGGAGGAAATCCAATCCTTAAAAAGCTACTCCATCCGTCCCACGGTAATTAAGAAAAGGAAGGTTAAGTGGTTAATATTGATTTAAAAGTAAGATAGAGTGAGAATGAATTTGAACCTTACAAATCTGACCAAAATGGTATGTGAAAAAAATAGTGAGACAAACAAAAAAGGTACTGTATAAAAATAGAAAAATAGTGGGATAAACGGAGTCAAAGTATTAAAAATAATTTACCTGATGTGGGAAGTCTTCAACACTCCCGTTTGATATTTTATATTTTCTCCAACACCGCTACCATTCATGCATCATGTCTCATGTTAATGATGTTATACACATTTTGGTGGCACGCAGATAGCGCAAGCATTGAAGCCATGGGTAGAACGTGTCGGGATTTGGGGATCAGTTAGGACACTCGGGCGTGGTTATGAGCTGACAATGGGATTGCTTTTGTTCACTCCGGTCGCTTTCCTAGCTTGGTTCCCATTCGTGTCGGAATTCCAGACACGAATGTTGTTTAACCAAGCATTTAGTAGAGGTCTGCAGATCTCTCGTATTCTTGGCGGTCCGAAGAAGGAGAAAGATACCTCCAAAAACACCAAAGACTAGTTCAGTTCCCTTAAATTATCAATTGCTCAACTGTTTTTATCCCCATTGTGGGTGTGTTTGTAAAATGTGTGTATGTATGTATTTATATGTAAATATTATTATGACTAGACTTCATTTTCCCATGGCTTAAAGCATGAGAAGGATTTGGAGGGTTTCAAGTGCTTTAATTTGGATGACCTAGTGTTAGTATGAAGCCTACTTTTATGTGCATGTACTTAACAAATATATTTGTACATCAAGTTGGTGTGCACCAACTAAAATTTACATTACATAATCATAACTCATATGTGACACAGATTCGATGTATTCGTACGATGTAAACAAAACTCGTTTGTGTCACATGTGAGTTAGTATTGGCGCGAGACATCTATGTCCGTGTAATGTAAAATTTAGATGATGTATATTTGGTGTATTCCATCTTAGTGTACATGTAGCATGGTTGACTTCTTAATTCAATCTAAATCTTGTTCAGTCTTGATGTGGATGAACAATATAAACAGCCTAATAATTTTGTTGAATTCATCTTGGTCTATACTTATTACTGAGGTTTTCGTCAAAGAAAGAATACAGACAACTTGTGCACACCAAGAAGGCAAGAATGGTCCAATTTTGTTTCTTTTTCTTTATTAACAATAAGAAATTTTACATGATTCTGTTGGAAAAAAAAAAGCAACCTTAAGTTTTACAAAATGACTCCATTTTTTAGTATTGTGAACTATATTGCAATATATAATATTTCTTCGTGTTTTATTTAAAGAAGGTGATTATAAAATTTGTGTCAAATTTGGGATACACTCAGTGGCGGATCCACGTATAAATTTGGGGGCCCGGGACCGGTGCCCTTGGTCAATGTTTTTAGATATATAGTGCTAAAAATAAATTACAAGTGAATTAAAACACAATATATAAAGATTTTTGCCCCCTTAAAAGAATTATGGTCTTAAATTGTAGTCTTAGACCTTTGTACTCTTTCCGTTCCAAAATGTATTTAGAATATATAAAAACCTTTTTTGGGATCGTCATTACAAGTTTGAGCTTTTGATTAGGTTGATTTCTTGACAAGTACTCTTTTTTTTAATAAAATAGAACTATTATACACGCTGTACTCTTTTTCCCTTAACTAAGTTTTGTCCCATTGGGTTTTCTTAGTAAGGTTTTTAATGAGGCAGCATAACTGATCCTGCAGTATCAGTTAATATAGGTCCTGAAGAACCTAGCCAACATTATCCAGTAGCATAATGTTGTTAGTGTATAATGCATGATGATATATCTGAGGGAGAGTGTTAAATATGGCAGATATATTTCTTATTCTATTTAGAATATTTTGTTTCCTTATTGACCTAGACTATACCTCTTCCCGCGTATGTATAAATACCCCCGTATATGATGAATAAATGATAGAGTTCACAACACGTTATCAGCACGAGACTCAAACCCTAATTTTTTTTTCCGCCTCTCTCGTTCCTTTTCACGGCTCTCCCCTATGCATCGTTGAAGCCTCGCCGCCTCTGCCCAAACTTCATCTTCTTCGACCAGAAAAGGAACAGAGCAAAGCTTCCGGATCTTCTTCTCCAATTCTCTATCCCAAAATCCAGGTATTCCTCCAATTGATCTGAAGAATGACAATATATTCTGTTTGATCTAGATTATGATTTGTTTGGGATTGAAAAGTGTTATGTGGATTTCTTTACTTGACCCTTTTAAGGGAAAGAATTTAATTTCAATCATCTTATAAATAGATTTGTAAATACATATATTGAAAAATCATTAGCAGATTTCTAAACCAGATTTACATTTAACATGATTGGATTTGTTCTAAATTTTTTTTAAATAAAATAAATAAAAAAAACAGAGATGGGATTAGCAAAGACAAGTTATGGACAGGACCATATGTTCATTCCAGATCTGTTTTTTTTGTTGTTTTTGTTGGGCTTGGAAATTTTTTTTAGTTACATGCTGCATAAAAAAAAAAGAGAGGGTTACAATCATGGATTATCCTATCATGAAATTGTACATAGTTATCCTAATATGCTTCTATTATGCAATTCTCTATTATGCAGTTTTTGCTTCTATCCACATATGGATTAAAATAGTCTTTGTTTCTATTCTGCAATTTTGACCGAAACATCATATCATGCTATTACTACCATTTTTTTTTCATGATACGATTGTTATTAAAATTTTTATTGCTCCGTGATATTTTTCAAATTTGACCCAAGCATTAAATTTTCGTGGTTCATTTCGAATCTGAATGTCCGCTTCCTAAATAAAAAAAAGGAATTTCCTTCATTAAATTATCTTCCTTTGAGACATCATTATATGCGATGTACTATAATACAATAAAGCTTGTGTGACTAATGCGTGTAATTGCATTTTAAAGAAATATAGTGGAGTGCAAAGCTTGTTGTATTATAAGCAACAACCACCAAGATACTATTTTTTTTTTAAATAACACTAGTGAAGGTGTATTTTTTTTAAATGAGATATGGTGGTTTTTGATTTTGGAGATGTTTTCAAAGTTTTTTTTTACTCTTAAAATTTATCATATAAATCCAAATTGATGTAAAAACATGATGAGCCATTAGTTCTTAGAAACTAGAACCTGAAGTTCTCCAAGAATGTATTTTATATATATATATACACTAACTTACCTTACTACGTTTTTTTTTTGGTAGTTAAAATGTCCAACCTTTCAAAACTTGATTTTCTCGAACTCGACATATCCGGGAAAAACTTTCTCACATGGACCTTAGATGCCAAAATTCACCTTACGGCAAAAAATCTAGGAGACACAATCTCTGAAGGAAATGAAGCTTCTGTTCAAGATAAGGCAAAGGCCATGATATTCCTCCGTCATCACCTCCACGAAGACCTGAAAAAGGAGTATCTCACCATTGAAGATCCCCTCGAATTGTGGAAAAGCATTCAAGAGCGCTTTAATCACCAGAAGTTGATCTTACTGCCAAAGGCTCGTTATGAATGGCTCCATCTAAGACTACAAGATTATAAATCAGTCTCTGAGTACAATTCTGCACTTTTCAGCATCACCTCCGTCCTGAAGTTATGCGGAGAACCAATAACTGATAAAGAAATGCTTGAAAAGACTTTTTCTACGTTCCATACATCTAATATTAATCTGTCGGAGCAATACAGAGAACGTAAATTCACTAAGTATTGTGATTTGATATCATGTCTGTTGGTAGCAGAACAAAACAAAGAGTTACTCGTGAGAAATAATCAAGCACGACCAGTTGGTGCGAGCCCATTCCCTGAAGTGAATGTGGCAACTACTCAGAGTGGACGAGGGAGAGGAAGAGGCCGCGGCCCCAGCAGAGGACGTGGTCGTGGACGAAGCAATACATGGCATCGAGATTCTTATAATCCTAAGCATGGAAAGGGTAAACTGAAGCAGAATGATGGGGGACGACCCCCGAAGGGTAAAGCTAAAGGAGGCCAAGAAAATACATGTTTCAAGTGTGGCATGACCAACCACTGGTCTCGAACATGTCGCACCCCTAAACATCTTGTGGAGGCATATCAACGAATGATGAAAGAGAATGAAAAGGGAAAACACGTTGAGACAAATCTCGTTGATACCACCACTACCTCATCAATTTCTACTATGCTCACAAACACTCATCTAGATGCATCTGATTTCATTGAGGACCATTAAACCATACTGCGTAGTTTTTTTTCTTCCCTATCTTTACGACTATTGTTCTAGACAATGTGTTGCATTCATTTGGATTTTTGGTTTTGAACTTGTTTGATGTTTTTCCTGTGCTCTCTATTATGCCTATTATTCTTATCCAAAGCTTTATGAGGTGATTTATTAAATGCATGAATAATAATCATTATTTTATTTCTTGAAGAAATATGAACACAAGCTCCAGCAGAGCTCTTATTGGTGATGAATGTTTGGTAGATAGTGGTAGCACCAACACAATCCTAAAACATAAGGAATATTTTTCTGAATTATTTCCAATCAAAATACTTGTTGGTACTATCTCGGGTGCTAGTGACCTAATTGAAAGCTCTGGAAGAGCATGCATCATATTACCATCGGGTACAAAATTAATTATAAATGATGCATTATACTCAAGTAAATCCAGAAGAAATTTACTTAGTTTCAAAGATATAAGACAAAATGGTTACCACCTCAAAACCACATCCGAAAATAGTAGAGAATACCTACAGATTATTTCCAATGAGGACATTTTAGAAAAGCTAGAAGCTTTATCCTCTGGATTATATTGCACTACTATTAATCCTATTGAGTCATATATGGTAAGTAACCAGAAGTTACTAGATAGAGGCACTTTTACCATATGGCATGACCGACTAGGTCACCCTGGCAGTACCATGATGAGACGCATAATAAAAAATGCGAATGGGCATCCACTTAAAAATCTCAAAATCTTACTGCCGCAAGATTTATCATGTGCAGCATGCTCTCTGGGAAAATTTATAACACGGCCCTCCCAAATAAAATTGATACATGAAAATCCTTCCTTTTTGGAAAGAATCCAAGGGGACATCTGTGGGCCCATACGCCCTCCGTGTGGACCTTTCCGCTATTTCTTAGTGTTGATTGATGCTTCTTCACGATGGTCACATGTGAGTCTTCTAGCTACTAGAAATGTAGCATTTGCACGACTTTTAGCCCAAATCATACAATTAAGAGCACATTTCCCAGAAAATCAAATTAAAAATATTCGCATGGATAATGCAGGAGAATTTACATCCCAAGCTTTTGATGATTATTGCATGTCAATTGGGATAAATGTAGAACATCCAGTAGCTCATGTTCATACACAAAATGGTCTAGCTGAATCATTAATTAAAAGATTACAGTTAATTGCTAGACCACTTCTGATGAGAAGTAAATTGCCATCTTCGGCATGGGGGCACGCTATTTTACATGCTGCTGCACTGATCAGATTAAGACCAACTGCTGATCAAGAATACTCCCCACTTCAACTGGTCTCTGGAAGAGAACCAAATTTGTCCCATTTAAAAATATTTGGTTGCGCAGTTTACGTCCCAATACCGCCACCACATCGTACCAAAATGGGACCCCAGAGAAGACTGGGCATTTATATTGGTTTTAACTCCGCGTCTATCATTAAATATTTAGAACCGTCGACAGGAGATATGTTTACAGCACGGTATGCTGACTGTCAATTTAATGAGACAGTATTCCCAGTCTTAGGGGGAGATAAGAATGAAGAAAGACTGGTAACACAAGAAATAATATGGAATGCATCATCATTATCGATACTCGACCCCCGAAGTGGTCAATGTGATTCTGAAGTCCAAAAGATCATACATTTGCAGCGCATAGCAAATGAATTACCAGATGCATTCATAGATACAAATAGAGTGACAAAGCCACATATACCAGCATCTAATGCACCTGCTCGTATTGAAGTAATCCCAGAAGCGATTACCATACAAAGAAAGCGTGGGAGACCAATCGGTTCCAAAGATAAGAACCCACGAAAACGAAAGGAGCAAAATTGTGCAGTTGGTGAAACCACAGAGAAAATTATGAAAGATACCCCTGTAGAGGTAAATGTCCCAGAAGAGACTAATACATTTCCAGAGGAAAATGATATTCCTGAAAAAGGATCGGTACCAAATGAAAATGAGATCTCTATTAATTATGTACAAGACAGTACAATATGGAACCGACATGAAACACGTGTTGATGAAATTTTTGCATATGCTATAGCAATGGATGTACTCAATGAGAATGATTACGTACCTAAAACTCTAGAAGAGTGCATGCACATAAATGATTGGCCAAAATGGAAAGAGGCCGTGAACGCTAAACTTGATTCACTTCACAAACGAAATGTTTTCGGACCTGTAGTCCGAACACCCATAGACGTCAAACCAGTGGGTTATAAATGGGTGTTTGCAATAAAAAGAAATGAAAAGAATGAGATTATGTGATATAAGGCACGACTTGTAGCACAAGGGTTTTCCCAAATCCCAGGAGTTGATTATGAGGAAACGTACTCCCCTGTAGTGGATGTGATAACCCTTAGATTCTTAATCGGCCTCACAATCTCAGAAGGACTTCAGATGAAACTTATGGATGTTGTCACCGCATACTTATATGGGACACTTGAGAATAACATCTACATGAAAATCCCTAAAGGATTCAAAATGCCAGAAGCATTAAAATTAGTACCTCGAGACATGTGTGCTATACAACTCAAAAGATCTTTATATGGTCTCAAGCAATCTGGTCGTATGTGGTACAATCGACTTAGCGAATATCTTGAAAAGCATGGCTTTAAATCTGATGTAATTAGTCCGTGTGTTTTCATAAAAAGATCACTCTCTAAATTCACTATTGTAGCAGTTTATGTTGATGATATAAACATCATTGGATCTCCTGAAGAGATAGAAAAAACTGCTGAGCTTTTAAAGAAGGAATTTGAGATGAAAGATCTTGGCACAACAAAACTATGTCTTGGTTTACAATTCGAACATTTGCACAATGGCATATTCGTCCATCAGTCAAACTACATCCAGAAGATGTTAGTACGTTTTAATATGGACAAGGCACATCCGTTGAGCATACCCATGGTTGTCCGATCCTTAGATATACATAAAGATCCTTATCGCCCCCAAGAAGAGGGTGAAGAAGTACTTGGTCCAGAAGTACCATATTTAAGCGCGATCGGTGCACTCATGTATCTTGCGAATAATACAAGGCCTGATATTGCATTCTCAGTACATCTATTAGCAAGATTCAGTTCAAACCCAACACGTAGACATTGGAATGGGATAAAGCAAATATTTCGATATATTTGTGGGACACGAGACTTAGGTCTCTTCTACCAGAAAGATGAAAAGTCCCAACTTGTAGGGTATGCTGATGCTGGGTATCTATCAGATCCACACAATGCACGTTCTCAAACAGGTTATGTGTTTACATACGGTGGTACATCAATTTCCTGGAAGTCAACAAAGCAAACTCTAACAGCAACATCATCAAATCAAGCTGAATTGGTAGCACTTTATGAAGCTGGTCGAGAGTGCGTTTGGTTGAGATCGATGATCGATCATATACAAGGAGCATGTGGTTTGGAAGAAATCAAGAAGAATCCTACAATTATATATGAAGACAATGCAGCATGCATAGCTCAGATCAAGGAAGGTTATATCAAAGGAGACAGAACGAAGCACATCTCACCAAAGTTTTTCTCAACATCTGATTTGCAGAAAGAAGGAGAGATCAATGTTCTTCAAGTTAAATCAAGCGAAAATTTGGCAGACTTATTCACCAAATCTCTGCCTAGACACAGTTTCGAGCAACTCATAAAGAAGATTGGACTTCGCAGGCTGAAAGAGATAAATTAGTTTGAGGGGGAGTTTAATTTTATTTTGAGGGAAAATATTATACACGCTGTACTCTTTTTCCCTTAACTAAGTTTTGTCCCATTGGGTTTTCTTAGTAAGGTTTTTAATGAGGCAGCATAACTGATCCTGCAGTATCAGTTAATATAGGTCCTGAAGAACCTAGCCAACATTATCCAGTAGCATAATGTTGTTAGTGTATAATGCATGATGATATATCTGAGGGGGAGTGTTAAATATGGCAGATATATTTCTTATTCTATTTAGAATATTTTGTTTCCTTATTGACCTAGACTATACCTCTTCCCGCGTATGTATAAATACCCCGTATATGATGAATAAATGATAGAGTTCACAACAAGAACATCTTTTTTTGATCAACTAAAAAATGGCAATTATTGGAACCAATGTTTGCCGAAAAAAATATTGTTGTGCATCGTACTTTAGAAAACTATACAGATGAACTTTTGGGTATTTCCAATGAAAGTAGAAGAAAATCTTAAACAAACTTTGGGTACTACCAATTGAAGTAGATTATTTTATTCTTGTCACCTCTTATTTTGAAAAATTTTTTAATATAGTTTTAAGTATAAAAATTTTATTTTTTTCTATGACAGTTTTTTTAATAAAGTAAATTGATAGAATTAAAAATTTCATTTCACTTTACGTAGTGAAGCAAATGTTTTAAGACGAAAAGAGTAGAGAAGGTTTAAGTCATGATAAAAACTCTTCTTTTAAAGCAAGCTAGAACTATTCCAAGTCTCACCTCAACTTTTCACTCTTTTTTTGTCTTTTTTTTCTTTGTTACATACATGAGCAAATCTTTGAAAAAAGAAAAAGTAATGTAGTGAAGAAAAGGTTGGATTCCACATTAGTGACTTAATTTTTTTCAGTAATCCTAGGGGTACACCAAAAATATACTCTCTCCGTCTAAAATGTTCTTTTTATTTGACATTTTACGGTCACCAGTGTTGTGCTTTGGCCATAAACATCTATATCTGTACATAGATAAATTTTATAAAAATTTGATACTCCATCTGTCCACCATAGATCTTCTCAGACACTATTCACAGGGTCAAACTTTACTCACTTTGTTTGCTCAATTTTACTAGTCATTTTATAAAATAATATACTCTTGTCACCTCTAGTTTTGTAGAACTTTTCCTGTATTTTATTAATATATAAATTTTATTTTAAAATTTTACTCCTATAATCAATTAAATTGAATTGAAAATAAAGTCGGTCAAACCTCGTAACGCGTAATGGGAAGATCATACATGGAGTATTTCAAAACTATGTTTCAATAAAAATATATTAATATTAAATTTATATCATAATATAATGTACGTATTCTTCTACATATCGGAGTCAATAAAGATCAAATGGGAAGAAATTTCCGGACAAAGTGAGTACTTTATTTGTACACCACTATTCTTTTCACCACCAAATTCTTATACTACCTTCGTCCCAATTTATAACGTCTGTTTCGGTTTACGATGTTTGACTGAAATTTCAAACAATTTTATATGACAAATGGTATAGAATTAAAAAATAAAAATTACATATTAAAAAACTACATCAAAAGATCTACAAAACTAGTAGTGACAATAATATTTTATTTTATCAAATTGCTAACGAAAATAGAGAAAGAAAGTGAATGAAGTTTAACCCTGTGAATAGTAAACAGGCATTATAATTTGGGACGGAGGGAGTATATTCTTCCCTCTTTTTATACACATCAAGAAATGTGTGATAAAAGAATAAGGAAATGAGATATACTTTTAGTGTATACATTACTCTCTTTCTTTTTTTAATTAAAGAGTGATACTCTAGCTTTGTACATAGGGAGGGAGGCATATGTAGTAGAGAAGGTATATGGTACAATCGGATGTACGGTATATTCGGATAATACTCATTCTGAAGTAGGTAGTACTGACCATTCTCGCACAAATATAATTAGCCTGGTACTCATTTTCACACATTGGTTCAATATAATTATAATATTCATGTGCAAATAATGTAGTGTTCAATCTGAAACAAAACAATATTAATTCACAAATAACTTAGTGTTCATTCTCATGTAAAATAAAATCCATACCATAAATAATTTCTTGGTTGTACCCAAAATTGGGTACAACCGGATGTATAATATAATTTGCCTAGTGGGCTACTTATTAGATTATACTCCATTCGTCTCAGAGTATTTGTCCAGTTTGATTTTTTTGGGTCAAACATGACAAATTTTGTTCATGAATTACTCTCAATTTGTATTGCATATTAATACAATAAAATAAATTTTTGAAAGTTCTAAACAATTTAAATATATTAAAATCATTTTTATACTACTATAAATTACAATTTTTACTTAATTAAGGGTGAATGTTCGTCCAGTTTGACTATGAGTCAAACTAGACGAATACTCTGAGACGGAGGTAGTAGTTCGTAAAAAAAGGTGGAACGCCCACCCCAGAGCCCCTACACCCCGGCCTGACAGGATTGTGAGGGGGTAAATCATGGTATAATCTCAATCTGTTTTTAGAGAGGCACCCCGTTCCCAATGCATGCGCATAATGAGTTATTACAAATAATAGAACTCTCACACGGTCGCTACCGGGATTTGACCCTAAGACCAACGGGTTTGACATCCCCTCCTTTAACCTGTTGAGTTGTCCATGCTGGCTTAAGTTATACTTCCTTCGTTCTTATTTTGATTACAATTTTATTTCTTTTCTCAATAACCTTTGTTTACTGTGTGTTTTTATTGATTATATGATAAAATAAAATTTACTGTGTGTTTACTTTCGACATAATTTTTTAATATATAATTTTTATTTTTTATTGATGTATAAATTTGTAAATAACATAATTTTAAAAATTGTAGGTTTAAATCTTAATTTCCATTTTGTAATTAAAATAGAGAAGGAGGATGTGCAAAGAGAAAGTCAAAAGGGTGGGGGGGGGGGTCACTTACAAGAAGGCAGCTTACGACCATGGAATAGTCAAATCACGCATGGCCTAATATTGCATGATACTCCGTACCAAATTACCAAACATTTGGTTTCCATTGCCCTATAACCGGAAAAAAATCAGGGTAAAAAGTGTATATTGTTAAATATACACTTTATAGACTATAATATACTCATTTTAACCCCTCCAATAGATAATGTAAATAATGCACTATAGTGCAAAATGCAATTCTCAACTTCTATATATACACTCTCATATTCACATATTGTAAAAAAATTGTTACTAAAATAATGCATAATTATTTTTGTTTGTTTTTCTTTTCCTATATAATTTATTTATAATATCCAACCGTTATTAAATTATTATTACTCTTTCAATTACTTTTATAAATAATTTTTTTACTAAAATGTTATAGTACATTATTGATTTTTAATTATATTTTCATTCACTAATTTTTTGTTTCTTAATACTCTATAATCATAACTTTTATACTCTATAATAAAATTTTTAAAACTATATATATTATCACAATGAAATAACTTAAAATATTAAAATATAATATAAGTGTATTATATAGAAGATATGGTTGGAGTGGATATCAAAAAATGGATGTGTAAAACACTATTAGTAGTGTAAAACTTAATATAGCCTACCTATTTTTACACTTTCCATTGTAGATGCTCTAAGTATAAATCCTTGAATATGCTACTCCCTCCGTTCCAAAAAGTCTTTACTGTTTCATTTTTTGCGCATCCTATAAAACACTTTTACTGACATCTAAAATGCCTAAAATTTACAACATTTCTTCTTTATTGTAGGTAGAAGCTATTTTGAAAGTTTTTTTTGCATTCAAGGCGAGATATAAGTGTTTTATGGAATGCGCAAAAAATGAAACAGGAAAGACTTTTTGGGACGGAAGGAGTATTTTTATTTCTGAAATGACATCAAAATTAATAAGAATAATATTTTAAGCTTGAGTTTAGTGTATGATTTGATATTTGTTGTATTGTAAGTTTGAATTTGATGTAAATGGTTCGAGATGGTGTAAGACACTTAGTTCATCCATCCCACAATATTTGTCACTACTACAGTGTCTCTGTTACAACGTATCAAGAACTCTTGTTTATACATTTTCATTGACTATTCGAATAACGAAATACTCTTGTCGCATCTTATTTTATATAATTCTTGGTATACTTTTAAATGGTTTAATTTTTAGTTTTTATTATTTTTATACCAATTTATAATTAAAATAATTCAAAAAATGGTAAATTTTAAACGTTGTTATAGAGTGACAAACATTGTGGGAGGAACGGAGTATTTAATGCTAACCACCTTCAGCTTTGTACTAAACACGATGCGATTTGATTATCTTATTGATAATTTTTCAAGTTTCTCAAACAAACTATTTTTGATCCAATACCCAAACTCACAATCCATTAGCTTTGACTCATACAAATGATTCTAGATCCGTGACCCTGCGTCTTGGATCAAATGCTACCTCTTCGATTCCAGTCCGATCTCAAGTTATCTCGATCGATTTTAAAAAAAAATTGCCCACCAAGGTAAATTCTAAAAAAAATTGTATTATTTTGACCACCAAAGTTCCCATGACATTGCCCGTCAATGTCATTGGATGACCCAAGGGCGCTCCGGTGTCATGTTCGTAAAATTGACGGTTCCTATCCACCTAACTCTAAGCGAGATGGAGGGTTTACCAGCGGTAGAAACCGTCAATTTTACGAACGGGACATCGAAGCGCCCCGGGTCATCACATGACATTGGGCCGTCCTACTTGGACATTGCCCAATGGATATGCACCTGAAAAGAGAGAGAGAGGGGTAATAATGGGCGTTTGATTAGGTTTAGAAGTCAATATTTGGCAGAGATGCCATTTACATCCTTCTCCCTATTTCTATACTGTAGTTTTTGGGTGACAGACAGACAGCTCCTCTCCCTCTTTATTTAGCGGGAGATGCTAGAGGTACACCAAAACGTGTACCCCATTTGTACATCACCCCCTCCATAACCACTCATTTATTTTTTATTTTTATTTACTTAATTTTGTTTTAAATTTATTGCCTATTTAAGTGGTAATGGAGGGGGTGGGGGACAAGTGGGGTACATCATACCCCTAGCATTTTCCTTATTTAGCCTCAAACCCGACGCCATTACACTATTTTACTCCCTATTTATACGTGCCTTTTATGCGCTGCTACGCCTATTTGACTTGACATTTTACATGTCCCTAAAAGATTGTGTACTTTTACTTTTTTAATTAAACTATGGTGACCACAAATTAAATATAATTTAAAATAAATAAATATTATAAAAATTTTATATTTCAACATTGTATTTTAAAATAAACTAAATTTTAATTTGTTGTATTGATATGCAACATAAATTAAGAGAAATTGATTATTACAGTAAAATTTATCCAGTTTCACACGAAAAAAGTCAAACTCGAATACACTGGAATGAAGGAAGTATCTAAAAACTAAATCTTAAATTATACTCGTACAAAACAAGAGATGAAATGATTATACAATTTTCTTAGATGGGCACTAACTTATGAATAATGAACATTTGACTTATGAAAGCATTTAAAAATTTGACTTATGAATAATGAACAAGCAATCTAAATTTGGACGAATTAAGTATATTTGAAAAATTGATTTAATTCACCAATATAGGCATTTCATCATTCACCAATAAACGAAATGATGCGTTTCTAGAGGTGAGCAAAACGGGGTATTGGATGGGATCAAGTTAGGCTTTACCTTTAGTCTTTAGAGCACTAGAAATGGTCATGAAGTTCCGAGACTTCAAATCTTCTTTCTCCGACATATCAATTTTAATTTCAATCACAGTTTCAATAGAAATATGTTTGAAGCCTCGGGGACTTCATATAGGGGCTTCAAATCTTTTTTTAAATTTTTAAATAAAGTTAATTTAATAACATTTGATTAATTAATTAAATTTAAGTGATAATAATTCGAGCAGACGGTGTAATACCCTGTATTAAGATGGGAATGAGAAGAGCTCAAAAGGATTAATAGTACTACTCATAAAAACAAGATGCATCTTCTTTTCGTGAGCTCATCATCTAGAAATTCCAAGGTTAAGCGTGTTTGACCTTGAGTGATTCTAGGATGGGTTACCCCTGGGAAGTTTCATTGGGCGCGCATGAGTGAGGACAAAGTGCGCGGGAAAGACTTGTGTTGGTTTGTGGGGTCCGTCTACAATTTTATGAGAGGACACTTACGGCTAGAGTGGGGGCCTGGGTGTTACAGACAGGCTTAACCATGGGTGAGTCGAGCAGACGGGCTCGATCATGGGTGAGCCGAGAAAACTGGCTCGGCCATTAATGAACCGAGCAGACGGCTCAATCATGAATGAGTCAAGCAGACGAGCTCAATCATGTATGAGTTGAGTAGATGGGCTCAATCATGGATGATTGAGGAGACAGGCTCAATCATGGATGAACCGAGTATGTGGGCTCGACCATGGACGGGCTCAATCGTGACTTCCCAGCAGATGGGTTCAATCATGGATGAGCCGAGCAGACGGGATCATTCATGGATGCAGACGGACTCAACCACAGATGAGCCGAGGAGACGGGCTTGACCATAGATGATTGAGGAGACGTGCTCAATCATGGATGAGTTGAGTAAGCGGGCTCGGACATGGACGGGCTCAATCATGGATGAGCTGAGTAGACGGGCTCAATCATGACTACTTAGCGGACGAAGTGTTTCCTCGGGACATGGCTTGTGGGGTCTAATGTGGGCCTTCTATGTACTCTTCTTGGTTACATGGGGTTACCTTCTATCATCCATATACGCCCAAAGCATTTGTATGTGAATATCAATTACGGAGTATTTACATTTTTGGTATAATATTTTCATTTTCATTATAACATCAAAGTTTTTCACGTAAATATATAGATTTCACGAATTTTTAATGTTAATATAACTTCATATTAAGATTAGTTTTTGGTGTATATATTTTATATTTTTTTAGTTTACAATACAATTTAAAATGTTTAGTAGTTGAGGAAAAATAACTTAAGTCGAATGATTAGTTATTTACATTTATATTTGTATGATTTTTTCACATATATTCATATATACATAAAACGAAGTACATTGAAAAGTTTGGTTTTTTCAGTTCAATTTTTCTCGATTGAAAAATAAAATAAAAATCAAACAATAACAATTACTACATCCGTTCCACAAAACCCTTCAGGTTTTGAATTTGGGGAAAAATAAGGAAAGTGTAATTTTGGTTGACTTTCCAATTTTGTCCCTGATGTGATGGGAAAAAAGTAAGATGAGATAGTTTGGTTATTAGTGAAAAAGTATGATGTGATAGGTAGGGTATGAAAAAGTAGGGGTAAAAGTGGTTTTTTAATAGAAAATGGAAGTGTTTTGTGGAAAACAAAAAAAAACGAAAGAAGATTGGTTTTGTGGAACGGAGAAAGTAAAATTTATGCATTCAATTTCAATTTTCCCTAACTCGATTCGATCGGTTTTGATTTAGTTTGGGGTTTTCGATTTGGGAAATACTTGGTTCACAAATAAAATGGTCACAAACTTCACAAAGTTACTAATTGTGAACTTCAATAAATAAAATTAAATAATCTAAAATAATTTTAAAATGAAAATCTAAACCATAAATAGTAAATTTGTGAAGTTTGTGAGTATCCTGTTTGTGAACATAGCATTGCTCTTTCGATTTTGTTGAAAAGAACCTAGCCCTAGTCAAATGCCATCTTGGGATTAGGGATAGAGCCGGAGAGGCAATGCAAGAAAAAAAGGGGAAAAAGAAAAGTTTTTACAAAAGTTTTAAAAAGGAGTTTGCAAACGAGGCCTTATCATTGATAACATGTTTGTACTTTTTGTGCATTAATAATGATTGTTCATTACCAATTCACATTTGGGATAGAATCTCTATAAAACTCTCTTTCTATCCTTAAATTCAATCCCCTCTCTCTCTCTCTCTCTCTTTCTCAATTCACAGATCAGAGTTTTTGCTTTAATTCCCACTGCTATAATAATCTCTGTGTTCACGTGAAGAAATGGAGCTTGGCTTGAGCTTAGGCCTGGGCTTAACCACCATTAATGGAAGACCTGTCGGACATCAAGAAGAAGAAGAAGGCCAAGAGCCGCCGGACAAATTCAAAGAATCCCAGACCGATTCCGCCGCCGACGGCGACTACGACGACGATGACTTCGAGCACGCCACGTCGTCGTCGGAAGAGCCCCGCCGGGGCCCGGGTCGACGGTTTGCCCTGTTCGCCTCCCCTGTTCCGCTCGACCTCCTGCCTCCCGCCCCTGTTCAGTACATGACCGTCGGATTCCGTCCGGCGGCCGGAAGGCCGGCGGCGGAGGAGGCGTCTTCGCCGAACAGCGTGGCCTCGTCGTTCCGGGCGGTCGACTTCAGCGTTTTCAAGCGGAACAGGCCCGGCGCCGGGATGGAAGAGAACAGGGGAGCAGGTCAGATGAACGGCGGCGCAACGGCGGTGGAGAGGGCGAGCGACGACGACGAGAACGCGGCGAACGGCCGGAAAAAACTACGGCTTTCGAAAGAACAGGCAGCTTTTCTTGAAGAGAGCTTTAAAGAACATCACACTCTCAATCCTGTAAGTACAACCAGCCAAAAAGAAGAAGAAGAAGAAGAGTGAAATTACCAATTTGTCCTCCTTAAACCCTTTTATTATTGACTCTTTCTTGTATGAATTTTTTTCCCATTTAATCTTTCTATGTAATTAATTTAATATTTTCTATTAAAAAAATTCATATTTTGACTAATGCTCCAAAATTAATATTTTGATTAATACGGAGTATTTGTATTCATATAAATTAAAATCTAATATTTTAATATGCGCGCTTCATTTCAGATCGAATGTATTTATATTAAATTTATATTATACAAAGAAAGTTTTACTGAAAAAAAATAATTGGACTATGGAATTCTAAACTATCAAAAAATCATTTTAAATGGCAATTTTAATCTGATTAAATTGAAATTATAATATTTGTTTGTCAAACGGTCCCTAAAGTGAAAATGCCAAATTTGTTTCTTTTTCTTAAAAAGAGAAGAAAAGACAACCTTTTTCCCATGTTGTCCCTCTTTCTTGTTCCCCAAAATAATAAAAATAAAAATCAATTTGAACACGTTTTTTTGAATTTATTTTACTATTTTAATTAAACAATTTTTTTTTGTTTTTTTATTTGGGGAAACAGAAGCAAAAGCATGCCCTTGCAAAGCAGCTGAATCTCCGGCCAAGGCAAGTGGAAGTGTGGTTCCAAAACAGAAGAGCCAGGTACCCTTTGGCACTCCTTTTTTTTTGTGATTTGAAGAAAAAATTATATTGAGTTATATATTTATCTTAAAATGAAATTCAAAATATTTCATTTTTATAAATTTTACTTTTTTTGGCAGTATTCGTCTAGTTTGGACTTTTCAAGTTAAAATGAACCAATTCGGATCAATTAGCGTATTTCACATTAGTCAAAGATTAGAACGGAGTAATTCATTAGATTTATCTTGTGAAAAGTTTACGGAATTTTGCATCACTATATTAATATGCGATGCATGTTTATTAAACCATGAAATAAGAGTAAAATTTTCATTAAATAATACTCCGTATTTAAACATTAGTCATTTTTCAATGTAGTACTTAAAACTTTCTACTCCCTAAATAGTACTTGAATGATGTCTAGTATCAGGAACATTGTCTAGTAATGGTAGACATTTAGTTTGAACAATGTTTAGTGGCGGTGGATATTAACTTGAACAATGACTAGTACCAGTGGTACTACCATACATTCGAAAATTAAAACATATGGTATCACTTTTGGAAAATGATGATGTTTTAGTATTATTTACGTGAATTTTCCGAAATAAGACAGATAAAGCATTTAAAATGTTAAAAGAATATTGTGAAATATTAATATACAATGTCAAATTATGGCGTTTATATATGGTTGTAAAAAATGATGAAACAGGACGAAGTTAAAACAAACAGAAGTGGACTGTGAGTACTTGAAGAAGTGGTGTGAGAAGCTGAGGGAAGAGAACAAAAGACTGAGCAAAGAATTGCAAGAACTCAGAGCTTTGAAGTCTTCCAATCCCTTCCACATCAATCATCCCCCCACCACTCTCACCATGTGCCCCTCCTGCGAAAAGGTCGCCGCCGCCGCCGCCGACTCGGGTCCCGCCCTCCCGCTCCCGGCAAATCCCTCGCCCAGACTCATGTTCCCGTTCCCACCAGTAGCGGCTCCGCAGACTCCTGCCCACCAATCTGCGGGGTCGTGAAGGTCTTTGAGTTAGTACTCGTTCTGGCCTCTCTAAGTGTACCCCGGAGTTAATTTGATTTTATTGGCTTAAGTCAAATTAGTCTGTGTAGTTCAAAAATCCCTCTAATGAAATTTATGTTCACCGTGTTACTGAAACGTTATAAGTTATTATGTTAATTGACACAAGAATTACCTAGATAACTTTTGTGTCAATTACCATGTTAATTTGTTAAATTTCGTTAGATAAGCTAATCTAGTAATCTTGTTATTTTTATTCTGATTTCAAAATTCTTCTTATTTTTATTTTTTTGTCAAATGACGACACTCTTTGACTAAAAATAGTGAAAAAAATATATTGAATTATTTTTCCAACTCAATATAATTAAGTTAATTTTAGGATATAGTTTTGATATATCAAACTTTTATAACATTTATTTGTTTAGATTATGTTTAATTTTTGGTGAAATATAACTATTTAATTAAATAAAAATCAAAAAATAGGAAAGGTTTATTTTTCACTCGAATAAATTAGAAAGACTAATTTGAGTGGAAACAAAATATACGGACCAAATTGACTATAACTGAAATATTATTTGTGGGTGAAAGGTTTGATGTTTGTGTCAGGACGGAGTAACTTTTTGGCTGGAAACAAATTGGGTATTGGTATTATTATAATTATTGCTTTCTGACCCGATTGATTGAAGTCGGGTCGGAGTTTAGGTAGAAAATTACCCTTTACTCCCTAGAATGTAGGTAGTCACATTTTGTGCGTGTAGTGTAGTGGGGGTAACAATTGGATGGGATTCCATTGGTTGATGCAAGGTTCTCATGACAATGTCGGGTAAAGTCATGAAATGACTTGGAGGCGCTCCGATTCTCTATTTGTAAAATTAATGATTCATTTTCCTTCTAACCACTCAGTAAACGCCCTCATTCCACCTTGACCCGAACACACTTATACCCCCTTCAATTGCATCCCACAAGTTGATTTTGACTTTGGAGTCAAAATCAACTTGTGGGGTGCAATTGAAAGGGGTAGGAGGGTGTTCGGGTCGAGGCGGGGTGAGGGATTTACCCAGGGGGTTAGAGAGAGTATGAACCGTCAATTTTACGAACGGGACACTAGAGCGTCTCCGAGTCATCTCATGACATTCTCAGACAATGTCATGGTAACCCCACCCTTGTTGATGATATGCTTTTCAGTTTGTTAAGTGGACTTTTTATGTATTGTGAACCTTTTTAGAAGTTACTCACATAAATACTTAATGTCTTCATCTCATTAATATTGACATAGTTACTATTTTGGTCTTTCAATATACATCATATGTCCTAAAATATATTTTCTAGTTATTATTAAATTTTAATTATTTTCTTTATTTTCGTTAGTTATTTGACAAAATAATATAGTATTGTCATCTCTTATTTTGTAGAACTCTTGATACAGTTTTTATATATATAAATTTATTTTCAAAATTTACACCTACAATCAAATAAGTTAAATTGAAGATAAAATCGGTCAAACCTCATAAACAGAAACATGAATAATGTTTTAGGATAGAAGGAGTAGTTTATAGCCCTAAAACATACTCCCTCCGTCCTAAAACTTTCTTCCCGTTGTACAAAACGAAGAAAAACCTCAAATTTTTTCAATCTATTTTATTTAAATATTGGTATAGAAATAAAAAATAAAACATACATATTTAAAAACTACATCAAAAGTTCAACAAAACAAGTGGTGACAAGAAAATTTTATTTTACTCCCGTGAGGTTAAAATATAGGCCATGAAAAAACATAAATAAATATAAATTCCCGTGAGGTTAAAATAGTGCTCTGGGAAGAAAGTTTTAGGACAAAGGGAGTAAAAGATATTGAGTGTATTTCTTTATTTTTTATTCAGAAGTTAACTTTTTTCTTTTCTTTACTTGGCTTTGTTAATCATATGTTAAAATGTTACTCGAAGTTTTTTCATCTCTTGTTTTAAAACTCGGGATACTTTTTAAATTTATACTCTATAATTCTTTTTCAAAATTTTGATCCATTATTTAGATAAATGTTTGATATATAAAAAATTAAACTACACCTTAAAATTAATTTAAAAATAATAAATTTATTCTATACTTTTTTTTAGAATCTGTTGCTAAAGTTTAAAGTATTGGCAATGACAAGTCAAAAAATGAAATGGCACACGGTGACGTAGAACATTTCAACCAATCAAAAAGAGTCCAAACAGCGTGTGGCGAGTGGGTGGAGTAGCATGTCATGCAGTGGCAAATAATTTTTTTGGTCATTTTTTACACTTTTGTGACATATTTTAATTATAAATTTTTTTTACTTATCTTTTTTTTCATAAAAATATATGCACTTAATTTAAAAAAAAATTTCGACAAAAAAATAAAAAAAAAGAAAAGAAAAAAAGAAGAGAAGAATGCCTCGCACAAGATTTGCATGCATTGCGTGGAAGAATAATGCACAAGCCAGGCATGGCAAAATAGACAAATGACTGATGTCGCATGGTGTGGCGGGCATTTGCCTCGCCAATGCAAATGCTCTTAAAAGTTTGGCAAATAGAATTAAATACTCTATATTAAGATTTCTTTTAAGAGAATAAATTTATGGCACGGAGTACAACAATTAAATTAAATTTATTTAATTGATGTATTTACTTCTTCATGGCCTAGGCGTCCCCGCTACGGACTATTTCCAACATCTCCACTTTGGATCCATTCCAATGAAATGTATTGAATCTGACCAAGTGTTACGTAGTTGACAAAGATAAGGAATGTCAAAGAAGTGTAGACATAAGTTCGATTCATTATTGTTTCATAATGTATGTGTTGCCCCCTCCAACCTCCCCCCCCCCCCCCAATTGAATCTAATCCGAGCGAGTGTTGCGTAATTCACAAAGATAAGGAATGTCAAACAATGTAGACACAAGTTCGCTTCATTATTGTTTCATAACGTATGTGACGTCCCCTCCAAACCCCCTTCCCCCCTAATTGGATCCAATTCGAATGGACGTTGCGTAGTTTACAAAGATAAGGAATATCAAAGAGGTGTAAACACGAGTTCGATTGATTATTGTTTCATTACGTAATGTGCTGCCCCCTCCAACCCCTCCCCCAATTGTATCCAATTCGAGCAGGTGTTGCGTAGTTGACAAAGATAAAGAATATCAAAGAGGTGTAAACACGAGTTCGATTGATTATTGTTTCATTACGTAATGTGCTGCCCCCTCCAACCCCTCCCCCCAATTGGATCCAATTCGAGTGGATGTTGCGTAGTTGACAAAGATAAAGAATATCAAAGAGGTGTAAACACGAGTTCGATATATTATTTTTCATATATTATGTGCTGCCCCCGGCCTCCAACCCCCCTCCCCCTCCGAATGCTCTCTCTGTTGCATGCTTTGCTTCCCACGTGACTTTGCACCATCCTCTCACATGCATCATAACTACTCTCTTACATTAATCATACATCTTTCTCAATTTACTCCTTTTCAAATTTAATTCAATTTATTCTTTAATTTAAAAAAGTTAAATTATATGTGAAATTGTTGCGAGAAGGAGACGTATTGGATTGTGATAATTTTTCTATTTTGATATAATTCTTATTGGAATTAAAGTTTAATTATTTGTTTTGCCTTCTTCCTATATAACGAGTATTGGTTGTTTGTATTCAACAAGATAATTCAATATACATTACTCCGTATTATTTTCTACTCCCCCCGTCCCAAAATATTTGCCACACTTGCTTTTTTAGTAGTCGCGTGAACTTTTGGTTTATTTCTACGTTTTCATTGGTTATTTGATAAAACAAAATATTCTTGACACCTCTTATTTCGAAGAACTTTGCATGTAGTTTTTTGATGTGTAAATTTTATTTTTTATTTCTATACAAATATTTAAATAAAATGAATTGAAAAAACTTGATATTTTGCCTTGGAAATACAAGTGTGACAAATATTTAGAAACGGAGGGAGTACAAATCAAAAGAAGGAAACATAATTCCAAAGGGATTCGATTTAGTATCTTTGCTAAGTTTTCTTTTTCTTTTTTTAATAAGAACATAATTATGATAAAAATAGAAATTTACTTAATTGTTTTACCTTCTTCCTATATAAATAGAGGTTTATTTAATTGCTTTACATAAAGAAAAAACATCCAAAATAAAAAAATTTCCAGTTGTCGACCCCGGCCAAGGACTCTGCCCCTTCATCTCGCTACCCGGGGGACGGGAGCTGTCGCCCCGGACCCCGCTATGAATTTGTAATACCGTTGGATGAATGTGCACTTCGCGCTTCCCAATTCGTTTGACAACGTCTATTCAAATCTTTGTAAGATCTAAGTAGATTCAATCAACACCTACTGATTTCATTAATCATCGTCCTACCTACCCAACATAATAATAAGTAAATGACCAAAACTACTACGAGTTCGAATCTGCCATTGCGGCAAATGCATCACTTAATTGCTTGTCGTTTTCCAAAAGTCCTTTGGTCATGATTGGGTCGTCGAGGATTGTAGCAATCCGGCTGCTGCTGCTAATTAATCAACGGACTATCAAAGCCAGTGTTTGCATGCCATCATTATTGCTTGACCCCACTATTTTTGGGGCTAATATTGGTCATTTCTGGGCCTTAAAGATTTCTCTATATAATTACTAATATCACACTTTAATGTCATCGCATAACCCGGAGCACCAACGTTGCTATATTTAAAAACTTGATGGTTTATATTTCTCCAAATCCCTGATACCCAAACAGCCCCACCTCATCCTCTCCAATTGTACCCCACAAAATTAGACTAATCACTCTGGTTTAAGTGATATTAGACTTAAGTGTCATAGGATGATCTACGGCACCTACGATGCTCTATTTGAAAAATTGATGGTTCCTACCCCCTTCCATACAGTTACATTATGAATCATGTTTTGTTTCTAAGTCATGTCATTTATCATTTGAGTTTTGTAAGCACAAGGCACATGGCCTTTTAATTTAAGAGTAAATTCATAAAATAGTCTTTTGTAATAAGGTATTTTTCCAAATCAGTTATCAATAAGTTTTAATTACCTTCATGGTCCTCTATAATTGATATTTATTTCCAAAATGGTCTTTCATAAATAATGTTACTCAAATGAGGATTAATTGAGGGTATTTTGGTATTTTTTTATCCGCTAAATTTAGAATTATTTCTTAAAATGATCATTTATAATGAAGTGCTTTCCCAAAATAATTTTTTCTCATTAAAGATGTGTATTTGATTTGAAATTTAAAAGATTTTTTATAAGTTTTAAATAATTCATGAATTATTTATAGTTAATGTATTCTTTCAATTTTATATTTAGTTGTACAAAAATAACTATTTCAAAAATATATTTTGAATTTGAATGATCAAAATACCAAAATATCTTCTAATAAATCATCATTTGAGTAACATTATTTACAAAGGACTATCTTGGGAATTAATGTCAATTATAGAGGAGCATGTAGGTAATTAAAAAATTGTTGAGGACTGAATTGAGAAAACACCTTATTATAAAAGATCATTTTGAGAATTACTCTTAATTTACTAATTCGAATGTTTGGAGTCTAACATTTGTCCCTCTATTAGTGGTTTTCGTAATTATATCTCATTCATTGATGGCAATCGGGTCAACTGGATCGGTTTCGAGTTGGATTTTTTCAGTTCGGATATCTTCGGTTATATTTCGGTTCGGATTTGAGTCAGTTCGATACATTTTTCGGTTCAGTTTGGTTTCGAGTCAGTTCAGATACGGTTCGATTATAAATCGGTTCGGATAGATTTCGTTTCGGATACAATTTGAGTCGGATATATTTCAGTTTTGGGTCTAGTTCAGTTCGGATATATTTTGGTTTCAGATCAAATATATTTTGGATATATATTATTTTCTAATTAAAATTTAACTATCCATATTTCTTTTTATGTTTTATCACATTTATCAATCTATCATCAATTCAATACCTCATATTATTTTATATTTTTTCTAATTATATTATCTCTACCCTAAATAATCTTCCCTTTTTGACTTTTTAGTCATATTTTACAAATTTTGACTATAAATTGTGAAAACATATATATTTAATTATGATATAAATTTAATATAATTAAATTGATTTTAAAATTTAGTTTTGAAATATCAAACTGTTCTCACATCTACTAATATACTTATGTTTATAAACAAAAAGATACGGAGTAAGAGATAAATTCAAATAGTGTTATGTTCCATATGAATATAATTTGGTAAAAAATTGAGTAAAATTGGGTGGAATTAAGTGAATTTTATTCAATTGAGTGCAAAATTTATAAATTATTGAGTGTATTTTGTTGAAAATAGATTAAATTAAATTTAATAGAGTCAAATATAATTAATTTTACACCTAAATGTAATGGTGTAGATCAAATTTGAAAATGATAACACTAAATGTTGTTGCTAGAGAGTCTTTTCAAAATGCTAACACTAGCATTTAATTTTATTGACTAATATTGAGTGAATTGGTTTGAAACTAATCAAATTAACTCTCAAATCAATAAAATTTATTGTAATGGGATGAAATCAGGATAAAATCTAGTTATTCTATACAATTCATCATATAATCATTTCGTCTCAAAAAGAATATCACACTTCACTATTTAAAAATTACGGAAATTTTATTAATTTGTGCGCTATTATTTATATATATAACTTATCTTTAATTTCTACATATAATAAATTTAAGACATGAAATTTTGTACTTTTTTCAAGAAGGTAATCCATTTTATGAGGGAATAAGCAAGTAATGTAATTAGTTCAAATGGTAAAATAAAACTAAAAAATTAAAAATATAATATGCTTATTGAAAGGAAAACATAGTTCCAAATTTATCGATATAGGTTCTAATCAGTTTCGGATTTAATCAGTTTCAGATCTAATCGGTTTTGGGTTTAATCGGTTCGGATATTATCGGTTTCGGATCTAATCGGTTTTGGATTTAAATCGGATATGAATTATTTAGTTCGGTTTCGGTTCGATTCGGATCATTTCGGGTTTTCGGTTATAGATCGGATCTTCATTTTTCGGGTCATTTCGGTTTCCGTTTCGGATACTTTGGTTCGGATAATCTGTTCCGGTTATGGTCTACTTGCCACTACCAATTATCTCATCAACGGTCTCCTCACTAAAAAAATCTGACCAACGAATCTGATCTCCCATTAAGATCCTTAATAATCGTTGTCCTCTTGACTATATGCAACCTCTGTGCTCCCTTTTGATTACCTCATACATCCATGGCTTCAGCTTATACTAAAAACATATTAAAACAGCACTACTCAACACCATGTAATAGGCCGGACATCAGGGGATACTAGAATAGGTTGTTCCATTCTTTTAATACTCTCTCCGTCCTAAAATATAAATTCTCGTGAAGTTGGAATAGTACTCTGGGAAGAAAGTTTTAGGACGCAGGGAGTACTATTTAAAAAATAAAAAATTTTAAGTATTACATTAGAAAAAGATATGTACTTTAATACTCCCTCCGTCCTAAAACTTTCTTTCCAGAGCACTATTCCAACTTCACGGAAATTTATATTTATTTGTGTTTTTTCATGGCCTATATGATAAAATAAAATATTCTTGTCACCACTTGTTTTGTTGAACTTTTGATGAAGTTTTTAAATATGTATGTTTTATTTTTTATTTCTATACCAATATTTAAATAAAATATATTGAAAAAACTTGAGATTTTTCTTCGTTTTGCGCAACGAGAAGAAAGTTTTAGGACGGAGGGAGTATTATTTAGTACAAATTTTATAAATATAAAACATTTTGAGAGTGATAAAAGTAAATAGTTAAAAGATCCAAAAATTGGTAGAGTTGGACCACAAGCACAAGATAGGGAAAGAAAATAGACAAAGAATGGGGTGTTCCCCGTTCCAATGCTAACATACTCATTGTCCTCTCCTCTCCTCTCCCCATTATTGCCTCTGTTTGGTCAACCCTAAACCCTCCTCCGCCCACTTCCCCAAAAGAAGCCAACCCACCCTGGCCCCTTCCCCTTCTACCGTCCCTTTCGACCTTCATTTATTCACCTATTCCAAGTACTACTATTTCACATCCTTTTGAATTATTTTCTTTTGAAGTGTTCTTTTATGCTTCAAATGTACACCCTTTGTCCTTAATGATGGTTTGTTTGGAATAGGTGATAAAATGATAAGAAGGAAAATGAGAGGAAAGAATAGAAAATGATAAGAAAATGGTGAAAAAAATATGAAAAGACAAAGAAAAAGAGAAGAAATGTTCTTTTATGTATTTTCTCATCATTTATGGCGAGAAATCTTTTAACATGTTCTCATTCTTTATTTTCTTTCCTCCCTCCATTTTCTCCCATATCCAAACAAGTAAGTTTAGATTTAAATTTGTGTTTTTTACCTAACATTTTCTTTATCACTATTTTTCACCATCCAAACACAATATAAATTATAAAACCTCACACTCCCTGCATCTGTGTTGGGGGTGTTGCATTGCTGGCAAGACAAAAGATGTATAAAGAGTAACATCTGAATTCGATTCCTGATAATTATATTATGAGTCGACTATGAAAAGCGTAGGCTATTTACAAGTACCAGGTCCACACACAATATTTTGCCACCAATTTGTAATTAAAACTCAATTTACCTTTCTCAGATCCGTATGGCCGGTCTTGAGGCGCCCTCGGAGATGAAGTTCATCTTTTTTTTTCATACTCCCATTATCCCAAATTATTTTTCTCATTTGAAAAAAATTGCAAAAATTTCATTTTTTGTAAAATAATTTTTTATATAAATTGGTATAGGCATAAAGAATACAAATTACCTAGTTCAAAGCTATATAAAAAATTCTGTAAAAACAAGAGGTGACAGAGAATTCATGTCCAAAATCAGGGCGGGAGGTTTCTACACGCCTCGAGTGGAGCAAGTTATTTTTTTCAAAAACTAATACTTGGAATTTTAACATAGTATCAGATAAGGTCTGGTTCAAGTCTGATTCTTACTCATTGTTTGGACGTGAAGTTAAAAATATGAGATACTTGTATGTGGTTTAGGTTGAGTTGGCTACAAAAAATTGAGATGTCACCGCTTGTTGGGTGTCTAGGTATAAAAAATATTGAGATGTTAGACTCCTTAGTCTAAGTACTACCTCCGTCCTAAAATATTTGTCCAGTTTGATTTTTTCGAGTCAAACTGGACAAACTTTGAACTTCAATTACTCTCAATTTGTATTACATATTAGCATAATGAAATACAATTTTGAAAGTTCTCAATACGATAAATCCAATAAAGTCATTTTTATATTAAAATACTTTACGATTTTTATTTAATTGAAGCTCAAAGTTTGTCCAGCTTGACTCGAAAAAGTCAAACTGGACAAATACTCTGGGACGGAGGGAGTACTAACTAAGATCATGTACTCTTCACCTGATCTAGTTGATTCTGATCTGAATGGAATAAGTTCTAATCTGAACTAATCTGAATGTAGTTATATTTAAAATTATTTCTGATTTGATCTGATTATAATAAGAATAACTAATAAGTAAAAAATAAGTTGAGGAGAACATGACCTAATTCTGGCCAGTTACCACGTTAAGGGGCATGTCAGAATTCTCACATTAGAAAACAAAGAAAAACATCACTAGCATATAAAAAAAGGTGAAGCCCTATCCATCAAATCAAACATTAGGATTAATTGTGGATCACAACTTTATTTATATTAGTGTTAAATTGTACTTATCGCTATGTCCGTTGTTTTCTGCCTACCAGAATTTTATAATAGTATCGGAGCAAGTTTTGGCTCAACTAGTTTGTCAAATGTGTCTATTTAGACGTTCATTTCTAGCGGCCCGAATCTTTAGCTCGGTTGTCTGTTTGGAAAGTATATCTAACAGTCCTGAGCTCTTTTAACTTGATTGCTCATCTAGGGGCTCCTAATCCTTTAGGTGTTACCGCTCAGGTATTCAATTTCATTGGCAAGTTGCCAAACAATTATATTCAAAATGGTCTAGTTGTCAACTCAATAAAATCAAATCAATAAAATGTTATAAAAGTAGTACAGAGTATTATTTTAAATTAAAATTTAAAAATGATGGGGATGAAATGGGGATCCATTACGGACACACACACAGATATATATATATATATATATATATATATATATATATATATATATATATATATATATATATATATATATATATATATATATATATATATATATATATATATATATATATATATATATATATATATATATGATCAAAATAGCCTTTTTAGATCAAAAAAGATATTCGAAGTAGGCAAATTTTATGGTAGACTTTAGGTCCACAATGAACCTATATATGATCAAAATAAGGATTTTTTTCTATTTAAATAATCATTTATTTTTTAAATAAAAAAAATTATGTGACAAAATCTACAAAAATGATATGCACCCAAGGTACACTATAGAAGCACTCTTCGAAGTATATTCTATATTACTCCGTAATAAATTATTTTCCAAAGGAGTGAATGACTTTTCTAAAGATTTATCCATTGTTTGGTTGGTGACAAATAGGCAAGAAGAAAAAAAAAGATGAGAAAACACAAATTATAATATAATTTATATGTTAGGATGAGAAAGAAAAAAGTAACTAAAGTAAAAATTTGTGTGGAACTCGTGCTATAACTTTTCTTATCAACAAGGATGAGAAAATACATTTTCATCATCTTTTCATTTTTTCTCGCTAGTTTTCTTATCATTTTCTATCTATCCAAACACAAATTCTTTCTTTTCATTTTCTCATTATTTTCTTTCCTCATTTTCTTTCTTTTCATTTTCTTTCCTCTCATTTTTCACCTCATCCATAAAATCTTCATTTTTTTGAATATTTATTTTTTATCTCACTAAAAAGTCTCGCATTAAAATTGACAAAGTTACTACTCCCTCCGTCCCGATTTAAATTGCCTGTTTTCCTTTTTCGTCCGTCCCAAAATAAATTGCCTGTTTCTATTTTTGGTAAGATTTTATAAACAAACTTCCTAAAATACCCTTCTTTCCATTTACATCTCCCACCCACCCCTCAACCCATTTTCCTATTTACGTCTCAAATCTTATCTGTTCCTGTGAAGCTCCCACCTTCTCAAATCTTCTTAGTTCCTGTGAAGCTCAACAGTAAACCTTATCTCGCTCCTCGCCTGCACTTTAATTTCAATCTCTCGCTCCTCCACCTTCTCAAATCTATGTTCTTCTTCTTCGTTCATTGTTGAATTCGGATCTAAACTTAGATCTCAACTGTGTTAGATCTACGAAACTTAGATCTAAACTTAGATCTAAGGGACATCTGATCCTTTTCGACATCTAAGGTTAGTAGGTCTGGATTTTTATTTAATTCTTTTAAATTTATCATACTTAATCAATTAATTTATGTATTCTTGCCCTTTGTTACAGATCGAAGGCATGGATGAACATAGTGAAGAAAATGATTTCTCATCTGCTTATAGCACTCCAAATTCATATGAATCGGAGCTTGAAGCTGTTTTTGATGAGATTCGCATTGAAAAACAGTTGTCAATGGTGCGAGAGAAGCTTGAGGCGTATTATACTAATGTCCCTGTTGCTAATACAGCACCCCTTGCTAGTACAGAGGATGTGGATGTTGAGGATGTGGAGGATGATGATGACACAGATTCTGACTCCTACATTTACGAAGAAGGGGATGATGTTCTATGGGAGTTGTTATTCTCGGATCCAAAGATGCGCCACAAGGACTTCTAGGGGAGTATTCCTCTCTTTCTTATGTGCGTAGAATATTTTTATTAAGTGCCTCCTTTGCATTACTCTATAGTTCAGATTATATGGGAAACTAATGATGATAATTTGCACTCGAATGTGATGCGTGGACTATGTGCTTGGTGTTTGTAACCGCAAACATGTTCATTATCCATATATACATCCAAAATCCAAAAAATGCTTGCATACATTGGCTGTCTATACACACTGCCAAAAAAGAAACAAAAAAAGTGCATATGATGAACATAGTAAACAAAAGACATTTGAAGGACGATATCACTTAGATTGTTCCTGATGCACTCCCTTCCCCATTTCTACATTGGACACCTTGTAAGGCATACAGACTTGACTCATAAAGTTATGCATTTACATCCAGTTGGTTTGGCAGGTTTGGCAGTGTACCTTCTCTCTCAAGTCTGCCCTTACCTATGTGTGCCAATTTATAGTTATTGCCTCCTTGTACTTTCAAAATCTCTATCATTGTTAACTGGTAACTGATCCATACATTATTCAGTTTCTTAGCATCCAAATTAGCATATGCTTCTGCCACATGTTGTACCAATTCTTCTTCTTCTTCTTCTTCTTCTTCTTCTTCTTGGACAGGTGCACTGCTGGAGGTGTGTGGGTGAAGACATGGAGTGGAATGAAGAACTGAAGATGCCATGGCAGCATCTCTGTTCATGTTGTGGAATGAAGAATTGAAGAACTGGAGAGATTTTTTTTGCAGGATGTACTCCTTGAGTGTGCAGGATGTAGTCCTTAAATATTGTTTGCATTTGTGTAATTAAATGGAGGGAAATTTTCCCTTCAAGACAAAGATGTGATGTGTTGATGTGTTTGGTGTTAGATTAGATATTTGTAATGATTATTGTACTTGCAATGCTTGTTTGTGTTTTTTACTCCAGAAGTGGCGGTTTCCTTCTTATTTGTGTTCTTTACTCTTTTTTTTATCAAAAACACAAAAACTGCATAGAGGGGCAATTTTGGAAGGTCAATGCCATTTTTTCCAATCCTTAAATATACCCCAAAGTCAAAACGGGCGATATAAATCGGGACGGAGGGAGTAATAAAAGTGAATTTATTATCCGCGTCAACACATAAGAAGAAAATGTTAATTGAATCTTACGGATTAAAGACAAATTTAAAAAATGTAAATGTGACCGCGTATAAATTTCAAAAAATAAAAACTACGAATATTTTAAAATACTTGCATGACATTAAAAAAATAAAAATAGTACTCAACTACTCAAGTCTACAATCTCACTGAATCATTCGGGCCCGGCCCAAAAATCTTAAGTTCACACTATTTTTTATGGACTCTCTCACATAAACATACACTCTTATACAAAGATTCACCTAAAATGAAGTGGACCTTACGTCCACAGTTGCATTTGGCCTTCTTTTCTGACGAAAAAAATCAAATTAAAAACCATATTGCTAAAAAACAGAGTATATATTAAGAATAAACCAAAGAATAGACAAACATTTTGGCAAACAACTAATTTTTTCAAAGGTATTTTTCAAAACACACAACTTTGCCTATATAAAAACGGAGAAACATGTGCATACACTCTTTTCTCGGACTTTATTCGAGAGATTTTTACTAGGTTTCTTGTTGTATCCTACACAAGTCATCCATAATAAGGTCGGGAGACAGGCCTCACCCCTACTTAGAATAGAAGTAGAGGCTGTTCTTAAAAGAGCTCAGGCTCGAGCAAAGTCAACATAAACCAACAAAAAAGACGCAAAGCACGGATGATGTAGCCATGAGTAAAGAGCAAAAAACAAGGACAGATGCTTTATAATATACAAAAACCCCCCACAAATTATATTAAAATCATAATAATAACTCTGTAATAATCAATTACTTATATCTGTATAGTATACAAGATTGAGGAAACGCGAGACGAAAACCCCAAACCAAAGTTGATAAGCATTTTCCCTAAGTTTTAGACAACTCTTAAACTGACCAGTGACCACAATCTGAAGTCAAATTACCTGATAGCATGAACAAGCTTTGCCCCCCCAATGAAAAGCTAGTGACCTATGTTACTGTCACAGTTAAAGAAATCACACCATTAACCGAAAAAGAAGACAATACAAATACTCTAATACTTCCACAGGTTTAGTAGTTAACCTCAATGTTACGATGTGGGCTGCGGAAGATTTGTGTGGAAAGGGGCCTATTCATCCTCCGGTGTGTTGCGTTTGATCTACCATAGGTGGGAGGAGAAGACCAAGCCTTGTTTTATATCTAGCAATGCGCTTTAGCCTTTCTTCTCTTAATCTGCAGATTTATCAGTCACATCAAGATATGTCACGTTATTACTTCAATAGCATATTACCAGCCACTGCACAGAAATGCTTGTTGCATTGTAAATTAGAAAAGGTAACCTTTGCATAATAAAAACCTAAAAAGAGGGGAAAGAACGGAAATGGAAGAAAAGGAAAAAGGGGAAAGTGGGGTGTAGTCAGTTTACAAAAGATAGACTCACTGGCCTATTCTCTCCCACCTGAAACTGTTGACTGACCCAAGAAAGGAGTGAGAAAATTTGCTTCCATGTGGAGGGAGAAAAATAAATACTACTCCCTCCTTGCAAAGATCTTCAATCTTTCCTTTTTCATCCATCCCGAAAAAATTACTTTCCTTTAAGGAATATAATATGTGGCCCAAAAAATTTCTCTTTGTTCTTAACAATTTCCAACCACACTCTTTTTACGTTTTAACACTTCTTAAATCCGTGAAAGTCAAACAAAGAAGATTTTTATGGGAGGGTGGTAGTATTTTGTTGTGTTGGGCGGGTGAGAGTATACTCGTCTTTAAATCCATTTTCTTGTGATAGAAAGGGCAACAAATGCCACATTCCACAATTTTGAATCCATTCACATAGAGAATTTGAAGCGTATTTAAAAAAACTCAAGTATCTGTTCCATAATATTTTCTATCATATTCTCATTTGGTTCTTTTTCCCTCTTTATGGATGAGATGGTGTAGAATGGGGAGGCAAATTAGTCAAAAGATACTCCAATCATAACGAATTTGATTATACTAGCATATATTACTCAAACTCACCCAATAGAGAAGAGAAATAAGATGAAGTGTTATGAAAATATTTCAATTATTATCCCTACATATTTGATTATTTTCTATCCTCTTGTAATTTGGCTCTTTTAACCCCTTCATGAATGGGACAGTGGGGGATTGAAGAGGCCAATGAAGTCAAATATAATCTAATCATAAAAACATGAATGATTATTTAACTTACCTTGACCTAATTTTCTTTGCACGCTTGACATGCATTTGCAACAGCTTTTCTGTAGATAGATGCTCAAGCGATACATCATCCTGAAATTTGAAAAAACATTATTACTCTCTTCCATATGGAGGAAACTGGATTGTCATTTGTGAGGATCATTATATTTAAATGTACCTTCGTTTAGAAAGAGTTTAGACATATGGTTAAGGAAGTCACTAGGTTTTTTGTTCTTAGAAGAGCATTAATGTGTTCATATGCATTTTCAAGATACTTAGCACTTAATAGTATAGGATAGAGAAAAATGAAGAATCTCGTTCATTCCAAGCAGACTAAATACAAAGAACAGTTTAGTTATTACATATCGTGTGCTTGAAATGCATGAATAAGAAGCTTCCAGGTTTTCTACAATCAAATGAGTCTTCAAAAACCCCTAATAGTGTGTTTTCACAAGCCAGCTTATTTGAGAATTGTCCAGCTTTTTCTGAATACTACATGGATACTGGACAGCTATTTACCCTATTTTGAAGCCAAGGCTCTACTCCTTTATAAAATGAAAAAAAAGTTGCTTGCGGTGTGAAAAACCCATAGTTGTGTGTTTACTGTTTAGGCACTACTCCTCAAAAGCTAGCAGCTATCAAAGAGTTTAAAAGGTAGCTTTTTAGCTAGTGGCACCTAACATTCACCTTAGCATCAAACTCGTGGTGTCAGTGCTCATAATAAAAAACTGACCTCCTCTTGTCCCGCAATATCTTCCTTCTTCTCAGGTGACTGAGCATCTTGTGATTCCACAGCTAATGGCTTAGGAAGAGACTTTTCAGCATCCATATACTGCGGCTGCCACATGGATATAGCATTATTAAATTGGAAAAACAAAAGAATTACTATTACATTGAGGTACGTGTCACAAACTCTAAAGAAATATAGTTGTCGATGATAAATTAAGGGGAAAAAAAGTAAATTGAACTTGTCTAGTAAAGGACAAGAAAAACAACTTCAGCTTTTCAGACCTGGGTATCTTCAGGAAAACCATTCCTCAACCACGACCGACATAACGTATAGAGGGAAGCAGTATCAGTAAGTCTGACCTGCAATATTGAACAAATTTTACTATCAGAGCTATCCATGTCTGAGCTACAAAAAGGAACAGATGTCATAAACACGCACATACTGCAAGAGTGCACCCAGTCAAAGAAGACGCATTGTTAAAGATCGTATATAAGTTTCACTGCTCTGCATATGAAAAGTACAATGTGTTTTACAAATAGAAGAAACATATCTATGATCCGATCCATCCAAACACGTTCAAATGCTCCAGAACGATAAGATGCGGAATATATTGGCACAACATTTTCTTACTGTTAAGCAAAATTTTCATTACAGCATATCATGATACAATATGCATAAAAAGGAATTTGATTTTGTGTGTCATAGATCTTTTAAAAAACGGAAATGTGATGCATGCTTTAATGCAGTGAACTGTTTTCACTTATTTCTTTAGAGACGATGCAAGAGGGTGTAAAAGAACCACAGTACAACACATAGCCCATGTACACCAAATAGAACAAGCAACAGTTTATTTGCAAGCTATCACTTGTTGAAAGTGACAAAAAGGTATGAACATGTTCTCAATCCTATGAAGTGTGGAGTGAGCACCAAGGTGTTTGTTTATTTTCAGAGATCATCTTATTCGTAGAAGACTAAATGATGTAAACAGCACTTGTCAAAGCAATGTACATTGTCTGGTTAGCGTATTAGTCCATATTTGTCATTAGCATGAAACTAAGAAAGAAAGATTTCCCTGCACATCTATACAACCAACTAAAAACAAGTATTCCTTGTGATTGTTTAAGTCAAAGAAGGAAACAAATTTACACAAACCAACCCATAAGAAGTGTTATGCTTACTTTCCTATCTCTAACTACTGACAAAGAATCATCTTTACTTCTATCCCTGCAATAAAAAGAGCATATTGGGTAAGTAAGATTTTCCGAATGAATATACATAGAGCATGGCATATAAAAACAACAAACAACAACAACCCAGTTGGATCCCACAAATGTAGGGTTTGGGGAGAATGTGTGTGCGCAGGCCTTGGCCCTACCCGAAAGTACGGCATGGCATATAAAAACTTGATGAAAAAAAAGGTCTCTACCTTCCATCTTTGGAGCCACTCAAATCGCCAAAAGAAGGCTTTGCGGGAGCCAGCTATAGAACAGATTGAGACATCAGGTTAATCGTTCAGCGGTTAGCATAATAATTTGGAAATGCCTTAGAAACTTAGAATGACCAGTTCACTGTTACCAATCAAAATCGCATCAAAGAGAGCAACTAAGTTATATGTTTCTCTAATTTAAATAGCTTCTTGTTGCAAGGACAAACTACTGAGTATATCATAAAATAACTATGAAAGGAAAGCATATACAAAGCCCCATTTGACATTTTGGTGATTTAAAATAACATTTTCCTATCTCCAAAGACTATTTATGAATAGATCAAAGAGTTAATGTCATATTACCACGTCCTCTCAATTCCAGAAGACATTTACCTATGCCCGCTGGGCATAGTGGAGTTGGTTCCGGAAGGGGTAGAATTGCTACAAGGGGCAAGGTTTGTTTCCCGCAGCATGTAGTGTGGAAGCAACATTCTGCGGCCCATTTTTTGGGGCTTTAAGGATGGGCTCCTTGCACAGCTGTGGGAGAAACCTCCCCCTTTAACAGGCCATTGGGCTCCTGATTTACATCCTTCCAACTACTCCATCGGGCCGGGGTGTGGGGGGCCTTGGGGTTGGGGATTCAACCTTTTGCTACAGACATTTGCCTTCCAACTCACAATACAAATGTTGAGCGGGCCATTACAGTTTTAACCACCAAGATCTGGTGGAAATAAAAACTTTTACACAAATCTTTTCCAGAAGAACACATATGTTCACACATCAGAACAATGCAGTAACACACCTTCAACAAGAACATCAAAATTCTAAAGACAACATCCAAATACAGATTGCAAACCAATACAATTGTTAAATTCATGGGAGGAGGGGAGTACCCTCTGATGAGCAGAAGAAACTGGAAATCCTTGGACGACCACAGGTATTAGAGTCCCGGCATTTGCAGTGGAATTAGCAAGAGTGACGGAGGCGTGGGTCAAATTGGAAGGCCTGACGAAGCCCAGTCCGGGCCCTGAACCCGGATCCGTATTAGCAGAAACCCCAAAAGGCGGAATTGAGGTAGCGTACCCAACAGCAGGTCGGGTAACGTAATTATTCTGATTAGGAGGAGGACAAGGCACGGCGGGGCCGGAAATATACCCCCGGCCAGAGGAGGAGACGGGGTAGAGAGTGCTCTGAAGCTGCGGCGGAGCCAATTGGGAGTAGATGGGGTTTTGATTCGAAGGGAATCGCTGGGGCTGTGGGGGGAAAGGATGGGGCTGGACGGTGAGCGGCGGTCGGGAGTTGGAATACAGAGGTCTCGTCGCGGTGGTGGTGGTCGCGGTGGCGCCGGAGGAAGCCACGGCGGAGGGGGAAGGGTTAGGCAGAGCCGGCGGGGCTGAGAGAGCCATGGGTTTGGCGATGGCGCGGAATTCCTTTGTTTTGGTGGGGTGATATTCTTAAAGTAGATTCCTTTCTCTGCTTGAATCACACAGTTTGAAATTTGCAATGTAGTGCGGTTTACTATGCATTTGAACGCACAAAAATAAAATAAAATAAGTTTAAAACAAAAAACAAATAAAAAATGATGACAAAAAGAAGTCATGATATAGGTGTTTATTGTACATAAAATAAATTTAAATATCTACAAATTATATAATGCTCATTTTATATTTTTATATCTTTGCACATGAGGTCATGTATTATAGCAAAGTTTGATGAAGTGTCACGTATGGGTTGAAACGATGTGTGAGTAATATATGAGTACTTTATGCTCTGAAAGGTTTGACCGCCAAGCGATGGGTGAATATGTAAACAATTTTGTTCGGTTGACATGAATATGTTTAAATTTTGATTAGTTGAATATTTTAAAAAATGTGATGGCCTTTACGGTTTCACCATTCGTTGAAGAGGTGTAATGGGGTGTAGGGGCGTGAAGGAGATGGTCAAGCCCTCCATGTGTCTTTATAACACATGGCTTACTTAAAGCATGAGCAGCGGCGAGGGAAATGAGTGCCTCGCCCTGCCAACTCAGCTCTACTCCTCCAAAACCGTGTCATTTCACAATACTACATATTACACTCTAAGCATGTTCCACTCATAGTCATCATATGGGCTTCTTTCAGGTCATAGCAGCCCATGGCCCATTTCACACGAGTTCTGCCTCAATTCTTAGTTGGGTTATCACATTCTTTTTTCGGGTGAATTTTCAACGGTGATTGTGATAAGAGACACTAAAACGGTAAAATGATTTTGATCTCAAGCATTACACAAACAACAAAGGTCAGTACATGCACAAACTCTACTGTCTGTGTATGTTTATGTGATATTTTGGATCATATTGATGTTCCCTAACATTTTTGTTTCCAATAAAAAATGGATTAGAGTTGACATCTAATGTTTAATTACAATTAAAATGGATCAAATTCACTCTCTCCATTTTTTTAATGTTGTGTTTCATTTCAGGTGTCAAACCTTTGAATTGAGTATATATAAAAATATGCAATGAATTAAAATAAAAAACTTTTACCAATTTATTGATATAAAAAAAGAATTTAACGTATTATTTTTAATAATTTTTTATTAATACATTTTAAGAGATATTTATAGTAAAACTTTAGGTTTATAAAGCAAATCAAACTAGTTAAAAAGGAATGGATAGAGTATTGAGTTGACTCCCAACATAGCCATGTCATTACTCTGAATGCAACTTTATTGGATTGAGTGTTTCATGTCGCCATAAACCAAAAAAATGTGTTCATTATTGCTCATCGAGCACATTCAACTAGTAAAGGCATCGGTTGAAGCCTTTCTGGTAACCTACATGATGAGGATTTGAATCCTGGAAGCAACCCTTTATATTAGGCCTCTTGTATCGTGAGATTAGCGGTGACAAACTTGTTATCCTTGGTAAATTAAGACACATCTCACGATATACATCTAGCAGCCCAATGCAAGGGTGAGGAACCCTCGTGGTGGAGATTTTACATTTTTTGCATTTAAACTTGACCATCTGGATATTCAGCACAATACTTAAAAAGAAAATATTTATGTGTCACCTTTTTGTTGACGCCAATAATTTTGAAATTAAAATTAGGCATTGAAACAATAAAGTAACAAAGTAAACCTCTTGTAACACATGTGCAATTTTTTTTAAAGGAACATATGTGCTATATTAATGTACTGAGGTTACATTTTCCATTAGCTTATTTCTAAGTTGTTTAGATTGATTCATGACTAGTATCACATCTTTGTGTTATACGACTTGTATTTATGTTTTGAAAATATATTGATGTTATTATCAAAGAATAGAAATAGACTATATTATTAAGTTTTTTCTTTATGTATGAATATGAAATGAATTACAATTATTGAAAAACTTCTTTATAAACTACATTACTCGTATAATCTGTAAGAACACTTTTTACGTTGTATATCAGAATCTTCAACCAATGCCTGGACTCGGGATCGGTTCTGAACCGGTGCGGGTGATTCCGGCACCGGACTAGCGATGATGGTGGCACGGCAATGGGTGGGAACCGGTACAAGAACTTGCTAACACGGTACCAATTCTGGAGAGGGGAGGAGTGTTCTTGGAACTGGCTAACCGGTTACGAGGTTGGTTCCGGTTCCTGACCATGTGTGTTTTAAGAATTAAAAAGCAAGCAAGTTATCGGGGGGGGGGGGGGGGGGTCAGGCTGGTCGGCGAAAGAGCCTCCACAAAAGGCTCTAATAGTCGTTGGGGAGTGGCTGGGGGTTAAAAAAACTGTATAAAACTCTCGTTTTTCCAAAAAAAATTACACCATTCTTTCAATCTCTTTATTCACTATTTTTTAAATCTCTTAGTATCTTAAATATTCACATTATTTATATAAATATATTAATATGTTATAAATATATTATAATATATTAATAATTCAATATTATAAAAATAATTTCACAAATTATAATATATTACTCATATTAGAATATTATAAATAAAAATATGAATATATTATATTAATATATTATCTATATCAATTTTCAATTTTTATATTATTCAAAATCTCACATAGAAAGTTTGTCGAGTTGAGCACATTGACAACTCCATTTCCTCTTGTTGTGATTGTTGCCACCACTAGTAACATCCTCCTGAGAAAGAACGAAACATGAAAGCTTTTTCACTCATCGTCAGATGAAGATAGTCTCATTTTTTAGATATAGGATATATATATTTTTTGGGTGGGTTGTAGAGAGATTGAGAATATATAATATTTTTCTAATGAGTTGTAGAGAGATTGCATTAGCGGCCCAGAGGGTTGTAGAGAGATTGAGAATATATAATATTTATTTGTGTTTTTTCATGGCTTATATGATAAAATAAAATATTCTTGTCACCACTTGTTTTGTTGAACTTTTGATGTAGTTTTTAAATATGTATGTTTTATTTTTTATTTCTATACCAATATTTAAATAAAATAGATTGAAAAAACTTGGGATTTTTCTTCGTTTTGCGCAACGGGAAGAAAATTTTAGGACGGAGGGAGTATTAAAGATTTTTTCAATATCACTACTTTCTTTTTATTCTCTGTAAAAACTGAATAATCAATTTTTCTTTATATAGTGAAGGGAGTGTATATTACTCGATACTAAAATAACCAAGTACTAGAAAATATAGATGTTATTCTACAAAAATAATACATTTTTTCTGCATATTACATAATAATATATTACATATTATAAATTACACATCGCATAAAATCTTAAACGCTAATATTCCTTTCACCTCTACCAATTTTGTCATAAACTCATCTTTCTGTATATTATAATATTTATAAGTTTAAAAATGGGTCTTTTTAAGTATAAAAATTTGTATGACATTAAAAATTAAGTCTTGTGCATAGTTTTTTTATAAAAAGTATTTTAAAACAGCTCTTTTAAAGTATAAAAAAATATAACTTTTTAAACCTCAGTATCGCTCCCATGTATTGTTCCTACAAGCTAAGCAACTACTAGTATTAATAGTTTGTAGATGAAATAATAATAATAATAATAACAATAATCATACTTAAAATTATAATATTAATTAAGAGTTAGGCATGTGTAGCTTTAAATAGAGTAATGTGATTTAATAGAATATTAAATATTATTTAATTCTTGAAAAATATTAATATTATTTTTATATTTTTGTCCTGATTTAATATTATTTGATTTGATGTGGTCTGATCATATTGGATCTGATTGATTGAATCTGATCTGATTTTAATAAGAATAAGGTCAAGTTTTCCTCAATTCATTTTCTACTTATTACTTATTCTTATTATAAATCAGATCAGACCAAAAATGAAGAGAAATGCTAGGGGTCCCCCATTTTGTACACCATTCATACCAGCCCTTCATTTATTTTTTTATTTTTAATTTTTCTCTCTCTCTTGCTTTGTGTGGTGGAGATAGAGAAGTTACAAATGGGGTACCCCAAATGGTGTACCCCTAGCATTTTTGATAACTTAAATATAACTACATTCAGATGAGATTAGATCAAAACATATTCTAATCAGATGTGAACCAATCAGATCAAGTGAAAAGAACATGATCTAATTAATAAATAGAAAAAATAAATCCTATGCAACGGATCCTAATACAGACAGTCGGGACAGATCCCATCATGCCCTAATGTGTTGGGCCTGTTACTGGGTCTGTTGGTTTATATAAATCTTGTCCAGCCCGCCTGCCACGACCGTACACCAGATAAATAAGTTTATTGGTTCTTACAAGTCTGGCCGAATCCCATTTACAACATTACTTCGGCCCGTTGGATAGACCTATTTTTTTCACTTAGAAGTAGATTTATTATTTCCAAAAGACCCATTGCACAAGAATTTTCTTCTTCTACATTTTTTATTTTTTATCCAACTGCTTTTTTTTTTTGTAAAGATAACAAATCTACTATAAAAATACTTGTGTATTATCTGTTGAAGAAATAGTTAATAACTATATGAATGATCTTTATAATGTTAAAAGATAGTAATAAAATTATTGTAATAATTTTAATATTAATTTAAATCAATCCATTCATATCAGATAAGATCCAACAAGGCAGTTGTGTCTCGTATATATGCTTTGTATTTTCGCGTTATCATTGAGGATTGTATGTTGCTTATGGCTTGCTTTGAGTTTATTTCGATTAAATTCGTTTGACATGTAGATAACAAGGTTGCCCACAAGCTGGCGAGGCGGGCTGAGGCGCAATCTTGCTTGTGGGTCATCAAATCCCTTCAAACTTTGTTTTAAATGTTTTGCTAATCTAATGAACTGTGTCGTTCTCTCTAAATAATTAATGAATCCTCTGATCTGCAAAAGTGAGCCATTTGAAACAAAAATCAGTTCAATCTAAGAACAAGTCGGGCCAAGTCCTATGAAAATTGGCTCGACCTTGCTCGTACACATCCCTAACTTAAATACACTCACCGTTCTTAAAAACTCTTAATCTTTTGATTTTTTAGTCAAATAGCGACACTATTTAATCATAAATTAAGCATAATATAAATATATAAATAAATATATGTTATAAAAACATAATATATCAAAACTATATCACAATATGAACCTATTTATATTAAATGTATATTACAATTTAATTTGTTTTTCTCATAATTTATAGCTACATAATGTCATTATGTGCCAAAAATCTCAAAACTGAAAGAATTTTTTAGGATCAATTGAGTACTATTTTATCATTACTTTTGGACTACTCATTTTTACGGTCCTTTTTAATTTCTTTTTTCTTTTGTTTTATTTTAAGTCCTTAATTTTCTTTTTTTTTTACCTACATATGAAGGAAAAATACCCATTTTAAGGTACATTTGAGATCATGTGATACGCGAAGTATATACCAATTTTGTGCAAAGTCAAAACAAAATATAACAAAAAAAGAAATCAAACCTTTTTACCTTATAATACGAAGCGCCCTAAGTCAAAAGAGAAAATGGTTCAAGGATTTTTTGAAGGAAAGAAAAAGAAAATAAAAAGAAAAATATTTTTCTTGTTTGATTAGAGGGAAACAAAAGAAAAGTAGAAGAAAAAAATAAGAAGAAAAAATATACAAAGAGGAGAGAAAATGAAATCTTTTGCATTTTACCGAGGAAAATGAGGAAAATCATTTTCTTTTTCTTTCCTTCTAAATTCTTTGAACCAAACATGGTGTTAGAAAATCTACCTAAGTGCTTTTTCAAGTCTCTCCCTTGCCCTTGGTTCAGAGTAAGAATATTCTCTAAAATATTGCGATATGCTCACCTTGGTAGGATTTAAGCGAAGGGGTTGGCTTATTGTACTCCGTATGTTATTTTTTTTTAAGAAAAATATGGATTGATACTATATTGTAATATAGTCAATAACATTAAAAAGATGACATGTTTAATTCACTAAACTTGTTAATTCTAATCAGAATTAATTAATGTTGGATCTGAATTAGTCTGGTGGTCTGTTTTTGTTTCTTATTTGACCTAATTTGAATATTTTGAATTGATCTGAACATTTTTCTAATTTATTTGATTCCTAATCCTATAAGAATAAATAATATTAGCTCCTCCCGAATTTAATCAATCTTCTTGTTTTTCTTTTTTTCTCCGTCGGAGTTTAATCTTGCCATTTCTCATATGCAAGTATGCCCCTCCCCCCTTTTTTCTCCGTTCGAATTTAATCTTCTTAGTCTTCATGTTTAAGCATTCTTTAGTAAAGGTACTTTGGATAAATGTATCATATAGCAAAAAAATGAGAAAAAATTAAAATTGGAATATTAAATCTAGGTGGACGTAGTAAGTAATAGGGAGAACAAGTCCTGGACTAAAATATGATGTTTATACCAAAATAAACTAATACACCTTATATTTTATCTCTCAATATAAGTATTTTTAGCGACTCTAAATACAAGTGTTCATATATAGTATGAAATGTCACCAATAACATTGTGCGTTGGAAATTCGAGAAATTTTATCTTGGACCTAAGGCCCAATGGTTTATAGATACTCATCTTAATAAAATAAAATCTTATTTGCATTTATACGAAAGCCCATCTAAGTCTGTTTTTACATTATGTATTGGTAGTAATTGGCATTGTAATGCGAGTCATGTTTGGGAGTAAAATATTGAAAATTTTATTTTGGGCTATGAACATTTTTAGTCGTAGTTAGATATTCAGGATGGATGAATCATCTCAAAAACTAACTACTACCATTCAAAAATAAATTTTCCAATTTGCATGTTTGTTTATTTTAATGCAAATACTTTCATGGTCCTCAGATCTAGTACAAATATGATGCGGATTCCTTACTATTAGTATTGAGATTAGAATTGGGTTAAGATTAAGATTATGATTAGGTGGTTAAAATTATGCTTAGGGGATTAAGATTAAGAGTAAAATTAGAAGATTACTATTACAATTAAGATTATGATTAGGGTTAGTATTATAATTATGATCACAATTAGGTTTAAGAATAATATTAGGATTAAGATTAGGGGATTAAAATCAGGTACATTAGCTTGAGTGAAACAAGCCTTTTTTCTCATCAACTTCTAGGCCCAAATACATTTGTGAGAAGGTCTAGGAATTCGGCGTGGACCTCGGGTGCAAGGAATCACCACTCTTGTTCAAAATCAACTTCTCACTCTTCTTAAAGTAAATATTTAAGAACTCTCCATTAAGCTAGGCTCGACATGCTTCTCCCGTTGTTTGTTTGAGAACTTGTCGCTCATCTTCGAGTTTTTTAGGTTCATATTACTCTATCCTTATATCCTTAGATTGATAAACGATCTGTCCCGGTTGTTATGTCTGTAATTAGATGAGCATATTATAATTCAATCGATAGAGAGTCACTTCAAGGGTCGGGTAAGGTCTCATTCAGTCATTTGCATTTAGATTTTAAATACCTTTTAAAATTTTAATTGAATACTTATTGACTTTTAAAATAGAAAAAATGTTAACCACATGTTTCGTTCAAGAAATTCGTAGAAAAAAGAAAATAAGAGAGACCGGTTTTTTTATTTGGTTAAATAGAAAGAAAAAAGAAAAAGTAAATATAAGATGTGAACTAAAAGGAGAAAGCAAAGAGATTTCCTTCCATTTCAGTGTAAAAAAAGAGAAAACATTAATTTTCTTTCCTTTCAAATTCCACGAACCAAATGCTCTATTCGTCCCGCAATAGATTACCATACTTTTCTTTCACTTCTCGATAATTTTCTTTATTTATTTGTGTTTTATTTTTTGGCTAAATAAAATACTCTTGTCACATCTTGTGTTGTACTACTTTTAACCTAATTTTTAAATTTTATTTCTTAAATAAATACTAATATTTAAATAAACAATTTCAAATAATACAAAATTTTAGTTCACAATTCTAAAATTGTAATCTAATTTAAAACAGAGAAAAAAAGTGTAAAGTTTAATACACCCCTTAATTTGGAATGGAGTCACTATTACTCGTTGGTGAACCGATCAAATATCAGGGCAAGAGAGGCCCATGGCTGTACGTATAAAACCCACCAAGCTAAACCCAAACAGCCGATTTATCTTCTCTTCCCATTTTTTTTTCTTAATGTTTTAAATAATAAAAAAAAACCCCACAATGAAATTGAAACTTCAAATCCAAAATTTTTTAGAGGACGAAGACGACGACAGACAAACCAGAGGCGAATAAACCCTAAATCGGACTTGAACGTCGTTGAAAATTTCACACAGAACTGTACATATCGCGAAAACTGTCGATAGATCATAAATCTAAGGACCAGAAAAAGGCGTAATTGTTATGTCAACGATTGCAGAGACGCCTGAGAAGGCGACATGGAGTACCTGGGAGGAGCTCTTACTGGCTTTCTCCGTCAAGCGCCATGGCCTCAAGGATTGGGACGCTGTGGCTATGGAGCTCCGGAGCAGGAGCCCCTTCCCCGCCCTCCTCACCGCTCAAATTTGCAGGGAGAAATACCGCGACCTCCAGCGCCGCTTCACCGACGGAGACGCGGTGGCTGACGATGCGGACGGCGGCGGCGGAGACGTCGTTATTCCGTGGCTCGATGACTTGCGGCAGCTCCGCGTTGCCGAGCTCAGACAAGAGGTCCATCGCCACGATCTCTCGATCCAGTTAATAGACATCTCTGTTTTGTTTTTATTTTTTGTTATTTTTATTTTTACGTGGAGAATTTCTCTGTTTGCGGATCTGACGTTGAGATTTGATCTGGACAGGTCCTTGCAGTTGAAGGTGAAGCGGATGGTGGAGGAGAGAGAGCGGAGCGGGGAGGAGAGACGGGAGGCGGTCATTGAATCAGATCTGGCGGAGGGCGGAAAGGAGGATTTGCCGACCGGCGGCGGAAGAGACAGGTCGGAGGAGGTTGCCGGAGAGGTCGTCTCCGGCGGAAGTCCCGAGCATGAGAACCGGTCGGTGAACGAGTCTAATTCCGCGGAGAATACGGAGACGGAGGACAGGTGCAAACCCGATCCGGTTCGGGGAAACCCGGATCCGCAGAAAAAACCGGCCGGGGAGGAAGACTCGTGCAAGGATAGTTCGAACCGGCGCGAGGCTTCCAAGACGACGAGTCAGAAAAGCAACGGGGACGACGTGTCAAATGACGTGGCAAGGGACGGAGGTGACGTGGAAAGCTCCGCCAGCTTGACGAAGAAGCGGCGGAAACGGCCCCAGGCCGGCGGCGGCGGCGCCGCGCGGTCTCCCGCCATCGTCATAAAAGGAGGGGGCGCAGATAAATCAGAGCCGTTGATTGCTCTTTTAGATGAAATCCGGTCGCACAAACATGGCACGGCGTTCAAGCGACGGCTCCAGATTCAGGTAATTATAATCCCATGCTTCGCATTACAGATTGGGAAAGTTTTCAATCGTTTAAGATCCACCGTTAATTTAGGGGTTCCTGTTGAATTTTTTTAATCACCGGGGACCACTTTAAAAAAAAAAAGATCCAAAGGGAGCATTTCACCTAATCGCAACTCTTCAACGGTCATGTTATATATTGGTAGTTCGTTGCATACTTGCATGAATCAAAATGAGTTAAGTTAAAACGAAAAAAAAAAAAACACCTCGACCCGATTCATGTGACATTGAATCTCAATCATCACCCGCCAACTCTCTTATCACCGATTTGCTAGAGGGACCATTGTCACAAATCGGCGAGGTTGCGCAATATTCAGGTGGTAGGAATCATTAATTTTTCAAATAGAGCATCATAGAAAGTCCTAATCTCAATTTCACATTAACCGCTAAAAAAAAGAAAAAAAAGAGGAACACAAAGGTGAAATATTTATAATTGAGGGAAAAAACATTGAAATGTTGAACCCGCAGACTAATAAATTACTCATTCTAAGTATATTACCTGCATCCTGAGTATTTATTCAATTTTGTTCTTTTACAATTAAAATTAATAAATTTTGACTATCAACTTAATAAAATTTTTATTAGATATTGATACAAGATTAATTTTATTAGATTTATTTTATAATATATTTTTAAAATATTTCTTTATCTAATTAATATATCATGTAGTTTTTTACTAAGTATTTAATTATAGAATATGTCAATGGTAGATCTAGGTTGATTGCAAAAGGTCAAAATCGAACAAATATTCTTGAGCATAAGGAGTACTTCGTTAAATATTGATCATTAATATCTATCTGAAGTTGTCTTGAGAATTTAGAGGTACCGCTCAAAAATAAATATTTGGTCTTAAAATGAAAATATATTGTACTCTTTCCATCCTAAAATGTTATTCCCATTTACTTTATTCAGTCAAAATTTAATCACTTTTTATCTATTTATGTTAGTTATTTGATAAAATAATATAGTTTTGTCACATCTTGTTTTGTAAAACTTTTGATGTAGTTTTTTTAAATGTATAAATTTTATTTTTAAGTTTTACACCTACAATCAAATAAATTGAATTGAAAATAAAGTCGATCAAACCTTATAAATAAAAATGAGATAAATATTTTAGGACAGAGGGAGTAATAAAGTTATTATTGTTGAAAAAACTAAAGATGGGTGACATAATATATTTAGAGGCCAGATTATTAGCCTTAAAAAAAGAGTTAAGATGGGTGGCATAATATATTTAGAGGCCTGATGCATTGGCCCACTTTTTAAAGATGCACTCTATTTATACTTCGTACCGTACCCACACAAAATAAGAGCAATATTTCAAAATTACATTTTGAAAGAAACAAAAATATCAACATTTTTTAGACAAAAAATGGAGTATTAAGCGTTTATAATATTTTTTTGCATATTTTTTTAATGGTGATATTAAAAAATATTTTTATAATATTTTTTTTGCATAATATTTTTAATGGAGTATTAAGCGTTTATAATATTATTATTTTTTGCATATGTAAATATATTTTATCTCCACATTTATTTAGTTTTCAATATATCAAAGAAATAGTTAAAGAGGAATGAAGGGGACATTAGGAAAACAATCAAACGTTTACACTAGGTTCATATTAAAATTTACTCCGTAAGAAAATAATTGAATAGTCATAATAAAAATACAGTAGCAATCACAAATTTTAAACTTACTATGAATTCCCTCTGTCCCCCAATATTCGTCCACTTTTGTTTTGGACCAAAAACCAAGGTAATGAGTAAAATGACCCAATTACCCCTAGACTACCCAATAAGCCAGTATCCCCCTGTCGCCCAGCCTCCCAAATTGTCTTCATCCTCGACGTCCTCCCCCATCTTATTCCATTTCGCCAGCGACTAGGCAACCATCCATTTCTGGTTTGGCACCGTCCAGCTGATACAGACTGATTTCATTGTCCTACACTGGTTAAATGGAGGATTTGGTGATGGGTTTATATAGCCAAGGGTTCTCTCACCTTAACAGCTAGCTTTTAGGGTGTGGCTCTCCCTTGTGCTGGATCAATGGTATCAGAGCCAACTCGGAGTGGTGGCCCACGGAGTGGTGGCCTGGTGAAACCAGCCGTGACCAACGTGGCCGTGACCAATGTACCCGTGTCCAACGAGGACATTGGGCCTTATGGGGGTCGAATGATACAGACTGATTTCATTGTCCCACACCGGTTAAATGGGGGACTTGGTGATGAGTTTATATAGCCAAGGGTTCTCCCACCTTAACAGCTAGCTTTTAGGGTGTGACTTTCTCTTGTGCTGTATCACTAGCTCTAGTTCGTCACTGTCCAGACTACCATCGAGCCCAAATTTGCCACCACTCAAACCACAGATTTTAAAATAAAAAAACCACCGCCTTGCCCACTTGATTTCAAAATCAAAAATGAAAACCAACCATCAGAGACAAAAGGTTAGGTATAGATGAGAGAAAACATCAATGGGAGAAAACAAAAACTCAAGCAATATATTTTCGCATCTAAGATTTGAGAAAACATTTTGAATTGCCATCGGAGATCTAGATTTTGAAAAGTCATCCCGCCATCGGAGACATCTTGCCACCGTCCAACCCCAACTATCATCAGAGAAAACATCTAGCTCTGACTTGTTGTCGAAGAAGATATCCATCGCTATTATAAAGCTCCAATTCTCGGGGCTTGGGAAGGTGTGAGAGAGACAAAAGGGGAAGAGACAGTCCTAGAGACAGATCTTCAAATGTATCGTATAAGATAAAGTATGAGATTAGGTTTTGAACGGGACATTCCGATGGAAAAAACATTGAATTGGGTTGAATAAGGGTGAGAAATTGTGTAAATGGTGAGGGAAAAATAGTCATATCATCTTTTTTTGTTGCCTTAAAAGGAAAGTGGACGAATACTGCAGGATAACCCAAAAAAGAATACTGGACAAATACTGTGGGACGGAGGGAGTATAAGATATGATAAAAATAGTTAAATAATCACACAACCAATTTTTTCTATTCCCATTGGGTGTCGAGTAGAAAAAGGTTGAAAATACATCATACTCGTGTCCTAAAATGGGAAATGACTCTTGGCCATTTCCTTTTGGAAGCTGGTTCACTCCAAAGGAACTTTTAGATTTGACACATTATTTAAAATTTAGAATAGCTCAAATATTTTGTTTTGAGATTTTAATATATATTATTAATTAAAATAAAAGACGAGCCTTATCTCCGAGAGTCCACTCGAACTTGGCCATACGGTTCATTAGAAGAGGTAAATTGGATTTTAATCGCAGATTGGTGGCAAAGAGTGGAGCCTGCACATGGTACCTTGGGTAACCATTTAATTAAGTGATTTTTTAATACCTTTATTTTTCCAATATTTTTCAACTCCTAGTTTTCCCAACTCCTTCCAGTTTTCCGTATCCAACTTTAGAATTCCAACAAAAAAAAGAACAAACCCTTCCTTGTGAGGAAATTTTGCTAGTTCTACCATCCTAGAATTAGATCATCAAGGAATCATTTGTAACTCGTCGAGAAAAACTAATGAAACTTTATAGGAACACATACCTTCTCAACACATGCAAATCAAGAACCAATAGAACAACTTCGTTTAATTTCAACAATGAGCTTGTAGATTAATCAAAGCCCAAAATATTATTGATTTGCTTCTCTCTTTAAATCTTACGTGTCTCCGTCCGCACATCATAATCCCAACTTGTAAACTCTGAATTCTCTCTCTCTCCCTCTCTCTGATTTTCATTAACGATCGTCAATGCGTGATATCACGTAACCACGAAGAGAAAAAGAGAGCATAACCTGTTTAGAATGGAATAAATTTTCTTGGTCACCAAGTATTATAGTTTCCATGTGGATAAGATCTAAGGGTTTCTGTTTTCAAATGTATTGCCCAAGTCAATTGATCGCACCATAGTTGAGATATCGGAGTCAGCAATTTATTACGGTCCTCTTAGTTAAGACATCTATGAAGATCATATTTCCGGTAAGGTAAACATGCCAAGATGTCTCTAAGGACTTTATTTTCATCAGTAGCCTTAATTCTGGTCATGAGTTCAAGACATTTAAACCTGTTTTACTATTAATAAATGCAATGTAGATATCCAAGCATATATTTACATCATGGACCTTGAGGTCAAAATGCTAAAGTGTGTATTTCAATCAAGGAAATATGAAGTGAAACATCCCAATCACTATTTCTTTCAAAAGTCTCATGGTCTCGGCATTCAAGAAATGTGGTTAACATGTATATATATTTATGGATAAAGCTCAAGAGTGTAAGGGGCTGTTTGGCAACTTCTGAATAGGTAAGTGCTGAACGAGTAAGAGGTCTGAACCATTAAGTGCTGAACCAGTAAGAGGTCTGAACCATTAAGAGCTAGTATATTGCTTAACTATTCAGAGGCAAATGTCTGATCAATTCAGATAATACTTAACCATTCAGAGGCAAATCTCTTAACCATTCAGACATCTGAATCATTAAGAGGCTGAAACAAACAGTCTGAATCATTAAGTGCTGAACCATTCAGACATCTGAACCATTAAGAGGCTGAAACAAACAGCCCCTAAGTTGGCACAAAGTTTAAAGGTGTTGTTAGCAGGTATATATGTAGAGGGACAAAGCTCGAGAGCGTAGATAATCTCAAAGACGTACTGATGTAGCTTGGTGGTCTAATCAATCATTAAGTCAGGACCTATAGTTTGGGATATGGATAAAGCTCAAAAGTGTAGGTAAGTGCAAAGCTCAATGGTGTAATTGGCATGCTTGTTTGTATGGGCAAAGCTCAAGTGTATGCAAGGACAAAGCTCAAATGTGTAGCTTAATGGTCTAATTAGTTGCTAATGCAAGACTTGGGGTTTGAGAGCTTCGATCACTTCTATCAAGATAGCAACTTAAGGTCAAGAGTGTCATCGTTGTTTTAAAAACACAATAGGTCAAGACCTCTCAAGAATTAAGGTGGGAGCTTCAGCCTCGAGGCGTTGTTAATCAAGTGTAGGCCCAAGGTTGAGCACAAAGTTTGGGGGTTGTGCATCTAGTGACTCAAGAGTGTGTGTATGTGACTCATCCATTGTGCCTAAGGTTTGGAGTGCATATTTAACTTGCCAAATCTTGATCTAGTGATAATGATAGAACTTGTCTTCCATCTCGTAGGTAAGGAACACAAATTTTGTGCCCTCAAGATGTGAAGATCGAAGCCAAGTTTGTTTGGGTTATTGATGATTGAGCGTTAAATCATGTATATGATCCAACATGCTTGGAAGTAAGTGAGAGCATTTCTAAATCATGTATACGATCTAACATGCTTGGAAGTAAGCTCTTGATAATAGACTTTCATTAGTCTTGAAATTGATTATGCAAACCGAACAACCTTAAATTGAATTCCCAAGAACATTTATAAGAGAATACACGATCTATTACCAACTCTCTGATGAGCCAAACTGAATAAAAAATGAAACAACTTATGTCAAACCCAAATGAAACTTGAATTAAATATACTCAAACCAAATCATAACTAAACCTGAGTCATACCTAAACCAAATCATTATTGACTCATATAATGAGATGTGTGTTAGAATTTAGGATGCGTATCCAACCAAACTTATATGCATTCAAGTCGTTTTGTTTCGATCTTTTCCTGATGGAGATTGGGTCCATGCGTTAAATAGATAAGTGGGCCTATCAAGCTCAAGCCCAGAGGGTTGTGGAATTATGACCCGACATGAGAGGGAAGCGTGGACGGGCTAGACATTAGAAGGGCTTAAGCTAGTGAGAATATTTTTTATTTAAGTAAATTCTCTTATAATAGGAGATGAGAGAATTGAGGTGCAAGATTAGGGACCCAGATTTGAGAATAATATGGAAAGTAGATTGTTAAATATTAGGGAGTTGAAGCATATAAACAATCATTTATAATTTGTTCTCTTCACCTGATCTGATTGAAATAAGTTATGGTTTGATTGTAGTTGTATTAAAGGTGTTTCTTGTATAGTCTGATTCCAATAAGAATAAGTAATTAAAATAAGTGTCTGCTTTTAGATCAGATCAGAACTCATTTCAATCAGTCCAGATCGGATTAAATCAGAAACCACTTAAAATATAACTACATTTAGATCAAATCAAAATTGATTCTAATCAGTTTAAAACCATTCATATTTGTTGAAGAGAACAAGTCTATTAATCGAAGTTGAAGAGAAAATTAGAGTAGGAGTTTCTAGGCTTGGAGAAAGTGCATTTGTAGTGTCGAAGTGGCAGCGGTGACGAGGTTGACTTAATCCTGCATACAAGCTCGTTGCCCAATGAGTCGGATCCCACTCTTTTGTTAGGCTTGCCCGATCCATATTACGCGGGTCCAAACACAACTTGGATGGACGAGCCTTGTAGTTTAGGTAATGACTTTAACATGTTCAGCCCAATTTGTTCATACATTTGGGTGGGTCTTAATATACAACATATCACCTGTAATTATTTGGCATTATTGGAGCATTCATATAAACTCTATTTCAAATGATTATCCAATATCACCAAATGATTATCACTACTTTCAAGGATTAAATAATAATGCAGGGTAGAAGCGAATACATCAATTAATATTTCATGCAAATAATAAACAGAAAGTTTTTATGTATGTTTTGAATGTATAAATTTTATTTTTAAATTTTCTCAATTTTCTAACAAATTATTTTTAAAATACTTAGAGTCAAATGTTAGGGTATACTGAGAATTCTAATCTCAAATTGTTTTAGAAAATGTACTTTCAAATCTTGATTATTGCTAGTGGTGACGTAATCTTTCTGTGCAATGCAGAAAACGGACAAGTACAAGAGAATAATACGGAGACATGTGGATCTTGAAACGGTTCAAGCCCGGTTAGATGACGGATCCTACTCTTCTTGCCCCGCCAAATTCTATTTGGATCTTTTGCTCCTCTTCAACAACGCCATTGTCTTCTTCCCCAACTCCTCGCCGGAGTCGGTGGCGGCCCACGAACTCCGCGCCCTCGTCACAAAAAACCTGAAGACCGTGAGCAAGAAAAACCAACAATCACTGACCAATCTTTTGATACCCGCCAAGGTCCAGCCCAAATCCGAACCCGAACCGGACAACCCCGGGCCTTTGCTCTCCAAGGGCAGCAACCCTAGAGTTGCTCCAATTGTAGTTTGCCGCAAGAGAAGCTCCCTATCCGCCACTGCCGCGACCAAATCCATCGCCTCCGCCGATGAGACGAGCCAAGAGATTCCCAGCGGCTTAGACAGTCCGAAGAGGAAAGAGCGGCATGCGACGGGCGTACGGAGCATGAGGACCGGCAACAAGGGGCGCCCGAGCGGGAAAAAACCCAACAAGACGAGTGAAGACGAAGTCACTGATGTAGCAACAGAGAAGGAAGGCGGCGGCAGCGGCATTAGTAGCAATGACAAGAAGAGAGGTGCGGCCAACTTCTTGAAGAGGATCAAGAAGAGTTCTCCGGCCAAGGAGGCGGCATTGCCACCCGACACGACAAAGAGGTCTCCGAGTGATGCTAAAAACAACGGAAAAGAACAGCCGAAGAAGGGCAAGGGTATAGAAAAGAAAGAAACGGCGTCCAAAGCAGCGCAAAGTGGGGCAAAAAAGTCAGAAGAGAAGTTCCCAACGAAGAAGAGCGTGGGGCGACCTCGGACAAGGGGGAGAGACGCGATCTCCGAGGAGCATTCAAAACGACCAAAGAAACGAGCTAAGAGGTAAACACATGAAGTGTGGGACATTAAGTTTTAGTGCAAGTTATACACTGACTAGGTTTCTTTAACAACATCTACTTGTGGGTGGGTGATGGCCACCAGAACAAAAAAAAAAGTCAAATAGTGTTGAGAAAGATTTGTAGATTTTGCACTCTCTTTTTTCTTTACATCATAAATCTAATGAAATACCATTTGAACAATTCCAACCTGAAAAAAAAGGACAATCTGTCTATTTTACATCTCATGTTAATTAATCTCTTCTACCCTAGGAATATGAGGCAACTTTAGGACATAATCTCCAAGTTGACCTATTCAGTTGTTTGTTAGAGTACAAGTTACAGTTGAAGGAGGGGAGCATTTTACAAACAAGCTAAGCTGCCATTTTACACAAACACTGGAAAAACCCCAACAAAAAGGCTTTTTTTCTTATATCATCCTCTTCTTCATGTGACTAAATCTCTCCACTATAATTTCAAAAGTAGACAATTCCCTCCCTCCCCTCCCCTCCCCTCCCAAAAACCACCACAGTGCTAACCGACCATGAAATCGCACTTCATCATTCTTGACCGTGCATGAAATGACCGCGTTCATCTGCTGTTATTCAGGAGCAAGATCGGTCACGGAAACGAGTTTTAAGAAAAATGAAAACTTATTATTGAAATTTTATTTGGAAAAGAGAAACAAAGGGCAAAAAGGGAATGTGAGGATATATTTACAAAGAAAAGACAGCACAAGTTGATGCGGAGTAACTATACTTTTCCTCCGTCCCAAAATGGATGTTGCTTTACGGCTCGAAACGTTTGATTGAAATTATTTTCAAACTGTTGGGTGTAAAATTTAAAAATAATATTCATATATTTAAAAACTAAATCAAAGTATTTACTCCGTATAAAATAGGCAATAGCAATAGGATAAAGTTCGCCACATAAATGGTGGGCATTGACATCCATTTTGGGGAGGAAGTAGTTACACAATGCCACCATCTAGTAAGAAATAATAGTGTAATAGTAAAAAATAATAATAACATAAATGAAGGGGAAAAAACATATATGAAGGGTTTAAAGTGAAGTTACCATGTTCACCTTCAGAAATATCTCCTAGCCTTGAAATGGCATCTATAAGTGCTTGCTCGTGCTCCTGCAAGCCATACATTTAGTATCACTCACTCTTTGCAATATATATTGCTCTCTCTGTCTGCCATAGATTTTCCCAAGTCGACTTTTTGTGATTTTTATGGAGATGAAAAAGGTTGAAAGTTTACTAAAACGCCTTTAATGAAATTGGGCGAAGAATGTTAAATGAGGTGAGTGAGGCATAATAAATATACTGGGGATAGTTGTGGTATCTTAAATGTTAAAAAAGTAATGGGAAGATCTTTCACACATAAACAAAAAGGACATTTGGGAATATATATATATATGGCGGACGGATGAAGTATATAATACTCTGTAAACCAAAATAATAACATTGAGATGATGAGCTTCTAACCTTCAACACTTTTTTTGCCTTTTCAACCTCCAATGGGTTTGGATTGCTTGCACTAAATACCCTCTCCACCTAACAAGTATGAAAACCCAAGTTCTCTTTAGAAGCCTGGTCACTTTAATGTGTGCATCTGAGTAACTTTTTTTTTCGTGGTAAAATAATCAATGTGCAAGATTTTTACTACTCCCTACCATGTTTTAATGAATCTTTTTTTTTGCAACCTAGCGCAAGTTTAAATTTTGGAGGTCCTTGCCCCCTTATTTGGCTACGCCAATGCAATCACGTGGGTCCCATTAAACTTATATGGGCCAACGTGAGTTCGTGCGGAATTATTATCATTTTTTGGCATTGTGGGCACATGAAGCGAGTTCCCGTGTGGGCTCTTTGTGTCTTTTGTGAAAAAACAAGAGTAGTTTATAGTAACCATATTGCAGCTCCGTACCTCCTTGATCAGCGCATCAGTGTGAAGTAACTGAATATCACCCAAGACTTTCTTTCCAATGCCATTTTGTGACGGCGGAAACTCTTTTCTAGATTGAGGCTTAGTCATGCCGCGGCCTCTCCCTACACCCGGGGCACTATCACGGCCCATTGTTCTGTTGATTATAAGGCCTGGGCCATCGTCCCATTGTATATCATCTGGAGAAATCTGTTAGCCATGTCAAAAATAAATAAATAAATCCTCTAAGTAATGTAATAATCTTAAGAAACAAGCAACTGCATTCCCATGAGAGGTAGGCCTAAATATCACTCCAAATTAACAAGCAAGGATTTCTTCTATATACTCACTCCATCTCACAACAGTAGTTTTCACACGTTCTCTTTTAATCTGTCCCAAAATAATTTTCTTACTTTTCTCTCTCTCTTGTAAACTAACTCTAACCAATCATGCTTCACTATTCAACATCTTTTCAATGATTTTCTTAATCTCCGCAAAGTCAGAGTGAACAAATTAATTTGGGATGGAGGGAGTGTTATACACACACACACACAGATATATATATATATATATATATATATATATATATATATATATATATATATATATATATATATATATGAGCAAGTAAGGTCTGGGGAGATCGAGATGTGTGTACACTGTACCTACTTACCTCTACCTAGAAAGGATTCGTGAAGAGGTGATTTTGGGAAGTTTTCACAGTTAAAAATGAGAAAATCTTGAAAAATTTGAGTCGGGTAAAACCTATTTGGGACAAAAACGGTGAGCACAATAATGGTTTGTCACGGCCAAGCCATCAAACAATAGAAACAAGCTTAGTAGAAAATGTGACATGACTTTATGTCAAAAGTAATAAAACGGTTTACCACTACACAAGCATCCTTTTAATGTTTGGACCGAACACACAATTCATAAAACTGATATGTATATAAAACTACCTCTGATAGCTTCACCCATTCCCATGTCTCACTTTCGGTCTCCATGTCATAAAGAAGACGATGTCGTCCCTGAATAGGGTACAAGTATAAACAGCATTCACCAACCCGGATAGTAACAACAACTCAGTTGAATCTACAAGAGTAAGGTTTGGGGAGGGTGTGTGTACGCAAACCTTACCCCTACTTGGAAGTAAAGTACAATCTCAAACAGAAGGGATTGCAAAAAATACATTTATTTATTATTGATATGAACCATCAAAAGGCAAATTTATATTAACCTTCCATTAGTACATTAATGGTATTGGATTACATGTAATCCATCCATTTGTAACACCCGGATGCTTACCGGTCCACCTGTTTTTTTCTTAAATGCAATAGATATCCTTCGGTAAAAACGATAATGTTTATATGATGGATTTTATAAAATAGATCATGGACATTGATCTTATATGTCATAAATGGATTAACATATTGTTTACAATCTACCCCTTATGATCCGAATTATAATTTATTTAGTCCATCCATTTTCTATGAAGACGGAAGAAGATTAAAATAAAAGAGGCACACCTGTGTTGGGTCATAATCAGTAATGACAGCCTCGTAGAAATTATTGTCATCGGGCCACCTAGTCCTCAGTTTCCTCCCAATCATTGATTCATTAGACACTCCGTCAGCAGGCTGAGAAATCCGATTGGAAAACTGACCTCTCCCAGATGGAGGAAATTGCATTTTCGTACCAGGCGGCATCTGACCATTTAAAAGAATTAGACACCAGATGAGAAAACGAAAACTAACTTGGAAAGATCCAACTTCAGCTTACAGATTTGTGTTTTTTCCCCTTGGGTCCCATTAAAGGTCCTCTCTTTGGAGCAGCAGGAGCCAAGGAAGGTGGTTGGTTCTGTGTAATCATAGTCTGTGGGTGAAAACTGGGTGATGGCCCACCAAAGGATTGAGGGGGTAAAGACGGGGGTATTTTCTGTTTCTTTCTAGGAGCTGAAACTGAAGGGCTGGGTACTGGATCATGAACAGGTTGAACAGTGCTCATTATGCCTTGCTGATTCACACCAGATTGTCTCCACTCCCTAACCAAATTGGCAAAACATCAAAACCAAGACTCAGATTTTTAAGAGTATTTGGGAACTGGAAAATGCTTATGAGTGAAAATAGAAGTGAATTTCGGAAGGAAAGATAAACACTTCGTTAAAATACAAGAAATCAATTTAAGTTATTTGTTCAAACTCATTTTTGTGTGTTTATTTCTACAATATAAACTTCAAAGACTAAGACATCTAAAAATATGCACAACTTTAAAATGTTTTAATCACATCTGATTTGCCTTTATATTTTCTTAGATAAACCAAATATTAAAAAAACTTTTCCATGGCATTTTGTTTCCTTCCCCTACCATTTTATGTGCTCCAAACATAGCCTAAAGGAAGTGGGAAAGAAGTTAACCGTATTCTTCGGATAACATCATCCGAATTGACTCGACCAAGAAGCTCCCTGTGTTCTTCATTTGACAATCTCAGTTCTTTTCTAAGCTCAGTTATCAAACTTTCCTTTTCCTGAAGAAAACACATTTCATTAAGGATTCATTTAAACCCTGATCAAACAAATTTAAAAATATTAGAATCAGAATAGAAAATACAAACAATAAAGCATACCCAAGTAATGGCATCTGCCTGTGCCTTAAAGGCTCTAAGAACTGAACTGTAAGCTTCTTGCTCAAGCTGGTGGATTTGAGCCTCCATATCAGTTTCTCCATACCCTTTGGGATAAGGCATCGGAGCCATGACAGCAGAAGATCTTCCATTACCAGCAACCCGTCCTCCTCTGGGAATTCTATTTTGATGTGTGGGCGGAAGATCATCATCAGTCCCTACAGGGATGAAAAAAACACTGTACATTGAACCCATATTTTTCATGAATTTGCATGAAAATTGTTCATGTTTTTAAACTAAACGGCGTAAACTCTACCAAGCTCTCCACTTCGCACACAAAGTAATTGTTAATAATCATAACAACCACTGCCCAATTCTAACTATTCCACTTCTGATTGCTCCTTTCACTGCCCAATTCACAATTTCTAAGACTGGAATTCCATACCCACATTTTGTAACCAAACTGAGATACTCTTCTTTTTTCTTTCCATTTCAAGAATTGCGAGAATTCAATCCTAGCGCGCATTGAGTGAATAAAAAAGAAAAATTGTAGCCGCAGCGCAAAACCCTAAAGATTTCCTTCAAAGATCAGACATTTATGCTACTAGAACTGAATTACTACTCACCGCTGCTGTCGTACGCCCCGTACTCCATAGCCAGCTCGCAGGCGAGCTTCGAGAAACCCTAGCCGGCTATGCTTCGCCTGAAAGGTTTCCGAAAATCCAGGAAAACCCGCAGAACAGAGGAGAGGTTCAAGAAACTGGCAAATTGAAGGCGGGAAAGAGGGGATTAGGGTTTAGAAACAGGCGATTCAGCTCTGTGATTCAGCGAGATAGCGAAGACAGACAAGGGCGAGAATGAATTGGGAAATCCGGACGTGAAACTGTTTTCTTAATTCAGGTTAATTTTCGGAACCCATATCCGAATTGGGTTTTTTCCCCTGTTCGGATCTCACTTAGCTCGGCTGTGTAGGATTGCGGTTCAGAATTGGAACCCGAACCGGACTGAGCATTGAGGGTTCTGAAATTGTGGGTACTAGAAACAAATTCAATTTAAAAAATTACTACTTCCGTCCTAGAGTTTTCGTCTAGTTTGACTTTATTGAATCAAATTTAACTATCTTTGAGACTTAATTAAGAACTATAATCTATTTAGTATAAAAGTGATTTTTAGTATATTTAACTTGTTTAGAACTTTAAAAAAATTATTTCATTTAACTTGTTTTTCTAGTTTGACTCGAAAAAGTTAAACTGGACGAATATTTTGGAACGGAGAGTAGAAGTTATCGTTGCATTTTCTATATTTTAAATTCAGAATCGAAATTGTTCCAATTTATTTATTTTATTTATTTATACTCATATTAATTTAGTAGAAAACTAATTTTGTGACAATAATTGTATTGTATGTTCTAGTATATTTATGTTTTCCAAAATTATACTCCTTCCGTCCCAAATTATTTGCAACGTTTGCTTTTTCAGCAGTCGCGGAAATTTTTGTTTATTTCTATGTTTTCATTGGTTATTTGATAAAATAAAATATTTTTTACACCTCTTATTTTGAAAAACTTTTCATGTAGTTTTTTTGATATGTAAATTTTATTTTGTATTTCTATACCAACATGTAAATAAAATGAATTAAAAAGGGTTGATATTTTGCCTCGAAAATACAAATGTGGTAAATATTTAGGGACAGAGGGAGTATACCATTTGAAACTAAGTTCGGAACTCTATCAATAACAAGAGGATCAGAGTAATTGGATTTAATCATTCATTTGAATCAAACTGGACAAACTTTGAACTTCAATTAAATAAAAACCATAAAGTATAAATGTATTTTAACATAAAAATGACTTTATTAGATTTATTGTATTGAGAACTTTCAGAATTGTATTTCATTATGCTAATACACAATATAAATCAAGAGTATTTGGAGTTCAAAGTTCGTCCAATTGGACTCGAAAAAATGAAACTGGACAAGTACATTGAAACACGAGAGGGTCAGAGTATTTGGGTTTAACCATTCATTTGGTTGGTTAGGTTTTGGTTATCCTTAATTGGGCGGCTTCAACCATTCATTTGTTTGTTACAAACTGATCCCTCAGTCTCGTTTTAAATCGTCTGTTTTGATTTTTGAGCATATATAAAAAAAAGAAAAAATAGAATTGATTTTTTCGAAATGATCATTACTCTTTAAAAGGGGTGACTATGAATTAGAAGATAAGGCGAAAAAGGATGATTTATTTTAGGAGTAGTTTAGGTATTTTATTTTTAAAAATTTACGATAACAACTAACAAATGAAATTTTCTAGATGATTGCTCTTACCCTATTACTCTATTTCATTCATCCCTCCAAAATTCTTTTGTTAAAATATAAAAAATTTCTCTCGGACATTACAAACACAAGCTTGAATTCATGGTTAGAGTTATTTTTTTTAATAATATCGAAGTCTAATTAACAACTCCCTCCATCTCAATTTTGACTGAAGTTATTTTCAAATCATTTTATATAAAAATGGTATAGATTTAAAAACAAAAATTACGTATTTAAAACAACATCGAAATATCTACAAACTAATGGTGACATAACTATATCGTTTTATTTATTTACAAACGAAAATAAAAAGAAGTAAATGAAATTTAATTCTATAAATAGTAAAAAACAACTTAATTTTAGACGGAGGAAGTTAGAAGTTACCGGCTCAATTTCATCAATCATTTAATCTTTTATATAATATCGAAGTCTCATTGGCATTTTCACATCTAACGCAATTTCATCAATCAAATCCTCAAAAAAAACACTAATGTTAGAGCCTTTAGAGGAATGATGGAATGCGACATGTAATTTACGTCATCATTAATGGACTTGATCCTTTTTATTAAAAAAAAACTACGCTGGGTAATTTAGGGAAAAAAACAATGCCTCATATAACATACTTCCTCTGTCCCAATTTAAATTATATTTTTTAATTTACGATATTTAATTAAAATTATTTTATGTGAAACATGGTGTAGAATTAAAAAATAAATAATTACATATCAAAGTACAACATCAAAAGACCTACTGAAGTACAAAACTATCAGTGAATGAATAACAGTGAATTGTGCATAAAGACTCATATTAGCATATGTGGATAGTTCTTCACAAAGATAAGGCTCACATCATGCAGAAATGTAATTATCAGAGGGCAAAAAAGTTACTACTCTCTACACAACAAATTCAACATCACAGACAGCTCAGATCACCACCATTCTTTTCTCTTCTTTTTTTTCCTTCTCTTTACAATACTATTATTATGACACTAGAAATCATGTTATATTAGGAATTATTAAGTAGAGCAGTAGAGGGCAGCCTGCTGAAGTTGACTGTTTTCATGACTTTGCTCAGAAGCCTGCCCACCCAGCAGGTTGGGAAGACGATCTGTTCCCCGTGCCCTTCATCATAGAAGTGTTGAGTTCTTTAAAAGAAGGGTTCACCTGAGAGGTAACGGAAGGAAGTGCCGTGAAACTGTCATTTCCGAATCCCCAACTTGTATCAGAAGCCTCCTTGTTGTTGTTGTTGTTATCCCGTGTCCTCATAGACCGTGGCGTTTTGCTAGGAGGATTTGTGGGTGGTTTACGGCAGTTGTCGTCCGAGAAGGCCTGCCATGGCTTAGGGTCATCTGGACTTGATGGGCTCTGGTTGAACAATCCTTGTTGGAGTTCCCAAATGGTTCCTTTGATGCTTTCTCCTTGCTGCACAATAAGAAACGGTGCAAAAGCTAAAGCCATAGTGAAATGCAAATAAAAAAATAAGGGGAATTAGATGGCCAACGCCGAGCACGGGGGGCACATATTTTGGGATCAACTCAAACATGTTCCCGGGTCTAGCTTAAGCTCAGCTTGTTAAGGTTTCATGGTAGGACTCCAATGGTTCCAAGCTCAATAGCCCGAGCCAAACAAGTTCATGAGCAACATACGAGTGAAGGGACAATTATGCCCCAATTACCAGTGCAAACAAATTTTAGAGTGATCAAATTGTGTATGAGTATAGGGCCCATTTGGCTTCAGCAATAGATATTAGAGTTAGCATTTCTAAGAGGCTATCTAATAACTGCTTTAGCATTTTCAAAGCAACTCTACACTACTAAATTTTATCCAAAACGCTAACGCTAATCGAAAGCGTTGTTCACAAACAAGGCCATAGTATCGAGTAAACAAGATCTATTAAACCTTAACTAGCCGAGACATGTTGAGCTTAGGCCAGGCTCATAGTAAGCAAAGCCGAACCTAGCCGAGCCATGTGGATTTGAACCATGTACGTCTAGTACACATGTGGAGAGACCCAACTCAACGGACCCACCATTCATGCAAGGCCTGCCCTTTGAATGCAAAAAAAAAATCCTTCCGTCCCAAAATAGAGTTTAAGAAAATGTTGGAAAGAAAAAAAGTGCATGGTTGAAATTGGTTTAGAAGATAGAAATTTTGTGAGCCACAAATTCTTTTCCTTAATAGGAAAGTGAAAAGGAGTAGAGTGTAGACTTCATTTTGGGACATCCAAAAAAGAAAAGTCTAAACTTTATTTTAGGATGAAGGGAGTAACAAGGCAAAGAGGACTAGAGAAGTACATGTGTAGTAGTGCTGAATGTTTGATTTGAAAGAGACGTTTGGTTTTTGGAGGCATCTTTATTCGGCGATGGAGTTTTAGCAGCAAGAACTTGTTTAAGTTCTTGTATCTCCTGTCGTTGTGAGCGACATATGGCGGATAGTTTTGCATATTTAGAAGTTATTTCAGCTTTCTCCATGTTGGCATGTGTCAGCTGCTCCTTCAGCTTTTCGACCTCAGCCTCTAATACTTCTTCTTTCCCAGATTTCTTAGCATTGCCTTCAGAACCGAGTTCATTGCTGCTAAACTCCGCCACAAAAGCATTGAATGATTTATCTCTTTCATTATTTTGGTCAGAATTACCGTCGAAAAAAATTGTTTCAGAATCTGCAGCATCCCTTGCTCTGTTGACTGCCCTTGAAGAACTTGTTCTATTATAGCTACTCAATTCTTCATCATACCTAGGTCTAGTTTTGTCATCTGGGACTACATCCTTTGCATGTTCAGTGTTCCAAAAAGCACCTAAAGGGTCATTGGCCCCATGCATCCCAGGGTTATGAGACTGTGGTGAATTACGGTTTGTCTCTCCAGCAGAAGGGGGAGGTGGTGGTGGAGTTCTTCGAGGCACTGGATTTGTCTTGGTTGCTGTTTTTGGAGTACCTGAAATAACAACTGTTTCAACATTACAAAATATTCTAAGTTTTCAACCATTGTTGTTTAATAGAGTACAAAGCTAACCAGAAAGGTTCAGTTGAAGATGGATAATTAAAATAACTGGATTTCTAAAAATGTACCCCCTTCATCTTTAAATAAAGTTCCTACTTTCCTTTTATGCATGTATCCAAATCAAGTCATTTTCTTTATTTGGCAAAAAAAATAAATTTACTACAATGTCCTAGTGGACCTTACCTACCATCATTTCTACTCCCAGCCACTAATCTAAGGGGAAATTTAGAAGTCAAATAGCAGGAAAAAATTGTATAAATTTATGCCAAGCCACACTTAGATCCTGAATAAGCACGATGAGCAGCCAAATATAGGTAGTTATCAAACAACCTGTAAGGTTCAAGTCATCGCAATATTACAACCAATTAATGGTTAAACGTTAACTAGGCATTGCTTTGTTGAAAATTCCAATATCCAGCATCCTAAAACAATGATCTGATACAAAGAGGGGAACTCACCATCGTGCAAATCAGCCACTTGTTGCATCATTTCGGGAGCTCTATCAGGAAATGATTTCTGCATCCCATCGGGTAACAAATTGTTAGCACGGAACCACACCTGAGCCACAAAAAAAGGGAAAAGGTGTGAGGACAGCTTTAGAGTATAGTCAGCCCTTCTTACTTTCATGGGCAGCTCTGATCTACTAACTAACCTAAATTCATGCAGATGAATGTCCAATCGATCAAAGCGCTTGCCTGCATGATATCTGGTCGGGCATCTGGCGAAGATTGTAACATATCCCGAATAAGGTCTACAATGGCGGTGCTGTATTTTGGTAATTCTGGAATGCGGTAATTCCCGTTCAAGATTTGTAGTTTTGATTCACCATCAAATGCAGACTTGAAATAGCATATACGGAACAGTAGGCAACCTAAAGCCTGTCCATAATAGTCCAAGTAAACAAATGATGATAAAACCTGGACAAAAACATTTTTTCTTTCTTGAATATATAGGAAATTTTATTTTCAATGCCTACATATATATTGTTTGTTATTTAACAAAGTTATTTACAGTTTTACATCATTTTCTTTTAGTCTCTCCATCAACCTCCAATAAAAAATAAAAAAAATGGCGCCGATGTGGGTCACAGATTTCCAACACGGCTTTCCACATCTTTTTTAAAAGAGCATGAGAGAGGCATGATTTGAAAGTGTGAGTGGTGAGTTTCACTTAGCTATGACTCCCCTAGTAGTCGTCAAGGAGTTACTGAAAAAAGCAAGACTCGAGGTTTTAGAAGCAAATGTCAGTTTTATTTACAGAGGTTGATGGAGGGGAGCTGAAAAGAGAAAAAAGTGTAAATTACAGAGATGGATAACAAAAAAAGAATTTTAGAAAAACTTAACCATTTTTTGTAAATATACGGAGTATTTATATGTACAAAAAGCATAGTTAATCCTATAAATTATCGAGCTTTTAAATTTTCATTGAGGTTAACATCTACGTCAGTTTGTTGCGCATTAGTAAGAGTAAGACAACTTACCCATATGTCTACTTTCTCATTTATCAGTTCTTTTCTGTAAAGATCCCACATCTGAGGTGTAAAAAGAACATAGTTAAGTCAATCGCTCAATGCCCAACAAAAATAATAGGTGTAGAAATAGATCATGGCAACTCAATAACCTCTGGGGCTCTATAAGCAGGTGTAGTGTGTTTCCTAATATTATCTTCTTCAATCCCCATCTCTGCAGGCTTCTCAAACCGTTTGTGATTCGTAGTGGTACTACCAAAATCACATAGTTTCCAAAATCCATCGGAGCCTAGCAAAAGATTCTCTGCCTTCAAGTCCCTGCAGGTTAAAATCATCAAAGAATCTTTAGTGTTTAAAAAAAAAATAGTGTAGGGTGACTAAAAATATTTTGGAGAAAATGTAATGGTTTCTTTACCGTAAATGTTAAATTTACCTGTGGGCAATAGGGGGAGATTGTCCATGCATAGCAAAGACAGCATTACAAACATCTCTAAAAATTGTCAATATCTGTTTTTCATCAAAATAACCAGACCCCCTTCCCTCAAGTACACTAACTAGAGTTTTTTCACAATATTCCATGCAAATTAGAGCTTCCTTGGTGCGTCCCATGTCTAAGATCATATGAGCACAAAGTGTGACAATATTAGGGTGCCCCTTAAGTGATTTCATGACAGAGATCTCTTTCAGCACTAGTTCCAAAGACTCGTCATCATTACATATCATGTGCTTCAATGCATATTGTTTTGAGCCATAGACTGCATCTCGGGCCAGATAAACACAAGAGAACCCACCCTCTGCGATTATGTTGCGAACATGAACTTTGAGATTGCCAACATCAATGGTGCGGCCTTCAAGTCCGCTCTGTTCCTTATGGGCAAAATGCTTAAACCGCCACATGCTTTGTTACCTGTAGAAGAATCAGAAAGACTATTTTGCCAATACAGGGAACAATGCCAGACATTTGAAGATCTAATGGACAACAGATATTAAAAAAGTAATACGGCCCACAAACAGCCTCTCTACTCGAAGAATAGGTAAGATTTGTGTAGATCTTGCCCCCAAACATACTCTCAAGTGGATATAGTGTTTGTTCATGAAAAACAAATAGGGGCAACATGTCAGTGAAATCAAAAAATCAATGTGGCATTAAACTTATTAGGTAATGATATCTACATATAACAATGCAGTTTATTGCCAATTTTCCTGCAAAAACTGACTCAAGAAGCAGCGGGAATGATAAAATTAGGCTCTCCAGTAAAAGAAGCCCTCATGCTGATAGTGGAGTATCTCTCTCTTCTTTATAATTAGCTTCAGTTTTTTGTCTTTTATGATTTTCAATAAAATGTACAATGTACAATGGGGAGCAGGAGTTGAGCAACAGAAGACAATTATTTACTACTTAAGGAATAACTATAGCAATAATGATAGCTTTTAGACATTTATGGCTCCCAATAATAAGATCCATTTTTTTCTTATTTGTAATTCCCTCCCAAAGAGAATCTTTGGATGAAAATAGTTAGTGATCTCACTGTATAAATTGAAGTAAAAAAGTTCACTTCTTTCACACTAGCAATCCAACATCTCAGCTAATAACTTCATTTTCCCTAAGCAATAGAAAAATCTGAAATGAATTGATTTTTTAAAAAAAAACACAGAAGATGAATTAGATAGTCCTAGTATCCAAAACACCGCCAAAGAACAAATCACTCTGTTATTTTAAAAAATTAAAAATTGACGGAAAACAACAAAAAAAAAAAGAAAAACCCTGTCTCAAACGCGAAAAGCAGATTCATACACATCTTCAGAAATACAGGTCGAACAGAAGATCTGCACAGTAGTGTTTCAGATTTGGAATCCGGTCCACAGATCTAAAAGTTACATTAATGATGGAAACATCTAATAATCGTGCTCCATTTCTGGGTAATAATCGAAACAGGACATAATTTTTTATAGAAAAGTGTTTGATAAAGTTAGAAGTTGAAGCAGGGAAGAGTGGCGATGAGCTTAGATAACGAATGAAATACCTGAAAATGGAAGAAGAGTGAGATTGTGTAAGACAATGGCCAGTGCCGAAGAAGGGAAGCTTGTGGAAATGATTTGTTAGAGAAGGATTAGATAAATAATTTCCAAAAAAAATGCTAATGAGTGAAATACTTTTAAATGTAATCATTCTAACTTTTTTTTACTTGGAAGTACGTATTAGTTACTCCATCCAATCTATTCTCTAAAGAAATAGATATAACGTTAAAAATATATCAAAATAGAACTTGCATGTTTTTATTTCTGAAATAGGTCTTACATTGTCATACATGGTCGTCGATGGGGATAACCCTACGACAGCCTAGGGTTGACGTCAGCACGTGCCTTTCCAAAAGAGAAGCGTTGGGCTTGGACATCTCCGCTCGGCACCCGAGTTCCGCTCGGCCCTCCCGGCTCAACGCGTGAGCTCTGCCCGGCTCGGCTCGGCCTGCCAAGCCGAGCCTGGACCACATGAAAACGACATAAAGATAGCGACTTGCAATAGGGACTTAGTGAAAGCGATAAGATGAAAGGGACAAGACTAAGGGACATGTGACGTCCGCTAGCCGACGAACCTTGATCAGAGGACTTTGACTAAGTGTATTGTATCCCCTATAAAACGGGTGAAACCCCTCATTTTAAAGAATCCGAATTCTAAGTGAATATACTCCTATTTTGCATTCTCTCTCTCTAAAACTTATACTATTCAATATATTCGGTGGTTTTTAGCCATCAAATTGGTGCTTTCATTGAGAGCTGAGAAGCATACTCGTAGGTTAACTCCCGGAAGCGAGAATGGTGCAAACAAGGAGCAACGTTACTACCACTAGCCACGTCGTAGGTGAGGAAAATGCACCGGGAAGCGGCAACGGCATAGGAGGTATTACCTCGACTCTGGATGCGGTCCAGGCATTATTCGGTATGGGGGTGACCACGGAGCAGCTCCAGGCTGCCGTTGCGGCACTCTCCGCCATGGGCGGGAACGTGCCCAGCACAGGAGCTGGCCGAGCTCCGCTCGATCCCCATACGGAGCACGCCGCCACTTTCCAGCACAAGGGGAAGACGTCCCCGAAGGAGAAGAAGACGATGAGTCCAGCGAGTGCCGAGTATCAGCCTTCAATTACCTAGGGGTGAGGAGACTCGAGTGTTGGCTTTTGACAGGCTTAACCGCGGACCGGAAGGCCGCCCGGGTGACCTCCGCCGATAAATATCCGAAGGCAGGCAGAGGCATGCTGAGGAGTCTGCAACGTCGGACGCACGCTCGGCAAGGCCGGAGCGCGGCGAAGGCCAACAGGACGAGCGGACCCAACGTTGCCAAAGCCCGACAAGAACTGAGAAGACGAAGGTCTCCGACCAGGGTATGTCCCGCCTCGCGCGCGAAATCACTGAGCTCAAGCGCCGAGTGGAGACGAAGACGCCCTATAGCCAACCCATCTTGCGAACGGTGACCACGTTCACTCTAAGGGTTATGTCGATTCCGCTGCCAGCAAACTTCCGGCCGTGGCAGATCAAGGCCTACAGCGGAACGATGAACCCCCAAGATCATATGTCTAAGTTCTACGTTTCGATGGAGGCAGCGGCAGCCCCGGACGAGGTCAAGTGTCGATGTTTCCTCGCGACGCTGGAAGGCTCCGCGTGCAATTGTTTCAACCGGCTCTCAAAGGGAACCATTGACGATTGGGATACGCTAGCGGAGAAGTTCCTGACGCAGTTTGCGGCCAACATGAGGCAAAGGCTGCCCTACTCCCACCTCCTCGACATCTGCATCCGCAAAGGAGAGAAGGTCCAAGATTTTATAGTCCGGTGGGAGAAGGAAGCCAAAGACATGCATGGGGTGGATGATTAAGCTTTGGTGGCAATGTTCCAAGCAGCCCTTCCCCGCTGAGAGGTGAGAAAGGAGCTCCGCAGGAATCCTCCTCCCCCCCCCACGTACCAAGAAACTTTGGCGCGCGCTAAGTTCTTGGCCTCGAAGGAGTTCGACAATACCCCTGACTCTGAGGCCGCGCCGGCCAAGCGAGCTCCCGCGGACTCGGGAGAGATCGCGAAGAAAAGGAGGAAGAAAAAGGACTACACTGTGGGCCCTAGGACGCCCTCGGCTGGTGTGCTAACATTGCATGAAGTGTTTGAAAATTATGATATGATAAGATGAAAACGAGAATCTAAAAAATGTATAGACCGAGAGTGATGCATGCGTACTCACAAAATTCACCTTTAAAATGTAGGCTTTCTCATAAATATATTTTATAATATTGTAAAAGATTTACTTCTTTTATGCGACAAATAGACTAAAGTTTATAAAATAAACATGAACCTTATCTCCACGGAAACTTTTGTCATTGATTTGGGAACATAATTTTTTTTGAAAAGTGAACATAATAAATACTCCGTAATTCACACTCCAAATCTTTCATTCTTAAGGTGATTTTCTGGTATGGGCCCTATAGTTTCAAAGCCCAAAATCCGAAATAGCCCAAATTGAAAACTTCGAAGTACAGAGTGTTTGGGTTTTCTTCAGTTTATCTCCTTCTATCTTTGCTAGCTCCGATTCTACAATAAACCGTTAAACCCTAACCCCCCTTTTGATTTCGACGGGAATGGGTGGCGGAGAAGCTCAGGCAGCGGCGGAAGCGCATTCCGAAGCTCAGTGCGAGGAGTGCAAATTGAATCCATGGCGATACAAATGCCCCGGATGTCTTCGCCGCACTTGCAGTCTCCCCTGCGTCAAAGCTCACAAGCAGAAATCTGGCTGCACCGGGAAGAAGCCCTTCAACGAAGTCGTTCCCATATCGCAGTTCGACGATAACCTCATCTTATCAGGTCGATTTCTTATTCCCGATGCTCCCGGATTTGCTTCCCCCTTTTCGCCCTTAATTTGCTGAGATAATGACAAAAAAATTTTCATATGGTTTTCTTAGTTCGAATTGATCTAATGGAAAAGCTTGTGTTTTTTTGTTTTGTTTTGCAGATTACAACATGCTTGAGGACGTGAAAAGGGTTGCAGATGCTGCTAGAATAATGAGAAGCAGATTTAGTATGTATCCTAGTTTCAATCTTCCGCGCCCTCTTCTTGCTCTTAGAAGGGCGGCATTTACTCGCAGAGTAACACTCGGTTTCATGTCTGCCGGATTGTCAAAGCGAGAAAAAAACCTAACTTATTACGATAAGAGGTAGTTTCGACCTTGCGGGATACCACCCGTTATGATGCTGATAGAAAATATTAGTTTAATTCTATCATTAGACCCAACATATCTATCATTTAATTTCCAGATTGAAGTTTATATCGTGGACTATAGAGTGGCAGTTCCATTCCAAGAATTCCAAGAACGATGTTGTCTTAATGGACCACGGGTAATAAATACATATTCTTTACCCTCACTGTTTGGTTTCTTACTAATTGTGTTTACATCGGTCAAAAGAAATCTTAATTCCAATGCGTCCAAACAAAATGCCATACCAAGTAATTTCATCCTTTATATAATGATTCTTTCTGATGCAGTGTAAATGAAAAGGCAAAGCTCCGGGATGTGATCGAGAAACATCTAAAACCTGGCCCTTGGAAGCACCCTTTGAAGCAATTTTGCGATGTGCCCTTGGACTCTCTTAAAGTGTTCATCCGGAAGCGTCACCAGGTTATTGCCTTTGCTGTTTTCTTTGAGACCATGGTCATATTGTATAAACTTTATTTGTTGGTTTAACTAAATTTATTTTATTGTACTCCATATTTAACCTGTCTGTAGTTCTCTTTTTGGAGAAATACATGAAAACACAGCTTCGATTGAAATATGACTCTTATTTTGAAAGTGCTATTGCTCAAATGCAGGGGAAAAAATCTCCTTACGTTCGGCTAGATATAAACACCCCACTACGCCAACAACTCTCTAATTTGGTCATCTTAGAATACCCTGTCTTCCATGTCTTTCTTCCATCACACCCCATTAAGTTTAAAGTTATCAAAAACTCCATCCGTCGGCAAGTGAAGCCTATGGATTTTGGTAAGAATGACAGCCCATCGAGTCACAAGGGAGTAACTTTCAAGGAAGAGGAGATAGAAGATGGTGAGTTTTCAGTTCCTCGTGTTCCGGAGCAAGCAAAGCCTATGGATTGTAGTAACAATGACAGCCCATTGAGTAATAAAGGAGTAACTTTTAAGGAGGAGATGATAGAAGATGACGACCCTTTGGATCATCGTGTTTCAGACCTCGTCCAAGATGCCGATGTTGATTTTATACCTAAAATTTCTTCCACTCAGGTTTCTTCCACTCAGGAAAAGGGAGCTAAAGAACAACCACTTTTGGATATTTCTTCTGATAAGGACTCAGGGGCCGTGGATATGGCTTTTCTTGACCAGATGGCATTCGAGTTTGACCCGAAGCTAATTGATCCATATACGAATCTGTTTGCAGGAGCCGATCCGGATGCTTACCTTGACGGGTTATTATCTGGTGATCAGTATGTGCTTGACGGGAATTGGGCAGATTTTGGTAATGGTATGCCGCCTGATGAAGAAGAATTAGAGGAAGGAGAAATTGCTCCTTGATTGCATCACAAATGGCTTTTCCCTTTTTGTTCATGTCACGAAGCCCATTTTGGCAGTGCTTTGACCAATCTCCGATCTTGATGAAAAAGCTCATTGCAAAACGTTGTCTCACAAAAGCCCGAATTTTGAGCTCCCCCCAAAAGGCTGTTTGAAGAAGTAAATTGCAGTGGCAGTTGTGTCTGGATCAGATTTTTGTGCAGCACAAACACTACAGCAGTAAGCAAATCAAAGCAGCCATGTAGTTGGGTCTGAAACAATGGCAAACACACTGCTATATGGGAGTGGACATGGCATATCAGTGAAGGGACTGATTGGTTTTAGGGCTTTTTTGGAGGAGGGAGAGTAGATATATTTATAAAAGTTTGCTATTTCAAGACTAGAGAGAGCTTTGTGTATTGCAATGAAAGCCAAGCTTTGAATCCGATTTCCTTCCACACCCATTCAATCCGTGGATGTGTCTATTATAACTCCAAGAGTCAGGCCGAGGATCATATGGCACGGCCTGGGTCGTAGCCTATGAGCTCGCTACCTGCCCTTGGCATTGGACATCTCTAGAGAATAGACTAAGAGTAGTGGCTTATATCCTTAACATTCTGTCGAGTTGGGGTGTGATTTACCTTCTTACTACTCTTTCAGGTCGTGAAAAAAAAAATCCTCACTAATCTCTCTCTACCCTCCCTCTCTTCCACATCATCAATTTTGTAGGTAATTTTTTATCCTACAAAAGTTTCCCAATAGTGGAAAAGTACTTTTCTCACACCACTCTCTTACTCCATTGAGAAAAAAAATTTCCTCATATTGTGTAATAAAAAAACTCTTAGAAAAAAATCAAGACCTCCCAAAATCTTATCAATGTGATCTATAAATTATTTCCACACACTAAATCTCTCCACCATGGTGAGTGGTCTTAGGCAATTGAATAAAACATTGAAAATACGTTAAAGAGTGTCATATTTTTATTTTCGAAGTATGAATTAAAATGCCACATTATCACATTGGTAACTCATATTTTGGATGGAAATAAAAACATGAAATTCTTGTTTTGATAATTTCTCTATTTTTTACTTTCATTTATGGTGATTTCTTAAATTTCATTTTATTTTGTGTAATGAGGCAAATATTTTTTAATAGAGCAAGTATTTGCCAAACATGCCATATGAATAAAGGTAAAAAATGTGAGTGATTAACTTGTAGGTAAGTAATTTTCAGAAAATCGAAAACAAAAGCGACATATATCTGCTTATGCGAAATAGTGTTTTATGTACAAAATGATAGTGAAGAAAAGCAGAAATAGTGTAGAACACCCTCTTAATCTCTTATTGAGTGAATAAAAGAGTGTTTGAGAGTGATTAATTTGTGGATAAAATGATTTTTACAAAAGATGAAAGCAAAAACACCTCATAACTATTTCTTCGAATTGACATGCCAAAGAGTAAAATTACTTTCCTTCTAAATTGTTAAGGCAATCACAAACATAGGGCCGGAACACTCTTGCTTAAAAAACCCATAAACGAATATTTCCCTGAGCTTCAAACCCAAGCAGACCAGTTGCTGGACGAAGACGAAGAGAAGATATGCCTCTCAAAACGTCGGACGCCACCGTAGGAACCTTCGACGGGGAGTTTGACAAGTTCGTAGCGGAAGCGCCCAACAACAAGGCCAATCTCATCCTCTTCTTGGCCGACGTTGATCCCGCGACCAAACTCAGTTGGTGCCCTGGTATCCCCAATTTCATACTCCCTCATCTCATCGACGATTCAATCGTTCATCGTGTTATCTCAGTTCTTGTTCATTCTGCTTCATTGATTCTGTTCTGAATTGTGATGATTAATTCGATAATCAGTTGTTCTTAGTTGATTCTGAGATGCATAATCAGATGATTGTTAAAGTCTCTGATCTTCGCATAATCAGATGATTGTTAAAGTCTCTGATCTTCTAGTTGATGTTGGATCTTCTGTAAGCATTAAGAGCTTCAAATTGCGATCAAGACAATCAACAACTGGAATGCCAATTGCGAGATTATACAGTAATTGATTAGGTTTTTTTGTGCCTTGGATTCAGCAACGTTTCCAGATCCTTGATCCTTCAAGACGTTTCGGAATCGTCCGCGGTCGTTCCCATAGGCCAATCTGTCCCAGCAATGGTTCCGGCGCACGGAGCGGCTGTGAATAGGCGAATCCGTGCATCCTAGGGTTTTATTAGAAGCCTCAATTTTAGGGCTAGATTGTATGTTTCGCCCCTATTTGTGAACTTCAATAAAAAAATTAAATAGTCTAAAATAATTTTAAAATGAAAATTTAAACTATAAATGCTAAGTTTGTGAAGTTTGTGACCATGCTATTTGTGAACCTAACATTGCTCTTCTCGTTTAGGGGAGGATTTCTATCATTGAATCGAGTACAAAATTCTAGTTTGGGGGTAGATTATATATGGAGTATTGTTCTATTTGGAACAAGTTTCTTGTTGAATGGAAGATGATTATATGGTTCTATTTGGGATTTGCTTCTAGTTTTAGGACCAGTCCTGAAGGTGGGGGAAATTTGCATTATATATTAGTTCATTGTCATTTCGCATTACTGATCATGAAACATTAAATTTAGCATCAATTTTAAAACAAAACTTCTCCACACAAAACAAAATATAAGTCCTGAAACATGTTTTCGCACGTGATCATTCTGAGTTTTTTCTCATTTCAAGACTGGCATTGGTTTTGGGGATTATATTATTCTCCGTGTTTATGCAATGTTGTACAAGCTTGGAGCTAGGCTCATGGGGTGATTGTATGATTCGGTTTGGTACAAGGTCTTGACGGATATTTGTGACTTTAAGCTTCCAAAAGCACCTGACCTTTTCTGTTGGTTTAATGCATCTGTATTTGTTCAGATTGCGTGAGAGCCGAACCGGTGATATACAAAAAGCTGGAAGAATTTTCCGGTGATGTCGTGTTGCTTAGGGCTTATGTTGGAGATAGACCTACATGGAGGAATCCACAGCACCCATGGAGGGTAGACCCGAAGTTCCGACTGAAAGGGGTCCCCACGTTGATCCTCTGGGAAGACGATGAAGACAAACGACGTCGTCTTGAAGACCATGAAGCACATCTTGAGGACAAGATTGCCAATCTTCTTGGTGAAGTGTGACCCTTATTTTGCTTGTTTGTTCTAAGTATAATAATCATAGCTCTGGTTCAGACATTAAAGAACAAAACCTTTAATTAAAGAACAATGGAATAATTGCTTATCAATAGCAAAAACCTTTTAAATAGGGTGGATTGGGATTTTACAAGGAGAGCCAATTGGGCTAATACCCCACAAGATGTTTGACTGAAGAATTTATATTTAATTCATTTTATATAAAAAGGTTATGCGTATAATTACATATGAAATGTAGTCTATGAATATTTAGCCATAAGCGTCCATATCCATATTCATTTAACGTATTACGGTACAAGTATATGTATATATTTGATGAAAAATAAGTTTAACAAAATGGTTCATTGATACAAATAAGATTCTAAGAGCACTAATAATACCCGTGAAGCCTCGGAGGTTCAAAACTTCTTTCTCTGTCATGTCAATTTTAATTACCTCACAGTTTCACTGAAAATGAGTTTGAAGTCCTGCGGTTTCAAACTGGAGCTTTAAACCTTTATTTTTTTTACATTTTTAATACACGTCTTCTAAAAATAAATTAAATAAAACTTTATTTTAATTAAATTTAAAAGATAGTAATTCATTAAAATAAAAAATTACATTCAATAAAAAAGAATATTTAGAAAAAAAACATACATTAATAAAAAAAGCCAAGGTAAATTATATTTGGCCTTGATCTCTTTTTGTCTTCTTTCATAAAGCATACGTTTGAAGTCCGATAATGTATGATGTATCAAGGTCGGTTTTCGTTATTTTGACCTCTTCCTTCTCTTACCTTTGTTTCTCCTTCTCTTCTTCCCTAATATTGAACATTTGCAATTGTTCAACCATTGTCTGGCTGATTTCATTGTGAGAGGAAACAGAGCCAGACACTGCAGAATCCGAGGCAATGGATTTTGTCTTCTTCCTTCCGATTGGTCGTGGAATGGGGTCCTCGTTGTCGGAGTCATCCAGGTGGAAGGGAGGCCTTTGTTCCGAAGAGTTGATAGTCTCATCGGTCTCAACCTCGGCCGGGGATATTTTCTTTGACGATCCGGCTTCGGGGTTGTTGAGTTGTTGGCATTTTGATAATTGCTTAAAATTTTCCAAAGATCAGCGTGGACCTTGCCTTGGTCTCTGTCGTCTTGATATTGGGCGGCGGCGGCTTGCCGCAGAACATCGACGTCGTTCGTCTCGATCTTCCGAGACCGAGAGCATTCCTCGTAAACTCTGATAAACTTTCGGACTTTACACTTGACGTGGCCCTATTTGGAAGTGAGTTGGTCTCGGGTTCGGTAGGAAGCGCCAGTGCTTATCACCACAAAGAACTTCCTCGATACGATCTCACATTGCATTCTTTGTTTGCTCATAACTTTTAACAAATATATAATTGAAAGAAAAAAATTAATGCAAATATATAAAAATAACATATATACAATATATATTAAAAAAACAAATAAAGCTTACCAACGATAGGATGCTCGGAGACTTCAATCCAAGCGGACGCCAAAAATGATTCTTCCTCCGAGATCCACTTTTGAATGGACCGTGCCGCCTCGGTCATCGGCTTGTCGCTCTTCAGTTTGTGACTCTTCCAGTGTGCACTTTTTTGGTGCATTTGGTTCTGGTTGAGTCTCCGAAACTGACTTCGGGTCCTAGAGATTCTCAGAGGTTTGTGTATCATACATCGATGGATTACTGGCGTATGATTGGAAAATCCACATCGCTTCCTCCTTTGGCTCGAGACCAGACGAAACAACGTTAAAACCAAAGAATTCATATTTAAAAAGATGAAAAAAATTTGAAGTTTTTTTTAATTCGAAGAAGAGAGGTAGAGACAGAGAGATGTGTGTTTAATTTTTTAAAAAATATTGAATTTATACAGGGAAGAAAGATTTTTTTGTTTAAACGGCTATAACAACCGTTGGAAGAGGGGCCCATTCATTTTCCATGTTTTAAACGTTTGACGCACTTAACCTAGCGCCCCGATGACACCGCTGGGGGCGGTGTTTAACACTCTAGACGTTAAAAATCGAATAAACGCCTCGAGGCGTTAGGTGTATTACTGGTGCTCTATTACGAAGTATCATGTATGCAAATGTTAGAAGTGAATTAATGATCTCATCAGTATCGCAAAACAATGTTTGCAGCTAAATCATGATAATTTTTTATGGCTTAAGTTAATACTCCGATCCGTATTTATATACTCTCAACATTTTTTTTGTGTGGAATCAATTGAAACAAATAATTAAACTTATTAATACACACCATATCAATTACTTACACAAACTTTACTTCTTATCACAATAATAATAACAACAATACGGAGTAATAATAATAACAACAACAACAACAACAACAACAAGAATAATAATAATACTCCGTAATAATAATAATAATAATAATAATAATAATAATAATAATAAATACCATTAAACTCACAAAGTGCATGACTAATAGCAAAAAACTGCTACAAAAAGGGTGGATAAAGATTTTACAAGGAAGCCCCAATAGACTGACTAAATTTTACAAGGAAGCCCCAATAATAAATTTTACATATAGCCCAAGTAGTAAAGATGATAATAATACACATTCTATCTAAACATTCACACTATTGGTACCTTTTTTTAAATTAACTAAACCACCTTTCCTCAACCAAGCTGCTGCATGAAGAAGCTATTATAGTATTGATTATTGACTCTAAATTTCTAATTAAACAAATACTGCTACTGATAACCCACATGCCTACTCAGCTGCATTGTCTGTACAGGAAGTCACTACATTTTGCAAGGGTAAAAAAAACAAAATTACCTTTGAATATACACCACAGCAAAAGTTTTTTTTTGGGTGAATTTCATAAATTGTCCCTAATTACATGAGGTTTTCCATATTTAGTTCTCAATTCTAAAATATTATATAAATAGTACACAATTTTTGAAAGTTATTCCATTAATAGTCATTTAGTCCAAATATGACAAAATATGGTTTCCACATAGTCTTTGAAGGACCAATTATAGAATAGTTTTCAAATTTTGAGGGCCATTTATGTAATAGCATAGAGTTGGGGACTGAACATGGAAAACAACTGGTAATTAAGGATCATTTATGAAATTTACTCTTTTTTTTGTACGTAAAAAACTAAAGTAGTTTACCTCTAGCACTAATTTCACATGAGAATTGCATTTAGTTTAGCCTTATAGTTGTTCCTTCAGCAGTTTAGGAGTTGGCTTCAATGTAATATCACCATAAGATTCTTCTTGATTCACATCTATGAGCCCATAATTCTTCAAAACCTAAAATGCATTTGCCACGAATCAAGTGCAGTTTTCATTAGAATGCCCCACTTATTACAAAGTTTTAGGATTAAAAAGTAATAAGAGATTTATGCATTTTAAAAGCTAAAAACACTTACAAGAGTCTCATAAAACATTCTGGCAGATAATTTCTTGCTTTTGCCTTCCAAAACTACATTCAACCTCAGGTCTCCTTGATTTGAAACCGGTGTAGATGATGATTGGCCTTTCGACAGAGGGGTAGCGGATGACCAACCTTTAACATATTGAGCCAAAGCCCTATAAAAAGTGTTCATACGTACATTAAACATATAAGGAAACCCATTTTTTATTCATTAAGTTTGACTTTTTCGATCAAACTAAATAAGTTTTGGTCATCAATTAGATAAAAATTGCATTGCATATCTTCCTACATCCCACTAATCTTACTTTTCTAAATTTCCGTGTCACTCCCTCATATCCAAAAATCATGGGACGGAGAGAGTAATACAATAAAATAATTTTTTGAACGTTATTTGAAAGAAGAATCTGATGAGATCATTTTTTGTATTGATATGCAATGCAATTTTCATTTAATTGGAGATCAAAATTTGTCCAACTTAATTACAAAAAATTAAAAATGGATGAGTATATTGGAACAATAGAAATTTATAAAAACAGCGGTATTCAGTTAAAATTACCTTGATCTGGCAGATAATGATTCAAACCCACTTTGTTTTCCAGATAAACCTACAACTTCTGGAGTTCCCTGAGAGGCTGTATAAAGACACTTAAGCATGAACATCAAGGACAGGTAACCAATATTTAATAACAGGTACAGAGCAAATCACTAGTTATTACAAAGTGCATAATCTCACCAGCAGGTGAGTTGTCCTCGTCTTCCAAAAATCTCAAATCCTACATGAAAATCCACATATTTGACGAGTTAGTATATATACCTTTACAAGTGAAACTAAACAAAAGGCATTAAGTTCCCTACTTCCTCATTTCCCTCATTATCCAAACAAAGGATTACAGAACAAGCAGATAAATAGGGGTCAGATGTCATACCCCGGCAAAATCGTCATATTCGGGTATGTTAGAAAGAGATTTGGTTTGGAAATGCACATCCTGATCCATGAGTGTCACCGGAGTATCCTTGTCAGAATGAAGATTTCCAGTGGAAGCCGCCTGGTCTGGTGTGGGTAGCACCACCTCAGAATCAATAGTTTTCACAAGCAGTTCTGACTGTGAACCTACTGTGGTAGCAGCAGGAGTAAAAGCTTCTTGCCTGCTCGAAGAAGGCCCCGCTGTTAATGAAGAGGAAACCAACCTAGTGGGTATAGGCGAGACATTATCAAAAAAGCTGCTGTCAGTGGGGCCCTGGTTGTCGCGAAGCTGTTCAACATCCATGTCATCATTGGGGTTAGGAGAAGAAGACCGGGCACTGTTCGAATCTTCACGAGCACTCTCTGTGGAAGAGACCTGGGCTCTTGCAAAAACAAAGCCTTGTTCATGCATATTCAAAAGATCTTCACACTGCCCTGCACACTCAGATGTCAACAACTTTGTACACAGAAGAATGATGTGAAGTTTAAGTCTTTGTAATAATCATTGGTAAAGTAGAGCACAACTTACCGGTTATCAAGGGTTCAAAGAACATTGCATCCTTTTTTAGTATCTTGTTTGATCTCCATGTGCCCAAAGACGAATGAGGAGCTTCTTTTCTCTTTCTTTTCAAATGGCTTGTGTCATTTAGTGCAGCTCTCATCAACCTGAAAATTCAGGCAAAAAACAATTTGTTGATCACTAATGACATAAGAAATGGGGAAAATCCTTTTTTATTCTGCAATATAGTCCCTCAATCTTTTCAAACGTAGCCAATTAAGCCCCAATAATGGAGTCATCAAAATCTCTATCTTTTATCTTTTTGGAAATGATCATGATTAGGATGTGATGGACTCAATTAACCTTTTGTAAACAATCAAAATAATAGAATGAGGGACTGTTGAATAATCAACAATACTTTGGTGGGCAAAAACCCCAGGAAATACGAAATCAATGAACAGATAAACATACTTATTTGGCAGCACTAAGGTCTCATCGATGAGCAGCCTTCTTCTCTTCCTTGGTTGTGGCTGCTTGGGTGATGGAGGAGGAGGTGGTGGTGGTGGAGGTGGTGGGCTTGACCGGATTCCTAGTTCAACGGACGGATGATCAAATGATATGTGTGAATCAATGTTTTCACGCCCATCTACCGAAGAAGCCACATGGCGTGGAGATGAGGCAGAAAATCTTCCAGAAGGCAAAACCTCTTCAACAATTGGAGAAAGGTTTGGATTGTCCTTTTCCACTTGTTCTATCAAAACTAAGTCAGGCTCCAGAAAATCATCATTCCTGTTTGACCACAATGGAGGAGTTGGTACACTATCAGTGTGTAAAGCATCACGCATAACTTCAGTTTCTGGAAACTCTTGATTGAAGACCCCCTCAGCAGTTCTTTCATCTGATCCTCTCTGAGTACTCTGGTGGGGAGGAGATTGTCGAGAACCAGCAGATTTTTCCTCTCCGACTGGAGGCCGAGAACTGCAAATACAAATAAACATTATTTATGACCATATGCATACATGACTAACAATACTTTGAAAACTAACAATTAACACCCAATTAGGTGCTCTTCAAAAAAAAGTTTAAAAGCTATAACAATCTTACTCTATCTGTTCTGGTGTTGAATGCAATCCAGAGACATCGATATTCTTCCTTGGTGAATCCCTCCCAGTGTCCTGCACAGTAATAATCTAATTATTAAGACATCTTGGGGCATGTTTGTATACAAGATACTAAGCACTACAAAGTCTTCTCTTCTAAGACCTTCCACTCAAAAAGAACTTGAGATGCCAAACTATGCAAAGCAATTAGTAAAAGGAAAAGAAAGATGAAATTTTAAGGTGTTCGTACCATTTCAACTAGAGTTGGTATACATTGCTCTCTACCAGTGGGAATTTGATCTGTGACAATATTTTCAAAACTTCATCAAAGCCAATGTGATATTTACCAATATTAAAATGAAAACCGTGCATAACACGCACCTTCCAGCGTTATCTCTTCGGGGTGTTTAAGATGAGTATCCACGAAGCTGCGTACAAAATCATTGAATATACAAAACCATTGCAAATAAATAAACAGTAAGGAAAGTCAACGAGTGGCCCAACAAAACTTACCTCTCCTGATTTGGTTCCTCTTCAAATGATTCTAAGGCATCCAGTTGAAATGTTTCTGGCATGGTGACAGCATTATACGATTCTTGAGTTGTACCTTCAGGAAGATTGATACTTGGAAAAACAAATGCCCTTCTAATCTGTAACTCCAAGTGATGGCATTCTTGGAAAACATAATCAACTTGCTTTGAATATATCCGGACAACACCGAGCAAAAGATGGCCAGACATCCGAAGTGCAATAGGTACTTCAGGATACATGATAAACTCTGAAAATATGATTCAGCCAATCAAAAATACTTCTTCGTTGACTCATTGTCAATACAAAATCTCAGTAAGGCTATGCAAAAGTGTATTCTTGCACAAAACGTACAGCAACAACAACAAACACAGTATAATCTCAACTCCATTGGGATCTAGAGGTCATGAATCTCATGATGTGAGCAATGTTACCCCCAGAGAGGTTACTTCTGTTGGAATTTAATCCCCAAAACTTCATAGAATGTAAGAGAAGCAAAGGAAGTTTAGTGTGTCATTTAATTTGGTCAATTTTTTTCCCAAAGCTAAAACATTGTCAAAAATTACTCTTTTAATTCCATAGGCAATGCACGGAAAAAATGGCAGAAAAGGTAAAAAGATAGAAATTTTATATTCTAATGATAACCCGGATAACTCATTATTGACACGGGCACCTCAACATGGGGTTTTAATTGATCAGTAAACCAAAACCACCTTTATTTTGACAAAAGATCCATTGAATATAATGTCATTTTAAAAAGGCAATGACATCCATCAAGAGATCCAATAAGCAGTCATATTTGATATTCCAAACCACCTTTAAAACACTGTGACTCAAAATTTAACAAAAAGAATAGGAAACAGCATCATTTCCCTTTCCAAGAAAATGAATACCAGCACCACTTGATGCTGTCATGGAACCCAAAACTCACAATCTTTGGCATTTGGTTAAAAAAGACACAATCTTTGAAAATAGAGCGCGGGCAATACTCCTTGGTCACAAATCCACAATCTTGCAAGATTTGAACTTTCCCCCCAAAATCATTTTTTGGGAAAAAATAGATGATTTTAAAGAAATAAAATTGAACTTCTCCCTAATAATCCATAGTTAACACTTCACATTGCCGGTAAAATCAAGAATCCTTAAATTTAGTATGAAAAAAAGTGGGAAATGGGAACCCCAACAGAATAAATAGATAAATATATAAATCCCGAACAAGAAATCTCCGAAACCCTAAAAAATAAATCTTTGTAGAAGTATTAGAAGAGAAATGCTTAAAATGGGAGAAAGACAAACCGACGGTGGAGGGGATATTGGTTCTGGTATAATCAGCCTTCCGGAGTCTGTACTGTAGATGCGCCGCGCACCAAACAGTCCCTAACGGACCCTTCCGAGCCAGTAACGTCCGAGCGTAAAACATCCTTAAAACCCTTCTTCTTCCTCTTCGAAGATTAGCCGAGAGTTTAACGTTAATCTTTGATTAAACCTGCGACGAGGTTTGGGGGGGAATGTTTCTGTTCAGTGAAGTGCGTTGGGCGGGGTGTAGGGTTTTTTTTGTAGCGGAATATTCTGGAATTGACTGTGGCGGGAAATCGGAAGTGGCGCGAATTCTGGGGGGAAATGGAACGAACCCACGTACAAGAACTTGAATTCGCGATCCATTGTTATCGCCAATTATTACAGGGTAACATGAAATTAAAAAAAAAAAAAAAGTTAAAGTTTGATCTCTTAGGACTTGTTGCGTTAATGTTTTGAAAAAGTTATCTAGGGGCATTATTTAGTGTTAGCGTTTTCAAAGTAATCTACACCGTTGATATGCTAACACTAATCTCTAACGTTGTTCCCAAACAAATCCTTATTGGTTTTGATCTGAAATTACCAGAATTTGATTTCATCAAGATTTGGTTTTGTTTGTGGAAGCATATTGACGCAGTCTAAGGGCCCACCCCTATGAGCTACGCTTGAGGTTGGGATTATTAGATTGAATAAATAGTACAATGATGGGTTTTAGAGCTTCTATAAAAAAGACTTGATTCTTTTTAAATTGATTGATTTGATTGAATATTTTTTATTTGAAATGGTTTTGGTTATAATTGCATTTATTTGATTTGATTTGTTCTAAACTATTCTGATCTGATTCTAATAAAAATGTGTAATAAATACTTAAGGGCGTTAAAACATGTTAAAGAGAACATACTTTTACTCTATATATTTTAACTACTAACAGTGTTTGGTTTCATAGTTTTCAAAGTTAATCTGCAACATTAAGAAATTACGTAGTACGTATTTAAATTGTTAACGTTAATTAATATTGATGTTCCCATATAAAGTCTAAGAAATCGCTATATATAAGTTCTAAATTAGTAAAGATCAACTAATCATTAGTTAGGGGTGAAAAGAGTACAAATTAAAAACTCTGACGCGAGAGAAATCAAACAACAAAGTAAGGAGTTTGGATAAATTATTCAAAAAGGAAAGATGTACTTGCACACATGGAATGTACACCCACGCCAAAGTTTTACACCAACACATGGTATTTGATTTCTTTAGATTTCTTTTTAAAATTTTTTCCCTTCCCTTTCTTTTTTCCCATTGGATCCTTTTATCATGGCTTACCCAAGGTGGCCGAGCAGGCCAACCAACCTGGCGCAATATTTAAAGGGGCCAAACTTTTATATATATATATATATATATATATATATATATATATATATATATATATATATATAATAGTATTCTTCTATATTAAAAACTAAGCTCGCACTGGCCTAGAGTGAGGTTCAAATTCGTGTCGGGTGGCGTGTTAATGGTGTTATAGAGTTCTCTGCCTACTTGAGCTACCTATCCTGTTGTGCCATATGTGCGCATAATGTAATATATATTTAATGTATTGATTGAATAAAACTTGTAATTATTTAGAAAAAGAAGCACTTTACTTTTTTTTTGAATATTAGTATTGCCTTACTACATTAGCTTTGTTAGATACTTGTTATTCATCTTTGATATTAATAAAAAATAATACAAATAGCAAAATGAAAATGTGACGACATATGCAAGATGATATTGAAAATTAATTAATGGAAGAGTGAAAAAACACAAATATAATACTCCCTCCGTCCCAAAAAGATTAGTACATTTTTACTAAAGTGGTAAAATAAGGAGGGATATTTTGGTGTTGACTTTCCAAAAATACCCTTGATGTAATGGGTAAAAGTAGGATGTGATGAGTAGATTATTAGGAAAAATAAGGGGTAAAAGTGGTTTTTAATAGAAATGGAAATGACTTTAAGAGACGCAAATTTTTCGAAACGTAACTGACTTTTTGGGACAGAGGGAGTATCTAATAATATAATATAAAATATTATTCTTTTAATTATAGTTAACCGAGCAGTTGACCCTTGGATTGATCATTGATCCACTGGCTCGTTCGAGTCGACGCCTGGTCCAATTTTTAGGACAATTATTTGGGAAGGTAAATATTCATAAACTCTTTATTATAATATTGTATGTCATTTATTTATTTATTTAAAAATAATTTGTTTATGCACTTAAATCTGTTAAGACATTAGAAATAAGATCTTTAGGGTCTCTTTTTCTGTCTCGGCCCAGGCCATCGAGTTCTCAGGGCCGGCCCTGCCTTTTGTGTGTGTGTGTGTGTGTGTGTGGATGACTGATGTTTTTGGTTATGGTGTATGTATCTTGTACAAACATTTATGTGTGTGGTTGAATGTTATTTTTGTGAACACCATTTTTGTATACTATCAAGTTTGGTTGTGTCTGTGTGTCAAAATTTCTTAACATGTGTGTGTATGATCGATTACCAAATTCTAGTTGCCAAGACACACTGACACACTAAGGGGCTGTTTGTTTCATCCTCTTAATGGTTCAGATGTCTGAATGGTTCAGCACTTAATGATTCAGACTGTTTGTTTCAGCCTCTTAATGGTTCAGATGTCTGAATGGTTAAGAAATTTGCTTCTGAATGGTTGAGTATTATACAGAGTATGAATGGTTAAGACCTCTTATCTGAATTGATCAGACTTTGCCTCTGAATAGTTAAGCAATATACCAGCTCTTAATGGTTCAGACCTCTTACTGGTTCAGACCTCTTACTGGTTCAGCACTTATCTATTCAGAAGTTGCCAAACAGCCCCTAAATGTCTGTCGCAGTTATTTTTTACTTGGACACAAATAGCAACTCTAGCAAACATTTAAGAAACTAGACAACAAGTACGAACACAAACTCTATATTGTGATTAGTACAAACACAAATAATTTTTACAAAAAACACTACACATATATCTACACACTTCATATTCCCCTTGCTAGAACTGGCACTTGTGTAAAGTTTAAGGCATAGATTACATTTTAAAAATATCACGGAGATTGTTTTTATTATAGTTCATGAGTTTGATTAACTTCGGAAAATATAAAGATTATTCATATGCGATGAACATTGACATTGATGTTCTATACTTCTATTAGTACATCACTTGATATCGTTGGGAACGTGTAACCCGTAGTCGCTAGCACGCCCCGAAATATTTCGATACTGTTTTAAAAATATACTGTTTAATTGGAGATACACTTGTAACTTGTTTGTATTGAACTCGTCCCATGTACATTCTAAACAATACATTAGCTAGATAACATAAAAGTATAGTATAGAAATATTTGCACTAAATAACACTAAAACTTAAGTCATTTCCTTAAATAACATTTAAACTGTTTTATTTCCTAAATAATACTTAATAATGTTCATAATGTCCAGTGATGGAGAACAATTACTTGGATAATAACTAAAAGTGCTAAATGTAAAAAAACACATGTAATGCTATTTAGAAAACGTCATTATGTTTTAATATTATTTACGTAAATTCTCCAAAAGTATATCTTTCCTTCTCGTTGTTCTGTTTCATATAGTCTAATTATTAAATATTATATATAAACTCCGCATAGTTGTAATTATACCACTTAAATAATGCTAGTAGTAGTATATTGTAATCGTATTAATAAATCGTATTAAGCCTAAACATTGTTCAATATCTTGATTACTCTCAATATATGGCGGCCGATTTTCATTTTCCAAATCATCCGTCATTGTTTGTAGCTTATAGTCGTCATGAAGTTTATAATTTTACTTTGGATGCCCTTCCATTTAAATAGTGACATGTGGATAAATAATAATGAGAGTATTCTATAAAGTTTAATATGGAGCATAGTTAGTTTCAAAATTTGCAAAATGCTCCATCCAAATTAGGGATGGCAACGGGTCGGGTTCGGGTCGGATAGTACTATACCCGAACCTGACCCGAATCCGACTTTTAACCAATAATCAATTCAATGTACCCAATAATTTTAAAAAGATTAAATCTAATTTTTTTTGTCTCATTTTTAATTAAGGAATTATAAAAATGTTATAAACGGCATACTTGATATAGTAGCACTTTGTCAAGAGATTATATGGAGTGCTCATTATATCTATAGATAGGCTTTTATGTTATAAAATATTCGGGTTTGAGTCGGGTCGGGTGCGGGTTCGGGTTGGGTCGGGTAAAATAATAAATCCACACCCGACCCGACCCGATGTCGGGTTCGGGTAAAAAATTTCAGGTCGGGTTCGGATTATTTTATTCTCGGTTCGGGTTCGGATATATTAGTGGTCGGTCGGGACGGTTAAGCTCGGGTTCGGGTTGAATTGCCATCTCTACTCCAAATGGCACGCATCACTCTATATCAAAATTTGCAAAACCCTCTCTTCTTGTTTAAAATTTTTAAATGAAATTTCAATTGAATTTTTAATTGTTTTTGGTTATATTGAAAATTAAAATAAAAAACTTTTTTGTACATACTTATTTTAATATTATCCATATGTATTTATTTAAAAAAACAATATTGTTATATTTCGCGTCCGATCATGCTTTTTATACTCTATCCATTCCAAAATTATCATTATATTTCAAACGTGAAAAATTGTATATATTCCAAATAATTATATTTACCTAATCGTATAAGAATAAAAACTACTCCGTATAACTTATATATATTCAAAAACTACATCAAAAGTTTTACAAAGCAAGTGGTGATGACATGTCTATTTTATTTTATCAAATGATCAACACAATGAATGCACACGCATACAAAATATTGGTGTATTTGAATTACATTTTGAACATTATGAAAAATTAATTTTGTCTAAAACATTTAGCAGAGTTTCGACGTAAGATTGTATATTTTGTAGAGTTTTGTCAAAAAATTCCAATGAAGAATATTTCATTAGTATTTTAATTTTGGCAGTTTCTACTACCAAAAATTTTAAATTAAAAATAATTAATTTTAAATTTTGAATTATAATCAATTTCTCAAAAACCCTTTGAATTTTGTAAAGTTCCAAAATTTGGTCTATCAATTGATAATCACTACCTTCGTCCTTGAGTATTTATCCAACTTTGATTTTTTCTACTACCTCCGTCCCATTTTATAACGCCTGTTTCGGTTTACGATGTTTGACTGAAATTATGTTCAAACCATTTTATATGACAAATGGTATAGAATTAAAAAATAAAAATTATATATTAAAAAACTACATCAGAAGATCTACAAAACTAATAGTGACAATAATATTTTATTTTATCAAATTGGTAACGAAAATAGAGAAAGAAAGTTAATGAAGTTTGACCCTGTGAATAGTAAACAGACATTATAATTTGGGACGGAGGGAGTAGTAAACAAGAATCGATAATACAAATTTATTTGGGATATTAGTTTGATAAAATAATATCTAAAAAAATATTTTACAAGATAGATCTATCTAATAAAATTATTCTTGAATAAATATCTGATATAAATTTTATTTAATTAATGTTTAAAGTTTATCTATTTTTATTGTGAAAAGTTAAAACTATACAAATACTTATAGACGAAGGTAGTAAATAAATATAATTAAGTTTTGATTGAGATGGCCAGATTATATTTTTGAAGTATTAATAAAGACTAAACTATGAGTATAACATATCAAACATACGAAATATGATTTCCATATTTCATTCATAAATAAGAAGTTTTAACAATGATGTCAATATATAATATCAAAAAAATACTTATTACTGTACAAAGCTGGACAAATACTACAAGACAGAGATAGTATTTTGGAGATAAATATTTTACTTTTACTTTGAGTGATTTGTTAAAGAAGGAAAAAAATAATAAATGGTGGATTAAATAATTGATAAGAGTAATGTATAGTATGCCATTGATTTAGAGGGAGCATTTTGCAAATTTTGAAATTAACGTTGCTCCATATTAAACTTTGTGGAATGCTCCATACACTTAACTCTCTTTATTATTTGTCAACATATCACTATTTAAATGGGAGGGCATCCATGCTCTCTCAAATAAGAAGGCATGGGAGAAAAACCCTTGGAAAAATTGTCTTATAGTATGTTTGGGAACATGGATTTGGATTTCAAATCCGGATTTAGCTCAAATCCCATGTTTGGAAAACTTAAAAAATTTGAATTTGGATTTAAGTCAAATTCTTCTCATTCAAAACAAAGTTTAATTTGAAATTCATGCTCCTCCTCTTGTCATTTGAATTTTAAGATTTTAAATTTTGGAATTGAAATGCATGAATTGAAATGAAATGCTAGTTTCCAAACACTACCTTAAATAATTCCACCTTTTCACGTTTTTTTAAAAAATAATTCCACTTTTCATTATCACCAAGAAAATCTACTTTTTTTGCATGTGTGTGAGTTGTAGGTCGTCGTTAAAAAGATAATGGTCCCTTAATGGGATTTTAAGAAAAAGCATGTTTTCGCAAATAAATAAAAGGTGAAATTATTTTAAGCAAAATACTTTTTCTTTTTTAATTTTAAATTAAAGTTTATGCTCTTAAAAACATAACGGTACACTTTTGTAAGAGATCTGTCTCAGTTTTTTTTAAAAATATAATAATTTACAAATTTTGTTTTCTGTTTTGGATTATCAAAAAATAATTCACAGTATTGCTCAAAAGAAATTGCAATACACAAAAATTTGTAGTGAGTTATAAAAATAATTAGTGCCATTTTGGTGAAAAAATATTGTGCAATTTTTACAACTTTTGAATTATTATTTTGGGAAAAACTTTGTGCTGAGTTATCGAAAAATGTCACAAGTTAGGCAGTTCTATTTTAGAAAAAATAATACAGGTAATAGACGATTACCAATAAATATTTCAGAGTGTCGTTCATGAAAAAAATGAAATACAACAAAAATTGTAGTGAAAATAAAAGTTACAATTCAGAGAAAAAATAATTGTGTCATTTCACAATTTTGTAATGTTGTTTTACAAAAAATATTTATATAGAATTATCGAAAAATATTCACAAGTTTTGTAGTAACATTTAAAAAAAATAATAACATAATATAAAAAACAATTCGAAAAATAATTGCAACTTAAAAAAATATAGTAAATTATAAAGTAAATGAATTAGCTCTATTGTGTAGAATAATTTATTGTGCAATAATTATTACCAGATTATTGATTATTGAAAAAATATAATTAGTTTCACTCTAAAAAACACTTAAATTTGGTATTATTTATAAATATATTGTTAAAAAATACATTTAAATTTGAAGTTAAAAATTAACTAAACGATAAAAAGAAAATTTACCTTAAATAATCTCACCTTACATTTATTTGTGAAAAACATGCATTTTCCAAAAAATTCCATTAAGAGGCCGTTAGCTTTTTAACGGTGACCCAAAACTTGCACACATACGAAAAAGTGGAATTATTTTCGATGACAACGAAAAGTGATATTACTTTTGAAAGAGCGCGGAAAGTTGATATGATTTGAAATAATTTTTCCCTTCGACTTTTGACGAATGTTGTAACATTTTTTCATGTTGCCTTGTTATTTTAACTTTTATTAGACACTCTACTTAAATATTTCATTTTATTTTTATTACTTTACAAGTCAAAGTCGGTTACAAATCAAAGTTGGTTGAAAAATATTTGGATGTTGGAAGAAGATTGAATGAATTATAAGTAACAAGAAATAGTTAATATATATTTTTGAAACTTCATATTCTTATTAAAATAATTAATAAGAACATTGAAAAAATATAAACATACATGACATTGTAATCGAGTTAATAACACTATATTTCATTTATTTAAATTCTTTGTCTTTTTTATTCATTCCTATTGTGACACCACTTTTGTGACTTACACTCATAATTTTTTTCTTACATTTTCTAATATCAATATCAATAAATACTCCATCTATTTTACAAAATAGTTCCGCCCTAACCTTTTATGATCCCACAAGACGCTTCTATCTCACATAAAATGTCTAAAACACCCTCAAAAGAACCTTGACCTGCTATAAAGGAAACATGAGTATTTTAGGCGGAGGTAAAAGTGTTTTGTAGGATGTCCAAAAAAAGGACAGAGCTATTCTGTGAAATGGAGAGAGTACAAATTTTTTCTTCTTAATTTGCATGTCACTAATCAATGTTCCAAAAATAGTGGATAAAGAGAGAAATATCACTTATTATCTTAATTGAAATGAAAAATTATCATAAATAACCTTATCTCGACCAACAAAAATAACACATTGTATTTTTTTCACATAGTGTATTTTATACAATAAAATAACTACAAGTTGTGACTGGAACAATGATTGTATTGGTGTTAAAAGAGTGACTACAATTGAGAGGAAACAAGTTAAGGTGTGCACCAAGTGATGGTGCTATATATATATGAAACATACTCCCTAACATCCACAATGGCAGGTGTGTTTCAGAGATTTAACGGTTCCCGTGGATGTATTCAACCATTGCTGAACAGTCACTCATGCACCTAACCTGCTGAGCATTGGCTGAGTGTGCCTGGATGAGGGCGCTTTTGATGGCATTCTCCTCCCCAAGCACGACATCTACAATCAAAAAGGCTTCGCAGATATACTCAGGGTTGGTGCTGGCAAGAGAAGGAAATAAGATTGCCCCTATCCCCCTGTGCGTGCAGACATGTTAAAAGCATAATCACATTGGATTACCATCCAACCCTCCTCGATTGGTCTAGGCACGCTCACGATTATCCTTGTTCTCATCCTTGTCGTGGGTATTTTAATTGCCTACCAAGGAAGAGGTACCCCCTCGTCCACGGCAATGTCTCTCTTCTGCAAAGTATCGAGTAAATGTTTTTGGTACTTTGCAGGGCATCTTAGGTAGCCCTACGCAAAGGAGTCCTGAGGTATCATGAACAAAGAAGCTCTTCATTCTTAGAGTATTTTTCCCAGAGGAGCGGCGTGGTGACATCTCAAAGTCACTCCTACTTTGAAATTTAGAATACTCCATATAATTAAGCTAGTCATAAAAAAATTAAATTATTTGATATGTGTGTGTGTATGTATGTGTGTGTGTGTGTATGTATGTGTGTGTGTGTATATATATATACACACACACACATACACACACACTCTGGGATATTGAGCAGCAGAGGTGGGAGGAGATGCTAAAGAGTTTATTGATTTTTTCTAAGTATGTACCTGATACCTTAGAGATGTCATCAAGCCGCGCCGCTCCTCTGGGAAGGATACTCTAGGTACAAAGGGCCTCCCTTGCACATGATACTTTAGGATTCTTTCGTGCAGGACTACCTAAGATGCCCTGCGAAGTATCGAAAATATTTGCTCGATACTTTGCGGAAGAGAGACGTCGCTGTGGATGAGGGGGTCCCCCTTCCTTGGAAAGAAAATAAAATACCCGCGACAAGGACGAGAACAAGGGTAATCATAAGCGTGTTAGACCAACCGAGGAGGGCTGGTTGGTAATCCAAAGTGATTATGCTTTTAATATGTCTGCACGCACAGGGGGGATAAGGGCAATCTTATTTCCTTCCCTTGCCAGCACCAACCCCCCAACCCTGAGTATATCTGCGAAGCCTTTTTGGTTGCAGATGTCGTGCTTGGGGAGGAGAATGCCATCAAAAGCGCCATCATCAAGGCACACTCAGCCAATGCTTAGCAGGTTTGGTGCATGAGTGACTGTTCAGCAATGGTTGAATACATCCACGGGAACCGTTAAATCCCCGAAGCACACCTGCAATTGGTCTTGTAAGTTTAACTTCTTTCTAAAATTAACTTTTGGTGGTATTTATGCTTTTCAGTATTATAATAGCAGCTCATGCCTTGAAAGATGTAATGGGATAACCTACTATTGGCCAAATCTATAGCACCAAGTGATGGTGCTATATATGTGTAACATACTCCCTCTGTACCAAAATAATGTTCATACTTGACTTTTCAAGGTTTTTATGTGATACTTTAAGGCTAAACTCCACCATTGGTCCTTCAACTTTATCAATTGTGCACGATTGGTCCTTCAAGTTTTAAAAGTTCATAAATAGTCATTCAACTTTATGAGTTATGCACGATTATTCCTTCAAGTTTTAAAAGTGCATAAATAGTCCTTCAAGTACATGTCAGCCCTCCAGATGAGGTCCTTTTAACAGTAAATATTAAAAGCTAAATGGAATACTAGCTTCATATAATACAGAGTAGTCGTACCTAGTGGAATTTACTCGTATTATATGAAACTAGTATTTCGTTTAACTTTTAATATTTACGGTCAAAAGGACTTCATATGGAGGGCTGACGTGTACCTGAAGGACTACTTATGGACTTTTAAAACTTGAAGGACCAATGGTGCAGAACTCATAAAGTTGAAGGACTATTTATGGACTTTTGAAACTTGAAGGACCAATCGTGCACAACTGATAAAGTTGAAGGACTAATGGTGGATTTTAGCCGATACTTTAATTGTTAACATTTATTTAAAATACTACGTGTAATGATTTTTTACGTTTTTCATTTTTTTAAAACTCTTTCCAGCTTCTTTCAGCTCCTTAAAAAAATTTTTCTAACTTCTTCCAGTTTCTTCCAAGTACTTCAAGTTTTATCCAAGCACTAGTTTTTCAACTCCATCCTATTTTTCTAACACCATCGAGTTTCTTGCAATTCCTTCCCGTTTCTCCAAGTCATTCAAGTTTCTTTCAATTGTTTCCGGTTTCTTCTACCTCCTTCCAATTTTTTGTAACTCGTTCCTATTTTTTCCAATATTTAGCTTTATTTTTACAACTCAAATAATAAAAAAAACAAAGCCTTAGTAGGGATAAATACGGAGTAAGAAGTTTTAAGTGAAGGTCAAAATATTTGTTGGGACGTATGAAAATTAATAGTGGAAAAGTTTTTTGCACGAGGAGAGTATCATTTTTAAATAATATACTTTTATTGATAACTTGATAAGATACTCAAATTGTCTCTTGTTTCCTGAAACATTTAATGTACTACGTACTTTTTAAATATATAAATTTAATTTTTAAATTCTACAAATATCTTTAAATAAATTGAATTAAATATAATTTCCCTTAAGGTGAGCAAGTATCAACTTGGTCCTAAAAGAAAAAATACCAAACCGAATAAACACAGCAAAAATCTGAATTAAACAAAATGGTTGGTTTGGTATTTGGGTGGATAAGGAGGGTGGATATACTCAATTTGCTAACCTAAAAATCACAAGAACACAATACCAAATGGCCATACTTAAGCTCCTAACATCCACAACAACCTTAAATTGTCATGACTTAACCTCCTAACATCCAAAACAAACTTAAACTGTCATGACTCATGATATATTGCAATAGAAGAAAATCAGCTCAAAATATTCTCCTGCAGTAAGTTTAAAGCACAACAACTTACTTTTGATGCCACTCTCGCCCATGCGGAGTTGTATATCATGCTCTGTTCACGCGAACCTTCTGCCCTTCAAGCAACTGCATTTTTACAATTCCAACTTATGTGAGGAAACTGAAAAGAAATCATGAATCACCATAATAACTATACTCAACAAAAACCACAGTACAAAACAATGGAATCTTGAAATTAACATATGAGGGTTCATGTAAACTCTCTTACGCATGGGCAGGTGGAAGAATTGGTAACTTTTACTTATCTGGTGTCCATTTCCGACTAAACTAAAAGAGTAATCATTGGGAGGTGATTAAACATGACTTCCATTTTCACGGTCTTACCGAGGAATCGAACACCTTACATAGAAATGTCTATAGATTTAGGATTACAGTAGTTGGGTAGACCTCCGGGCATTAGTTTGTAATTTATGCTGGTGCGCGATTGCCCTAGTGATAGAACTCCAGAGAGGCAAGGAGAATAAATGGATGAAAGTCTTTATCAAATTATGAAATCAGGATCTAACTTCATAGATACTAAAGATGAAGGAAAATCTTTATCAAAATATGAGTAAGAATCTTAAACTCATATAATAAATAAAACCAACGAGAATCTCCAATGTTAAATTAGTGTGTAATCTTCGATAATTAACACAAATAACTAGAGGTATATTTATAGAAAGAGACTCTAACTTCTACTAGTAATAACTTACACATAACCTCACACTAACTAAGTGGGAATAACTTACTCCAAACCTCCCACTAACTAAGTGGGAATAACTGACCCTTAACTTTCCATTAGGTGGGATTAAATAATTATTAAATGATAAATATGATAAATGATAAGACTCAACAAATAATTAAATAGTGCTAATTGCTTAAATACTATACGGAGTATGACTTAGCCAACCAGCCTAGAACCTCTCACCTAGCCTTGTTATAGACTACTAGTCTATAGCTTGTGGTTGAGTGCTTTTTGTGTTTTGGGTCTACTAGCTAGTCTCGACCTATGTCTTTATGTCTTCGTGCTCTTACTTTGTCCGTGCTACTATGTTTGTGTGTTTGTGTTAGAGCCCAGGGGCCTCTTGGAAACAACCTCTCTAGTTACGGGTATGGGTAAGGTATGCATATACTGATATACACACCCTGCTCATATACTCTTTGTGGGATTTTGTTGTTGTTTTAGCTTTAGAAAAATAACGGACTAAGTCCAAATGGGACATTAAAGATCATTTTCTTCTAGCTTTCTACAAAGTTTTGAGTGGTAAATGAAGAATGCACCAAAGGTGTAATGGAAACAATCTCCCCGTTTTTTAAAAGAGTGAGCTTGTGTACATCTTGAATCCTAGTCCCCAGACACGTAGAGTTTGGATTATCTTAAGTTTTGTTTTTTGTTTTCATTAATATGTGTATTTTTGTCATGATGTATGATTATGGGACGCTTACCGTGTTATTGAATGATGAGATAGCAGATTCCACATCCTCTTTTGAAGAAAAAGTGACGAACCCAAACCCGCTGGATTTCGAAGTCCCTGGAACTCGACACACCTTAGCACTTACAACCGCCCCCTTGAAAAACTTCTTCAGTGTCTCGGTAGTTACTGTCTTTGCAAGATTGCCAACATATACTTTGTGTGGACTATCAATGAATTGTGAATCCTCTGCTTGTAGAAGTGACGGATCTACACTTTGCAGTGGGCTTTCGGTTATATTAACTTTTATTTTGCGCCCGCTGAGTTCCTATTTATCATAAGAGAGTAGAATGAGAACATATGAACACATTGGGATCCAATTAAGAACAATGTAATTGTAAAGACACATAATCCTTACAGTTCCATCGAGCTTCTCAATGGCGGCATTTGCATCCTCTGTTGTCTTCATTGTAACAAATCCAAACCGGCGGCTCCTTCCCGAATACTTATCATACATAACCTACCAACAAAGCTGATGAATTTGTAGCCTAACCGCAACTTTTGACAATGGGTTTTGGCTGAATTCACAAAATTTTCTTAAGGAAAAGTTTTTTATAACATATATGTCAGCAAAATGGTGAATGTGGCTAGAGAAAAAGGCAGACCTAGGAGGACTTGGCAAGCAATGATCAAGGGAGACCTTCGAGTAAATGATCTCAGAGCAGATATAGTACATGATAGGGCACAATGACGTCATTAAGATTAATTTAGTCTCTATAGTCTATACCTTATTTTGCTTATGTGCAAATTGCATTTCTTTATTGTCTACAGGTACATAAGCTACAGTATGAAACTTCGTTCAGTACCCAATTATTGAACAGGGGTTGGGATTTAACTGCTCAAATGTTCAATAATGAGAGAAATATGAAAATAAATTTCAAAAAATCCGCCTAATTTGCACAGGATTACGCTGAAATTTGAATATCCGGTTCATATAAACCTACTGAGTGCATTTACACTGAGCTAACCACAAATTTAGTCATAAAATCCAAATCAATTCGGCAGAATATACCTCGGCCTTCTCTACAGCGCCATGTTCTTCCACAAATTTCCGGAGTTCATCGTTGCTGACAGTCCGGGGAATGTTGCCGACGTAGAGCCGCCTGGCGGCCTCGGAAGTTGTGTCCTGCGCCGGAGCTGAAGTTTCTCCGGCGACGGAATTGACACGCCCTCTAAGCAGTAAAACATGTCCGTGCTGCGGGACTGGCGGCGGCGTGATGAGCGCGAGAGGAACGGCGTCAGATTTCAGAGTTGGAGAGCGGATTCTCGAGAAATGAGCCTTGAAGTGCTTTTTGTGATTCGGAATGAAATTAGGGGATACAAAAGATGTCGAGATTGTCGCCATTATTGGTGGAGCTCTGGATATATTTGCAGGTGAGTGATTTTAGATGGATTTTTGGACAAATGATGTAGAGATTGGTACACCCCACAAATGAAGTAGAGATTGGTACACCCAAGCCGGCATGGATACCTCAGTTGGTCAATAGCTTGAAATCTTAGACCGATGACCAGTGATCGAATCCCGCAAGCGGCAGTGTGGGAGCTATCCAAAAATCCCATAAAGGGTGAGGAGGCTCCTTGTGCGCGGTGGGCACGGGTCTAGCGTTCTTGGCCGACTAAGTCACCATTACTTACATCCTCCACCATTCCTGTCAGGCAAGGAGGTGGGGGCGCCTAGGGTGGGCGATTCCACATTTTGGACCGAGATTGGTACACCCCACCAATATCCCAAATATATCCACTCATTTTTCAATCATTCATTTTTATTTACTCGTATTTATTTTTTGTTTATTTTATTTTCTAATATACTTCCTTCGTCCCCCTATATTTGTCCACATTTGATTTTTGGAACTGTTCATCTAAACATTTTGACTCATCAAATTCTCTCAATGTGTAAGCCTAAATATAGTCATGTGTGATCTTGTTTGATTTGTCTTAACATATAAAATATTAATATAGAATTCTTATAATTTTTTAATATACAAGATAAAATGGATTAAAGAAGTGCATTGGATGGTGTGTAAAAATGAAAGTGGACAAATACAGAGGGACGGAGAGAGTATGTGGCATTGGAGGGGGTGGTGTACATTTGGGGTACACCTTACCCCTAGCATTTTTCATTTCGAATAGATAGAATGTTCATTCTAATTCAACAAGAGATAGAATCTTCATTTTTAACGTAGTGTTCATTCTGACGCCTACTCACCATAATGTTCATTCTAAAAAAATGTAGTGTCCATTCTGAACATATTCATTATGAAATAACGTAATGTTGATTCTAAAAAAATTAATATTCATTCTGAAACATTACTTAATTATAAATTAGTCATGATATACCAGGAGAAAGGTACATTCGTTTTCATCATATATTTTGACTTCTAAAGTGGTAGTGAGCTTCTTCTTTTGTGAGAAGATTCGAAAAAATGGTGTAGGCTTAAGTCACTAAGAAAGCATTTTCACCGTGAAATGGATTTATAGTATCTTAGGGAGAAAACTAGAAGGTAAAATGTATTGGCTTTAAATGAGTCAAATGTAGCAATATCATATTTGTATTACTTTGTGATATTATATTATGAAAAATTTACCTAAATAGTACTGGATATTAAAACATAGCGACTTTTCCAATGTAGTATTATATGTTTTTATTTCTCAATGTACTACCATTGTTCAATGTGCACTGGTCATTGTTCTAGTAAATGTCCATCGCCATTGGATATTGTTCAAACTAAATGCCCACCATTACAGGACATTGTTCCTGCCACTCGACATCGTTTAAGTACTATTTAGAAAATTAAAAAGTTTAAGTGATACATTAGGAAAAGACATATATTTTAGTGTTGTTTAGTACAAATTTCACTTATATTATTTTATCCATCCTCTAAAAAAGTTCTACATTTTCTTTGTTTTCTATTAAAATAAGTTTTAATTTTCTTTTTTAGAAAAAAAGAATTTGTGACCATTATAATTTCTCCCTCAATTACATCATTTTTAATCATACAGTTTCACTTATCTTAATATCAGTGTTAGTTTAAAGGTAGAGCCTTTTTATAGGACAGGAGAGTAATATATTATAAGGATACTCCATGACTATGTTGTTATTGCATGTGAAATAGGTTATTGTTGAACTTGCCCCTTATTTTGTTATATCTATCCCACTTTATATTAAAAATGTTAAGATTCAATGTAATGGATTTAGCAAAATGAGGTTTGGATTTGTCATTGCCCTTTCAAAATATGGTGTGTGTTTATACATTCTTAATTCATTTAGCACGTAGAATTATTACCCTCACGTAGAATCGAACATGTGACTTCTCATATGAGAAAATCACCATCATGGCGCTGGATTACAAGGTCTTTAGCATCATAAATGAGATTTACTTTGTATAAGAGTGCCCTTTCAAATGATAAGTTGGATCAAAGTAATCTATCATAAGTATAAATATTTTCACAGACATGGACTTATTTCGGTGAGAATGGCTTTTAACGTGAGAAATGTGAATAATTCATTTTTGGTTCAACGTGATGCATTTTCTGGAGAAGGTAATTCATTTTCGCAAAGGCTGAGAGTTTTGAATTATTTACAATTATGCCACTGTGTTTTTTTAAAATTTTCCTTCCATTGTTTACTTTTTAGCAGTCTTTAGATCTCAAATCCAATAAATTATATGCAATTTCATTTCTTCATTTTCATTTCTTTCATGGAGCATCATTCTCATTTAATCAAAATCTTCACAAAGAATTTATACAAGACGATAATCACAAGGGGTTAGAGTTGTATGAGTTGCTAGCATTTTTTATGAGGGGTTACTTGCTTAAACCCAACAACGGTATGGGTGCCAATTTTTGCCCGAATTTTGACATTATTAGGGATGGGCAAAAAAACAAATTAGCATGAGATCATACTGGACCGTAATGATATCAAACCATTTATAGTGTTTTCAAACAAGATTGGTTTTTTTCATCACGAACCGAAACTGAATCGATATCAAACGGGACGGGACCGTGGTACAAATATTTAAAACTGATAATCACAGATCGAATCGTTCAAACCTACATACGAAATATCTCAAATAAATACGGAGTATTCATCTACTTCATCTTTCCGTATGTAGAGTACTTCATATTTTATTATTCATTTTTTCAATTCTTTCATTATTATCGTTGTTTTCAAATTTATTACTATTAACATTGTTTTTTAGAGTTATTAATCGTTCGATGTTATATAAATTGATTTTTTAAATTTGGACTCAATATCTTTTATTTTTTATATTTATAATCCTTTAAAATTCGAAATCAATACTTCTAGTTAACAAATTTGTGCTTTTTTAATACAAAATTATACTTTTATTTTAATATTCTTTGAATAATGCATGTTCATTTTTTGACACGATTTGAACATGAGTATGCTATTGTATCGTTCTGTTTCAAAACGGAAAAGTACCGAATGGTTATGGAATTTATCTCATATCGATACCGAATCATTTAAATAAGAGCGGTCTGTGGTATGTTCCGGTTGTTGGAATTTTTTTAGATAAATTGGATATTTTTGGACATAAATTCGGTATGGTCCACAAAATTATTATTTTCCGAAATAATTATGGACGTTTAATCTCGTAAGTAAGATAAATGTTTCGACATATTACACGCCATAAATGGTGTTTGGGTGAATGAGAAATTAATTCTCACAGTTGAATATGAGGAAAGAGTAAAATCTTTGTCCCACACCGGTGTTTGAACCTTTCGTATTCTCATATTTAAACTTAAGCATTTAATTGAGCTTATGAAAGGAACAAGAAAAGGACTTCTCGCGCGCCGCCACCGCCGCCCGGCTTGGCACGCGCGTCGCAGCGGGGCGGGGCGGCGAGGCGCGCCCGTGTCTGCGGCGGGGCGTGGCCACTTTTTGCGATTGCTCCGCCAAGCTGTCCCAATTCGTCCAATCTGCCAAGACATCTCCTATTTAAGGAGACCTTGGTCCAGTGAAGAAGTACAAGAAAAACCTGTGCGTCCAACACTCTTCCGTTCTCAATATCCCATCAGTTTTTCAACAAATATCTCTCGTCGTTCTTGTTCGTCGGTGCACGGTTCTACCGCTTTCCTAACCTCTACTTCGTGACACTACTCCGGCGACACCCTACCCTCCGTTCGACGTCTCTGCTCGCCGATCGAGGCACCTGTCCGTTCGTGTTCCTACTTCCGTTTCAATCCGTTTGAGCTTCCGAAGACTCCAATTTTCTTAGTTTTATTTCCGTTGTAAAATCCGAACGTTTAATAAGTTCGGATTATTTTATTTTTATTTTTTTCCCGCTGTAATATTTAACCCCAGTAGTATCACAGATCATCACGGACTGCGCCTTAGAGCACTGGAAATGGGATTCACGCCCGCCGGCATGAACGGGCGTTTAACGCCCTGGGGGCGTGAAACACCGTCCCCCTCCGTCGTTATTTAGGCGTGATCCGGCGTGCGTCAAAAGAATGACGCCGTGTGATCCTCCCAACGGCTCTCCCAACTGTTCCCCCCTAATTAAAAAAAATCAAAATTTAAAAAAAACCTATAAATTCCCCTAAAAATATCATTCTCTCACACATCTCTCTCTCACATCTCATTTCATATTCTCTCTAAAATATTTATTATTTATTAAAAATCTTTAAAAAATATATTTTAAAAATGGGTTCATCTTCCGACGATGAAAGAAAAGCTTTATTTTTTCGTTGTTTCGCGACGAATTGTATTCAATGGTGGGAAGATGGCCAAGAAGAAGCCGAATCCTCCCGACAACGGACTCGACGCCAACGTCTGCGATTTGTTAGTATAACCTGGACGAGGAGGTGCTTATGTACGAAGAAATCACCGAAAAAAAAGAAACGATGCAACCGCCAAGAAATTCGAAGCCGAGAGATTCACAATGCACTAACGGCGGATTTGATCGAGCATATCTTTAGTCGTTCGAATAATTAGTGATTTCTTTCTATTGTTGTTTTTTTATGTAATTTTTTTTTAATGAATGTAATTTTTTTTTGAAATTTTTTTATGAATGTAAGATTTTTTTATAATGAATTTAATTTTTTTTATGCACTAGTGTCACTGCGATTAATTAAAATAATAAATTAATTTAAATTTATTAATTTAAAAATGTAAAAAATGAAGGTTTGAAGCCCCGGGGCTTCAAAACCATTTCCAGTGAATTTTGGGTGTAAGTTAAAGCTGACGTGACAGAGAGAGCAAGTTTGAAGCCCCGGTTTGAAGCCCTGGGGCTTCATGACCATTACCAGTGCTCTTAGACAAATTGGATTTTTTTAGGGTCCGTTTGGTACGAGGAATTGGTGGAATTGAAATTGAATTGGAATTGAAATTTCATGGGATTCAATTCCATAGAATTGAATTCTGTCAATTTCAATTCATGTTTTACACTATCAATTCCAAATCTACATAATTTTTGTACAACCAAACACCAGAATTAGAATTGAAGTCTCTAATTCAAATTCCATACTTTGAATTCCACGTACCTAGACCTTAGATTTGGTTGTCCTCTCACAAGGCTCCTAGCTACTAGCTTTTGGCTGAAATCAAACCGATTAAAACAAAGCCAAAACAACTATCATCATTTGTTTAATTAATCTTTCAAATGCTAAATTGAAGGATTACTCGTCGCCAGATATTCTTGTGAGGGCTGCTTCATTGGGACTGTGTAGGACTAGAATTTGAAGCGACCTTGTTTTTACTCTGTGGCGTAGGTGGAGTTTAAAGCAACGCATGATCTCATCTCATGTCTCCACCATTGTTACATTATATGTAAATGATTCAATTTTTTGTGTGAATTTTGATTCCCTTTACAATTTCTTGTTAATTTAAACTCTGTTACTGAAAAATCAACCAGAGGGTATGGTAATTTCAAAGTGATAAGAACAGGTTTATTTATCATGCACGCATATCAGGTGCTTGACGAAATGCCTAAAAGAAACTTATGCAAAATGGTGTAACTAGATCATTGATGTGTGGGTATTGGTAAATACTTCCGCTGGAAGATGATCATATGATTCTTGATGTGTGAGTATTGTTATTAATTTATTATTACATGAGGCAATCTGTGCGAGCTGGCAAGCGCTCGAAGAAGTTACTTGCTACACCGGGCAAGTTACTGCGAAACCGGGGATGTCTGAGGATGTAGAGTCCATAAACCAAAGCCACTGCTTTGAAAGGAGTTGCATAAAGCACAACGGCAGCAAGAAGACAGAACACAATGAACATACTGGTTGCTCTTGGATCTCTCCAACTCAAAACCGACTGTATCCTCTCACCGTGTGTCGCCATATCTCCCACCATCCCCTGAATCCTACATCCCAAATGCCTCATCCTATCATACCTAACCCGGACTTTTTCTTGCTCGCTTGTCGTGGGGACTGTGTCAAACTCCTCTTCAAGCTCATCCGGACTCATTGTTTCTGGACATGAAAGTCTAGTGTCCATATGTGGAGGGTGTCTCGGCCGGGACCTGTAGTTCCACAGTCCTATAAAGAACATGTAGATGAAAAATGTGGGAAGTATTAGCTCTGGGCACCAAACCAATATTAGGAGCAGGATGTGAACCAGAGTCGTGGTGACTGTGTTCTTCCAGTGGCATACGTCGCGAAACCATTTGTTTAAGGACAGTATGCCCGAGACGAGGGACATGATCCTTAAAAAGGTAGTCTTGCTTCTTCTCATGCTCCACAAGTTGGACCTGAAGTCCAACATGCACTCAACCACTTCTTTTCTGAGTGGAGGTTCGGCTCTGCCTAGCCTTGATGCCACGATGCTCATAGCATGGCACCTCAAGATCTCTTGTTGGTTGACCGTTAAGGGATGGAGGTAATGCATTTTGGGCAGCAAAGGGTGTCCGTATACGGAGACCATGTTGGCCAAAGAGAGGCTTCTGAACCGCACTGCCAAGTGGACTTCTCCCATTTTCTTCACCCCAGTAGGTTGAAGAACTACGAGTGGGTAAGAATGACTGTAGATTCTGTGGGATTCCAGAGCTGACAACCTAATTCTCACCTTCCCAATCTCAAGGTCACGTAGGGCTGCTGCGGTCTTCCCACTTCCGCCCAAATGGTGGTTGTCAAACACTCCTAGTGTTATGACTGTGCAAGGATCATAGACTTCCCATGTGTACTGCTCGTTCCATATGGGGTCAAATGTGTCAAGAATTGTCCTGGTTCTTACCCATTTCTGACCATACCGGGCTACACAATATGCATCTGTGCGCCCCCGTCCATCCTTTTTGTAAACATTGTAAGTGGAGCAGATGTTATTGTATGAATTAATGAATGAGTATTAAGAGGAAATATTCTAATGATTCAAGTAGATAATTAAAGAAGATATAGTTTGGCACTGTAGGGAAGATTAAAATGGGAGAGAGGGAGTATTTCTAATACCTTCGTCTTCATTGGAAAAAGCTTGTGTGCCCCTAATATCCCAACTTCCAATATCCCAACTGGTGGATTCCAGAGCTGTCGAGCAGCTGGCCTCTGATCACTCATGTACATTCCTGATTCGTCTAATACATGGTACCCGCCTTCAAGGCAGATTTTTAGGTGCACTTTTCCTGAAAATGCTGCCTCTTTTTTCCTGCAGGGCTCCGAGGATTCACAGCCAAGCTTCATGAGATTGAACCAATGAGATTGGACAGGGCGGTGGTCTATCCTCCTTTCAAATGTGGACAGAGGAAGAGCTATTGTTCCAAGCTCCTCGTTCTGGTATTCAATAGTAATCACTAGCTCCTCCTCAAATGGCTCTGCTGCTACAAACACCAGGTCTTCCTTCCACATTTGTGGATTTTGACCAGCACGCGAAATGGTAGTTCTTTGTACCTGGTTTCTCACTTGCCCTTTGACACGAAGCTGATGGTCACGGTCTCTGCCATTGCCAATGATGTCCTGGACTTCAATTATATTTACTCTTAAGTACCAAAGTTTTGGGGAGACATAAACTTTGGACCTCACATTAACCACTCCTTCCCCACTAACAAACGCAGCGTCTGAATGCCATGCTTCTGAAAACACTTCGTCGGCTTGTGTCCCCATCCAAACAGCAAGCATGATGATGCTTCCATTGGGTTTGCCATAGAGGTCATTTAGATTGTACCATTGAGGAGCCAGAGGACTGTCTGGTGGGATTCTTGTTGGGATTTCGTTCAAGTCAAACACCATTTTTCCTAGATAGTCTTCTTTTCTCCCCTTGACAAAAACTTCAAGAATTGACGATTTGATGGCATCTCTAGAGAAAGCAAGCACCTGATTCCATTCTTGATCCTCGGCGTACCTTGTCTTTCCTACATAGTTCAGCAGCTTCACTTCCACACAACAAGGCTCGGGGCAAGTGATAGTTGTGGTGGCAAGAATCTTGGCTTTGACAATTCTGACATAGAGGTAAAACATCTGCTCCACAAGATCATATCTGCTGGTGGCATATCTTTCTCTGTTCATCCACCCTCTTCCTCCAAGCTGGGGATTCGTGTCCTTCAGCTCAAACTCGTCTTCTTGGAGGTCAGGATTGGCTTGCTGTTTTTTTAAATGCATGCTTTCTGTTTATTTCCACAATGAAGACTGTGAATCTGGATTAAGGTTTGTTTGAGACTATTTTTGGTATCTACAAATGAGGCTTCTACTACCAACTTCCTTTCATAGTAAAGAGGTCTGTTTTAAACTCATTTCACAAGCAATCAGATTCTTATCTGAGTGGTGACTGACTTCTAAAGAAAGGTACCAATTTGGGGTGGGGGGTGGGGGGGGGGGTGTGGATCTCAGGGTCTCTGTGTCTTTTTTATATCTTTATTGTACTGGTAGATTGGTGGTGCAAGAAAAGAATGCTGGAGGGTGTGCAAGATGTGTAGCTGTTCAAGAGATTATAATTTTGTAGGAGTTTATATGTTTTTAATACAATTTTTTGAATATATAAATACCCTTTATAATCGTCAAAATATTGCATTACGGAGTACAACGTATTAATCATGAAAAATCAAATTTGGCAAAAATATTTTTAGGATCATTTTAACTTTTAATAAAAATAAATCCAACAAAATATCATAAAATAATGACTGAGAAGTATGTGCACATAGACTTTCCTACTTGATAATAGAAAGATTGTTAGCAAGGGACACCCTTTTCAAGCACAACAGTACATACAAAGAAATCACATTAGAATGAAATAAACAAGAGCACAAATCACAGAAAGCAGGCATGCACAAATTACTGGTTAATGTTAGAAAATACTACACATCATCATAAATCATCATGAACTATCAAAAACTACAAAGGCCCTTGGTCTAACCATGGACTCTAATTCTAGATCTCTAAATGGTTCTGAATTCTTAAGTCATGTTTAGAGAGAATTATTATATGTTATCTTTTTTCTATTTTTAATTTCAGTTAAGTTTCCACACTCTCAATAATCCAATTTTCTATTTTCCTTGATTGTAAATATTGTCTGATGTTTGATGTGTAAGCGCCCGTGACATTCGATGGTGACTTGACCCACATAGCCTCTGCCATGGGACAATTGATGTACACGTGGCCAACAATCTCTCCCTTAGCAATTGCTCTCATTGGGAATCAAACTCGTGACCTTAACTTTGATACCACTTGTAGGACCTCTGCCGCTACAACTCTTCTAAAATCAATTGGTGTTAGAAGAAATGCATACCCTAACCTTATAGTACATTCAGCACACACAAGCACCCACAATATTTGATCGTGACTTGACCCACATAGCCTCAGAACGGGACAATTGATGTACACATGACCAATATAAATGTGAAATTCTGTAATTAAATTTTGTGTAGAGATAATTATTATGTGAACTATACAATTTTTTCCCCTTCAAAACAAGAGACCTTTTTTCTAGGATCAAACAAAAATGAAAATGTGGTACTTTTCTATGGAAGTGTTGTAATTTTAATTAAGTTTTGGGTTTAAATTTTAATCTCCAGTCTCTAGATTTTAGCCAAAAGTAAAGTAGTGGTCGAATTCCAGTCTCTAAAAACTACTAGGGGTACTCTTTACTTTCCAAAATAATATTTCACAATAGACTGGACATGATTATTAAATAAATAAAATTGTGTGATTCAGTTCGAGGGAGAAGTGAAACCTTTTTTTTACGAACAAAAAAAATAGTTTTTTAAGGCAGATTCTTCTTAGTAGTATTTGATTGATAAACATTTACTAAGTATTTAAAACTTCTTTAAGTGTTTTTTATTTTTTTAAAATTAATTTATATGAAAAAGTTCATATGGGTGCATATGAGATTAACATTGAACAAATGAAGGATGTACGGAGTACTCTATTAAGGTTAAAGGGGAAATTAAAACACAACAGAAAAAAGAACATGGCCTATGTGCATTATTCTATTCTTGAGAACACAGCAATACTGCAGTGTACAAGAAGAGATCCCAAATCCAAAGCGTATGTGAGAATTCAAAAGGTCACAATGTGGGGTTGCCTGGCTATCTTTCATGTCTTTGTATGTCTTACAATTACCTTCCACCAATTCTTTGAAAGGGAACTTGTAATCTTACACCAATAAAAATGACACCAAAACGTGACACCAGTAGATTTGGGACATCTACAGTATTTTGTTCGTAAAATTGATAATTCCTACACCTAGCCCTCCACCTCCATCAATTTCACCCCAACCCACTCCAAATCGGGGATCTGGGGGGTCGGGGCAGGGTGAAATTGATGGGTCGGATGGTTTAGGGGAGATTAGAGGGTATGAAGTATGAACCATCAATTTTACGAATAGAGCACCGTAGATATCCTAAAATCATTAGTGTCACGATGTTACACTACTTGGAGTGATGTAACATTACATGCTCTCTTTTTCAAATAAGTTTAGATTACAATCACAAAAAATGCACAATTCACAAACTTGGCTTTTGTGAGTTTTATATTAAAATAAATTTAGTTATTTGAGTGTATATTGTTCCTAGTGAGATATTAATATCGTAAATTTGTCACTTTTTGTGAACTCTTTCTTTGTGAGTTGTGACTCTAACATATCCTATATATATATATATATATATATATATATATATATATATATATATATATATATATATAAAGTTAAGTTTATTTCTTGTAGTGTTAACATGTGGCATGCCACATATGCATCCACATGTGCTCCTATGAATGAGGTGGATGCATTTCATTAGTCCAATTAGTTTTTTAAAAAGCTTTTTCATTTTTTAACATTTTTCTAAACATGCATTTCATCATTGTAAAATATACTCTGTATCTTAAACAAATACACACACACACATATAGAATTATTTTTATACTAATCACTATTTATTTTATTTTATTACCTTCTCAAAAAATGATTATATAAATTTAATCACATATTCATATTTATGAATCAAATACTTTGCTTCAAAACTTTTATCTTTTAACATTATTTATTAATTACTACGTATATTTTTCAATAAAATAAAGTTGGTTTAATTGAAGAATGACAAGTGACATTATACCACATCTCTAATGATGTATAATTATTTCATTAGTCTATTTTTTTATTATAACATTTTATTAATTAAAGCTATTTTCATTAATATTTCATTCAATGACTATTAATTTTGTATAAAAAAATTTTAAAATTAACATACCAATATATATTCCACCAATTTAAAACATATGTTGTCACTATTAGAAAATAGAATAAAAAATATATTTATAGATTGTCAAAAATTTAGAATGTATGCGAGCTCGTGCGAAGCACGGGGTTAACACTAGTTTTATATTAAAGGAGAATGCATGTAATCATGTTTTGTTGATAACTAGTGAAGTTTGGCTCTTCCAAATTTTTTTAGATTTTCAAACATATAATTTGAATCATTGCATTTGAATAATTGGGGAGACCGCACAACCAAATCTTTTAGGTAGTGTTTGAAAATTAGAAATCATTTAAATGATTAGATTTTAAATTAAATGGGAATGTATGTAATCAAGTTTTGTGATTAAAAGCTAAAAATAACTTGAATTTAATAACATAAAAATGACACGTGCAACGTACGGATGTAATACTAGTTTAATGTAGAAATAGAAGTTGCTTTTTATCTAAGCAAAAGAAAAAGTATAATCCGGAAATCATGTCATGCCCGAAAAGCTACCCGAATTGGTTCCGGGTTGCAAATGGGCATTGGGATTTACAGTAGGAGTTAAGCCTTAAACCCTTACTCTTCTCAGTGTTTCAACAAACTAGGGTTTTTCTAGGGGTTTAACTGATCCGACGCTCCGACGGAATGGCCCGCTCAAACGCCGTCCGGCTGGCCCGCGCCGCCCTCTCCTCCCATCTCCTCCGCGATTCCTTTTCTGTAAGCTCCCCATCATTACATTTTGCAGCCATGTACGCCGCAATAAACGCCCAATCTATGCATACGAAGCAATATGGCCTTTTGATTTACAGGTATTTGAATCGATATACGGCTCTGGATGCAGACAGTATAGTGCCGGGATTTGCAGCAAGTCCAGGCCTTTACTCCAGTCGTGTTTCAGTAATGGCAAGCCAAGCGTGTCTTTGAATTCACACTTTTTGTTTCCTTCTGATATTACAATGGCGTGGATTAAACCACTCTGGTTCTACTTATAAGTGTGTTTCTGTTTTGTTTTTGTGGGACAGGAGCCAATGAAAGTGTTTGGTCATCAAAAGCAAATTTCGGCCAGAAAAGATCAATTCATGCCACAGGTCTCTCTCCATATATGACTAGTTTATATCTCATTGTTGACGTTTGAGATAATATTTTTGAAAATTTTTAATGTATGCATGAAGTTATAATATTAGAATTATATTATCAGAAAATAAGAGAAGCGTGAGCTAAACTGGGTGGTTTTGCTTTAGGCTGTACTTCATCCCTAGATAAAGTTTATAATGAAGTAGTTGGGAAACATGTTGAAAAATGTAGTTTATATCTTATTGTGAGCCACTTATTCTTTTCGTTAATAGGAAAGTAAGGAAGTGTACCAGGAACACTTTAATTTGTGACACGGTGACACCCAAATTAAGTTTAAAGAACTAAAGATTAATGAGAAAGTATAACAAAAAACATTTTTTTGACAACATAACAAAAGACATTGTACCTTGTAAACCTGAAAAAGATGAAATTTTAAGCTTGTTTTAATTAATTAATAGTCCATTAGAACACAAAGCCATTGGCTTTACACTAGATGACTGAAAGTTTGTAATACTAAAGAACAAAGTACTATTCACACGCTTTTGGCACAACGTGTATTAATAACTCCGTATCTGCTTATATGTGGATTTTAAATTGATGGTAGTTTCATCTTACTGATGTCCTTTTAGAAGCTTGACATGGAAATAATGTTTGACAATGATTAGCATTGTAATTTTTTAAAATCTCATTTTGTGTTCTTATGAATAGTGCGACCGAAAGGTTATCCAAAGTAAAATATTGCCATCTCTTTTTGCCTAAATTGACAGTATTATTTAATTTATACAATTAATTGGCACAATTGATGCCACCAACTAGTTGGGATTGCGGCGCTGATAATGATGATGGATTCATGATGTTGAACACAGGGATTCTTAATGCTTACAGCCACCTACCCAATTATAATTCCATGCTTTCATTTCCCCAAATTTTATCATTTCTTAATTTAAATTGGCACTATCGTCTATCTTAGAACCTAACAAATGCACAGTATGTATTTAGTTTTCCATAAAAACTGCGGAATTTACACTTTCCAACTAGAGAACAACTTTGTCTCATTTGGATGTGTTCTAAATGTTATCATTTTAAAGCCTGCTAGTTGCCTCACCAAAAGGTCAACGACCGTTCTATTATGCCACCTTTATATGATTGTAGTTAAGGTCTTGCTATCATCACTTCATTGACTATAGGAGCACATGCTTCAAGGAACTTCTTAGCCATGCAATTTGATGCTCACCCTCTCAATTTTGAAGCATTATTGATGGCTTTTTTGCGCGGGCACACAAATATGAAATACGAGAATGGGAAACACCATATGGGAGAACATTATTCTGGAATGGATATAGTTATCCAAAAAGTCTTATATTTTCTTGAACTTTTCCAAATTATGGAAACATCACTTTCCTGGAGCTTACATGCATCCAGATCGGTGGAATGATCCTTGCATGAAATTGACACATATGATACCTATGCCATATACAAATTCCTAGAGATTTGATTCTTAAAAAATGGCCATTACAATGGAAACATTACTATGCTCTCAGTAGTTTCTGAGTTTTTATTATTCGTGCTGTTCGTATCCTTCCCTCATAAGTTTGCACCCACCCGTTTATTGCATCATCATTCAAGTTGTTATCAAGCCCAAAATGAATTTATTGACCAAGCTTGATAAATTGGATCCAATGTAGAAATTCAAGCTCAAATTCACAGCGTTTTATTTGCATGTGCCATTGCCCTAAAGTCGCTCATGAACATGAGTCCCCAAGCATAATGTGCCCTCCATGTGTCCAAGTGGATTAGATTTAACAACCATTTACCGTAAAGATTATGGATCCACTAAAGGTTTCAAATTAAGATTCAATTCATTAATCACAAGGCCCATTTTTTGAACCACAAATCATATCGTATTACGAATATAGTGTTCAATTGCATTTGAGGTGGCGGGTTTAAAACTCTAATTCGTATTTTGAGGCTTACCCCCTAGATGGATGAGGTGTATCAAGGCTTTGGCGCGAGGTTTAGAGGAGGGTTAATCATCAGGCTTTTATCATGATTTTATTAAAGTTCTTAAAAGCTATAGAGCTTGGACATTTACTTTTGCTCCATTTGCATTAGCTTTATAGGCTGTTTGGTTGAGGAGAAATTGGGAGGAAAGAAAATGAATGGAGAGAAAACACAAATGTCAAGGTGTTTTATTTTGTTTGGTTAGAAGAGAATTGGTGAGGAGAAGAGAAAAAGGAGAGAAAAGTCAGCCTTAAAGTTTTCTCTCCACATGGGAGAAGAAAATCGTAGGTTGGGAAGGAAAACAAGCAAAATTACTATCTTACCCTCTCTATTTATAATTTTAGTATTCTAGAGTAAGGGTAAATGTGTCTTTTTGTTTTATTACATTTTCTTTCTTCTTCTCATTTTCCTTTCACTTTCTACCCATCCAAACAATAAATATTTTCTCTTCATTTTCTTTCCTCTCTATTTTCTTTCCATCCATTTTCTTTTCACTCATTTTCTCTCTTTATCCAAACAATGACTTAGAGTTAAGTTAAGATACTTTGAAGGATAACTCTTAGTGTTACACATTGTTTGGATAAAAAGAGAAAATGTGTGGAAAGAAAATGGATGGAAAGAAAATAGAGAAGAAAGAAAATGAAGAGAAAATGAGAAGAAAATAAATGTTGTTTGGATAGATAGAAAATAGAGAGAAAAGGTAGGAGGAAAGAAAATGTATTAAAATAAAAAGATAACTTTACCCTTATTCTATATGAAAAGTGAATATAGTGGAAGGTAAAAATGTCATTTCCAAACTTTTCTCTCCCTTTGGCCAATTTTCTCATCCCTAGAGGGGAGAAAACTTTTCACCTCTCCTTTTCCATTCTCTCCCCATTTTCTCCTCCAAACAAACACAAGAAAATTTTTTGGGAACTGTGTTTTCCTCTCAAAACTTTTCTTTCCTTCTATTTTCACCTCATCCAAACACAAGCTTAACGTTTTCAGAGTTAGTTCACACCATTTAAAAATGATCTGAAGCACTAGCGTTCATCAAAACAACAAGATCTTATAGGGTATTGCCGGTATGCCTAAAAGGCATACTCTTAGTTTGACTTCACTGGTTTACCCCCTAGAGTTCTATGCGTCCTGTTCGAGCTCATTATCTCCAAGATCAAAATCATGGAGTTCATCCTCTTCCTCTATTATTTCTTGCTCCTCCTTACTTTTTCAAGCTCTTCATTTTCTTCATTTTCAATCATCTCTTCTCCATCACTATCATAACTTGGTGTGCTTGATATTCTCCTAACATTCCTTGCAATTCTGTTTCTTGGACCTATAAACGGGAATAAATTTAACGAATATAATTAAGGATATCCTTCAAACTATCAAACTTTTAAATTTGTGTATCGTATCTAGATTCGTATCCTAAACCGTAAGTCACTAATGTGATATAATTTTGATTGCGGCACATTTTAGATTCATTCCACGACCCGTATTGCTAGGGTTACTTTTTATATCGTATCAAGATTCATTATGCATGAATTGTTAGATATTAACTACCATGGATCCACCTACATATTACATCTGTTGTAGTGAATGGAGTCCCTACCTCCCTACCCAAATACGATGACCCTTTTAAAATTTATGCTTTGTCATCTACTACATTTGTTTTTTGATATCCACTATCCAGGTGAATTGACATTACCCCCTCCTTTTTTCCAGCACGAATGTCAAGCAGAGATTTCTATGATTTGCTTGGTGTAAGCAAGAATGCAACTGCATCTGAAATCAAGAAAGCGTATCTAGGGGTATGCTTTCGTCTCCTCTTTTGGTTATTATTCTTTTCCACTTGAGAGGTAAAAGTATTGGAGTGAATGAGTGATACACACGTTGCTACTTTCAAATTTTAATTCAAGGCTACATGATCAAAGTTCATGCAACATCACTCTTAGGGTCTAGTCGGTTGTATGGAAGAAAAGGGAAATAAAATGCGAGGAATGAACATAAGGTAATTGAGATAAAATAGAGTGGAAAATTGACTTGTTCCAGAAGAAAGTGGTATGCAATTGAAAAAAGTTATCATTTTGAAGATTATTTTAATGGAACATCAGTTTAGTGGAGAAGAAGTTTTCCTTTCATTTTCCACTCTTCACTTTCCTTTCAAATCAATACTACTCTAATGTAAATCTTTGCTCATGGATGGTTTCAGTTAGCAAAACAGTTGCATCCAGACGTGAATAAAGATGACCCTGAAGCTGCAAAGAAATTTCAAGAAGTTCAAAGGGCTTATGAGGTACTGTTACATTTCAAGTTTTTTTATTATTTATGCAGTCCTTCCTGGTTTTTTTCAGGAATTTCCGTTAAATACTTTTTTTCATCTTTTTTTTTGCAGGTTCTGAAAGACGATGAAAAACGCCAGACTTATGATCAGGTTTTGCATAAGTGCATAAATATTTTATGTTTTGCCGAAGTACTCTTTAGTCTTTACATTATATACTTCTAGTGAGAGGGGTTGCAGGTAAGGGGTCTCAGATCTGACCTGTAAAAGCATGGATATTTAATAGTACAACAATTCAGACATTCTTGTGTACTCATCACCAGCACCCTTATCCATGTAGCTGGGGTTGGTGGCATGAAATATTACGTCCTATTAGTTTTCAAAAATTAGTTAACACCATTCATTCATGCAAAAAAAACCAGTGATAATATTTTCTCAAATAAACAAGAACTATGATTTGAAGTAATGCTTCAGCTAAAAGAAGTTAGAACTGATGAAATGTTAATTTTACATACTGTTGACATGTTTATGTAACATTGTACAGGTCGGTCATGATGCTTTTAATCGTGCAGAAGAGGGTGGAGGTGCTGGGGCCGGTTTCTCTGGGTTTCCAGGTTTTGAGGATATTTTTAACAATTCTGATGTAAGAGCTTGAGTTTCTTCCTTTTAAGCTATTGTTTGTCGATGTTGTCATGCAAATGTGTTCAAAAGTACGAATGTCCTACATTTGTTTTAATTTTTTTTAGAGATCATCGTTGTTTTATTATTTGTCTAAGTGAATTTCTATTTCTGCATTGATGGTTTGGATACGAAGGCAGGAATTCGAATACTGATGGGAACATGAAATTGTGAAAAATAGATGACTAGCTAACTAGCCATGTTCTCATCTATAAGCAAGGATGACAAGGACTCAAAGCATATTGTATCTATATCCTGAGAATCTGATAGGAGATGGATAGCTTGAAGAATTCCTATCCCCTTCTTTTATATGTTCTCAAAAAGGAGAGTAGGGCATTTCATCCCAACATTTATTTTGATTTAATAAGGATGGGCCGTGGGCTACGAGATCCTTGTTTATAGATATTTATAGTATAGAAACTAGATAGTAGATTCCTTTTTAGTGTTTATCCTTTTTTTGCATCCCCCAATAGAATTTAAGATAAGGACACTAATTAGGCAAACACATTTAGTTGAGTCTCAAGTCCATCTAGGCTAGACAAGGGTATGGATTGAAAATTTTACAATGTCTTTAAAACTGAATGCTTGTAATATATTTTCAGATTTCTTTATTGTTATTATTTTGTGCAATTTTGATTTATTTTTTTCTATCTCATACAACTGTATGAGTTTTACTTGCTCAGCACTATTCAGAAGGATCTGCGTCTCTTCAACGTCTATCCTATTTACAACCACATCATTTATTCTTCATATGCATATATGTACATTACATTCACATAAGCTTTCAGATCTCACTTCTAATTTTGTTCTTGTCCAATGCCCATGTATTGGTTACTTCTGTGATGGAGACCAGATCTTTAACATGTTTAGACAGAAGATGGGCGGGGAAGACGTCAAGGTTTTTCCTTCTCTTATGCATACTTTCTTATCAATGGCAAATGTCAAGCAATCATATATTGTATTGTATCCTTACAAAAATTCCTATTTATTCATGAGCATGACCCATTCCTAAAAATCACATCTGCAGGTCTCTGTTGAACTCTCTTTCATGGAAGCTGTTCAAGGGTGCAACAAAACTGTGGCATTCCAAACTGATTTGCTTTGTAGTGCTTGTGGTATATAGCATCCTTCTTACCAATGATGAGTGCAATCTTGTTACATAAATTAGGAAATGTTTGTGTATCTTAATGATTCATTTACACATTATTAAGTCTTAACAAATGTATATTTCGATTTCACTTCCAAGAAGATTTGAACTTTTCTTAATAGAGTATTAGTGCATACTTTCTTTGATAATCTGCTTAGAATTTTTGCCTTATTTCATCCAGTGATTCTGTAGTCTGTAATTATTTTTTAATTAGGTAAACCTAAAACTGTAGATAGTTGATAATCTCCTTGTTTTGTCTTATTTCATCCAGTGATTCTGTAATCTGTAATTATTCTTGATATAGGTAAACCTAAAACTGTAGATAGTTGATAATTCACTTCACATTTCAAGAAGATAAATCCAACCAAGCTTGAAACATTATTGAAAAAGGAAAAGGAAAGTTATTCCTCTGGATTGCATATTAAGGCAGTCCAGTTACTCTGCATGCAGTGAAGGGGGGCCCCTGGTGCAGGGGTAAAGGCCTAAATCTGTTGCAACCCTGACCTCACGGTCAAATTCAAGTTGCGCTGTCGCCAAAACCTATTATATCTAATATCTACTCTGCATGCATTGTATGCGGTAAGGAAATCTGCTGAATTCTGGGTTTTCATGTTTTAGGTGGAAGTGGTGTTCCCCCAGGGACAAGGCCTGAAACATGTAAACGCTGCAAAGGCTCTGGCATGGTGAGCGTGTGTGCTTGTTTTTTAATTGTTATTTTGTTTTGCTTATATTTTAAGACCAACACCACTACTTTGTGCTAATTCCAGGTGTTCCAGCAAACTGGTCCTTTCACAGTTCAGTCTACCTGTCCACAATGCAGGGGATCTGGAAAAATTGTATCGGTATGATCATAATGATTAGCCCTTCAAATGAGAAGTAGTTTATTATTTTATCGGCCAATGATTAATTTTTAAATGACCGGTGATCAACATCTCTAATCTTTTTCCTTCCTACTGCTGTCTTCTCTCACACCTCTTCTTAGTCTTTCAGTCATCCATCCTAGTACATGATATTTACATTATTTTTTCTAATTTACTTTGTTGATGCATCATCATTAATTTTGCCTCAAAAAATCCATATGGCTTTTAACACACCCATATCCTGACAAAAAATTAATAATCCAGAAAAAGTCTCCAAATACTTTGTTTCCACTTCCCACTGTTTGCAACTTAAAAAGTCTCATGTGCGTCGTCTGCATGCGGCGGAGATGCGGATGTTACGATGGATGTGTGGGAAGACAAGGTTGGATAGGATTTCGAACGAAGTTATCCGACGTCAGGTAGGCATGGCACCGGTGGAAGATAAGTTGCGGGAAGCAAGGTTGAGATGGTTTGGCCATGTGAGACGGCGGGATGCTAGCGCCCCTGTACGGAGATGCGAGAGGATTACGGTTATCGGGGGAAGTAGGGGAAGGGGTAGACCTAGGAAGAATTGGAAGGAGGTGATTAGGCAGGATTTAGGACTTCTCGACCTGACTGAGGATATAGCCCTAGATAGGAACCTTTGGAAAACTAGGATTAGAGTAGCTGGATAGGAGCTCGGTGTTGTAGAGGTTGTTTTGTGGTGTGTTGTATTTGTTAGGAATCTTCTGCTATTGCTTGTACGTGTTGCTTGTACTTGGTACTTTATCTGTGTTATACTGTGTTCCCTTCCATATTTTTGTGCAGGTGGAGGCGAGGGTCTCTTGGAAACAGCCTCCCTACTTCCGAGTAGGGGCAAGGTCTGCGTACACACACCCTCCCCGGACCCTACTGTTGTGGGATTCACCTAGGTTGTTGTTGTTGTTGGTTTAGTTTAACTATAGCATCAAAGCAAACATTTACAGATTTGTGTTGCTAATGCAACGAGTATTTTCAAATTATGATTTCTCACTTAAGTTAAATGGGAACAATTTAATTGACATGTCTACTGACTTTTAACACTGGTCTGTAGAGTTTCTGCAAGACATGTAAGGGAAGCCGCGTAGTAAGAGGAACAAAAACTGTGAAGTTGGATATTATGCCAGGTAACTTGTAATGTTGAAAACAGATCTCGTTTATGCTAAGTGATCTTGCTCTCAGTAATCAGTATATGAACCCCTAGACCCCAATGGGGTTGAGACTTGGGGTTATCCTGGATTTGTTGTTGATCTTGTTTTTAGAATTTGACAGGAGTTTATCTTCACGAGACCCTCTACATAAATTAATAGAAACTAGTGAAGTACTTCAATTTTAATACTCACTCCCTCCCATAAAAAAGGCATGCTTCTCAACTTGTTTTTTCCAAAAAAGCCTCAGTTTTTAATAAAAGAAATTAGTTTTCATCATGTTTTACACTTTTATGAAAAAGTGTACTGAATGGGACAGAGGAAGTAATGGCCAATGTGGTTATCAATGGTATAATTTTGATTGTCTGAAGTTTAAATGGAAATATAAGTGTTCGGATGCAATTCAACCTAAACATTCACAAGTGCATGTTTTGATGTGTATTGGTCAGAAAAATGATGTGAAGACTTTGAGTCTAGTGTCTTTATTCCCATACAACAACAAACCCAGGATAATCCCAAAACCATTGGGGCCTTGGGGGAAGGGGGTCAAGATGTACATGTGCTTACCCCTCTAAAAAATAGAGGTTCTTTCTGTTACACTGATGATGCACTGCTCAAAACTTCATTGGAAGTAAGGAGCATGAGGAGTTTAACGTGACATTTTGATCTACTCTAACAATACCCAAAGCTAAAACATTTCCATAAAATGGCCCTTTTTAGAATTTGAAGCTATGATGTCTTTACTTCGTTATTGGAAACATATTTGTGCTTGATGGATTTTGTTATTATTTAATCATTGATCTGCAGGAGTGGACAATGATGAGATTCTGAAAGTATATAGAAGTGGTGGTGCGGATCCCGAAGGAAATCAAGCGGGTGATCTTTATGTTACTTTAAAGGTTTTAATTAGTTATCTGTCTTTATCTTGGAAATTATATCATTTCTAGTTTGATGCAGGTCATGTGTTTAACAAAGACTAATTACTGACATGATTCAGGTTAGGGAAGATCCTGTGTTCCGCAGAGAAAGGTCTGACATACACGTTGATGCTCCTCTGACTATCACTCAGGTACTTTCTCTCTCTTTGTATCTCTCTCATTATATAGAATTCATCTGTAGTACCATACAACATGGTGCAAGTTAAATTGAAAAGAAAAATATTAGAGAACGGAACTTCAGAAGCACCTACATCATAAATGATTTATTTAAGATCAGTAAGCTTTAGGACATGTTCTCTTTGCCTGAAAATTTGTGATCTTAAACCTTTGGATATGTTCTTGTTTGAAAGTTTCTGGCCTCATTTGTTCTCAATGTTATGATCTTAATTAAATTTCTTATTTCAAATATAACACCTAATCTGGCTAGTTCTTTGATCTGAATATTTTTGGTTGATTAAAATAACGAGTTCCCAAAATGGTCCTTTCTAATAAGGCATTTTCTCAAATCTGTGCTCAATAACCAATAATTTAGATATTTTCCCTCAATAGTCCTCAGTAAACAATACTTTATAATTGGGGTTTTTTTCTCACGATAGTCCTCCGGCAGTTGGGGTGATATTTTAATTGAGATTTGAAGACTGATTTGGGAAAACACCCTAATATAAAGGACCATTTTGGGAATTCACTCTAAAATAAAAGTGATGAGCAAAAAGAAAAAGTTGAACATCACAACACCTTAATCTCTTAAGTGATTTTAAGGTTCCTTATGGCTTCAAATTCCATTTAAATGGAGTTTGACCATTACGGAGTACTTTTTTTGGCTGTGTTAACGATAAGAGGCGAGGTTGTGAACTCTTTAGAAGTTGCATTTATTCAGAGGCAAGTTTTTTGCGTTAACTTGATTTTATGAAACCTTGCTTTTTCAGGCCATTTTGGGAGGAACAACACAAGTTCCAACTCTGACAGGAGATGTTGTTGTCAAGGTTTGTCGGCATCTCTTAACACAAATTTTTGTTTAGGGTCCGTTTGGTATACGGAATTGATGAAATTGGAATTGAATTGAAATTGAAATTCCATAGAATTCAATTCACCAATTTCACTTCATTTTTTGCACTATCAATTCCAAATCCACATCATAGTTATCAAGGCGTCGCCTAGGCGACGCTTAGGCGTCTGGGCGAGGGTTGGTGGACGCCTAATTGGTCGCCTAGCTTTTTTTCCCTGGGCGACTGTGTTGTACAGTGACTATGTCACCATCTCTGAGACGCGTCTCCATTTTAGAAGCGCAATGGAACGGAGGAGGAGAGGGAGAGAAGACGGAGGAGGAGATAGAGAGAAGACGGAGGAGAGGGAGAGAAGACTTATCTTTATCGCTGAATATTTGTCGTGCGGCTTCTAGATCTGCGACCTCCACTGCCTCTTCCTATCTCTCTATCATTTAGACTAGTAGACTAGGTCAAATAACTGGGCTAGATTCATTAATAGACTATTGGACCTTCACACAGGAGTATAAGGCCCAAAATTTAACAGGCCTTTTAAAAGCACACTTTATATATATATATATATATATATATATATATATATATATATATATATATATATATATATATATATATATATATATATCAGTGTTCATTTTAATTAATTATTTCATACTATATGCTTTAACATTAGTACCTATAAAATTATTATGGTCGCCATAGCCTACTCGCCCAGCGGACGCCTAGGCGGGCGCCTAATCGCCTAGGCGACTGGAAGGTGCTCTAGCGCCCAGCCTCGCCTAGCCGCCTTAACAACTATGATCCACATAATATTTGTGCTACCAAACACCAAAATTGGAATTGAAGTCCTCAATTCCAATTCCAGAATTTCAATTCCGTATACCAAACGGGGCCTTATTACTCAATTCAATCTTGTTCAACATCATAATCTATGTAAGTCTTAATGTAAATATAGATGGCAACTCACAAGGTAACAAAATCATAACCCGTTGTGAATCCCATCATTCGTAGTCATCCTTCTGACAAATGTTGAATGATTGAAGTGTTTTTCGTTTTTCTTAATTTTCTTTCTTTTTCTCATCAACAAATTTATTCGTGACCTGTTTGCAGGTTCGCCCTGGCACTCAACCTGGACAAAAAGTTGTACTGAAAAAGAAAGGTATTTGCAGCAGAACATTTTCTATGACACACTTTATTGTCTGTCAAGCACACGATTGCACAAGCAGAAAAATAGATGCTATGTATAACGATGCTTTGTTTGCATCATAGGAAATAGATACTGTGATTTTGAAATAAATTAATACTTTTGTTGTGATGGGGTGCAGGGATAAAAGCAAGGAATTCATATTCATTCGGGGATCAGTTTGTTCACTTCAAAGTCGGCATTCCAACGTATGTTTGGAGAGTAAAATTCAAACACACTCCCCCCCCCCCCCCGCCCCCCGCACTTCCTATCAGTATGATTAAGTCAACAATATCTGCATTTACCATTAGCTGAACAAAAAACTAGAAACCACCAAGTTTGACACCAAGTTTTTCAGAGATATGTATACACAATGACTCACTGTCGGACTGGCTGGTTGTCAGTGTGTGACAGAGAATGACTTTAATTCTGTGTAACACTTGATGTCAAACTTTGTGGGTTTCTAGGATGACTCTTTGTTCGAAAGAAGGCGAAGATGCAAACTTATAAAAATCACCCAATTTAGCTAAACACATTAGTAGTTATTTTCTACCATAAGACTAGTAAAAACACGACAATCCTCCCCAACCAAACAAGTCCTTATGCCAGATCCTCACATTTTTTGTACAGAAATTTGACAGAGAAGCAGCGTAAGTTAATCGAGGAGTTTGCGAAAGAAGAAGAACGAGAAGATGATAAGCGTGCTGCTGCAAGAGCATCCGGGTGAATTGAAATGTGGCCGGAGTAGGAAGAAGATGAGAAATAATTTACCGTGGTCAAATTATTTTTGGGAGACCAGTTTTGGACAAACTTTTTCACATATATTGTAATTGTTTTATTGTAGTCAAAGTAGCCTAATCATAAATTCATAATCATAGAGAGGATTTAAGGGTTTTTGGTGGCATTCATTATCATACATTCCTCTGTTGTATATATGGATATATTATTTGTTTTCATGAAAAGAAACAGTAATAAAGATTCTGTGAGGCATACAATAAAGTTATAAAGATTGTGGACCTTTATATTAAGGTTGTATTGGGTACTCTTGTCCATATTTAAATTGCATGTTTGGGCTTACGATGTTTTCATTGAAATTGTTTTCAAATCATTTTATATGAGAAATAGTGTAGAATTTAAAAATAAAAGTTACATATTCAAAAATTACATTAAAAGGTCTATAAAAATTAGTAGTATCAAATAACTAACAAAAATAGAGAAAGAAAGTTTAAAGATTTTACCTTATAAATAGGAAATAGATAATATAGTTTGAGGAGGGAACACTAGGTTTTAAGTTAGCTTAAGTGTTCCACTCATTACTATTCACTTTTCAACATTTTTTTGAACTAACGCTAGATATTTCAAGTGTTCAATAGACATGGAGACAAGTACAGATAATTGTGATTGTTATTTGTATAAAGAAGTTGATTGTTTGAAATTTATTTTGGAATACTCAACGTGTCAAATAAAATACTCTAAGAAATGAAATTTATTTTGGAATACTCAACGTGTAATTGTTTGTATAAAGAAATTGATTGTTTGAAATTAACTCTGTCAAATGAAATTTAAAGTTATTTTATTTATAATTTTTATAGAAATAAATTTAAATTGTAAATTACATATTTCAAAATTGGATAAAAAGTTTAATAAAATAAGTTGTGATAAAATTAATTTATCTTATAAAATAATTAATAGAAGCACACAAATCAATAAAAATTATCGAGATACTAAGAATAGTACGGAGCACTAATTGAGACTATAATTCCAGAGGTGACATATTTTTTTCCCTCTATAGACTTGTAATTTGGAAAATCAAGCAATTTTTCCTCATGCACAACTGGAGGGTGGCGACGGGGTTGGTCTCTTCCCACGACTTGCATGGGTGCCACTCGACGTCGAGGCCGACGAGGAGGAGGTTGGAGAGTCCAACGCCGTAGCGGTAGTAGAAGACGGTGGCTTTAATCCAGCAGTCAACTTCGGAGGCACATTTAGTGACGGTGATGTTAGAACTCAAATTGTGGAAAGTGATGTTATGCAAAGTGGCGGCCATTGTAGGGTACTTATAAATGATAGGGAAGAAAACCATTGGAAGTTATAATTCGTGCTAACTTAAACAAAATTAGTTAACTAACCCATCCAAACAATTAATTATTCAAGTTCAATCTTGTAAATACTTATGTTTCTAACGATTTGAAACTTCAGTGTCATTAAATAAAATATACTACCTCCGTTCCTGAATATTTGTCCAGTTTTGACTTTTTTTAGTCAACTATTTTCAACCTTTGACCTATAATTAAATAAAATATATATTGTATATTGATTAAATAAAATAATATTTTGAAAATATTTGATATAACAAATCTAATAAAACTATTTTTGTATCAATATAAAATATCATTTTCATTTAATTTGAGATCAAAGTTTACCAATTTTAACCAAAAAAATTTAAAAGTGGACAAATACTCAGGGACGGAGAGAGTAATAGATATGTTTTTAGTCCCCATTAAATTAAAAATTTTATTTAAAGAACTTTTTAGAATGAAAAAAAGTGAAAGCCAAAAATCGTTTAGGAACCAAGGAAATATCAAAAGTGAAACCATTATGCAATAATTAAGAATTTTATTCATAAGATGGAGACTGTTTTTTAAATTGACAAAACAAAAAGTAGTAAAGATTTTTACGACTCGGTTAGGGTTCGTTACGTTTCACTTATTTTTCAGCTTATTAATTACTTAGCTTATTCATATTTAAATCAAATTAGATTCAATCAAATCAAAAATAGTTTTAAATATAACTACAATCAGTTCAGATGAGACGAATGGAATACATCCTTAGTATGGTACATAGTATCAATTTAAGAAACTTTATGACTTGTAATAATTTAGTTATTCAATAAAAATTTTAAAGATATTTCACTGACTTTATTATAGTAATTAAGTATATTTTAAATAAAAATGGTAAATCAATCGAGTAGGGAGTATTTAAAAAAGAATATATTTATTCCATAATAAAAAATGACACAAACACGTTGATCGCTCCATATTCAATCTGTTCGAAACTCAGGTATTCTGCGTCCCAATCGCTCAAAGTGACGGTGAGTGGCTTCTCCTTGCATCGCCATCTTCTTCAACCTTATCTTCATAAATGTCTTGGAGCGATAAACTAGAAAAGTTTGAAAATCTTAGAAAACATTGAAAAAAAAGTTGACATAGATTTCATATTTATAAAATTTCAATTTTCTCTTAACAAAATAAATTACACATACTTCACTTGTTTTAACTGTTTTGTCTTTTGTTTTTCTGTGTATCAGGTATTTAATAATTTTGTGTAATTCACGTCCATTCATATTTTTTAACATTAAAGTAATATAAATTAAATATTTTTAAATCTTAACTTCTATGTTACTAACCCTATCAAATCTACTCGTTATTTTAATTTGAGGAGCTCTATAAGTATAGATTTTATTTTGAAGTGTAAGTTTCACATTAAATACAAATGTAAGGTTTTTTTTAATTATAAAATGGTTAATTCAGTTAATTTTCAAATATAAAATAAAAATGGCGTGCGAAACAACTTTTTTGGAGTGCATCTACTATTTACCATATGAAAGGAATTCCACGTTACTCCCAAAAAATCAACTTAAAAGGTTATTTTTGTCAATTCGAGAAGTTATGGGAGGATGTGGAGTGCCATTAACAAGGGACAGAGTACATTTATCATTTCTCTTAATAAATATGAACTCATTAAAAATCATGTGTACCAGCTAAATATACATTAATTTATAAGAAAATATTTTATACAGCACAAAGTTATCAAGTTAAAAACAGAAAGATAACTTTAAAATGGGCAAAAACAAAGTGTTAATTTTCACTTTCAAATATGAGGAAATAATAAGGATACACAAAAAATAGATTACCCCATTTATACACCAAGCAAACACAGACCAATACAGACACTGTCTGTATGTATCTGTGTTTGCCTGGTGTACAAATAGGATACCCCATTTTAGTGTACCCTTAGGTTTATTCTAAACTTTATTATTGCACAACTCGCTAATGCCGCATCCACTTGTTCTCTCATAGATTGGAAGTATTATTAGTAACAAAATAAAATTTGTTTTAGGATTGGGAGAGTTATACAACTAAAGGTACTGTAACTTGTAAACGGGCATATGCCATTCGTACAATAAATACCATACATCCAGGCATACAATACAAGAACTCAACAATACAACTAAACCAACAAGATTTTGTTAATTTTCCAAACTTTATTTTTAATGTAACAAATAATGCAACGAATTTATTATTTTTAAGAGTAAAAATAAAAAAGAAAAAAATCAACCTCCAAGTAGAGAGAGGAAGCCAAAATTTGTTAACTCGCATCAATATGCAGAGAAACTGAAAGAGAAATAAAATAATTTAAGCTACCTTGGACTTAGACTTCTGCTTCTTTGGATCCATCGATGCCAAACCAGTGCCTAATCCAATCGGGACCGGGTCGGGTTTCGGTTGGTCGCCTTTAACCTCCACGGGTGTGTTTGAAGACTGCCCGTTCTTTGTTCCTGCATTGGACCCTTCGGTTTTTAGAGCAGATGATGTGTTGTTCCCGGAGCTTATCGCGTTGAGTAATTCAGAAAGTGGGCCCTGCCCAGACCGGGCGGCATTAGGGCGTAGGTGAAGACCCCTCGCAGCGGCTTTCTTCCTCGCTTCCACAGCTGCTCGGGCAGCTCGTTCGTCAACTCCCCTGCCCCCTCTAGGGGGTACAGGTGCAGCAGCATTCAGAGATTGCTTCCCGCCGGCAGCTTGAAATGCTTGTACTAGACTTGGATTCGCCTGCTTTTGGGGGGGGGTAAAATGCAATTTTTTTTGGCATTAGAAACCCAAAGTGAATAAAAAAATAAAAAAGAAAAGGGTCAAGTGCATCAATCACAAAAGCGATTCGCCTGCAAATTGACTCCAGAAAGTGTAATGCTTAAAAAATTCAGTGAACATAAATAAAATTAGGTGTCAAAATGTAACATTGTTATTACAAACGTCAAAAGTACCATCAAGATGTCATAAGCTTTGTGAGCCGAAGCAGCTGCATTTAGAGCTTGGTCCTTCTGCTTTTGTGCATTCATCTGTTAAAAATTTTGCATTTAAAGGACCATTTGGAGTGAATATTAGATGTTATAGCTAAATTTGCTCGGAGTATCCTAAAATACAAACACATGCACACACATTTTTAATAAATAGAATCAAATAATAACTAAAATAGAGGGCAGAAGGGATTCAACATTCATTTCAGCATAAAAGTAGCAAATTACCTTCACCTCATTCATCTTAAATGTTTTCATGTATTCCTGAGACTCCTTCATCCTTAAATCATCCTCTCCAAGTTGTTTTGCAAATACATCAAATGTCTTCTTTTCATGCTGTTTTAAATTCCCCAAATTTGTAATCCCGATTCACCAAACAAATTTTTTAAAAATAGGGCAAAATCTCAAAGTCAAATGGATACCTGGTACGCCAGCTTAAAAGCACCCATGGAATTAAACACGATTGCCAGTGCATGATAGCAGAAAGCAGTTTGAATATGATCTACTCCTAGGAGCCTCTCATTCTTCTTTAAAGCTTCTTGTAGGTATCGAAGAGCAGTATCTACCTTTCTAATATCTTGGTACATCATAGCAATATTTATAAATGTTGTTGCAACATCAGGATGGTCGGGACCACAAGACAGCCCTAGAAGAAGTAATGCCCTTGACATATGCCGCAAGGCAAGCTCTGTTTGGTTAAGTCCGTGGTAGAAAATAGCCATAGTTCCATAACTGAAGTAAAAAACATTACCAAAATCATCAATCAAAGCAAGTTTAATATTTTATAGAATTCATGCATTCATATATACTACCTCCATAAATAAAGTCATTTTCCCTTTGGAACATTTCACAAATTAAGAAAACTCTAAAATAAAGGGAAAGAGTAATAACTGTGAGACTAATACTCCCCTCTTTAATGTACTCCCTCCATCTCCATAAAAAACAGATTTTCCTTTATTGTCCATTCCAAAATAAAGTTCCTCTTTCTTTTTAAGAAAAGGTTTGTCAGGTTCATATTATGTCCTTTTCCTTCAAATAAATTTCAACCACACATTCATTGTTCTGAATAAGTGTGCCAAGTCAAACCAGAAACCAATTTTCTGGACGAAGGGGGCATTTATAAAGAATGTTAGAAATTGTACCATCATAATATGTTATATAAGGATAAACATAGCAAATATAATTAATGAAAACTTGAAAGTGTAAAGCAACTTATTAGGGAGAACAAGAATAAAGAATTAACTACTCTCTCCGACCCTTTTTGATTGTCTCATTTTGAATGATTAAGAAAGGTACAATTATGTGGTTGAAATGAACGCAGATGAGAGAGATTATATGGACCACACCATTATTACATTAAAGAGAAATGAGAGAGTAAAAAAAGTGGGACAATCAAAAGGGGCAAAAAGAGCACTATTTAAGAAAGGAGAAAGTAGGCAATTTTCCAATCCCATAGAAGACTTGGTGTTCAAAATTATACTTCAGAATCTAAATACTACTGGAAAACTGTCTTCCAGGTAAAAGATAATGAAATTGAGCATAAATGAAGTTCAACTTGATTAAAGAAACAAATGCTTTTGGTGGTATCTTCGGAAATTAGGCAATAAAAGGGGAGGGGATGGGCGATTTTTCCATTTTGAGAAACTAGTACTTTAACGTGATAATTTTTTTTTAAAAAAAGAAGATATGAAATGATCAATTAGTACAACTCTAGTCATTTAATTATTTAAATTCTCTTGATTTAAAAATAAAATCCCCCCCCCCCCAAAAAAAACTATATGCCTGTAAGGATTTTGTTGAAATGAATGCCCACAAATAAAATTCTCCTAATTTCAAAATATGCCTGTAAGGATTTTGTTTCTGTAAAAAAGAATCAAAATTGTACGATCTATCTTATTCTCATTTCTGACCTAATCATTATCTATACGCCTGCCTCTAGGGGCAATTATACCTGATCTAGTGCAACCACACACAGCTAGTGTAACTGTAATAGGCAGAAAATATTGGGGCTGGCGTGTTGTCAACAGGTAACAGGTAACAGGTAACATGAAACATACAGTAATAAAATAGATGGATTTCTGAATTTGATAACAATGAATACCTTTTGGCAGTGTCAGGGTGATCCAGTCCAAGGCAGCGTTCATTGATGATAAGTTCCTTGTGAAGTTGCATTATTGCTCCTGCCATATCCCCTGCTTCATACATGACCGTAGCTAGATATCTGGGATGCAAAATAATAGGGAGGAGAATATATTGAGAGAGAGAAGAGGGGATGCAAAGGAACACCTAGTTAATCGTACTGATGTAAATACCTCCATTTAACATACTTGGCATTGAATTAAATATTCACTAGTCACTACTAGTTTATTAATAAATGGAAGTAATAAAAAATTTATGACATTAGACAAATAAGTGGTTTAGGCATAGCTATTACCGACAACAGTTGGCAACTTCCCGATGCATCGGACCAGTGACCTGCATTGTGGTGAAAAAAAGGATAATTGATGATAACTACAACCAAAAAGGAAGAGCAACATACAAGATAGCCAATCAATTAACAAATATACCTGCTGAAAAATTGTAAATGCTTCAAAAAATAATGTGTAGGCCTCGCTAAGCAGCCCCTGAAAATAAATAACAAAGATCTTAAGAATATGTGTGTGTGTGTGTAAATAATATATATATATATATATATATATATATATATATATATATATATAAGATGACATGCTACGGTCAGATGACGCAAAGCTCACCACTGCCAACTGTAAGCTCACCAGAATGTATGGCAAAGCTAACCAATTTTTTTTTCACACTTAATTTTTTTTTTGAAAAAAATCTAAGAGGTGCTGACTTTGACCCATGTCGACCACTGAATTTGACCGCTGATTGCCGCCTTGAGCACCCTTGCCGCTGCCGCCGCCCATCACCGCCGCCGGTCACCGGTCAATGGTGGTCGAAGTCACCCTTTGATTTTTTTTCAAATTTTCAACCTAAAAATTCGGGGAGCTTTGTGTGTATGTTTCGGTGAGCTTTGCATTGAAGAGTGATGAGCTTTTTGGTTAGGGTTTGTAAGGATTTAGACTTTAAAATTTTAAAAATTCAAAGTGTGAAAAAATCATGGTGAGCTTTTCAATACAATTTGGTGAGCTTCGCAGTTGTCCTTGGTGAGCTTTATCTTACCATAAGGTGTCATCTGACTGGAGTCAATCCCTATATATATATATATATATACTTATAGAAATCTTCATTGTCATTTTATAAGGAATATCATGTTCTCAATTTCCTCCCCATATATGAGGGCCGTGCTACGAAATGTTGCTTACAACTGTTTATACCTCAGCTAATTGCGCTTTTCCTGTTTCCACCAGATTCTTGGCTTCTGCACTAATAGGGATAGAATGCTTCACAACTGGTAGGAGATCCAAAATATCAGTTGCTTGAAAAGGTGTGGAAGCATCAAGATCATATTTGCGAGCTGCAATGGTTACTCCAACCTGTAAAATAAAGCTGCAGTCAGGAAAACCTCAAGTGATAAACAACATTAACCAAATCTATATTATCAATTGAAAGAAGTAAACAGTTGAATATATAACAATTAAAATAAATTTCAGCCAAAAAGTTATTCAGATATTCAAGAGTTACCTTTAGGCAAAGATTGCGCAATACTGGAATTGTCTTTACCCGTAATCTCGTATCGTCGGGAACCTCAAACTGAAAATTTAACAATTATGATCTTATTACAACAGACATGAATGTAATAGATAACAATCTGCACAATTTTGTAATATCTTTATACCTGGTATTTGAGTTTTGAAAATTCTTTGATGTCAGACCATAGACTATCAGAAGTGAGATTCAGGAACGAAGATTGCTTCCTTCTTGCAGGCACCACACGTTTATTACTCGCCTGGCCCTTGGAAAACTTCCCTGAAGAATGATGGCCCTGAACAATTTAATTGGGTTTAGACTTTCATAAAGTTCAAAGCATAACACTACATCAAGACTAAAAACATTTGTCCCTTTAATAGAAAAAATTCGCACACTCCCAGCATTCTTGTGCTTGTATTCACATAAGGATAAAATACAGCATCATATTATGTATCACACGCTATTATAATGTTTACCTTTTTGTTTCTAGAATACACAGAATTTGTTCGAACTTCAGTAGATACTGTTGGGATGCTCCCAATGAAACAGTTCAAAAAATGTGAGATTGCACTTCCAAGGTCATGGTCTTCTGTATCTCTCAAGAAATCCTACAAGTCCAAGAGATGTATTAATAACTTACTATAAAATTTTAATTTCAAAAAGCATTTCAAACAATAATAGTACATCAATAGTTCTAATACTAGTCACTAACAGCTTAACATATGAGAAAAGCTAATCAAACATTACAAGGAATGCAGTCCTATGGAGTTCAGCATGAAAATGAGTTACAACGGAAACTTGAAGTGGGACAACAAAATAGGGATTGAAACTAGCAATCGTATAAAAGTGCAAATAGGTTTTGGGCACTAGGAGAAGAAGATCACCATGAAGATGTGTTTTGCTGATCTAACAACAACTTCATTAGAGCAAAGATCCCATAAATGAGAGAAATGCCTAGTTCCCTCAGCAACCTGGATAAATCAGCTAGAATAAATTAAAGAGTAACCAAAGTAATTTCTTTACTAACGAAATGAATTTGGGAAATTATAGGCCAAATACATAGGTAGTACAAACAATGACTCATCTCGCAGAAACAAATTGCAGAGATACATGACCCTATGATTCTTAAGAAAACTGAAAAAGTACTAGGGGCTTCTTGCCTTTCCCAAATAACGTAAATTAATCCCATGGGCATGAAGTGCATCAGTTAAAGCATTCCCATCGATAGGTGAGATTTCAAGTGAGCAAAGGTCGTGTATAAATTTGGGAAGCACGACATCCTTAAGATACAAACTCGCTTTCTTCACAAGTTCTTCGTCAGCAGCTATGTCCTGGTGAAATTAGTTAAAGGCAGAATGAATTAGGAAACACAAATACGAGACTAGAGGAGATAAAAATATGGAAAAGCCCTACCTCCTTTTTCCCAGCTAACTTGAAATCAGTAAAGACATTAGGATTAAATAGTATCTCCTCAGGTGTAGCTGTGTTCTCGGTCTGAGAACCGCAATCATTGACACTGTTATTTTCAATTATATTTTCCTGCAGGAAACCAGAGCAGTCCATATAAAAACATCAGCAAAAAAAATTTACTGCTTTGTGGAATACTATGTATGAATGTACGGTGGATAATATTTTCATATTGGAAGCAAGGTAAAAAAAACATCACATTGGCACATAAGACATCCATGTTAAGTGTTAACAAAAAGCTCAATGCTGACAATACACAATGACACAACTGATAGATCAGTAGAAGCCTTAATGTCACTAAATGCACAGAGCAACAGCAAGCAATAGGCGTGAAATCTCTATATTGCTTCAAGGGTTAATAAAACAGGTGTCGCATGCAATCACACATGATTGACCGTTCACTCTCCCAGTTTCAAATCCTATTACACCCAAAGCACCAGTTTTAAAAGGCCTCTGCCAAGCTCCAGGAATGTTCTACTTTTTCTTTTACCGCTGATTGATGTGAACTTATTCAGTGGAATCTTTTGTTGACCTCTTTACCGCCAAATATAGACCTATTTTTATCTTTTCCTTAAAATGTTATTCTTACTATTATTGCTTTGAAGATATTTAAAGAAGCATGGTGAACTTCAAGTACATACTACTCCCTCCTTACTTCACGTTTACCTTATGTAGTTGCTTTTATTTTTTATTGTAAAATAAAAAGTACTAAAAGTTCCTCTTTCCACAAGTAATGTCGGAGTGTTGCAAGAAAGAATTCAGTCCATAATCTTGGCTTAAATAATTAAGAAGGAAAATGATTACCTCCTTGACGACTAGGCTTGAGGAATTGTCCTCAGTTTTGAGCATCTCACCATCACTGCTTGCATTTAAGGAATCATTAGTCTCTTGAACCCCTTCTCCTTCAGCTTTGCCTTTTGATTTTGACCTATCTGTTGCTTCATACTGTTTTATTTAAACATAATTATGACAAATTAATGTGTATATATTTAAAGAAATAAATAAGAGTACACATGAAATTATACAAATTATATAGTAATTGTTGAAGTTCAACTACTAACTTGGCAAAATGCAGTTATCAATTCAGGTCTCAAAATACAAAATCTGGAGCCTGGACGAGTGCAATTGGCATCACGAGGTGTGGCTCTCATCAGGTCCAATATATAATGCCTGGTTGCAAGTGTTGTAAAAAAAAGAAAATACTTAATATCTAACTCATGGAGCTGCAGTTGCCTACACAGTCTTACTACAACCATGAGTCTGAGAAATGATGCTAGAAAACGAATGTTAATAGGAATGAATAATGTGTTTGCCAGCATAATGTTTTACTCTACACTCATGCCTAAATGATGAAACTAAGCCGAAAAAAGAAACAGAAAATGGACAATATGTTTGAATCTTCCAACCCATACTCAATATCTTCCCTTTTCCTATTGTGAAATTTAAGGTTTGTACTTTGTACCGAAGTCTAGAAAATAATTGTACAATTGTAGTTCATTGAACAATAACAATAACAATAGCAATAGCAATAGCAATAGCAATAGCAATAGCAATAGCAATAGCAATAGCAATAGCAATAGCAATAGCAATAGCAATAGCAATAGCAATAGCAATAGCAATAGCAATAGCAATAGCAATAGCAATAGCAATAGCAATAGCAATAGCAATAGCAATAGCAATAGCAATAGCAATAGCAATAGCAATAGCAATAGCAATAGCAATAGCAATAGCAATAGCAATAGCAATAGCAATAGCAATAGCAATAGCAATAGCAATAGCAATAGCAATAACAATAACAATAACAATAACAACACTAACAAAATTAACAAACTACAATAAACGGTATAAGAACAATCAGTCATGCATAACAGCAAAGCTTAAGCCAGTTACCTGCCATCACTGCCAACAATACCTTTGCACTCCAATGGTGCAGCTAACTCAAATACATTTCCAGATCCATCATAGACCGTGTGCAACTTCAAGTGGAGACGCTTCGCAGCTTTGACTACCTGTTGATAGTCAAAGGCATAGCAATATGGATTGAGCATAGAAACATTAACTCAAAGCACTGTTACTATTTGAATATTATGTGACCAGAATATTTGCAAATTCAACAAGTTGAAGTCGTGCCAACAAAGCTGAGAAAAATATTGTTAGATCCCTGCATCATAAATCCAAACAGAAGAATCTGGTTTATGAGCTTCAAAAGGACTCTTCCAATGTTACTTATTACTTCCAACACACGCTATCAATAACCTCATTCAGTACTCTTCCAGCCTAAAAGATGTTATGCACTGTAATTTTTTGGACAATGTCCATCATCTTCCCATGATGAAAACCTTTTTTTTCAAATGACAACTTTGAAGTATATACAATGCCAAAGATAGCATTGTTGCTTCTCAAAAGATGGAAAATAGCATTCCATCCAAAAGTAAAACAACATCAAAGGCAACTTACCTTGGAGTGAAACTCTTCATTCCAATATATTTTCTTCCCATTGTCAACGGAACCATATAGAAGTGAGTCTGACTTATCACCTTGAAGGATGCCAGGTAAAACACTCTGTAAGCAAGTAACAGAAAAATGATGACTACTGTGACATAAAGCCAACTTCAATACAATTATATAATCCACCCAACAAACAATTCACCGCATGCTTTACAAGGGCCAGCAACAAATCTATATTTAAACAAGGGTCTGATATTGTACATTTTAAGTTCCAAGTACCACATCTTGTAATGAATGCAATGTGATTTACCCTACAGACATACACCAAGTTTTTAAGTTCCGAGAACCATATCTTGTAATGAACGCATTGTGATAATTAGAAATCTCCTGCTTTAGTTTTTTCAGGATGTCAAGGAAAAGTTAGTGTATGTTTGTAGGGTAAGCAGTAAGCTAGTCCTAAACACTGACACATGAATGCCAAGCCAAGTATGTGTTTATTAGTTCCTAAGCTCTGATATCCATTGCTATACGGCGCACTAATGGTAAAAGGAACACCAGTTTACTACAAGTTTGTAGCACCTGAGCAACCACCCTGTGGCCTCGGTAGTCAATTATGGCCATTGCAAGGCCGTATAGACCGGGGATGTCAGCTTCTTGATATGCCTTCGTGCCTTTCAGATCATTGTTTGCACCTGCATATGTGGCTTGCTCACTTTCAGCCAACTGATTCTCAGCAGGATCTTTGGTGACTGAATCCAACATGCCATTGACATCTGCACTAAAACCAGTGGGGTTCCCCTGATTTAGTGCTTCAAAATCTCTGTGCGGAAAGCTCTCCCCATTTGGAACTTCAGAAGCACTTTGTGACGAAGTGTTGGAGAATTTCTCAGACGACAACTGAAGAGAACTTGTGCTCTCAACATCTGAAAGAGAGTCAGAGGTCTGTTTCATTGACAATTGCTCGAGGTCTGCATCAACAGCAAAGCTGAAGAAAATATTGTTGTGGACATGCCTGGAAAACATGAAAAAAGATGGGATGTAATTTCGCATAGGTTAGGGTGAGGATATTGCAAAGCTGAACCTGTCTAATACTCCCTCCGTCCTGCAATAAGGTTCCACAATTGACCGGACACAGTTATTAATAAAGGTGAAAGTATCTCGTTGAGTTTTGTGGTGAGGGAGAAATTGTGTGAACTACACAATTCATTCCTCAAAAGGAAAGAGGAATCTTTTTTTGGGACAAACAAATGGGAAATGTGGAACCCTTTTATGGGAAGGAGGGAATATAAGGCAAAACAACAGACCCCCGGTAATGTCCCATGAATGGGGATTTATAGGATTTCTCTAAAAAGTAGAATGCATAAACAAAATAAAGTAACGGCCCGGTTCTAGTGACACCGGAGAACGGTGCCACTGCGTTTTTGGGACACCTCCGGTGCTCCGTTCGTAAAATTGACGGTTCCTACACCCTCTAACCCACCCCCTAAACCCCCCACCCTACCCCCACCACAACCCACATTTTGTGGGGGGCTTACGGCGGGGTTGGGGTGGGGGTGCAGGGGTGGGGGTAGGGCGGGGGGTTTAGGGGGTGGGTTAGGGGGTGTAGGAACCGTCAATTTTACGAACGGAGCACCGGAGGTGCCCCAAAAACGCAGTGGCACCGCTAGTGGCACTGTTCTCCGGTGTCACTAGAACCGGGCCGATAAAGTAAAATGTACATGAAATCAAACTCCATTTCATCTATGTTCCTCTTGTTGGGATTGTGGATGTATGGGTGGCAAGAGTGCTTAGATTGAGAACCAAAGGACTCATGGAAATTGGAAAAATTAGTGAGCATTACAAAAGTAGGAATAAGATATTCACACGGGTAAATAAAGGAGCTACTAATCATTATAAATAGAAAATCAAGTACTGCTGCCCCTCCATCCTTTTTTTTAAAGTCATGTTTGGTCAGGGTACAACTTTTAAATTTTGACAAGTAAAACTCTTAAAAGTCATTGAACCATAAAGAGTATTTGCTTCATTCATTTTTATGGCACAAGTAAACCTATCATGATCACAAAGAATGCAGCAATTGTAACAAGTTCAGCCAAGTAACTGACATATGAAAGCACTCCGGATCTGTTGGATTGATTGGCGGAATACACCTGTTAATGACTCCAATAGCGCCACTAGTTGCAGCCTCAACAAAGTCAGAAGTGACTTTGTATAGGGCCCTATCGCGCACAATCCTGTAAAATTTTGTCATGAGTCATAGAAGGTGGAAACTACACAAGTGCCAATATTAATTAAACTACAGCAACAGAAAAATACTCCCTCAGCCTGAAATCTGGTTCATAATTTGACTAGGCATGGTTATTTAAAATGTAAAAATGAGTGGTTGAAGTTTATGTAGAGGAGAGAAAATTATATGAATCACCCAGATCTTTCCTTGAAAGAAAAGAAAAAAAAAACTTTTTTGGGGCAAAGAGAAAAGGTTACGTGGAACATTTTTCAGGAACTGGGTGAATAGTAAAAATTAATCCAGTAGAGTATAATGGGTTAAAAAATGGCACATTAATCTTCCTTTGCTTCCAACTTTCTATGAATATTTGGGTCGTAAATGCAACAATGCATCAAGGGTCTAACAGAATTAGTCGTGGTTTTACAGGGGAATGGTTGTGTACATCTTGACCCCCCAAGACCCCAATAGTGTTCAGATTCAACTAGGTTTTGTTGTAGAAAATAAATTATAAGAAAGAAAAAAAAGATAAACTATTGGCATTCGAGTCTACAAATACACAAAATAGGAGATAGGCTGGCCGCCAATGGGGTGGCAATATACCTTTCTTGTGGTGTAACATGTGGCAATTCCCGACAAGACTGCAACTCCTCATTCCAATCTCTTTGCATCCCAATCAGTTCACTTCCAAAAGAAAGTGTTAAAGCATTCTCGGCCCTAGCTGCATCCCGTGTGTGATCTAAATCCAGAATGACAAGTTAACACTAAATTGATAAAAACAGTGTTTGGGCACATGCTTTAGTCTTGTGTGACCAAAAGCATAAATTCAATTAAGACAATCAGTCAAAGTGTTTGGGGGAAGTAATGTAAGCATGGGCAAATTCATCATAGATTATAGATTACAGCCCACAAAGAGCACTCTCAGACTTCCTGGGAGGACCTAAAAGCTCAATGAGATGAATTCATAAACTTAGACGGAAGTTATGTACTTTGATCCAACAATGAAATTATTAGTGTCTGGACAACTCAAGGAAAGCATTCAACTAAATGTCTCTAAAGAGAGTTGTTCATGCTAAAGTGGCAATAAATAAATGAAATTACTTACCAGGAATGGGATAGTAGCCAAGCCATGAATTTGGGGACAGTAGAGTTTGAGTGTTTTCAAAAGGATGTGCAGAGGCCTTGTGCTCCAATATTTCTCCAAAGGCTTACACAAAGAATATCAACTGGTTTATTATGATGCAACTCATGTAAGATACTTTATAGAAGCATGCCTATATTGACCATTTCTAACCATGTTTTTATACCTTTTTTACACTTGGGACTAATCGTTTGCAAAACCCCCATGAGAGTTGTTGATTCAGAGCCAGTTTTATTTGGTCTTGGATTAAGAACATTGGCCGTGCTAGAATTAACATAGAAGCTTTTGGTTGTTCCTGTAACACAATATTTGTTTCCTTCCAGTGTTACTACATCCAAATAGATCAAATCTCCAGCAAGTCTGAATGCAATAAAAACAAGAATATGTTACTGATAATATTCCGCGATCAAAATTACAAATATACACACACTACTTTAACAATATAATAATACCTTCTGTAACTGGGAGGAGGATTAAACGAAGAAAACACAATACTCTCCACACATTTCACTTCCTTGGAATTTGTTGATAACAAACTGGAGAGCAAGCAGGAAATATTGTCCACAAATCCTGTGTTATCTAATTCTGGATTTTACCAAAATCATGCAGTGGAGTTAAAATCAGATGAAAAAAGAGACTAATGTTGAGCTTGGGAGGTAAAAGGAAACCCAAAATAATATAACAAACCTCCAGATTTGAAAGATGTGGGTTTCCCCATTTCATGCTGTTGTGCAAGTAGTGTTGAGAGCGAGGAATGCAAACTGGGAAGAGATAACAGTTCTCGTGTGCGGTGAATATGATCCCTGATAGATCGATCATCATATAACGCTGAAAGACAACAACCAATAACCACACTTTTATTTGAACATTTTAGTCAGCAAAGTCTATCACTAAAGCATGCAATGTGCATAAGACAGATTTACCAGGAACCATCTCTAAGGAGCAGTTTCCAGATGTTATATCAGCCACCTCCGAAATTTCATTATAATCTTCTAAATGATAAGGCCCTTCCTTAGTGTGTAATAAAAGGTCATAACAAGTAATGAAACATGTCTCTGGAGCTTCAAGAAGAAATAGCTTCACTTCCATCACAGAATCACCAGGACTCAGCTGCAACCGCAAGCCCGTGATTAAAGAAAGCATTGAGCATCCACAAATAATAAATTAAATAAACAATAAATAAAATAGAACTATGGAACAAAACACTTTCTGGGTTTTGATATAAAAGGTAGTCATTTTGTCCTATTATGGTCATGAGAAGATTAGTATACATCATTGAGCTATTTCGGGTAATATGACATAAAGTGACATTAAACATACTGTAAATAGGATTTAGCCCTTCAAAGTACAATAATATAATAAAGATAATTTTACATGGCCAGAAGAAAAGGAGATCAAGAGAATGAAGAGTTCAAGACAGAATGGCATAATTAACATTACTAACAAATAATGGTAATATGTGTCTTACTTGTAACTCTAGCTTTTCACCCCCATGAGTTTTAACAGTAACAGGGTATAGAAGGATATCGCCTGCACCACAATAAGAGTAATTTTACAATAAAAATTTGAACAATCTAAATTATAGAGAGATCCAAGAGTATCCTAATGTGTCCATGAACTACATAGTTGAGACATAATTAGAAAATGGAACATTGGTTTCAACCAAAATAACATTAGCCGGTTAGCCCATTAGAGTTGGAAACAAAAATCTCAATTAACATTAAAAATTGTCAAAGATAATTAAATTAAGTACAACCTAGCTGCTACAGAATATCATCATATCAAGGGTAATATGTCAGCAACACACTGTCATTCTAAGTAAGATATGTTACTTCTAGTAAGTGGCAAGCCATAAGCTTTACTTTCACAGTTTCACTGAGGAAGAAATAAATAGGAATTGCATGTGCAAATTAATCTTAATATGGAAATGCAATTACAAAAACAGAAAAAAATAGTCCTTATAATATAGAGGGATCAGCACACGAAATGTTTTAACAGATCCATTGACACCAATCGAATTAAAGCAAAAACAAATTTATGATATTGTCTACTGGCAGAAAAAGTCTTAAGAGTCTTGCTTTGCACTTTCCAACATGGGAATGTCAGTAAAAATATACCAAAGCCCTGGACCATAGACGAGATGGATGTTGTTCATTTTGGGTATAGTTATGTGAAAGGCCGTCTGCACTTTAACCAACCATTTAACAGTAGTTTGTCATATCCAACATCTATTATAGGAATACAGGACTGTAAGTGAAAGGTGCAAGACAAGATGAAACCATTAACCTCACCTTGCTTTGGTGGGTTGGATGGAGCCTCGTCCAAAGAACCTTTGGCTTCAGTCTTGGTATCTGTTGATAAACTGATTTCTGAATTTCCATTCGCCTCCAAACTTACAGAATCACTTACAGGAGCATCGGATGACAACACAACTTCAGTGGTTGCAGTGCCATTTTGTACTTTCCTACTCTTCCCCTTGTTCGACTTTCCCGCCATCTCCAATCCCTGTATAAAAAATAAACAATAACTAATCAACTCATTGATCAGCTTTGTTGCTATATCTCTGGATTGTTTGAGCATGGAACAAAACGTAACTCTAGTCTATTAAGTAAGAACCAATCACAAAAAAAAAACTAAATGAGAAACAGTTTAAACCAAACAAAATGAGAAACTTTAATGAAATAGACGAGGTTTATCCAGTATATCATACATGAAACCAGTCAAATACAATTTTTTTTTTGCATTTTGAATAAAACTGAGAGCTCCTACCTTTCGCAAAACACAAAAATAATCGCTTCAATAAATGCTCAATCTTCATCAGACAATAAAAATACAGAAATGATTGGCTCAATCGATATCAAAGCAGGAAGAAACATCAAAATATGAATCAGATTACTCAACATGAGCCATGAAGTGAGCAAAACAAACTTCAAAAACAAAATTTAAAAAAATAACAAAGACGTTGAGAAACTATTACCCCGATTTCAGTAAGCGCGAAGCTTACGCTTAGCTAGTAGTCAATCTAGAGCTCCGCCGGATTGGCGAAGCGGGGAAGAGAGGTTTACGGTGAGGCTGCGGTGGAGTTCCGGCCGTATGTGCTGAAGGTAGAAGTTGTTGAGGGGGAGTGAAATACTATGAATAGTTGGAAGAGTGCACAAGAAATCATTTTGGTGGCTGAGAGATCCGTTGGGCCTTGTCTCCATAGAGCGGGCCTAGCCCAATCCACTATGGAACGTTTAACCTTTTTAAATTTGGAAATATTAGCTCAAATAATATCACATTTTCGTGATCTATCAAAAATAATACTTCCCTCGTCCTATAAATTTCATTATGTTTTGAACTTTTTAGACAAGTAGTGAAACTTTTTTATCATAAACTATATATAATTTAAATAAACTAATGTTAAATAAATTTGATATTTCAAAGATATTTTATAACATAAACCCAACTATATTGAGTTCAAATCCTAGTTAAATATATTTTTTATAATTTTTGGTCAAAAGGTTTACTATTTGAGTAAAAAAGTCAAAATTGGAAGCGCTTTAGTGGACGGAGGGAGTAACACTTTAGTACTTTGCAATATTATGGTGTTGTTTAGATATTTACTGTAAATGTCAGTTGTTCTCAATGACTAATTAGTTTAGCTCGTTTGGTCGACTGAGCGTATTGACTAATTATTAAAAAGAGAGAAGGACAATAATAACAGGAGTGAAATGCCCAAAGTATGAGCATTATATTTTTTAGACATAAATAATAGTTATTTCTTAATTAAGTAACAAATTCATCCTTTTTTTAAATTACATTGTCACACTATTACATTGTCACACTGCTACCTTCTACCACCACTGCCACCTTCCGCGGCCACTGCCAAATTGTCACCCTCTGTTGCCATACTACCTCCACCACTGCTTCCACAACATTGCCAACTCGCCCACCACACTTCTAACTCCTCAACCACACTGCCAACTCCATCATTAAACCGCCAGTAATGTACTGCCGTCACACTACTTACTCTACCGCTACATTGCCCGCTTTGCCGCTACCGTCATATTGCCACCATGTGAATCACCTTGACCGCCACACTACCAACATTATCGCAGCCATATTCCCGAATTCGTCGTCGTCAAAATTGGAAGGTTTTTTTTATAAATCTCAACTTTGCGCCTACTATATATGACCAAAGAGATTCACGTCGCTGCCAGGATCTTTCATCCCCGCCGTCGTAGAACTCTCAGATTTGCCGTAGCCAGAACTCTCTTCCCCCTCTGGTTAAATAGGCAGTCACCGTGGCAGAAGTCCACTCATATTGTAGAAAGAAAAATTATGATGTTTCTATAAAAATCCATCTCCACAACCGGTTAGAGTCTACCATCGTCACTATAGTTGCTCCATCATTGAGAGATTGATTAGGTAGAGGGGCAAATAAGGAATGAAAAAAATAACGGATAACACTCCAATTTGTGTCTTTTTTTTATCAATTTAACTCCTTTGGGTGGGAATTTCTTTGTAAAAAATGTTTGATATGGTGGATGTCTGTAGGGCAAGACATGGTGCGATTCTGGTTTGGTTCCGAAACCGGAGGCTCTGGCACCGCCGCCCAATGGAACCATAACCAGTCCCCTAGTCGATTCCAGAACCGGTGATTCCTGCTCCAATTCCAGGCCGGTTCTCAATTATTATTATATTTTGCTAAATCTAAATATCTAATATATGAATAATATAATATTATATCTAATGTAAAAGAAATTTATAGGTTTTTATAAATTCTAATAATGTAGTTGTTATTTAAATGAAGAAAGTTGAATATTACAACTACATTTAATATTCTGACGGTTCAAAAAACCACAAAGAAATCTTCGAAAGAGTTTATAAAACGCTCACCTAAAAAAACTAATTACAATTCACAAAAGATACAAATTTATTCCTCGGAACAATCACTTCCCTTCGTGGTTGCATCCCTGCAATTTTTGCACATCAATATATATATATATATATATATATATATATATATATATATATATATATATATATATATATATATATATATATATATATATATATATATATATATATATATATAACTTGTGTATATTTTTTTATTTTTATATTTCAAAAGAGCTATTCGCAAACATCTAATTTAATAAATATTTTAAACAATCAGCCAACACACTCAGTCTAACTTCTTTTCTATCTATAAAATGGAGCATATTTTGTTTAGGTACATATTAAATTTTTTATTAAACTATATATATATATATATATATATATATATATATATATATATATATATATATATATAATATATATATATATATATATATATATATATACCTTATGTATTTTTTTTTATTTTTACATTTCAAAAGACCTATTTGCAAATATCTAATTTAATAAACATTTTAAACAACCAGCCAACACACTCAGTCTAACTTCTTTTTTATCTATAAAATCGAGCAGTATTTTGTTTAGGTACATATTAATTTTTTTTATTTACTTAATTGGCCTAAGGCCCATAAAATGTCAGGACCGGCCCTGTATATAATATTGTTTGTTTTGTTAATTTTTTTCAAAAAGAATAACGGGGAACGGTTTAATTTGACTTCAAAGCATGGTGAAAGTAGTAAGTTTTCTTGAAGTAATAGATATAGTTGTGCTCCATTACACTCAAAAGCATTAGGAGTCGGCCAAGAAACAAACTCCAATCTTTAAGCCACAATGTGGGATGCAAAGTCAATACATAATGGGCATTATGGAAAGAGAAGGCAACTGATAAAACTTGAAATTATGAATAATCCGCTAGTATATTCCAAATGTCATTAATACAAAGTAATTTTTGTTTAAGCCATCAGGAGAAATATAATTTTAATACAATTTGTTGTCTTGTCCATAGACAGTTGAAGCTAAAGAATGAAAAATACAATTAGAAGTGCGTGGAACAAAATTAAAAGAATCTTGAGAAAACGATTGCATAAGACTACAATGTAATTTTTACCGATTTAAAAATTACGATAGTAGGTGAGTATTGAGAACCGTAAAAAAGTAATAGTGAAGCAAAGTCACCACAAAACTCCCACTCAATCATGTCATTATTTGTGTGTATATATAAATACCTAATTTAACCATAACCATAACCAAAACACACAAACCTCACCAAAGAAATGGCAATCTTAAAGTATTGGCTTATCACTATTTTCTTAATTTTCTCATCAACACATTGCTTTGCTTTCTCAAATTCTTCATCATCATCTATCCAAGAGGATTTCTACAAGTGCATATGTTTGAACTCAAATTTCTCTGCCCCCTTCTCCACAGCTTTCTTCACCCCTAGCAATGCTTCATTCCCTACCGTTCTCGAATCCACCGCCCAAAATCTCCGGTACCTGGTCCCGTCCGCCCCAAAACCAAAACTTATTTTCAAGCCACCCGCCGAGTCCCATGTCCAGGCCGCAGTCATTTGCTCGAAACAACTCGGCGTTCAGCTCAGAGTCCGGAGCGGGGGCCACGACTACGAAGGCCTCTCTTATGTTTCTGGAATGGAACCGCCGTTCGTCGTCCTTGACCTCTCTAATCTGAGAGAGGTCAAGGTTGACGCCGCGGCTAACATTGCTTGGGCCCAAGTGGGCGCCACTGTCGGGGAGGCATATTACAGGCATGCATTATATATTTCAAATATTAATTAATCCATATTTTCTTGGCATTTTCTTTTTGGCTTGAATATGTTTTTCTCCTTGGTTCAAATACAACATACTCCCTCGTCCCCATCCCACTGTATTCATTCAATTTAACCTTTTCAATAAAAACATTTTTTAGCATTAATAATTCTATTTCAATTATAGTATTTTGTGGAGTAAAATATATTTTCTCAATCTATACATTTTTTAGCCTTTATATTTTTTTGCCTTTTCAATAAAAACCATCAATCATCAATTAAATGAGATATGCATCATATAATAATAAAAAATAATCCAGGGTAATATTATTAGATTTTTCATGCAAAAAAAAACTTTGGGCATACTATTTAAATAGACAGAAGGATCAAATTGGCACCAATTTAAAAAAACAGAGAAACTATTTGGGCCTTACAGGATTTCACAGGAGAGCGGGAATCTGGGCTTCCCGGCGGGTCTGTGTTCCAGCCTGGGAATCGGGGGGCACATAACCGGAGGAGCGTACGGTCCGATGATGAGAAAGTACGGTCTCGGAGCTGACAACGTTGAAGACGCTCGGATTGTGGACGCCAGGGGGAGGATTCTGGACAGGCAAGCCATGGGAGAGGATCTTTTCTGGGCGATTAGGGGCGGTGGCGGTGGCAGCTTCGGAATCATACTGTCGTGGAAGCTCAGCCTCGTTCCCGTGCCTTCTGTGGTGACCGTATTCACTGTCCCCAAAACCCTGGTGGAGGGCGCCACCGGAATCCTGTACAAATGGCAAAATGTGGCCGATAAGCTCCCGGAAGAACTGTTCATCAGGGTGGTCATATCGGTGGTCAATGGTATATTGGGAGAGATTTGTTTCATTTTGTGGCTTTGAGTTTGGCCGGTTCTTTTGACACCATGCGTTATGGATTATGACACCAAGCCATTTCGGGATTTTACTATCCAAGACCGTTCTACCCCTAAACCCTAACCGCAATATATAAAGTACAACCAGTTGTATGATGTTTCTCGTACATCTGCGGCGAGTACTAATTTACCAGCAACTGAATACTCGTTTTCGAGTAACTGAATAATCATTTTTCTAAAATTTAGCTATGCTTGAAAATAAATATCCAATTACTCAAAAACGAGCATTCAATTACTCAAAAAAGAGTATTTAGTTACTCGAAAATGAGTATTCATGCGGATGTACAAAAAATATCATATCTCCGGATGTATGGTATAGGTACTCGTTTGGTTTGCAGGGTGTGTAGGAGATAGGATTAGGCCCCGAACGCAACAACGCCCCATAGTATCCCAATGTCATATTATGACACCAAAAATGAGTGTCAAAAGAACTGTGGCCTTTAGCCCCAATTCTTTTGACACCGAGTCATTTGAGACAAAATTATACCATATCATTCCTATACAGTAGCACTAAAACATTTGGGAGAAAAACGCTAGGGAGCTATGAGTTGGGTACTTGGGTTTGGAGATGGGTAAGGGATAGAGTCATATCCTGGACAAAATAATGCATGTTAGCGCCCTGGTATCATGTTATAAAATCCAAAACCAGTGTCAAAAGAACTATGGTCTTTTTTCAGTGATTTCATTTCCTAATTATCACTCTTCATCTCTTCTGCATAATTTTGCAACAAAAGGCACGGGAGAAGGGCAGAGGACGGTCCAAACGGCCTACAATGCGCTGTTTCTGGGCAAATCCGAAAGGCTTTTACAGATCATGGGAGAGAGTTTCCCAGAGCTGGGGTTAACCAAGCAAGACTGCATAGAGATGAGCTGGATCGAATCCGTCCTCTACATCGCCGGATTCCCAACAAACACCCCGCCGGAAGTCCTACTCCAGGGGACATCTCAATTCAAGAACTACTTCAAAGCAAAATCAGATTTTGTCAGAAAACCGGTCCCGGAAACCGGGCTGGAAGGAATATGGAAGAAGCTCCTGCAAGAGGACTCGCCGTTGATGATCTGGAACCCCTACGGCGGAATGATGGGGAAGATTCCGGAATGCCAAACTCCATTCCCACACAGAAAAGGCGTCATCTACATGATCCAATACCTAACTCTCTGGAACGACGACTCCCAAGAATCTGCAAAGAAACACATGGATTGGATGAGGGATTTTTACGGTTTCATGGCCGATTATGCATCAAAATCTCCCAGAGAAGCATATGTGAATTACAGAGATCTCGACCTGGGGACGAACAAGAATGGAAATGCTAGCTACAATCAGGCTGTGCCTTGGGGGAAGCAATATTATAAGGGTAACCTTGAAAGATTGGTCCTTGTGAAGACCAAAGTTGATCCCGACAACTTCTTCGTACATGAACAGAGTGTCCCCACATTACCTCTGAGCATGTGGAGTCCGAGAACAGAGAAGAAGGCAATGACCGATTAATTCAGTATATCAAAGTGTTTGTAGTTCCTTGGAGTCATTATCAGCTTTGTTTAACTTAATAAAACAACTCCAGCTATGCAAAAATTATCATTTGTCGTCTCAACTGTAATATCAAAGAGGGCAATACCAAACCTAACCAAACAAACTCTATTTATCTCAGTCATGAGTAGGGCCTTGGGTTGGGAATAGGGGTAGACAAGGTTCCGGTTCGGAATTGGTACCAGTACCGGACCGGTGGGGCAGGGCACAAGGAAACGGACACGAACCACAGAGGGGAAAGGGTTCCGGTTCTAACATTTTGGAACCAGCAATTCCGGTTCACTTTTTTGTTTGTTTTCAAGATTGGTTCACTATTTTTAAGGCCAATTCACGATATCTACAGACAAAAATATTACTACAAAGTAAACTATTTAACACTTTTTATATATAAAAATAAAATAAAACCGGAACTGGAATCAGGATTGTGCCGCCCCTGCCGAGTTTCTAAGGCCCCACCCCACGTGACCCAGAACTAGGGGCTGATCTACTCCCTCCTTATGGATTAAAGGCCCCAAGTGAGGGGCATGTTACAGACTTACAGTATAAAACCTTGCTTAAACTCAAACTTGAGCGTTTAGTTGAGTTAGTTCGTTGACATTAGATTTTATTTTTAATGGTACAAGCCTTGTGGAACTTACCTCTTGTTTGGGTAGAGGTAGTCTTTCCGAGAGGATTGAGGACCCCAACAAGACAGATCAGGCGAAAATGTCTTCTTTAGCGAATGATGTATCTTTATGCATGCAAGGTTCTTCTGGCAAGGACTGGAGTTGCTCGTAGTTTAGTTGTCGAGAAGCTTCATACAAAGCAATGCCAACACTTACGGATAAGTTCAAACACCTGACATATGTTTCCGCCATTGGAATGCGGAGCGCCCCACCACCCAGAGGTTTGTTCGTGCAATCAAGCACGGCTTCAGGCGGCAACCCTTTAGTTTCTGAGCCAAATATTAGCCAATCACCCCTTTTGTAGCAAAAGTCCTGACCATCATTTCACATTGAAGATATTAACATACCATTTCTTTCACACAAAAAAAGAGCATTAACATAACATTTAGATCCACATGCAAGGGAGAGTGAGAGTGTGAGACTAGCCCTCTTCCCCAGTGTCACACAACTGACAAGTTTCCACTTTATCCATTGAGGTTATGTTTAAATAACCAAAAATACTAAAGGGAGGCTAGAGATATGCCAAGTTATTTTGTATGCTTGGTTCTAAGTTGGATGATGATTAATGGTATAAGATATAAATGTATTTAAATATCCTAATCTTTATATAATATATATAAATAAATAAAATGAGTTTGAAGTACATTTATAATACATTAATACATGTATAGAGAGAGTATCTTTTATTGTCACCCAACTTGTCACTCCCAATTAGCTTTTATATTCTCTTTTTAAAACGGACCCTTAGGGTAGGCTAACCAAGAACACACAAGTATCAATTACTATCAAAGTGCGTGATGCTTCATAAACATGGGCAGATCCACCCTTATGCTGTCGGGGCAGCCGCCCCCGGTCAATTTTTTTGGATATATAATGTAAAAATTAAAAAAAAGAATCTAGTAGATTAAAATCGTGCTCCCAGTAATAAAAAAACATGCCCCTAGTAAAAAAGATTTGTGCCCCAATAAAACAAAATTAATTCCAAAAGAAAAGAAATTTTTTAAATAGAATATAAAGGAAAAATATTTGTAATATTATAGTTATATTAAACATGATATACTACATAGTTCCTTCAGTTCTATATTATAGTCATATTAAATATGATATACTACATAATTCCTTCAGCTCTATATTTTCTACTTTTGAAATGTTTTTTTATTTACCTACTTTGGAAATATTTTGTTTTACTCATTTTAAACTAGTTTGATATAAAAAAAATTATCCTTTTCCATCATAATTTAAAAGTGCTTTAAAAAATTGACCCCTGCCTTACTACTGCCCTAGATCCACCACTGTCAATCATAAACCCATTCTACATTAAGGGTCCGTTTCAAAAGAAAGAAAATGGTTTCTGGAAAACGACTTTCAGAAAATAAATTCATTTTTGGGATGTTTAGTTGAAAGTTTGGAAAATGAAAAAACTAGTTTTTGTGGTTATAACATGATATAATGTGGTGAGTTTTGATATAAGTAGGAGTAGGGTGGAAAATGTTTTCCGCCAAGAAAAGCAGAAATCATTTTCCTCAAGACACAGGCTCATTTTTTGTTGACTTCTATTTTCCAGAACAACCAAACACTGGAAAATGGGGAAACAATTTCCGGTAATCATTTGCCCCTCATCCCAAATGGGCCCTAAACTATAAAAGAAAATACTACTCAATCATTGAAATTTATGGAATACACTGCTAGCCCCTATGTGCTTCCTAAAATCATACATGTCACCCCTTCAAATTCAGCAAATATGGTGTAACACATGTATTTTGCCGAGAGCCACGAGATTATTATTTCTGAGTCCTTTTCCAAGGCAAACAGAGCATAGAAATGACCAAATGTTCCATTGAAATTTCCAATTTGGAGAATATGAACCCAACGACTCAACTTACTGAATGGATGACTGCTCCTCTTTTAGTAAATGCCAGAAGCCTCTTTTCCTCGGTCTGTAAAGGAAATATATATGCACATTAGTTTCCAATTCACTTAAAAATGAAGAGGTTTGATATCACAGATTAAGATATGAGGGGAATATGAAAGACCTGTCTGCTGAAATAGTCCAGAAATTCAGACCATGACTTATGCACTCTCACAACAACACATCTGGATTTGAGAGTTAAAAGTTGAATACTTTAGTATAAGCAAATCACTCTTCTAATAATGACTAAAACTAAAATCTACCGTGTAGGGTTTGACAAAAGATCGATCATGTTCCATGATGTACACCTTGATTCTACAATATCAATTTTGGTAGAATGTGGCATGACTAGCAAATTGGCAATTATATCAACTCATTGTTGTCTCATGGTATTTTCAATGAGTGGGAAAAAAACATATGATAATGAAGGCTTAGATATTTCATCTTATTATTCATTAATTCCTTCTTTACAAGGTTGCAAAGTGAGCGCCAACCAACTTTGCCACTATGCTTTGTGTGTGAATCTAGTGTTAAAAAGGTTTAGACAATTAATAGTCACTAAATTTTATCTTTATGTCACTGACCCCAAAATATTTGGGATTATAGTCATGATGATGTGTTCCTTGATAGATGGCCCAATAATATGACACTATGACTGGGTGTTGCAAAGGATACGGCCAGTAATCGAGTCCCGCACGCTTTAGCTTTGCATCATCAATGGAAAATCCTAATGGCTGAAAAGGGACAATGCTAATAATAGTTGACTTGAATGTTTGCTTTTAAGAAATTGAATACTGATAAATAAACAATATCTACCACACTGTAAAATCAATATGTATACCTCAACCAGGTGGAGCTTCACACCTGACGCTGCACATGTTCTTGCAATACTCCCAACATTTCCAGGAATCTATCATAGGGAAGAGATCAAAAGCCAGATTCTGGGCAGTGTTTGCTACATAGAAAATCTATTTTCAAGGAAAATGGATTTCCATGGGAAGGTTTTCCAAAGTAAATAATAAAAAATTCAATATAATTTTCCAGTGCTTGGCAAACTTCAAGGAAGTAAATAATAAAATATTCAATATAACTTTCCAGTGCTTTACATGACTCCGAAATAGTACTGCAAAACAAATCTTCCCGATGAGGCGGGAAACTAATTTTTGAATTCTCCGCAAAAGAAAGGATTTTTATATCCTCAACAAAAAAACAAACGGAAGAAACTGTTGTGCCTACCAAACACAGGAAAATAGTTTACTGAAGTGAATATTATTACATTGAATTAAACAGAGCAGTGCTGAAAATAAGTGCTATTCAATGAGGAGAAACTCGAAGAACACAATTCAGGCGTACAAAGTTCTGCAACCAACCTGAGGAGAAACTAAAACCACCTGAAGAACACAATTCTTTGAAGCTCCACTAACAGCCTCACCAACTCCCTTCGGCAAAGCTCCGTCACAGTTTTTTCCTGCTGAAAATCAGAACGAATAAATATTTTTAACCCAGAAAAGAAAAACTGGCTCCGATTTACCCCCAATTCATACAATCCAGTTTCAGATCCCCATTTCTACCGGAAAGAAATTAGAACGGGAGGATTAAAGTGGGGTGCTTACTCAGTGAGCACAGGGGATAAAAGAGGGAAGCAGATCGCGAGATGGGTAAATTCAATTTGTGGCGAAATGGGCGGGAGGGAGAAGGTCTGGACCAGAGATGAAGAGGTGTAACTTTGGGGATTAGGGTTTTCAAGCCAGATGCCATGTCTATATGGCAGGTTTTTTCTCTTCTTCCTCTGTTTGGCGCTTTTTCCCTACTCCTAGCTAGCTCGGTTTTACACTTTTACTCCCACACAAATACAAAATAAATTTTATAATTTGTGAATTATAAGTGTTTATTTATTATATGAATTTCCTATACTCCCTACTTTCCAAAAACAAAATCAGGTTGACTTGAAACAAAGTCTAAAGTGATGCAGAAGATAGTGAAAAATACTCCCTCCGTCCGGAAATATTTTTTTCATTTGACTTTTCACGGTCTCCAATATTGCACTTTGACCATTATTATCTATATTTATACATAGATATATTTTACAAAAATTTGATATTTGAAAACTCTGTTTTATTATAAATATATTGATATTAAATTTACATTATAATACAATGTGTTTTTTCCACAAATTGTAGTCAAAGTTTACAAAATTTGACCAATAAAAGTCTCTCGGACGGAGGGAGTAATACTCTCTCGGTTTCATAAAATAGTTACTCCCTCCGTCCCAATTTAAATTACTTGTTTTGACTTTTAGGCATATTTAAGGAAAATAAAAAATAGAGTTGATTTTCCAAAATTGACATTACTTTTTAGGAGGGGTGATGATGAATAAGAAGATAAAGTGAAAAAGTATGACTTATTTTAGGGGTAATTTAGGTATTTTATTTTTAAAAGTTTAGGAAAACAACTAACAGACAACTTATTTTGGAACGGAGAAAAAAGGTAAACATGCAATTTAAAATAGGACAGAGGGAGTATTATTTTAACTTTTAGGAGAAATAAGAAGTATATATTTCTATAATATACTGTCAATGTTTAAAAAGTTTGACTGCAAAAGTCAAACTAGGAAGTTAATTTTAGAATGAGGATATGTTTTAGTATTATTTAGTGCAAATTTCACCAAAAAAAAAACTATTTAACCATTAATTTTACGAACGAAACATCGTACGACTTTGGAGTCATCCAATGAAACAATGTTAAGAAAAATGGAGTATGCAAACAATATTAATTTTTGAGAGTAACATGTTGAGTAATTGATTAGGAGTATTAAAATTCTTTTTTCTTTAAATAACAAAAAGCCGTTAGTCGCGCCGGGGGACGCGGATGGGTTTCTCTCTTTCTCTCTCTCCAATTCGCCACCAAGTCAAGCGCCTCAGACAACCGAGTCAGCTCAGTTCACCCCTTCAATTCCGGCAACACTTCCACTCAGACAATTCGTCATACACAATCTACCTCCCTTTCAATTCCACACGGCAGACTGAGTTTCACAACCTTCCGGTCGCTCTAACGATCTCGACTCTTCGCCTATTTTCATAAGATGTCGAGGATGTACGGTGGAGGAGGTAGCCGCGGCGGCAGCGGCGGCGGATTCAACCAGAAGATTGATTACGTGCTCAAGGTGGTTCTGATCGGAGACTCAGCCGTCGGCAAGTCGCAGCTCTTGGCGCGCTTTGCCAGGAACGACTTCAGCGTCGACTCCAAGTCCACCATCGGAGTTGAGTTCCAGACTCGGACTGTAGTCATCGATCAGAAGAGCGTCAAGGCTCAGATTTGGGACACCGCCGGCCAAGAAAGGTTTGTGTGATAAATAAACTAAAACAGGAACTACTCTTGCTAATTTGGCTGCATGTGTTTGGCACTAGTTTGATTTGTTGGATTTATATGCTATTTGATCTAAACTTTATTAGATGATCTTCATTGATTTTGATTAACTTTATTAGATTGTCTCATTTCACGAGTAGGAAAGACTAGAGCTTAATTTTGTGATATATATCAGCTTCTTGGCAGATCTTCACCACTCAGTATGCATTGAAACTGGGTTTCATATTACTGCAAGCTAACCAGAATTCGTAAATAGACACAAATCTGAAATACAATTTAAATTAATGATTTAATGGTGTTCTGTTAATGATCAACCCATATGAGTATCTTATTTGCTTCTATGCTTCAGTGCTTCCGTTACTACACATGTATCTCTCAGTATGCCTAAATGTACTCATGAAACTCTATCTCGGATTTCCAACTCCTTCTTGTGACCTAGTTGTCTCCGATTCGTTCATTCTAAGCCTAGTCAACTACTCTGTATTGAGGCTGAGAAATGTACGCCCACGCAGATTCTACTACTTGGCTGCAATTGGCAAACATTATAAGTCATATTCTTCTGGCAAACTTAATAGCCTTTCACAGCTGACCAAAGAGTTTTATGCCAATTCAAGTCTCTAAAACTCCAACGATTCCTTGGTCATGCAGAAAATAGTGGGGAAAGATGGAGAATTCTAAACAAATTTTTTTTACTTGCGTTTAATCTTGAAAATGAGAATGATAATCAAATCTGATCAGAAGTTATGCATACATTTATATTTCATAGTCTTTTTGTGTTATAGAAATTTAGAAATAAAGTGTGTATCAACAAAAACCTGAAATTGATATGATGAAATGAAGGTTTAATGTAGGAAGAATTAAAATGTTCAGGTACCGAGCAGTGACGAGTGCATACTACAGGGGTGCACTGGGAGCAATGTTGGTCTATGATATTACCAAACGTCAAACATTCGAACATGTGGTGAGGTGGTTGGAAGAACTGCGAGATCATGCTGACAAGAACCTTGTGGTCATACTCGTAGGTAACAAGACAGACCTTGAGAGTGATAGAGAAGTATCCACAGAGGCTGCCAAGGAGTATGCCGAGAAGGAGAACCTGTTCTTCATTGAAACTTCTGCACTTGACTCGACTAATGTTGAGACGGCTTTCCTCGACCTTCTGACTGAGATTTATCGTGTTGTCAGCAAAAACTCTCTTGTCGCCAATGAAGAGGACACGGGAGAATCTGCTGGCAGTTCAGCACTTCTCAAGGGAACTCAAATTGTTGTTCCTGGACAAGACGAACCTGTGTCAGCTGGGAGCTCATCTGGGTGCTGTAGATCTTCTTAGCAGGACTGGTTCTTGGCAGAAATGGTTCAAGATAATTTGTATAATCATGAAGATTCAAGCAATTTGTGGCATCTTCTGCTGTGTGAGGTACCCGCTAAGCCATTTTAGTCTATCCATATGTAGATTTCTCTGTTTGGGCTTTTAGACACTTTGAGGCCTTGAAGATGGTACGTTCGCATGAAGATGTGAACATTATTATCTGGAACTTTTTTTCTTGCTAGGAGGAGTTCCATACTTGCTCACAAAGAGTGCGCACTTTTATTAACACACAATTCAATAAAGCAGTACTATAATCCATTTTACCTGGCATTGGTCAAACTACATTTTCTTCCTGAACTTAAAGTTGTAATGGTTCGTTATAAATAAATAGTCATCTTACTATCCGTTTAATAGAACGTCTGATGTATTTTTGCTAAATGTTACGAAGTAGTTTTCTTTGATGTACTTTATAAATATTTCCAATAGGTCAATAAATCGTGGGATAAGTTTATTCTGCTTACACCCACCCTTCACAAACTCCACTTGTAATTGTTGTAATACAAATGCACCTTACTATTGCAACAAGTGTTTAATGGAAATGAAATTTGAATTGTCATTCAAATAGTGAAAATGACAAAAGTAAAAGGAAACATGAGGAGTAACATACTCATAGATAGGCTAACCATTACAGTCACTTTATTCAAGTTTAAGGCTAAATCTAATAACCAATAATCATCTGTGCCAGAAACTTATCATCTCTATATCTATTCTGATAATTAGAACCCCAAATGGCCCTCCCCTTCCATGTGTAATCACATCATCTTCCGATTCAGCTTTTTTCTCATTCCGGGGCGATGTTACTTTCCCATTTCACCTGCACAGTTAAAAAAACACCCCATCACAATCTTAGTTCAACTAGCATGAAGAACATCCCCAGTTTCTGTCCCTGGCTTTATTGTAGAATTTGGGATGAGTAACTTGCCATCTTATATACTCCGACACAGTTCAATTGGGACACTTATGGTGCTCCATTTGTTAAATTGACAGATCTTACCCTGTAACCTCCCAGCCCCTGCACCTCCCCTTTAATTGCTTATTTCGTCTGTCAATTTTATATACGGAGCACCGTAGGTGCCCAATTGAAGTGGTGTCGCCGTATAACGCCAACAGGATTGGTGTCAAAACAGACTCACTCAAACATAATTAGACTATATGTATGGGTAGATTCTATTTACATACAGGGTTCAAAGTTGGCAGTGCATTTGTCCGGGAGCTGGAGAGCCATGTTGCGATCAACTCCGACAATGGGAGGCCCACTGAGGATGCTGCACAAGCACGGCTGCCCGAGAGACCGGAGGGCAGCACAGCAAGCCTCGCTGGGTGGGAAGGGCCGAAAGGAGGAAACCGCCGGCCTACACGGCAAGAGCTGGACGATTGCGGAGACAAAAGTGGACCCGCAAGGCGGGGCCCCTTGGGTTTCCTGCACCAGACTCCCCATCAGCGCCGCCGCCACCACAGCCCACACCCAACTACTCTTCGTCATCCTCGAATCGATTCGCAGGCTACCTGGTGTGGTAATTATTATTACAATGCTGGAATATAGACATGTATATATATAGATACAATGCTGGAATATAGAATACAAAGTTTATATCAGTGGAGCAAGATTGGTGTTGCAGTCCTAACTCCAACAAGTCGATCATGCTGGGCTTGCTTAGCTTGTTTCCTCACAACACTTTCCATCATGTCTCCATGGCTGCAGTTGAAGAACATAATTGTGGTGATCATGGCAAGATCAACTACTACACTACTCAATCAATTCAAGCTTTACAAATATAGGGGGTATTTCTCCATGGTAGTGTTTATACGTTGAGCTTTTTTTCGTGGAAGTAAAATGACTTAAATGATATATAAGCCATTTGAGGATATTCATAAATGATGGCGGATAATTTTGAAAATAATTTGGTCAGAACGGAGAAATGACAGAACCAGCTTGAGAATAAGTTGGTAAGACCAATTTTTTTTTACTTATAAGCAGATATCAGCTTTTAACCATAAAGAAAATATGTCATCGACTTACATATAAGTAAAAAAAATAGCTTATACGTTGTTTGTACCAATGTATAACCACAAAAACATCAACTTAATATCAACTACGTTCTTTAAGTTCTACTCCATCCGTCCCACACTAGATATCACGCTCTAAACGTTTGTTCTTTAAAATTGTTTTAATTTTAAATTGGTATAAAAATAAAAAAAATAAAGTACACCATTCAAAATATCATAAACTCTACAAAACAAGAGGTGAATACTTTATTTTATCTAATGATCAATGAAAGCACACAAAAAGGTAAAATTTATCGACAAACTGTATTAGTGAGAGTGAAATTCATTTTGGGATGAAGAGTATTTTTTTCTAAAAATCTATTTTTTTCAGAGTATCTATTTTCACTATTGATTGACACGATTAATTAATCAAGATAAACGTATGTGGTTTTTTTTTTGAAAATCTACTTTTTTAGTCATATTGTCACCCCATGCATACCGAGAACTCCAAAAACGCAATCCACCACTCTTGCCTACACGAACCAGGTTTTTGATACCAAATGTTGGGATCACGTGTACCATCACCCTAATTCTGTACTAGTATGATATTGAAGAAATCATCTTAAATAGGAATTCGCACAGTGGTAATATGGCATTGTGCATAAACATTTTACTATACTTGTTGGTAATGTACATGACAATAATTAGTAACGTAAACGCATTTTAACTCACATTTCAAAAATAAAAATATAGAATTCCTATTTTGTTTTTTTCAATATTTTACTTTTCTTTAATCTTTTTTCCAAGATATTGTTCGCTCTCGGACAAGCTTTAGCATGTTTTTTTTAGACACCTCCCAAAAGTTTCCATACTAACAAAGTTTGATAACCATATATATTTATTTAGGATATTTTTCTTCTCCACTTCCGATTTAAGATGGAATTTACATCTCAACTATACAACATAATTCAGGTGAATTTTTCTTGAATAAACATGAAATAAAAATATAATACTCCCTCCGTCCTATAATGATCTTCCCAGAGTACTATTCCAACTTCACGGGAATTTATATTTATTTGTGTTTTTTCATGGCCTATATGATAAAATAAAATATTCTTGTCACCACTTGTTTTGTTAAACTTTTGGTGTAGTTTTTAAATATGTATGTTTTATTTTTATTTCTATATCAATATTTAAATAAAATAGATTGAAAAAACTTGGGATTTTTCTTCGTTTTGCGAACCGGGAAGATCATTATAGGATGGAGAGGGTACCTTTTAATTATGAAAGTGGAAATGCAAAGGCTACTCCATAGGTTTTACTCGCTTCCTCCAATATAATCTTTGAATTTGATTATTTTAGCCAAATTAAATAATTTTGATCATTGATTAAATTAAATTTGTATTATAAACTAATAAAATAAAAGTTTACAATAAAAGATGGAATAAAATTGGGTGGTGATAGCCACACCGCTAAAACACTAAACTCACTCGTCAACCAAATAAAAAATACACCTCGAATACATTATTATGCTACTATTTAAAAAAGTTATATAACTTTATTATGTTAAAAAAATATTATAAATAAATGTTTAAAACTATTCATCATTAATTTCACTTTATTACTTTTCAATAAAATAATATATAAATTTTAGTTTTAATTTTAGTCATAAAACTTTGGCACCTCTTCTTTTAATTTTTTATTAATTAAATTAACTTTTATTGTTAATATACATTGAATTGCTATTAATTTTGTATAAAATCTTCTATTTTATAGTTATTATACCAATATGCATTTCACTATTTTGAATCTACATAGTTATTTTATTATTTTAAAAAGGTGGTTATATAAACTTAAAAATATTTTATAGGGAGTACAATCTTTAAAAAATTTCATCCTTATTCTCTTTTATTTATTTTCAAGACTAAAAATTAAATAAATGTGAATTATTATTAAAATACAACTTTTATTTTAAAAAGATATCATATTTAATAAATAAAATATACTCCATATTTAGTAGAATAAAAAATTATTATACTCTGTATTAAACTATTATTGTACTCCGTATTATGACTCAAACTAGAATTTTTATTAAAATCTTAAAATTGCAAAATGTTCTATATGAGTTTATGGATTAAAAATAATTTTTTTGAATAAGTATTAAAATAATTTTGAAACTAATGAAGTAAATTTGGTGTCTAGAGTGAAGTTAGTGTGTGGATGGAGTGTGAGCACTATCATCCCCAATAAAATTTTACAAAATGTTATGCAAACTAAATCTAATCAAATCATTTTTAAAAACTCGATAAAAAGTTTTAGATATAGTAAAATACAAATGATATATTTGGCAATAGAAATAGAGAGGAAGTGAGTCCAAATTCATTTCCCATTGAGTTAAAATGGACCCCTTTATGCCATCCATATTATTCCTATCTTCTTCTTCTTCCCCCCTTCATTTCTGCAGCCTTTGCTATTTACAGATCGTAAAATGGACTAAATCTAATTCAATCCAAATATACCCCATAAATTTAGACTCGGGTTTCATTCCCAATTCATAAATATTCGATTCATAATAAAACATCAATCAAGCAATACGAGAAATGGGTATAAAGAGAGAGTCTAACAAAGTGAAAAGTAAAATTTCATTAATCATTAGATGATAGAAGTTGAACACAAAGATTTACATCATGAAAAACACCACAAACCAAGCAAAGTTCATAAATTTACCCAAATAGAGAGACTGATTAAGAAGAGAACAGCATAGTTTTGGAACATTCTAGAAGATTAAGCCCTCTCCCCGCGAATCCTCCTGGCGAGCTGCATGTCCTTGGGCATAATGGTGACCCTCTTTGCGTGAATCGCGCACAGATTCGTGTCCTCGAACAGTCCGACGAGATACGCCTCCGCCGCCTCCTGCAGCGCCGACACGGCGCTGCTCTGGAACCTCAGATCCGTCTTGAAATCCTGGGCGATCTCCCTCACCAGTCTCTGGAACGGGAGCTTCCGGATCAGAAGCTCCGTCGACTTCTGGTACTTGCGGATCTCCCTCAGCGCGACGGTTCCCGGCCGGAAACGGTGCGGCTTCTTCACTCCGCCCGTCGCCGGCGCTGACTTCCTCGCCGCCTTTGTCGCCAGCTGCTTCCGCGGCGCCTTTCCTCCGGTGGACTTGCGGGCGGTCTGCTTGGTGCGAGCCATTTCGGCGACGATCAAATCGCGTGGACGTGAATCTTATCGGGGATTTGCTCTGAAACGGCGGTGGTTGAAAATCTGCGTCGGAGTCCGATTTTATAGGTGGGGTTTTGAGAGCGCGGGTTGAGAATTCCAGATGTGTTTTCCTGAGAAGAGCTTCTTAACCGTTGATTGATTTCGAATTTTAATGGCTCAGATTGGATTTGATAGCGTGCTACAGATCGCAATCCTAGTGATGTGAATATGTCGAATGGGATATAGACACGTGGCGGTAAAGAATTCGAAACTTTTTCAGGTTCGCGTTACGGGGGAGTAATTTCGAACCAAGATTGGTTAAAGTTATCTTCGCAAACAATTCCAAAGATTATGTGCTCCCTCCATATCCTGTACAAATAAGAGATACTTCTTCCGTCTCATTGTATTTGTCCACTTTCATTTTTATATACAATCCAATATGCTTTTTTAATCTATTTTATCTTGTAATTTGTATATTAAAAAATTATAGAAATTATATATTAATCATCTATATGTTAAGACAAATCAAACAAGATCACACATGACTATATTTAGGCTTACACATTGAGAAAATTTGATTAATCAAAATTCTTAGATAAACAGTTCCAAAAGTCAAAAGTGGACAAAAACTGGGGGACCGAGAAAGTAATTAGTAAACAATGAAGTAATTATGTATTTTTGTTATTATCCAAGCCCTTGCCTGAGCGGAGCGAAGACCCCTCCTCATGATTCGTTGGAAAGTTTTTCCAGTGTGAGCCCTATCGAATGCGGAGACACTAATTCTTTGTGTATCATTAAGGTGCTGTTCCGCTCAATTTATTTTTTCTTATTTTTTCTTATTCTTATTAAAATCAGATCAAATCAGATCAGAACCCATAAAAAATTATTGTTGTTGTTGTTGTTCTTCTTCTTCTTCTTAAAAATTAAAAAGAATAAAATTTAGAAACAAGTTAAACACAAAACTCAGAAATTAATCCTTAATTATTTGACGACGAAAAAATTATTTTTAAAATACATTACCAAAGTCAATCTAATTCTACTTTTAAAATACATTTTTATTGCTACCTATAATTTGAGTTTCTAAAGTTTTGATCTTTTGTAAGGATGAAATATTTTAATAAAAATACTATCTCTTCTCTGTATTGATTTTATATAAATTAAATATTTATTCTAATGCATGTATGAACTAATTATTAAAATATTAAATCAATATTCTTATTTCACAAACAATAGTCATAAAATAAAAAATATTATTATATTAAAATATGAATGATTGTTCTAATATATAAATTAACTAATTTTATTTTATTAAAAAATAATTATAAAATAAAAAATATTGATTATATTATAATATGAATTATGATTACAATTTTCAAACGTTATTATAAACTCAAATCAAATTATTGATTTGAATTTTAAATCAAATCATAATTAATCAGATCAGATCCAATCAGATGAGATCAGATCATATCAGACCAGACCAGATCAGATCCAATCAAATCAGATCAGATCAGAACTACAAAAAAGCAGATCAGATCAGAAAAAAATAAGTTGAACGGAACAGAGCCTAAGAAAGTACGAACAAACATTACATTATAATACAATCAATTGCCAAATAAAAGAGAAAATTACACAAAATATGACTTCAACATCTTTGTTTAAGTATTTCATACTGATACTAACAAAAAAATTATAATTACTTCATTGTTTTGTATTCGAATACGAAAAAACTATTTTCATTTAATTCTAACGTTTTTCAAATTTATCAATATTACGGAGTATTAAAAACTTACCAAGAGACATTTTTTGTTGAGATGTTCAAATTATGTTTTTCATCAAACCTTTGATAAGAAAAAAAATGTAGTACTCCATATAACTATCACTTTTGATTTAATTTTTAAATATATTTTCTATCATTTGTTTCGAATTAATTTTAATTTTTTGGCTAAGATGCTCATATTGTTTCTCTTCATGAGGATCCCTACCAAAGACATTTTCATGTGTTTGCCATTAGGGCCTTAGGGGTGTAAATTGATTTGAACCCGGACCGAATAACACTCTTTTCTTTGACTGGGGACCATCCCAAATAAAAAAAGGACCAGCCCGGTACTCGACCAAATTAGACTAATTTTTTTTATTTTTTATTTTTTTAAAAATCAATTTTATCTATTTAGTTTAAAATGTGCACTTGTGAAAAAAGGATTACTATTACTAATTTGTAATGTGTAACACGCATAAACATTATCAATTTATACTTAAAATTTTTTAACATAGTATCAATACCATAATTAAAACATGCATGTTTAAAATATAAATTAAAACGCCAAAAATAATACTATTGGAGTTCTCCGTACAACACTAAGGATAAAGATACTTCATACACTATTGTGGATAAAAATCCGACCTTCAAATCTTCCATATATATTTTTTATAAGAAAAAATAGTAAACGACGACATTTTAAAAAAGTGTAGAGAATGTTTAAGAAGTTCTTCCATTCTTTGTAAAAAATATCATTTTTGTGATAGAAAACAAAAATGTAACATTGAACTAGTATTGAATAGAAATGTAAGAAACAACATTAAGGCTACGTTTGGTATACAAAATTTAAATTATAAAACTGGAATTAGGACAACAATTTCAATTTTGTTGTTTGGTATCACAAAAATATGTGAATTTGGAATTAGTAGTGCCAAAAATATATTGGAATTGGGGATTCAATTCCATCCAAATCAATTCCATAGAATTTTAACTTCCAATTCAATTCTAATTTCATCAATTCCGTGTACCAAACAGACCCCAATAGAATTACTATTTTATTTAAATTGACTATTTAAAAAAAGTTATGATAAAAAGTATGAGTAACATTGAATTAATCTTAAAGTTATTGTAACATGAGCAAACTATAAGAAAAACTCCATTAGTTATATTATACTCCGTATTATATTATTGTGTAAAAAAACTAAAAAAAAATAAAATTTGACCGGTGCACTGATCCGGAATGGAACTCGAATAAGATATTTTAGAGGTCCAAAGATATGATCGGTCCGGTCTGATTTTGACTCAGTTTCGGTTCAGTTCAAGTCCGATCTAAATAATGCACATCCCTATTTGCCATTTTGGTAAAATACTAAGAAAATTTACATAAAAACAGGGACCTTGTTGAATATTTACGTTAAAATAGAAGACCTTGCCAAATATTATTTTACTCATTTCACGTGTTTGGCACATGAGTAAAATATGATCATTTTCTTCATGTGGATATTATTGGTGATTTTAGTGTCATTAGACTATTTTGGATAATTGGATTAACTTAGCAATCAGATATTAAATATTATAATTTTTCAAACAAGTTAGAAAGTGTGAAGTACATTCGCATTCAATTATATTATTATTTGGAACAATATCATTGACTTATTCAAATAGACACTTAACTATTCAAATAGGTCAGCGTGAACTATGAGGACCTATTTGAAAAGGTCTTTAGAGCATCTCTAACGGAAGAAGTTAAAATCCAACTGCTATAATGCTTTTTAGCTTTTGAACAGTAGATTAAATATCCACTTGCTCCAACCGTGTGCTTCTATTATAGCATATGTACAATGCCTTCTCTCTTTTCATCCACAAACTCCAACCATATCCCCACAAACTCCCTTCTCTCCTCCAATTATAATAATTTTTTATTAAATAGAGTATATGCAGCACCTTTCATTAATAGAAGCTCTAACTCCAATTATAAAAGATGTTCTATTTTTTGAAACATCCGTTGGAGCAAGAAAATTGCTACAGTAAAATTTATACCATCTATATTTTAACATTTGAAGGCTGCATTGGAGATGCTCTTACCCATTACAATAGTGGAACACACACATACAAAAATGTTGGAACGGGTGGAGCCGTGGAGGAGGAGAACTACCTCTTGTAATTGGCATTTCAAAAAAAATGTATTAACCTTTGCACATTAATCAATTATGATTAGGGGTGAGCAAAATAACCGAACCGATCATGAAACTCAAGACGAAAATAATTGACTTTTCGGTTTCGGTTACCCATTCTTAAATTATCAATTTTTTCGATTAATTCAATCAGATTTGGTTCTTTAATTCGGTTTTTGGTTCCTTAGTTCCGTTTCTTTTATTAATTAATTTACCAAATGAAGTGTTAGATAATTTTTTTACTAATAAAATCCGCATTTAGCAAATCTCAACTTTTTATGAATTAAATATGTACATATTTAACAATAGATGTCTTAAATATGCTTTTTTGCATTTTTTGAAATTATAATCCACTTTTATTTTTTATTATTTCATAATTTGATTAAAATTCAAGGTTTGTTCCGTTGGTTATTGTTGGGTTCAATTTGTTCGGTTTTAGCCCAATGTTGGGTCAATTATTTTGAATCATAAATTCTGTGTTAGTTCGATTATAGACCGGAATCAACCCAATGCTCACCCCTAATTATAATTCATTGAGCGATAATAGTTTGGAACGCAAATATCAGAAATTAAAATGGAAATATTATTTACAAATTAGTAATGGCAACGGTGATGGTTCATGAAAATGAAAATTTACTCCCCAATACAAAAAATTAAAATGCAAACTTAATGCCCAGTAACACTGAAGAATTAACCAAAAGGAGGGGGGGGGGGTTAATTTCATTGGCGATCAGGTAAAAGCAAAGTTCCACCCTAGGATTTACAGATCATAAAATTACGCAAAACAGGAAATGATTTTGAGGAAAAAGCAGAAGATTAAGCCCTCTCCCCGCGAATCCTCCTGGCGAGCTGCATGTCCTTGGGCATAATGGTGACCCTCTTTGCGTGAATCGCGCACAGATTCGTGTCCTCGAACAGTCCGACGAGATACGCCTCCGCCGCCTCCTGCAGCGCCGACACGGCGCTGCTCTGGAACCTCAGATCGGTCTTGAAGTCCTGGGCGATCTCCCTCACCAGCCTCTGGAATGGGAGCTTCCGGATCAGAAGCTCCGTCGACTTCTGGTACTTGCGGATCTCCCTCAGCGCGACGGTTCCCGGCCGGAAACGGTGCGGCTTCTTCACTCCGCCCGTCGCCGGAGCTGACTTCCTCGCCGCCTTCGTCGCCAGCTGCTTCCGCGGAGCCTTTCCTCCGGTGGACTTGCGGGCTGTCTGCTTGGTGCGAGCCATTGGAACGAATACCGTGGACAATCTGTTGTATTTGGAATGGCAGAGTTTCTATGAAATGGCGGTGAGAATGGTTAGGCTTCGGAGACTGTTTTTATAGAGGGGGGATTTGGGAGGGTTTTCCGGAGGCGAGTTTCAACCGTTGATTATTTTTGGTTTCGACGGTTCAGATTGAGTGCGATTCTGTGCCTCGGATTGCAATCCGCGTGAAAGGCTAACTTCGAATGGTGTATAGACACGTGGTAAAAAAAGAAGTTTCAAAGATTTTTCATTTCGCGCTTGTTCCCAACTTCCGCGGTCTGATAATTAAAATGGATCATGTTACACACCACACCTTTCTCTCCATCCACTTCTCTACCATATATTTATCTTTATCTATTCTCCACTTACCCTCTAATTTTAATTTTCTTGCCTCCCTACCACATGTTTATGTAGGGGGCAGGGGTGGTAGCAAGGGTGGAGGTTTTAGCATTTTCCAATTAAAATGGACATTTTGCCACTATTCAAAAAAAGATACTACTCCGGGGTTATTTTCTTCATCAAGGCGAACAAATAAACATTCCTTGAAATCAGAATGAAAATTTTCTACACTCGAAATATTACAGCATTCCTTAGAATATGAACTAAAATTAATAGTATTTTTTTTGAATAAAATTATTACTCCCTTCTTCCCCAATTTAATTACAAATTGCGGATTACGAAGTAAAATTGCTTATTTTTGAAATTATTTTATTTACAAATTGGTATATCAATAAGATATAAAAATTACATATTCAAAAACTACGTCAAAAGTTCTACAAAACAAGAGGTGACAAGAATATTTTATTTTATCATATATTTAATGAAATCGCGTATACAAACAAACGTTATCGAGAGGAAACAACAACAACAACAAACCAGTTAAATCCCACAAGAGTAGGGTCTGAGGAGGGTGTGTGTATGCAGACCTTGCCCCTACTCGAAAGTAGATAGGCTGTTTCCAAAGAGACCCCCGGCTCAACGTCGAATGTTGCATTGCTTGACTAACTGCTACTTCATTAATTAAAGAAGCGCAGATAGTTTAGAGATCCATTTTGATTTATTACATCACACCCCAAAGCCAAAAAATAGTGAAATTTTGGCTCCATCGGAGATGATGGAAATAAAGTTATCGAAAAGAGAGAGAAATAAAAAGTGATTAGGGACGGAGGAAGTATTATTTTCGTTCTAGCGTATTTGTCTAATTTGATTTTTTTAATGTCAAAGTAGATGAATTATGGACACTAATTAAATAAAAACATAATGATCTAAAAACATTTTATTATATTTATCTTATTATTAGATGAACGTTGTTCTTAAGACGAGTTTGGGCTGGACCGCTACTCTCATTTTGGTTTTTGAATTTAGGTTAAAGATATATGTCAAGACGAGTACATCGCCACATGATCTTTTTTGAAAGGCTAGATTAGTATATTAATCCTTTGAAATATAATTTTTATATAAATATATATACACTACTAGAAAACACTTTTTCATCAAGTGTGTTTACTATATTCATCTATAGAGTAATATTCTATATTATTTTTTACACTTTTACAAATAAGACATGACAAAATAAAAAATATCAAATTTACTAATACATACAAATGGAAATTTACTTATTTTTGTATACTATACCAAATTTCTACTTAAAAAGATTCATATGACAATCGGCCACATGTTTAGGGCATGCACCAAGGCTAGACATGTGTTTGGAATGACAATGGGGGTAACAGGAACACAATCAGCAATGATGAGGTCATGAACTCAATCTACACAAAGGTTTCGCATGAGCGAAACAGCAACATCGACGGTGACTGGGGCATCACTTTTGCCACCACTTGCTCGTAGATACAACAATGGCAAAACACTATTACTTTTAGTGGGGGGATACCTGGAAGATAGACGAAATCTCGGTTGGATCAAAGAAGAAGTTAGAGAAATTAATAGTTCTTTTAGGAGGCCGCACATGGTGAGCAATATTTCCATTTCAATGGATTGCTCGCTCAGATGGAAAATGGATCAAAAATGTGAGTGGACACTTGATGTTGACATGATCGAGTTGCTAAACGTCATTGACAAAAGATGCATCGGTGGTGTCCTTCAGAATAACGGGAGGGAGTGGAAAGGTAAATTTGTGTAACACCCTAATCCGTTCAGGTTTACAACCCCTTCCGAACTAAAGTATTAACTTGGTAATCGTATAATTTAAAACATTTCAAATAACTTTATTCATCATAAATGAAATTCTAAACATAATTGTAGTAAATACGGAGTGTTTAATGCGGAAACGATTTTTAAACATGATTCATAATATCATAATCATTTATTTTCTCAATAAATCCACCACGACTGTCTCGCCCCTTCCGCTGCCAAGAACATGCCATTCACTCATTTTGTCTACCTGCGTGTAGCAAATAAAACACACTACACGCTCTTAGCTATTAGCTATTCATAATCATTTTATAACAAACTCTTAGCTATTTCTAGTCTAAGGCAGTAATTCTAACCAGGCCCTTAAACTATAAATAGTTTAATGCAGAACACAAGAATCGATAATCCACCCTATGAGTCGTGTGGATTACGTACCAACCGAACAATGATTTGTCGGGTGGGTGATATCCAGTCTGGATCCCGTACGTACGTTTTAACCCCGAAATATGAATTGGTCAAGGAGGTATATCTTAGAGTTCTTCTAGATATCCTTAATAATCATCATCATTATACGAGTGGGTATATCTTTAGAGTTCTTCTAGATATCCTTAACAACATTATTCATCAATTCATATTCTTAGTTCAACAATCATTTAATAATCCATAATATTCATCAAATGAACAATATAATAACAATCAGCGGCCTAGCATCGAGTGTTAACACCCTAGCTTACCGTCATGCATCACATAAGATCCCTTTTAGTTGTTAAAACACCATCTTTATTCCAAGAAATCATCCTTTTATTAATCATAATGGTTTGGTATCAAAATATAGGATTCCATAACTCAAAAATCATGTTTTCTAAATAAAAATTGATTAACATATGATAGGAAATTCAATTATTAGCTATTAGCTTCATTTTCTTCAATAGTGTAGGGAGACAGTCTACTGTCACTTCTGATAATCTACTGTCTGATGTCCAGAATGAGCTGATAATCGATTATCACACTCTGATAATCGATTATCAAACTTCAGAGAGGGCTGACAGTCGATTATCACATTCTGATAATCGACTGTTGCTCAGCTTTGTTACAAAAATTTGCAGAACGATGAATAATCGATTTTCAAGTTGATAATCGATTATCCATCGTCTTCTACCTCGAGCCAACTTGCGGAAATGTCACTTTTACTCACCAAACTTCAATTAAAGTATATAAAAATGTTCTTCAAGGTTCATGGATCATTTTAGCATCATTAATTCATAATTTTAACATCAATTTCATGGTTTATGATTCTTAGTTCTTCAAGCATGTCAAACACAAAACTCAACCAAATGACCATTTATGAACGTAGAAACGACCTATATGAACATTCTAGTCATTAGATATATCTACGGGCTTACCTCGAAGCTTAACGAAGGTTTTGGATATTTTCCGGCGAAACTTCCGGCGAGTATTTCTCCCAACTTCAGCGACTTCACACCAAATTGACAGCACCACAACACTCCTCACACTTTCATGAACATTTAGGAAGAAGAATGGTGAAGAGATGAGAAGGTTGAGTTTTCTTATATAATGAGAAGGAGAGAAGAAGAAGGTGACCGTCGAGCTCTATCCAACGATATACTTTTCATAGTTATTTGCAATACTTTTTCCGACATCATATTTTTGGGTGTTTGACTTTAACAGAGTCAAAATTGGTTTAATTGACATTTCTCATAAAAGGTTCTCTCATTTAATTCATATCAATTATTCTCATGATTTATTTCAATAAATCATTACAAAGTTCACATCATAACTAATTAATTTATTTATTCTTGATTTGGGTCTGTACTCAGGTTCCCAATCAAGACCACACAAATAGTCCACATATTGGATTTATCTCGATTAGACTTATCCAGATTTTGATATTGGATATTAAAAAATATTTCATATCGGCCCAAAGCCCAATAATAATCAAAACAAATTTGTTTAATCGAATAATTATATAATAATAATTCTAGGGTATGTTTCGGGGCGTTACAATTTGTAACTAGGTTTATAGAATGGAGTTCAACACATGTTGAAGTTATGGCCATCGTTATTGGTATTTAGTGAGGTTGAGAACAAAAGAGATCAAGAACTTGAGATTCAAACATGTGTGTCATGGTTCTCTTAAAGTGTCATCACACATCGGAAGTTCAAGAACAAAATAATCCGCATACAAGCTCTTGAGTTGAACTAATTAATCGATTAGATTCAATCTTTTAATGCGATACAACCCAAGTGTGTTATTACACAATCCAATTGTCCATATCCCATCATAAATTCTATCAGGTTCCTAAATGGAATGTGTGACCATAATTCACTCAGAGGACATACTCATTACATCATTGATGACATTACAACGCGACAAAAGAGTATACGAGGTCCGAGATAAAAAAACTAGTATAGGAGGATCAAGATCAAAATTTTGTGGCTTATCACCTAGCTAGCATTGGAGTCTTTTAGCATGTAGATTGGATTGAACATGAAGACCTCCCACATGTGATGGAGGACACCATTGCAAATGACGTGATAAACACTATAAAAGTGCGTGGGGGTAATTACTCTTGAGGTGACGAGTTATCATAGGATTTCCCCCCTCCCCAATTGATAAAAAAGAAAACATATTCACGTTATTCTTATTGAGAAAAAAATATCGAAATCAAAGCATTTAAATAATCAAAAGTAAGGATTTTTCTTTTTTATATTTTTAAAGACCATACTCATTAAAATTTTACATATGAAAACTAAAGTCTAGAGTTGGATTGATCCTAGTTGGATTATCTGATCCCTAAAAGTTTTTTTAAAGATTAGACTAGTCCAAAGTAATTGTGAAAAAACACAAGACCAATATCAACCTAAATTACACCAGCCTTTTAAAGAGCCCTACGGAGTTCCACAAGTCCAATCCAACTGTTTTGCTCATCTTCGGACCAAGTCATAGACGTATAGTGAACCCCTAGATGAAGACATGTACTAATGTTCTTAAGGTACTAATGCTCATTTACCGTGACAGAGAGTTGTGAGCACTCTACTCTCAAAATAAAATCACTATCTTACCCGTAGGATATACGGATCATACGTGCACCAACGATCAAAAGCGACGTCGAAGCATCGCACACCAGAAAAGTAAAAAAGGATTGCTGGAAAAGAGATCAACTCCCTCACCCAAACTCTTTGAATGTACAAGTATCTACCAATTTAAAAAAGTATGATGAAAATTTTCCCGCCCAAAAGTCTGGGCCGAATGCCAAATAATGGGCATGCTATTTAACATGATGTGGGCTAGTTAGAGTGTAGTAATAAACTAATCAAACACTTTAACGGACCCACTTACCAGTTCAAGGGAAACGCATTAATTTTACAGCTTGTCACGTTAAAACTAACAATATTTATTTGTGATAGATTATGGTTATCAACCGATATCCTGTTAAAAAATTTAAAATCTACGGTTTAGTTATACTCTTATCATTGACGACAATTTTATATTAAGTTCAGTAATTAGAATATTATTATAAAATATATAATAATAATATAATAATAATTTATACTAATATTAGATTTAATACTGAATATTAATAAGAACATCAAGAATATTTCTGAAATTGTAAAGGAGAAAAAAAAACTAGTTTAACTCCAGCACGCAAGAAAGGAACAAATGATGTAACAATATATTAATTATGCGAAATTTGACTAAAACATAAATTATTTCTCAATATAGGACTTGAACTTTTTTATTCCTTAAATAAGACTTAATAATGTCTTGTAAAAGTATTAATGTCCAATGATAGTGGACATTTACTTGAATAATGACTAATGAACAATGACCAAAGGTTCTACATTAGAAAATAAAAACATATGATCATATATTGAGAAAGTCATTATGTTTTAGTCATATTTAGGTAAATTAGTCATTAATTATTAATAATTAATAAAAATAACATTGGAGTTACAAACAACATCTACTATTCCACAATACATCTGCTACTATCTCACGATGCCACCATCTTCTCGTGTTTCCACCATCACTCCACCCTGTTTAGAAATATTATAAATTAAAGCATCATTCATAATCAAACAATTGGTTCATCATAAAGCACAAATATTTACATTACACTCTACAATTATCATTGAAGAGATTGTTATGATAGGACATAATAGCCCATCAAAGGTCAAGGTTGAAATGTAGTCATTCTTAAGAAAGTTGACGACACAATGATGGATTGGGCACTTCGTATGAGGGGTGTGAGGGTGTATCAAGTGCCACCCCGTGATCGAGGAGGAAAGAAGCTACTCCCTCCGTATCTAATTTGATTACAAATTGGGGTTTACAAGGAGAAATATCACTTTTTGAAATTATTTTATTTACAAATTGGTATATCGATAAGAAATAAAAATTACATATTAAAAAATTACATCAAAAGTTCTACAAAATAAGAGGTGACAATAATATTTTATTTTATCAAATACTTAATGAAAACGCGTAAACGATCACATCCCATTTGGTATCGGTTCAATTTCAGTTTGAGATAAAAATTAATTAATTTTGTTTAGAAACACTATAAACAATTCGGTACTACTACGGTCCAGTATAAAGATGAACCTAAAATTGAGTTTTATTGAGTTGTTGCTAAAATTTAAAAATTATTTTAGAAAAAATATGATCTATTTCAAGTTATATAATTTTGGGTTAGATGCATAGTATATTCAATCATGGAATGGATTAGATGTATTTTATTTTTAAAAAAAATTTCACCTCCATTTTCATATATATTCTTTAAAAAATAATTTTAGTCAAATATCGTAAATTGCAATAGATTAGGAAAACAACAGAGAACTTAGAATTGGACCGAGGAGTATATTTTAAAAATAAGTTGCATCTATGTAACAAGAAATTATAACTTTCGTCCTAATTTAGAGTGTGTTGTTGTTCATAAAGCTGGATTGATGTTAATATCAATTCATTTGAAAATTGGTATAGAATAAAAAATTAAATTTAAAATATACATAAAAAATTTTACAAAACATTATATGACAAAACTATATTATTTTTCAAATGGGTAACATAAATGTATAAAGAATATGATAAAATTTGACCATGTAAAAAGATGAAAGTTTACCATTATACCCTTAATGAAATATGGGTGGAGTGTATTAAATGAGGTGGGTGAGGTGTAATAAATAAAGTAAGTGTGGGTAGTTATGGTATTTTAATTGTTAAAAAATGAAATGAAAAGATCTATTGTGGACAAAGAAAAAGGGTTATTGAGAAGATCTATGAGGGACAGAGGGAGTAATAAAGAGATCTAAAAATGGGAGCGAAACTTGGGCCATGTATTGGAATTCCGGAAGGTGAGGCCTGGATCCACTATCCAGTGTCCAATTCGATTTGGAGAGGCATTCACGTAATTTCTGACGAGAAATCGGGGCGTATCCGTGAAATGGGCCTAAATTTTCCACCATTATAAACATTAGGGTTTCCTCTGTCAAGCGATCGGCAGCAGCGGAGCAACTCGAAGGGGATTTCAGAGAGGAGAAGAGACAACAGCTGCGGCGGTGCGAAAATGCAGAGGCCTAACAAGACCAGAAAGGAGGAGGTCGTCACCAGAGAGTACACTATCAATCTACATAAACGATTGCATGGATGGTATTCCCCTATCTGTGTTTGATCTCTCTGTTCATTGTTCAATGATGGCGGTGAATTTGATTTCGGTGGATTAGTTTGATCGTTTTGATGTTTTTTTCTCTGTTCGATTCGCGTTTAAGTTTAACTGTGCGAGTTCATCCATGGCGTTTGCTTATGGTCAGTCTTGTTGAATTACTGAGGATTTGGAATGTGAATTTGATTAAGTGTTTGTGTTGTGCGAGATTTCAAAATGAACAAATGGAGTAGTTCTTGCACTCTGAAATGAAACATTTGGGGATTGTTTGTTTACAGTTTGAATAAGGTTCAAGTTGCACTTTAATGGGGGTTCGAACTGCACTTTGAATCAAATTGGGATTTTCCAGGAGGATGTTATTCTTTTGAATCTGTTTTACATTGTTTGTTCTTATCTTTCTATCGGGTAGAGAATTTCCTTGTTCGAAGGACATGTTCCAAACCAATAACAAAAAAACTTGTTCCTATTGAAATGACCAAAAAGGAATACACAACAGCATCTGATACTGTATATGACAGCTAGAGACACACACACCATTCTCTACTTGCATGCATTCTATGCACAACTTTTTTAATGGAAAAGGATATATGATTTTGCTACCTATTTGCTAAAGAAGAAGTTCCGAAGAACTATTTCTTCCATTTGTATTTAAATCTTATCATGAAACAAATTTTACATGCACCAAGATCCCAAAAATGTATCTGAACCAATGTTAGCTTCAAGAATAAGTTCTAAATATCCTCCTAAATATTACTCCGTAATTCACTTTTCTGTCTTGGGGGATCTGAGAGTCAATAATGGGATGCCATTATAGGTTGTCTATTCATTTTTACTCCAAGTACTGACAGGCTCAAGTCTTGAAACCCATGTCAGCTTGTATGGTTTTTTAACCATCATTTCACAGATGCTCCCTGTGGAATGATAAGAGTTTCTTGTATTTCTAGTCTAATGTTGTGTCCAAATATGGAAATAAGCATCTTATTTTACACTTTTACCCTTTGTATTTATTTTGAATTTCAAGTGCTCATAATGTACTATGGTATGAAGATAGTATACTTGATTTTGAATGGTAATAGTACATATAATATTGGAGAAACTTTAAACTCCACAAATCACTTTCAAAGGAATGTATGTATTCCAATTTCCAAGTGAAATTTGGATTTTGGTTGATCCTATGTAGAAGTTATATCCATCTTTCACTCTGTTTCTGTTCCCTTCATGTCTTTGTAATAACCGTATTTATTTATTTGGAGATTTTAGAGGGGAGGGATGAACCAATGAAATTGGTTTTACTAACTTGTTATCTATGTTCTAGCATGCTTTTCTTAGGGCTGACCTTTTTACTTTAGCATTAGACAAGTATTGGAAATACGGAGTAAGCTCCTCTAGATATTCTCCTTGTTTGTCTGACCCAAAATCAAAATAAAGTTCCACTTCCCCTGAAAGAAAAAAATTATGTGTCTCATATTATTTCTTCCTCTACATCACTTTTTGTCACACACTTTCATCCTTCTAAACAATCTTGCAATTTCCACTTTAGAACCATTTATTGCGACAGAGGGAGTATATTATTAATTTTATTAATTTTTGGTGGGTTGAGTCGTGTTTTGGTTCCTAAATATTACTCTGTATCTTTCTTGATCACATATGACTCTTTATGGACAAATAAAGTTTCCTATAAAACTCATTTTCTTCTGGAGGTGGGACTCGGGAGTATTTCTATATAAATTATCATTTTTATTTGCCTTTTAACTAAATAAACTAAGCTCCATCAAGCTCTGATCAAATCCTCCACCATAGGGTGGGTGCTACGAATACTTGAATAATCTGGTTTGATGCACTCTCTAGAGTCCTTTTAAGTTTATGTGAAGTGCTAGAATAAGTAATTTCATGTGCTTTTTTATTGCAATAAATTTATCAACTACATTCATTTTTATATTTGCGCAGCACTTTCAAGAAGAAGGCCCCTAAGGCCATAAAGGAAATAAGGAAGTTTGCCCAAAAGGCGATGGGAACAAAGGATGTCAGAGTTGACGTGAAGCTGAACAAGCAGATATGGAGTAAAGGAATCCGAAGTGTTCCGAGGAGGGTTAGGGTCCGCATTGCCCGAAGGAGAAACGAAGACGAGGATGCAAAAGAGGAGCTCTACTCTTTGGTCACCGTTGCTGAAATCCCTTCCGAGGGACTCTCAGGTTTGGGCACCACCGTCGTTGAGGACACCGATTAGTTCATCATAAAAACTTTTTCGCCATTAGATTTCAAAATCTAAGGTGCGTTTGTTTCGGATGAATATTCTCATTTTGCATGTCACACTCTACTTGATCTTTTGTTTTGACTGTTTTTTTGTTCTATGGTTGTGCACTTTTATCCACCTCTTATATTTATATCTTTTTCTTTCAAGTCGGGGTGTTTTGCATTTACTATACTTTGTATGGCAGTGCCTATAATATCGAACCCAGCTCGCCTCATATAGCACTAGCAATGGGTGTAACGCTATGGGCGTCATTGCCCTTTTAACGTGTGAGGGGTGTTAAACACCGCCCCTGAAGCTTCATCCAGGTGTCATCCCCACTCCGTCAAAGCCGTTACAAACTAATAAAAAATCTCACCTATAAATTAACTCGTTTTTAAAGAATAAAACTCACAACTCTTCTTCAGATTAAAAAAAAACACACATCTCACTCTTCTTCAAATTAAAAATGTTTTCAAATTTTTTTCATCCCTTTTAACATGAATCTCTTAGTTTTAAATGTTCTTTTGTTTGGTTTGGAGCCAAACAAGCAAGCAAATATAATTTGCTTTCGTGAGAGATAGAATATGATCAAAGCTAAACATAATTTGCTTTAGTTTTTTAATTAATGTGATTTTTTTAATTGAATGTAATTTTTTTATTTAGTGAATTATTGTTATTTAAATTCAATTAATTAATAGTAAGTTTTATTAATTTAATTTTACAAAACGTGTATTAAAAAATTAAAGAATTAAAATTTGACGTGATAGGGTGAGAAAACTTAAAGTCTCGGGGTTTCAAAGGTATTTCCAGTGCTCTTATTAAAAATCAGAAGAAGAAAAAGTTTTTTAAAACTGAAACAGGTATCGTGAAAGGTGAATAAATAAGGCTTGGGAATTTGAACCTTATGTGCCTTTGAGACTTTCAGTTTTGATTCCTGTTTCGGTTTAATCGGATTTTTGAGAATGTGATTTTTTTAAATCATTTTTCTCTCCTAAATAAAATTCAAGCACACTTCATATTTTATCAAGCATTTTTTCGCACTCTTTAATATTTTTAATTTTTTTTATGTGAAATCAAATTCAAAGCCTTATTTTGTGACGAAGCCACGATAAAAAGCAGGGAGTACTTTAGAATTGCACAGCTATTTAAAAGAGAATTTCTTAATTTAATAATCCAGCCGTTCCAATAAAAATGTTATCCTTTGTTCCAAATCAATCTTTTCGGTTTACTATTAAGATTTTTTGATAACTTATGTTTGAATGGATGTATTCATTGATCAATTGATAAATAAAGTATTATTGTCACTTTTTGTTTTGTAAATTTTTTTATATAGTTTTGAATGGTATAATTTAAACTTATTTTTATATTAATTTGTCGTTAAAATTATTTTTTAAAAAAAAATGATTTTGTTTATTTTTTTCTCAAAATGACACTTGTGAATAAGACATTTGATTTTGCAACTACTATTTACTCTCATGTAGAATGGTAGTTTTACCATTGCTATTCTCAACTGTTTCAACTAAAACTTTGCAAAAACTATTTTCAATCGTTCATGATTATTTTGCATCGACTATCTTCTACCATATTCAACCAAGGATTCCGTAACATTTGTGAAAATTAAATAGCTATCTTTCACCGTTTTAAGATTCCGCTCATGATTATTTTGCAATAGCTATCCTCAACCATTTACAAAACTCCTCGAGTATACATTATGACACAACAAGCATGAAGAAAAATGCTCAAGGATTTTGAATCTTGACAAAATAACCAATTATGAAGAACATTTCAAGGAACACTTTATACGATGCATTATTTATGCACTGAGAGCTTGTATAGTGATCTTTGGTCCCAAAATATCTTTTTTCTTTTGACTTTTATGAAATTTAAGTTAGGAATATTTTTGTTTTAATTTTTTAAAAATATTTTTGTTGTGATTGGTAAAATTAGAATGTTATAGGTAAATCATTAATGAATAGATATGATGAAATAGGTAGAGTAAAAATTAATAAAGGTAACTATGGGATTATAATAGAAAAGAAAAAGGTATTTTGGGACAAGGAAAATGTAAAAGGAGAGATTTTGGGTTGGAGAAAGAGAAATTTACAAAAATACTGCATCAAAATAGCAATTTGGAGCATTGAAACTAATCACAATAGTTAATTAATTAATTAATTAGGTACTTGTTAAGGAAACTAAAAATGTGGTACTGCCTCCGTCCCATCCGTCCCATATTTAAGGAAAATAAAAAATAGAATTGATTTTTCGAAATTGATATTATTTTTTAGGAGGGGTAATGATAATGAGAAGATAAGGTGAAAAAGAGTGACTTATTTTAAGGGTAGTTTATGTATTTTATTTTTAAAAGTTTACAAAAACTAACAGGCAACTTATTTTGGAACGTAGAAAAAAAAGCAAACAGACAATTTAAAATGGGACAGAGGGAGTACTAAATAAGGAATTAGCTACTACTCTTTTAATACCCTTTAGGTAAACAATTCTGGGAAAAAAATGTTCAAACGAACAAAACTCAAATTAAAGTGGAATTTTTTGTACTTGAACAACGATGTCGATGACACCAGAATCGCCATCGATTGTGTCAGATATCATCAGAAGTCGAGTAGGTTTTCAGCACATTTAAGTAAACTTGTTAACGCACTTAACAAAAGTGTAGTGTGAACTTGCATACGGAGTATTATTTATCAATACCAAAAAAATAATTTTAGTAAATTAAATGAAGACTAACATTTTTTTCATTAAATTAAAGAAAAGTATTTTATTGAGTCACACAAATAGGGAGTAAAAAAAGTGTAAAACTTTTCTATAGAACAAGAGGTATCAAACACATCTAAAACACGGACAATCGTATTGGAAAAATGTCTCTAGATGACATCATATTCCACACATCTTGAATTGCTTTTACGGTAATATCCTTCTTTAGTATTCTATTCATTTTTTATTGATTGTCTATAATTACTTAATGACACTAATTGAAAAATGAATGAATGCGGACATTCATTTTCTAATGTATTACGGAGTATTAAAATTTTATTAGATAGTTAATAAAGACTAAATGTTAGTCCATATTAAAAAGAGTAAATTCCATAATTAATCCTTTATAATATGGGATTTCCATATTTAGTCTCTCATTATCAAATATTACTCTCGTAGTCTTATTATAGGTATCTTTCCACAAATGATTTTTTTTAAATTTCTGTCATATAGGTGTTAATTTTATAGAAATCATCCTAAATAGGACTAAAACATAGAGAAAAGTATCAAAATAGGATTTTTATGTTTTTTTTTCCGGAATATGATTTTGCATTGTGGTAATGTGACTTTGCATTGTGGTAATGTGGCAGTGTACATGTGCAAGTTACTATATTTTCTTGGTAATGTATATGACCATGTTTGGTAATGTAAGTCCTATTTCGAGAATAAAAACATGGATGTCCTATTTTGGTACATCTTCAATGTTTTAGTCCTACTTTGGTCTTTCTCCCTTAATTTTAATGCTAAAAGTATAATTTGACATCAACCTTATAATCAGTAACGTATTCTGATATTGGTTAGACGAAACAATATGAATATGATTGTGAGTTAGGATTTCGACGAAAGACCACATCTGTAGACTATGGTTGTAGTAGAAAGCGACTGTAACTCACAAACGTTGCATCAGAAGCGGCCTTTGGAATTGTATATGACAATAAAGATATATTATCATTGTGAAATTACACTTTTAGCTCTCAAATTAACACCAACATGATAGAACATAAAAAAAATTACTCCCTCCGTCCTATAACGATCTTCCCATAGCACTATTCCAACTTCACGGGAATTTATATTTATTTGTGTTTTTTCATGGCCTATATGATAAAATAAAATATTTTTGTCACTTCTTGTTTTGTTGAACTTTTGGTGTAGTTTTTAAATATGTATGTTTTATTTTTTATTTCTATACCAATATTTAAATAAAATAGATTGAAAAAACTTGAGATTTTTCTTCATTTTGCGAACTAGGAAGATCATTATAGGACGGAGGGAGTATTTGTGAAGACATACCTATAAAAGAAGGACCATCGCGGTAATATTTGATAATAGAAAATTAAATAGGGAAACTCTCCAATTATAAAGCACCAATTATAGAATTTACTCTATTAAAAATGACATCTTTGTTAAGTGTTAAAGTGTAAATGCACAGTTAAAATAAGTGATTCTGTTTTCCTTTTGAAATAATATTTTGAGTTCATGTTAGCGTTTTAAATATTTTTTAGTGATACAAATTAAATTTAAAAATGTTAAAATTAAACATTGAAAATTGCTAGGGTGTACCCCAATTGTCCCCCACCCCCTCCTTGTCCACAATAATTGGCAAGAGATTCAAAAAAAATTAAAAAAATAAAAATCAAATAGAGATGTGTGGTGGAGAAGCATGTGGTGTACCCCTAGCATTGTTCTTAAACATTATTGTTACATACATTCTCAAAATAAAAAAAAAAGTTAAAGGCTAAAATTATTTATTATCAGTGGGCCACCCTAATAACATGACAAATTGCAAAAAGGGGCAGCCTTTTATTGGCCAGGTAAGCCAGCCACGTGCCATGCCACGTCCGAGTCCAAGACAACTATGCGTGCGATAAGTACCCAATTTTATTTTCCATTTGTGTACAGAGCGACGAGAAATTAGTAGAAAAAACTCGCGAGAAGTGCGCGATGTATTTGGTCCCCCACCTTTCACTCGCACCTAGACACGAAATATGGATGAGCGGCGGGGTGTTCCCTTGACCTCTGACGTGATGGATGAGCGGCGGGGTGTCCCCTTGACCTCTGACGTGGTTCACCATGCCTAAGAGACTGGACCAATGTTAGCCAAGTAAAGTGATATGATCGGTCACCTTCTCTGAAAGGTTACCCGGTCATTTCTTGCGCTCAACCCGTCTCTTTGGTCTTCTAGAATGTCCTTCGTAGAATAAGGTGATATTTTCGCTATCGCCCAAAATGTGACCGGTCACTTTTTTAGTGGAAGTGACCGGTCAACTTTTGACCCGTCCAAATCGAAGAGTTAACCTCATTTGGTGATTGATAAAAGTGACCGGTCATACTTTGACCTGTCCCTTTCGGTTGTCCGGGTCGGGTATAGGGATATACCCATCAAGTTTTTAGACTAGTTAAATGTTTTTCTGTGCCGATATTTATTGGCTTATTGTTGATAAGTAGTTTTTATCTTTTAAGTTGTTTATAAGTTAAATATTTCTTTTACCAAAATGCATTCTCATGTGAACTGGCCCCATATATATGTATGTATGTATATGTCTGTATGTATATATATATACACACACATACATACATAACATTACATTATACATAGTATCTTTTAAGTTTATTTTGTTTGCAAATTTATTCTCTCCGTCTCATTTTATAACGTCTGTTTTGGTTTATGATGTTTGATTGAAATCATTTTCAAATCATTTTTTATGAAAAATGGTATATACTTAAAAAATAAAAATTACATATTAAAATACAATATCAAAAAATCTACAAAACCAGTAGGAACAATAGTACTTTATTTTATCAAATTGCTAACGAAAATAGAGAAAGAAAGTAAATAAAATTTGACCCTATGAATAGTAAACATGCATTATAATTTGGGACGGAAGGAGTAATAAATTACTCCCTCCGTCCATAATTAATGTTCCCGGTTTGACTGGGCACGCATATTAAGGAAAGATGTAAATGTCATTGACTTTCCAATTTTACCCCCACCTCATTGCTCTTGTTGGGGAAGAACTGTGGCTGCCTGGACCACCATTCCACCACAAATTTTGATTTGAAGCTATAGTTTAGGTTTTGGCAAAGTCCAATTCCAAAGAAGAAGAAATTGAATTGGAGGAGAATGAGAAGTCGAATATGAAAGAAGAAATCAAATTAAATCCATCAAGGAAGAAAAATCAGATCTGAAAAGAAATACAGAGGAAGAGAAAATCTAAGCGAAACTGGTACGACTCCAACTTCCTTTTCTTGAATCCGGTAGAGGACGAGACTGGAAGCTAGCGGCGGCGATGCGGGAGGATAGATCAGAGGAGGCGGCGATAGTGTAGAACAACGAGACTGGAGGCGGTGATGAGAATGGAGGCTCGAGACGGCAACGATGATGGGGACTGCGCAGTCGATAATGAAGACCACCCAGGCTGGAGGCAGCAACGATGGAGTCTGGCAGCGGTGCAGATGTAGGGAAAAATAGATCTACGATTGATGAAGGAGGTGAAGAAGTTGGGCTTTATGGAAAGGGTAAATACGACATTTTATCTAAAATTATTTTCCAAAAAAGGAAATGAGAACTTTAATTGTAGACATGCAAAAAAGAAAAGTGAGAACTTTAATATAACTTTTTTTGAAGCAAGGTCGTACTTTTTATTCACCAAACTCTAAACAATATACAAAGCCCATCCGAAAAAAATATTGGTATTTAATACTCTCCCATTCTAAAAACTTTCCTGTTTTGATTTTTTTGATCACATAGTGATACTTTTTTATTATAAATTTTAAATATAATCTAAACTAATAAATGATATAAAGTTCGATGTATCGAAATCCTAAAATGAATCCAATTTAATTGAATTTAAATTATAAATAAATATTTTCACAATTTGTGTTCAAAGAAGGTTACAGTTTTGACCAAAAAAAGTCAAATTATTAAAATTTTAATTTTTATGATTAGAGAGAGTATTAGAGATGAAAATGCTAGGGTGCCACAAATGATTGCTACAAAGAACTACATTAGAAATTCTACTACAAAATAAGGAGTGACATACTGAAATAACTATATTATTTTATCTGATTAACAAAAATAGAGAAAGAAAATAAATAAAATTTAATTTTATAAATAATAAATGGACATCTTAATTTAAAACAAAAGGAGTAGAATTTTTATATGCAAGTTCTAAATATGTATAAGAACATTTGTACATTTTTTTTATAAAATTTTTTGATATATTCTTTAGTGTAAAAAAACAAATGATATAAAAATATTAAATTTTATTAAATAAATCATCAAAAGTAAATATAAACAAAATTTATCAAAAGTAAAAAATAACTAGACCAACTTCTATAGAAGGTATACGAATTGTCTTTTGTATGAAATCCAACCGAACCACCAATATAACCCGATTCATTATTTTTACATGAAAACCGGACCATAAAAACCGACCCCATCACTAATAAAACCGCCCATATTCGCGTCAAGTCCTTTAAATATCGCGAATTTCTCACGAAGTTCACCGATCCTTCCTACGTCATGGGGCCTGCGAAAGGGAAATTTGACAATTTTGCCCCGAACTCCCTACCTAATTTACCACGACATGTCCCCATCAGCCGTTCCCGTCTCATCATCTCATCTTAGCTTTAATCACCACCATAAGAAATTGAAAAAGCTCTGTAGAAACGTCAAAATTCAGATCTTCAAATCTGATTCGAATCAAACCCAATTTCAAAACACAATCGAAGCTTTTGAGATTAATTGGCGAACTCAAAGATGCAATCTTTATGAATCTTTCTACCAGAAAAAGAATTTAAATTGAAGAGAAAGTGAAATTCGAAATAAGATTAATCATCCATGAATGGAATTACAATCGGTACAGCCAGATTCTATCATCACAACAAATAATTACGGATTTTCTCACTTTTTTTTCCGATCCATCATTTCTCTCGCCGGAGAGAAGAGAAAACAAACAAGTGCGGGGGAGATCGCCGGAGACGGCGGCCTCCGATCTGTAGTTGCGTTGCGAAGACGGTTTCACTTCCGGTAGATGCGTATTGGTGCGTTCTTAGGCTTCAAAGTTTGAATATTTTTGCTGCTCTGACGACCGGATTCTCCTTGGCGATGGCATCCCGGCCGGCGGATTTGTAGTCGTAACTGCAATCGTGGCGGTCGGAGTACCGGTGTTCGCCGCAGAAGAGCTCGCCGCACCGGCAGCGGAATCCGGTCAGGCCGACCTTCCGATTGCATCCGGAGCAGCGATTCACCTCCCTCTTGGCCGGAGACGGCGAGCTAGCATCCGCTTTCTCGTCGATTCTCTCAGGCGAGTCGCGCATGTTCAGATCTGGAACCGTCCGCCCGGGAGACGACCTCCGGAAGGTAGATCTGGGGGTTTTCTCGGCGAACTTGTGCGGAATCGCCACCGACGAAGCGGAGACGGATCCGGCGGTGGCGGCGAAGCACTTCTGACACATGTTATTGGTGGCCGGGTTCCCGGTGACGCCGCAGTTGTTCGCGCACGGCGTGATGGTCTCCGGCACCACCTTGAACTCCGTCTCCTCCTTCTCCGTCTTCTGTACCATTTCTCCGATCGCCAAAAAAACAAAAAAAAACTAGAAATTCAAATCGACGGATTGATTCAAAGAGGTAGAGAGAGAAAGAGAGAGAAAGAGAAAGGTATGGGTTTGGGAAGACGATGGGGAGGGGAGATTTAAGGGAGGAGAGAGGGGTCGGCAATGGCGATAGAATAATGGTCTCTTTGGGGACGCGTATCACGCAAATTGGAGGCCGCTGTATGGACCAAAATGCCCGCGATACTTTTATTTTTTCTTTTTCTTTAATGTAAGACGATTAGCTCTGACGTGTTATTTAATTAATCTCCCCCCTTTTCTTTCTTTTCCCTTTTAATGCCCCTCCCTCTTTCTTACTTTAGTCCCCTTGACAAAAAATGATTCATCCTGTTTTTAACTTAAAATCTGATTTGAAAATATTGAGTTTTGATGGTCGAATCCGGAATGACCTGATATAAATGGTCAAACTCGACTGAACGTGAATCCAATCAAACCGACCTGTTAATGTAAGAGTTTTAAAAATTATAATCTATACTATGAAATACAATGTTGTAAAAAAAAGGTTATAATTATTTTTTTTCTTACAACTCATTTTTAGTGCATAAATTTATACTTTCAGACAAATTTTTAATGATATTGCATAGTTATCTTACTTTTTTTCCAAAAAATATGCATTTTTAAATTTTTTATATTGATTTATATATCTAAAAATTACATCATAATTTAAAATAAAACAATATAATAGATTTGGTACATATTTTTTTATATTTTAGAATTATTCAATGCAAATAAATTTTTAGTACGAATTTAAAAATCTTAAAAAACAAAGTCATAACCCGTTGGGTTAACCTGAACCCGATGACACTGGGTCATGAATATACAGTTCTCAACCTAAACCCGAATTGACCCGAACTTGAAATAACCTGAACCCAAAGTGACCGAACTTGAAACCGATCTGACCGACCGATTTGTTAGCTCTATCTAAGAGTAATCTTTAGTATTAACGTTTTCAAAGTTATCTACATCATTAAAATTCTATCCAACATACTAATGCTAATCAAAACCATTGTTGTCCGATAAGCCTTTTCACATTGAGCTGGCAAATCGGCTAGGACCGACCAGATTTGAATTTGGTTACTTCAAATTCTCTGGATAGGAATCAAATTGAGAATTACATGTACATAACCTAGAGTAGTGGGATTTGAATTGACTCAAGGGAATGATATTTATTTCTAAAATATTAAAATTCATGCTAACACTTGTTGTTACATATAAAAATAAAATATACTTCGTATCGAGTACATATAACAAAAATAAAAATACTCCGTATGATATTTATTTTGAATTTTTAATTACCTTTTAGATATGTTTAACAATATTATAAAAAATATAAAAATAAAAAATGTAAGCAGTACTATTGCTACAAAATGTAAGATAGCTATGTGATACCACTAAAAAAATGTCCATAAATATAAGTTTATACGCTATTATCGGTAATACTCTGGAAGAAAGAAAATATAACCTTATTTTTATCATATTATTTTTCATATTAGAGTACATCCTTTTGAAAAACTTTTATATTAGCAGGTCGATTAGATTGAGTTTAAGTTCAATCAGGATTGATGCATTTTTAGCGAGTCATTTTGATTTGGTCAATGAAACCATTCTTTAAAACCTAGTACTTTTAGATCAAGCAAGTTTTGCCAACTCTACTTTTTCAGGTATTAAAAGAAGTTTTCCTAATAAGGCGTTTTATGCTTGATTGAAGTATAAAATAGAAAGAAAGAAAATGAGAGAAAAAAAGAGACAAAGTTTGAAACATTTTCTTTTGGGCAAAATAGCTCCAGTGCCCCCATGTGGGTTGGATAATTGGTACCAATATCCCCTCTATTTTTGAAATTTAATTCTAAAGTCCATGTGGCTTGAAAACGTTACACCTACAACCCATCCTGTCATTTTTTGATCATTTCCAGTGAATAGGGGGCATTGATGCATATTTTCTAAATCAAAATTCTTTGTGTTTGAAATAAAAATAAAAAAATTAACATATACTCCGTCTGTCTCAAATTTAAAAGTTTAACTTCTAGAATAATGATTTTGGCAAGTTCAAAAAGAAAATGAAAAATAAAAAAATAAAAATAAAAGTATGGAAAAAGGAAATAAAAAAATTGAAACATCTAAAAAAGAGTCTTATACAAAAAGGAATTTTCAGAAGTTTTAAAAAGTTCTTAGAAATGAGATGCCCAACAATAATATTCATTTTTATTTTTGTTTTATTTTATTCCTCATTCTTTTGAAGTTCTGGAAAAAATTATTTTTTTATTTTAGAAAACAAAAAGTAAAACTTATTAATTTGAGACGTATGGATGCAGTATATTTTAATTTTTTCGAATGCAAATAATTTTAAAATTTAATAAGATTATAAAAATAATTTTAAAAAGAAGTTTAAAAACCCTTGAATAATAAAAGAAACAAATAAAGGGAAAAAGTAAAAATAAATGAAAAATAAGAAATGAGCATCACTACCCCATATGGTTTGATGTATTGTAATTATTAAAAATTATTTTACTTTTTTCAAAAATAGATGTACTTTGTTTTTAAAAAAATACATCTATCTTGTACGTTGTACCAAAAAAAACCACACACATGCCTCGGCGGGAAGGGTGACACACCACCACTTTCTCAATATATAACCATATATTTTTAATTTTCAATATAGGACCATTAGTCATTATCTATTAGTCATTATTCAGGTAAATGTCCATCATCACTGGACATTATTCTTCTCACTATATATTATTAAGTACTATTTAGGAAATAAAAAAATTGTAAGTCCTCAATTAAAAAATGATTTATGTTTTAGTTCTATCTAGTATAAATTTTACTAAATATTTCGTGTATAGATTTTCTCAGTAGGATAGTAAATATATATTCTTCAATATTATATATTGAATATTACTACATTTTAGAAAATAAAGATGGACCAACAAAATGTTATTATAAATTTTTTCATTTATTGTAGCGCATGGCATATGTACAAACAAGTTGGGAAAATTATATTCCACAACCATTAGAAATGGGTGAAGCCCTTTGAAAGGGATATGCTATGGGTACACCAAATGTGTATCCAAATGTATACCACTTTTTTTTTATCATTCATTTTATTTTTATGTTTATTTTTTATTTATTTTTTTTTGCTTTTTTTTGTAATGATGAAGGAGGTGGGAGATTTTTAGAGTACACTTTGGGTGTACCATAGCATTTTCCCCTTTTTGAAATGGTTGCAAGTGTGCAACCTTTTTCTTAAATAAAATATTCATTCCTACGGACCCTCGCAACATGTATCCATAAAAATACGGAGTAAAATACTATTGTACACCATTAAAAAATGCCCACTTTTTTTAGGTGTCGGTTTGGTAAGCTTTTTCATTTTTATTTATTGGGAAAATTGAAATTTGCATTGTATATTTGTTCAAATATTTGACTATAGTTAAGTCTTTCCTTTTTACTTAATTTTAATTTTAATTTAGAGATTCTTTAAAGATGATTTAAACTCAATTATATATGTTTAATTCAATACTTTTCAACTAAAATTCGATTTATTTTAGTAGACTAAAACTGGATTTAGTTAAATGGAATTAAATTTATTAGATTTTGGTCAAAAAATACTCCTAAGTGGTAATGACTCTCAAGTCTCACATTATCTGAAATATACTCCCTAGTACTTTTAATTTGTGATAATGACTTTTAAGTCTCACATTATCTGAAATATACTCCCTAATACCTTTAATTTTCTGGTAAAACTTTCAGGTCCCACATTATTTGAAATATACTATAAATGAGGGTCCTTAAATTTAGTGGTAATGTACTATTTGGGTATATTCCGTCCAGTTGACCGTTAAGATTAAAAGTTTTCGTACTTTTACAAAACATTAAATTTTTGCGTCGTAATCATTATTTTATTAAATTTAAATAGAATCTTTTAGTTTCTCAAAGTTCAAAAACTTTCGAAGTTGAAGGAATTAAAAGTTAGCAAATTATAAGGTGGACCTTTGGTCTATCATAGAACTATACATGAACAAAATAAATATTTCTTTACTACTTAAATATACATTTGTTTTTTAAATAAAAAATAAAAAAAGATTATGTGAGGAGGTCATAAAATTGATATGTATTCAAGGTGTACGGAAAAAACACTCTTCAAAATGATCTAAATAAAAAAACATATATAGAAACGAAAAGATTAAAATAAATGTAATACTCCTCCGTCCCTAAATAGATTACAAATTTTTTTTCTCTCCTCTCGATAACTTTTGTTTGTTTACGCAATTTTATTAAGTATTTGATAAAATAAAATATTCTTGTCACCTCTTGTTTTGTAGAACTTTTGATGTAGTATTTTAATATGTAATTTTTATATTTTATTGATATACCAATTTGTAAATAAAATATTTCAAAAAGTAAAAAATTTTACTCCGTACCCGCAATTTGTAATCAAATTGGGGACGAAGGGAGTATCTTTTTAGATAAATAACAAAAGAAAACCCCCCAAATAAGAGTAAAACATATGTTATATCCTCAAAGTAGGAGCTCAAACATAAATTCCTCTAAATAGAAGTAATTAAATAAGAAAAAAAACCTACCTATTCCCAACGCACTACTCAATCGGAAAAAATCTTCTTAGACCTTTATGATTTCATTTTTTCAGATGCTTTATTTATGCTTACTCGGACCCAATTTTCTCTTTGTTCTTGTTTGGTCCCTCTCTAAACAATCTCTCTTTTCTATTTCAAGGAAAAAGAGAGTGGTGCTGGTTTAATATTTTTGTTTCTAAATGAATCCCAGCCACAAAAGATTCATTTTTTCTCAAATTCCATGCTAAGACAAACCTAGAATATAAGATGGGGATGGTAGGAGTGTATTTTTTTGTACAGGTAGCACCTGAGACTAATCAAATGCAATGTTGGTGCATGTGGTGGTTGCAGGTGGACACAAACCTGGAGTCTCCGAGATGGTGTTCATTTAATTTGTTTGACATTTTGAATTTGCAAGTGACATTATATATGATAATCTGTGGTATCGTGCATTACCATATGTGACATTGTATGGTAATATGTGGCATTATGTATTACCATATGTGACATTATATGTGGCCATGTTTGGAATTATACCTTCATTGTTGTCAATGTGGCACTGCGACAGAGACTGTGCAGAGTGTGATGGTGGTGTCAATAATGGTGCAAAGTGTTATGGCAATAGAGTGTGATGGTGATAGATCTCGTCGATATCTAGCCTCACTTTGAATATGAAGATCAAGCGGCTTGTTAGCTTGGTGGCCGCCATTCCCCGCCTCGGCATCCTAGGTTTCGAGTGAAGTTCGCCCAAGCTAACCCCGTCATGGTGTGTAGCCAATGTGACGCTGCTGCTGTTGTTAACTACTACCGGACACGAAGAAATGCACAAAAAAAGGATGGCTACAGAGATTGCTCGGTCCTAGCATTTGGAAGGGAGTAACAAAGTTGATGGTGATGAATTGTTTGGGTCACCGTCCATAATGATGCTTCTGAAATTGCTTATGTAGCTTGTGATCTAGATGAGGGGATATCTGCGTTCCAGCCCATGATTAATGGCTAAAGGTGATTAACTCCTATTTTGGGAATTTTATCTTTCAACTTCTATTTTAGGATTTAATCAATGTTTTACTCATATTTTGTTCTTTAACCCAAATAACAAGCACATTAATAAAATGACAAAAAAAATGTCAACCAATATGTGGACATGGACTACGTACCGTAGAATTGAGAACATTGTGTGTCACTGTCTTATTTCTTTGACTTCGTTTTCAGTTCGGTGAAAACTAAAATATCAAAGAAGTAAAATATCAAGATAAACATAAGGGGTAAAAGTCTAACCACATTTCGTGTCTACATTAATATCCCTAATAGGTAACAAATTAAATTATACTTCGTATAAATTACTTTTGATCTTTAAAACATATAAATTAATTATGTTTAAACGATAATTAATAACGAGTCAAATTAATAAATATTAAGGCTTTATTTTTTTTAAACAAATTTTTGCATCATTTTTTTAAAAATTACACGGATTTTTCTTAACTTAAAGATTTGCACTAATAATCTCCGAACCTTTAAAAATGTTGTATTAATAGTTCTTTACGTACGTCAGATTTAGAAGTATGTTAATCACACGCTAGTCAGTGCAAATATGGATTGATCTAAACTCATACATCTCACTTGGGTTCTACAATATGTTTCCCCGCCCAAACATTATTTTTAACACTTTAAACCTCTTGAAAGCTCAAACAATTATTTCTGCTTCAGCCATCAGTACTAAATTTAAATATAGGAATAGGACATCAGTCATTCAAGCTTTTCATCAATCGATCACCTTTTCATTAATTCATGACATATTCATCAAGCTCCAACAAGTATACTCATGAGCGTGTGATTAACACGCTCCCAAATCGACCGTAAAAGGATCATTCATGCAACATTTTTAAAAATTTAGGGACCATTGGTGTAATTTTAAATTAAAGCTCAAAGGGAAACTGTACAATTTTTGAAAAGTTTGTTAGTAAGTTGCACAAAAAACTTATATATATATATATATATATGTTCTAGTGAGAATGCAATTTTATTAATTAACAAGAATGAATTTGGTGCTTTATATTGTGAGATCTAAGTGTTAGGATTGCATCAAAATTAGGTACATCAAAATGGTTTGAAAATGCGTCATGTCAAAATGCACCAAAATCATTTGAAAATGCAATATCTCAAAATCTGAGTGCATGATGCAATCTGAGTCGCACGATGCATCAGATCCAAAAGCTAGATTTTATTTTTATTTTTTTCACCAAGGCGCATTCTCACGTGAACCGGCCTATATATGTAAGTGAGAATACCACAACTTGTAAGTGCCACACATGTAAGTGTGGACTTAATAAACTTATTGAGCAGCAGAAGGAGAATGAAAGGGTGCACCAATTCCGGATGGATTTGGATAACGAATGATATAAAAGTTGAGATCAAACATTCTCGTCGTATAATCGTTGGGCCCCCTCAATCATGTATACTCAATAATTGTGTAACAAGAAGGGGTGTTGAAGATGATACGAGAAGAGGATAAAAATCCAACCAGTTTTGTGGTCACGTCTAAAAGAGACCGTGAGACTAATAGAGAGACAAAATGCACAATGTGGAATGACGGGACACGAGATTGGTGGATATTTTCAACTCATTGACTACCCAAAATGGGGGGAAGATAGACCGCGGCATCAAAACAGCATAGGTGGAGGCGGTTGTGGTGGAACCAGTCGCGGCGGGAGGTAGCCCGGCAGAGGTGGCTCGGCTGGACGTGGTAACCGGCTAAGTGGAGTCAGCGGAATGGTAACCGATAAAATTGGAGGAAACACCGAACGTTGCTAAGGAGCCACTGCTCACACCTGATCAATGGAAGGCTCTCTTGGGCATGTTGAAAGAAAAAAAAGTTCCTCTTATAAATAAAATTTCAAGTAATCATGTTACCGCTTGGATCATAGATAGTGGAGCCAGCCAATATATGACAGGTGATGAAGAGAACCTAACTGACCTTGTGCAAACTAAGACATGCTCAGTCGGGCTACCCTATAGTGAGAGTGTTGTGGCAAATTGAAGGGGAAGTATACGAGTGTCTGATTCTATCTTCTTGCAAAATGTTTTGCTTGTTCCTCAACTTAATTACAATCGTATATCTGTTTCTCAACTTCTAGAAGATAAACGTTTAATGACTCAATTTATTAATAAAATTTGTGTTATACATGACTCTATCTCGGAGATGGTGATTGGAACGAGTAAGTAGCTTGGACGTCTATATTACTTACAGAAAGGTGTGACCGATAAAGTTTGTGCTGTAACGGAGGTCGACATCGCATATACATGGCACAAGAGATTATGACACCCTTCTCGTACCATTCTCAAATTTATTCCTCAAGTTTCCCCTTCTAAAAATACTGATGATGATTGTTGATGTTCCTTGTGATATTTGTTATCGTTCTAAACAATGTCGTGACCCTTTTCCTAAAAGTTTAAATAATTTTGATATTCCTTTTTCCTTGATTCACTTTGATTTATAGGGTGCTTATAAAACTACGTCTAGAATTGGGGCAATGTATTTTTTAACTATTGTGGATGATTTTTCTTAGACTGTTTGGGTCTATTTGTTGAATCATAAAGATGAAACCTCTTTTGTTCTCCATAATTTTTTCGTCATGGTCGAACATTAATTAAATAAACAAGTCAAGGTAGTTTGTAGTGATAATGTGACAAAATTTACACATATGAAACTCTTTTTTTGGTCTCATGGGATATGTTCGAGCCTTCTTGCGTGGGCACTCCATAATAAAATGGAAGAGTCGAACACAAACATCGTTATATATTCAATGTGGCACGTGCATTGCGTTTTCAAGCGAATCTACCCATTGAATTATGGGGGATTGCATTCTTACTGCAAGTTACTTGAGCAATCATACTCATATCCCTAGCTTCAAAATAAAACTCCTTACGCAACTTTGTTTGGACAACCCCCTAAATACACTCATATACATATCTTTGGTTGCCTTGCTTATGCTCATAATCAACATCATCACGACGACAAGTTTGCAAGTTGCTCGCAACAGTGTGTGATTCTAGGGACAAAAGGGCTGGTGATTACTTAATCTAGATAATAATCAAGTCTTCGTCAATCGTGGTGTTCTTTTCCTTGAAAGTCACTTCCACTTCAAAACGGACGAACCCACACTATCGTTAGCTCCCTTTCTCCATTTTCATTAACAAATACTCCCTCCGTTTGGAAAAACCCTTCCCATTTTGATTTGGGGCAAAAATAATGAAATGTTAAATTATAGTTGATTTCCAATTTTGCCCCTGATGTGATGGGTAGATTATTGGGGAAAAAGTATGATGTGATGGGTAGGGTATGAAAAAGTAAGGGTAAAAGTGGTTTTTTAATAGAAAATGGAAGTGTTTTGTTGGAAGTGGAAGAAATGAAAGAGGAAGTGTTTTTGAGAACGGAGGGAGTATTAAAAAATGCGTTACATATATCTTCATAAATTCATTTAAAAATACTTCGTATTACAGATAGTTTTTGAATCGACAAAAATTTTCTTTGACCGCATGCGTGGTTAACATACTAGTTTAAAATTATCTTTAATACGGATCTTTAATAGAGCCCGGTTCCATGGCCACTGGATTCCAGTGGCCACAGAAGCCACTGCCCCCCTACGGAGCTCCGTTCATAAAATTGATGATTCCTACCCCCCATTAAACCCCCCGCCAAGTCCCGACCCAAACTAATCACCCCACCTACGTCAATTGCACCTCGTAAGTATAAAGTCAAAACTTTTGACTTTAAAGTCAATTATACTTACGAGGTGCAATTGATGTAGGTGGAGTAATTAGTTTGGGTCGGGACTTGGCGGGGGGTTTGACGGGGGGGTTATGGGGAGTAAGAATCATCAATTTTATGAACGGAGCTCCGTAGGAGACAGTGGCTTCCGTGGCCACTGGAATCCAGTGGCCATGGAACTAGGGATGACAATTCAACCCGAACCCGAGCTTAACCGACCCGACCGACTACTAAAATATCCGAACCCGAACCGAAAATAAAATAATCCAAACCCGACCCAAAATATTTTACCCGAACCCGACATCGGGTCGGGTCGGGTGTGGATTTATAATTTTACCCAACCCGGCCTGAACCCGCACCCGACCCGACTAAAACCTGAATATTTTATTACATAAAAGTCTATCTATGATATAATGAGCACTCCGTATAATCTCTTGACGAAATGCTACTATATCAAGTATGTTTTTTATAATCATTTTTATAATCCTTTAATAAAAAATGAGACATAAAAAAGAGACACAAAAAATTAGATTTAATCTTTTCAAAATTATTGGGGTACGTCGAATTGATTATTGGTTAAAATTCGGGTTCGTGTCGGTTTCGGGTTGAAATGTCGGGTTCGGGTCGGGTTTGAGGTTGAAATGTCGGGTTTCGAGTCGGGTTCAGGTTTCAGTTTTAAAAGTCGGGTCAGGTTCGGGTATAGTACTATCCGACCCGAACCCGACCCGTTGCCATCCCTACATGGAACCGGGCTCTCTTTAATAAGGAGTACTAAGAGCAACTCCAATGCACCCTTTATAATCTAAAAAATAAATGTTTTACACTTTACTATAGATAAAATAGAGCTCCAATGGGTCATTTAAATTTTAGAGCATTAGTTATTTTTAACTTTACGTACTCTATATATAGATGATCATTATTCATATGCTATAAATAAAATACTCCGTATTACTCCTTCCGTTCTCAAAAACACTTATTTTTTCATTTTTTCTACTTCCAACAAAACTCTTCCACTTTCTATTAAAAACTACTTTTATCCTTACTTTTTTATACCCTTTCTATCACATTATACTTTTTTAATAATTTATTAATCACATCTTACTTTACCTATCACATCAATGACAAAATTAGAAGTCAGCTAGAATTTAACACTTCCTTATTTTTACACTTAGTCAAACTAGAGACTCTTTTTTAGAACGGAGGGAATAATAAATTATATTGCTTCTTCAACCTTAGTTATGTATAGGGTCACCGCCAATTTCACATGTATTACTACTTTCATCAAAATTTCTTTTATCTTTATTGATTTGAGTTTCGTTTTACACTAAAATCAGAGAGCTATTTTTTTAATCAAAATTTCCTATCGCATTCTCAATTTTTATTCAGTTTTTTGTATTATTGATTCAAAATTGAGGGTTGATTCATGATTTTGTGGGTCATCTCCTTGTTCCATATTGAACATAACTCACAGTAGTCTTTGCTATAGAAAATTTGGTGGAAAAATATTAATGTAAAATAATTCTAAAATATTAAAAAAATCTAAAAAATAAATGATATGATTAGAGAGGTTGTAAAAAAGTAGAATGCTAAATCAATATTGGGAAGCTAAAATAGCATTTAGCTTTCCAATTTTTAGCATATCCATGGAAGATGCTCTAATCTTAACAAATTATCCCAACTATTGATCAAGCTCCCTTTCTTTTTCTCCATTTGTCCGGTAACTTAACACACTAGCCAAGTATACGCAGCACATATATATGGGAGAAACGCGGGTGCGTAGCCTTTTATTCCCAATTAGGGTTTATCCGGTGTTTTGATCGGCGAGAAGTGCCCAATCTTTAAAGCGAAATTAGATTAGGGATTGGGGGCGGATGGGGAGCGGAGATGATCAGGCGTTTAAGGTCAACTTCAGCGGCGAAGGAGTGGCAAAGCTCAGGGAGAAAGTGCAGGAGAAGCTCATGGAGTTCATGGGTGACTACTCAGACGATACACTAGTGGTACGCTATCAATGACTGATTTCTATAGGGGTTCTCTATAATTGTTCAGAAAATCAGACGTTAGGATAATTGTGGAGACTGAAATCTGGCTTTATGATGTAACTTTGTAATATGGATCATTGATTCGATTTTGCAGCATTTTAATTTCAATGTGCGCTGCCATTTCTCACAATCCAAGTTAATCTGGAACCCTTACAGTTTCTGTTTTTAAAACCAATCTATCATTTCCAGCTTGTCAATAAGTTCTTCACATTTGTTTATTGACCCATACCTCCGCATTTGTTTATTGACTCATTGCGTTCTGAAGTTATCTGTTTTGAGTTGGAGTATTTAAATCTTGTCATTGTTGGAAATTAAATGTAATCCTGTAAGGGGGCCTGAACTTCCATTACACCCATGTCTTGTGAAAGATATACTAAGGCATTTTGTATAACGGCTACCCTAAATAATTAAATGGTCTTCCGTCTTCCTGGCGGTGATAGTTCTAGATTCCTGCGGAACAGCCTTTTTCACATTGTGAAATGTTATAATTTTAGGATCTGTAAAATCACAAAGAGGCATAAAGCTTATAAGCCAACGTCTGTATGAATGGCGTGATAATCATGAATACTACTTTTAATCATGCCATTATTTTTCATTCTCACAAATTTGTTGATATTAGTTAAGGCAATTTAATGTACCAGGATTGTCTCTATACATGCTACGCTGGACTCAAATTTACATTTTAAGTTTTAACTGAGGCATGAAATGAGCAAACTTTCTAATAAAGTTAAGAAGCGGTCTTGATGATATTTATTTGAATTTTTCTGTTGCAAAGATTGAAAGAAATCAAACAATAATGTACTCTTTGCAACTTTGTCACTTGGACTTTATCACTTCAACCGTTTGATGTCACTGAAAGTTAGTAATTAAACCATTGTTCCGAGCATGAATTCCAGTTTATGGTTTGAGGATTAACATTAGTAATTAAAGATTCCTTTGTCACATAAAAGGCACAATGTTTGTGGATTTGACCAGTTTATGATTTTTATTTTGTTTGTTTAGAGCATGTGAATTGCGATTAACTCAGGCATCAGTTTGCCTAATATTGGGGTGTTAGAGTTGGTGCATAGATTTTAGTTTATGGGGAAGATGTGGATATGATTGTTGATGCATTTCCATTATGGCACTTATGAAGAGACCATTCCTTGCTTATAGTTATGTACTCGCCCAAATCTAATGCCTTTTGGAAACTGGTTTATTATTTCATATTTGACATGCCAAAGTAGCATCAAAGCTATACAACATAATGTCTCAACTCCCTATCGTGTTCAGTAGAGTACCACATTACTATCACACTTTGGCGGCAACAATAAAGCTACAATATTCCCAACTTCATTGAGGTTTGGGGGTCAAGATGTATGCAACCTTACCTTGTTACCTAAATGCCATTTCATTTACTACCCAAAACTTTATAGGAAGTAAGAAGCAAGGGAAGTTTGATGTGCTATTTTTATTTTGTCTATGTAAATTTTGGTACCTTATTTTTTTCATTGATATTGAACACCATGACTACTTGCATCACTGACTTAATCACTCTTTGTTACATCTTTAAGTGTGAACCTTAACCACCTTAACACTAAGCATTGTGATGAAAGTTGTAAAGTGAAGAGTATAAACTTGGACAAATGTATTGGATAACAAAATTAAACATTGCCTGAAAAGTTGAATTTGGATGGATATGTTGCCAATTTCCTGTAAGGTTTAACATTGCTGATATTGGATGTGATGAAAACCTACTTGGATTGCATGCCAAATCCTAAGTTGTTATATTTTACATTATAAACCAAACAACCCATATCTTATATCATAAATTTGAATTGCTTGATCAAATGGATCGTCAAATTGGTGCGGTGTTCACCATTTATCTTCCTGTATTTTTTTAAGAAAACAAGAAGTGCTATTATTGTAGACAATAAAAGCGTAGTATATTCCAATGTTCCACTGGTTGTTGGTATTGGATGAGGTGTAGTAAAGTTTTCTATGCAATATGCATTTCCAGGAATACGTCATGGTCTTGCTAAGAAATGGTAGGAACAAAGGCGAAGCAAAAAATGAATTGGATGTTTTCCTTGGCGATGACAGCGAATCTTTTGTTTCTTGGTAATTTGACTTAAGTTTTTTCAAAATGATATATGCAGTGCTTTATGTTGAGCATTATCATTAAGTTTTCTCAGTATTGATTATGTTACCTTGTTAAGGCTATGGGATCATCTTGGTTCAAATTTAAATCTGTATGTGCAACAACAAAAAGCCCCTCCCGATGGAGTGACCCAAACGAGGCCTCTAAGTGTGGAGCATGCAGGGAAGAATGAAATGCACCATGTGAAATATGGATCTGATCAAGTGAAACCTGACGTGACTAGATCCCGGCACAAAAGGGAATGGAAAGGGTTGCTCAGAGATACAGATGAACACCAAGCTATTGTGGTGGACACTACTTGTCCAGAGGTGGGAAATCAGCTTAAACTTTCTTCTACAGTGCACTCTGCATCTCCCGAGCTAGAAGCTCAGAGGAAAAGAGGTCGGTCTGAAGATGCTTCAACAAAGAAGGTATATTTATTGAGATGTATGTAATTTAGAAACTGCTTTTGATTCATTTTGTGGTATATAAGGTCTTATGGCCATGGGTGTTATACTATAATGTGCCAGTGTGTACAAATTGGATTTAACTGCAGCACTTTATGCTCCCTTATGGTGTACACCACTCAGGTCAAGGGGAGAAATGTAAAATTGCACATTAAGTGCTGGGACAACCAATAAGACTAAACTGATCCCTACTTGGCCTGGAGCTGATTATTGCTTGCTCATATTATCTTCACATTGTGATAATGACTAGAAATATGAAATTTGATTTTTTACTCCCTCTATCCCAATTTAAACTGCCCGTTTCAGGTTACGGGGTTTGACTGAAGTTATTTTCAATCCAATTTATCTAAGAACCGGGGTAGAATTAAAAAGTAAAATTTACATATTTTAAACTATATTAAAAGTTCTACAAAAGAAGTGGTGACATTAGTATATTATTTTATCATATGGCAAACAAAAATAGTTAAAAAAAGTGAATAAAGTTTTGCCCTGTGAATAGTAAATGTGAATAGTAAATGCAATTTAATTTGGGGTGTAGGGAGTATAATATAGTAACACAAGCATGTGGCCAATAATAGAACAAGATGTGTTTGGTGTATGTTACATGAATGAAATCAGAACACAACTTTAACATTGTTAAGTTGCAAAACATCACAAATAAGACCTTACAAGTATGTTTTGTCATAGTTAACTTAAAACCTTACAAATAAGACATATTCGTGTAAAACATCATCAAAATATGAACACATTGAAGGAATTCTAAATTAGTATGCACTTATTTTAACATATCGTGTGAAGTGATTTGGAGGAGCCTGGAGGTTAGAGTTGGTCCAATGGATGTTGGTTACAGTGATACATGATATCTGTGCATAACTAACTTGTGTGTGTATTTTGCTTGTTTTACTCATTATACTATTTGAACTGTCTTCCCCGTTATGAAATGCTATTATGGTGCCACTATGCTTTTATTTACCTGATTTGTATAGATGTATGAGTAATTAAACTTTGGTATACAAAAAAATTATTTTTCCTCCGCAAAGTATACTGATTTGGCATTAATATCTTTTTATAGAGAGAATCAATTTCCCAGGCAAATATTGCTGCTCCACGAAGGTTGCTGCAATTTGCAGTGCGAGATGCACTGGCTACTTCTAGGCAATCCAATTTAGTTGCTGAACCGTCATTGAAACGCCTTCGTTCTGTGGTTTCTACATCCATGGGGGAATCAACAGAAGATCATCCACATAGAATGCGATCTGTTGCAAGATTAGCAAATCCCGAGGCCACTGCTATTAGAACCATTGTTGAAGCTGCAAAGGATATAAAAAAAGTTAGATCCTCATCTAATGTGTTTGATAGGCTTGGTAGTGTCCCTCATACATTAGGTACTAGAGACCAACTTGAGTTGATGGACGATGTTTCTGAAGATGAAAAGTTTGTTGATGTAGCAGAAGTTCCCTCAACTTACCACCACCAAAGGAGTGATTATAGTGAGCAGTATGCTGCAAAATTGCAAAGTGACACATGGATGGATCCTATCCATGATGACACCAGTTTTATGGGTCTAAGGGCTGTGGATGCTTCTCAGAGGCGCTCATACACTGGAATCAACTCTGAGAGCCCGCTGTTGGTTGAACACATCGCGGGTGATAGTTCTGATGGAATAATACAGAAGTCGCTTGTGGATCAAGATCAGCCTACACCTACACATTATGCTTCTCGTACTTTACCGTTAAATACGAATACTTGGAAATCACCTAAATACCAGGAGGCTAGGAATGCATTGGAGACGGGCTATAGTAAATCTACACATAGTAGTGAGATAATGGGAACCAAGCCCATCACGCCACTTGTGAACAAGAACAGTGATCCTGTAGCTGTTAATAATGGAAATGTAGGTTGCCTATTTTCTTTCAAATATGCATATGCTCATAGACCACAATAACATCTTTGTGCTTTTGTTCAAGACATCTCACATGTTCATTTCATTGTTTCAGGCCAAATCTAGTGCAGATACAGAAGCAGCATCCCAAAAGATACTATCTGTTGTTCCTGGTTAGTCTGGCTTGATACCTTGTTTCTAAATTATAAATTTATCATTCATTCATTCCCCTTATACAGCTGTATGATTTTATCCTTTTAGGTGGTCCTAAATTGAGGGGCCTAATGCGGTGAAACAATGTGCCCTTAAGCCCCTTATATTTATACTCCCTAAACGGCTTTCTTTGAATTTCATAAAGTTTTAAAATAAGTGTGGTTTAAAACTTGCAATTTGTTTAGAAGTGAGAATTGTTGTGAGCTTCATATTCCTTTCCTTGAAAGGAAATGCGGGAAATGTGATGCTTTTTTGGGAAAGTGAGAAGTGAAGTTTTTTTTTGAGATGAAGCTCATTACAAATTTGTTATTACAAATCAAGTGAGCAACTGAGCAAGTGCACAACCAACTACACTACAAGTCTGCAAGACTGCAACTCAATTCAACAATTATGTTGGCCCATATAAAAAAAGTATACTATTTTATGGAATCATTTAAAGTTAGCGGGATAACTTTTTTATGGAGCTATTTATTTAATTTTTAAATGAGAGGTCCTTGTCTGAGAGGTGCCTTGTGTGGCAGCACCGCATTGGCCTCTCCAGGGCCATCTCTGTAATTTTTACGCTATTTCAGTTTTATAGTGCAACAATAATTGGTACTATTTCTCAGCTGTAACTCCTATATGCATATATCTCGGTGCAGGCTTATATCCCACTGGTACACATACAGAGGATTCTGATTCCAGGACAATATTTGTCAATAACGTAAATACTCAAACCTCTATGGGAAGGCTTGTACGTTGCATCTGTGTTACTGTATTCCTAATCTGTTTTATCGCCCAAATGGATATCAGGTTCATTTTGCTGCTACGAAGGACAGTCTCTCGCGGCATTTCAATAAATTTGGAGATGTGCTCAAGGTGATTATTTTAACTGATGCAGGAACTGGTCAACCTAAAGGGTAATGCACTTTCCCCCCCACAATTTTTACGTTCTTACACACTGCTGTCTTAACTTGTTGCATAAACAGGTCAGCCTATATAGAGTTCATGAGAAAAGAATCTGTGGAGCATGCTTTATCACTTGATGGAACCTCATTCATGTCACGTATTCTCAAGGTATGTTTTCAAAAGAATTGTTTCTTAATGGATTATTGGAGCTAACATTATCACCTTAATCATAATTGGGGTTTGATGTCACTGCCTTGAAATTTGTTGTTCTCTAATTTAATTGATCTTGTACGTTCATGCAAAAAAGGCAGTGCCAAAGATTTAAAGTGCATTTGGTTTTAACTGGTTTTGGTTTAATTTGATTTGATTTAATACGGTGTGTGAAAAACATTACCAAGCTACCTGGTATTTAAGGGTGATTTCCAAGTATTCGTATTTATGGATTATTGGAGCTAACATTATCACCTTTATCATGATTGGGGTTTGACGTCATTGCCTTGAAATTTGTTGTTCTCTAGTTTAATTGATCTTGTACGTTCATGCAAAAAAAGGCAGTGCCAAAGATTTAAAGTGCATTTGGTTTTAACTGGTTTTGGTTTAATTTGATTTGATTTAATACGGTGTGTGAAAAACATTACCAAGCTAAAACCAAATCATATGTGGTTTGGTTTGGGTTTGGGTTATTTTTGTCAGTCTAGTTAGGTCAAACCAGACAAAATGCCAGCTCCCGTCCCTTGCTCCTGCAAGGACTTTGCAAGCTCAATACAATTTCCACAAAAACTCATATAAGAGGTGATGTTCTAAGTTGCCAAGTCCACTCTTAATTTCTTACCCTGCATATTGAATGGGCTGCTTTACACTCACCAGAGTTTTTGGTCTCTACGATGAATGTGACCGAATCATCGCAATCTGCTTCCTCTTTCGTTATCAGTAATGGCACGACCCCTGCCCACATAGACAGCTTAACTGGTCTCAGAGGTGGAATTTGGAACAAGAGACTGAAGAGACAAGGATCTAGCCTCACCAGCGGTGGTTTGGGAGAAACCTCTCAAAAAATGGGGGGGGGGGGGGGGGGGCTCCTTGTGCGCAATGAGCATTGGTGCCTCTGTTTCCGGTTGAGTCACCAGGATTTACCTTCTCTCACAACCCCGTCATGCAGGGGTGAGGAGTAAGGGGTAGAGGTGGCAATCGGGTCAACCGGATCGGTTCCAGATGGAATTAATTCGGTTCGAATATTTTTCGGATATGCGTTATAATTGGTTCGGTTTAATTTCGGTTCGGATTTGATTCGGTTCTAGACATTTTCAATTTCGGTTCGGTTTCGAATCGGTTCAGATTCGGTTCGGATATAAATAGGTTCGGATAGATTCCGGTTCGGATACAATTTCGATCGGATGTATTTCAGTTTCGGATCTAGTTCGGTTCGGATATATTTCGGTTTCGGATATATTTCGATCAAGTGGACTACAAATTATGAAAAAAATATATTTTATGATGATATAAGTTTAATATCATAATATTGATTTTAAAATTTAGTTTTGATATATTAAAATTTTATCACATCAAATAATATCATTATGTTTATCTTTATAAATAAAAAGATAAAAGATAAATTCAAATCGTATTAGGATTGTGTTACACTCTAACTAGTTTTTATCCCGTGCTTCGCACAAACTCGCATACTTTTTTATAAGTATAGCTGTAAAATTGTTACTCCGTATTATATTAAAAAATAAAACTCACATTAAATAAATAAGAGAATAACTCTTTAAGTTATTCAATCAAAATGTCTATTATTGATGGAATATATAAATATTATACATGCATGTGCATATGAAAGATAATACATTAACTCTTCTTAAATAACTTTGTTAGACATTTCATTTTTTGGAGATATAGTGATATGCGAGGGAATGATTTATTCATTAATTTCTTCTATGAATCTTATTATTTTACACTTTGACTAATTAAATTTATAATTTTGATAGAAAACTATATTTTAAGTTTTTAAGGAAAAGTTTTAATTTTTTGTTTTATTTTACAATCTATGTGAATTAAAATTTAATTGTATTTATTATAATTTTTAAAAAATAATATTACATGCATTATAAGTTTTTTTTAGAAATTTGGATATGATAATTTATTGTAGCTAGACTATTATTAGATATGATATTTCCACCATCTATGGACGTTTGCATTATATTTCCACTTTTGGATCATGACTATTGAATATTATACTCCCTCCGTCCCCCTAAGATCTTCTCGTTTTGACTTTTTGCGGTTTTTTAGGAGAGTTGAAAAAAGGTCAAAGTTTACCATAATACCCTTAATGAAAATGAGTGGAGTGTATTAAATGAGGTAGGTGAGATGTAATAAATAAAGTAAGTGGGGGTAGTTGTGGTATTTTAAGTATTAAAAAAGGTAATGGGAAGATCTATGGTGGACAAATAAAAAGGGTTAATGAGAAGATTTATGGGGGACGGAGGGAGTATTTTTTAATTATCACTAGATGACTACTTTTTGGTGTTTAGCAAGATTCTCATTTCTATTTTTGGAAAAAGTAATTTTTATGTGTTTTATGTCATCTCTATTTTATTGCCCAATTGCTCTATTTTTTGTAATGTTTTTAAAACATGGTAATCCATTTTATGAGGGAATGAGCAAATAATATAATTAGTTCAAATGGTAAAATAAAAGAAAAAAATTTAAAAATATAATATGCTTATTGAAAGGCAAACACATTTATGAATTTATCGGTTTTAATTCTAATCGGTTTCGGATATTATTGGTTCCGAATCTAATCGGTTTCGGGTTTAATCGTTTCAGATATTATTGGTTTCGGATATTATCGGTTTCAGATTTAAATCGGATATGAATTATTTAGTTCGGTTTTGGTTTGATTCGGATTATTTCAGGTTTTCGGTTATAGATTGGATCTTCATTTTTCGGATCATTTCGGTTTCGATTTCGGATAATTCGGTTCGGGTAATCGGTTCCGGTTCTGTTTTGCCAGGGTGCCCGGGGTTAGCGATTTCACCTTTCGGAACAAGTAATGGCATGACCCATTTCTGCAACATCTAGCTTCTGTTCAAGAAAGATGGGAAGAAAGAAATATTGGTTCTATTACGATGGTAAGGGGTCCAAGTGCTGCTGACAAGACCACTGCTACTATAAGTCCCCACCGTCGGCGGCGGGGAGAAAATGATCTCGGTGGAGCTTCAAAATTATGTGGCCGGTGGAGGAGTGAACTGCAATGAGATGAGTCGCTGGAGCTGAAAGTGTGCAAACAGCCATTGAAATTGGAATAGAAAAGGGAGGAGATCCTTGTTTGTGGGGGGGGGGGATAGTTTTGCGTGCAGATTATTAGTTTATTTTAACTACCTTCTCCTGTGCAAATGTGTCCATTTCTTTCCCAATTATAACTTATACTCCGTTCAGCACTATCGTGCCATTATTGCATCCACTCATTATATTTAAGAGGAAGACCTCATCAAGAATTTTACCCTAGCTATACAACTATAGCTTATAGATCCACCACAACATCTAGCTTCTGTCCACATGCCGTCTCCATAGCTCAATACTCAACCTTATGTAGTATAGGGACAGATTAGTAATAGTTGAAAAGGAAGCATTTGGCTGGAAAACAGAAACATGCTTTTAACAGTAAAACACACTTTTCATGCTAAATGAGAAAGCGGACATAATATAGGCACTAAGGCAGTTATACCATAAATTATCCAAAACACGCTCTTACTCAGGATGCCCTTTCTTAGGAAAGAGGAATGAATAGTGAAATGAAATTACAAAACCATGATCATTGTTGTTTACACTTCCACAGAAAATACTCCGTAATAAAATACCATATGAGACGGGTAGACTTGTAGAGTGATCTGGTTTATTCCTTCATTCTTTTTAATGCCATGTTCTGGTTTTTTCATCGCAACTTTAATATATAAATTTGCCAATGACCGTGTAGAGGTATGCAACAGCTTTTATGAGTTGTATCTGAACCGTTTCGTTAGTGAGTTTTATGATTCATTGAAATGTGGCAGGTTGTGAGGAAGAGCTCTGCGCCTCCTGAAGTATCTGCTGCACCTGCCATGCCATCATGGCCGCGGGTTTTGAGAGGGGCGCCATACAATTTTGGCCGGAGCTCTTTCCCTTTTAGGGGCGCCATACAAAGTTCATATAGGTCTCCCAGCCCTGCACTGAAGCCCGGTGCAAGGAGCATGCAATGGAAACGCGGTGCTCAATCAACTCCAAATCAATCTGCACCTGCCTCTGGCAGTCCCTCTTTTACCCCTCGAAGCATGACATATGTTCGCACTGAACAGAGAACAAATGGAACTTCTGATGCTGCTGTGTAGTTGACCACGCCATTGACTTCCAATCTGGGAAAGCTCAAAACCCCGACACACAGTGCTCCCTGGTACTGTGTGGATTATGTTTTCTCGCTCGGCAAGTGACATCAGCATTCGCACGGGAAATATTGAATGGATGAAGGAAGGAAGGTAGGGAGGCTATAACCGTCTTTTGGTTCTTAAGACATGCTGGGGTGGGAGTCACCTCCACCTGTTTATACATACATGCTAATTCTCTTATTTCTTCTTTGGTCATATGTGAATAGGAGAGGCCAGTGGATTTTTTTCTTCTTTCAATCCATTTTCATTTTGAATTTTCTGAGCTATTGAAAAGGGAAAAAAAGAGGGTAGTTGTGAGAGGAAATGGAGAAGCTGAGGCATGGCTTGCTTGCAAGTGATGACGTTTTTTCATTTTGTCTAAATATTTATTATTCCCCCCCCCCCCCCCCCCCCTACTTTTGGTCACATGAAGATTATGCAATTTCCATTTGTTTTGGACTAATTTCTGCTGCATTCTGTCATAATTTGTTATAAATTTGTTGGAATGCACGTCTAGTAGCTGCTTTAATATCATTAGAATTTGTTACAAATATTTGTATATGATTCAAGATTTGTTTGCTAAAGCAAGACTTGTGACCGACCCAGTTTTGATCACTTGTTCAATTTATAGTTGGATTTGTAATAATTAACAAACCCTTTCGATATTGTCCATATTTCCAGCATAGACACCCTATTTAGGTCCTGTTGTGATAGTACAAATTATCTCTTGATGGTAGGGGTGGACACGGTACGGTTCCGGTTCCGGAACCGCCGGTTCCGGTACCGCCACCCCGAGTAACCGGATAGTATACCGTGCCGGCCGGTACCGGTTCCGGTTCCCGGACCGGCGATTCCGGTACCGGACCGGCTGGTTTCGCCTCCCCCCCCTATTTTTTTTTTTAATTTTTAAATTATAAAATTGTAAATTTGCAAATTGCAATTGTTTAAGGAAAGAATGAAATAAAAAATCTAAAAATGTAGTTATTTAAATATTGAAAATGAGTAATACACTAACTGAAGAACAACCACATTTAATATCCTGACGGTTCAAAAAAAGCGACGAGGTAAAGAACCGTAAAGAAATCTTCGAAGGAGCTTATATATCGCTCACCTAAAAAAATTAATTACATATTTACATTAACATAAAAAAAATTTATAACTTATTCTTCAGAACTCGGATTTCCATCTGTGGTTGCATTCATGTAATGCTCCGATTCGAGTTGGTACAATGACTCTTGAGCTCGACGTCTTGCCAAGAGCCAATCTTGGTTGCAAACCAGTGTTTCAAGAGATTCAGCGTTAAGACAACTTCGGTAGTCGGTTAGAATGTTGCCGCCAGCACTGAATTCTCGTTCAACTGCTACGGTTGATACTGGGACGGACAACACTTGTCTTGCTAGCATGCCGAGACATGGGAACATGTGTTCGTTCCGCTTCCACCATCCGAGCACGTCAAAATCGACATCGTCGTCATCGTAATCGCATGGCACGCCCTGGTACATAGCAAGTTCGTTGTGCGAGCTTACTGTTGTACCACTTGAACTCGTCGAAGACTGGGCACGTTTCCCTTTCTTTGCAAGAAGGCCACCGACTATGCCGGCAAAACCTTTTTTTGATTTCGGGGGCGGAGGTGGTGCTGTTTCTTCTTGTACAGTACCGTATAACCCTTGATATTCCTTAAACAAATCTTCAAAAAGAGTTACAGCATTATCTCTTTCATTTTTTCATTCTACTAAATAGGTGTAGTAATAACTATTTTTATCTAAAAAACAACTGTAGTAATACTCAATTAGAATTTTAAAATTTTCAATCTTAAATCGTGGATCACAAATAATACCTATTTTATAAATATCAAGAATGTACAAATAATAAGTACACCATTTATCTCTCATAGGAGAGACAAAAGGGTACAAATCTGGATCAGCCATACTTTCACGAAAACATGTTGCGATTGTAATGCACTCTTTAAAAAATGTATTTGTAGTTGGTTGGTAAACATGGGAAAAAGTAAGAGTTGCGTTATTAAAAACTTCTAATACGGCATTCAATTTTTCAACAATAACAAATTCAAAAGGATTAATGATTATACGAAGTTCATCCCTAAAAAATTCAGCAAGTTCCTCTTTATATCTTAGGATCTGTGCAATCAATTTGTAAGTACTATTCCATCTAATGTTGATATCTCTGGCAAAACTTATTTCTTTTTTACCCTTAGACTTACAGAACATCTTCCAGGATCTCGAAATAAGACGAGCCCCCCAAATTTTTTTAATTCCTTCTTTAATATTTGTCAAAACTCCGCCCATAGCTTGTAGTCCCTGTTGAACACATAAATTTAAAACATGACAGGCACACCGTTGATGCAGAAATCTACCCATAGTCGTAGACGGTGGGCAGATTTCTCTAAGTCTAGGAATAGCAGCAGTATTATTAGTAGCATTATCAAAATCAAATGAAAAAACTTTTTCAGATAAGTTATATTCCCGCAGAATACTCTGAAGCAATAGGAAAATATTTTCAGCAGTATGCTGATCATTGAACATCCTCGAATAGACTATCAAGAGTGGGGAGATTCGCGTCTCCTCTACCAGAATAAATCTGGTTGAATTCTTCATCCGTCATAGCATCCCCGATTAAATGATCTGGGACAGTAGGAAACGAAGAGACGGAGTGTCTTCCTCGAGAACCGTGTCCGCGTGAGGTCGAACCGTCGGAGGTGGCTTTAGCTTTGCCTTTAGTCAATCTTCGGTTGACGTCGCCCATATCCACGGACCGTCTACTGGACTCCCTCGACATTTTAATATATATTTTTTTGATATTAAAATATTATATTACTTTTGCAAAAATTAAAAAAAATTCGAAATTTTATATATTAAAATTTCGAAAATTTCAAAAAATAAAGAATATATTTAAATTATTTAAAGATTAAAGAATATATTTAAAAATTAATAATATTTAAAATTTTGAAAATTTCAAAATTTTAATGTATAAAATTTTTATATTATTATATGAATATTAAATGTATAAAAATTAAATAGAGATAATAAGATTGAGAGATTGATAAATTGAGAGAATGAGAGGATTGAGAGATGGATTGAGAAATTGAGTGATTTTTTATGAAAAAAAATAAGAGAATTTATAGAAAAAACTTGGTCCCCCCTCCCCCCCTCCCCTCTTCCCCTCCCCCACCTCAACGGCTAAATAGCCGTTTGAGGTGTGCCCCCACTTTTTTTTTTTAACTTTTTGCATTTCAAATAATAAAAAAATATATATATATATATATACCGGAACCGGACCGGTACCGCCGGTACCGGTACCAAAAAATAGGTACCGGAACCGGTACCGAAAGTGGCGGTACCGGTACTGGTTCCCGGAACCGGTGACACGGCGACCTTGACGGTGACGGTGGCGGGTACCGGCGGTACCGTTGTCGGTGACGGTACCGTACCGGTACCGTGTCCACCCCTACTTGATGGTATTCTTATGAAATACTCTCTTCCAAAATAAACTTTTGACTACCTAATTAGGCCTAAATATATCAAAATATGGCATTTAATATTTTTATATCAAAATAAAACTTATAATGTTAACTAATACTCCACTAATAAATTCATAATGCAAAAAGAAAAAAAATAGCACTATAAAATGCCAACTTACAATACCATTGCGGGCATTTCATAGTGTAACCACTACTCCTTTTCTCTGTCATAAATCTTCTCAAGTGCTTTTTTTGTTTGTCCAGAAAAGATTTTCTCTTAGCTTTTTTCACATTTAAAAATACCATAGCTAGTTAACTACCTTGTATTATTAATTACACCTAACCACTTCATGTAATATATTCCACCCACTTTCATTAATGATATTTTGGTAAATTTCCACTTTTTTAACTATCTTTAAAAAGCACAAAAAAGTTAATTTGAAAAATCTATTACGGATGAAAGGAGTATTATCTAAGGAATAAAAATATGATCGAGAAGTTGTAGATTTCTGTTTAAAGTAAATATTGAGGGAGTACTTATTAAGTGGGCATTTTTTAAAAATTGCTCGACGTGGAAATTAAGTATTCCTAAATTCCCACCATTTGAACCATTCCTAAATAAATTACCCGCAAATTTTAACTATATGTTTACTACTCATATTTTCAAATTAATTTTGTTCCATAGCTTTATTTATCTTACTCCCTCCGTCCCAAATTATAATGCCTGTTTACTATTCACAGGGTCAAACTTTATTCACTTTTTTTTCTCTATTTTCGTTAGCAATTTGATAAAATAAAATATTATTGTCACTACTAGTTTTGTAGATCTTTTGATGTAGTTTTTTAATATGTAATTTTTATTTTTTAATTCTATACCATTTGTCATATAAAATGGTTTGAAAATAATTTCAGTCAAACATCGTAAATCAAAACAGACGTTATAAAATGGGACGGAGGTAGTAATTGTTATGCCACCTACTAGCTATTTTATAAAACATTTGATCTAGGTTCTAAATGTGTAAAATTTATTTTTTTAACTTTACACTAAATTCCAATCAATTAAAATAATATCTCCTCATTGAGTTTGTCCAATTTGTTTTTTTAATTGAACGTACTAGCTAGACAAATTTTGATCACTAACTAAATACAAATTATATTACTCCCTCCGCCGCAATTTAAATCACATGTTCCATTTTATGATGTTTGATTGAAGTTATTTTTAAATTATTTTATATGAAAAATGGTATAGATTTAAAAAATAAAAATTACTACATCCGTCCCAAAAAGATTTACACGTTTTGACTAAAGTTGAAATTAAGGGAGAGATAATTTTGTGTTGACTTTCCAAAAATATCTTTGATGTGATGGGTAAAAGTAGGATGTGATGTGTAGATTATTAGGAAAAAAGTATAATGTGATAGGTAAGGTTTGAAAAAGTAAGGGGTAAAAGTGGTATTTTAATTTAAATGGGTAGGAGATTGTGAGACGCAATTTTTTGAAAGGTGTAAATCTTTTTGGGACATAGGGAGTACATTTTTAAAACTTGCGTGGTAACAAGATTATATTATTTTATGAAATGATCGACTAAAGAAAATAAAAAAGAAAGTGAATAAAATTTGACTTTGTAAATAGTAAACAAATAATTTAATTCAGAACGTAGGTAGTATAATTTTGGTACAGAAAAGATATGCTCCATAATGATTTGACCTCCTATTTTCAAAAGTCTTTTATGTAATTTTTTAATATATAAATTTTATTTTTAAATTTCATACCAATTCTGAATTAAAAATAAATTTAGTCAAATATCGTAAACCAAATTACACAGTTTAATTTAGGACGGAGGTGTAATATTCAAAATAGTTTCTATTTAATTTAGAATTAAAATTTGTTCAATTTAAAATTAAAAAGTCAAACTTGATATACTAATTGGGACAAAAGAAGTAAAATACGGAGTAATAAAAGTATCAACCAAATATCATAAATGTTAAATCCAAATCTGTTTTATTTTTAAATTCCATACCAATTAATTAAAGAATATCAATACAATTAGGATAATAATACTCGTAACAACATATAAACAATATTATATAAATTACTCCATTAATATGCATGGCATGGCCCCCATGCATGCATGTACAGTTTTCGAAAACCACCGCACGTGCGGATTATTATTACGGAGTATTATATTAGTGCATGTAGACGGCGGCGAAGAAGGACAATAGAGAAGCGCCGACCAACGATCCGACGGTGGGGATGGCGGAGACAATGGCATCGCTGATCGGCGACGGAGCCTGGGCGGCGGTGGGGACTGGACTGCCTCCGGCCACCTCATCAGCCAAGGCCATGCTGAAGGAGGCGGCGGCGGCCAGGGCGGCGGCGCAGGCGATCTTCTTCATCTCCATTGTGAAGGAATTATATAATAAGGAAGGCTAAAATCGGCAACAACCTCAGAACCTCTGATTAATTACCGAGGAAAACCTTTCTTTCTTATTTATATATTTTTGTTTTTTTATTTCCTTATGTTTTATGGATATCAATGAGGGCTTTATATATGGAAAAATCTATCCCTTTGGGCTAATTTGGGAAATTTATTATTATTTGAAGCATGGTATTATCTTGTGGGGGAGGGAGGAATTATCTCATTTTTTTGTGGGAGGAGTGATTTTAGGGAACATACTTTTTCATATAGTCCACAAGCAAATTATTTAATGGTTAAGAATTCTTGACAATATATATCCTCAACTAAAATTAAAGATACTTTCCAATTTATAAAAGAAAAGGTTGAGAGTGATAACTAAATTGGTCCATTTAAAATAAGTTGATGGTAGATTGGTCCTTATAAGATCTCTAAATTGGTCCATTTAAAATAAGATAACTTCACAATCTTGACATCACCATTCAGCTCATACATTGTAAAGACACACATATAATAATTGTTGATGCAGTATAAAAATTTATTAATTTATTATTTGCGAATCTGTACAGAACATGAGGTCAACGTATAGTGGTGTCAAAATTGTGGGCTTACGTACCCTTACATTTTTGTAAGATTCGTATCAAGTGATGCCTTCTCATTGAAAGAAATCTAATTAAATAAGTAATGAGTTAGAATTGTCGTTGTATATACTATGGATATTAAGATATACTCGGTATATTATATATCTACGATAATTAAATACTCAATTTGATTTAATCCTTACATTTCTCTTTTCACAGTCTACAATAGAACCCTTTGACCATTAGTATCGATATTCATACATAGATATATTTTATATTTCCTCCGTTTGAAAAAATAGTTCCACCTCTATCTATTTTTGTATATCACACAAAATACTTCTACCCCACCTGCAAGGTACGTCAAAAATATTCCAAAATTTTTCTATCTACAATAAAGGAGAAATGTGTTATATTTTGAACATTTTAAGTGGGAGTAGAAATGTTTTGTGAAATGCGTAAAAAATAAAAGTTTCGTTGAAACATTTTTTTCAAAGGGAATGAGGAAAATTTTAATTTTTTCAAAAGTACACACATTTCAAAAGAAAATTATTGATATTATATTCATCTCAAAACATAATGTATTTTTTCACAAATCGAGATCAAAATTTATAAATTTCGACCAAGAAAAGTAAAATGAGAATATTTAATCCTTACCGAGGAAGTACATTTTTTCAAGTGATAAAATAATTTTAAATATTTCAAAAGTAAACTTTTTCAATCCTTTGGATCAATGTAAGCCTAGACCAATAAAATTTGGAGTACACCAAAATTGTACCTTACTTTCTACACCAAGTATGAGAGACACAAAAAGAAAACTAATGTCCATGCTTTGTTTGGTATCTAATTCTGTTTTTTGATAGCACAAAAATATGTGAATTTGAAATTGGTAATGCAAATAATGAAATAGCACATCTATTTCATACTCAACATCATAATCTTGCTTTTTTCATGCCCTAAGTTGTGCCTATAAATATTTCATCTCTAATTCTCAAATTTCTTAGGATTATAATATATATAATTATCATAACAAATTAAAAATGTTAATTAATTATTTTAAGGATTATTTTCAAGATAAATTTTTTTATAATAATGACTTGAACAAAAAAAACAAGAAAGATGAAAAACAGAAGTTACCTATTTTGCAGAAAATAAAAACATATTTGATCCTAGAATATTTGGTGTAATTTTTGAATACATAAATTTTAGTTTTAAATTTATACAAATTTTTATATAAACAGATTAAAAAAGTATGTAATAAAAGTATGTAATAAAAAACTACATTAAAAGTCAACATAATAAAGTCAACATAATAAGCAAGATGTGGCGACCATCTTAATATGGAAAAAGACTAAAATAAGAGTAAAACATTAAAAATATACTAAAATAGGAGTTCTATGTCTTTCTTCCTAAAATAGGAGTTAAAATGCATTTACAGTGTCAATCATGACCATATACATTACCAAAAAGTATTGTGAAATGTTTATGTACAGTGTCAATCATGACCATATACATATACGAACTTCTATTTAGAGGATAAAAACATTAATCTCCTATTTTGCTACTTCCTATACTTTTACTTCTATTTATAGTGATTTCTTATTTTAATATCCAATCTTTTAAGAGCCTCGTATTCTTTTAAGGCTATTTGTTTTTCCAAACGGAGGGAGTATTAAATTTATTTTCCTTATTAAATTTTCCCCCATTTTGGACTAATTTCCTTTAATCATTTTTTAAAGTTTAACAATTAAATTCACAAAAAACAATTAATTTAAGAACTCATAAATTACATGAATTAAAAAAAGTACATGAAATAATTAAATTAATAAAACAGGAATACATGAAAGAAAAAACAATGCACGTAACACTAAATTGAATTTCGATTTTTTTTCAAAGATGATCTACTAAATCCGCTCTAAGTTTGTTGTATGTTTCTCTACTACAGATTTGGGCGCGTCTTGCAATTCGTTCATCTTCGATGACCTCTCCAACGTTGCCATCGCCCGGCTCGTAGTCTGTATAGATAGCTAACCCTTTGCCTTCTAAAATTATATTATGTAAAATAATACACAGGTACATAGCGTTTGATATTTTTTCTTTCTCCCACATTCTTGCGGGATTAGCTATCAGATGCCACCTTTTCTTTAGCACACCGAAGGCGCACTCGATATCCTTTCTAGCAGACTCTTGAACTTTCTTTAAAATGCATTGTCCTCGCATGGACAAGTTAACGACATCACCATTGTAGCCCACTCTAAGTAGATGCCATTAGTCAGATAATAGGTAAAAATATACTTTGTATTGTTGGCAATAAAAGATGACGTAACTGGAACTCCACTGACGATATCGTTAAAAATTAGAGACTGGGCAAGAACATTTAAATCATTACTTGATCCACAAACTCCGAAGAAAGCATGCTATATCTAAAGATCATTTGACGCTACCGCTTCAAACATCAACATTGGGTGACTGTGGTCACCCGTTGGTTTTGGCCCCGCCAAGGCGTTGGGCAAGTCGCCCACTCCCAGTGCATGCAGTCAGTGCTACCAAACATTCCTTAAAATCTATGCACGTGTTCATGAACGTCGTATATTTTTTGAATGTCATTCCATGACGGTTTCCGCAAATTTTTTTCACTGTATAGTGCCATGACACCTTCAATATAATCGAAATAAAAGTTCTACACTATACATATTTGGAAACATAAGAACGCATACCTTTGCAAAATTCGTAAAGCATATCTCGACTTATATTTTCAGATATCTTTAGGTATTCATCCCAAGAATCATAACTTGTACCATAAGCCAAATGCCGAATTATAGATGTTTACCTCTTCGATCATAACGTTGTTGGAAGTATTGAGAATGCGCTTGCAAGTCATCGACAATTCTACAAAAAGAGGTCAGCTCATCTGGAAGCGTCTCGCGAATGTCAAGTTGTTGCATGTTGGTTTGGTAGAAAAATAATCTTCACGCTGGTTTTGGGTCGCACGATCACCATTGATTTGGATTCGTCTTCTAACAACTCTTTCGTTATCATTTGGGCTCAAACTCGCGATAATACAAGCCAAAGCTTAGACTTCTATAAATACTTCGTCATCACTAGACGAATCGAAAGAAAGAGCGTACAAGTTACCCATTTTTTGAGTATAATAGAAGAGAGAAGAGTGATAAAAAGAATAAGAAGAGAATTTGTTTAAAATATGTATAAAAATTAAATGGTTTAAATAGAAAAGAGAAGAGAGTGTAGGTTTAAATTTGAAATTTGAATTTTAAAAATACTTTTTCTATATGCGACCCATCACTGGGGGGAGGGGGAAACCAAAAAAAAAAAAAGAAAGAAGAAAAAACGAAAGGAGAATCCACAGCCGTGGCCACGATACTCGCTCGCAGAGTTACTGGGCAACTCACGCGGGAGGGAGGGGGGCGGTGTTCCGCGTGGTCACCCGGAAATGTGGCTATGCCACAGCAGACCACAGGAAGATGGGGGGTGGGACATTACACCCAGCCTAAGTAGCATTCTCGAGCAGCTTAAACTTCAACAACGTAAGGCCAAAATAAGAGTCCCTTCATCCCAATTTAAAACTTCTCTCTCGTTTTACAATTCAAGACAACTTATTTGAAAACCCAGGTAGAAGTAAAAATAAAATTTATATTTAAATATTAAAAAATTAAATAAAACATCCTACAAAACAAGAGATAGCATGACTGTTGTTTTATTAAATGAGTATCGAAAAGTAATAATAAAAAAAGAGACAAATGCAAAAACGCAGGCGCAAGATTTGACAACCATTTGAGTATAATCTCACATGACCTGTTCTATCTTATTTACCAAAATTTATGAGCAAAAGGTGGGGGGTGGCAAAGCCTGTAAAAGTACAAATGTACAGGTAAGCACTCTTGACCTAAATTAAGTCCGATGGGGGGGGGAGGGCAGTGGGTCTATTTGATTCAAACGTCCCAAATTAATTGGCCCACAAACCCAATAACCTAAATCCATACAATATTTTGATTCATGTCCTGTTTGTGTGTTTGTGTATATATATAAATATAAACAATCACAAGGGAATAATAGGTCTGAAACCAAAGTATTGTCCACTCCCAATGCACCATGAATCTTGATATCTTCTTGCTCTGTGAGAATCCAAACAATATGAAATTAGACAAATGTAAGTATGTAACTATGTATTCCCTCCGTCCCAAAAAATTGAACCCACTTTCCCTTTTTAGGCGTTCTAAAAACACTCTTCACTCACTTCATTTCTCTTTTGAGTAATTCTCTCCTGTCCAAACAGATTCTAACCATAAAAGTTTCTTTTCCAACATTTTTTAAAACTACATGAGAATCAAACTGGGAAAAAAAATTGGGGCGGAGGGAGTATATTAAAAAAAAAGCACTACACCAAGATTATTCAGACTAGTCAAGATTTTAGAACATGTATGTTGTAGGTAAATGTGGCATTTGTTTGTTTTTCATATTTTAGCAAATTCTCGGCCAAAATAGAGTTAACAAATAGAGAGTGCATGGGTGCATAACAGAGCAAAAAGCTACAAAGCGTTAAAAAGTTCACGAAATTAATTTATTCACCATGTGTTGTGACATGTGATAAGTGTTACTCCACCGTCCCACAATAAGAGTCCTATTTGGGAACTTGTTTTTAACTTTGTCTAAAACTAAGAGTCTTATTCGAACAAAAAAACGTAATTTTCATTATACCAATGTTTTTATACTAAAAAAATATATCGACCAAGTTCAATTTGCAGAATTTAGTTTAACCAATACTCTGTAGCTTATGTTTATGTGCTTTCTATGTTTTTGTACTTATAGTCTATTGTCGGTGTCGGTATGTGCGCTTATTCGGTTTGTGCTCCAACTTTGTTCGTGGATACTGTATTATTGCCTCTGCCTTTGTGCTTCTGTGCTTGTGTCAGGGTCTTTTAGAAACAACCTCTTTACTTCCAAATAGGTGTAAGGTCCGCGTACATACACCCTCCCTAGACGGCTACACCCCACTCCTGTGGGAATATACTGAATTTGTTGTAGTACCTTAGTAAAATTAAGAACTTATACTTGGTGGACGAAGACTCTTTTCTTCATGGGAGAGATGAAGTATAAATGTTTGGTATTTATTAGGTACCACGAGCAAATTATGTAAGACCACAACAACAACAACAACAACCCAGTTAAATCCCACAAAAGTAGAGTCTGGGGAGGGTGTGTGTACGCAGACCTTGCCCCTACTCGAAAGTAGATATGTAAGACCACAACAGATGACAACAATTTGGTTTTAAGTCAAATAGGGTAAAAACACAATAATCTCCTCACCTTATGTAAACAATCCATGCTGCCTGGGTGAAAATTAGTTGCTTGAGACACATACCCTGTTACCAAACAATTATTGAATTCATCAATCTCAAGATGTGGCTTTACCTTAAGTTGGAAAAAAAAAGTAATTTTAAGCGAATGTTAAAAAAGAACGACACATATTTCAAAGTCAAAGAAATTGATTTCATCATATTTTACATTGAAAGACACTAGACAACTGGAGGTGCTTAAAATTTACTAGGTTTTATTCAATTGAGTAGGGAGGAATTAATACAAGAAAATAACGGAAAAGCCATTGACATTATCAAAGTCCTTGTTTGGCTTAAGAGAAGAGAGGGCAGGGGATAGGAGGAAAATGGAGGTGCTTAGAATTTCTGTTTTGTTCAATGGAGTAGGGAGGAATTAATATTTAGGAAAAACATGTACAAATTTTTTAGACAGTAAAAAAATATGGAGTATTGATCTACGTGTATATAAGAGTAATAATGAAGAACACTTTCTATTTAAGAAATATGAAAGATTTTTTTTAAAAAAAATTACTCCGCCGAATAGAAGGGGTGAGATATTGATAGGTTCCAGGCTCGGTTGTTAAGTCATATTATATTTAAGTAATTAGCACTATTTAATTATTTGTTGAGTCTTTTTATTTTTCATATTTATCATTTAATAATTATTTAATTCTACTTAGTGGGAAGTTAGGGGTCAGTTATTCCCACTTAGAGTTAGTGGGAGGTTTAAGGTAAGTTATTCCCACTTTGTTAGTGGGTGGTTGCGAGTAAGTTATTACTAGTAGAAGTTAGAGTCTCTTGGTATAAAAATAGACATCTAGTCATGTGTATTGATTATGGAAGATTACACAGTATTTTAAAATTGGAGAATCTCCTTGGCTTTATTAGTTATATGAGTTTAAGATTCTTACTCATATTTTGATAAAGATTTTCCTTCATCATTATTATTTATGATGTTAGATCTTGATTTCATAATTTGATAAAGACTATCCTTCATTTAATTTTCCCACCAATCTCGAGTTCTATCATATATGAATTCAGGGGGGGTTAGTATAGCTCCTTCACTTCCTAGCTCCTTCACTTCCCTCCCTCTTCCCCCTAGCTTCCAGCAACCAAACACACTACTCCACTATCCCTTTGCTTCCGGAATCCTCCAACCAAACAAAGACTAACACCATAAGAGTATTTTTGAGAAATTAAGTAAGCAAGTAAGCAAACAAACAAGGGTGTTGCAGGCAGTCAAAATAAAGGAAACAAAATTCTTAAGTACCTGAGATTACTATGCAGTATTCACCTCAATTGCAAATTACTGAGGAAATCTGAGAGCCTAAATGTAGAAAAAGTACATCAAATCAGAAGTGGAGAGACAAAACAGATGTATCAAGATATCATTTGAGAAAGCAACTAGTCAAATTAAGAAACACTAGTCAGATTTGAAAAATGTATCAACCTTATATTTTTCACAATCACTGTAGATCCATCGTCAGCATCAAGATGACGTAAAGTCACTTCCTCCAAACGACCATCACGGTATGCATGCTGTTTTAAGAAAGCAAGTGAAAGGAGATTTTCTTAGAAAGAAGCTGCACATCATTGAATCAACATTCTTTTCATGAAACAACTTATCTCAAGAACATGGGTGTCACATTATTTTGATTAGGCTAGCATTGACATAAAATCATTCAGATAACCTTCAAAAATGCATATAGTCTTTAACAAAGAAAAGCATTTGAGTGTTTTGCCCTGAATTCCGATGCACTCTATCTGTTTCATAAAGAGGGTTTGGTTTCAAATGGGTGGGCCTTTTTAATTTTAGTAAGGTACAACATTTATAAAGCCTCTTTTTAATTTTAGTAAGGTACAACTGTTTAGTAAGCCTTTTTAATTTTATGCTTGAGCAGGGGGTCTCTTGGAAACAACTTCTCTACTTTTGAGTAAAGCATAAATTTTAGCCTCTTTTGATTCAATAGGCATAGGACTCCTTCGGACAAAAGTATGCCACAAAACTGGACTCTTTTTATGTGACAGGAGTAGTTATTTTTAAATAACTTAATAGAACCATTACATATCTAGTATAGTGACTAGAACAGACTCAAATAAATGGAAGAAGGGAAAAGCATCCTCCAAAAAGTGATGAGGCAGAGAGCATGTAAACAGCATATACTTTATACATCTGACAATGCTTCAAGGCAGAAAATAAATATAAAAACAAATTCAATTTCAACCTTAATGCCAAGTGGGATTGCCAGCACACACACACACACAAACTAGTATCACTCACATTAAGCATTTCAAAAGGCCAGTCAGTATCTTATCAATTGGTACCTTGTAGAAACAACTACTTCCAAATGGGCAATTTCCATCCCCAAACTCAAAGTGCTTGCAATCAATAGAACTGCAAAAAAGGAATTTAATTAGACAATACTTTGTAAAACATACCCTGCACCTAAGGAGCACTAAGGAAAAATAACAAAACAACCTCTCAGGAGTCAAAGCACCAGCATAGGGTCCAATTAAAGAGATATGTTGGAACTCATGAGGAGGCCCAGAAGGAAGGTGAGTTTTTTGGTTGATGGGACGAGGAGAGGCAAATCATAGAGGATGAGGATCAAGTAAGCAATTAAGACAGAACTTGATGGCCTTGAACCTCTTCGAGAACATGTTTTAGAGATATCATATTAGGATCGTTGATTACTTGTGGGGTTGTGACTTGTGAGCCGTGAGCAAGTGTTGTTTGTGGTAAGGTTCTCACGACACTCGGTAGTTTCGTTTTGTTGGGTTGTCATTTAGCTATTTCTGTATTTTCTTGTTACCTTGCTTGCTTGATGTTCCTCTTACCCTCTGACCAGTTATTTTGCCTTTTGCCACTTTCCTAACTTCCTTGCTCTTTTGCTTCTTTTGTGACTTTATACTACTGATACTCTTTTTCACTGCCTTGTCACTTGTCAGGGGTCTTACAAAAACAATCTCTCTACCCCTAGACGTAAAAGTACATCTTGCCCTCCTTAGGCCTTACTTCCAAGTGGGATATATTAGGTATGTTTGCTTTATCAAGCTCATAGTTCTCAAAACTAATGTAAAGATAAACAACAAGAAATATGGAACATAGAACCTAGGCGTGCACTAAAGTAGAGCTCGCTAAGTTGTCTTGGTCGGGGATAAATAATAGGAAACTAAGGAATGTATCGCGCATAAGCGGAGTTAGGCAGGGATTTTTAGAATGGTGAACACATTCCATGAAGAGAAAAGCATGACATTGATTCTTTACTTTTAACATAATTCTTATCAGACGAAGAGCTTAAGATCTAAAAGCAAAGCTTACCTAAGTTTTGCTTTATAGTTGTCAACGATTTCTTTTTTTTCTTCTTTTGAGGAATACCAAAGAACACTAGGAACGACGAAATATGAAAGCTTCCGGCATATAGGGCAGGCCCTTAATGCAGAATTCACATCCAATCCAGATGTCGGAGAACTACCCCGCCAGTTCCGGATGCAGGATATGCAGAACGGATGATCACACTCTGACAAAATTCCAAATTTGCGTTCAGCTGCGGTTGTCTTAGAGAGAACACGCTCAAGGCACACACTACACTCTATTTCTTGACTATGTTTCAATGTTTCAATATGATTTTGCTTTTTTTGACATGTTGTCATATGCTCCTCCCTCTCCTCTGGCCTAAAAGGGTGCAAGCAATGTTTCCCACAAGTGGGACATAAATCCCCATGCATATAAGGACAGTTTTCCCCACGTGGACAATCACCAGCAGCAGCAAAAGAGCAGATTGATTGATCAGCTGGATTCAGACTCTTCCGCTCAATTATATCATCAACATCTAATAAATTATGAGGCCCTGAGTTCTGATTCCAAGCTAGTTTGAGGGGAGAGTGAACCCGTCTGTCCAAAACAAAATGCTCTGGGGCGATATCTGGAAGAGGACTTGACCCACTCACTACAGTTGCAGAAGTAACATCTAAAGAACCAGTGCTTGAGAGTAAATTCTGATGAGAAGGTACTGAAGAAGATGGTGCAGAAGATTGCAATGGGGATGCCTTAACATGATCATATCTGCACCTGCTTCCATATGCACAGATTCCTTTTTGGTAGTAGGTGCATACCTACAACAGCAACCAAATTACTAACAAGTAGATAAAGAGTTAAAGGTTGTATATTAAAATGAAGAGAATTCATCATTTGCCTTGATATTACTAAAGCATATAGTCAAGAATGTTACATTATTAGGAGGAGCTTTCCAATCGTGCGAAAATTCGCAATGTTCCCCCTTTAGACAGGCCCCATGAGCAAAAAACTTACAAAGAACCCTGTGCAAGTTATAAACAGAATTCAAGATTAGCACTTCAGCCTAACTGAAACTTGCATATGAAGAAAACTCATAGTTGAGTATACTTAAATCAACAACATTTTTTTTAAAAAAAGATTACTAATATTGTCCCAGTTGGAGCCGGGGGTCTCTTGGAAACAGCCTCTCTACTTCCGAGTAGGGGCAAGGTCTGGGTACACACGCCCTCCCCAGACCCTACTGTAGTGGGATTCAACTGGGTTGTTGTTGTTGTTGTTTGCATAAAATGTACTCCCGTCCAGAAACAAACTTTACACTTTTTCAGTCCACGTGTCCCAAAGTAAACTTTAAACTTCTCTCATTTTATTTATAAGAAATGTGTGCCTCACGATGTTTCTCAACCTTCTAAACAAATTTCAACCACATTTTCCCCTTTCCTTAAACTCCATGAAGTTAAAGCCTAAAGTTCATTTTAGGACGGAGGGAATATAAGAGTAGATACAATCAACACTCAACACCATATGCAAACTTCCTATTTCTATGTGTGTGCCGTGTGGAGAGGCTGTGCATCAGTGTAGAACAAGGTAAAAATCTGTATGCTAACTCCAGTACTAGAGATCCAATTGGAGAGAGAAATAGAGGCAAAAAGTGTCTTGTGGGTTCCACAGTATAGGAAAGTAAACTAAAGAAACATGAAGGGAAATAGGAAAATACTCCGTAGGAAAATAGGAAATGGGGATAATCTACTCCCACTTCTTAGCCTGCTTAAATAATACGAAGTATGAACTATAGATGAGCCTGATAGAATACAACATTGACTGAATCATTTGTAAGAGACCTGAGACCCAATATATGAGTAGCTTGGCGCAATGGCACCTCCTCCAACTGAGGAAGAAAATCTAAAGGATTATTGGGCAGCATTAATCTAGCCTTGGAGTAAAGGACGATATTTTCATAATGTCATCGGGCCAGCCTTTATGCATTACTATTTCCATTATACAAGCACCAAGTTAGGCTACTTAGAACTCAATTTTTTAATGATTTGTCATCCTGAATTTCTGGCATGGAAATTAAAATAAAAAATGCAACCACATATATCACCTATTTATGATCCAGAGACAGTCTTCCTTCTATTGAAAAGTGATTTAAGTCAGGGAATCGGGAAGTATTGAGAGTTTGTGCAAGTGTGCAAGGAAGGAACCCGTGTCACTAATCCAACTTTTGTGCCAAACTTGACCGGTGACACGGGTTCACCTTCACATGATCGCTTCCCAGTTTTCAGACCTAAAGCATTCTCGGTTGAAGGAATCATAAGTAGGTGATACATGTGCATGTGTTTTCAATTTTATTTCCATATCAGAAATATAGGGTGCACAGCAGTGGGCCTAAACAACATTCTGATTGAAGTTTGGAAAGGTTTAGGAGGAAAAGGTATTTGGTGGCTAACTAAGCTTTTAAACGAGATTTTGATCTAAGAAGATGCCTAACGAATGGAGGAAGAGCATTTAGGTTCCTATTTACAAGAATAAGGGAGATATTCAAAGCTGTGGAAACTACAAAGGAATCAAACTTATGAGTCATACGATGAAGTTATGGGAAAGAGTGGTTGAACGGAGGTTGAGACAAGAGGCTTCGATGTTAGAGAACCAATTTGGTTTTATGACACAGAGGCTATATACTTGGTGAGAAGAATGATGGAGAGGTACCAAAGTGAAAAGAAAGATCTACACATGGCTTTTATTGATTTGGAAAAGGCATATAACGGGGTACCAAGAAAAGTTTTGTGGAAGGTGCTAGAGAAAAAAGAAGTAAGGATTGCTTATATTCATGCGATTAAGGACATGTACGAGGGGGCTACAACAAGCGTGAGAAGTCAAAATGAGATAACAGGGGAATTCTCCATCGGGCTAAGATTACACCAAAGGTCATCGTTAAGCCCATATCTTTTTACACTAGTATTGGACGTTCTTACCGAGCATATCCAAGAATGTGTACCATGGTGCATGCTTTTGGTCGATGGCAATATGGCATCATCCTTATGAGCGAATCACGAGAGAATTTGAATGAGAAGTTGGATTCGTGGATACGGGCTTTAGAGTTGTATGGCTGTCGTATAAGTCGCACTAAAATAGAGTATATGGAGTGCAAGTTTGGCAACAGAAGGAGCGCGACAGTAACATCGAGGTGAAAGTTGGAGAATATACTATACCCCAAGTAAAGAGATTTAAATATCTTGGGTGTATCATTCAAGACAATGGAGAAATAGAAGATGATGTTAATCACATGATTCAAGCAGGTTGGTAAAAATGGCAGAGTGCTTCGGCTTTATATGTAACAAAAAAGTACCTTTAAAAATAAAGGGAAAATTTGGGCAGCAAAGGGTGAACATAAACACAAGATTAGTGTGGCAGAAATGAAGATGCTTTGTTGAATGAGCAGTCATACGCGTATGGATAGAATAAGAAATGAAGATATGAGAGCTAAAGTTGGAGTGACACCTATTGTAGGAAAAATAATGGAAACTCCTCTTAGGTGGTTTGGATATGTGGAGAGAAGACCAATAGAGCATCCCGTGAGAAGGGTTGATCAAATGGTGACAATGCATATGGTTGGAAGAAAAGGTAGACCTAAGAGGACTTGGAAAGCATTGGTCAAGGGAGACCTTCACGTGAACAATCTCATAGCAAATACGATATGCGATAGGGCGCAATGGCGTCGTTTGATCCATGTAGCCGACCCCACCTAGTGGGATAAGGCTTTGTTGTTGTTGTATCAGAAATATAGGGTGCAAAATTGAATTCTAACTAGGCTAACTTCAGTGCTAGTATAATGAAAATAGTGAGGCGAAATGATCGACTCAATGACATACTTTAGAAAGGTGAAATTAACATCATACAATACCCTTAGGTTGCATTAATGAAGACGAAAACTATATGCACTTCATACTCCATAAGGGGCACTTTGTTGGTGCTTTTGTGTCTACTTTGTAGGGTTACTTTGATTGTGCTTGACTTGGGGATCTCTTGGAAACAATCTTTCTTCTTTCAAATATGGCAAGGTGAGTGTAAGGACACCCTCCCCAGACCCTACTTTATGTGGGATTCTAACCTGTTTGTTGTTGTTGAACTCCATAAGGGGCACAAAATAGCACATCTTGCTTGCCCATGGTAGCTAGCTATAACAACACTTAAACATGCACGTTGAAATGGAACATGCAGGGCATGAATCCAAAGAATACTGCAAAGCTTCATCGCAATGTTTTTCTTTTGGAATGTGTTTTTAAGGTTTTAAAGCAATTTCTAACACCGAACCAACATGGTTTCATTGGTTTGGATTAAAAGTGATGGTGGGGGTTGATAGTTTTACGGGGATAAACCTTTAAAAGCCCCATTTGGAAGGGTTGAAGTTTCGTTTTGACAGCTCAGAACTCATCAAGAATATAAATTCAATCCAGTTTGCAGCTAATTAAAGCATAAACTTTGCAAAGCAAAAAAAAAAGAAGAAAACATCCGCGGCCTAAAACCTAAACATTTCGCCGTCACCATAAAGGCACGACGTGAAATTAAAACTTCAACAACCACGCAACTCGCATTGCAATTCCAGAAAGTAATCCTCAACATTCAAATCCGATTGAACAATGTAATCAGGGAAGGAGAGAAAAGAGACAAATTCAAAACAGAAATTGAAATTTCTACCTTTTAGACATGGCTTCGATCTGCGGCGAAGAATCGGAGCCGGAGAACGAATTCCGGTGGGACAGAATTACGATCGTTTCGGTTTTTTAATTTTTTTTTTTGGGTTTTTCTTGTTTGTTTTTCGAGCAGTGATATAGCCAACGCACCGATGACAGCCTCTCGCTGGCTCAATGGTGAGAGGCTTCTGGCGGTTCCACTGCTGAGAGCGGTATGGATGGATTGAGAGTTAAATAAACGCTTGCCACTTTTTGGAAATATCTCGAACTTATGGGGCACATTTTAGACTTTCAAACTCTTTTGGGGAGCATATACGTGGTACCCACTACTTCCTCCGTCTCAGAGTATTTGTCTACTTTTATTTTTATACACCATTCAATGCACTTCTTTAATTCATTTTATCTTGTATTTGTATATTAAAAAATTATAAAAATTATATATTAATAATCTATATGTAAGACAAATCAAACAAGATCACACGTGACTATATTTAGGCTTACACATTGAGAGAATTTGACGAGTCAAAGTGTTTAGATGAACAATTCCAAAATTCAAAAGTGGACAAAAACTGGGGGACGGAGGGAGTAAGGAGTTTCACAAATTTTATTTTAATTTAATTTATTTAGTTACTTGTATGAAATTAAAAAATAAAATTTATGTACTCTCTTCGTCTGTAAAAGATTGATATAGTTTGGTTATTTTAGTCGATTCGTAGCACTTTTTTATCACAAATAAAATAGTTTAAAATAATTAAAATTATAAAAAATTTAATATTACAAATATATATTTTAAAATAAACTCAATTCTACTAAATTTACTTTTCTATAATTCGTGATCAAAGAGTGTCACAGTTTGATCAAAAAAGTTAAACTGTGGCAATCTTTTAGTGATAGAGGAAGTAGTAAAAGCTTATGAAAAAAGGTTCTACAAAACAATATTTGACATTGCTTTATTACTCCGTACTTTATAAAATACGTAGTGAAACTAAGCAAATAAAGCGAGTAAAATTTGACTTTATAAATAATACCCCGGTGTATGTGAGAAGAACGATTCACAAAAGATGGAGGGTGTACAATTCACAAAAGAATTCTCTAGCTTAGAGCACTTCCAATGGTGGGAAAATCTTATGGTACATTTGGATGTACCTTTTTCTTGGTATATAATGACAAACTTGTAATTAAAAAATTATTTCAGAATAACACTACATCGTTTCAGAATTATTACTGCGATATTCTAGATTCTAGAATGAGCTCTATGTTGAGCAAACTTTAGAATGATTACTATGATTGAAAATGAATATTCTATTTATTCAAAATGAATATTTTATTGATTCAAAATGAATATTCGTTGGGTGTATGCAACTCAATGTACAGCCAGATATACAGTACGCATTCTTGGGGGAAATTTTACCCAAGTAAGATTAAAACATAATGACTTTCTCAATATAGGACTATATGTTTTTATTTTTCAATAGTGTAGGACCATATCCATTAGTCATTATTCAAGTAAATGTCCAGCATCAGTGAGCATTATTTTTCAACCAGACACTATTAAGTAGTACTATTTAGGAAATAAAAAAGTTTAAGTCCTACATTGGAAAATAACTTATGATTTAATCCTACATTATTCAAGTAAATGTCCATCTTCCTTTTCCGAATAATTCCTCAACTTCTTCTTTTTTGGTGAGTTCTTAATTTTTATGTCTCTGTTTTTTTTTCTTTCAAATTGACGTGCTACTTTCACCATCTCAATGAAAATTCAATTTTTCTGGTTTTCTTTTGTGCACAGAAGTCAATTTAGGTGGTTTAGATTTGTTTGGAAATTACTGTAGAGTTAGAAATCCATATTTATTTTGCATCTTAAAATCTTAAATGAGTCATTTTATCGTTTAATTGTTTATTAATGTTATAAATTAGTGTTTCTTCTTTAGTTTTGCAAGATCAGTAGTTCAATTCTTCTTTGATTGGGCGGCACTGACCTCCACTTAGTAGTCCTTCCAATGTGGGTTGTGTGGGTGCGATTTTTCGGAGAGGGAGTTATAAATAAGGACAACCAAATTAGAAATGGGGTTCGGCAGGACCGCAGAATTAATCGAATCCACTATTAATCCCATGGCGACCATTTTCTCTCCCTCCGCCTTGTTCTCCGCCACCGCGAAACCGCCGCAACAAGCCAAGTATCAAGTGTCCCTACCGCCGCCCAAACCGTCCTTGGCAAACATATCAACAGCCGCCGCGGCGACAGCATTAGCCACCTTGATTCTGACCACGGCGCATCCTTCCCTATCAGAAACCCCAACCTACTCCGTCTACTACGGCACGGCCTCCAGCGCCGCCAATTACGGCGGCTACGGGGGGAATTCGGACAGGAAGGCGTCGGCGGAGTACATCTACGACGTGCCTGAGGGGTGGAAGGAGCGCCTGGTGTCCAAAGTGGAGAAGGGAACCAACGGGACAGATTCGGAGTTCTACAACCCTAAGAAGAAGAGCGAGAGAGAATACCTAACTTTTCTGGCCGGATTCCGGCATTTGGCGCCGCCGGATATGGTGCTGAACAACTTGGCGCTGTCGGATGTGGAGTTGCAGGATCTGATCGGCGGCGCGGACGGCGTCCGATCGGCGGAGAGGAAGGACGAGAAGGGGCAGGTGTACTACGAGTACGAGATCGATGGCGCCGGAGCTCACAGCTTGATCTCCGTGACATGTGCTAAGAACAAGCTGTATGCGCACTTCGTGAACGCGCCATTGCCGGAGTGGAATCGCGATGAGGATAAGCTGAGGCACCTTCACCGTTCATTCAGAACAGTTGGATGAGTGAATTTATCAATGTAAAGAGTTAATTCTGAGATGATATTATCCCTTAATCTATGAGACTATGACCCTTCTATTGTTTTTTCAACTACTCTTGCTCAAAATTGTTGTTATTTTTTGAGAAAAATGCTTGGGTGCACCTATTTTTCGCACAGACAAACACAGATGATAATTGTCTGTGTCGCACGGACAATTATCGTCTGTGTTTGTCTGTACGAAGCATGGGTGCACCCATGGTAGTACCCATGTGGTGGCACCATAGCATGGTCCATTTTTTGAAGACACTCAAAATTGTTGTTAGTATTACCATAGTATAAAAACTTTGAAAAATGCTAGGGGTACGCCAAAGGTGTACCCCATTTGTCCCCCACCCCTTCCATTACCACAAAAGTGTACCCCTAGCATTGCTCAAAAACTTTTCCTTAGCTTAACAAAAGATTTGAGTTTTTGATTGAATTATTCTTTGAAATAAAATCAGAACTTTGTTCTAAATTTCTAACTTTTTTTTTTACTTTTTATAACTATATTGGGAGAATTTCTAAAGAAATTTTTAAACTTATTACGAGTTTTCAACTTTTCTTTATCTCTTTTTTGTGATCTCTCGGCAAAGAGATATTGGAAGAATTTCTAAAAAAATCACCCTGGATAGGAATAAACATAGAAAAAAATATCAAAATAGAAGTTTCATGTTTTTGTTCTCTAATTAGGAGGTCACAATGTGATAATATGATACTGTACATGATATTTTATTATATTTTTTGGTAATATACACGGTCATGATTGGTAAAATAAATGCATTTAACTTTTATTTCGAGAATAAAAATATAAATATCCTATTTTAATATACTTTTAATGTTTTACTCCTACTATAATTTTTTTTCTCGAATTTCTAAGCCAATTTCAACCAAAGATTCAAGGTGATGGATATGTATGTAACTTAATCCATCAAATGACGGGAAGCAATATATAAAAGTGTAGTGTGGAGAGAGACGTGAGCCCAAGAATGTCTTGTTTGCTTATTATCATATCCAATCAACATTACAAATTTCTTTTAACATGTTTAAAATCTATACGTTTTTACTCTTTCATGAAATCAAAGATTTACTATTTTTTATCTTTAAGGTATTATAGAATAAAACAAAATGAGTTTTATATGATTCTTTGTATTTTTAAAAAGTATAATACTTTCTCTGTCCCAAATTATAATGCATGTTCATTATTCATAGAGTCAACTTCATTCACTTTCTTTCTTTATTTTTGTTAGGAATTTGATAAAATAAAATATTATTGTCACTATTAGTTTTGTAGATATTTTGATGTAGTATTTTAATATGTAATTTTTACTTTTTTATTCTATACGATTTTTCATATAAAATAATTTAAAAATATTTTCGGTCAAACATCGTAAACCGAAGCAGACGTTATAAAATAGGACGGAGGGAGTACTCTCTAGCAAATAGTTCATACAACTTTCGGCGTGTTGTTTTTTACTCTCCATTTTAGGAAAATAAATATGTGATGACTTTAGTTCTCTTTCTTTAAAATAAACATTAACTACATAGGAGTACTTTATATGGAGTATCATTATTCTGTTTTAAGGGCACAAAAGCAAGTTTATTTTACTTCACTTTTTCTTCATACTCAAACAAGAGAAAGAAAATCTTACATTTTCTTTTCATTTATTTTCTGTTAATCATAACAACCCATTTTCTTTCTTACTTTTTTGTTCTTTTTTATTTCCTTTTATCATCCAAATTGAGCCTAAAGAAGTCACTCTGGTAAAATGAGTAAAACGAATATAGAAACATCACATTCATGTTTAAAAAAGAATGGAGTGAGTAGTTAAGTATAAACGGATTGCTCGCGTGCGGGGTCAATCATCATTACTAACACTTACCCATTTAACTTAACTTTTCAATACTTTCGTTACAACCCTATATGATCACTCCACAAATGAGCACTCTTTGAAAAAAAAAACCAATAAACAACTTAACCCCATGAGAAACCAAGCTAGTTGAGCCGTTTAATTTGCACGAATTCTTCAAATAAGTGATTATTTTTGTCCCCGTTTGGGTATCCAGGATGTTTCGACGCCTAAATTCTCTGTAAAAATTTGAAAAAAAATCGTATTCCGTCATTTCCGACCATGTCTCTTATGAGTACTTGCCGCCCCTGTTTGTGTGCAACTTAACACGAAGACAAGGCCGGGAACGGGAAAACATCAAATTTTTTCAAATTCTGGAAGAGGTTTTGGTGACGGGACATCTCCAAATACCCAAACATGAACGCTTCGGGGATCAGAAAAGATCATTTATTCGAAGAACCCACTTACAACATATCTATGAAAGGTGAGCATTGGATTCAGAGATGTGAATGAGTGCATCGGGAGAGAGTTTGGGACACTGGTTCAAGTGCAGGGCGAGTTTGGAGAATAACTCGGATCCACAATTCCGAGAACACTGCCCGCATTGCCACTCTTTCTTCGCAACCAAACACAGTCTCTCCAAATACGGGGCCCTTCTCAAAACAAGCTCTCCAAGCTGAGACAGCTCATCCAAACGGTCGTCCGAACAGCACCAATAGCTATGGAATAGCTTAAACTCCTTCAGATTATTCAACCGGACACTGTTCAAATCATCGAAGCTCGAATCCTTGCAACCCTCTTTGTCTTTTTCTGTACATGGCTCCCTCAGTAACTGTCATGTCAAGGAACCGATAAATTCACCCAAAAGGCTAAAGTAATCGCCTCTAACTCAAAAAATGTTCATATTCATACACGCACTCCCTCTGTCTCAAAAAACTTTTCCTATTTCGAACATCTTCTTTAAAATAATTTTATTTACAAATTGCTATAGAATTAAAAAGTACAACTTACATATTTAAAAATACATCCAAAGTTTTACAAAACAAATGGTTACAATAATATTTTACCTTTATTAAATGACCAATGAAAAAGGGCACACAAACAAAAGTTATCCACCAAGAATATATAAAGGACACGCGCTTACCTCTTCCATATTATTGTGAGGGACAATGGTTAGATCAGAATTGGAATCGTAACAATCTACGGCTTTGAATATCAAGGGTGCCCTGAAAAACTGTAGTTTACAAGGAAATGAGAATTTAATTTTGAAACAGGAACGTTATTAAGATTTAATTATTGGACGAACGAAAGAGAAAAAAACGGGACAAACCGTCATGGAGCCTAAGTAGACCTCAAAGGTAGCCAAATGAGGCAAGGCAAGTAAGAATGTTGCAATTCCGGTTATGTTGTAGGTCATGATGTGACCATGTAGCGCCAGTTCCTTGCAATTGAACTTTACGGCTGATAATTTGTCGAATTCCAAAACCGAAAGAGCCTAATAAAGGAGTAACATAAAATAATTAATCCCACAAGAAATACTAATTACTTTTCCCATTTCATATTAATTGTCTATTACTCCGTATGATTTTTTACATACAATGAAAAATGAATAAATGTAGACATGAGATATGTCTATATTCATTCATTTTTTAATATATCTAGAAAGTGTTAAAGTTTATAATATCAATACACTAAAGACTATAAAATAAGCATGAATCTTACTCCGGGTATTTCTTTTAACCAAAATCATTTAGTCTGGTATTTCTCATATTCGGGGCACTGCCAATATCGTGGCTCATGTTCTGGCATGTTCTTAGGGATGACAAGTCTATCCGAATCCGACTTTTACCGACCCGATCGGAGCTTATTATATCTTAATCCGAATCGAAAAATTAAATATCTGAAACCGACCCGGAAAAAATTAAACCGAACCCGACTTTTATCGGGTTGGGTTTGGGTTAGTATATTTGACCGACCCGACCTGTACCCGACCCAACCCGACATGTACCCGATTTTCAATAGGTTTTTAAAAACTCTAAATTCCTATATTCCATGTATTTTTTATGCACATATTTTTAATGTTTTAAAACTTATTGCATTTTTTGTGTTTCATTTTTTATTGTGGTTTAATATTGTGTGTCTCACATGTGCTATTTTTATTGTACTCCATATATTATTAATTGAAACTTAATATTGTTTGTTCCGCACACGCGGGAAGACGGAGCAGTTGCGGATTTCTAGTCTAACGTTGCCTCCAATGGGATCGGACAACTGCCGTTTGATCTCTCTAGTTTCACCAAGTGTCATTTCTTCCCCAAAAAGACATGTGCCCAAAACGCCTTCGTCCGCTCCTATTTTGCCTTCCTAGACCAGAAATCCGCAACTGCTCCCTTTTCCCGCGCATGCAGAACAAACAAGAGTACTTTGACATCTTTAAGGGTTATTTGGTCATAATTATTTTTGTTAATATTTTAAATATTATATCATCTTAAAAATTTTTAATTTCTAATGCATTTCAAGCTTAAAGTTTTCATGAATACTTTAATTAGCATTCAAACCCGAAACTGACCGTAACCGACTCGACCGAATCTTAAACCGAATCCAAACCGAAAAAATAAATATCCAAAACCGATCCGCCAAAATCAAATACGAACCCGACCTAAGTTAGGTCGGTTTCAATATACTCAAACCCGACCGAATCTGACCCGTTGCCATCCCTACATGTTCTGTTAATGATCGAAGTGAGGCAGCGTTCCGTTCAACTTAATTGTTCTGCTTACTACTAATTCTTAATAAAATCAGATTAAACCATATGAGATCAGGTCAGACAAGATCAGATTTAATCAGATCAGATCAGATCGAACAAAATTATTATTACTATTGCTATTATTATTATTATTATTATAATTATTATTACAATTCTTATTATTATCATTATTATTATTATTGCTATCATTGTTATTATGATTATTACTATTAATATTGCTATTATCATTATTATTATTATTGATATTTCTATTATTATAATTATTAATATTATTATTATTATTACTGTTATTATTACTATTATTATTACTCTAACTATTATTATTATTCCTATTATTATTATTAAAACAACTATTATTATTATTATTACTACTATTACTATTACTATTATTATTTCTATTATTATTAATAATATAACTATTATGATTATATTAATATTATTATTGTAATTATTATTATTGCCTATATCATTATTACTATGATTATTACTATTACTATTATTATTATTTCTATTATTATTAATAATATAACTATTATGATTATATTAATATTATTATTATAATTATTATTATTACCTATATCATTATTACTATGATTATTACTATTACTATTATTATTATTACTATTATTATTACCATTATTATTAATATTATTATAAAAATAATTTTAATCAGATCAGATCTAATCAAATCAGACCAGATCATATCTAATCACATCAGACTAGATCATATCTAAACTTCAAAAAATCAGACCAAGTCACATCAAATCAAGCGAACGGAACGCAACCTGAGTCGGAGAGTTGGAATGATACTCCTTAAGTCTCCAACTTGTATTCAACATTAGATTTGATGAATTGTTTTGAATGGTTTTTACTTTAAAAAAAATTAATTTTCCATGATTAAGAACTTGTTCTCTTCGTCTGATCTGATTGGATTAGATCTAAATTTATTAAGATCTAATTTGATCTAATTTTTGTTATATTTAAAGTTGTTTCTTATCTAGTAAGATCATATTCGGTTTGGTCTGATCTAATTATAATAAAAATAGTTAATAAGTACTAAAAATAAACTGAAGAGAACAAGATTTAAGTAGTTTGAGAAATAATATTTATAATAGAAATTACCTTGTAATAGAGTTAACAATACTAAAAAAAATTAATTAGTACTATCTCCAAAAATAATAGTCACATTTATTGTTATGGTATCTCAATAATTTTTTGTTTATTTGTGTATTTTCATCATTATTTCATAAAATTAAATATTCTTATGATATTTTTTTGTTGAACCTCTTATATAGTTTTAAAATATATAATTTGTATTTTTATTTTTTAACCAATTTATAAATAAAAGATTTTCAAAAGACGATCATGAAACTTTTCCATATTTATTAATGTTAACTTTATCACAACTTAGTTTATTATGGAATAAATTTTATAAAAAGGTTAAGAATATTATATTCAATCAAATAATCAATAAAAAACGTACGAATAAACAAAAGTTATCGTAACTGTAGAAAAAGGAAATATAACAAACATTTTGAAAGAGAAAGAGTATAAGTAAGGTTAAACTAAAAATACACTTGATGAGTGAGAATACAAAAACTTATTGGTGCACTAAACTTTTCGAGTTCCGTTGATTACTCCATTTATCTTTAGAGTGAAAATAATTATTCCATTAAATACTTGCTCTAATATGATTTGACATTAGTATATCTTGGTAGTTGGTACTAGATGATTTTAAGAGCAAAGGTAGAGGCGAGGTAAATGTGTGCCACGCCATGCCACATCAGCTGCAATCAATATTTGCTTGACGTGGCTTCCGTCCTCCACGCCAAGGGTGTCGTGCGTTATGCATCCTTCCACTTTTATTTACTTATTTCTTTATATAGGTATATAAAAATGATTTTAAAAAACGGACCATATCCAGTTTTACGAAGAAAAGATGAATAACATAATTTTTAATAATTAAAATACATCAAAAAGGGTAAAGAGTGACAGAAACAATGGCATTGCCACTGCATGCCTTGTCGTTTCACATGGCATATGCTACCTCCGTCCCAGTGTATTTGTCCAGTTTGACTTTTTCAAGTCAAACTGGACAAACTTTGAACTCCAATTACTCTCAATTTATATTGCATATTAGCATAATGAAATACAATTTTAAAAGTTCTCAATACGATATATCCAATAAAGTCATTTTTATGCTAAAATACATTACGATTTTTATTTAATTGAAGTTCAAAGTTTGTCCAATTTGACTCGAAAAAGTCAAACTGGAAAAATACACTGGGACGGGGGTAGTACTCACTATAATGTTTTTTATTAGTCAGAATGTTCTATGTCACCGTGTGACTTACCATTGCCATTCTAATCATAAAATCAATTTTCCGATTAGAATACTCTATTCTTTTCTGAAAAATCATACTTCATTTTTTAAATAAAGTTAAGAATATGCGGTCCACAAATCACAGTCTTTCTCCTTCGTGAAATTAATTTCATCCTTCGTTTTTTACTTTTCAATATTTTTCTTAATTTTCCTAAAGTTAAACTGAGATGATTCATCCGGACAGAGAGAGTAATACTGATAATACTTCTTCCGTCCCAAAATGAGTTACATTTTTACTAATTTAGTCTCTCGATAATTTTTGTTTACTCTTGTACTTTCATTAGTCAATTAATAAAACAAAATATTATTGTCGCATCATATTTTATATAAAAAAATTAGAGTAAATTCCATAATTAGTCCTTTATAACAGGGGGGTTTCCATATTTAGTCCTTTATTATCAAATATTACCCCCATGGTCCTTTTTTTAAGGGTACCTTTCCTCAAATGGTCTTTTTTTTGATCTTCTGTCGTGTTGGTGTTAATTTAAAGGCTAAAAGTATAATTTGATGTCAACATTATGTCTAGTGACGTGTTCTGATATTGGTTAAGCGAATAATACAAAAATAATGACTATAATTGTGAGCTTGGATTCTGACGAAAGATTACATTTGTAGACTATAGTTGTTGTAAAAAGCGACTGTAATTCACAAACGATACAAACGGAATAGACTTTGGAATTGTGTATGACAAAAAAGATATATTATCATTGTGAAATTATACTTTTAGCCCTAAAATTAACACCAACATGATAGAAGATCAAAAAAGGACTATTTGTGGAAAGGTACCCATAAACGAAGGACCACTTAGGTAATATTTGATAATAGAGGACTAAATAGGGAAACCTCCCTGTTATAAAGGACCAATTATAAAATTTACTCAAAAAATTATGTACTCCCTCCGTCCCACTGTCTTTGTCCACTTACCTTTTGGCACACCATCCAATGCATTTCTTTAATCCATTTTATCTTGTAATTTGTATATCAAAAAATTATAGAAATTATATATTAATAATCTATATGTTAAGACAAATCAGACAAGATCACACATGACTATATTTAGGCTTACACATTGAGAGAATTTGATGAGTCAAAGTACTTAGATGAACAGTTCTAAAAGTCAAAAGTGGACAAAGACAGTGAGACGGAGGGAGTAGTTTTTAATTATATAATTTGTCTCTTTTATACTTTATGAATTTATAAATAAAATTATTTTTTTAAAAAATGAAATTTTATACATATTTCAAACAATCTAAATGAATTTGGAAAAGAGCCCGTGTGAGATAGTAAACATGGTCCTACTCGTAGGATAGGGAGTATGTATAAATTACCTCGAGAAACCAGGGGCTTAAGGAGAGGCGCTTGGCGTGACACGCGCCGGCAAGAAAGTCATGGACGCGGTAGAGCTTCAGCTCACAATCAAGCGTCACGTCGGCCAAGGAGGAGGCGCCCAGAAGCCGGCAGTCGGCGGCGCCATAAATCTCAAGATGCCGGAGATGCGGCGCGTGGATGTCGAGCCAGGGCCCGTAACCGCACCCCAAACCCAAAGGGAAACAGCTCTCCAGTATCAGCCTCTTGAGCCGGGACGACCCGATTCTCAGCTCCCGGAAGTAGCCGTAGTGGGACAGCTCCAGGGTTTCCAGGGCGGGGCAACCCTGGAGGAGCCTCGCCACGGCTTTGTCGCTCAAGTTAACCGAGCCGAGGGTGAGGCTCCTGAGGAAGGGCCAGTTGATGGCGCGGTCTTCCCGGCCGAAGGCGAAAGACTTCAGCTTCAGCTTCTCTATGGTGAGATGTGAGAGCAGAATCTCCGGAATGGGAATCGGATGAGATGCCGCCTGTTGTTTAATGATTTGTGTCACATTGATTTGTTTTTTCATTGAATAAACACCTTACACTTTTTAAGGTTATCTTAAAAGCAAAGTACCAATCTCTTCTTAGAGAAAAAGGAGCAAAGTATCAATCTCTTTTCTAGAAGAGGATATAAAAAGATTTTTGTTAAGAGAGGATAAAGATACTTTGTATACTTTCTTACAAAGCAAGTGGAAGTGTACATATGTTACTTGGCCAATTTACTACAACTATTTTAAATAAACAATCATTTTTAAATTCATAATACAAAATAATTTCCAAAACTTTTTAAAAATTAAATTTCTTTAATAACTATAGTAATTTTAAATTACACTTATAAATATTTAGTTAACACGGTAACAACACGATAAGATACCAATCCAAAGAAATTTAAAAAAATAATACTACATAGAAGAAAATACCAGCCCATAACAAAAAACTTGAAAAACTTGAAGTTAAGCAAGGTTACGATAATTATCACAAATTCATTATCATCTTCAAAACTTGAAGAAATTGATGAATTTGAGGGTAATTGAAAAAGATCCATTTTTTCGAGAGAGTAAAAATCAGTGATGTTAAAAAATTGGTGTGATTTAAATGCTTTTAAACACACGTATTTATATATATAAAAGTTGTACGGAGTAATTTAAATTTAAAATAACTTTTAAAGTGTATAATTGGTAAGACACTAGACTACTTCACCCATCTTTTTGTACAAAATTGTAAGGGGTTGTATTACTCTCTTTGCTAAGCTCGTTTAGGTATCAAATTAAAATGTTATTCTTGTGTCCATACCGTCCACCTGAGAGGCTAAGGAGCCCATATGTCCTAAACTGGGCTTGGATCTTCTATCCCCCGTCTCTGTCCTAACTTCCTGTCCACAAAACTCACCCACATCTAAACCCACCTTTGAGTGAGAGGTGGTGGGATAGGAGGCATATGTATATAGGTGGGGTAGACTTATGTTAAATTAGGATGACAATTACTTATGTAGCAAAATATGAGTGGTGTTGGAACATGGAAGAGGGGATAGACATTCATAAACACCATTTCATATTTAGGGGTATAACCAACTTTTCTTTTATTTTTTGACTGATTTCCATTAAGGGTAATTTACTCAAATGGAACTTAGGTCATGTTCTTTCCAACTTATTTTTTTACTTACTCCCTCCGTCCCCAATTTGATTACAAATTGCGGGTTACGGAGTAAAATTTCTTACTTTTTGAAATTATTTTATTTATAAAATGGTATATCAATAAGATATAAAAATTATATATTAAAAAACTAAGTCAAAAGTTCTACAAAACAAGAGGTGACAAGAATGTTTTATTTTATCAAATACTTAATGAAATCGCGTAAACAAACAAAAGTTATCGAAGAGAGAAAAAAAATTGTAATCTATTTAGGAACGGAGGGAGTATTACTTATTCTTATTCAAATTAGATCAGATCAGATAAAACCAAATTAAATCAGGTATGGTTTTAAATATAACTACATTCAGACGAAATCAGACCAAATCAGAACAGATCAAAACTTATTTCGATCAGATTAAACCAAATCAGGTAAGATGAAGAGAACATGGCCTTAACCATACCACTTTTTCTCTAAATAAGACTAGTACTATCTAATCTAACGTTTGGTCATGAAAAGTTCTAAAATGCCTTGACTCTAAGAAAAATGGCATGTTGGATAATTTAGTAGAACAAGACATTATTAAAAATAATTTAAATAATTATTGAAATAATCAGTCATTATCTTAGACTTGTTGTTAATGACCATATTCGTAGAGTCATTATACTTGTGTGACATAAAAATTATAAAACGTATTTGGTCATATTCAGAGAAATGCATTATCTTTTACTCTTATACAGAGTATGAAACAAGTTTTTCTTCCATTAATACTCCCAACATCTTTTAAAAAAATTAAAAGATTTAAAAATAATGTATATAGATACTACAGAGTACCTTTTTTGAAAGTACATTTCGATGTGATCAATAAAATAAGATATGGTGTATAGACTAATAGTCATAAATATGATGTTATAGATAAAGTAAAAATTAGTAATGATAAAAATAATTTTTTAATAGAAAATAGGGCATAGTGAGTAACATTTATGTCACATTTTAGTTTATGAAGCATTTGATGTAATTCAACCTGTCTGTCCAAAAAGTAGAGTGACATGAGGTAAATAAAAATTACTCTAAAAAAATGCTAGAAAAGGGAAGTCTATCCTGAAAAAAGGAAGTCAAACTGATTTAAGAAAATTAAACCCGTAAAGTTTTGGATCACCCATCATATATCTAAAAAATAAATCCAAAGCGTTGAAAATCTACAGTAGAAAAAAAACGAGGGCCAAACAATATACTCCGGGCATACCTGTTGCATCAGGAGGATGTCGTCGGCGCTCCGATCGACGGCGAACTGAATCCACCGATTGACCGCCGAGAAATCCGCCTCCTGCCGGCTTTTGAACTGAATCCAGAACCGGCGGATCCTGGAAGAGGCGCAGCGGCTGAGAACGCGGTCGACGAAGGAGAAGAAGCCGTCCTCCGCCGCAATGTTATGCACCAGGATGTCATCGTAGTCGTCGAAGAAGCGGACGTTGCAGACCTGAGTCCACAGGTTCCTCCACCGCCTCGACAGCCTCTCGGTGCGGCACGCGTCGGAGATCGGAATCCGGGAGAGTATGTTGATCAGTATCTCGTCCGGCAACAGACTCATCCGATCTTCCTTGCTCTGCCCCGCCATTTCTCAGATCTTCAATTTCGATTTCGAGAAGGAGAAGAAAAAAACGAGGATTTAATTTCGAATCGGCGATTTTTTGAGAGATTTAGTTTGTTGGCTGGTGAGGAGATGGAGGTGGAGATTTATAGAAGAGGAGAAGGGATTTTTCATGAGGGGGAAAGAGGAGAAGGGGGGGGATATGGTTAGGGAAGGAGACAGAGGGTTCCAGCTCAACTTCTTTCTTATCCAGTATAGGGGCCGCTTTACGCTTTACAGACGACGACACTCTGAAGAAAGATATTATTCCTTAGCTCTGAAGCGCTCTGCTACGGAACGAACATAGAGCTGTGGCTCGAACTCGGCTCCAACCTTTTCACAATTGAAACTCAGAGAGATAAATAAAATGTGACTTTTAGATGGTTATGTGTTATGGTGCAGGTTTCACGAGATTTATTAGTGTGTAAATCATATACTCGGGGGTAATTTTTTAGGCCGTATCTATTTTGACGTTTCTTAAACCTACTTATTTTAATTTCCTATCTTTTCACTTTAGTCAAATTTTTACCGCTTTTCTTATAAAAGTCAAAATAAAAAATGTTTAAACAATCTTACTCGATAAGAGTAAAAATGTATGAAAACATCAAAATATGAATCATAAATCTTTTAAAATATGCCAGAATAAGAGTTTAATGGCAGTGTGATGTAAGATTACACATTGACAGTGCGATAGAAAAGTTTCGACAACATAATATAACAATGTGATTTGTCAACCGTTGGCAATCGGAGGTGACACTCTAGTGGCAAACGACGAGAGATGACAATGTGACACACTAGCAGTGATAGTGTGGTAATTGCATTGTGACAATTTCTTAAGTGTGGCAGTATAATAATAATAGTATAAACTCTTATTTTGGTTTTAAAAAATTAAAAATTATTGTTTGATGTTTTCATAATTTTTAGTCTTATTCAGAGAGTTTTTCTAAAATGTTCTCAAGGATAGAGGAAGTATGTGTTTTGAAAGCTGACATAAATAAGATGAGTTTCGAAATACCACCATTTTTAGAACTTTTATATATAAAGTAACAATTTTTTATATAAAAGAACACAACGGTTTTTTTTACCTGGGAAGTCAAGATTATATTATGATCTGAGACATTTACAGTACTAAGTTGGTAAAACTGATGATTTTTACTCACCATAAACTCTTCAGCTCTTCTGCACCACCCCAGGCCCCAGCACATCCTGCCCCCTCCTAGATCGCCGATTTGCCCCTGCCAAATATGTAATCTAGAGAGGCCATGGGGTGCTGGGATGGGGTATAGGGGCAACGGGTTTAGGAAGGAGGTTAGAGGGATAGAAACCATCAATATTACTAATGAAGTATCGTAGGTTTTTATAAAATGTCAAGGTCACTTAAGGTCAATTTTGACTCGGGTCAAAAGAGCGTTGCCCATAAAAGTAACTAAGTTGTGTATTCATTTTTTTCATGTCCGAATAAAATGTGTCCAAATTAAATCAGGAAGGAATGTGTATTTGTTTTGTAAGTGGATGGAAAGGGGTTTTTTAGGAGAAAGTTGTATTTGAAATGCTAACATAAATTTAAAAAGAAAAATGTTTGGTATATCTGAAGTTGTACCCTAAGTAGAGTAATAATACCATACATCCGGATGTACTATATTTTTTGTACATCCGCATGAATATTCATCGTCAAGTAATGAAGTACTCATTTTCGAGTAACAGAACACTCATTTTTGAGTAACTGAATATTCTTTTTCGAGCATAACTAAATGAGTATTCAGTTATTCGAGAATGTGTATTTACTTACTCGAAAATAAACATTCAGTTACTTGTAAATGAACATTCGTCGTAGATGTACGAGAAACAATGTACGACCGGTCATACGATATATATAGGGATGTATGTATCTCTCTAACATAAGATTTTTTATAAAGAAGAAAAATAAAGTGTTGATAACAATTGTATGGTTGGATGAGTATTGGAGCACTTCGGGTAGAACCCCCTAGCATTGGTCATTTAGAAAACGTTACTTCAAGACCAAATTGATCTAAATATGTGTCTTCATCCCTTCATGCTTACGTAATTCCACAGCTGGTCTTTAACAACTTATGGCCCACATGGCCACTTCTATTTAAATACTCATTCTGAAAAAATGAGTTCCTCTCTTTACATCAAGTCAGACAATTTTTAAAAGAAGGTAAATTAGATTTTGATTATAGATTAGTGACAAAAATTGAAGTCTACACTTACAGTTGAAGAAGTCTTATACTAAACATTGTTGTCTTACAATGTAATTGTTAGAAATCCAAGTCAAGTCTTACTGACATTTCTTACTTTTGCGAAGTGTTGTCCGACAAATATTAATTCTAAGGATTTTAAGGTGGGATCCTGGAGGTTTAGGCTGAGTTAAATGTAAACTGAAAATCCTAATATATACGGAGTATAAAAGAAATACTCATCCCATTCCTATGTCCCGTACTTGGTAAATAAATTTACTCGTTCGTGTAACCAAATGATCAATAAGGTGCAAAAATGGTGTTGTGGAAAACATCATGAGATGTTTTATACTCTTTCCGTCCTAGTTTCGATTTGATTTTTTTAGTGAAATTAGACGAACTTTATGAGTTTATGCGCAATTTTTTTAACATTAATAATTATATTACAATGTAGTATCTATTCATACATTTCCAACCTATTAAAGTTCATACAGTTACTACCCACAGTGGGGATCAAACACGTGACTTCTCAATTGAGAAGTCACGAGAAATATAGCAGTGTCATTAGACTACAAGGTCCTTGGCAGTCTATGTGCAATTTTATGAGAACTGAACATGAATAAAATTGGTAAACATAAACAAAGTATTTATAATACCTGTAAGGTTGGTCTTATTACGAGCCCAGTAACAAGCCCATTAATATTAACCCTAATACATTCGATAATACTCCCTCAAGTTGAGACGCGAACAAGAATAATACACAATTTAGAGAATAAAAAATAATGCTAGGATGAAAAACAATAGCTTGTTAAAGAGTTTGGACTAAACTTAATTTGTTGGACAACGGGTGAAGATGAGTGACTGAGCAAAGAAACAACCAAAAGTAATAACAAATGACTCCCACGTGGTAACACGAGAACGGCTAAGTGTCCCATGATTCCACCTGGACAAAGTGTTACCGCAGTTAGGCGCGAACGACATCACTCATCACCTACTGACATGTCGAACTTACAACTAGTTTTGACTTAAGTACCCACAAAGCAAAACAAAACCAACAACCACTTAAGACTAATAAGCCGAAACAAAATTGAGCAGATTGAAGATTGTCACCGGCGAAAGAATGCAAAATTGTTGGATAGGAAAATAGGTTTTAGCGCGGGCAAATTCTTATGTGGTCCTAAAGTCCATATTTATTTTATGAACTTTTATATTGATATCATAAAAGAATTGGACCTTTTGCTTAAAAAAATCACTTCTTAGTCTATAAGAAGTATGAAAATTTTCATATTTTCAAATTTTACATGTGGACTTTATGACCACAAAAGAACAACTCGTTAGTGTGAAGTTGGACAACCAAGGTTTCTTTGGTGATAACCGAAGCGGGTGTGGCAATGTGTACTGAGGACCGTCAAGCTAAGGGAGGAGCTAATGTTTTTCTACTTCTCTCTTACCATATGGAAATTCGAGAAATACCATATGGGAACTTCAGAAAGCTTGAATATTATGATTCAGAAAAAAAGATTCAAACTAAACAAACATATTAGTACAAATAATTACTCCAACCCAAAAGTTTGGTCTTCTTTTCAATAACAAGGTTTAACTAAATTTATTTTCAATTGAATTTGCTTAAATAATGGTACATAGTTTATAACAAATTTCATATATTAAAAAATAAGATCTAATGTACTACAGAGTACTCCATATAAATCAAGAGATGACATGCCTGTTATTTTTAAAAATTATTAACAAAAATAAGTTATAAAGAAGAAAATTATAACTAGTAAATAATAGAGTAGGAAGATTAATTTGGGACGAATGTAGAATATGAAGAGTAATAAGAATAAAATTATACAGTATATACTGATGATGTTAGCTTTGAAGCCAATGTGAAACATCTTTAGCGCTTGGTTCTTCTGTAAGAGGTCAAGGATGGAGGATATAACCTCTCTGGTTGTTCTAAAATTCAACTTCAATCTTCTCCACGGTCTTGGACTATATAACATAGACTCATGGAGAAAAAAACTTGGACAAGATTTCGTTCTCGTACATATTTGGTTCTAAATGAGAAGACCACTTTCGGAAATCAACAATAATTAGACCGAATTTCGTCTTCACTAATGTCATCTAGACCGGTTTGATTCTTAAGGGACTAATATAACCTTCATGATCAGAGTTATAATATGGTGGGGACTAAGTAGATAAGATATGTGAAATCCTCATTTTTTATGTCATCAAATCACCCATGGCCAGTTCAGTACGATAGCAGAAGAAAGACGCTAGCTATATACGACTAATACGAGTACCTTTTACAAAAACAAAATTTAACCTGCTATGGAAGTCTTGGCTGAAAGGCGAGTTAGGGCATACATGTGGTAGGCGTGGCGCAGTTTCTTGTACTTCTGCACAAATGTTGCAAGATCGATTTCTCGGTCAAGAAGCTGTTTGTGTAGGTCTTCAGATTCGCCGTCTGTTTTATTAGCTGCCTCTGCATGAATATCAAAAACAAGACTCAAACCATTCTGTGTTTCTACATAGGATTAGATTAACAAGGACATGCAATACATTATACACCCTCAAAAGGGTATATATTCATGCATTTTACTACCAGCATTTTGATCCATTGATCTGAAAACTACTATCCATCTGAGCTTAAATGTCCGCTTTCTGAAATAAATACGGACTAAAATTTCAGGATTGCGATAAAAAGACAATTTGATATTCACTTGCTCGTGAGAGAACGAATGGTACTTTTCCTCTCCGGCATATGTTGGGCAGTTTATGTAATTTTATTTTCCCAATACAGTTTCATGACAACTAATTTTGGACCCCAAAAAGAAAATGTGGACAACTAAATACAAACAAAATGAGCAGTTTACAATTGATTTACACATGTTGGCATCAAACACATTCCATGACGTGCATGTTTGTTCTACTGAATCAATTTCGGTAGGGGAAACAATTGAGTATGAGTATAGCAACCATTTTCACTTATGCATGGTTGTGTTGTGATCAAGGCGCGGACCTAGGAGCTCACAGCATAAACTATGAAAAATATCTTGAAATATGAAGCTCTACCATCTCTAGTATACATTCTTCAAGGCTTGCACCTCCCCCTCCCCTTCCCCTTTATATCTTGGGGTCATTATATTTTACATGCAAGTGGTACACACCGTGATAATGATGGCTTTGGAACTTCCTTTCATTACTCGTTTATAAGGTTGCAACAAGGAACGGTAATCGACCCCAACGTAGTATTGTGATAAAGGTGCTGAATATGATGCTTTACACATATTCGCAGTTTAAATTTTGATGAATAAAAATATAGAGGGAATCTTCTGTTCTTGCCTAATTTTTTTCAGGTAAAAGGAAAGAAGTTGTTCACTTAATTACGGAGTAAAAGACAAGGGTGAAAGAAGGGATGCAGAAGAGTGGTACAGTAGCATAAGTCTGAATAAGAGATCTGGGATCCATACATTACCTTCAAGTCCATGGAGAAGGGATGCAGGAGAGTATCTCTTCAGGAGCTCCTCCTTCCTCCTCTCCAGTTCATGCAGCGTTTCTCGAGCAGCTGCTAATTCAGTTGTTCGGATTACCATGCACTGTAGCCCACAAGAATTTTTTTTACAATTAAGTAGTTTTATTTTAAATCTTGAATGCTATATTATTAATAATATTAGTATCACTATTATGGAAAATTTGATGAAAATAAACCCTAGTTTGGGTGGTCTTTTAGAGACCAATCCCAAGTTTTAATGTTGCAAAGAATAATCAAAAGTTTGCACCGATATTTCAAGGATGAACCACAATGAAATGCCTTAGTCTTCCATTAACTTTTTGAAAAGTTTGATCCCACATGACCACTTCGAAGTTCGAACCAGAACCCGAATCCCAAAAATGTCTAAATTAAAGTTTGGACATAAATAATTCTAATCTTCAAGTGGACCAAACATAGAATTTCGAGCATTTTTTTTCAAATGGAGCTTCGATATGTGTCATTTAAAATTTAAAAAAAATGTTGGCAAAAATTATTTTGGTCTAGCACTCTTGCCCAATTCAAGATTAGAATTTATATTTAATCCTCAATCCGTTTTTGAGATTTCCGTTCCCATCCAAAGTGATGCCGTTGGATCATAAATTTTAAAAAGTTAACATATCCCTAGCTGCGCTAGAGTGTGGATCATTCATGGAAGACCAACTTAAAGATTTGGATTATTCTTAGCGATTTCGAGATTTGCCTTGGGACTGTTTTTGGAAGACCGTCCAAACTTGGTATTAATGACAACAGATTAAGATACTACTACTACTGCTACTACTATTATTATTATTATTATCATTGTTATTTAATCATTGTAGTCATTGCAGTAGTAGTAGTAGTACTAGTAGACTAGTAGTAATAAAATGTCACACCTGATCTCTAAGCTCGGTAATCTTTGGTTCTTTTTCTAAATTTTCCCCTGCAGAATGATAGAGTTTCAAAAATATATGTGGGGCATTGTTATGAGGAAATATAGAAACACAAAATAGACACTTACTAGCAAGCTGCAGAGTTTCATTACGGAGCTCATCCCTTACCTATTGGAAAGAAAAACAAGAGTCGTCCATTTAAAATATCAATTCAGGTACATGATTGATAAACAGACAAATGGATATAATTGCAGAGTTCTTAAAATCCAAAATATGCAACTCACTTTGTTTTGAGTCTTGACGGGCTCAAGTGAAGCTAGAAAGGTGTTATAAGCATCTTCGTCAGAGAGAAGCTTACGCAAGTCATCATCACTGAACAAAAGTTAAATCTTTAAGAGTAAGGAATAAAACAAATACATGGTAGAGTACAGAAAATGGGAAAGATCAACAACACTAAACATGCAAGTCTAACAATATTCTCAAGAATCAAGAAATAAGAAAGATGGAGATCATCTCGTAGTAGAAGACAACATATTAAGTAAAACGAATCAACTCAATGCAACACGAGAATGCATACACAACTTCACGAGCAGCTACCTTTTATCTTTTAGTGCATCTATGATTCCAGCAGCCTCTACAGGAGGTACCTGTGATGAGGTGTTCTGTCTCTCGGAAAGACATGATAATCCGAAACTTGCAGCAGAACTAGGAGAATTGACAACAGATGGTGTACACTGAGTGTCTGTAGGAGTTTCCAGCCGATGTGGCGGAGCTTCTTGCCCACGAGAACCCCTGTAGATATGAACATTTTCATTCATTACACAAAAACTGCAATTCATTAACGCCGTAAGAAAAATCATCTAAATTCCAAATCAGTTAAATGAAAAAGAACACCAACATCAACACAAGCTATACCTCTCTCTATTGCAAAAAATTAAAAAACAACAAAAAGAAGCCCTAATTTCTAGCTTTTGTGGAATAAATCCGAGGAAAATCAGATAGATCCCCCAATATAGCGATTAACGGTAATAATTTGTACTGGATTGAAGCTTAAAACTTCATAATCCAAAAACAAAATCCGAAGAGCAGAATCATAAAAATCAGAACATCGTAATAAACTGCAAAGCAAACTATGATTTTGAATCGGAACGAAAAGCTCGGTCAACAAAAATTACCAGAATTTGAACATTTCGGAGGAGTTGCTTTGCGTGGATAAGCTTGTGCGATCAAGAGAATGGTGGATTGAAGGAAACGAAACAGCCGGTTGCCAAATGCCGTAGGAGATCTTCCGTCAGACGCCGGGTCGGATGAGGAATGCACCAGACTTCTAATCTCCATCAAACTCCCGGGAAGAAGCTTGCCAGTATAAATTTTCAGCCGTTATTGATATCGTTTTTTTTCTTTTTACCTGTTTTATTTTATGCAGACTTGCAAAGAAAAAAAAATTCCAGGAAATGTAGAGGTACACCATTTGATGTACCCTATTTGTTCCTCACTCCTTTCTTTACCATTCAATTTTATTTTATTTTTATTTTTTTATTTTTTTTATTTTCTTAACATGATGAAGATGGTGGGGACAAATGGGGTACACCACCAAAAGTGTACCCCTAGCATTTTTCTGAAAATTTAGGTCTCGCTTATATGTGCACACAGACCACATGTTAGTCTCGCTGGTAACTTTTTGATAAATTTAGATCACAAATTGTAGGAAAAAAAATTAAGTTTTTTCGATTCACTCTATTTAAAGATTGAAAAATAAATAAAATATAAAAATTTATATATTTAAAAATTACATCAAAAATTATAATATGGACTATGTAACATATTTGTATCTAATATTTTATTCGATATTACTCTGTATAAAAGATTTTTACACCATACAACTGTAACGCCCCAAAACATACCCTAGAATTATTAATGAATAAATAATCAATTAATCACAATTGTTTTTGATGGTGTAAATTACCACGCAAATATTAAGTGTGAATAATCGGGAGGGTTGTAGGTGGAATCACCTGTAACCCGGTTTGTTATTAATGATAATAGGAGTTATTACAGATACAAGCCGTGTAGGTTAATTAAAACATGCCTCACAAATGAGGCTTTTAAGGGTATTTATAATAATCCTAAGCACGTCAAGCACGTCTCTGATTATTCAACCGGTCAGGCAGCTGGCCGGCCCACCAGGTACACTAGAGTAAATCTTCGGGTATTGGCATCTGGTCTCCTCATCCAACCGGTCAAATAACCCGGGCTGAAAAAGACGTGTGCTGTTCGGTGAACCAACCGGGTGGTATCCTTGGGTTATTACCCATCAAGGAGTCCTCCGATTCCCGGTCCTGTGCGGAACATCAGGGCGGGAAGCACATGCGATCATTTCCTGGAATTTGAACAGCCCAGTCGCTTTTCGGCGGGGAAATCGTCTCGGAAAACCAGCGCCAACCCAAATATTTGAAATTTGAAATTTGAATTTTGAATTTTCAAAAAACGGTGGTCCAAAGCGGGAGAATCTTCTCGAAGTCGGGTACAGAGCCGCCGATTCAATGTGCCGTTTCGTCTCCCCGAGAGGTTATGTTTGCAAATCATTTCAGCCGCCACGTGTCATTTCTTCATTCGCCCGTCTGGGCGGCATATCTCCTATATAAAGCGTCGTTCTCCTTAGAATTTCCTCACTTGCAAATCTTCAATTCAAAACCTGCCCGGCTGCTTCCATTATTTCCGAGTCCTCCGAGTCTTCTAATCGTCTCCAAGTAAGTTTCTTTCATTCCTTCTCTGAGTCATGTTAGACCGTGAGGATAGTCAGAACCCCCCCGTTCATTCTTATGGTTCTGGCGGCCGGTCTCCCACCTTTGGTTCCTCTTCTTCTTCATCCTCCGACTCTGAGCACCCGGCTACTTCTCCACAGAAGAAGCCGGTTGATGCTTCCACTCGCGCTCCCTCTTCTTCCGCGGCGCAAGTGGTCTCGGTTGCCCAGTCCGGGGACAAGGGCCTCATTCAGCTAGACGATCGGTTGCTCCAAGAGCAACCGTCGTACATGCAGAAACCCCAAGTCCATGAACTGCGTAATCTGATGCCTGATGGGTATCAATTGACCTACCGGGCAACGTGGAAGAGCATTATACCTCTCCATGCTGGTACGTCGATTGGGATCCATTACCATTCGATCAAGGACTTGGGCGAGTTCTCTATTCACCCATTCAAAGTCCTTTTCCTTGAGACCTACGGGATCATGCCCGGGCAGCTGGCCCCCAATGGTCACCGTTTGTTAGGCAGCTTTATCAACGTCTGCCGGTTTCTTCGTATTCCTCTTTCTCTTCGCCTCTTTGATTATATGTTCGATGTTCGGCCCGGGTCCAAGGAAACCCTTGGATTCGTGGTGGTGTCTTCCCACCAAGGTCGAGCATTCCTTTGTGGTCTTCCACCCTCCAACAAGAAGTGGAAAGACAAATATGTCTGCGTCAAATTCCCCCCCGGGTGCCTTTCCTTTTGCCCAAAACGTCTGGGGGAAAAGAATGAAGCGCCAGGTCAAACCAGCGGAGGCCGATGACCTGGTTGCTTGGGAAGCCACTCTCCGGGCCAGGGATGCCTCCACCCGCGGTATGTACCATGTTGGGAAGTGGAGCGTCTACCCCGGTCGGGAGACCGACCCCGAACCGGAGATTGTTCTGCCCGGGGTGATCCCCGAAGCCATCCCCATCCGTCAGGCGAGGGGATCCAAAGCCCCCCGCCACTACCAATGTCGGTCCTTCATGCCCGGCAAAGAAGAAGAAGGAGGAAGGTCAATCAACCGCCCTTCTCATTTTTCATTTGAATGAATTTGTTCTCAACTGCATTCTTCTAACCGGTTCCCCTCTTTTTTTTGTTTCAGTGGTGAAGTTTCAATCCAAGTTTTCCGTCCCCCAAATCGTGGTTGAGGAGCCCTCCTCCGCTCAGCCACTCACTCCTCCATCCAGCCAACCACTCTTGATGGATGATCTGCCGGCCCAGTCTCACCAAGGGACCAACCAGCCGATTCACTCGGGGGAGATCTACTTCAACGTAGACACCTTCGAGTTCGACAATCTGATGGGTGAGACTGGGCATACGTCCCAGGCGGGGGTGGGAGACCGGCCCAATGAGGAAAGGGACGCCAAGGAGGAGACTTCTGGGGGGGTCCCTTCAACGGAAGAAGCGGAAGACTGAGGAAGTCAACCAGCCTTCCCATCAGGGGCCCAGTCCTCCAACGCCGGCAAGGGGCCGATAGTGCCTCGTTCTCTGGCTTTAATGTCCAGGTCAAACGAGGAGCTCTTCCGAGCATTCCGTGTTGATCTGAATGAGGTAACCCCTTTTCCTCTCCCACCGCCTACTTACCGTTTTTATACTTTCCTGAGTAATTTTCGATGTCTTTGAAGCAGGTCGGCCGGATCAGGGAGGAGTACTTTGCCCGGCTGGTGAAGTCGATGGATGAGGAGAAGGCCCGGATGGAGGCCATGATGGTCGAATGCCGGAAGGAAGCCCAGGCTGCCCGGGCCAAGGCCGAGAAGATAGAGGCCAAATGGACAGAGCACTGTGCGGTTTACCGCCAGCTCTACGCCAAGCACGATGGTCTCCTCAAGGCTGCGAAAGAGGCCGATGAGCAGGCCCAGGCCAAGATCAATAAGCTGGAGGTCGAAAATGCCCGGTCAGCTGAGGAAATCGCTCGGCTGGAAGATGAGCTGCAGAAAGAGCAATCAGAGCGTGCCGCCCTTGCTGCTGCCTGGGCCACTCAAACGCCTGAGGAGTTTGCTGCTAAGGCGTTGCCTGACCGGGAGACTGCCATCCGCTTCTTCCAAGGCTTGTATAAGTACGAGGTCTCGGCCGGGATCGTCGATGAAATCGGAACGTACGGCTTTGAAAGCGGCCAGTACTCGGAGCGGAAGGCCCTCTATGGCATCCTTCAGCAGAGGATCCAAAGTTTTCATCCAAAGGCTCTTTCTCTGTCCGAGCTGCACTCCGAGGCGCCTGAACCTCCCTTCCCGGGCATCTGATCCGTCCGGCCTTCCTTCCTCATCTGATTTTCTCTACAATTTTTTTTATATGATGTAATGGTCTGCCTCCGGGCACTTTTGTATTTCATTGACATATTAATGAAAATATGCTTTATGTTATCATTTCTCATCATTTCTCTTCATCTTGGATTCTTTAACCGTTTAGATTGATAAATAACAGCCCGGCTTTATTTACCCGGCTTAGAATACAATTTTACCCAAGTCTTTTCGAAAGACTGGATAGTCGGCCGGGAAGACTTTAAGGCTGACCTGTTTCCACAATGGCTTAACGCCCCGTGTGGATAGGCAAACCTTGAGTTTTCCTTCAAAACGTCCGGCTTAACTGGCCGGGATGCTCTCCCACTAGTAAAGCCAAATCGTTTTTAAGTCCCGTGTCTGTACGGATGAGGTGTTAAATCGGTCAGACCGGTCTTTTTTTTTTTTTTTTGAGATGTCCAATTCGATTGGACGTCTAACCGGGTAGATTGGTACGCGACGAATTACCGGTTAATATATGAGGACAATCTTTCCGAAAAGAGTGAACTTTTATTAATGGTCAGGAACCAGTTACACTTTATCTATAAAATTTACGTAAGTGATGAGAGTTCTAGTGTCGCTCGACCCGGCCACCCTCCATAGTCTCCAACTGGTAAGTGCCCGGTCTGACAATTGCTTTTACACGATAGGGCCCTTCCCAGTTACGCGCCAGCTTGCCCCTCTCATTAGGCTTACTAGCATCCCTCCTGCGCAAGACTTCATCGTGCACCTAGAAGTATTGCGGTCCTACCCGGTTGTCATAATACCGCTTTACCGACTGCTGATAACCGGCCATCTTAACAGCTGCTATGGTCCTTCGTTCTTCCACCAGATTCAACTCAGCTAGGTGATCGACATCGTTCTGGCCGGGCTGATACACGGTTTCTCTAAATGTTGGAATTTCCGCTTCAACTGGCAACCGGGCTTCACATCCGTAAGTGAGCACAAATGGAGTTTCTCCGGTTGCCCTTCTTGAAGTCACCCTATGCGCCCAGACCGTGTGAGGCAAAGCTTCCAACCATTTATGGCCTTCCTCTCCCAACCTCTTCTTTAGGCCGTCCACTATCGTCCGGTTAGCATTTTCAACTTGGCCATTTCCCTGGATAAGCTATTGAGGCCTTGCTGTGCTTGATTCCAAAACTAGCCAAGTACTCAGTGAACCGGGGGTTACGAAACTGCGGACCATTGTCGGTAACAATCATCTTCGGGGCACCAAACCGGGTGATAATGTTTTTCCAAACAAATTTCTCACACTGCCGCACGGTTATGGTAGCCATTGCCTCGGCCTCGACCCATTTAGTGAAGTAATCAATAGCCACCATCACGAACTTCTTCCCGCCTTGGGCGACCGGGAAGGCTCCAATAATGTCAATCCCAAACCGGGCAAATGGTATGACATTAGACGTTGGTTGGTAGTATGTGGCCGGTCTGCCGGGATGTTTGTAAAATACTTGGCACGTCCTACATCTCTGGACATACCGCTCACAATCCCCCATAATGGTCGGCCAGTAGTAGCCAAGCAATATTATCCTTTGGGCCAGAGTGCGAGACATTTGATGGGCCGCACAAACTCCCTCATGCACCTCAGCTATTACCCGTTCAGCCTCTGGGTTGGTAAGGCAACGTAAGAGAGGTCCACCGATGGCACGTTTGTACAAGTGACCATCGATTACCTGAAAACGGGGAGCCCGCAGGATCACCTTTCTGGCCCGTTCCTCGTCATCCGGTTTCTGACCGGTTTCCAAATATTGCATGAGATCGTGCCTCCAGTCATCATCTGCTCCGATTGTCCCGGTAGCCGAATTCTGGCCCGGTTGGATAGCCGCAATTTCAAACCGATCTGTACTCGGCACGTCCATGATCTCAATTTTCGCCAACTTCGACACATGCTCCGGGCAGTCTTGTGTCAATTTTGAAAGCATATCTGCATCAGCGTTTTCCGACCGGGGTATCCTAGTCAGATGAAACTCTTCTAATTCCCTTAGGAGCGCTCGGACCAGATCACTATACCGGGCCAGCCGATCCTCTTTTACTTCCATCTCACCATTGACCTGTCCAACCACTAGACTGAAATCGGAACGGATCTTCATCCTTTTTATTCCGAGTGTCCGGGGCTAATCTGAGGCCACCGGCCAACGCCTCATACTCCGCCTCATTGTTGGTGAGTTTGAAGTTGAAGATCAAGGCATGGTAGATCTTGAATCCTTCCGGGGTAGTGAAGACTACGCCGGCCCCGCATCCCTTCGGTCCAGAGGCTCCATCAACGGCCATGTCCCATCACGGTTCGACCGTATGGGAGGGTCCGGCTTCGGGCTCTAGACCGGTCAGTTCAACGAGGAAGTCTGCCAAAGCTTGACCCTTAATTGCAGTCCTTGGTTTATATTCTATTTTGTACTAGGTGAGCATCATCGCCCACTTGATCAACCTTCCCGAGGAGGTCGAATTTCGAAGGACCGGTCCAAGTGGCTGATCGGTCAGTACTTCCACGGTGTGAGCTTGGAAGTATGCGGTCAGTTTTTTGGCCGTGATGAAAAGCGCGTATGCCGTTTTCTCAATGGCAGTGTACCGGCTTTCAGCCCCATTTAATGCTTTTCTCACATAGTAAATAGGCCTCTGGCCGTCTTCATTTCTTATCAAAACAGAGCTTACAGCGTTTTGGGAAATGCCTAGGTACAAATACAAAGTCTCACCCGGTTTGGGTTTCGACAAAACAATATCAGAGACTAAGTACTCCTTCAACTGCTGGAAAGCTTCCTCACACTCCCAGTCCCACTTGAACGTGTTGGCCTTCTTTAACACCTTGAAGAAAGGCAGAGCCCTTTCAGCAGACCGGGAGAGAAAACAGCTCAAGGCTGCTAGCCGTCCGGTAAGTCGTTGTACGTCCTTCAGCGAACTGGGCGACCTCATTTCAGTTATGGCCTTAATCTTCTCCGGATTAGGCTCAATACCACGCTTGGTCACCATAAACCCTAGAAACTTGCCGGTCTTTACAGCAAAGACGCATTTCTTGGGATTGAGACGCAAGCTGTACTTAGCCATAATCTCGAAGCAAAGCCTCATGTCAGCCGGGTGATTTGTCGCGCCCGGGCTTTTGATCAGCATATCGTCCACGTAAGCTTCCATGGATTTGCCGAGGAGTGGCTTAAAAAGCCGGTTCACCATCCTTTGGTAAGTGGCACCCGAATTCTTTAGTCCAAAGGCCATCACCCGGTAGTAATAAGTGCCTTCTGGAGTCAAGAAGGAAGTCTTCTCCTCGTCCTCCTCAGCCATGAAAATCTGATGGTAGCCTTTGAAAGCGTCCATGAAGCTGAGCAATTCACGCCCGGCCGTCTCATCGACCATCTGATCGGGACTGGGCAGCGGGTATGAATCCATGGGGCATGCCTTGTTCAGATCCGTGTAATCCACGCACATGCGCCAGGTGTCGCCTTTTGGAGCCAAGACGACGTTAGCCAGCCAGGCCGGGTATTGTACCTCCCGTATGTGCCCGACCGCCAACAAGTCCTTGACTTCTTTCTTCACAAAGTCCCTACGGACGATCGCCAAGTGCCTCTTCTTCTGCTTCACAGGCCGGCTTCCTTCCATCACAGCCAAACGATGGCATATGACAGAACGGTCAATGCCCGGCATGTCCGCCACACTCCACGCGAAAATATCTGCATATTCCCGTAGGACTGAGATGATTTCATCTCGAAGTCCTCCGGGCAGATCTCTGCCTATTCGCACCATTCTTTCCGGGAAGGCTTCTCGGAGAATGATCTGCTCGGTTTCATCACCCGGCTCTAGCTTCGACCGCTCTTCTTCCTGATAGACCAAAGTGACTCTCTCAAATGCCTTGGTCATTTTCTTTACGGCCTCCAAGTAGCAATGCCGGGCCTTCTTTTGATCTCCTCTGACCTGTCCTATACCGCCCGGGGTATAGAATTTCATGCAGAGGTGGGCCATGGAGATGACTCCACGAACCTTGTTTATTCCAGGTCGGCCTAGGATGGCGTTATGAACACATTTGATGTTTACTACCACAAACCTCATTTGTTTCTGGACGACCTGGTCTCCTGTGCCTAACTCACAAGTAAGAAGGATTGACCCTTCAGCTTCAACAGAGTCCCCGGTGAACCCGGACAGGGGAGTCTTTAAGGGCTCAAGCCGTGTCCGACACAACTTAAGCTTTTCAAATGCATCCAAGTACAAAACGTTGACACTACTTCCCGTGTCAACGAGTACCCGGGAGACATCGACTCCACCCATGTCCATAGTTATAACCAGGGGGTCATTGTGATCTTCTCCGGTGGCGGGGAGGTCCCGGTCAGTAAAAGTGATCGGTTCCCGTCTTGCTTGTTTCGACCGGGGATTGAGGGCTACCGTCCCCACGTAGAGTTCTCGCCCCCACTTCTTCCTTTGGGAAGCAGAATCTCCCCCTTCCGGTCCACCGTAGATAACCTGTAAATGCTCTTTACCGGCGGTTTTCTTCTTTTTATTCTGCTCGGCCGGTTGTCCTTCTGGTCTGACCCATTGGTTCTTCTTTTGCTTAGCCTGAGCCAGATATTCAGGATCAATCTCACCGGCCTCAATCATCTGCGTTATTACCCCCTTCACACTATTACACTCTGCAGTGTTATGGGAATCAGTTTTGTGAAAGGAGCAATACTTCTCCGTCCATTGTTTCTCGCCGGTCAGTTTCTTCTCTGTTTTGACCGGTTTTACCTCCATGACTTCTGCTTTTATCTTACGGGGCAATGTAATTTCCTTTTTCAAGGAAACTTTTCCCTTTGAGTGGCCCTGCTCGGCTTCCCTTTTGGATGACACCTGGGCTTCAGCGTCAGCATAGTCCCAGGCCGTGTTATAGGCCTCTTGATAGGACTGGGGAGGCCTCCTGCAGAATTCTTTGTATAGTTCTCCGGACCGGAGCCCGGATACAAGGAGGGACATTGTTGTCTTGTCGTCCATCTCCTCCACCTTGTCAACCTCATCCTTCCACCGGGTGAGGAATTTTGTCAGATCCTCGTGCTCTCGCTACCCGGCTGTATTCAAGTAGGTAAACTTTTTCCTCTTGGTACAGTTTTCTTTGAACTTTTCTTGAAACACCTCAGCCAGTTCATCGAAAGAATCGATTTCACCGGCCGGTAAGTTATGAAACCACTCGGCGGCTCGGCCGCGGAGGGTCTGGAAAAAAAGCAAACATTTCTCATCCCCGGAAAGACCCATCATCCGCCCACTTTGATGGAGGGTTTTGACTTGAATTTCCGGGTCCTCCTTCCCGGTGAACTTCGGGACTTCAAGTTTCGCCTTCTTTGGAAATGGTGTTTCATGAACCCGGTCTGTGAACGGAGATTCGTTCAGCAGAATATTCTTCTTTTCTTCTCGGTCTACCCGGCGTTGTAGTTTCTCCAGACGTGCCTCGACCCGGCCCACACGATCCCGAGGTTGTTCAACATGTGAACGGGTCGTGTGCCTGGGGTGGCTTTCGGCTTCTTCCTCTCGTGGTGCCCAGCTGTGCTGGGGCTCATCGCGTGGGGATGGCTCCGTTCGCCTGGTCTGACCAGGTCGTCCAGCTCCTCTCCCTGCACGATTAAAGGCACTAGCTGGAATGGTTTCTACCCCAAGCCGCTCTTTTGCTAACCGGTTCTGATTTCGGCCATCATAGCCAAGTCTCAGAAAGGCCGACCTCCTAGATCCTTCTGGCTGTACTGCTTTTCCCTTCAACTTCTTGATCGCCTGGGGGACGCCCCAATCCTCGTCTTTGCTGTGCACTGAACGCACATCCCCGTCCGAGGTCACCTTTGTTTGTGACCTACGGGACCGGCTCCTTCTAGACCGGGATGGACCAGCTTTATCCATCTCCCCGATCAGGTTTGTCGGAACGATCGGGCGAATGACGTTAGTTTGAGGCGAGGATTGTGGATACAATCCCGGATTGAAAAGTGAAAACCCTCCCGGCTGCTGGAACATGGACATGAAATGTCCAAAATTCTGAAGAGCCTGGTTGTACATTGGATCAAGGGGTCCGGGGAAATTTGAAGGAAAAATGGGAACAGGGTTCACGGGGGAAGTGAATGGGATAGGTGGTGGAATGGTGATGATGGGGGTAAGAACCTGGCTTGTCGGTTGGTAACTTTCTCCCGGGAATGAAATGTCATTCTCAGCGGGAGTAGAAATTTGTGAGATCACGGTTTCCTGATTACTGGCCATGACTTTTTTGTAATAGGTCCCACGGATGGCGCCAATTTGATGGTGTAAATTACCACGCAAATATTAAGTGTGAATAATCGGGAGGGTTGTAGGTGGAATCACCTGTAACCCGGTTTGTTATTAATGATAATAGGAGTTATTACAAATACAAGCCGTGTAGGTTAATTAAAACATGCCTCACAAATGAGGCTTTTAAGGGTATTTATAATAATCCTAAGCACGTCAAGCACGTCTCTGATTATTCAACCGGTCAGGCAGCTGGCCGGCCCACCAGGTACACTTGAGTAAATCTTCGGGTATTGGCATCTGGTCTCCTCATCCAACCAGTCAAATAACCCGGGCTGAAAAAGACGCGTGCTGTTCGGTGAACCAACCGGGTGGTATCCTTGGGTTATTACCCATGAGTTTTGATTAAAATAAATTATTGTTGGGCTTTGGGCCGATATGAAATTTGTTTTGACATCTAATATCAAAATTTGAATAAGTCTCATAGAGATAAATCCAATATGTGGACTATTTGTGTGGTCTTGATTGGGAACCTAAGTACAGACCAAAATCAAGAGTAAATAAAGAATTTGTTTAGAATGTGAATATTGAAATGATTTGTTGAAATAAATCATTAGAACAAATGATATGAATTAAATGTGAGAAACCTTTTTGAATAAAGATCAACTAAATCAATTTTTACTCTGTCAAAGTCAAACACCCAAAAATATGATGTCAGAAAAAGTATAACCAATAAATATAAAAATTATATCGTTGGATAGAATTTAACTGTCCGATCGCAACGGTGCAAATGGAATTCAATTCGGAGAAAGTTGGACCAAAAAGTGTACCCCGACTGGAACCAAATTTGTCCCAATTAGGGAGTGGCATGTAAAATCCTACAAATCGCCGCTCACTCCACTCAGCCGATTACACATGGAAAGGAAGCAACGTAAATTTGGCTCCTTCCCCATCACCAATCCTATATAAGAGAACCCAAGCTATTTCATTTCTTCACCAAACCTCTACATTCTTTATTCTATTCTGTTCTTTGTTGAGAGAGGAGTACAGTGGTGCTATCAATTTGGTGAGAGGTCGCTGGAGCTAACCACAAACCTCGCCGGAAGTTTCGCCGGAAAATATCCAAAACCTTCGTTAAACTTCGAGGTAAGCCCGTAGATATATCTAGTGACTAGAATGTTCATATAGATCGTTTCTATGTTCATAAACGATTGTTTGGTTGAGTTTTGTGTTTGACATGCTTGAAGAACCAAGAATCATAAACCTTGAAATTGATGTTAAAACTATGAATTAATGATGCCAAAATGATCTATGAACCTTGGATAACATCTCTATATAGTTTCGTTGAAGTTCGATAACTAAAAGCGGTATTTCCGAAATTGGACCCGAACGAAGAAGAAGATGAACAGTGGCTGAAACACCACTGTCTGGATCGATCCAGGGGCTTGGATCGATCCCCTGGGCGTGATTTTTCATAGTTTGGATCGATCTAGAGGGCAGGATCGATCCCCCGAAGTTCTGATCCGAAAATTTGTCTGAAATTGCTATTTTTGAGCTCTAAAATCCTATTTTTGATACCAATGGATTATGAACATTATAAAAATGATTTACCATAATAAAAATGATGTTTTTAACAACTAAAAAATGTTATGTGTTGCATGACGGTAAGTTCGGGTGTTAACACTCGAAGCTAGGCCGCTATTTATTATCAATTGTTGTGTTAACTGATGATTATGATAAATGAATATTATGGATGATTATGAGTATTGAACCTACTGATTAAAATAAGTATTTATGATTGAATCATGAATAAAATGAATACATTTATAATTATGAAATGATTTGTAGTGTTAAGGGTATCTAGAAGAACTCCAAGGTATACACATTTAGAAAATTGATGTTAAGGCTATCTAGAAGACCTCTAGAATAGATCTCATATTAGTATGGATTTGTGAAACATGAATATTCGATGAATTAGCTAAAAATGTATAAACGGGATTCGTAGACTAAGCTAGAGGATCACTCGTTTGGAAATACTTCGACTCAATGATGATTAATTATTGTCTTATTGTTGCCTTAAACTAATTATAGTTTAAGCGTCTGAGTATTGTTTGCCTTAAACTAATTAAAGCTTAAGCGTCGGAGAACTGTTGCCTTAAACTAATTATAGTTTAAGCGTCTAAGAAATGTTTGCCTAAAACTAATTATAGTTTAAGCGTCTGAGAATGAAATTATGATCTAGCCTTAGACTAAGAATAGCTAAGAGCGTTGTTATGATCTGACCTTAGACTAAGAATAGTTAAGAGCGTTGTTATGATTTGGCCTTAGATTAAGAACGATTTAAGAGCACTATCGAAATAATAACTGAATTGAATAAAATATGTTGATAAGAACTGAATAATATCAAAATTGTGAATGTCTGAAGTGAACATTGTGTGCATGATATCAAATGATTTGATTATGAATTTAAATTCAGTTTATATGGATGTTCGACGCATTAGATATGCTTACTCAGCTTTACCGCTGAGCGTGTAGTATGTTTTATTTGCTACACGCTGGTAAACAGAAAGAACAATGTGATCCTGGTGGCAGATGAGACGGGATTGTCGGGATGGATGTGACAAGTTTTGAAATGAATTATGATATGTCAATTTTTAATTTGCTTCCGCAATATTGTTGAATACTCCGTACTGTATATGTTATGAAAAATATTATTTTGATAAATAAAAGTGTTTGAAAAGTTTTAAATTTTTACGATTTCCAAGTTAATACTTTAGTCCAAAAGGGTTGCAGACCTGAACGGATTAGGGTGTTACAACAACATTATAATAGTAGTAAATTATTTGTATCTATTACGGAGTATTTTATTTAATGTTATAATGAATTATTTCATATTATACTATATTAATATAGAAATTACACATATTTGTATAATATATTGTGCGTATAATATATCGGCTCGGTTCCCTGGCCACTGGAATCCAGTGGCCACGGAAGCCACTCCCCACTTACGGAACTCCGTTCATAAAATTGATGATTCCTATCCCCTCTAACCCCCGGTAAATACACCCGCCAAGTCCCGACCCAAAGTAATCACCCCACTTACGTCAATTGCACCTCGTAAGTGTAAAGCTAAAACTTTTAACTTTTGACTTTAAAGTCAAATATAAAATATTTATTTTTTAAAAGTAATATAATTTTTTAAGAACTTTAAAAATGAAGGACAGAAGGATGAAATAAAATATGGAGTTAAAAAAAAGACTATTTTTAATATTTTTCTTTATTTTAATTACCTTTTTCAAATATTATTTTTACTTTGTATATGATATTTAATTTTTCATCTTCTTTTCTCGGTACGAAAAGTAAATTTTCGATCATCGTTTGGATTTCATCATCCTGTTTGTCATTTATCAAAACAAAAAATATTCCAGAGAAAATAATAAAGGGGTTTGAACTCATGTCCAACAATTTCCCCCTTTTTGATAATGACAAACATAGTTGAGAAAAAGAAAAGAATACTTTCCTTAAATGATTCCCCCTGCAATGTTAGAGAAGTGCAGTAAAAATAATCATCGGAGTAATAAGCGGAAAAATAAATCTCAACTATCCTTCCTTCCCCCTTTTGGCATTATCAACCGATAACTTTTCCCCTTAAACAATGCCGGGATTTTGAAGGATGTCAAGAGTTTTCTTTAAAAAAGAAAAACACCACAAAGGGTCAATATGTTCTAAACACGAACAAAATTGCCAAACAAACAATGATATTAATACATAAGCAGTTAATATCAACTAGCATCATCATCATCTACCAAAAGAGTTAAAACAAATAACAATGTATCATAATCAATCAGGAAAAAAATATAACAATTAAAGAGAGTTCGCCGGACGAGCTCCTCCGCCAAAACTGTGACGCGGGCCACGGTAGGAGCGAGATTGCTCAAGACGAGTCATCCTCTCGTTGAGCTGGCGAACGTCATCTCGGATGCACGTGAGAGTATCGAAGATCTTCTTCACCCAAGATGGTTCCGGTGCTTCTTCTCTCGGACGAGTCCTCCGTTGACGAGTGACGCGCTCCATGGCTCGACTACCTCCGGCTTGAGATGACTCAGCTTGATTCTCGTTTTGGCTTTCTTCTTCTTCTTCGGCGATGATCAAGTCCAGATTTGGTGCAGCATCGCCCTCCTCTCGATACACGATCCGGGAAAACTTGGCTTCAGTGATGAAACAAGTCTTCTTAACCGGCACCTGAGTGTCCCGAGTAAAGTCTATTTTGCAATGTGCAAGGATATGCATAACGGGGATGGCAAACCGGAGATGGGAAAAACGAGTGCCATCGCTAAGGGCAACGATAAAGAAGTGAACCCAATCAAATTTGACATCGTTCAACAGGACGTGAAACAAACGAATATCGTCCTTGTTGACGACGCCGTGGTTCGAATCACGGGGCAACAAAACATATGAAAAAATGTATTGTTGGACACGTTGAATTAAAGTGAGATTAACTACACTCGGGTTGCTAGAGTTTCTAAACTTGAGGTCACGATGATCCAACCCGAGTTGTCGCCAAATTGCCTCATCTTGGAATGTTTCATCCAAGTTTTCGGTAATTTCGCCGCGACGAAGACCAAACAACGAAGTCAAACCGGCACCATCAATGAAAACGGTTTTGCCGTCAACATAAGAAATGAGAGATGGCGAACTTCCTTTAGTGGTACGAAGATTTGCATAAAATTGACGTATAAGATTTGGACAGAAAAATTCATACGTCAAATGAATGAAACGAAGCAATCCTTGCTGAAGGAACATAGACTTACTCGGGGCATAGGTCGCCGATTTGAAGAGGTCCTTGTTCACAATTTTGGGAGAGACGATCTCCTTCGTGAGGAAGATGTTGTGGAACCTCTCAACTGAAGCCCCAGTGTTGAAGGCTAGACCCGTTTGAATGTGAATGTACTTGCTCCCTTCACGACGTCATGGCCTCTCATTCTCCTCTGCCGCCGTTTGAGAAAAAGTTGAGAGGGGAAGAGGCTAGGGTTTCTGTGATTCGAAAAGAGGGAATGGCGAAGAAGACGAAGACTGGGTGTGATATAAGGCAAAAATCGACTATTAATCGATTAATATCAAGTATTTAATCGATTAGGGAACACAGCCGAGGCTAATCGATTAAGTTAAGTTTATTAATCGATTAGAAGTAAGCAGAAACAGACGTCTCTTTTCAAGATATTAATCGATTAAACAGAGAAGGTTAATCGATTAATATGGACAGATGAGTCTAATCGATTAATTGAACAAAATTAATCGATTAAAAGGTGAATCAGCGCTAAAGACGTTTTGCATATTAATCGATTAAAAAGAAACGAGTAATCGATTAAGAAAGACAGAGGCGACTAATCGATTTCTCTTTGAGGAATAATCGATTTTGTAAAAAAAAATCAAGTCCAATTAGGTTGAATACCAAGGGAAGAGATATCTACAATAAAAGCCCTGCAAAAAGAATTTATCGCGCCTCCGACGCTCAAATTAGTACCATCAATAAAAAGAATAAATTAGTTCATAGAGATATCCAAAATGCCAAGTTCATTCCGAATGTGAAAGAAACTCTCCCTACTAAGGGGTTTCGTGAAAATGTCGGCCAATTGATGTTTCGTTTCAACAAACTCAATTGTGACATCTCCCTTTTGGACGTGATCTCGTATGAAGTGATGCCTAATTTCTATGTGTTTAGTCCTGGAGTGAAGAACGGGGTTCTTCGATAGACTAATGGCGCTCATATTGTCACACCTAATTGGGATGTGATCAAGTATAAGGCCGAAATCCACAAGTTGTTGTTTTAGCCAAAGAATTTGGGCACAACAACTTCCCGCAGCGACATATTCCGCTTCGGTGGTGGAAAGTGCAACACTAACCTGTTTCTTACTAAACCACGAGATTAATGAATGACCAAATAAGTGGCAAGTACCGCTGGTACTTTTCCTATCAAGTTTGCAACCTGCAAAATCCGAGTCGGAATAGCCAACAAGATGACATGTCGAACCTTTGGGATACCAAAGACCTACGTTCAACGTGCCCGCGAGATATCTCATTATCCTTTTGATCGCAACCGAGTGCGACTCCTTAGGACAAGATTGATACCTAGCGCATATACAAACGGAGTACATGATATCCGGTCTACTCGCGGTAAGATAAAGTAAAGATCCGATCATACCTCGGTAGCGTTTGATGTCCACCTCTTTACCTTTTTCATCCTTGTCGAGGTAGCAAGAGGTGCTCATTGGTGTGTCAATGGATTTGGATTCGGTAACATCGAATCTCTTAAGCAACTCCCTGCAATATTTCGTTTGACATACGAATGTCCCTGCTCTGCATTGTCTAATTTGTAGTCCAAGGAAGAACTTTAATTCTCCCATCATCGACATCTCAAATTCACTTTGCATCATATCGGAAAAATCCCTGCACAAAACTTCGTTAGTAGCACCGAATATGATATCATCTACGTAAACTTGAACCAAAAGGATGTCTTGGTTATCTTTCTTGATAAAAAGAGTAGTGTCGACTTGACCCCGTTTGAACTCATGGTCCAAAAGAAATTTGCTTAACCGTTCATACCAAGCATGAGGTGCTTGTTTGAGACCGTAAAGCGCCTTTTTGAGTTTGAAGACATGTTCGGGAAACTCATAGTCTTCGAAACCCGGGGGTTGTTCGACATACACTTCCTCTTGAATGATACCATTAAGGAAGGCACTTTTAACATCCATTTGATGAAGTTTAAAATCCATTGTAGATGCAAATGCAAGCAATAAACGAATAGCTTCTAAACGTGCAACCGGTGCATAAGTTTCTTCATAATCAATGTCTTCTTCTTGATTGTAGCCTTTAGCTACAAGCCTAGCTTTGTTTCTAGTGATTACTCCATTTTCGTCGAGTTTGTTACGAAACACCCATTTTGTGCCAATAACGGAATGATCATTAGGTCTAGGCACCAATTCCCAAACATCATTGTGTTTAAATTGGTTAAGCTCCTCTTGCATTGCCATAGACCAATGTTCATCATTAATAGCATCCAAAACGGTTGTTGGTTCAATTTGAGAAACAAAGGCCATGTGATTAATTGTGTTCCTAAGAGAATTACGAGTAGAAACTCCCTGCGTTATTTCACCAATAACATTGTCAATCGGGTGGTTCTTCAATGTTCTCCACTCCTTAGGAAGCTCCGTTTGTTCCTGCGTTTTCTCTTCTTCTGGTTCCTTTTCTTTAACGATTTCTTCATCATCATCATAAGAACCTAGAACATTATCAACAATACCTTTCTTTGCCAAGCGAGCATCAAATTCATCAAAGACAACATGAATAGATTCCTCTACGGTCTTAGTACGCTTGTTGAACACTCTATATGCCTTACTACGAAGAGAATAACCTAAGAAAATTCCTTCATCCGACTTAGCATCAAATTTTCCCAAGTTATCTTTTCCGTTATTATGAATAAAAACTTTACATCCAAAGACATGAAAATAGGAAAGGTTAGGCTTTCTTCCTTTGTAAAGTTCATAGGGCGTTTTCTTGAGTATCGGTCTAATGACGGCTCGGTTTAACACGTAGCACGCGGTACTCACGGCATCCGCCCAAAAATATTTAGGAAGGGTTGCCTCATTGAGCATAGTTCTAGCCATCTCTTCAAGAGATCTATTTTTCCGTTCAACCACTCCATTTTGTTGTGGTGTACGGGGGCCGAGAAGTTATGCTCAATGCCTAATTCGTCACATAAAGCATCAAAACCATCTTGATCGAATTCTCCCCCATGATCACTTCTTATGGATGAAATGTGACAATCTTTTTCATTTTGAACTAATTTGATGAATTTCTTAAAAGCATTAAGTGCATCATACTTATGAGCAAGAAAGAGTGTCCATGTAAACCTCGAATAGTCATCAACAATGACAAAGCCAAAGTAATTGCCTCCTAAACTCATGGTCCTTGAAGGTCCAAAAAGGTCCATGTGCAAAAGTTGTAATGGCCTAGTCGTAGAAATAACGTTCTTTGACTTAAATGAGGCCCTTACTTGCTTCCCCTTTTGACATGCATCACAAATTAGATTCTTCTCAAACTTAAGTTTAGGAACGCCAATTACTAAGTCTTTAGAAACCAACTTATTAAGATGGTCCATGTTAACGTGAGCTATCCGACGATGCCATAGCCACGTTTCTTCCTCTTTGGTAATGAGGCACTTAGCTAAGATAGACGGGGAATTTTCAAGATCAAACATATAAATGTTGTCTACTCTACTACCACAAAGAATAGTCTTATTATCACACAAGCGTTCTACAATGCATTTACTAGAATCAAAGATGACACGGTTACCTCTATCGCACAATTGGCTAATGCTAAGTAGATTGTGCTTGAGGCCCTCAACAAGAAGAACGTTCTCAACGGTTGTAGCATTGTCTCTTCCGACGGTGCCACTTCCAATGATTCTTCCCTTGTTGTTGTCACCAAAAATGACATTGCCGCCTTTGAAATACTCTAGACTCCCAAATTTGGATGCGTCTCCGGTCATGTGCTTGGAGCATCCGCTATCGAGATACCAAGAGGTACTCGAAGCCTTCAAGCACACCTACAAAAAGATATCAAGGAGACGGTTTAGGTACCCATATATTGTTGGGTCCTTTTTGGTTAGCATATGTGCGATGTGTGTGCGTTTGTTGAAAATGCCTAATTTTGGTGAAGCACACGGGTGCAATGTGACCTATCTTATTGCAATAGTGGCAAATAACATTTGGATTATTCATCCTATATGGTTGAGTGTAATGAGTTCTAGGTTTGCTAGGATGTGCTCTTCTAGTTTGATTATTTATCCTAGCATTTTTATCCCCCCTAGCTTTAACAAATGTTGTTTTTCTAGGTTGGTTTTTCTTATATCCAAGTCCTTCACCATTACTAACTTTTTGCTTAAGAATTTTATTTAAGGTGTTTGAAGCATTATTGAACTTTCCCAATTTACTTTCTAAAGTAGCAACTTTAGATTTTAATGAAGTACAACTAGAACATGTAGAAGAAGTAGTTGAAGGTTCTTGTGGCCTTTTTCCAAAAGATATAATTTCTTGTTTAAGTTTATCATTTATATTTTTGAGTTCTTTTACATCCTTCTCAAAAATCAGGATTTTTTGTTTAACTTCATTATTTTCTTTGGAAGCCTTTTTGAACATTCCTACTAAATCTTCTATAATGCAAGTAACATCATTAAGAGTTAAAGAATCATTGGGAGAAGGTTCTTGATCACTTACCTCTTTTGTTGTATCACCATCTTCAATGGCCATGAGACATAAGTTGGCCACTTCCTCCGTTTCTGAGTCTTCACTCCCGGAGCCGTCGTTCTCCCAAGAGATGTAGGCACGTTGCTTCTTCGGTGCCCTCTTGTCCTTCTCGTTCTTGAGCTTCGGACACATTGGTTTGATGTGTCCAATTTCACCACACCCATAGCATTTGGGTGGAGTGTTCTTCTTGGCTCCCTTCTTGAGCATCATCTTCTTGAATTTTCGGACAAAGAGTCCGAGGTCGGTGTCGTCGCTGTCATCATCTTCTTCATCAACGTTGTTGTGGGTTGATGTTGTTGCGGGTAGAGCAATAGACCTCTTGTTCCTCTCTTCAACCACCTTTGAGAGTTGGGTGGTTTCGTAGGTAATAAGATTACCTCGAAGTGCATCATAGGTCGTTGTTTGGAAGTCGCGACCTTCTTCGATTGCGTCCACCTTTGAACGCCATTTGGGGGATAGGCTTCGTAGCACCTTTCTCACGAGCTCTCGGTCGGTGTAGGTCTTCCCGAGAAGATTGAGAGGATTAATGATGTTAGAGAACCTCTCAAACATTTCCTCAATCTTCTCGTTTTCCTTCATTGAGAAGAGTTCGTACTCGTGAGTGAGATGGTCGATTTTGGCCTCCCGAACCTGCGCGGTTCCTTCGTAGGTGACCTCCAATTTCTCCCACATTTGTTTTGCGGTTTCACACCGCGAAATTTTGCGGTAGTCATCCGCATTAACACCGCAATAAATCATGTTTATTGCTTTTGCGTTGAGCTCCATCTTTTTGCAATCTTCGTCGGTGAACTTCTCTTCGGTCTTGGGAACGTTAACTTCACCGACTTTCTTCATAGGGACTCCGCAGCCGTTCTTCACAATCAACCATAGCTTGTAGTCGTTGGATTGGATAAAGATTCTCATCCTCTCCTTCCAATACGAGTAGTTTGTTCCATCGAACAAAGGTGGCCTCGTGGTTGATTGTCCCTCGGTCACTCCTGCGTTGAACATTCTTGATGCCATTTGATCTTTTAGTTCCTGAAAAAAAAATAACGTATTCGAAGAACTTCCTCGCTCCGATACCAATTGTTAGACAAAAGTGCAACTCTAGAGGGGGGGAGTGAATAGAGTTGTTTTCAAGAATGTACGTTTTTCGTAAAAAAAATTATCGCAGGAAAAAGTAAGGAGAGTAAGGGAAAGAAGAACACCGGGATTTATACTGGTTCACCACCTCGTGGCTAGTCCAGTCCTCCGAGAGACTCTCTCGAAAGTCCTACTATTCTTCAAGCTTCAACGGGTGCTTGAAAAACTGGTACAACTTGAGAACTTGAATCACACAAGCCTCACTTTCTTACAACAACAAGACTTGAGTCACACAAGTCTTAAGAACAACACTCAAATGAAATTGAGTTTACAACACAAGAATGAAAGCTCACACAATTGAGCAAAGTAGTGTTGAAAGATTTAAGCTCTATGGATGACAACTTCTATAGCACTCAAAGAAAAAATATTTCTAACTCTCAAAAATAATATTTTGATGAGGAAGATGAAGCAAAGTATGAATAGCTCAGGGAAATAGGTTGGAGTGCAAGAGGTGTATAGAAATGAAGGAGAATGAGGGATTAAATAGGCTGAGGAAAATAAAGCCGTTGAAGAGAGCTGATGATATGCACCAGATAATATTAATCGATTAATATGGATAATTAAATCGATTACGGTACACAGAGACGAGAATGCCTTAAAACAAAATTGGAATTAATCGATTAAACTGAAACGAAAAATCGATTAGTTTGCTCTGCCCAAACTAATCGATTAAATGAAGGGAATTAATCGATTATTGGGCGATTCTCGGAATCCAACTAGAAGTCTATTAATCGATTAAAAAGGAAGAGAAAATCGATTAAATTCAAAATACCGTGCAAACATAAAGGGCCCAAGCCTATTTGCGATTGAAGCCTTTGGCTTCATACGATTGTTTGAGACAACGGGAATCAATGCACGATCATTGATAACCCTTATTCAATGAATTTGAATAGGGGAGAAAAAGAGAGTCCAAAAATTATTTTGTGTGTCAAACAATACACGAAAAAATATTTAAAGTATATTTTCTCACCGAAGAAAATTGTGTAACTTTAGGAAAATGTTTAAAGAAATTTTGACACACTTATTTTGAGATTGACTCACTAAAATATTTTAGACAGAGAAAAAATGATTTTTCAACTGACTCAAAAATAATTTTTATCCCTCGGAAATTAAATTGTTTTGTGCAAAAGATATTGTCATCCTTACAAGAATCCTAGACTCAATAAAAATAAAAAAGTCTTCGGAGTCTTCACTTCACTTCAAAAAAATCTGCGTAGGGGTGATCGTCAATTTTCATCGCCGTAAACTTCTTGATACGCCTCTTTTCTTTTCTCGGTACGAAAAGTAAATTTTCGATCATCGTTTGGATTTCATCATCCTGTTTGTCATTTATCAAAACAAAAAATATTCTAGAGAAAATAATAAAGGGGTTTGAACTCATGTCCAACAACTTTAAAAATAGGTAAAGAGGATATTCGTTCTCTATTTAAAAGTCATAGAGATTTTAGAAATAATTTTTAAAAATAGAAAGAGTTTTTATGCCTTTTTTGTAAATCACTGAAACACGTAAGCTATTACTCCGTAACGGAGTAAATTACTAAAATCGGGCGTTTCTTTAACTCTTTTTTCTCCATCGAGAAATACACGGACCCAAAGATCAAAAAATTGCTGCCAGGTACCCCCTGTTTTGTGGTAAGAACTACGGGGTACCCCTAATTTTGAAAATATACTCTCAGGTACCCTGAATTATAAAAAAACATACTAAGAAAAGATTTTCCATCCATCCTCCATCCATTTGGATTTTTCCGTTAACTTCTTGATCAGCATCATCATCATCATCATCCACCATCTCCATCTTTAATTCTTCGGTCTTCCTCCTCCTCCTCTTCTTTTTCTTTTTCTTTTTCTTCTTCTTTCTTCTTTCTTCTTCTCCTCCTCCTCCTCCTTCCACTCTTGATCTTCCAAACCCCCAACCCTTCACCCTTATTTCTTCTTCTTCTCTTTCTTCTATTATTATTATTATTATTATTATTATTATTATTATTATTATTATTATTATTATTATTATTATTATTATTATTATTATTATTATCTTATTATTATTAGTATTACTATTACTATTATTATTAAAAATAATAGTGAAACTAATATTTAGTTTTTATATTAATAAAAGAAGAATAAGAAAATATTACTTCATAATAATAATAATAAATAATAGAGGTAAAAGAAAATTATACTCCTCCGTCCCAAAAAGATCGTTACATTTCATTTCTTTGCGCATCCCTTAAAATATTTTTATATCGTCTCAAATGCCAAAAAAACTTTCAAAACAATTTCATCTTATAATAAATAGTAAATATGGTAAATTTTAGAAATTTTAGATGTGAGTAGCATTGCTTTTTGTGATGCGCAAGGAAATGAAACGTAACGATCTTTTTGGGACGGAGGGAGTACTTTGTAATAAATAAATAATACACCATCCATTCAATAAATTTCTTCCCCTTTCGTTTTTTTTAATTCCCTAAAACATTTTCACTTTCTATTAAAAAACCACTTTTACCCTACTTTTTCATACCCTAGCTATCATATCATCCTTTTTTACTAATAACCAAATTATCACATCTTACTTTACTCATCACATCAGGGGCAAAATTGGAAAGTCAATCAAACTTACACTCTCCTTATAATAATAATAATAATAATAATAATAATAATAATAATAATAATAATAATAATAATAATAATACTCTCTTCGTTCCAAATTATAATAGATGTTCACTATTCACAGGATCAAACTTTCTTCACTTTCTTTCTCTTTTTTCGTTACCAATTTGATAAAATAAAATACTATTGTCACTACTATTTTTGTAGATCTTTTAATGTAGTATTTTAATATGTAATTTTTATTTTTTAACTATATACCATTTGTCATATAAAATGATTTGAAAATAATAATAATAATAATAATAATAATAATAGAAAGAGAAGAAGAAGAAATAAGGGTGAGGGGTTGGGGGTTTGGAAGATCGTGGAAGGAGGAGGATGAGGAGAAGAAGAAGAAGAAAGAAGAAAGAAGAAGAAAAAGAAAAAGAAAAAGAAAAAGAAGTAGAGGAGGAGGAAGCACCGAAGAAGATGGAGATGATGATGATGATGTTGATGATGATGATGAAGTTAACGGAAAAACTCAAATGGATGGAGGATGGATGGAAAATATCCTCCTGATATGTTTTTTTATAATTCAGGGTATCTGGGAGTATATTTTCAAAATTGGGGGTACCCGGTAATTCTTACTACAAAACTGGAGGTCCCTGTCAGCAGTTTTTTGCCAAAAGATCCGCTAATTACTAAAATCGGGCGTTTCTTTAACTCTTTTTTCTCCATCGAGAAATACACGGACCCAAAGATCCGCTAAAGTTAAACTTTCAACGGCCCAGTAGTAAATGGTTACATGGGTCGGGTTAATGGACTATCAACGGTTGGGTTCATCATCTCTAAAATGTGGAAGCTCGCTCACAAACCCTAGATTCATTACCATATACGCCGCACCTAAACCCCTATTTATATTCACATCCATGGCCTCATCCAAATCGCAGAAACAGAGTTGCCAGAGCTTCGTTATTTAGTCCCGTCTTTTGGTGTTTGATTTTTTTCGCTTGATTTATTATTGTTAGCTGCCGATGATGATAAATCTTTAAGGCTTGTTTCTCAAAACATTCGCAGTGGCCGCCTAAGTGCTTTCGCCTTTCGCCGGGCTTGAGAGCGCATGCTGCTTTCGTCCTTCCCTGGATGTCTGAGGCTTTTTGAATTCTCTCCGTCTTCTTCTTCTCCGTTTTTGTTCCGGGAATTCTTCGTTGTTATTTCTGTGTTTTCAACTTGGAGATGTTTTGATTCGTTTTCATCAGATCTGATTTGTCTTAAGTTCAATGGGTTGATGTGATGGTGATGAAGAAACGAAAGGCTTGTTTCTCAGAACATTCGCAGTGGCCGCCTAAGAGCTTTCGCCTTCGCCGGGCTTGAGAGCTTATGCTGCTTTTGTCCTTCCTCGGATGTCTGAATCACATCATTCTTAATTATTTTTTGCGAATTATGTTTTTCGATCTTCGGCGATTTTCTGGTTAAACTCTGAAAGCAGACAGCTTCTTGATGATGCTTAAACACTAATCTGAGTCTCAACCATTCTTCTTTCCTCTTTTGAGCTATTCGTTTAGTTTTCTCTGAAAAAGGCAACAAATTAGAGTCTCTGAAACGCCTTGTTCATGGCGTTATCAGCGCTGTACGTTGCCGATAACAAATTGGTGCTGAGATTCTGGCATTCGTTTTCAGTTATGTCATGAAACGTATGCAATCAGACGCCCTATACTTCGTTAAATTTTGTTGTTTCTTTAAAACCTAGAATTCATAAGATCCGTAATTAACAATCTTGAAAGAAGAAATATTTTGATTTTTCGTGCAGTACCAAAACTTTAAATGATCGTTACACTATGAATTGGAGTTAAAATATTATTTCATGTTAAGTTAAATTTGATCTGATTAGATCAATGTCTGGATATTGTTTTAGAACATCTAATTGTTGCACTGTTTTTTTTTGAAATGTTGGAAGGTTGATTGGGGTTGTGATGAATAGTATTTCCTCCGTATCAAAAAGTCTTTTCTGTTTTTTTTGCGCATTTCATAAAACACTATTGCCGACATTTGAAATGTCTAAAATTAACAACATTTTTTCTTTATTGTGGGTAGAAGTTATTTTTAAACTAAAAGACTTTTTGGTGGAGGGAGTATATATTTTTAAATCACAGTTAATGTAAATATTACTGCGTTATTAACTTTATTGTTACCAGTACAGGTTCAATTTCATCACAGGTAAATACAAAACTTAACTGTATAGATTACATTATGAACTTAATTGGAACTTAGTTATTGATCTATGAACAAACTATTTCTTTGTGAGCAATGCTAGGGGTACATCTATGGTGTATCCCAAATGTACACCAGCTCCTTCTTCACCACTCATTTTTATTTTATTTTTATTTAATTATTTTTTTGAATTTCTTGCCTCTTTTGTGGACAAGGAGGGGGTGGGGGACAAATGGGCTACACCAATGTGCACCCCTAACATTTTTCTTTGTTCTTTGAACTTGGGATCGTGTTGGACTACGGTAAAAGCAAACATTGATTTTCGAATTTATTTTTTCTGAAACATGCCAGTTGTCCTTTTATGGACCGAGCGTGGCGGAAAACTAATAGACATCTTAGACTTATTTAATAATTACCAATTAATATCTCAAAACAGTGCAACTAAAAAATACTTCCTTCCAAAATAAATTTTCTCTCTCGTTTTTTATTCTTAAATAAACTTTTTTTTTCTTTTAAAAAACTTCTTTTATTCCTTATTTTTTCATACTCTATTTATAATATCATACGTTTTATTAATAGTCTATATATCACATTATATTTTTACACATCATAACAAGAATATTTTTGGATAGTCAATACAAAAATATTCTTCCCTTAAATTTTTAGTCAAAAACAGAAATTTATTTAGTGACAGAGGAAGTACTACTTAGTTACTTACTCAAAATTAAGTTCCAAGTTCACCCGTAAATGTAATAAATAAGTTTATAATGTGGTTGTAACAATTAAGTTTCAAGTTGGCTTGTAATGTAGTCGTATCTATTAGTTGTAACAATTAAGTTTAGGACGTGGTGGTAACATTTAAATTGTGAGTTTGCCTGTAGAAGTAGTCGTACCTGTACTGGTAACAATTTAGTTTATAATGTAGTTGTACTTGTAGTGAAATTAATTAAGTTTAGGACGTAGTAATAACAATTAAGTTTCGAGTACCTGTATTGTAGTATCTGTACTGGTAAGAACAAATATTATAATGTAGTTGACTGTGCAGTTGGAACATTTAAGATCAATTAAGTTCAGGATTTAGTCGTGACAATTAGGTTTTGAGTTCATGTGTGCGATAACAATAATACGTTTCTTATTATGATATTTCGAATTTAATTTACTACGTACATGATGTAGATAAAAATGCTTTATTATATTCCCTGTTTTGAGGTCCTCCATCAACGGTTACACTATTTAAACATTGCAGCAATTAGCACTGTCCAATCGGATCTCGATCTGATCTGATCCGAAAATTTTGGATCACGTAAAACTCATTCCATATCCAATCTGAAAATATTCGAATATCTGAAATTTGGTTATTTGATTTTTTGGATCGGAGCACTGGATTATCCGAAAAGTTTAGTTTTTAGCCAAAATTTACAAAAAAAAGTAAATAGCAAAATCAACCCAAAATAACAAATTCAATATAGATTTACTAAAAGAAAAAATTCCACTATTAGGTAATGGCCTAATAAAAAAATGATACCAAATTTAATTTGGGAGTAGCTTTGGTAATTTTTTCTATACAAACAAAAAAACACTATTAAAACAAAAGATTCTAAAATGCTAATGTAAAAAGTCCAAAATGGTTAAGTTCCAAAATTAACATAAAATTACATTTAAATATATAGTTATAATATATATTCATAAAATTCCAAAAATATATAGCAAAAAAAAATCGGATATCCGATTATCTAAATAATTCTAGAAATTGAATTCATATCCAATCTGATTTTGGATCGGATGTTTTTGAACACCCATAGCGGCAATCCATTGATAGCCGCTGAAAAAGCCCAAAATCTATACTTGAAATTCATATGTTCAGTATTGAGGTCTCTAGGTTATGATGACCTCTTTGGCAATTTTTGAATAGATAAGTGATGAATCATGAAGAGGTCTGAACTATTAAGAGATTTTAGTCATTCAAATTTTGTATAATATTTATCAATATAGAGGTAAATATCTTAACCATTCAAACATTCGGACCATTAAGAGGCTGAAACAAACAGTTTGTTTAATCTTACTCTCGTTTTTTTGTTTCCACAAAACACTTCTACTTTGCATTAAAAAATTATTTTAATCTTACTTTTTTATATTCTATCTATCACATCATATTTTTTTTACTAATAATCAAACTATCACATCTCACGTTTTTTCATCACATCAGGGGTAAAAATGAAAAGTCAACTAAAATTTCATTTTTTTTATTTTTTTTCAAAGTCAAAATCGGAAGAGTTTTGTGGAACAGTAGTAACCAGAGTATATCCTCTGGTTAAAAATAAAACACAAAAAGAGGTGGAGAGGATACAAGAGTTGTGTTCGGCAAACACAGATTTGACTTTGACACATTTAAATGCACACGCAAAGGCCAAGACAGAGAGCAGCTGCAACTTTTCATTTTGGCAGCAGAGTTGCAGCCAGATCGACACACTTTTATTTAATATTTTAAATGTGTTCTGCAAACCCACTTTTCATCAACTAGAAATAGTTTGAAAAAATAGGAATTGACAAATTACTTTATAGACTGAACGGGAAAGCACCAATTGAAATTGAACCAAATGGATTCAAACGATATTTGTATCCGAATGAACCCGAACGATTTTGACGATTAAACTTAAAATTGATTAGATCCGAAATTGATTAAACATAAAAAATGATTAAATTGGATATGGATCAAGTTCAAAACAAATTAAATTCAAATCCAGTCAAATTTAATAGCTCATTGATTGATGTTTTTCTTAAAAAATATGTTTTTGTTATAAGTATAATTAATTTAATGTACAGATCTTTTACTCTGTATTTTTATAATTAAATAAAGGTTGTGTATTTTTATATAGAGATAATAAAATTTATAGTGACATTATAATGTGCATTAATCGATATACTAACTCATTAGAGATATCATCTGAAACTGATATAAACCCAAACCGTTATAAACTCAAACTGAAATTAAATTAGAAAAAAACTAAACCAAATTTAACTCGAAATTGAACTAGCTTGAATCAAACCGTCTCGAATTGATTATAACATATATTTAAAAATACTCAAATTGAAATGATCTAAACTAGATTTGAACTAATTGACCTAATTGCCAGGTCTAGTAATTAATGTGTTAATAGATTCCTAGAGGCATTGTAGAAAGAATATTTTCATTGATGAATTGTGGTGATTACATGTGTATATATACTAAGAATCTCAATCCTAATAATGGTAGGAGAGACATAGTAGGAAGGTGATACAATTATGGTAACAATATAATACAATAATATTAAATATAAAGAATATATTTAACATGCTTCCGGCTACGTCGGATGTGGAAGTGATCTGATGCCCAAGCTGTCTCGAAAGTCAAGAAATAGAAGTGAAGGGAGTCCTTTGGTGAAGATGTCGGCATACTGGGAGGACGAAGGAACATGCAGGACTCGAATGTCCCCAAGCGTGACAAACACACTTTGTCACGAACAAAGTGGATGTCTACCTCAACATGTTTGGTGCGCTGGTGCTGAACGGGATTGGTTGAGAGATAGACGGCACTGACGTTGTCGCAGAAGACGAGAGTGGCACGCTGGAGGGGTTGCTGCAACTCAAGGAGGAGATTGCGCACCCAGGTAGTTTCGGCTACTGCATTGGCTACGGCCCTATATTCGGCTTCTGCACTGGATCGCGATGTGGTTGCCTGCCGTTTGGACGACCAAGACACAAGATTATCTCCTAAAAATACGCAGTAGCCTGAAGTGGAACGTCTGGTATCTGGGGCAACCAGCCCAATCAGCATCGGAGTAGGCTTGGAGATAATCTGTGGAGGACGGTGTCAGATGGATGCCATGAGTAGCGGTGCCGCTCAGATATCGAAGAACCCGCTTCATGGCAGTGAGGTGAGCGTCGCGAGGTGCATGGAGATGAAGGCAGAGCTGCTGAACCGCATATGTGATGTCGGGTCGAGTAAAGGTGAGATACTGTAGAGCACCCACAATGGATCTGTAGATGGAGGGATCGGAGAGTAATGTGCCCGTGGTGGAGGACAACTTTGCCTTTGCATCTACCGGAGTGGTGATGGGGCGACAAGAAGTCATTCCAGCACGCTCAAGGATGTCATGTATGAACTGAGTCTGATGAAGAAAGAGCCCTGTGGTCGTCCGATGAACATTGATACCAAGGAAGAAATGTAGGTCCCCCATGTCAGTCATAGCAAACTCGGTCTTGAGCTGGTGGATGAGACTCTGAAGGAGTGATGCCGAGGAGGCCGTGAGGACGATATCATCCACATAAAGGAGGAGGAATGATGTGCCCGTGGTGTGAGAGAAGACAAAGAGGGATGTGTCAGCCTTGCACCCGCGGAAACCAATAGTCTGAATGAAGCCGGCGAATCTGTGGTACCACGAGCGCGGTGCTTGCTTGAGCCCATAGAGTGCCTTCTTGAGTTTGAATACGTAATGGGGTCTGGCGGCATCCTGAAACCCAGAAGGCTGGCTGGCATAAACAGTCTCCTGAAGGTGGCCATGCAGGAAGGCATTTTTGACATCAAGCTGGTGAATGGGCCATCCCCGAGACAGGGCAAGGCTAAGGACGATTCGTACAGTAGCAGGCTTGATGACTGGGCTGAAAGTCTCGTCGTAGTCAACTCCGAAACGTTGATTGAAACCACGGACCACCCATCGGGCTTTATACCTGGATAACTCACCTGTGGGGCCAAGTTTATGTCTGAAGAGCCATTTACCGGTGATGATATTTTGTGAGGGGGAGGGGGGTACTAATTCCCATGTATCATTCTTAATCAAAGCATTATATTCATCACACATAGCAGCATGCCAGTTTGGATCCTTGAGCGCACTACGATAAGTTGGGGGAAGGGGAGAGATGGGGCCGGAGGTGTTAAGGTTGAGGATTTGTTTAGGGCGGAAAACCCCGGATTTTGATCGGGTTTGCATAGGGTGTTCGTTTGGGCCAAGGATAGGGGTTGGGCTGTGATGTTCTGGGTTGGTTGGTTTGTGGGCTGATGCGGATGGTGGGGTGGGCGGGCTGATGTGGGGCGGGGACTGGGCTTGGGGAACGGGCTGGAGGTGTTGGACCGAGGGAGGGGGAGATGACGGGTTGGGGGATTGGGCATGGGAGCTGGGTGAGGACGGGTTGGGCAGCGGGTGGGATTGGGCCGAGGAGGGGAGGGAAATTGGGCTGGGTAGAGGTGGGGAACGGGCCAGTGTTGGGCTTGGGTTGGGTGTGGTCCGGGGCTGTTGGGGGCGGACCGGGAGGTGGAGGGGGGGGGGGTAGCGGTGCATTGTTCTCCGTGTCATCAAGAAACCGAAGGTCGGGATTGTTAGACGGATGGGCAAAGGGGAACGTGGATTTCTCGAAAATGACATGGCGAGATGTTATGACTTTGTTAGTTTCAAGATTTAGACAGCGAAAACCTCGTTGATTTGAAGGATATCCAAGGAAAACACAACGGGCCGAACGGGGTGCGAGTTTGTGTGGGGTGGTGGCGGTGAGGTTGGGGTAGCATAGGCAGCCAAAGACGCGGAGATGGGAATAATCGGGGTTGGAACCATAGAGAATAGTGTGGGGGATTGCATTATTTAGTGTGGTGGTGGGAGTGATGTTAAAGAGATGGGCTGCCATGTGGAGGGCTTCAACCCAAAATTCGGGGGGGAGTTGGGCTTGGAAAAGAAGGGTTCGGACAGAGTTGTTGAGGGTGCGTTCCGCTCGGCCATTCTGTTGGCTTGTATGAGATCACGAAAACGAAATAAAATTCCTAAAGAGTTAAAGATATTTTTGAGAGGTGAGTTACGGTATTCAGTTCCATTGTCACACTGTACAGTTTTAATGGTAGTATTAAAATGATTTTTCACATAAGCTACAAAAGAATTTAAATGAGTAGTGGCATCACTTTTATGTCTTAACGGAAAAACTCATAAGTAGTGAGAAAAATCATCTAATAATATCATATAAAATTTAAAACCAGTAACACTTGGAACAGGAGATTGCCATAAGTATGTATGTAATAATTGAAAGGGAAAATAAGAGACACGACTAGAACTAAAAAATGGGAGGCGCACATGCTTTCCCAGTTGACATGCATGACACAAAGTTTGCAAAGAGGTTGAAAAATAAGGAAGAAGGTGCGAGACGCCACGGAGAACTGCAGGGCTGGGATGGCCTAGGCGCCGGTGCCAAGTTTGATGATCAGCAGCGGCGACGTTGGCTTGGGCAGGTGCGGGGTGGCTGACAGGGTAGAGGGGGCCTGCATTATTGGACCAATGCATCACGGTTCCCGTCCGACGATCCTTCACAGAAAAACCATGAGCATCAAATTCAACAGAACAGTTATTTTCACGAGTAAATTGACGTACTGAAATAAGATTGTGGGTGATGTGGGGGGGGGGGGGACAAGGACATTATTAAGGTGAAGAGGGGGGTCAGTTGGGAGGGTATGGCTGCCAACAGCCGTAGTGCGTACTCTGGATCCATTACCAACAGTGATATATAATGATCAATGTAAAGTTTGAGAAGAGACATGAGAAATAGTACATGGGTCGGATGAGATGTGATGGGATGCACCGGTATCCATAAACCAAGTTGGCTCGCGGAGGGACATTGTTTCAAAATTATGTGCTAGGGCCGTGGGGCTGAGGGTTTGGGTGGCGGGGTAGGTTGGGGTGTGGCTGGGGTACGGCACTGCCGTGGGTTGGGGGGGTTATATGGCTACGGGTAGGGGAGTGGGTGATGGGAGAGGTACGGGTTGGGATTCGGGTGAGGTGAGTTCCAAGTATAATGGCCATCAATGGGTGGTCGTTGCCTCGATCCGCTAGAGCTGCCACGTCCGCGACCACGGCCCCGGTTTCCACCGCCCCGTCCGTGACCTCGTCCATAGCCGCTACGCTGTCCCGAGGAGCCTTTGCCATAGCCGTTGCCAAAACTGCCCTGCTGCTCGATCGTGCAACGAGGGCCGTAGAGCCGTGGTTGTCCAGCGGGGAGCGTTGTCGTTCCAAGAGAAGCAGAGCCGATCGGGCTTGAAGGAATGTGGGTAGCGGATCTTGAAACTGGAGGAACGAAGTTTGAGCCTGAAGATCCTCCGGCAGTCCGTGTAGCATCTGAAGAAGAACAAGCTAGTTTTGTGATACCGGCGCATCAACATCGTCCAACCAATCGGCGATGTTGAAGAGATTTTGACAATAAGTAGCCATGGGGGTGTTCCCTTTGACGGTAGTACGGAATTGGTGCTCGAGTTGCATGGCCCGAGCATGTTTATTGTCGTGAAAAAGATCGTGTATCACCTTCCAGAGAGAGGCAGCAGAGGTGGTGGAGGAGATGACAAGGTCCGAAACCTCGTCGGTGATTGTGGAGAGAATCCAGCCTTGTAGAAGAAAATCCAGTTGAAACCATTCGTCGTCGTCGTCGGAGGTAGGGACGACGGATCCATAGAGGTAACCATGGAGATTGAAGCGCCGAACAAGAAGAAGAAACAATCGGCTCCACTTTTTATAATTGGGTTGAGAAAAGCTTAAATGAATGGGGACATGGAGTTTGACATTGAAGATGGTAGTAAAGGCAAGATGTGGGGATTTAGAGGTGGTGTTTGGAGACGTAACTTCATTGTCCGTCATGGTGATTTGGGGGGAGGACGCCGGCAGGAGGTTGCCGAGAGAGAGAGAAACCGGCGGCTGAGAGAGGAGAGCCGAGAGGGAGGCCGGCGCAGGGAAGAGAGGAAAAATTTTAGGGTTAGGGTTTATGTGGCTCCGATACCATGTAGAAAGAATATTTTCATTGATGAATTGTGGTGATTACATGTGTATATATACTAAGAATCTCAATCCTAATAATGGTAGGAGAGACATAGTAGGAATGTGATACAGTTATGGTAACAATATAATACAATAATATTAAATATAAAGAATATATTTAACAGGCATCCTGCTCTAGATTATTTTTTTATTTGGTATCTTGTTGCAATGAGTCGCATGCATGCTGTCTAAGGGCCTATTTTAGACCAAACGACGTATGTTTTTACAAAACCTTTTGGGCCGTGCAATGTTCCACTAGTTTTGGTCCAAGATTGATGTGTTTGAGGGATCTTCTTTTTTTGGGCATAGTTTATATTGTCTAGGTTTTATGTATTGAAAAACGTTAGGGTGCTTCAATATGATTGCTACTTGAGGTTTACATGCTTTGCATATATGATTATCATCTTTGTTATAGAAATGATTTTTATCAATGTCATTTACGCCTTTGAGTAGTATGGGTACATCCTTGGTCCTAACAAGACCCTTATGTATTTGCATACATTTTCATTCTTATCCTTTTTTTATTCCAATTGGTTTTGCTCTTGTTGTGTAAGACTTTGGATGTCATTTTTTAAAATGTAATTTTTTTTTATTATTTATAAACCAATTTATAAATAAAATGATTTAAAAAATCGTGAGATTTTATTTCATAATTTTCATTTTGTAATCAAAATAGAGATGAAGGGAGTATTAAAAATGTGTAATAAGAAAAATAAACAATAAAAATGAGTAATAAAATGTACATTCTCTGTTTGTTATAAATCTTTCTAGACTAATAATAATAATGTTTGCTTATTTTTCTACTCATTTCATAAAATAATATTTTATAGTTTGGTGACCACTAGTTTAGTAGAATTTGTTATTTATTTTTTTATTATATAAATTTGATTTTTAAATTTTATCTCTACAATCAAATAAATTTAATTGAAAATAAAATTTGTCAAACTTGCCTTATGAGAACATCTTTGGTGGAGGGAGAGAGTAATTAATAAAACAATCATTTAAGCATAGTTTTAACAATCGGATCTAACTGGTCAGTTTGGACCGTGAACCGGCAAACCGGTGGTCTAACCGGGTTGATCCAGTCCTTTCAAATCAATCCGAACCAGTGTGAACCTATAACAACCGGCCGGTCAAACTGGTCGGACAATTTTTTTCCTTTTTTTGCTAGTTTTTGCAATCTTTTCCAAAAGCATACCACTATGGAATTTGAACCCAAGATCTTTTAGACATTTAGTTAAGTTCCTAACAATCAAAGCTAGGATTCTTTTTATTACAAGTTCACTTAATCTTTTATAATACTTCATAATTAAAAAAAGATTGTATAAATATCCTTTTCAGTTTAAAAAATATAATATTATATAGCTATGAGTCAAACACAAAATCATTGATATAATTGATATTATTACAAAATACATTTCATACAAATATTTCATTAGAGTGTCTTTTAATATTAAACAACTTATTTGAAAAAAATCAAATCAACTCTTCATTTATAAAATTTTTAATATTGTTTTTTAAATATGTAAATTTTATTTTTTAACTTATTAAAATAACTCAAGTACATTAATATCGTTTTAGTCAAATGTTATAAATTACTTTCTTTAGGTATTTATAAACGAGGGTGTGTGTGTATGTATCTATAACTTTTAAAATATGCTTAAACCACCAGTTCGACCAGTTGGATTACTGGTTCGACAAGTGAACCAGTACCTTGACTGGTTCGGTCACCGGTCTAGTTCTAAAGACTATGTATTTAAGGTTGTTGATCAAGCCGGATTATTTTTAGGTTTGTTTTAGGTTCTTTAATTTTCATGTTGTGTTTCAAAGACGATTTTTTTACAAACTTACCTTCAATTCCCATTATTATTTTTTGAACCAAATGCAAATTTTATTCATCAATCCCTCTCATAATGTAAAATCAGTACGAAAACAAATACAACAGCTCTGCAGCCAAATACTAATAAACCACAAAGAAAACACATCCAGGGAGGGCCTGAAGTTTTAGAGTTCAAAATGTTTGTGTGCAAGATCATGTTTTTTATTTTAGTATTCAGTTATTCACTACAAAAAAAAATGCGGAATTGGCACAGATTTTGGCACGGAGTTCAGTTTCAACTTTTTCTGTGCTTAGACTATTTGGCACGGATCGAGGTGGTAAAGACAAGCAACAAATGCCATAATCTTCCTTCTCTTATTCATTGGAGCAATACCCTGAAGTTGCTAAAAAATTTCTGCAATAGTCTCCCTCAAAATGGTGTTGACTCCAAGCATAGACCCTCCTATATATAAAGCTCTTTCTTTAGTATAGGGGCAAAGTACAAAAGAAATGATGACTATCTTCCTCTGCAGTTTGAGAGAGCAAACATTGAGTGCCAATTCAAAACCATTTGCTTAATCTGCTTTTGGTCTCAAGTTTGTTCATATTCTTGGGTTATAGGGAACAAATCTATCTATGTGCACAAAAGAGTTTTCAGTCTGTAGGATCTTTTTCAAATAGAAGTAGGTATCACTTTTGTTTTTTAGCAATTCCATTATTTTTTTTTTGAATGCTATTGACTCTATTACAATGTAGTATCTGTTCATAGCAATTCCATTATTGCTCACAAAAGGCTTTGAAGAATGTAGTAGAATCCTAGGAAAGAGACTTGAAGGAATTGTGTGTATGCAAACCACATCTAGTTAATTGATAATTTTACTTTTTACTTTTTGGTTTGAAAATTATTCTTTGTTTTTTAAAAAAGTAAAAAAAAATTATAGTCTACAATCTTTCTTTTTTTAAAACAAATTTCAATGATCATTTATTTATTTTTCAAAACTTTTCTTAAATTTGGCAAATTCAAACTATGAGAACAATTAAATGGGGAGAGTGTAATTTATGAGTAATTTATCAATTGGCACCTCTTTCCATTTCCTTATCACTACTCATTCTCCTCATACTTCCCTCCACATCATCAATTTTTATGCAATATCATTTTCTCCTTTTATTTTCCAAACCTCAATTCTACCATTCTTCTCCTTTTTTTTTATCTTTGTTACAAATATTTATTTTATTCTCAACCAATCAAAATTTATTTCATTATTTTACACCAATAAAATAATTTCTTTCTCTAAGAGCATTTTATTTTCCCCGCAACCACACCCTCTCACTTTTCACCATGCTCCTTTGCCACATAAACAATTTGAATATTTTTTTAATAGTGCAGAAAAAGTATTGAAATTAATATCCTCTCATTCAATTTGTGAAGTAGCATATTTTGTTTGTTTTACCATTTCTATTAGCAGAGAGAAACAAAAGGGTACCAATGTCTAATTACACTACTGTCAATAAGAATCTAACCATGATAATCACCTTAAAATAGTTACCCATATTCCTACTAATTAATTTTTTTTGTGAAAAGTCTTCCACAATTCCTCCACTAGTTGGGTACAGAAGAATTACCTTTACACAGGTAATGAAGAACACCATTCTTCCTACTGCCTACTGGCACTCCATTGTCAACTGCTCTATTCTCCAAAGTGTCACTCTCAAGTTTCAACCTCTGTTTCTACTGCAACTTCCAAATCGAAAGCCACCTTAACATCAACTTTGCGGTCATCCAAACAGCTCCGCTCGCTCTTGCTCAAGCTTTCATCATCATCATCATCATCACCATCATCGTCATCATCATCATTATCACCACCATCATTTGATGGGGAATCATTCATGTCTTTAGTTGGTAAGATGAATGGTGAGTGCTGCAATGGTAATACATCATGACTTAGGACTTGCCCGGTCCTTAACCTCTCCTTATAATCCTCCAACTCCAATCTGTAACGTTCTTTGTCCTTCACAGCCCTCTCCTGATAAATCTGGTCCCATCAAAATCTTAGTTCATGAGCCAAAACACAGAGAAACAAGGGCATGTTTGGATCTCGGGAAATGCTAGGGAGGGGGAGGGGGTTGCCACATTATTTTCTAGTGTTTGATTTTACGATGGAAAACGCAATGGGAAAATGACTCAATGGTCTGTTAAATCAGAAAATGACAGGGAAGGAAAGAAACAGCGTGGAAATATATAGGAAATTTTGAAGGCAAAAAACATGGAGGGAAATGAAAGTGCTTCTTTTGAGGAAAAACAAGAAAAAAAATCACATTATCCCCTTTTTCCCTAGCAATTTCCGGGATCCAAAGAAAATAAAAGAGATGGAAAAAACATAACAGAAGTTGAAAACAATATGGTTAATACCGCTTTTTCAGAATCATTCAGTTTGTTCCATGACTCTCCAATCATCCTACTGATCTCCCTATCTTTCCCAGTAAAGAGTGGTTTCAATTTCCCGTGCTGTTCTTGAAAGAAAAAGTTATAACCACTTCTGTTTGGCTTTGGACGAAGAGGGTCTCTCCTTTTGATTTCACATTTCTTCCGACGCTTTCTCCTAACGGTTCCCAATGTGTTATTATCGTTGCTCTTTGCAATAACAACTTGCATTTGGGACACATCTTGATTATGTTGAACTACTTGATCTACCGGAGCGTATAGGACACCTTTGAATTCTTCTGACCCTATTTTTACCGTTATCAGATACCCACTCTCAAACTTCCCATCAATAACACCACACACTTCTGAACCTTCTGACGGTCTCACAGTTTCTGCAAGCACAAGCATATATAGAACTCTCAAGGCCATATCTTTGCTGAAATAATTTTTTTTAAAATGTGCCAAGTGCTGCAAGGACATAATAGATAAGCAAATCTATTTTATCCTTTCTGAAAATACAGCACATTCAGCCCTTACCAAACGGGCAGAATGATCTATTTTTTGTGAGCAAAGGTCTGGCCAATTCTTCTTAGTAGTACAATAAATAGTTTTTGACATGTTTTTTTAAATGGAGATTACTAAACATTTTTCCTTTTGAAAAGTTAGGCAGGTTCAGTCATTTCATCCAAACCATCCCTACCAAACTAGCCCTTATTGTCTAAAATTGGTAAGCACTGAAAATTCATACAAAAAAAGAGTAAATTCCATAATTGGTTCTTTATAACACGGGGGGTTTCCCTATATAGTCCTCTATTATCAAATATTACCCCGGTGGTCCTTCTTTTATGAGTATCTTTCCACAAATGGTCCTTTTTTATCTTCTATCATGTTAGTGTTAATTTGAGGGCTAAAAGTATAATTTCACAATGATAATATATCTTTCTTGTCATACTCAATTCCGAAGGCTGCTCCTGATGCATTGTTTGTAAATTACAGTCGTTTTCTACTATAATCATAGTCTTCTTTCGGTAGAATCCTAGCTCAAAATCAGTCATTATTTTTTGTTAACCAATATCAGAATACGTCACTGGACATAAGGTTGATGTCAAATTATATTTTTAGTTTTTTAATTAACATCAACATGGCAGAAGATTAAAAAAGGACAATTTGTGGAAAGGCACCCATAAAAGGACTACGGGAGTAATATTTGATAATAGAGGACTAAATATGGAAACTCCCTTGTTATAAAGGACCAATTATGGAATTTACTAAAAAAACGGATTATTTATGCACGTGATCGTGAAATGATAAAAAAGAAAGAATTGCTTTTTTTCAACAATCCTATGGAAAAAGTCAAAAAACACATTTTGCCTGCTTTAATTGAAAACTGTGCTACCTTTTGCTGCTATTACTGTTTGTGGAAGGGGCACTTCCACTGGAGTAACTGTTTCAGACAACCTGGTGGGCGGAGCAGTTATCGTGGCAACATTCTTCAAAGCATCTGCAGATGATCACATTTTCAGTTCTTTTTTTGAAGAAAAAAACATCTCATGAATAACAAGAGAAAACTTTGAAGGTTTTTCACCCACCAGCTGATGGAGTCCAACATTTAGCATTAAAAAAATAGATTCGCTCATAGTGGTGAAGCAACGAAGCATAATATTTCCTAAGAACGAAAGAAGCATTTGTAGCTGAGGAAGGGAAGCTAAAAATAGAAGTCACTTCTTTCCACCTTTTATCTCCAAGAACCTGAAATCCCATACCTCGTGTAAAAATTCAATTGCAGTCAAAATAGAGGCAAAAAACAAATCACTTTAAGCACGATAGAAGATTTCTCTTTATATAGATCTCCAAGTTTCTAAGTTAAATATGACAGATTTAGTGACTTCAAAATGAACCTTAAAGCTGTGAACAAAAACATAATGCTGATTGCTATTTAATTTCAAGTCTAGCAACAATCAATTATGTGCAAAATATAAGATCTATACATCTATACTACATCTGTGATCTGTCCCAAAGAGAGTCATGACAAAGCTAAAATTTCTTAATTTGAGCAAGTTACAACTTACAAGTATTTTAGAATCTTCAATGGCTTATTTACTTAAGCGATTTGCTATGGTTTCTTCTTTTCCTTTTTGAGATACTTCTATGCAATGTAATCCCTATTACAAAAGGGACCTTTGCTTTTCTTATAAAACATCCAAGAAAGACATAAGAAGAAAACTCCCCAAGTTCCAGAGGAGAAGAAAAAATCTATGATTTCCGTTGACCCATTCCGTTTATCCTTTCAGTTTGTTTCCATGAAGGAAAGAATTTTGGTACATAACACTATGTTACATGTTAGTCACATAAGAAAGCAAAGAGTCTTGATTTCCTCTAGTAGGCCTAAAAGAGAAACTTTCAATTCAAAACATTACTAGCCATAGATTGTGAGAAGATAGAGGAACATTATTTATAATAATAAAAAAAAACTTACCTTTGAAAGGCCACCTCTAGACGTAACCTCCACAAAGAGACGATGTAAGTCAAGGTATTTCCCTCCAATCACAGGAATCCTAAAGAATCACAGTTTTGCAAATATAAATTTCTTGATAGAAAAGGTGCAGTGTATAATCACCACAACATAGAAGACAAAGATTTTCAGAATATGAGATGTTTCAACATTTTCTACAAGTAGCGAAATACTTAGCATAAGGACTAAAAGACGATCCTATATCTGATACTAATCTTGCTATCCCTAAAGTTTTCAAATCATTCGCGAGTTATATCCCAACTTTGTTGGTGTCATTAGGTCAAGATGTCTGCAACCTTACCACTGTAACAAAATATAGAGGTTGATTTTCCTTTTGACCCTTGATGCATTACTGTCCAAAACTTCATACAGAGTAAAAAGTAAGAAGCAAGGAAGTTTAATGTCACATTTTTATTTTGTTACATTATTTTTCCAATGCTAAAACATTGCAAATGCATTTTTAGTTTCACCCCTCCACAATCTTGTCGGGCCAGAGTGTGGGGGCGCCTAGGGTGGGCGACATCTACTGCACGCTCAAGCTGGACCCCACATTTTGCTATCCTGAATTGGATTTCACTTATTGATTTTTTATGGAAGGGAAAAACATCTGACCATTGGGCAGAATAAGGCACATTTGGTATCTAACACGAGTAAAACAAAGTGTTACTATTCCAACCCAAGAAGACATTTAAAATAGACATACTTGCATTATAGAGCAGAAGAAAAAAGAAGAAGAAATGACTGAGTACAGTTAGAAAGCAAAGAAGATGGGAAGCAAGAAAGATGGAGGAACATAACATACTTGAACTTGGTACCAAGAGAAGCATGGAGCTTCTGGAGTGTGTCGATGAAGAGCTGAGGTGAGGCCATGACATCCTGATATGAAGCCAGAGGAGGCGGGTATGGGTAATAGGTTCTAGGAGGGGGGTGAACTTCTCTCAGTGGCATTGGGCTATTATCATTACTACCGCCATTGTTCTTGGCTTCCAGTGTAGGATATGATTCCATTTCACACAAGACTTTTATCAAACACCTTGCAGATGGTGAACAAAACATATACGCATACACACATGCAACAATTGCTGATCAAAGATTCCCCTTTTCCCCTGCAATGAAGCCCAAAATCAAGCGGAGATTCATGCTTATTATGGAGTGTATAATTAATAATGAGAGATTAGCTAAATAAAAAATGCGTCCTGGGAAAACTTCAAAAGGGACAGATGAGAGATATTACTCTGACGATTAAGAAGAATCAAGATGAGTTTTTTTCAACCACTAACAACATTAGTTATTATTCTCTCCGTCCTAAAATAAATACACAGATGTGAAAATTATATTTTTTTAAAATTTATTTTATTTATAAATTATTATAAAAATAAAAAACACAAATTACGTATTAAAAGACTACATCAAAAATTTTATAAAAAGATAATAATAATATCTATTTTATTAAATGATCAATGAAATACACTATATCCCTCCATAGTATTTGTCAAGTTTTGATTTTTTACAGTTGAATACATTCGACATTTTATCTCAAATTAACTAAAACTTGTATGCTATACTATCTCCGTCCAAAAATTATCAAATATTTTGAATAAAATACCATAATTGGTCTTTTATAAGTTATAACATGAGAATTTTTCTATTTAGACCTCGTTCCATTCAACTTATTTTTTCTTATTTTTTCTTATTCTTATTAAAATCAGATCAGATCAGACCAGATCAAATCAGATCAGATCGAATCAGATCAGATCAAATCGAATCAGATCATATCAGATCAGATCCAATCAGAGCATATAAGATAAGATCAGATCCAATCAAATTAGATCAGATTCAATCATATCAGACCATACCATATTAGATCGGATCCCATCAAGAATTATTATTATTATTATTATTATTACAAATGAAAAAGAATAAACTTTACAAACAAGTTAAATAAAAAAACTAAGAAACTAATCCTTAATTATTAGACATCTGAAAAATTATTTTTAAAATACATTGACAATGTCAATCTATTTCTACTTTTAAAATATATTTTTATTGCTACCCGTAATTTGAATTTCTAAAGTTTTAATCTTTTATAAGGATGAGATATTTTAATAAAAAATAATATCTCTTCTCTATATCGATTATCTAAATTTAATTACTTTTTAATGTATATTTAAATTAAATAATTATTATAATGTATATGAATTAATTATTAAAATATTAAATCAATATTCTTATTTCACAAAAAAATAATTATAAAATAAAAAATATTATTACATTATAATATGAATGATTATTTTAATATATGAATTAACTTATTTTATTTTATTAAAAAACAATCATAAAATAAAAAATATTGATTATATTATAATATGAATTATCATTACAATTTCAAACGTAATTATAAAGTCAAATCAAATTATTGATTTGAATTTTAAATCAAATCATAATTAATGAGATCAGATCAGATCGAATCAGATCGGATCAGATCAGATCAGATTCAATCGGATCAGATCAAAACTACAAAAAATCAAATGAGATCAGAAAAATAAGTTGAATGGAACGGAGCCTTAGTCATTTATTAACAAATATTACCCCGATGATCTTTCTTTTATTGTATCTTTCTACAAATAGTCTTTTTAATCTTCTATAATGTTGGTGTTACTTTGAGGACTAAAAGTGTAATTTCACAATGATAATACATATTTTGTCATACACAATTTTAAAGAATGCTCATGATGCATCGATTGTGAATTACAGTCGCTTTCTAGTTTGTACAACAATCAATGTCTATAAATGTGGTGTTTCGCATTCTAGTCGCAATCTTAATCATTATTTTTGTGTTGTTCATTTAACCAATATTAGAATACATCACTCGACATAAAGTTGATGTCAAAGTATACTTTTAGCGTTTAAATCGGGACATTTTTTAATTGAACCGAACGGAACAGTAACCTTTCGTTCAGTTTTTGGTTTTGTATAAACATCAAAACAATAAATTGAACCCAAACCTACATATTGTTATTCTTTCATCAGGTTAGTATTTTTACAATTTTTCAATGCTTATAAATTTTTATTTTTATAAACCGAAAATTAGAAAAAAATTGAAATAAAAATCGCATAACACTGATCCGAATAACTAATGATTTACATATTTTTTATGCAAAACCAAAACGAACTGAACCGTCAACTTACCTTCCATGACCCATGTTGTCTTTAGATTTGGGTGAAAACCAAACCGCCAACACCGAACCTTAGAGAACCTACAAATCTAGCTTTGGCCATTCTACCAAAATTTCCTTATTCTTTAAACCACAAGACTAGAATTTTCAACATTGCCCCCATATATATCAGACTCGTTTAACTCTTTTCAACTTTTGACCTATAATTAAATAAAATTTATATTTTATATTTATTAGAGAAAATAAAATTTTGAAAAAGTTTGATATAATAAATCTAATAAAATTATTTTTGTAACAATATCTAATATCATTTTTATTTAATTGAGGTCAAAGTTTATTAAGTTTGACCGAAAAAATAGAAAATGTACAAATATTCAGGGAGAGACACGGACAGTAAACAGCTTTGTATAAACGGGATAGTATATTAATTACTCTATAATAAATAATGTAAGCGAAATAGGGAGCAGTAAATGAACTTTGTCTTCTGAAAAACATTTATAATGGGTAGATGGTGGTTCATAATGATCAAAATGGATAGTTAATTATTTTGGGCAATTAATTGAATCATGAATGATATATTAATTTTAACAAAAAGAGAGAAATTGTAAGGGGATAAATATTAAATTAATTAATGGACAAAATAATATTTCCCTCTGTCATTAAAAACATTGGAAATTTTGATTTTTAAGAAATCTAAGGGAAGTGTATTTTGGTATTGAGATAGTTGAGTTTCTAAAAATATTATTTGATGTGACAGGTAAAAGTACAATTGGATAAGTAGATTAATAAAGAATAAATGTGATGTGATAGATATGTTAAGAATTACTAGGGGTAAAAGTGACTTTTTAGTATAAATAAGAATTTTTTTTTGAGACGGATAAAACATAAATGAGAAAGGTTTTCAGGAAGAGGGGGAGTATATTAATAAAGAAATCACCCTAAATATGACTAAAACATAGAGAAAATATCAAAATAAGATTTTCATGTTTTTATTCTCGAAATAAGAGTTTGCACTGTGGTAATGTGACATTGTACATGTGCATTTTACGTAATATACATGGTTATGATTGGTAATGTATATATATTTTAACTCCTATTTCGGGAATAAAAATAAAGATCTCTAATTTTGATATATTTTAATATTTTACTCATATTTCTATCTTTTTCTCATATTAATAATGATAATAATTTTTTTTAATTGCTAAGGGTTTAAAAAAATCTCGTTTGTGGTTTGAGAGCAGTGACGCCGGGGGGCAACATGGGGCGTTTAACGCCTCCTCGGTGTTAAACACCGCCCCCTTCGGGTTTCATCCAGGCGTCATCGCCCTGCGTCAAACATTTAAGCGTTGATCTCGCCCAACGGCTATTTTAGTCGTTACACACAAAAAAATCCTTTAATTTTTTTATAAATATCAAACCCCATTCCTCAATCTTCTTCACATCTTTTCTTTCTTCATTATCCAATCCTCAATCTTCTTCACATCTTTCCTTTCTTCAATTTTTGTTAACATAAATCCCTCTGATTCTTCCCTCGACGGTCTCGATCCAAACAAGTACGCGATGTGGCTCTTCCAACAATGCAGGTGTAATCTAGTTTCACTACTAAAAACGACCAAATAAATCCCCCCATTTGCATTGTTAAGCAAAACAAACGATGTAAATGGCAAAAAAAATCACGTACTGCTTAGCTTTTGGATCGGTTATTCCTAATAACCGATTCGCAAGGATATTTGAATCGGTTATTAGGAATAACCGATCCAAATGCTTTTAGCTTTTTGGATCGGTTATTCCTAATAACCGATTCAAAAGGTATTTGAATCGGTTATTAGGGATAACCGATCTAAAAAGCTAAGACTCTTTTGGATCGATTATTCCTAATAACCGATTCAAATAACCTTTGAATCGGTTATTAGGAATAATCGATCCAAAAGAGTATGATAAAACACATCCAATCCTACCTTATTCTTACGCGATTTAAAAAAAAACCTCCAAACCCTTTCTTCGTCTTTGTCGTGCTCGCTCCTCGACGTTCCCCAAGCCGTTGTTGTTGCTCGTTGTGCACCTCACCGTTGCCGTTGCCTCGCCATCGTCAACTCCCCAGCCTTGTCGTCGTCGTGTCCGTGCCGCCTCGAAATCTGCTCCACTTCGCCCTCGTCCACCTCACTGGGTGCCTGTTGCCTCGCCGTCGCCGTGCCCGTTGCCTTGCCGTCGCCGTGTCGTGCTTCCTGCCCCGCCGTCGCCGTCGTCAACTCCCAACCTCTTCGTCTTCCCTTTTTTATGGTATTTTTTTAATTTTTTAAACTTTAAATATTTAATTATACTATTATTTGTTTATATATTTCTGCATTACGTTAATATTTAATTTAGTATATATGTTTTGTGTATATGTTTAAGTTGAAATGTGACATTGTGATATAGATTGCGTTTCAAAAATAGATTGTTTAATTACTTTGTGTTTGATTCTACATGTTTTGAGATGTTATAATATAGAAATAACATATATTGACCGACCTAGATATTCGTTTAAAATTTACTCATTAGGAGTAAATTTTTAACATATATTGACTGACCTAGATACCCGTTTGAGTGTGGTTATTATACCATGCGATTTTTATGGCTCATCGTCACTATGTGTGCACAAGGTTCTTTACCGTTATCCGATGTAAGTTTATTTTAGTGTGTTTTTGAAATTAATGAAGTGTTTATCATCATTTTCTTTTTCATAGATTATTAAACTTTATGTTGTATGTTGTTTTCGTATTGCAGGTATTTCAGTCTATTTCGCCTTATACTAGAGCCGAATTAAAAGAGATTAGAGAGTTTTGGGCGGGGGGTTTTCTCGATGAACTAGTGTAAGTTTGTGTTATATTGTATATTATTAAATGTATGTTAGTAGAGTGTAGTTGTTTGACTCTTAGTTGTGTTGTTAAAACTTAGAAGAGTAGTTTTTTTACTCTTGGTATTTTACCCCAGTGCCTCATGTCAACGGCTCCCACCCATTGCGGGGTAAGGGGGTCGGATGTACGCAGTTCCAAATGACCAATGATGAACATCGAAGGTTGCATCGACCAACTACTATTTCACAATTACAAGAAGCGCAAACAAATTAGGGAGTCAATTTTCTTTATTCCATCATATCATACCCCAAAGCCAAAAATAGTCAATTTGATGGAGTATGTAGATTAAGAAAAATGAAATCGTATGATTGAAAGTGAAATAAAAAAGAAGAAAGAAATAGTTATAGCCAAAAAAATTTAAATGAAATGTAGAATTACTTTTGAGATAAACGAAAAAAGAAAATGTGAAGTATTATTGTGAGACGGAGGAATAGTACTCCCTCCGTCCTATAATGATGCTTCAATAGTACTCTCTCCGTCCTATAATGATCTTCCCGGTTTGCAAAACGAAGAAAAATCCCAAGTTTTTTCAATCTATTTTCTTTAAATATTGGTATAGAAATAAAAAATAAAACATACATATTTAAAAACTACATCAAAAGTTCAACAAAACAAGTGGTGACAAGAATATTTTATTTTATCATATAGGCCATGAAAAAACATAAATAAATATAAATTTCCGTGAAATTGAAATAGTACTCTGGGAAGATCATTATAGGACGGAGGGAGTATTTCAGAAGAATACAATTACTTCATAGGATCTGCCTGTAGGAGTCGGCTGACATGAAATGCTTTCCAAGATGCCTGGGGAAGCATCTCTTGCTTTGCTTAAATTAAAATGATGTATGGCTCACAAGAAAAAATGTGCAAGAATAATGGATTTTTGGAGGCAATTCCATTGGAAGAAAAAATATATTAAAATGTTTTGAATTAAAAATAAAAAAGAATGATTTATATAATTAAAAAAAATCAAGAGAAGTGCTCTAGTGATGGAGAATTGGAGATGCTCTAACTATGCCTTACAATTGAAGTTTATTTCTCTCTCTCTCGTAATTATAATTTTTTAATGAGGTACAAAGCAAAATTTTCTTCCACGTTCTGTTTAAAGAAGAGATTTTATGGTCCATATTTCACATTTTTATTCTTTTTTCAACTCGAACCACAACTTTATAGATTTCACTTTATTAAATGGAGTCTATTCGTGCATTAAGTAATGATTACAAAAAGAGTGATATTTGCATTTCAATTTTTGATATTGACACTCTGAATTGGATCATTCATTCTTTCTCATTAATAATGTATTTTAGAGCACTGGTAATGGTCATGAAGCCTCGAGACTTCAAACTGGGGCCTCAAACTTTCTCTCTCTGCCACGTCAGTTTTAACTTACACCCAAAATTCACTAGAAATGGTTTTGAAGCCCCGGGGCTTCAAACCTTCATTTTTTACATTTTTAAATATACATTTTCTAAAATTAAATTAATAAAATGTAATTAATTTATTATTTAATTAAATTGAAACACGAATAATAAAAAAATACATTAATTAAATAAAAAAAAGCGACAATAATTTTAAAAAATATACATTAATAAAAAAAACTAAGGTAAATTATATTTCTCCTTGATCTCTCTCATTCTTTGCTCGTAGATCATTCGTCCAAACTCCGACAACATCGCGGGGTCGGTTTGCATGACTTTCATCTCAGCATCCTGCTCTTTTAGCTTCAACTCCTTCTCCTTTAGCTTCAACCTCTCTTGTTCTTGGAGATTGAACGCCCGAAGTTGTTCAATCATTGCCCGGCCGATTTCGTCGCGGGGAGAAGCGGAAACAGAGGCGAACCCTCCCGAACCAGAGGCAATGGATTTTGCCTTCTTTCTTCCGATTGGCCGTGGAATGGGGTCCTCGTCATCGGAATCCGCAACGTTGAAGGGAGGGATTTGATCGGTAGAACCGATAGTCTCGTCGACCTCAACCTCGGCATCGACGGTGGATCTTTTCCGGAACGATCCGCCGTCGGGATTGTTGAGTTGTTGCCACTTCGGGGAACGACTCAAAATCCTCCAAAGATCAATGGGCACCTTGCCTTGGTTCCCGTCGTCTTGATACCGACTCGTGGCAAGCCAGAGAACATCGGCGTCGTTTGTGCCGCTCCTCCGGGATTGGGAGCATCCCTCGTAAACTCCCATAAACTTTCGGACTTTTTTGTTGATGTAGCACCATTTGGAAGTGAGTTGGTCTCGGGTTCGTTAGGAGCCGTCCTTCTTCATCGCCGTGAAGAACTTCTCCTCGATACGATCCCACATCGCATCCTTCGTTTTGCTCCGTACCTTTAAAAATGTATTACACAATTTTTTTAGACACCATTAAATATAATATATATAAATAAAAACATAAATATATTAGAAAAAATAATTTTTTTTACCAATGATAGGATGCTCGGAGACGTCAACCCAAGCCGACACCAATATGCACTCCTCCTCCGGCGTCCACTTTTGGATTGACCGTGCCGCCTCGGTCAACGTGCTTTTGGCTTTGTGGTTTTTCCGGCGTGTACTTTTTTTCGATCCGAACGGTTCCGGTTGAGTCTCCGGAACCGAATCTCGGTCGACGTACCCCGACTGTTGCGTCTCGTACATCGGCAGTCGATCGCCCAACTCTTGGTAATACCACATCGCGGCGTCGACGGGCACGAGATCGCCGGGAAAGAAGCCGGAGCCGGAAGGATTCATGTTGAATAGAGAAGGGGTAATTTCGAAATTTAAAATGGGAAGAAGAAGAGATTGAAGAGAAGGTATGAGAGATTTGGGTGGGGTGGGGTTTGAATTTATAAGATTTTTTTTTAAATGGGGTGCAACGGCTTTATAGCCGTTAGGGGGGAGGGGAATGGAATGACGCAGCGTCATTCCTTTCACGCTGGCCCGATCACGCCGTTTCACGCCCGGCGGGGGGCGGTGTTTCACGCCCATGGGGCGTTAAACGCCCCATCACGCCGGGGGGCGTTGCATGTATTACCAGTGCTCTTAGAGTGCTAAACACAAAAAATAGAGTACAAATAACATTTCCATTAAAAAAATTATTGCTAATATCACCCATTTCACCAACGGGTAATGGAGGGATCATATGATGGATAACATATATCTAGTTAATAGGTAAGCGAAAGGGCTTTGGCAATGTATGTAGTTCTTTGTGCATGTCTAATGGTGAGTCCCAAGTAAAAGTCTCATTTATAAAATTTACTAGTACACGTAAGATTACAAAAAAAAGTTGAAATTTCATCTCCAATGGAAGGTTTCGTTTTATAATCTTATCATTTAAATTAGATTATCCATAGAAAAAATTGGCTAGAAAAACTTGAAAACCGATCATGTAAAAAAATAAGAACAATTCGGGGGCAACACCAATTTCTTCTAAAGCCAACTTGAAGTGATAAAAAATATAGTGTGTGTAAAAAAGTACTCCCTCCGTCCTATAATGATCTTCCCGGTTCGCAAAACGAAGAAAAATTCCAAGTTTTTTCAATCTATTTTATTTAAATATTGGTATAAAAATAAAAAATAAAACATACATATTTAAAAACTACATCAAAAGTTCAACAAAACAAGTGGTGACAAGAATATTTTATTTTATCATATAGGCCATGAAAAAACACAAATAAATATAAATTCCCGTGAAGTTGGAATAGTGCTCTGGGAAGATCATTATAGGACGGAGGGAGTACAATATATTCAAACACGTAAAATGAAATATTTCAAGATATAATTTACGAAATACTCCCCCCGTCCTAGTGTATTTGTCCAGTTTGACTTTTTCGAGTCAAACTGGACAAACTTTGAGCTTCAATTAAATAAAAACCGTAATGTATTTTAACATAAAAATGACGTTATTGGATTTATCGTATTAAGAACTTTTAAAATTGTATTTCATTATGCTAATATACAATATAAATTGAGAGTAATTAGAGTTCAAAGTTTGTTCAGTTTGACTCGAAAAAGTCAAACTAGACACAGAGGCAATACTTTATATATCATAATTTAAATTAGTACGGTGGCGCGGCGCGGCTTGAGTTGTTATGAAAATGTGTCATGCTCAGTGCAAGCGAGAAATAGCATGGAGTACCGAGTACTCCCTATGCTAGGACCGTGAATGCAAGCTATTTTTCCTTTTTAAAATTCATAAGGTATTTTTGTAAGTTTGTAACAAAAATATTATACATGCAACGCACTCCATAATACTACATCCGTCCCATTTTATAACGCCTGTTTCAGTTTACGATGTTTGACTGAAATTATTTTCAAACCATTTTATATGACAAATGGTATACATTTAAAAAATAAAAATTACATATTAAAAAACTACATCAAAAGATCTACAAAACTAGTAGTGACAATAATATTTTATTTTATCAAATTGCTAACGAAAATAGAGAAAGAAAGTGAATAAAGTTTGACCATGTAAATAGTAAACAGACATTATAATTTGGGACGGAGGGAGTAATTTACTAATCCCTCAGTTTCACAAAAAAAAAAATTTGCCCCAAATTTTTCCGCATCTCACAAAATATACTTCTATCTCACTTAAAATGTTTATAACATCTCAAGATAATTTTTACCTATAATAAAAAAGAAATGAGGTTTATTAACAAAATTTAGATAGAGGTAAAAGCATTTTATGGGATACACAAATTTAGATTAAAACTGTTTTGTGGAACAGAGAAAAGTAATCTCTCACAACTTTAATTGAATAAGAGACTTCATTCATACAAAATAGGAGGAAAAAAGAGCAAATCAAATTAACACACACCAAAATAAATATCTAGTAACACATAAACCTATGAATCAAAACAGAAAAAATCATTTGACTAGGGACACCTTTTTCCGACGGGGGCATTCACATTATCAACCCAAATATTTTTCTTAATATGGTCCATATCACCATATGTTCTTTAGATTGTCCAACACACTTGTGGTTTTCTACTAAAGAAAACCGTGCAAATCATGAAAGAAATTATTCTCTATGTCACAAAATAGAGTCACATTAAAATCGACACAATTGGAGGTTTCTTGAAAGCAATTTCTTTGCTTTCCAAGTAGGGGTAAAATCTAGGTACACACCCTCTCGAAACCCCATTATGTACTCATAATTTTACTGGCATTTGCTGTTCAGCTGTAGTATTGAAATTGAACCACCATTAAAAAACTGAAATTATGGTTGAGAAGAAGAGGAATTAATGTAAACTACAGTACAAAAATCTTCCCGTGAGAAAAAAACCTTTATTTTGGGACAGACCAAAAAAAGAAAGAGGGTAGCTTTTAATGGGACTGGAGGGAGTATAATTTTAACATCTAAACTAATGTGATGGTAAAATAACAACATACCCAGTAAAGTGTCACAAGCCCCGCGGATGTCAAATGTACTGAAGAAGTGCATTTCCACCCGTGTGCATGTTTTCCATATGTTGGACGGTCTCGTCTATGGAAGAAAGTATAGAGGGGAAGGGACGTGGGAACAGTAGCTTTAGTCGGAAAGCATCAACCCCATTCAAGTAATAGCGGAAAAGCCTTTTCGCTCTGATAAACCCTAGACGGCCGTAGAGTGCAAGTGCACCCTGATTGGTAACTTCTGCTTCCAGAGTCACCTGAACAAGCTCAAATATATATAATGCTTCCACACAATTACCAGTTTGTATTCACATGTAAGATAGTTGGGCAAAAATAAATAGATCCAATGCAAAGGAAAAGGAAGTAAGGTTAGAAAAAGTTACAGGAAAATAATGCTTGGAAATTCGTGTGAAAAAGTTACTTGCATTAAGGTGTAAAATCAAGTGCAGATCCTTGCACTTATATTTTTCCATTTCTTGTTAACCTCCTACACGTATATGGAAGTAATGTAACAAGAGAAGAGTCGCTGCTAATCTTAAAATGCCTTTCCAAAATGGCTGAGATAGCTCATTTTATTCTGCTCCTTCATTTTCAATACAATGGTTTCAAAGTTTGTTTGGTTAAAAAGAGGTGATGGGACAAAAATGGAAGAGTGGAGATCATTTTGGACTTTGGATCATGTTGGATTTTGGAGGGTGGAGATCATTTTGGACTTTGGAGGAGTCTATAGCTCCTCCACTATCTTCCCCTTCCCCGAATAACTCCTGCAACCAAACACCCAAAACTCCTCCACTTTACTCCCCTACCTTCCAATGCCCCCCCCCCCCCCCCCAACTAAACAAGGGCTAAACATATATCGTTCACATTGAAGAGTAACATCTATTCATCTCCCAAAATCCCAAGAACAGTGAATGCCAGCCCCTCCCCACCCAATGACCCCCATACCTAGGGTCCCAATTAATAAGATGTATGGAGGTTCACACATTATAATTTGTATAAAAACCACTTTTGATCTCTTGGCCGTAGTATCATTTTGACATCAAGCCCTCAACTATAAACTTATTAAATTCAGCCTCTTAGCTTTTCCCAATCCTTGCCCTTAAGGCTGATGACAAGATATGGAAATACCACTTCATCCCGTAGATGAGAACTAAATATGAAATATATAGTTGAGGGGCCAAAAGTAGATTAAGTCATTTCAAATTATACTGTGACCTTGTTTTATTGCTTCCAACTATACATTTTTTTTCTTTTGTTTTCAAATCCGGGAGCATTATACACTATATAGAGGCAAGGTAAAGATCAGGTAATAAGCAAACTCTATAATTATTAGTAGCTTTACCTCTTCACAGCCTGATGCCATCATCACCTTGATAGATCTCGTGACAAGTTCTGTGGCTAAAACAGAGAAATAGTAGGCCATAAATAAACATATTAAAACTAAAACATCTAATCATAGAGAACATTGACATTTGATAGTTTTAAAAGTATAGAGTTTAGTAATTTATGCCATGCTCAACTCATGCACATCAAAATCCAAAATGTATTGCCATGTTCCAATTTCTCTAACCCTCTCAGATGTTCATCACCATTGACCACTATTGAGTATTGACTATTGTTTCAAGTAAATTGATTTATCAAAAAAACTACGAACAATCACATGATCAATCATATGTAATCTTTTCTGGACTCTACTGGGGGGCCTGTGGCAGATGAATTAATTTCTAGCTGCGAATGTGAATGTTCATTTTGGACGTCCCATTGAGTGTCTCACATCAGTTTTGAGTCTAGTATATAAGCGTGAGGTGAAACTCACCCTTGAGAATCTTTTTAGGGACGGCCAATCACTAGATGGTTTGGACCAGCCTGTGTGGGGGTTGATTTGGACCCATTTGTCCAACCACCCGGTAGAAGGTTTGGGATGAAGTATTTGTTGAGTATCCCAGCCACACCAATTGCCTCTTGAGTAGGTGTCTACTATACAAGTGTGAGGTTAATATCACATCTTGATGATCCTCTTAAGGACACAATTTAACACATCATATTTCCCCATTTGCGGCATTGGGTCGTCCAAGCAGATATTGTTTTAAAAATAAAGTTAATCAAAATTGCAAAAGGTTATGATATATTAAAGGAATAAGATCGTTGGTGCGGAGTAAATTTTAAGCAAAAGCTAATGACTTCAGTGTTGAGGTTCAGTTTCAAATTTGTGTTTAATTAGTAACATATCGCTGCATCCTGCATAAAGTATCCTCTCTACCAATTGAGATGATGACCGAGTTTTCCCAAAATATGAAATCCAGAACTCTACTAGCTAATTACGTGTTAACAATTTGGCATGGAGTTTAATTGATAAAAAGTTGAGGTTTTTGGTGCTATTGACTCCTGTGTTAAACTCCGTATAAAATTAGCACCATTGGCCTTTGTGTTAATTAAATAAACACCAACGTCCGTGTCTTTTAAATAAGTGGGACAGTGGGTCATTGGCCCCTATGTCCAATCAGTATCATGCACACGAACAAAGAACGAGTAAAAGACGACTCTACTTCTTCTTCATTAAAGAACTGATAGTTGTATGGTTATTCTTTATTTCTTTTATCCATTCATTTAAACATAAACTCACCCTAGCCTTAGCAGCAACGAAATCTTCCATAGGAAAAAACAGACAACTTCCAGACTCTTAAATGAAGAAAAAGATTTTAAAAACGCCTATTACTCATTTTTTGTGTGCACGCACAACACTACTTGGACAAGGGGCCAATGGTGCCACTCATTCAAAACATAGAGGCCACTAGTGCTTGTTCAATTAGCATAGAGAATAATAAAAGTGAATTTGGTATAGGTGTATAACAAAGGGCAATGGTGCCAAAAGCCCTAAAAAGTCAATGTATCGACGATAACAGTTTCTATATGAAATATGAATCTGCCCAAACACCAGATAATTCTTAAATTTGAAACCCTATAATAACTGGCAAAAGTACAAAACCTTCCCTTCAACATCTGAATCCCCCCCTTTTTTCAGTCTGCCATTGTTAAGACCCAATAGAAGCAAAGAAAACATGGAATTCTAATGACACTTACCAATCCCTTTCCCTCTGTAAGACTTGACAACCACAAGCATTGCAATGTAGCCTCTGAAAGTCCCTCTGTGCTCGCCCATCTTGCAAACCACAGTTCCCACGCATTGACCTTTGTAGAAAGCCTAAACACAACCAGAATCGTCAATTAGTATAAATAAAAAAATCAAATAGAACGAATCAACTTCTCCGCCATTTCTGAACGAGGAAAGGAATCGATGAAATTCTTACGAGGAAACAGAGGTGAGGCCATTGATAGACGAAGTAGCGATAGGTGAAGATTGAGTAGGGTTCGCTGAGCTCTTCATCCACGAGATTCATGATAAGAGGCAAATGATGTTCGCCCCCATAGCTCACGTACTCGATTTCTGATGCATCACAGATCACTCTTTCTTCCTCTTCTCCCTTCGCCTCCATCTTAGTTTTTGTTGTTTGAGCTCATTTGCTTTTTTTTTCTTTGAAAAATTTGAGCTCATTTGTGAAAATTGGGTTTTTATACTCCCTCCCTCTGTCCACCATAGATTTTCCTAAACACTATTCACAGTATTTTATTACTATATAAATTTTATTTTAAAATTTTACTTCTATAATCAATTAAATTGAATTGAAAATAAAGTCGATCAAGCCTCATAACACGTAATGGGAAGATCATACATGGACGATGGAGTAATTACTTTCGCCCTTTTTTATTAGGGATAGGCCCACATCAAGAGGGGTAGATTTACAAAATTTAATTAAAATTATTTTTAATTCAGTTTATTTGGTTCTAATTATAAAATTAAGAAATAAAAATTATATATTTTAAAATTACATCAAAAGTTCTACAAAATAAAAGATAACATTGATTATATTATTTTATCAAATAACTAACAAAAATAGGTGAAGAAAGTGATTAAAATTTGACCATGTGAATAGTAACTAGGAAGATTATTTTAGGACAGAGTGAGTACCAAAATATAAGTTTCATATTTTTATTATCAAACTATGAGTTCAAAATACATATGCAATGATAATCACACCAATATATAGTACTCCGTATCAAAAAGTATGATGAAATATTTATATACAATGACACATTAACATACTACACATTTCTATTTCGGACATAAAAAATATGAAGTTTCTAGTTTAGTACTTTTTCAATGTTTTACTCATATTTAAAGCAATTTCTTGAGTTTTTTTTCAAATGGTTTGGAATCGTTCGGGTTACAAGCTGATCCATCCTGAGAATGTCTACCATACAATTGGATGTACCTAGAGTTAGGTACATTCGACAAATTTTTTATTTTAAATCAATATAGCATTCACTCTGAATCAACGTAGTATTCATTTTCACACATTTGTTTATTTTTATTACAATTATAATACTATTTACGAGTGACATAGTGCTCATTCTCAAATTGCTTAGCATCGTATTATTTTCGAAATAACGTATTACTCATTCTAAAGTAGCATAATGTTCATTCCAAGTATGCTCAGTGTTCATACCACCCCCAAATTCATACCATCACCTCCACCGACTTCACCTTCATCTCAGCTTCCAATTTTGCAGCGCTCTAATCCATTGGCTTCTTCTAATATCAAGTGCTCCATCAACTCAGCACTCTCTCACTCTTCATTAGTTGACGCCATCTCTCGCACTTATGGTTTCGTCGATCAGCTCTACTATCAATCGTCTTTCACAACATAACTAGACGTCCCGTTTTAGCAACCGACTGTATCCAGACATGGGTACAACCGCCTGTACGGTAGAAGTTGTGATCCCTCCTTATCCCATTTATATTAGGGATCTCGAAAAAATAGATACACACATACCTACATACGAGGCAACGAAAAGGACTGAGAAAATATTTATGTCCCAGTTCTCGTCCAATTTTAAATTGGTTCGGAACGAGTTCATGACAAAATGTTATCATCTCAAAAAAAAAACAAAATATTACAAAAATGGGACCGGAATATTTTGGATCGGGATTCTTGTGCACCCATATCTTTTATAGGGAGTAAAAGTTTCTATAGTTAATAACTTTATTACGATATATATTCCATAATTATTTCATTAATATATAGTTAAATTTCATCTCAAATACTCATTCCAATTCCCATCTTTCAATAAATTTGAAATTTGCTAATTATTGTTGTTGAATACTTGAATTTAACTGTCAAGTTTTTATCGGAGGGATTAAGAGGTAGGAACCGTCAATTTTATGGATAGAGCACCGTATGTAGCGATCCAAAGTCATTCCATAACATGTGGTTCTAGCATGTGAACCCCTCTGTAGAATGAAATACAAGGTCTGGATACACCCCAACTATGTTACCTAAAATTTCATCCTAACCCTCCGTTTGGATGGAGAGAAATTGGAAGGAAAGAAAAGAGATGAAGAGAAAACACAATTTACGATGCATTTTCTCTTATTTGGTTGCAATAGAAAATTGAGGGAGGAAAGAAAAAGAGTGAGGAGAGAAGATGAAAATTTTTCTTCCCCTCCTAGGCGAGAAAACTAATTAAATTACACATTTGCCCTTTAGCCCTTATCAGTCATTGGTGCCTCCTCTATTCTTCACCGTCCAAAGTTGTCTTTTTCATTTTATTGTATTTTCCTTTCTCCCACTTTTCCTCTCATTTTCTACACATCCAAACAACAAATATTTTCTTTCACTTTTCTCTTCATTTTCTCTTCTCTTTATTTTCTTTCCTTTTATTTTCTTTCCTTTCATTTTCTCACACCATCCAAACAAAGGCTAAGGTAATTTACCTCACATCGAGATTAGTTCTCCATCATAATGTGTTTAATTTTTCCCCGAGTAGCTTTAAACATTATTTGTCCCATTGTCGGCTATCATTGAAACACTAATCTTATACCTTCAAAGCTATGTTATTTTTGGTAGTTTAATTGAATTTTTATCCTTCTAAATTTAGTAATAAGGACTAATACTAAAGTCATGAAAAACTAATTTAAACGTTTGCATACTACCAGTATTAACTAACATTACCACATTTACAACCTTAATGAGCTAGGTTATCTGTTTCCTCCATCCACAAATAAACTTTACGTTCACTATTTATAGCGTCAAACTTTATTCACTTTGTTGGCTTATTTTTGTCACCAATTTGATAAAATAATATAGTCATGTCACCTCTAGTTTTGTAGATCTTTTGATATAGTTTTTAAATTAATATGTAATTTTTAGTTTTTAATTCTACACCATTTTTCATATAAAATAATTTGAAAATAACTTCAGTCAAACATCGTAACGCATAATGTAAAGTTTATTTGTGGACGGAGGGAGTATTATATTCATAACCTTACATAGTTAGCATTCCAAAGTGTTATATACTCCCTCCGTCCCAAAAAGTCTTTCCTGTTTCATTTTTTGTGCATCTCATAAAACACTTCTATCCCGCCTTGAATGCCAAAAAAACTTTCAAAATATCTTCTACACACAATAAAGAAGAAATGTTGTAAATTTTAGGCATTTTAGATGTCGGTAGAAGTGTTTTATGTGATGTGCAAAAAATAAAACAGGAAAGACTTTTTGGGACGAATGGAGTATAAATCTAGTGCATTTTATTTCATCCTTTTAAATACATCGAAACTATTGAGGGACATAGTATATAAATACCTTTCTTGTGCAACGTACGAGTACGAAATTTAATATTTATAAAAATAACATTCAAAATCTGCCTTAAATGTACCATTAATCAATAAAGAATGTACCCTCAAGTATTACTCTTAGAAAACATTGCGTTTTTTGCATGCTTAATATGAATTCACCGTATGAGTTAATTTCATATTGCCACGTATAGAAAATACGTTTTTGATTATTAACTTTTTTTTTCATAATTAAACTGATGATAAAACCCTTTCCATAATTAAACAAGCTAATGCATCATGAACCTTCAATTCTTCATCAGTATAAATCCGTGCACAAAAAAAATAAAGCTTCCATAACAAACAAACTTTGAATCAAAATAATATACTCCGGTACATAATTAATTAATTATATTATCATAGTGACAGATTTGGCATGGCTTCAGGTTTGGGGCACAGAAAGTTTTTTATGGCACTCCTAACTATCATTTTTATTTCGAAAGTGGCAGTTGCAAAAGAAATCTTATACCCAGTTTTGCCGGCGCCACACGCATGCCACGGCGCAGGGTGTATGCCCGAGCCGTCGCCGCCGAGTCCCGGCGGCGGTAATAGAGGATGTGAACCTTACGAACGCTGCCGAGGTGGCCCTCCCCCCGCACCTACCTCCCAATCTCCTATATATCAACACTAATTAATTATATTAATCGCCTTATTATTCAATTCGGTGCTTTTTTTTTATATGTAATTTGTATTTTGTACAACCCCAAAATATTACTTTCTTCGTCCACAAATAAACTTTACGTTCATTGTTCACAGAGTCAAATTTTATTCACTTTGTTGGTCTATTTTCGTTATCCATTTGATAAAATAATATAGTCATGTCAAATCTAGTTTTGTGGATCTTTTGATATAGTTTTTTAATATGTAATTTTTATTTTTTTTAGTTCTACACCATTTTTCATATAAAATGATTTGAAAATAACTTCAGTAATATCGTAACGCGCAATGTAAAATTTATTTGTGGACGGAGGGAGTATAATTTAAAAGGGGATTGATAGAAGAATAATGTAATGTTATGCAATAAGAATGCGCATCGTGAGGTAATTTTAATTTCTCCATTTTCGATCTTTTTGATTTATTGTTCCACCTACCTAATTATTCTATTTGATCTCGAATGCTTGATTTAAGAAATATGAAAAAGAAAAAAAAAATAAAGTTTGGACTAAAATATAAAGCAATAATCCATATTACTAGCTATACCTTAAAACAGGGAATACTTTTTTATTTTTCGATTCGTTCGATATTCGATTCTACCTACCTAACTCGATCTCTTTGATAACATTTTATACTCCACTTCTCTGTGCCTAAAATATTTTTCCTTTGATTTCTTTCAATCTCTAAAAGATTCCCCTTTACAAATAATATTAAATTAATTATTTACAAATTATATGAATTTATATTTAGAAGATTCAAATTAGAGAATGAAGATAATTACAATAATTTAATATAAATTTAATATCATTAAAAATACTACATAGAACATTTACTTTTTTCAAAAAAGAAAAGAAAAAACTATTTTTTTTAATTAAATAATAAGAAAACATTATATTTATCAAACGGACCCTCAGAAGTACTCCCTCCGTCCACCTAAGATCTTCTCATTGCGCGTTACGAGTTTTGACCGACTTTATTTTCAATTCAATTTAGTTTAATATAGGGGTAAAATTTTAATATAAAATCAATGTAGTAATAAATTAAACTACATGAGAAGTTAAAAAAACTAGAGATGACAACAATATATTATTTTATGAACAAAGTGAATTAAGTTTGATCTTGTAAATAGTGTCTGGGAAGATCTTTGGTGGATAGAGGGAGTATTAGGGGCTGTTTGTTTCAGTCTTTTAATGGTTCAGATGTCTGAATGGTTCATCACTTAATGGTTCAGACTGTTTGATTCGTGAGCAGATGTCTGAATGGTTCAGACATTTGCTTCTGAATGGTTAAGTATTATACAGAGTCTGAATGGTTAAGACCTCTTATCTGAATTGATCAAATATTTGCCTCTGAATAGTTAAGCAATATACTAGCTCTTAATGGTTCAGATCTCTTATGGTTCAACACTTAATGGTTCAGACTTCTTACTGGTTTAGCACTTACCTATTCAGAAGTTGTCAATCAGCCCCTTAGTGTAATAAACTCGATTTGAAAAATAGTACTCCCTCCGTCCCCAATTTGATTACAAATTGTGGGTTACGATGTAAAATTTCCTACTTTTTGAAATCATTCTATTTATAAATTGGTATACCAATAAGATTTAAAAATTACATATTAAAAAACTACGTCAAAAGTTCTACAAAACAAGAGGTGGTAAAAATATTTTATTTTATCAAATACTTAATAAAATTAAGTAAACAAATAAAAGTTATCGAGATGAAAGAAAAAAAATTTTAATTACTGATGGAATAGTATTTTGAAATTCCCGGACCGCCAAAGTTCGTAACAGGCGCGAAATATAACCTCACGACCACCACGTGTCTATACTCCCATTCGAGCCTAACGATTCACGGGGATTGCAATCCGCGGCACGAACTCTCAGTCAATCGTAGCCGTCAAAAGTTTAATTTAATCGACGGTAGAAACTCGCAGCCGGAAAACCCGTCCAAAATTCCTCCTCTATAAAAACAGACAGCGAATCGGAATCAACCAAATCGCCATTTCAGATCAACTCTGCAATCCACGCTCTACCCAAATCGTTCCAATGGCTCGCACCAAGCAGACCGCCCGCAAGTCCACCGGAGGAAAGGCGCCGCGGAAGCAGCTGGCGACAAAGGCGGCGAGGAAGTCAGCGCCGGCGACGGGCGGAGTGAAGAAGCCGCACCGTTTCCGGCCGGGAACCGTCGCGCTGAGGGAGATCCGCAAGTACCAGAAGTCGACGGAGCTTCTGATCCGGAAGCTCCCGTTCCAGAGGCTGGTGAGGGAGATCGCCCAGGATTTCAAGACGGATCTGAGGTTCCAGAGCAGCGCCGTGTCGGCGCTGCAGGAGGCGGCGGAGGCGTATCTCGTTGGACTGTTTGAGGACACGAATCTGTGCGCGATTCACGCAAAGAGGGTCACCATTATGCCCAAGGACATGCAGCTCGCCAGGAGGATTCGCGGGGAGAGGGCTTAATCTTCTCCTTTTCCTCAAAATCATTTTCTGTTTTGCGTAATTTTATGATCTGTAAATCTTAGGGTGAAACTCTGCTTTTACCTGATTTCCAATGAAATTTACCCTTCCGGTTAATTCTTCAGTTTTTTTCTATATCGGTGTTAATTCAAAATGATTCAATTGCTCTTTCCAGTAGTAATTCTTATTCTCGGTAAAAATACAAACAGATAAATAAATAAGTAGTAAATATTCAACGGATCCAAAATTTCACCACAGTAAAAGATAGCAACCTGCAAATTAATGGAAGAACTACTGGGAACAGATGTGATATTCCCTTTCTTCAATCAAGCTGTTTATTCTCATAATCATCAGTTAACAACAGATTAACAAGAGGAAGATTAATCTAACAAGGTACGGACCGAGTCTACAGAGGGAGGAAGCAATTGAAGATCCCGAAGAAAGCGCGGTTGAAATCGCGAGACATCCCGGCGGCGTGAGTGGCGGATTCCCGCCGGAGAGTTTCAACGGATTCCATGAAAAGGTTGAGCCTTCTTACGGGAGGGATATACAGAGTCAGAGGGACGGCGGAGAAGGCCATGGCGAAGAACAACTGCAGCATCGATTTTCTTCTTTTTCGATATCAGTTTTGGTGGGCGGATTTCAAAATTTTCTATACAAAAAGCCTGAAACCATCTTCCCCATTTATAGATGGACTACCACCAGTTGTTGACTTGTTGATGGTCAAACTCGCTCTCAATGGTAAAATGTCTTCAAAACATTAAAATTGAAGTCACATTAGTTTTACCCCTCCGTCCCAAAATATTTGTCACATTTGCTTTTTCAGCAGTTGCGGGAACTTTTGTTTATTTCTACGTTTTCTTTGGTTATTTGATAAAATAAAAATTTTTTGATGCCTCTTATTTCGAATAACTTTTCATGTAGTTTTTTGATATGTAAATTTTATTTTTTATTTTTTTACCAATATGTAAATAAAACGAATTGAAAAAAAACTTGATATTTTGTCTCGGGAATACAAGTGTGACAAATATTTAGGAACGGATAGAGTATCTTTTAAATAAGAATATGACCATGCAAACATTGACAATGTGATGATGGTGGTGTGGTGGTTTGGTAGTCAATATCGGTGATTAGTGGCAGCACTCCGGTGATAGTGTAGAATGTGTGAGTAATGTAAAATTATATTTAGATCACAAAAAGAGAGTTATTTTCTATTTGGGTATTTTTATTGCCTTTTTGCTCTTATTTAGAGAGCTATCTTATCTGTGAAGTGTTTTTAAATGCTGAGTATACATTAAAATAAGTGTTTTAGTTTAATTTTTTGAAAATAAGATGGCGGTTCTCATGTGGTGACAATACAATAGTGTGATGGAAGTGTGGCGGTAGTGGAATGATGGAGTATAGTGAGGCCATTGATGAACTTGGTTGGTAGAATATAAAAATCTTTTTAGAACTTACAATTATAAATTTAAGCTTTTGATTGAATATGTTACTTGACTTCGAGTTAAATTTTGTTGACATGAATTCAAAATCACTATCATCCAATTTATTCTTGATGGTTGGAGATAGTCTAACTTTTAAGAAAATATAATTCCTGACAAATGAGTTGGAAGACAATTATACTAAACATAGAATTTCTGCAAGTATCAGGTGTATAGTCCACTTCTTGTCACTAATATTTAATCAAAACCCAATTTAATTTCTTTGAATGATCTCCGATCAAAATTCATATTGCATTCTTTGTCTCTAATCTACTATCAAAATTTAATCTACATACCTTCTGAGTGACCGGGTTAGAGGGAGCTATCGGGGAGATGTGACTCTTTTTTTAAGAGCAATGCTAGGGGTACATCAAAGGTGTACCTCAAATGTACACCACCCCCTTATCCACCACTCATTTTTATTTAATTTTTATTTATTTATTTATTTTGACTTTCTTACCTTTTTTATGTGGACAATGAGGGAGTGAGGAATAAATGGAGTACACCAAAGGTGTACACTTAGCATTTTTCTTTTTTTTTTAAATGAAAACCGCTGCAAATTGGAGAGGGGTTGGCACTTGGGATTGCTTAAAAAAGGGGTGCTTTGGTTTGGGCTATCGGCCCCACGTTTGTCTGCCCCTAGCTTTAAACCCTCTTTTCCCACTTTTGTGACAAGTTATTCATGCTTCTCCGCCCCTAGCTTTTCCGGATCACTTAGAAATGATAAAAGTTCTTGTTTACATGTTATGACATCTAGCACTTAAAAATGATACAAGTTCTAGAATATTGATTAGAGTTTAACATATGGAGTAACAATTTTTTTTTAACTTGGAGCTATACATCATTTTTGGTGAATTTCTAAAGTTTCTTTGAAAAGTATCCCACATTACGATTTGAATAGAGAAATAATGAATATATAAGTTAATGAATTGAAGTAATAAGTACTTCTTCCGTCTGAAAATATTCTTTCCATTTGATTTTTTTGGTCAAATTTTATAAACTTTGACTATGATATATGAAAAAATACATTGTATTACGATATAACTTTCATATGAATATATTCCTTTTGATATATAGTTTTCAAATATCATATTTTTTACAATATATATATATATAAATAAAGATATTAGTGGTCAAAGTGCAATCTTGAAGACCGTAAAAAGTCAAATTAGAAGAAAATTTCCTGACGGAGGAAGTAATTGATTTGATTAATCTTTTGATTTGATCAATCAAATGTCTTATGACTCGGCCTCGAGAATTTTTACCTTATCTTAAATTATACTCCGTATCATGATATTAAAACATGTTTTGGTCATCTCTTCAGATAATAATACAATAGCAAATTTATTTTGAGTTATGTAAATATTTTCTCATACTTGGTTTCTTGAGACTACAATGATTTCAATCATATTATGTTCTAATCATTTAATTTTTAATTTTGTATCATTACACAGTACATATATTTAACTTTAATGTTCCTCCCTACAAATTCAAACCTATTTTCAAGAATCAAGACTATCCCGGAGTACCAATGTTCTAAAAATTTACCAAAATATTCACAAAATAAAGAATATACTAAAATTTAGTTGCATTTTAACTTTTAACTAGTCTTATTTTCAGAATATACTAAAATTTAGTTGCATTTTAACACTTCAGTCAAGTTTTTTTTAAAAAAATCTTCTCTTATAGGTTCAAATTTTGACTATTTTGAATACAAATTTGATCAAATAAATATTGTTAGATATTTTGAATACTTATAAGTGTGTTGTTAGACATTTAAAAAAGTGAATTCCAAAAATGACCTTGTATAATAGAGTGATTTTCGAAATAAGTTCTCAATATGTAATACAAAGTAATTCTCTACTCCCTCCGTCCCTTTAAACGTGAGATGTTTTGATTTTGAAGAGATTTAAGGAGAGTGTATTTTGGTATTGAATTTCCAAAAATGTCTTTTAATGTGATAAGTAAAAGTAGGATTTGATGGGTATGTTATTAGTAAAAAAGTATGATGTGATATGTAGGGGATGAAAAAGTAAGGGATAAAAGTGACTTTTTAATAGAAATAATAAATGTTTTTTTGGGACGGATGAAAAAAGAAAGGAGAAAGATTTTCAGAGACGGAGAAAGTATTTTGTAGTTGATATATATTTATGCTCTTTGTTTCTCGGAGATAGCGCCCATGGGTGGAGGGTGTATTTCGACGTTAAAGTGGCACTGTGCACGAGGATGAAGCTAGTGATGACCGAAAATATCAATGGTGCTATGGGTACACCACTTTGTACCCCAGTCGTGTACCCCATATACCCCCACCCTAGCATACGACTAAATCCCACCCAACCATACCTTTGTTTTGTCTCTCTCCTCCGTCCTCTGTTGTCTGTCATCACCCAGCCCTTCTTTTCCCCCCTTTATTCTTCCATTTCGCGTGAAAAAAAATCTATCAGATCGACGAAAGCGTGCGACAGCGTGTTACCATCATCGGAAAAAGGGCACACGAAGAGCAAAGAACCAAGGCGCGAGAATTGAAAAACGATGACCCAAGGCCGATGCATTCCCAAGTAATATTTCAGATTCGATGTTTAACTACGGGAGAATGTATGAAGCTGCACCGGCATCTCCTATTATCGCAGGTTAGTAAATATTTCTTATTGCACTAGCATTATATGTTTGTGTTATGTTACAGTTTAGTTATAAACATGTACAAAGTGTTGGGTCATTGATGAGACTTTTTACCCCTGGATTCTTAGACTTTAAAGAAGTGTTGATTAATTGACTAGCGGCAATTTTAGAAACATTCTTCGCATAACATTAGACATACGATTGTTATGAATTGGAAAGCTGTTGTTGGGAATTTATTATATGCTTTCAGTTATGATTTGCACGAACAATTATGTGTGTGCAGGGAGGTACGCTGCAGGTTTGACCTACAGATAATGTTTGGTTGGGCATTTATTATCTGCTTTCAGGTGTAATTGTTCTGCACCAACAATAATGTCAGTGCAATAAGGTAGTATGTAGGTATCACCTACGGACATAATTCTTTGGTTTTAGTATTATTTGTTTTGCCCCATAGATTATGTCTGTGCAATGAGGGGTAGGATGTAGGTTTAACCTACAGTAAATGTAAGGTTGGACAGTTATCCTCTCCTTTCAGTTATGTGTTGCACCAGCAAAATATATTTGTGCAATGTGGTAGGTTGTAGCTTTCACCAGCAATATATATCTGTGCAATATGTCAACATGATTAAAGTTGTATTTTTTATGTGCAGGCATTTTAGAGGGCAATGACAACTTGGATGTCGGAAGTAGTTTCATGAGTATATTTGAAAATGACAATAGTAAGTAATTACATGCATATATTGCGTGTGACCATCATTAATTTATATGAGTTCTAAAGTAGATTTGTAATTGTTGTTGTCAGGCCTATATGAAGGGGTTGAGAATTTGGCACTTGGGCCAAATGTGGTGAGCTTTTTTAGAGATGAATGTGAAGCAAATGAAATGTGTGACTTTGGTGGTGATGGAGTAATATTGAACCCACATCCCAGTAAGTTTTGTAGTGTATAAGAGTTGTGTATTAATACTTTGTGTTTTTGAAGTAAGATATTCAATTTATGTAGTAATAAGAGTGGTATTTAATGTTTGCAGCCACATTTGCAGGGATAACGAATGTACGTGATGCAACTACTTTCATTTCCTTGTTAGAAGACGAGGGAGACTTGCATGTCCAGCGGGCAGTGGGCATGGAGACTTGCATGTCCAGACGAGTGGTATTCAATGTTTGTAGTCCCTTTGTCTTTAGCTAATAACATAGACCTCACAAAAAACAGCTTAGCAAATTGAAGGATGTCATCACCCCCATATTCATCACGAAGAGCATGAAAGCATTTGCGCACATGCGCAAATGTTGTTTTCCCCTTATCATTTCTTAAAAAAATTTCCGAATTCTCCCAGAGGCTGAATCCTCACCCTCATCACCACCTTCCTCTCCATAAACCTTGGTAGAGGGCATTCCACTTATGCGGCACCATTCCCCGAAATCAAATTTCAATATCGAACCATTTATGTTGAATCGTAGTTCGTCATCTACCTTTTCTCTTGTGAGGTGCACGAGCAACAGATATATGAGTTGGCCTGAGAACTGCAATGGCGGGGACTCAAGAAGGTGGCCAAAAGGGGACTCCGTCTTGAAGTGCTTCAAGTCTGAAGGTGTGAGTTTCTGTTTGATGATGTCAAATGATTTTCGAAGCTCGGAATAACATGTGTAATGTGCTAGGAAGTGGTCTGCATTAACAATTTGCAATGCTATTGCACACAAACCTACATTTCAAATCAAATACAAGACAATGTAATACCAAAATATGATATCTCATAATTACACTTTTTGTGTTAATTTTATACAAACAGAAATGTTTGTGACTGGGCAAATACTAACGTAAGCATAACATACTAAATTGGGAAGAAAATGGACCATTGCTCGGGGAGTTGGGCAGAAACTATTGGCGTGAATCTACTGTACACCATTGCACAAGCATTTACATAAACTACTATACTTCAAGGAATTTTTTAATTATATTATGCTATCATTGCCATTTTGGGTAGTCATTGATTGAGATGAACGTATAAACAAGAAAAAAATTTAGTGCGCAGAAATCAAAGGTGAGTGAATATAGTAACATGGGCACTATGTGTTAGTGTGCAGGGTAAAAATACCATTGCCTAGGCCATTTCAGAGCAAATAAGGGAAAAATAACACAGCTTTGCATTTAGGGTTTCATGAACATGCATTTGAGAATTTAAGATTCACTAATGTAAATAATTTTTGTGAAAAAAGGTGCAATTGGAAAAGGATGAGCAAGAGGAGCAATTACCAGGTGGACCACTGGAGGCAGCAGAGACGAGGGCAGAGATAACAGTAATGTAATGCCCCAAAACATACCTTAGAATTATTAATAGATAACTATTAAAATAAATCAAATTTGTTTTAGTTAAAATAAATTGTTATGGGCTTTGGGCCGATAAAAATATGTTTCGATATCCCATATCATAATCAGGATAAATCACATAGAGATAAATCCAATTTATTGACTATTTGTGTGGTCTTGATTGAGAACCTAAGTACAGACCCAAATCAAGAATAAATGAAGAAATTAATTATGATGTGAACATTGAAATGGTTTATTGAAATAAATCATAAGAATAAATAATATGAATTAAATGAGAAAACCTTTTATGAGAAAGATCAATTAAACCAATTTTGACTCTGTCAAAGTCAACCACCCAAAAATATGATGTCGGAAAAAGTGTTACAAATAAATATAAAAATTATATTTATGGATAGAGTTTAACTGTCTGATTGCAACGGTGCAAACGGATTTCAATTTGGAGAAAGTTGGACCAAAAAGTGTACCCCGACTGGAACCAAAATTGGTCCCAATCAGGGAATTACGTATCAAATTTTGGATATCACCGCTGAATCCACTCAATCGATCGTGAGTCACAAATGACTCAGCAACAATTGGCTACTTCCTTCTCCAAATGCTATAAATGGGCACCCTCACTTATCTCAACTCTGCACAAAACTTCCTGAAATTAGTACCATAAGAATCTAGAGAGTGAGGGGAGTAATTTGATAGTATTAATTGCCGTCGAGGTCGCCGGAGCAAGCCGTGGTGTTCGCCGGAAAATATTCAAAACCTTCATTTACCTTCGAGGTAAGCCCGTAGATATATCTAGTGACTAGAATGTTCGTATAGATCGTTTCTACGTTCATAAACGGTCGTTTGGTTGAGTTTTGTGTTTGACATGTTTGAAGAATCAAGAATCATAAACCATGAAATTGTTGTTAAAATTACGAATTAATGACTCTAAAATGATCTGTGAACATTGGAGAACTTTTTTATATAATTAAATTGAAGTTTGGTGATTAAAAATGATAATGTTAAAACTGAACCGAGGAAGAAGATGATGAACAGTGGCCGAAAATCGACTATTTACTTAATAAAAATCGATTAGAATTTTATTCAGATAAGTGGTTCGAAGTCAATACCATTTAATCGATTATTTATGTTGTAAAATCGATTATTATGAATTAATTGATTATTTATATTGTAAAAATCGATTATTATGAATTAATTGATTATTTAAATTGTAAAAATCGATTATTATGAATTAATGGATTATTTAAATTGTAAAAATCGATTTTTTATGAATTAATCGATTATTTATATTCTAAAAATCGATTAAAATTAATTAATTGATTATTTAAATTGTAAAAATCGATTATTATGAATTAATGGATTGTAAAAATCGATTTTTTATGAATTAATCGATTATTTATATTGTAAAAATCGATTAAAATTAATTAATTGATTATTTAAATTGTAAAAATCGGTTATTATGATTTAATTGATTATTTAAATTGTAAAAATCGATTATTATGAATTAATGGATTATTTAAATTGTAAAAATCGATTAAAATTAATTAATTGATTATTTAAATTGTAAAAATTGATTATAATGAATTAATTGATTATTTAAATTGTAAAAATAAATTATTATGAATTAATGGATTATTTAAAATTATATAAATCAATTTTTATAAATTAAATGATTATTTTAAATTATTTTCCTCAATTACAGATCCTGCTACGAAAATATATTCCTGAAAATATGCTCTAAAATCCTATTTTTGATAACAATTAATTATGAACAATACAAATATGATTTTGTATAATAAAAATGATGTTTTAGGCATATAAAACATTATGTGATGCATGACGGTAAGTTAGAGTGTTAACACTCAAAACTAGACCGCTATTTGTTATCAATTGTTATGTTGATTAATGATTATGATGAATGATTAGTATGGATGATCATGAATAATGAACTAACTGATCAAAATGATTATTGATGATTCAGCCATGAGAGTAATGAATATATTGATAATTATTAAACGATTTGTATTGTTAAACGATATCTAGAAGAACTCTAAGATATACCTATTAGTTAATTGATGTTAAGGCTATCTAGAAGACCTCTAGAATAGATCTTGTATTAGAACAGGCTTATGAAAACATGAACATTTGATGAATTAGATAAAAACGCATAAATGGGATTCATAGACCAAACTAGAGGATCACTCGTTTGGGAATGCCCGATCTAATGTTGATCAATCGCTATATTGTTGTTGCCTTAACTGACTACAGTTAAGTGTCCGAATCATTTGCCTTAAACTAGTGATAGTTTAAGTGTCTGATTGCCTTAACTGACTGCAGTTAAGTGTCCGAAATCAATTGCCTTAAACTTATGATAGTTTAAGTGTCTGATCAATAATTACCTTAAAAGAATCTGGTTATGGAAGTTATGATTTGGCCTTAGACTAAGAATAGCTAAGAGCATTATTATGATTTGGCCTTAGACTAAGAATAGCTAAGAGCATTATTATGATTTGGCCTTAGACTAAGAATAGTTAAGAGCATTATTATGATCTGGCCTTAGACTAAGAATAACTAAGAGCGTTGTTATGATCTGGCCTTAGATTAAGAATAATTTAAGAGCACTATTGAAATAGTATCTGAATTGAATAAAATGTGTTGGTATGAACTGAACAATACCAAAACTGTGAATGTCTTAAATGAACATTGTGTGCATGATATCAAATGATTTGATTATGAATTTAGATTCAGTTTATATGGATGTTCAACGCATTAGATATGCTTACTCAGCTTTACCGCTGAGCGTGTAGTATGTTTTATTTGCTACACGCAGGTAAGCAGAAAGCACAATGTGATCCTTGCGGCAGATGGGGCGAGATTGTCGGGATGGATGTGACAAGTTTTGAAACAATTTATGATATGTCAATATTAAAATCGCTTCCGCAATATTGTTGAATACTCCGTATTGTATATGTATTGAAAAATATTATTGGGATTAATAAAGTGTGTTTGAAAAGGTTTAAACTTTTACGATCACCAAGTTAAATACTTTAGTCCGAATGAGGCTGCAGACCTGGACGGATTAGGGTGTTACAGTTTGGTATCGGAGCAAATGGTTTTAAAACCGATCTTCGGATCAAAATTTGAATAAAAAAAAATGTGTCAGTCACATCCACGACTCTCGCATCCCTCCGCTCCAGGAAAGGTATGAGAATTTATTAGATAAATATTGACTTTGTTAAAATTCTCACTAGATAACAATTGTTAGTAGTGAAATTATATCGAGCATAGACTCAAGTAGATTTTTCGTACTCGGTGAAGAGACGAAAGAATAAAAAAAAATTATGATACGTTATCAACGTACTTATCATATCGCGATTGACGAAGCTGATCTATCTCGCAAAGTCGCATATGGAGAAACGCCTAATGTTGAATAACATTCGCAAAGCTGCTGTCAAAGATCCTCATGTGGACTGAAGATGATCGGATTGCTGATTTAAACACGAACGTCTAGAATCAATAAACTATATTGTCTAAAAGTATCTCATTCTGATGTCTAACTCATTACGACGCAAACATGCGATTATATTATACGAATCGAAGTAGTTCTTTCAGCAACAATTCCTTGCAAAACTTTGTTGAAATATCATACAAGGAAATTGACGTTATCCTTATTTCGTATCTATGACTTATTTGATCAGCTTAGAGAATCCATTGTGCTCTCTAAGTTTGACTTACGGTCAAGGATACTACCACATTTCTGTTAAGACAGACAAACTGACGATCAAGAATCGCTACCCTTTACTATGTATTGACAATCTGTTCAGTCAAATTCAAAGGAACCTACTTGCTAGAAGCTATGGATAGCTCAATCTTGTTGAATGAAGTGGCGCATTGTTGACTTAAACATCGATATAGTCTGAATAAATATCCGTTGTCAACTCGTCAAGAATCCTAACGAAGAAATTTCTATTATTGTAGCATGAGTCAAGAAACCGCTCACGATCAAAGTAACCAAGCGCCAAGCGATGGGAACGAAAATGTTCATATTGAAGTATCTAGTTTCACACCTCCTATTCAAAGTGAACAAGTGAACTCACTACATGTTCCCCAAAATGATCAAAATATTGGAGATCAACCTGACGCTATGCTACCTACCTTAATGGTAAACTTCTTACAACAAATGACTAATGCCCCTGTGTTTCAACCACCTCCACCACAACCTCGTTTGACCACTTTCAAAACCTTGAAAGATAATGGTGCTGAGGAGTTTCTGGGAGATCGAATTGCCGAACCCCAAATTGCTCTTGAATGGATCGAGCAGACCGCTCGTGTACTACAAAATTTGAACATACCTCTCGTTGATCATCCAAAATTTGCATCTCAATTGCTCCGCAAGGAAGCCTACGAATGGTGGAAACGTACTGACGAAAATCCAAACACACCCAAACCTTGGACTTGGGAATTCTTCGATTGGGCGTTCAAGAAGGAATATATACCAGCTCGATTCCGTGAAGAGAAACGTGCTGAATTTATCGAATTAAAGCAAGGAGATATGACACTCCCTGAATACCAAAATCAATGACAATTCAATCGACGTCATCCATGAACAAAATGAGGGTATGAAAACATCCAAAGTGTAATGTTTGTAAAAGACACCATCCAGGAGATTGCTGGCTTGCACAAGGATTATGTCTAATTTGTGGTGAACCTGGACATTTCCGACGAAAATGTCCCTCTAACCCTGAATCATATTCAGTTACTTCTGTCCAAAATCAACCTGTTCACTCAGGAACAAGTCAACGCTCTAAAACACGAAGCAATTCAAAGAGTCCAACCCAAGGATGATACTCTGTAAAGATCCTAAAGTGCTACAAGGGCTCGAGGATATATTGAATAATGTAGAAACCTTATGTAAACAAGAAATTATCTTTCGATTTGAATCTCAAGAATATTCATATTTTCTTGAACCTACGTGTGTTGAAACCATTGTATAATAAAATCTTTCATTTGACCCATCTTGAGAAAATGTTTGATATTTACATGATGCATTCTGATGTTGAAAATAGATATTTTTCTGACTTGCACTGGCCATGCAGCTTAGAATAATGTTTATGGTTAACTCATAATGTTCATGGACAATATTATTTCAACATAAATTCAACTGAAATTACATAAAGTAAAACAAAGATTTGTCCATCTCGCTCAATTTGCACCCACGCTGGTGAGTACAGTGGCGGACCGCATTGAGGAGTTTCGCAAAAGACTTCGACCTGATCTTAGGCCGCACGTATCTACTATTCAAACTATGGATTTCATTGAGGTATACGATCTAATCTCCAAAGCCGAAAAAGATCTAAGTGATTACTATGAAAGTCTGAAGAATAAGAATGTCAATCCAAATGAATGACCAAATTCAAGTGGGAAGAGACCCCTGCAAGAAATTGATTGTGCCATTCACTCGAAAAAGGGTATTACAAATGCAAGTCTAAGTCCAATGCCCCAAGATTTACAAATTTGTCATAACTAGCCCCAGGACCCGGAAAAGCTTTAGCAAACGCTAGCTTGTCTAAAAGCTCATCAATAAAGAAAGAAGAGATGAAAAGTTTTCTCTGACTAGAAGCCATGAAGTTCTGCCTTACTGCGTCATCTAGAAATTTGATTAGGTTATTAAAATAACCGTCAATATAATCAAGAGACCAATGGGTTTACTGTGCAACCCTTCAGATGCCCATGAGATCAAAGTGAACAAACCTTCCATAGTATCAATCCCTCCCGGAAGTACGATGAAGGCCTCCACTACATGATTCATCTCGAAATGCTTATAGTAATTGCTTGAAACTGTGTATTCTGCACCATACGTAGGTCCGTAGACCTGTCGTGCTGCTATGTACCCTGGTATGAAGCCTTTAACTATACCACCATTGGTATAGACTGTTGAAGCAACAGCTCCTTGAAGGCCAACGTTGCCTCCTCCATAGGTAAGTCTAATTTTTCGCCTTACCAATTCCCTTCCTAAATCCACCGCCGTAGACATGAACTTTGGATTTCTACCAAGAGAATGACTACCAAGTAGACCAACGAATTTTATGGTGTAAGGAAAAGTTCGAGATGTTCCTTCCATAATGTGAGAATGTGAAATGCTCTGGCCACAATCGTGATATATATAGGCTCTGAAAACCTGACCTTTGAAAAAGGGTAGTTATCCTCCGTCAAAATTTGTACAGCAAAGATAGATTCAATTTACCTACTGACAATGACGTGTTCGCTAATAATATAGTCTGCTGACGATATGACATATCAAGACTCATGAACAGTTAGATTCGCTGTCCTGAAATACGTTCAAATCCAAGATGAAAAGTCAAATGACTATGAAGACAACGACCCCTTGAGTAATTGAAAGACTACGTTACGACGTATGAATTGAAACAAACTGCAATTGTGCTTATCATAGACCATTCAAGAGTATTGAAGAAATTTTCAATCGATTCTGTTAACCAAGGACGTACAGATAAGACTCGTAACTGAACGAAGTTATGTATGTCAAGTATGCAATACTACACACTATGAAGGAACTTTTGTCATCAAAGGATCAATGAAGACCTTACTTAATCGAAAATTGCTAATCTCTCGAAGATTGAACGAGTTTGGTGAAATCAATGACTTGAGAATACGTATCCGAAAGATAGCGACATAACCATATGAATATGAAACGGTCATGATCAGTGAGATCATTACAAAGCGTTGAACGTTGAACCTAAGAAGAATTTCGAGGACGAAATTCCTTTTAAGGGGGTAGAAATGTAACGCCCCAAAACATACCCCTCATGGTAGATAATGAATAAAATAATTAGCCTCATATTAAATGGATTTTTATATTTGTGAAAATAAATTAATTAGTTTCATTTTGGGAGCAGGGGTAAAATAAAGTAATGCCACACCTATTATGTTTGCCTTTTTTGAATAATAAAATTAATTTATGAATAAACAATACATTATTACCTCGATGACAAAGTAATTGATTGCATTACAGATCCGTAAGATCTAATAGTTTTAAAATAATTCGCATGAAAATCTAAGGAACTTATTCGGTTGCATGTAGCAATCCCAAAAAAACTCAACAGTGAATGAAAACAAATAGTAAAAATACAAAATATAGGAAATAAATAATGAATATGATTTCATTCTCATATCATAGAGCACAGTACACTAGATGTAAGATAAAAATCGTGACCTGCAACTCTTTGATAAATAATCACAATCGAGAGTAAAGTGTGAAATGAGAGATGCTACATGGAGCAGAGATGCACTCATATTCTTGGGTTGAATGTTACATATTGGACTTTTTTTCTAAATACTATCTCTGTCCATGAATATTTATCTACTTTTAATATTTTGCGGTCAATCATTTTAATATTTGACATATAATTCAATAAAATATACTACCTCCGTCCCACTGTCTTTGTCCACTTTTGACTTTTGGAACTGTTCATCTAAGCACTTTGACTCATCAAATTCTCTCAATGTGTAAGCCTAAATATAGTCATGTGTGATCTTGTTTGATTTGTCTTAATATGTAGATTATTAATATATAATTTCTATAATTTTTTAATATACAATTACAAGATAAAATGGATTAAAGAAGTGCATTGGATAACATGCCAAAAGGTAAGTGGATAAAGACAGTGGGACGGAGGGAGTATATTTTATTTTAATGTGATAAAACGAAATTTTGAAAATATTTTATAAAATAATTTTAATATCAATTTTATTTAATTAATTATTACAGTTTATCAATTTTGACTATAAAAAATAAAAAATAAAAAATGACAAATACTCAAAGATAGGAGTAATGCAAATTACTCTATTCTTGAAATATTAAGAGAGACATGCTACTTTTTTCTTTTACCATATTTGACATTTTAAAGTTAAATTGGATGCACTTAAATTTCTTATGTTTTTTTAATATACATCATGATTGAATTTGTGATCCAAATCTATTAACATCTTTTGTAACATTAGTAATGATACACATGTGGAAGGAGAAAACAAGCAAGTTCGTCTCAACATTCTCAACTTTGACATGTCAAATAAAATTTAGTCAGTCTTTAGACACAGACAATTCTATCTTACTATTTCAAGTGTGATATATTGACAATGATTGAAGATCTTGGCTTGCATTGAAGAAAACAACTTTCTCAATCACGCTTCAAATTTTGTATATAAAGAAGTTTTTTGAATTATGATTTTTATTTTGTTTTACTAATATCATGCACTATTGATTGATGAAACATATTATGTGGATTACACCGGAAATTTATACACAATTGAAATTTAATGACCTATCATATTGTCTATAATTATATCTTATTTATATTTTTTTATTGTCTACATAATCAGTTAATATTTTTACCGTGCATTGCACGGGTTAGAATCTAGTAATTTAATAACAGATGAATTGAACTCACAGTGTGTAACGCCCCAAAACATACCCTAGAATTAATAATGAATAAATAATCAATTAATCACAATTGTTTTGATTAAAATAAATTATTGTTGGGCTTTGGGCCGATATGAAATTTGTTTTGACATCTAATATCAAAATCTGGATAAGTCTCATAGAGATAAATCCAATATGTGGACTATTTGTGTGGTCTTGATTGAGAACCTGAGTACAGACCCAAATCAAGAGTAAATAAAGAATTTGTTTAGAATGTAAATATTGAAATAATTTGTTGAAATAAATCATGAGAATAATTGATGTGAATTAAATGAAAGAACCTTTTATGAGGAAGGTCAATTAAACCAATTTTGACTCTGTTAAAGTCAAACACCAAAAAATGTGGTGTCAGAAAAAGTATAATGAATGAATATAAAAATTATATCGTTGGATAGAGTTCGACTGTCTGATCGCAACGGTGCAAACGGATTTTAATTCAGAGAAAGTTGGACCAAAAAGTGTACCCCGACTGGGACCAAATTAGTCCCAATCAGGGAAGATTCGTAGCAATCAGACTAAATCAGTCGACCTTCCCATTTCGCCGATCGTGAGTCACCACTGACTCAACTCCATTAGCTTCTTCTTCTTCACCAATATGTAAGGAAGACCTCTCTTCCTCATTTCTTCACCATTCTTCTTCATTCTTCTTCTTAAGTGTTCATGAAAGTGTGAGGAGTGTTGTGGTGCTGTCAATTTGGTGTGAAGTCGCTGGAGTTGGGAGAAATACTCGCCGGAAGTTTCGCCGGAAACTTTTCAAAACCTTTGTTTGGCTTCGAGGTAAGCCCGTAGATATATCTAATGACTAGAATGTTCATATAGGTCGTTTCTACGTTCATAAATTGTCATTTGGTTGAGTTTTGTGTTTGACATGCTTGAAGAACTAAGAATCATAAACCATGAAATTGATGTTAAAATTATGAATTAATGATGCTAAAATGATCTATGAACCTTGGAGAACACTTTTATATACTTTAATTGAAGTTTGGTAAGTATAAGTGACATTTTCGCAAGTTGGCTCGAGGTAGAAGACGATGGATAATCGATTATCAACTTGAAAATCGATTATTCATCGTTCTGCAGATTTTTGTAACAAAGCTGAGCAACAGTCGATTATCAGAATGTGATAATCGACTGCCAACCCTCTCTGAAGTTTGATAATCGATTATCAGAGTGTGATAATCGATTATCAGCCCATTCTGAACATCAGACAGTAGATTATCAGAAGTGACAGTAGACTATCACCCTACACTATTGAAGAAAATGAAGCTAATAGCTAATAGTTGAATTTCCTATCATATATTAATCAATTGTTATTTAGAAAATATGATTTTTGAGTTATGGAATCCTATATTTTGATACCAAACCATTATGATTAATAAACGGATGATTTCTTGGAATAAAGATGATATTTTAACAACCAAAAAGGGATCTTATGTGATGCATGACGGTAAGCTAGAGTGTTAACACTCGATGCTAGGCCGCTGATTGATATTAGTTATTATGATGATTGATTGATTGTTCATTTTTATAAATATTATGGATTAATGATGATGAATATTCTGGATGAAATGATTGTTGAACTAAGAGTATGAATTGATGAATAATGTTGTTAAGGATATCTAGAAGAACTTTAAGATATACCTATTAGCTAATTAATGTTAAGACTTGATAAGTCGTTTTTGGGTTAGTTTTTTTTATTCTTTTTTATGCATTTTTTATATTCTATTATTTAATTTTTAGTTCTTTAGTTTAGTTTTATTTTAATTCTCATTTTTACAATCTTTTATTTTTCTTTCATAAATAGTAGTTTTTTAATCATTTTTTACATTCTATTATTTTTATTTTATTTTTCCTAACCAAAAAATTATCAGATATCTTATTGTTTGGAGAAAAATATAGCAAAAGGCCAAAACGGAGTTCAAGTTTGAAAAGAAGAGATTGAATTTGGCCCAAAGACCAAAGCCATCAACAAATACAACCCATCTCTGCTCCCTCATTCTAAGTCAACGAAGAAAGGAAAAAAATGCGCTCCATCTCCTTCTTCTTCGAAGAGTAACGGCGACGACCAAGCCTCCAACGGCTCTTCTCCAACGTTCACCAAAATCAATGCTCCAACGGAAGAATTTGGCTCTCCATTCTATAAATTGAAGCTTCCCAAGGGGGAAACAGAGGGGGAAAACATGAGGAACAACAACGATTGAGAGCCGCGGCTTAGGCCGCGGCGGTGGTGATGACCGGCGAGTTAGTCCGGCGTCCGGCGGCAAAAGCTCCGGCCAGAGGTTTATCGGTTCCTTCAAGCTCCAATTCTTCAATTACTTCTTCTTCTTCAATAATTGGTAACCCATGTTATTTCTTCAATTTCTTCTCCAATTTCTTTGTAAAAGTGTTGCTTCAATTCAAATTTACATTTTTTTTGCTTGTTGTGTTAATTTCGAAAATTCCAAAATGGTTAGTGTTTCTTTATGGGTTTTTTTATGTTATATTAAATCCCTTATGAATGAAAATTGATTCTTACTAGTTTCTTCAATTTTTGCGCAAATTGATGTTAAATTGGTTGAATTATAAATTTGATTTCATAAGTAGGTTGGTATGTCGAATTCGGTTATCATTGAAGCTAATTTAGCTACATATTTTAGTTAAGTGATTTCCGAATTCATACGTGAATCTTTTTTGTGACTTGTGTTTTGTAAAATTTTAAGGTAAATGATCTTCTTAGCCACATAAGTTGAACGTTTTCCTTAAGATTCGTTATAAAGTGATTGTTAATGTCTTGGTGTTCTTGTTTGTTATTTTCATAAAAATTGGGATTGTTTAAGCGCAATAAACAACTCTTGATTTAATGAAAATATGTAATGTTTTTCTTATGTGAATAGATTACAATTCTTATGCTTGAGTAGTTCAAGGAGACCTGCAAAATATTTTCATCATTAGACGTTAAAGTTTATTAAAGTGTATCAAATGTTCTTCATGAATACTTTGTGCATGGGAGTTAGAATGAAAGAAAGATTCGCTCTTTTATAAACTTTTTCATCTTTTGGAATCATTGTTTGAGCGCTTGAGGTGAGTGGGGGTTCAAAGTAACCAAAAGGCCTTTGAATCTTTGACTCCGGGCCTTATAGAGAGTTGACGATCCTTTATATGTGGTCAAAGATATGAATCAACTCGAGCCTTTGAATTATTTTCTATTCTTAAGTGCGTAAGTTACGTAATATATTGTCTAAGTGGCTATTATACGTGTAATGTTCTATTTGTGTTCGTTCTCTTTTTAATTTTGTTTCGGGTTCTTGGCGGTGTTTCTTGGGTTACCTTTGTTGGAGAAGTTGATTATCTTTTGAGATTGTTTCCCCCATTTTATCAAAAAAACCAAAAAAATAAGAAAATGTAAAAAACCAAAAAATATTTACTTTTTATTCAACCCCCCCTTTTTGTGTTTTAAGTTATAAATATAAGTTTTTAAATATTTTTTAGTATATCTTAAGTATATGTTTTATGTTTATAAGTTATATTTATATGTTTTTAGTTATAAGTTTTATTATAAGTTTTATAAGTTCTTATCATATGTGTAGTTTTTTTTATTTTATTTCGTGACAATGTGTGTGCATGCTTAAATGATTTCAAAAGTACAAACTTTCTCCGTGGGATCGACTCTTACTTGCCCTAGCTATAGTCTTTATTTGATTATATTTTGGGGGTTAGTTAACGATATTTTATAAATTTTTAATTTGTTTTGGACCACACGACAAGTCCTCAACAAGACTATCTAGAAAACCTCTAGAATAGATCTTAGAATGAACTTATGAAAACATGAATAGTTGATGAATTAGATATAAATTCATAAACGGGATTTGTAGACCAAACTAGAGGATTACTCGTTGGGAATGCCCGATCCATTATTGACCAATCGCTATATTGTTGTTGCCTTAACTGATTACAGTTAAGTGTCCGAAATCATTTGCCTTAAACTAGTGATAGTTTAAGTGTCTGATTGCCTTAACTGACTACAGTTAAGTGTCCGAAATCGATTGCCTTAAACTAATGATATTTTAAGTGTCTGATTAATGATTGCCTTTTAAGAATCTGGTTATAGAAATTATGATCTAGCCTTAGACTAAGAATAGCTAAGAGCATTATTATGATTTGGCCTTAGACTAAGAATAGCTAAGAGCATTGTTATAATCTGGCCTTAGATTAAGAATAATTTAAGAGCACTATTGAAATAGTATCTGAATTGAATAAAATGTATTGATATGAACTGAACAATACTAAAACTGTGAATGTCTGAAATGAACATTGTGTGCATGATATCAAATGATTTGATTATGAATTTAGATTCAGTTTATATGGATGTTCGACGCATTAGATATGCTTACTCAGCTTTACCGCTGAGCGTGTAGTGTGCTTTATTTGCTACACGCAGGTAAGCAGAAAGTAGAATGTGATCCTGGCGGCAGATGGGGCGAGATTGTCGGGATGGATGTGACAAGTTTGAAATGATTTATGATATGTCAAAATTAAATTCGCTTCCGCAATATTGTTGAATACTCCGTACTGTATATGTTATGAAAAATATTATTGGGATTAATAAAGTGTGTTTGAAAAGTTTTAATTTTTTACGATTACCAAGTTAAATACTTTAGTCCGAATGGGACTGCAGACCTGAACGGATTAGGGTGTTACACAGTGACTAAATTTTAAAACCAAAATTGAAGAGAAAATTATGAATAAAAAACTCAATGAGAATATAAATGTCGAATTCATTCACGAATACTCGTTACCCAGAACAAAAAATTAGAGTGGCGTTCCGCCATTCTCTTTCGGCATTAAGATCTACTCCCTCCATTTCTATTAAAAAACCACTTTTATCCTTTACTTTTTCAAATCCTACCTATCACATCATACATTTTTTCTAATAATCTACACATCACATCTTACTTTTTACCCATTACATCAAGGGTATTTTTAGAAAGTCAACACAAAATTATCCCTCCCTTAATTTCAACTTTAGTCAAATTGGGTAACAATTTATGGGACGGACGGAGTAATAATTGTCTGAGCCTAGTTTGGACTAATTTAAAAAAAAAAATAAGGATTTGAATTCGCAGCAACAAATTAAAGGACTAATTTCCGTTTATTTTTTAACGCCGTTGATCTACAGTGTCTTCCGCACACATCGCCACCAGGCAGTGGCTGGCCTATTTCAATTGATAGAAATCATTTCGGGCCAGATAGCTCCGTTGGAGTGAGAAATTCCATGGTGGGTAGATGCACAAGAAGAGGAGAAGGTTTGTCAGATTGCTGAGAAGTCGCCCCCCGGCCGCTTGGAATCCCCTACCGGCGGCGGCGAGCAGGTGTTCAAGTCGGTGCTCGATTGGGAGTAGCAGTAGCAGTAACCGCGGAAACTGTTTCAGCGGGTTTAGATTGATCGGATCTAGGTATTGTAGCTCTGTGGTCGCCGGAGGATATGGGGACGGTAGAGCAGAAGGGAAAGGGAGTGCTTTTGCAGGCGTGTGAGAGTGTCGGCATTGTCAAGTCTTCCGAGGAGGCTGCCGCCATTGCTAGTCTCCTGGACGAGGCAGGTGTCATTTGGATTTTAGGTGATAAAGTCCTATCTTCACCCTGATCTGGTACACACTCAAGTCTAGCTTCAGTAGTTTGTCTTCCATGGTGCATTAACAATTATGTATGTATAAAACCAGTAATACTCGGAACAGGAGATTGTCATAAATCTGTATGTAAAAGTTCAAACGGAAACATAGAAACACGACTAGAAGAATAAAATGGGAGACGCACATGCTTTCCCAATTGACATGCATGACAGAGAGAATGTTGGTAACTTTTAAAAAAAGGAAGAGAAGAAATATTGCTAAGGACATTGTGACTCGCATGGCCTAGGCGCCGGTGCCAGGTCTGGAGATCGACAGCGGCAACATTGGCTTGAGCGGCAGGTGGGCGTCCTAAGGGGTAGAGGGGTCCCATATCATTGGATCGATGCATCACGGTGCCCGTCCGGCGATCCTTCACAGAAAAACCATTAGAGTCAAATTCAACTGTACAATTATTATCGCGAGTGAGTTGACGGACAGAGATAAGGTTGTGAGTGATGTGAGGAGAGATAAGAACATTTTTAAGAGATAAGGAGGGGGTAGTGGGGAGGATATGGTTACCAACAGCCGTAGTGCTTACTTTAGATCCATTACCAACAGTGATGTATAATGGTGAATATAAAGATTGAGAATTAACATGAGAAATAGTACCTGGGTCAGAGGCAATGTGATGGGATGCATCGGTGTCCATATACCAAGTGGGTTCACGGAGGGACATAGTGTCAAAGTGATGGGCTAGGGCTGTGTGGGTGGGGTTTTGGGTTGTCGGGTGGGGCTGTGGGGTGGGGTACTGCCCTACGGCAGGGGTGGGGGGGGGTACGGGTATGGGGGTGGGTTGAAGAGGGGGGCTGTCGGGTGATAATTTGGGGTGGGGGGTGGGACGAGGGAGGGGGCTAGGGTGTAGTGGGCGTGGGCGGGGTAGGGGTGGGTAGGGCGTGGGCCTAAGAGACCCGGGTTGGGGTTAGGGTACGGTGAGTTCCAGGTATTGTTGCCGTCGTAGGATTGCCGTGGTCGTGATCCGTTTTGACGTCCGCGACCTCTGCCCCGATTTCCACCGCCACGGCCTTGTCCTCGTCCATAACCTCCACGTTGCCCGGAGTTGCCTTCCCCATAGCCTGTGCCGCCATGCTGTCCGCCATAGCCGCTGGGAGTACCGCCGTGAGTGCCGCCATGGGTGTTGCCGCCGGCTCGGGTCGTGAGGAAAGCCGTGGAGCCCGAGTCGGAGGGACCCGTCCGTTGTCGATCCAGCAGCATGAGGGCGGATCGAACCTGCAGAAACGTGGGCATGGGATCCTGAAATTGCAAGAATGATGTTTGTCCCTGGAGATCGGCAGGGAGACCACGAAGCATTTGAAGGACGAGTTGGTGTTGGGAGACTGGTGCATCAACATCATCCAGCCAGTCAGCAAGATTCTGCAGTTGTTGGCAATAGGCTGCCATAGTGGAGTTGCCCTTGACTGTTGTGCGAAATTCATGTTCCAATTGCATAGCTCGAGCATGTTTGTTGTCGTGGAACAAGTCGTGGATGACTTTCCAGAGAGCAGAGGCAGTGGAGACAGAGGAGATGACCAGATCTGAGACCTCATCGGTGATGGTGGAGAGGATCCAACCCTGGAGGAGAGCGTCAAGTTGGAACCATTCGTCGTCGTCATCGGAGAGAGGGACGACGGAGCCATCGATGTAGCCCTTGAGGTTGAATCGCCGAACCAGAAGGAGGAAGAGTCGGCTCCACTTTTTGTAATTAGGTTGGGAGAGACTGAGTTGAACGGGGACGTGAAGTTTCACGTTTGAGATTGTTGTGAAAGCAAGGTGAGGAGGTTTGGAGGAGGTATTTTGGGAAGTGATCTCGCTGTTTTCGGCCATGGTGAGGGGAAGAAGAGAACCGCCGGGGAGGAGAGGGTGTCGCCGGTGAGGAGAGCTGCCGTGGGGAGTCGGCGCTGACGGCGAGAGAGAGAAGGCCGAACGAGAGAGAGAGAGAGAGGGGGTTTAGGGTTTTTTATTTTTAGGCTCCGATACCATGTAGAAAGGTTAATTTCATTGATCAAATATGTGGGAGTACATGTCTATATATACATAAGAGTTCCTAATCCTATACAAGGTAGGAGTCAATAATAGGAGACAATATATTCCTAATCCTATACAAGGTAGGAGACAATAATAGGAAACAATATATTTACATTAAATATAGAATATATTTAACAATGAGTTGCCACATCCTTGCCCCAATTGCCTTGTTTATTATCCCCTTCACAGAGACACGCAATGTACAACGCTTTCACAGAATGTGGTTTGAAAGTGCAGAGTGCGGTTATTTGAGCTTGTCTTGAACCTATTTTGAATCCAGCGCTCGACTTGTTAAGGTTTTGATCTCGGGACTGAGATCGAACCCGACTTGATTCAAGCTTGATGTTGAATCTTGTCAGGTGTCGCCCTTTACAAGGAATATGTCTGTAAATAAATGATCTTCCTATTATATAAATTCCAGAGTACCTTTGGACTTAAAGTAAGGTCAATGCTGTTCACATTCCTTCCGTCGACACAAGAGTTGGAGTAGAAAACACACGGATGTTCATTTTCAGGCAAATCCAATTACATTCTGAGGTGAAAACCCCCTAAATAGGAGTAAAAGATATGTCATATCCCAAAATAGGATCCCAAACTTAAACTCCCTCAAATAGGAGTAATTATTCTAATCTCTTTTCAACCGGGCTTTCACCCCTTTCGGATCAAATGCTATCATGCTCCTTTCTCTCTCTTCTTCTACACATTCTAACATGATTCGTCTGTTCATCTTAATCTCTCCAATTGGTCTTTTTCACATATTGAGAATGAATCAGAGCTTCCAATTATTCTTTTTCATGGGGTCTGCAAAATGTTAGGAAGTACATTAGTAAAAGATAGAGATACGATCTGGGCACCTTGATTTCTATTCCTTCTTATTAAATTTTGATTTTACAATAATAGAAATGAATTGTTATTTTTTTTTTGTTTTTGACATTATACAGGAACAAGTTTGTCATTATGTAGTGATATGTTTGTCATTGTGATTGTCGCATTTGGCATTGTAGATTCGATTGCCACTCATGCTATGCATTTCTATGTATTATTACAATAGCCCATCCAGTCTTTGTTTTATTAATAAGTAACATTTAACCATTATCAATGGCCACCGCTGTATATATATGAAATGATGCCGAAGAAAGTACACAGTGTCATTGGATTTAGTTTGACATTATGTCATTGTGTAACATTGTGACATTATATATGAGCATATATGTGTCATTATATATGGGCATCTATGGTATTATATATTGTCATATGTGACATTACATGGTGTTATGTTTGACATTATTATGTCTTTCTTTGACACTGTATTGACTATTAATGTGGCATTGTGGCGACAATGGTGCAGATTGTGATGATAGTGTTGTTGATAATGGTATAGAGCAGTGATATTGTCGGTGGTGACGACGAAAAATCAAAAGCGTCAATGGCAGGTTTCTTCGTAGCGGTGCGGCAGAGCAGAGGACAACGGTGGTGGAGATTCAAGTGATAGTGGCAGGTATGTGGCGGCGACGATGGCGGCGGTGGGCATCACTGTCAACGACGATTGCGATAGTGGGCGTCGCTGTTGGTTGCATGCTGTTGTGAAATTGGCCAAATTTTTTTAGTTTTCAACTTGGCCACCACTGGTATTGGCCGCAAATGCGGTGCATGTGGGGAGCATTTTTTTGTTTTATTAATTAAGTTAAAATCTTTATTTTAACTTTTTATAAAAAATAAAAAATGAAAAAATAAAAAACATGATTGCAAAAAAAATAGTCCCATGCAGTTACTTAGTATAGTGCTCCTTAAGTTAAAATCTGATCATGCTCCTTACAAAAAAAATGTAATGACTAGTATAGTCGCATGCAGCCACCACTGGTATAGTCAAATGCATCTTAAAAAAATGTGCGTGTGGGGAGCATTTTTTTGTTTTATTAATTATGTTTTACTTCTATTTAGAGGAGTTTAAGTTTGAACTCCTATTTTGAAGATATAACATATGTTTTACTCCTAGTTTGTTCTTTCTCTCCCTTCTGAGATGAAGCCATTCCGTATCCATGGAGTAAAAGATGTACTGTCTTTCGTTATTCATCTATTCTTCTTCAAATTGTAAAATAAAATGTGAGACCCCTATGCACTTGGTACTTTAAATTCTAAAAATATTTTTTAAAACAAATTTTCAATAATAATTCAAGATAATAGCATAATTTATAAATCTTTCGATGTAGTATGATTAAATATATTATTGATATCACTATATTATTTTGGAAAATTATTTTAAATAATCTCATCTTTTCATCACTTTTTTTCAAAAATAATCTCACTTTTCACCGTTACGGTAAGATAGTCAAGTTCTACGCGACAATATAGTTTTAACATTTTTTTGGAATACTTTTTATGACACTATATTTTTGGGTGTTGACTTTGACAGAGTAAAAATTGAATTAATTGACATATAATTAAAAGTACCCTCATATTCAATCAATATTATTCAATTTAAATAATTTATTTCAATATATCATTTTACAAAAGTTCACATCTTTAACTACTTCTCATTTTTTTGCAAATTACATATTTAAAATGTCACAGCTCAAAATCCGTACATTAGATTTCTTCATAAAATATACCGTTAGATTGATCTATTCGAGCCCTATCCATAAAACTCAATTTAAACAAAAGATCATTGACTACAAATTTTTTTTAATTTTTAGTCAAACATAGAAATAATATTTTGTTGGGTCAAAATATTGTTTTGAAATTCTTTTATCATAAAATAACTTTTAGACTATGTTTTGGGGCGTTACAGACCCGGTTATATTCTCTTTCTTCTAAAAGAACTACTTAGAGTAATTCTTTTTTTATTTGTCTAAAAAAATTTACACTTTATCTATTTTCTACTCTATTTTCTTTTTGAAAAATATTTTCTACTCTATGATTGACTCATTATTTATCCATTTTCATTTTATAAATGAGCAATTGACTCATTATTTGTCTATTTTCCATTCTTTCATTGACATAATACAAATGGAGAAATGGAAAATTAGAAATTACTCGGAATGGAAAATTCATTGATTCTGTGACATTCTTGTAGGTTTTTCAAAATTCAAAATTTTTTGGACTTACTCCGGAGTATATTTTAAGATATACGAACTAAAATAAAGCAAAAAAAGTATATAGAGTACGTAATACCTTGCAACTTAAATTGGTAATTACCTATTCTGACCCAGAAAACCTTGTAATAGGTTTGGATTTTAAGGAGATGGCAGAATGGAATTTTTCCCTTTTAAAAAGACTTCGATTTAAGAAGGAAAAATGATTTAATTTTCCTAAATGCTATAAAAACATACCAATCAAAGATAAAGTAAATTTGGAAGGAATTCTCAGATTCAGCTCACCTTATTACGCCACATAACATATCAATTATATTGCCACATGTCAACTTCTTGTATTGTCAAATATCAGCTTTTCGGAGTTCAAACTCTCAAATTTTATACTACCTCCGTCCCAGAGTATTTGTCTACTTTCATTTTTACACACCATCCAATACACTTCTTTAATCCATTTTATCTTGTAATTTGTATATTAAAAAATTATAGAAATTATATATTAATAATCTATTTGTTAAGACAAATCAAGCAAGATCACACATGACTATATTTAGGCTTACACATTGAGAGAATTTGATGAGTCAAAGTGCTTAGATGAATAGTTTCAAAAGTCAAAACTGGACGAATACTCCAGGACGGAGGGAGTACTTTGTACTAAATGATAAGTGTAATATCTTGGGCACTAAATGCACGAAGTGCATTTCTAAGCTAGTGCCTACATATATGGGTACATATAATTAATTAAAGGGTGATTTCATCATTATAATAAAGAGAACTTATATATACTCACTCCGTCCTCAAATGTTCTTCTCACTTACTATTCACACGGTCAAACTTTAATCACTTTCTTTACCTATTTTCATTAGGTATTTGATAAAATAATACTCCCTCCGTCCTATAATGATCTTCCCTGAGCACTATTCCAACTTTACGGGAATTTATATTTATTTGTGTTTTTTCATGGCCTATATGATAAAATAAAATATTCTTGTCACCACTTGTTTTGTTGAACTTTTGGTGTAGTTTTTAAATATGTATGTTTTATTTTTTATTTCTATACCAATATTTAAATAAAATAGATTGAAAAAACTTGGGATTTTTCTTCGTTTTGCGAACCGGGAAGATCATTATAGGACGGAGGGAGTATAGTCTTGTCACCACTTGTTTTGTAGAACTTTTGATGTTGTTTTTAAATATGTAAATTTTATTTTTTAATTTTACACATACAATCAAATAAATTGAATTAAAAATAAAGTTAGTCAAACTTCGTAAACAAAACCGGGAAGAATATTATAGGACGAAGGGAGTATATATTACTTGTGACAAATAATCTGCAGAATGCAAAGACCAGAGAGGCCAGTGATCAGAACATATGGAATTAAAAAAAAAACATATGAAAGGAAAAAAAAAACCCAAGACATATTATTTTATTTTCCGACCACCTCTTATTAATTAGTTGCAAATTAAAATGAAAACCCAGTAATATAGTATAATCATCAATCGACCCTCAATTAATTAATTAATTAATTAACTCTTTTCAATTGCAAATCTCTCCATTGTTTGGGTGTGGCTCGCAATAGTCCTGCGTGTTACCCGCCGGCCAACTCTCGCTCCTACTCCCGGCGGCCGCCGCCCCCTTCTCAGCCACCACATTCTCATTGGTTATTCCACCTCTCATAGCTGCATATATATACAAACATTATTACATGCATGCACCCATGCATTGCATGCATATTATTATTCATCCATTCATATAGTGTGTGTGTGTATATATATATATTGTTAGACACTAATACTAATAGTACTTCTTGTAGTATTGGTTATGGTAGTGTTTCATTATTAGTCAGCTTCTTAATCCTATTTGTGGTAGATGTTGTATGTTAGTTAGTTTCCATTCTCTATTCCTAGTTGTGTTAGGAGTCTCTCCTATATATACTCTATCATGTACTTCATAATTCAAGGAGCAATATTATTATTCTAATATTTCAACATGGTATCTGAGCCACCGCTCTTGGTGACCTAAAAAAAGATCTTTGCTCCCACGTCCCGCCGCCGCCGCCGCCGGTATTTCTGGCGACGGCGGCTCCACCCTATTCACCTCTATTTTCTTTTCCTTCTTTATCCTCAAATCAATTTCTCCATTCAAATGAAAGAAAAGAAAAAAAACCTGTGGAAATCACACAAAAAAACTATCAAAGGATAAACTTCTTTCTTCTTATCTCCATGGTTCTTCAAAAAAAAAAACCAACTCCTCACAAACTCCCTGAGATCATCCTATCTTCTCAAAAAAAAAGGAAAAAGATTGTTGTTTCTCTCCAATTTACCATATAAGAATCTCATATGTATGTAGATCTTTTCTCCATCACCAATTCTTAATCCATCTTTTTTTTCCTCTCTAAAATCACTCATTCTAATCATCAACCTCGATCCTTTTTCTTTTTCTTTTGTTGAACCAATAAAAAATCCAAAAAAAAATAACACAAAAGCAACGCCAATAGGGGAAGTAGTGAAAGAGGAAAGAATCCTTCTACACCCCTTCAAGAAAGAAATAGGGAATTGCCCGGATCCAAGAAAAAGACAAAGAATGTCAAAGATCTTCAGTCAAACAGGCACCTCAAATAGCCTTCTCTATTCTTCTTCGACGTCAGCAGCTACAAGCGCACGTCAACCTTCTATGTTCTTCTTCGACGTCAGCAGCTACCAGCACACGTCAATTTCTCTCTTCTTGAACGATGTCTACAACTACCAATGCGCGTCACACTTCTCTCTTCTCCAACGACGTCAGCAGCAACCGGCATGCGTCACACTTCTCTCTTCTCCAACGACGTGAGCAGCCACCGGCGCATGTCCGACTTCTCTCTTCTCAAAGTTTCCAGTTTCCATCTAGTGTCCAAGCTTCCTCTTGCTTCAGCCAGAGTTCATCTTGAGGGGGGATGTTAGACACTAATACTAATAGTACTTCTTGTAGTATTGGTTATGGTAGTGTTTCATTATTAGTCAGCTTCTTAATCCTATTTGTGGTAGATGTTGTATGTTAGTTAGTTTCCATTCTCTATTCCTAGTTGTGTTAGGAGTCTCTCCTATATATACTCTATCATGTACTTCATAATTCAAGGAGCAATATTATTATTTTAATATTTCAACATATATATATATATATATATATATATATATATATATATATATATATATATATATACACACACACACACATATATATATATAATACTCTATTTGTCAAAGGACTCATTACTCATTCAAAGGCATCATTTTCAAGAAAGATTTTTATATTCTGATACGATTAAATTTTCACTTCACTGATAATACAGAGTAATCAATTATTTTTTTCGAATCAAATTTGAAGAATACAAATTATTAATTACTTCGATCCCAAATTTTATTGCATGTTAGTATATTTAATGATGTAAAATTATGAAATAAAAGACTCAAAAAAATTAATCTAATGATGTCATTTTTTTCCTAATAAAAATTAATTAGAGTAAGGAGTAAAACATACCCTTAATTTCCAAAACAACAGTGACATTTTTCAATTGCCAAAATAGACATTTAATTTATATCGGGATAATATATGTAACACTGAATATTGTCATTTCATAGTGTTTTTTTGGTATTACGTATTAATATTGGTATTAACATTGTAACTCTTATTTTAAAAATAAAAATACAGACTTCTAACTTCGATACTTTCTCCATAATTTACTCTTAGTTTATGATTTTTCTTGGATAGTATAATAATTTTTTAAAAATAGTAAAATGGATACAAATTTTCTATTATAATTAAGGTATATATGCATCGGATATTAAATGAATATAATGAAATGCAAAAATAATAAAGCCAAAATAAAAGAAGAAGCTAGGCATAGAAGAAAGATTATTGAAGTGGAAGCCGACCGGAAGTGGCCATGAAGAAGAGCATCACAAAGAAAAAGGCAGCTGCATATGAACCATGTGAAGGACCCATTTGATCTTTTAATTATAAACTAAAAATAATATGCTATAAATATATTATTTCTTGTTGTGAAAATTATACTCTGGTTCTATATGTATATATACTACCTGCTAGTACCTACCCCTTCCTCAAAAAAATATTCCCTTCCGGGATTTTCTCATTTGTTTCATCTCTAATTATCAAAAGACCAACAAATTATTCCCTTAAAGTCTAAAGCTATGTACTCTATAATTATTTCTCTGTCGATAATTCATTTGATGCATATATAAAAGCGCATACACCCTAATATTATAGTATATTCAACACATGCAAGAACTCGCGACATTTTAGTGTGGCTTGACCATATAGTCTACCTCCGCCACGGAATAATTAATGCACACATAAACAACACAATTAAAACGAAGCATGTACGAAACCTTTTTTTATTTTTATACTGATTTTCAAATAAAATAAATTTTAAAAACAAAAAAACAATATTTGTAGAGTAATTTCCTCCTGAAATTTTATTCATGTGTGTGATGGCCACAAGCTAAGGGTTAGGGCTGCGTTACGTTCAACTTATTTTTTATGCTTATTATTTATTCTTATTATAATCAGACCAGACAGAAATAATTTTAATTATAACTGCAACATGATCAAATAAAAAACCATACTAGATCAGATCTTCCAAAAATCAAATCATTAACTCGCTCATAACTCAACTAGCAAAGATTTTGAGTGATTTAAGACTTGTAGAGTTGCTGGTCTACGTAGTGAGAAAGTTCGAATCCCAACCGCCAACACAAGTTGTGGATTAGGCACGAACGTGAGAGACCCCTGTAGTGGGAGTTTTATCTTTTTTTATTAGAATTTAGTATCTGTTACTACGTACTGCGTACATATTAATTGTTAAAGTCTTACTCAAAAGTTGCAGAGAAATGATTATTAATACGGAGTAAATGTGATTTTGAGTTGAATTAAGTAATCAATTAAAATATTAAATCGTGAAAGTATGTTGGCGTAGTAACAAAAAGCCACCCCAAGATTTTTCACATCAAGTGTTCGAGCGCCATTATATCCTCGCGCTTAAGAGGCTGAGATTATAATTACATTAATTAGATACTAATATACTATACTTATGAGTCAGGGAGCTACTGAAAAAGAGTAATATATTGAATTCAATGTTTTAATATAATTTAACCTAACTAATAGGTTGTTTGGGAGTGATTAGCTTATGGATAAAGTGATTTCTACAAAAGCTGAGAGCAAAAACACCTCATACCCGCTTCTCCAAAACGGTGTTCCATATACAAAATAATGTTGGTGAAAAGTAGAAGCTGACATGCCAAACAGAGTAAAATCACTTCCACTCAAAGTAGAAGCTAAATTGTTAAAAGCAGCACACTGCCAAACACCCTATAAGTGCCTTGTATGATCACTCTTAATTAAGTCATTCTTGGAAGTCGAAAGCAATTATATAAGATATTAACAAAAATGGAAGGAAATAGAAGAAGAAACTTGAAAGACTTGGAAGAACCATACCTACCTTTCATTTTGGGAAGACAAAATGATGCTAGATCACATGCAATGTTTGTCAATAATCAATTAATAAGATATGATAAAAGCTTCCTTTTTTATCTTTATACCATTTTTCAAATAAAACAAATTTAATTTAAAAAACTTTACAAAATTTTATATCTTTTCAAATTATTTTATTTAATTACAGCTGTTATATAAATAAAACGTACAAATTATATATGGAATATTTTAAAATTATATAAAAAATTATATAAAATAAGAAGTGTTAAGAATATTCTATTTTATCAAATAATTAATGAAAATATACAAATAAGTAATGTCAAAAAATCAAAATAAATACTACTCTGTAATTGAAAGAATTGTTTTGGACGGTTGGATGGAGTAATTTCCTCCCCAATTTTGTTTAAAGGATGGAAAATGTCAAAGATTGCTCAGAGAATTAGGAATTATGCATGTGATGGAGACATGGGTTGCACTTTAGGTGGAGAAAAATAAGGTGCTTTCTAAATTAAGGGTACCCCTAATGAAGTTTTGAGATAGTCTAGAGCGCTAATTAAGATTCTCTTTCGCGATTTGTGGGTTATTTGTTTTGAGATAGTCTAGAGCCCTAATTAAGATTTTCTTTCGCGATTTGTGGGTTATTTGTTTTGAGATAATCTAGAGCCCTAATTAAGATTCTCTTTCGCGATTTGTGGGTTATTTTAGTCATTTAAGAAAACTTTAATAACTCTAACCGCTGAATAACATTTTAAATAAAAAACTAACTGAAAAAATTGGGTGAATGTTCTATTTTGTAATGGGCATCCATGAATGTTTTATCATGTTCCATCAATAACCTAAAAGAGGTATATGACTATATGAGCTAGCGAGTGTCGAAGTAGGCCAACATTTCAGTTATGTCTATTTATGTAATTTTAATGTATTGTGCTTTTAATTCTATCTTATGCAATTTATTTTTATATGTGTTTACTTAAATTATATTTTAGATAACTCATTAAATAGAAATAAAAGTTAATAAAATAAAAGATGACAAAGTTTGAAGGTTGGGGTAGTTTTTATGAAAGTCTCGAGAAAAGTTTGGATTACTAAAATACTAATATGACAAAGTCTAAAACATTCTTAAGACTCGTATCATTGGGGATGCTCTAAGGTCCATGTAAGTCTCTTAATTCTCGCGGCCCACACGAAGGCCTAAGGACATTTACAATTATTTCCCTCTCTTTCCGTCATATCATTATTTTTTTCCTTTTTCTTCACCATGCTAAAACACGTGTAATATTCACAATGCCTTCTTGTCATGCCTCTGTGTTTATTTTACATTATTCATAATTTTTAATTTAAAACTTAAATAAATTTAATAAATTTTTTATTAATTAATAAGAATAGATAAGTAATAAAAAAATAAATATGATTATAAATTTTTTTTAAATCAATTAAAATTTATTTTACATTATTCTTAATTTTTAATTAAGAATTTATATAAATAAAAACAAGATGCATATAATTTAAATAAAAATGATTACATTGACACTCTTTATTTAAAAACAACATAGTACATATAATTAAGAAATAATGCTAGAAATAACTATTGTTATGTCTCCAAATTTCTTTGATCAAAACGTTCTAGAAGGTATCATGTCTTCGCTCATCGCACATAGTAGCACATCGATTTGCAAATTCTTATAAATTAGGTGGTGACCTTCGAGTCGTTGGACCATAGTTGCACTTGAAGTAGATGCATCCCCATCGTCCGCAAAAGTGAGTGACACTGGCTCCACCGTATTCATTTATCATGTTATGCAGTATAATACATGTAACATGATATCCGAGATGCACGATCGGCACCACAGGCGTGTGGAACCTTTGGCTATCACCCATCACATTCAAAGGACTCAAAATGCACACTCTGCAACTTTCTGTACTGAATCTTGTTTCTGCACTAACAATGCTCTCTTTGGATTTGTAGTACACCTGATAGTTTTCACAAACACTGGCTACCGTTAATAGATCCCATCCGCCAAATAACACCTCATGTTATATCAGCGACCGTTGGCAGTGAATTGCACAATCGGCGCACATCTAGTGCACACATCATTGGATAAAAGAGACCCATTCAACACGTTGAGATCATTACTCGACCTCGCGAATCTGAAATACGCATGTCAGATCCATAGATGATGGTGGACAACGGGCTCGAGTACGATCATCGGGTGTGAGCCCTTGTAAAGCACTTGTGAGTGCTCTCGTCCATGTCAAGGGACAACTTTCCACTCCCAATGCATACAGTCCAGGCTATCAATCATCCCTGAAACTCGTGCACACGTTTGTGCATATTGACTAACATACACCTAATGGTCTAAGACATATAGTTTTTCTAAGTATGTGTCCTTGAAAGCGTTAATGACACCTCGATAAAAATGCTGCAAGCATTCTCAACCAGTAGAGTTGTCGATGTAACACCCCACCTCGCGTAACCCGAATAAATGAATATGTGAAACGGGTTGCTACTACATTGGAATCCAAACTCAATAATTTTCAAAATAATTTAAAACTTTAACTCAAAAATTATTTAAATATCCATTGGAGCAAACAAAATGGTGCAGAAGCTTAAATACTCAATTCAAAAGACTACTTTGGTTCTTAGCCCAAAAAACATATATAATAAATTCAAACGGAAACATTTAATTAAATAAACTCCTCAGTATGCATCCACTCATCTCCTCATCTTTGCTGCCTTCTAGGATGCTTTCCTTATTCATCAATCTTGTTACCTACGTGTAGCAGTAAGTAAAACAAACTGCATGCTTAGCTTTCACATTAAGTGAAAGATTCTAACAGTAGAAGTCACACATAGGATTACTTCAAAATACATAGCCACTCATATCATTCCATGCAACACATACTATCACATAACAACATCAAGTGTCACCAATATCCAATAATATCAAGCAATCCATAAATCAAACCTGGTTACCTAGATTACTAAATTCACTACGTTGCCAATTTAGGCATCTCTATCACATAATCTATATGTAGAGTTCGTAACCAACCCTCCTTAATTTTAAGCTCATAACCTATCCTAGCTTAAGGTCAATTATTTTTTTCTAGAGTTATGATTTAACTCAGTGGCGGAGCCAGAGAAGACTTTATGGGGGGGCAAAAATTCATTTAATAAATAAAAAAATTCATAATAGTAACTACTTTAATTGCAAAGTGCAACTAAACATACCTTCTATTTGTGCAAAAGAGTAAGAGTTGTTTGAGGTCGTAGAAAATGTTTTCGAGATGCCAACTTTTGTCTAATAATAACAAATTTATCCATCTCACGTCTCAAAATTTCCCAATTCAATAATAAAGTAACAAAATAAAATATAAATAACTTTAAAACAATAATTTCATACGAGTATATCTTAATCTCTAAAACTTGGAATTACATTAGCATTTATCAAATATTTAAATATCAACAAACACACTGGAACGACGAAACAAAATAAATATTCAAAATTCAAAACATAATTTAGAATTTAGAAATATTCAAAAAATTTCAAGTTCCATGACCTCCTTATTTTTTTTCGGCTGGTACTCCACTACTCCGTATTTCATCAACTAAACATACCTCTGTAATTTTTTTGGGGGCTGAAATTTAAAGTACTCCGTACTTTTTTGGGCTGGGTCAAAGCCCAAAAGAATCTTTTTAAACCCTTTATAAAAACGACGTCGTACGGGATTTTTTCTTCTTCTTCGGGAATTGCTCCTTCCTCTTCGAGCTGTTGCCGCCGGACGGACCAAGGGAGCTTCGGGAAATCTGGGGGGCAAATCCGGCCAACCTAATTCTATTTCGCCGAAATTTCGCCGGGGGCACTTGCCCAGGCATGCCCCTCCCACCGCTCCTGATTTAACTACATTCATGAAAGAACCCGGTCGATACAACGTCATCCAACGTCGGCTGGGTGGGACCACCTACTCACGTCTATAAGTAGATTTTATACCCCCATGCACACGCTTTACCCAATTGGTCATGCATGCACGCTGTCTCATCACAGTAACTCCTAATTATATTTTTATTAGTAATTTAACCCGTGCCACGCACGGGATCGAACAAAATTTTTATTGATTTTTTGAATTATCTTCAATGTAATATTTTTCAAATGAGTATGGAAATATATGTAATGCGTTCTTTAACTCTGTAAACATTAAAATCAAAGTAAAATAAATAATTTGGCATTTAATAATTGGTCATATAAATGTGTATATATAAATTCGAAAGTAAACACCTCCAAGTCTTTTTAAAAATTCATATTTTGTTTGAAAGCATTTGGGGAATATAACATTTTAGTGTGATTGCAAGAATTTTTCATTATTATTTAGAACTAATATTTTTAACCCTATTTTAGTTTTCACTTGTGAAACAATGACATAAAGTTAACTAAGAGTGAACTTTAACCCAATTAAAAATAATCCAAAAAATGATAATATTTGATATTGACTTTTATCCATAGTCATAACAAAACGTAAAACGTTCATCGTCATATATCTTCCTCTAGTTCTCATTCATTGTAGATATTTAGTACTCCCTCTGTCCTAAAACTATCTTCCTACATTCTTATTTTTAATGTCCTGAAATTACCTTCCCACATCCCAAAAAGGATGTAAAATGACAATCTTACTGTACCCTTACAACGTCTACTTCCCAAACTTTCCTCTCTATTTACATTCTTCCCCCCTCTTATCTTCGTCTCTTTCAATTCCCCTCTTCAAAACCTAGATCTAATCTAGGGATCAAAGTTGCAACCATCGTCATTCTTTCTCCCTCTTTTCACATGTCAAATAATATTTAATGGAGTCTAGCTCATAAATCAAATGCCACATAATATGTCTCATATTTTGCCACATGTATACTCCATATTGTGCCACATGTTAAGTTTTTATCCATCAAACTCTCAAAATTATATATAAAGGATTTTGTTTCTAGATTTACATACCTATAGTTCAGCTAGGTAGCCTATCCATATTCAAGCTCACGGTTTCTAAATATCGTTCACTTATGATCATGCAACACAGAAGTGAATCGTTCACTTCAAGGCAACCGTTGTTCGTGGTCCAGCAACTCAATGGACATCTCTTGCAAATCGACATGCTACTATGTGTGATGAATGATGACATGATACCCTTCAGAACGTTTTGATCAAAGAAATTTAGAGACATAACAATAGTTAATTTTAGCATTATTTTTAAATTATATTTATTATGTTTTTTTTAAATAAAAAGTGTCATTGTTATCATTTTCATTTTAATTATATGTATTTTGTTTTTATTTATATAAATTCTTAATTAAAAATGAAGAATAATATTTTAATTCTTTTAAATTTTTTTAAATTTTTTATAATACTATTTATGTGTTATTCTTTTTTATCCATTTTTATTAATAGATGAATATTTATTAAATTTATTTAAGTTTTAAATTTAAAATGATGAATAATGTAAATAAAAAGAGAAACATAGCGAGAATGAATAATATTACAAGCGTTTTAGCTTGGTGAAGAAAAAGACGAAAATAATGATTTGACTGGACGAGAGGGCAATCATTGTAAATGCCCTTATGCCTTCGTGTGTGCCACAAGAATTAAGAGAGTATGCGGGGACCTTAGAGCATCCACAATGCTAGGAGTCTTAAGACTATTTCAGATCCTGTCATATATTAACATTTTAGTAATTCAGACTTTTTCCTAGACTTTCATAAAAATTATCCCAACCTTTAGACTTTGTCATCTTTTATTCTATTAACTTTTATTTCTATTTAATCAGTTATCTAATACTCCATCCGTCCCACTATCTTTGTCCACTTACCTTTTGGCACACCATCCAATGCACTTCTTTAATCCATTTTATCTTGTAATTTGTATATTAAAAAATTATACAAATTATATATTAATAATCTATATGTTAAAACGAATCAAACAAGATCACACATGACTATTTTTAGGCTTACACATTAAGAGAATTTGATGAGTCAAAGTGCTTAAATTAACAGTTCCAAAAGTTAAAAGTGGACAAAGACAATGAGACGGAGGTAGTATATAATTGTATTATACATTAAATTTTCTACGAAATATGTTTATAAATATAATTAATCATTTAAAAAATCAGCAACATAAAATTAAAGAAGATTATATAAAATTAATACACATAAAATACATAAAATAAAATCATTTAAGTAAACACATATAAAAATAAATTACATAAAATATAATTAAATGCACAACAAATTAAAATTACATAAATAGACTTAATTGAAATGTATATCGACTCCCATTTGATTGATTCTTAAGAGAATGCCAAACATAAAAAAATTAAATAAAAAAGTGCATAAAATAAAAATTACATAATACTCCGTAAAAAAATAAAAGCATAACAAAATAATATTTTTATAAAGTTATGTTCGGTTCAATTTATTATTTTATTATTTATTCTTATGATAATATGATCAAACTAGAAATACTTTAAATTATACTCTGTAATTACAATCAAGAGTATTGCTTTCATATCACATTTTCAACTTAACCTTATCTTGCTTTCAATAATCCAGTATTTGGCGTCAACTTTTGAGTGTCTAAAATCCAAGTATCAGTGTGACACTCCCCTGTAGCAAAATGGCGAAGAAGAAGAAGAGGAGAGTTCCAGAAGTGCTTTGGAGGCTATTCCACAACCGCGCCCGAACTCTTTGCGATACGATCATATCCTTGATTCCTCCGCCACCGTCTCCGGAGGCGGATTGCCTCTGCAATGGCCGTGGATGCCTTGGCTGCGGTGGCGCTAACGCAATGGCGTTTCTCCTCAGACCTACCGACCCTCCGGATTACCGGAAGCTTCTCAGTCACTGCTTTGTCGTCCTGGATGAAAGTGCTCCTTCGTTATCAGTCTTAGATCCTCACCACCGCTGGTCCCAGGTTGAGGTATATCTCAGAGTACTCCTTATATACTTACTATGGCAGATTAATTTACAGCGAAAATGTGATTGTTTGTTCAATAGACCTTATTTTTCTTACAAGATTATGCTCTTGTATGATCTTACTTGCAAATGGGTTGTTTTTATTAAACAGATTTGTCCTCATCGTTTGTTGTTATTCGTGAAAAATCCCAACATGAATTATATGTCTGTGAATTTTGTATTTTCATTTGAAAATATTCATGAGATGATATATCTTACTAAATGTAGATACATTCATTTCAATGGTTTCATAATGTAAACATCTTAGAGAGATTGAGGCAGTTTTGGTGAGTGTAAACTTTTACCAATTACCATAATATTCACAGTGGCTTTCAATGGGCTTGTTTCTTTATACTTCAATTATTTCACTAAAATCTTCAAACATGTGAAAGTGTTTTTTTAATTTTTTCAAAATTTTGACATCTTGCTGAAGTTCTCAAAGTCTCATAGGTCTACTTACATCTCACTCTTCCTAGACCATACTTTTTTCTTCAGCATGTTTGGCTTGGTTTGATACTTTGATCAGGTGAGTTTAAAATTTGGCCAAAATAGCCAATGAAGCGTGACTTATCGAAATTGTGGGGAGAAACCTGAATAAACTGATCTAAAAGAAATAATGTCTAAATGTGACGGTACAGTGGCATTCATCTTCATTATTACCATTTAACCGGAAAACTAACACTGTCACTATTTTTTTAAACAGCTAGATCAAAGAGCACTAACCACTAAAGGTATAAGTATTTGTGGAGTGCATAAGAAATTAAAAACATTTTGATAATCAAGATAACATACTCTATGTGAAAATGTCCTGAATCTTGGTTATTCAAGGTGTTGAATTCGAGGAGTTTGGTACACTACTCATGCTCTCTCTCTCTCACACACACACACTCACTCTCTCTCTCTCTGGTGGATATGGCTATGTTATATAGTTCAGAGATTTCCAAAAACACCTCTAAAACTACCTCTAATATGAGAGCATTAATCATTATTAAGTCTGGCTTGTTCCATAAAGTGCTACTGATACGGGAGTTTTGGAAGTCCTTGCTTGATGGCTTGGCTCTAGTGGATTTGCATAGCTGAAGCTCTGCTCTTTGAATCCTGCTAAATTCAAGTATGTTTTTTTATTGTTTTTAAATTTAAATAAGATTTGCTCTTCCAGATTCTTAGAAGAACAATTGAAACAATGATGTCTGAGCAGCCCACCACATCTAATGTAATTTGCTATGACTATGATAAGGTGACTGCAACTACTTTTTCACCTTTTGTTTGAGCACAGTATGTATCAGTCTTCACCCTTCAGTTTTATCTTCTTAAAGAACATGTTGATTACATGAATCATTGGGTTGCAATTTTTTGACAGGCGAGCTGCTCAAGTTCTTTTGAGCTTCTGACATCCTCTGCATGGCGCCTTCTCTTGAGAAGAGTGAGTAATTTTTCTTTTTTTCTAGGTTCCATCTTGGCATGCATATAACTATGCTTCATTGATGAATATGTAAAATTTATAGTTTATCTGCATTCTGAATGTATCATAAACAGGTTGGGGACGCCCTTATGATTTACATGCTAAGGAATGCATCAATATTCATGCCCTTTCCTCAAAAAGCACTCCATCAAGTGGCAGGTTTTCCTATCAGTGACCTGTGTTTCGCATCCTCCAAGCATACTTCCTGTGAGTATGAGCTTCATTTATTGAGGATGAGTATAAAATAGCTTTCCGTCACTAAAGCTTATGTTTTGTTTGAGGCTGTGTGCATACTTCAGCAAGATATCAATAGAAAATTCAGCAAACAGAAGGTCATAGGTTCAAACTCAATGTGGTTACTGTGATAACATTGCATCCTCATGTTTGACCCATAACAAATCTCAAAGTTTAGTTTTCTCACACAGATTAATGATGATTGTTACAGCATTACAGGTTTATTCCAATTTTAGGATATTGTGACATCTCTCAGTTTGATTTTCTAAATATAGAAGTTTACTTCTAGTAGGCAGTAGAAAGAGAAAAATCACTGATGAAATGTGGTCAACGTCATTGAAGCAACTATGCACTAGGTTTGTTTGCTCTCGATGTTACTTAAGGTTAGCTTATCCTTAATCGGTGGTGATGATAAGAATAGTCTGATCTCATCCACCAACTGTTAGGCCAAGCTGCACCAAAGAGGAGTCATCAAATGGGACTTCGGCATCTGGTGGAGACATCTGCATTAGTAAAGGAGCACATTCACTTGCTATTGGACAAGGTTCCTCAAACCATTCTCTTTCATTGAACAGGAAACGGAAAAGACCCAGTAGTTGGCAACGTCATAGAAAACATCAGCTATTTCCAAATCAAGAAGCAACAAAGTCCTCAAATCCACACAGGAATTTGACAGAGAAAGGAGAATCACCTTCTGGTCTTCCACGTGAAAGAAGTGTTAGAGTAAGCTTTGCCTTATTTATGGAATATTTTGAGAGCACTGTTAGAAAGATTGTGTGTGTATACAATGTACACATGTAGCATGTGTGTGTGTGAAAATAAAATATGTTGAAGTGAAAGCATAGAGTTCTAAAATGCCTTCTCACAACAACAACAACAACAACAACCCAGTTGAATCCCACTACAGTAGGGTCTGGGGAGGGTGTGTGTACGCAGGCCTTTTCACATAGAGCTCAAAAATATGTTTATGGAGTTGTTTCTTATGCTGCTACCTGGCTAGAATGCATGCTTTTTGTCATTAATAAAACCGGGGAAATAAGCGTGGTTGCATTAAGTGTGAAAAAAAGTCAGAAGGAAAAATGTCATGTTCTTTAAGCTCTGCAAATTAATGGACGTGCAACTACAACTATTTTCTTTAATTGCTTTTTTAAAGGCCTAAGATTAGGTTTGCTTATATTTTAATGAAATAGAAAGATAATGACAAAACAGAAAGATCTATTACGAAATGCATTTGCATTTTTCTCTAAATTATAAATAGCAGCATTCGAAGTAAAACTTATAGACTCTTCATAACGACAGACAATGGGATGGTGCTCTTGTTGCCTTGTATTTTCTACTCAATTGAAACTCAGAGAGGAGATCATTATCAAGAAAAACACCATGTTCTACAAGCTAGAGAGTTGTTCAACTGTCTTTCCTGGAAAACGTATCCTTCTGTATTGCACATTTATGATAGTTTACTTATCATGTCTTAAAAATTTGATTTTCTGTTCCCATTTAAATCAATATTATTAACGGAAAACTACATTTCATGAAATACTACCTTCGTCCTTAAATAAAACTAGCAGTTTGATTTCACACACAGATCTCAAGAAAAATGCTGAAAAGTAATAGTTTGGAAGAGAGAAATATTGCAAGCCATGTATTCCTTTTCATAAAAGCAAATGGAGAAAGTGCAAAGTTTATTTTGGGATGGACGAAAAAGGAAAGTGTAAAAATTATTCGAGCACGGAGGTAGTATATAGCACATTACTCTAAAGCTTTGCTTGCTTTGATTTGCTTATATCTCTGTTAGACCACTCTAGCACTTCCCTATACATAACCTCTCTTGGCATTAAATAGTAAAAACTTGCGCTCTTTTATTCTTCAGAATGTGTTTACCATCTAAAAAGTGGTCAGATATACTGAATTCTTTGAAGCCCAACTCTTCTGGTGCAAGCAATCTCTTCAAGGAAATTTTTGGATCATGTGGTAGTAAGATCAATGGACATGTTTCACCTTGTGTACATAGCACTGAGTGCTGTTTCGTCAGATCAACATGCTTGTGAGTTATCCTTAGTCTTTATTCTTTCTCACATTTCCGTTTTTTAAATTAATTTTAATGTTTGTTGTACTTATTGAATTGTATGGGTTAAGATAGGAGGTTAAATAGAATTAACAAATTGGACACAGTATTTAGAGAAACAAGAAGAATATATAGATTTAATCTAATGCGGAAGACATTGTTTTTGATGGTTATCTCACAATCCATCAAGAACCACACAGGTATACCGACATACCGTATACCCATATACCTAGAGGTGCCTTTCCTGACGATGTCTTGCGTAAGCACATTTCATGTACACTAAAGGTCTAAAATCAGATCATGGTTAATCAGAATTGATTATTTGATGTGACATACCGTGCATTATATGGACAAACGGTTTGGCATTCTATGGTTACATCAAATTCAACCACTTGTCTCTTTTCAAGTCTTGGTAGGGGTGGGCATGAGACAAGATGGACCATCAGACCGAGATGGCTATGATCCCAAATTCAAATCATTTTTTTCATTTTGGGATGGAATGGGATGATAATCCAACCCAAACCCGACCTTAACTGACCTGTCCTGAATTTAAAATACCTGAATCCAACCTGAAAAATAGGTATTTGAATCTGACCAGATTGAGTTAAACCTGAACTGGAACTATGTCGGCCTGGATTCAGATCTGTACATTTACCGACCTGACCTGATTGCATTCACTATCATATTTGTTAGTCCATAGGCCAGAGTAAAGCCCAAGATTACTTGCAACCCTATTTATGGTGCCCACAGCCAACCCTGCATTACCTTATCTCCTCTCATCTCATCTTTCAGCGACGTCCAACCTATTCGGCACTTCCTTGCTCCTCTCATTTCTTATCCAAATATAATAGGGCTCGGGTATACTCTAATTCAAATCAAACCTGACCTTTGTTCATCCCTAATCTAATGGCATCCCATCCTTTTGGGTTCGGGTTCATTGGGGATGATTCAAGATCATGGAATCCATTTTTAAACAATAAATATTTAGCTTCAAATCCTTTAATAATCATCTCAAGGTCTAATAAAATGTCAAATTCAAATTATCTATACACATCCATGCCCTATGGCATACTACAAAGCTTTCAACACTTGAATATGCCAAAGAGATGCAAAGTTAATTTCTCAATGAAACAAATGGAGTAAAGGTGACAGTAAAGTGCAACAACAACAACAAACCACGTAGAGTTGCACAAGATAGTTGGGTCTGAGAGGGTGTGTCTGCTCAGACCTTACCCCTACTTGAAGTAGAAAGACTGTTTCCAAGAGACCCGATTCAACACAAAAGCACAGACAGTAAGATGCTTAATTTCATAATACGAAGGAAGCTAAATAAACAAAGAGCCTAGATTAATGTTAAGTCACTCTGTGAATAACTCAAGTTAATATTACTATGTTATAAATACCATAATTATACAACTAAACAACAACCCAGTTGAATACCACGAGAAAATACTATAATTATACCTTTGTCCATTGCCAGTGGAGCTAGAACAAGCATCAGTGACAATGTTCTAGCTTCAGATAAATAATGGACTAAATAAAGATGCCACGTTAAATTTCCTTTGCGTCTTACTTTCTACAAAGTTTTGGGTAGTAAATGCTTCAATGCACCAAAGGTCTACCAGAAACAAACTTTGTTTTTTAGAGGTAAGTTTTAAACATTTTGACCTACCATGTGCCAACAAAATTGGATTATGCTTGGTTTGTAGTTGTAACTATAGTTATATTGTCGGGATGAGATAGGATCAACTTGGGATTGAAATTGCAACCCTATTATAATCCTTTAGTTTTGGGGAAGGGATGAGGTGTAATCCTGTTCACTAAAAACACATAATTATCCCATCCCAAATAACCCGGGATGGGACAGTTTCAACTCCAGGATTACAGGATTACATGCCCACCCCTAAGAGTTAATTTCAAGTTTTGTTTTTTAAACATGTGCTATTGTCCTCTAGATATCACTCACTCATTAGGCTGCTTAAAGTTCTCATACGTAAGGCTCAGCATTGTCAACACTTACGGCTGTTGGAGAAGCACTGTCCTATTCCATCAATGGATGAGGTTGCCAAAAGAGAGTGGTGTGATGATTATCAGGTTAGCAATGTTATTTTTTTGTTTCTTTGTTTAACCCGATTCAAAGTAAGTGAGTTGCATTCATATATCGCTGTGTGTGAATTTGACTTTTTCCTCTTAGCACATCATACATTTGGAACAAAAAGCCAATGGACTTTGGTATTAAATGGTGGGCTGGAGATAATTTATCTCAACATTTAGTGAATGATCTGTGAAGTGTATATCATTATTCCCGAGCATTTTTACAAATGCTCAGATTTATTCTAAACTCAATGATGGGAATTCTACTGTATGTCCGAGTGACATTCAAAAAACCCAGCCCCCCCTCCAAAAAAAATAAAAAAATCCCAACCCCAACCAAAAAAGATCCTCACACTGTTTTTTCTCCCTTGTTCCGATAGATAACATAATCATAGTGTTTTCTTTGCTGCATGCATTGACTCTGTCATTTTTTGTGTGATGTGTTTTTACTTGTAAGGAAGAGCATGTCTCTGGTATATTTGTAACCCATTTCCATTTGTGTGTTTATCTATCACAATTTATTGTCCAAAAAACTCCTAACACTTATCTGTGTCGCAATTTCTGAATTCTGATTACTGGATTCAGGGAAATCAGTCAAAGGCAAATCCACATGCAAATAGCTGTACTGCATACATACTTGGAGATGAATTGACACTGACAGGAGATGTTTTTAGCTCAAAATCTCATGAAAGCTTCACTACACAGCATTCTCTGTTAAGACCAAGTGCGTGTTATTCTCTGAAGAAACAAGTTGTATCATTTGTTTGGGCAGTTAGTCGGAATATTGTGCCCCCAGATTTGTTAGGAACTCCATCCAATTGGCGGCATTTGACGAAGAACATCTCCAGGTTAATTCAAATGCGCAGATTTGAGAAATTCTCTCTTAGTCAGTGTCTGCATAAACTGAAAATATCTAGGTTCCCTCTGCTTTCGAGTATGTGTGAAGAGATGGGTGAAATTGATGCCTTAGATGTTGTGAGACATAAAGTCCTTGAGTGTTGGGTGTTTTGGTTCTTTTCATGTTTTGTAGTGCCACTGGTGCAAGCCAACTTTTATGTAACTGAAACTGAACATGAGAATCAAGAGGTTTCTTATTATCGGAAGTCTATTTGGAAGCAGGTAAAGGTCGGAACTATGACTTGCTTAAATGATCAGCGCTTTCTAGAATTAAATGCAGCCTCTGCCAGGGAAATCTTGAGAAAAAGATCATTTGGATTCTCGAGAGCTAGGTTTCGTCCAAAGAAAAATGGGTTAAGGATATTGGAAAATCTTAAAGCACCATCAAGAATGCCCGTGAAGTTTTCCTCCCAATCCAATGTACAGAGAAATGTTTCTCTCATGAGAAATGTCAAGTATGACTATTTTAGGTCAGTAAATTGTGCTCTTCGTGATTTGCATGCAGTGCTAAAAGGGATACAAAAAAAAGAACCCGAGAAACTGGGATCATCTGTATTTAATTATAATGATGTCTACAACAAGCTTGTTTCTTTTGTGACGAATCTCAGGAATGATTTTACAGCAATGCCTGATGTATTCATGATTGTATCAGATGTAGCTAAAGCTTTTGATTCCATAAACCAGGACAAATTGTTGACTGTGATGGAGGACATTGTATCAGATGAAGAATATGTTTTAGAAAAAAGTCTCCAAGTTGTGTGCACAAAGAAATCTTTGTGGGTCAATCAGCATCTGACACTTGCACATGAGACTGTCACATCTTCCCATGCAGTTCGTCCATTGCATCACGTTCTTGTGAAACAGGTATCCTCATAACTTTAGACCGCCATATAGGAAGGGTAAAAAGTATAGAGAATGGTTTTTGCTTTTTTATTTATTCCGAATGTCATAATAATCCTATAATTTTTTTACAAAATTAATGTCTTTTATCCACGCCTCGAGACAGAGACCAAGGACTAGGGTAGTTGGGTAGGCTTTTGGGCTTGGTAGTTGTTTTTGCTGTTGTCTGAGGAAAAGATTCATATCCTTTGGTGTCTAGAGCAAATAATATTTGATCCAACAGGAATCCACCCCCCCCCCCCCCCCCCCCTCCCAACTCAACAAAAAGAATGAAGCAAAAGAACAAAATAAATTAACACATAAACAGAAAGGGAAAGAAGTGTTAAAACTTTTACCAAAATTTATGACTTGATGACTTTCTTCATTATCAGTTTTTTGAACTGCCATTATGGTTTATATGCCAAAATCGGTTTTAAATTTTTGACTTCAGGATTTATATATAGTAGTCTGGTTGATGGATTATTGGATTAATGATTAGTTCAAGTTAAGAAGTTTCCATCACTAGCTATTCAAAATTTCAAACTCAGTTTTTCAATGTTCGTGTGAAGCTGAAGCATATTGTCATTGCTCAAGTATATAGAGTATACCAATTGTATTGTACTTTCTTAAGTTGCAGCAATATTGATATTTACAATATTCCATGCTACAGGAAAAAGGCCGAAAGGTGAAAAGGGTTGAGCTTACTTTTTACTTGAACGAGCACATAAAACGTAATTTGCTTATCATGGACAGCAAATTCTACTTGCAATGCCTTGGCATTCCCCAAGGAAGTATTTTATCTTCTCTGCTATGCTCATTCTACTATGGACACCTTGAAAAAAAGTTTATTTTTCCCTTTCTTGAGAAATCTTGTAAGCCTACCAATGGATGTGAAGATGAAGTCATACATGATGAGCCAAAGTACCTTCTTCTTAGGTTCATAGATGACTTTCTTTTTATATCAACCTCTAAGCTCCAAGCTTCTCGTTTCTTGAGCCGATTGCATAGAGGATTTCGTGAATTCAACTGTTACATGAATGAAGAAAAATTTGGAATGAATTTTGACATAAACCATCTATTAAACTTGAGATCCAATAGACTGTATGTTGGAGATGATGGAATCTCGTTTCTTAGATGGAGTGGATTATTTCTTAACTCTCAAACTCTGGAAATTCAAGCAGATTATACAAGGTTATTTTCTTGCTCCCATCAGCAATTTTTCTGTTTATGTATGACATGTATTACCCCCCACCCCACCCCACCACCACCACCACAAAAAAGGAGTTCATGTTTCTCAAAGGTACAACTATTGGAAACGGTAAAATTTGGTGGTGGTGTTGTGGTACTTTTGAGTAGGGGTATGGTCTGTGTCCATACCCCACCCCCCAAGACCCTACTCTCGTGGGATTCAACTGGGTTGTTATAGTGGTTAATTTTGGAGTTATTTGTTGCTGACAAGCATACATTGCTTATGGAGGCTGCGGCCCAAGCCCCAAGTGTTAATTGTTTTTTGGTCTTCTGTTTCCATCAGGTATCTGAATACCCATTTGAGTTCAACCCTAACTGTTAGCTGGGAAGGTAAACCAATTCGCGAGTTGAAGTCTAAGTTGTGTTGCTATCTGCGCCCCAAGTGTCATCCCATATTTTATGATTTGAATATAAACTCGGCTGCGGTGGTCAGACTTAATATCTATCAAGCTTTTCTGCTATGTGCCATGAAGTTCCACTGCTACATCTCTGATCTTGCTAGCATTGTAAGGTTAAACACCAAGTCCTATTATGATGTTCTGGAAACTTCTTTGAGGTAAGCATTTTTTATTTTATATAATGACTCCTTACCATAGTTGTGAATGGCGAATGGCGAGTGGCGGGCGAGAGGTCAAATGGCGAACATTATATAAATAAATAAATATATATATATATATATATATTAATATATATAAATATATATTGTTTAAGTCTAAACTTTTAGTCTTAACTTTTAACTATTGTACAAAAAAATGAAAAAATATATCTATAAGAAATTAAGAATATAATAATACACATAGTGAAGACAATAAAGAAACAATAAGCATTCAAAAATAAAACAAAAATAAAACAAAAATAAAAACTCTGACCTGCGAAGTGGAGCCTGGACTTTGCTTGCGCCGGCTCTCACTCTGCGAAGGAGCCCGCTGTTTGGACTCGGGAGAGAGAGGAGGGGCTGCGCCGGCTGAAGAGAAGTTGAGGAGGGCAGGAGGCTGAGCCGGATGATGAGAAATTCGATCGGCGAGAGGCAGAGGCAGGTAGTTGAATCGATACAAGGAGAAGATATTCGGTCGGCGCAGCGCGTTTAAAAAAAGTCAAGGTTTTCAATAAAAAACCCTTGACCTGCGTCTAGCGTAGATGGCGAACGCCTTTAGCCACAGAGTATGGGGTAAATGGCGACCGCCATAGGCGAGAATGGCGTAAAATGCCACGCCAGGTAGGTCAGAGAATGGCGTCACCTGGTCGCCACAAAGCCATGACAACTATGCTCCTTACCCACACCCAAAACAACGCACAAAGTGGTATTGTGAAGAACAATTATAAGTTTATCCGATCATATCATATTTTCTTTAGAATATTGTCAACAAATGAGAAATCATATTTGGTTGGTCATATTAATGGACATGACAATGACAAAGTCGATATAAAAAATACCAGATATAATGAAAACCAACCATTTTTAGTTCAAACATGACTTGTTCTGCCAAAAAATATGGTTTTTTTTATAATATTTTCCCCTGCTTAATGTCGTTGGCTTTGACATCTTTTAGGTATATGAAGAAGCTCATAAAGGGCAGTAGGAGGATTAGTACAGATTTTCTGCCAATTATTGAAGTGGACAAGGGAGAAATCGAATGGCTCGGCGTGACTGCTTATATTAGAGTATTGGCGAGGAAACAATCGCGTTATAGGGAATTACTACCCTTACTGAGGTCCAAGTTAATGGCACTTAGAACCCCAGAATGCATGTCTCCAGCTCTCAAGTATGCCACTGATGACCTACACTCCTCTGTGCTTTGGAAGATCAGGTACTGATATCTGCAGCAAAAAAGTAATATCAAGCAGGGGTAAAGGTTTATGCGGGGTGGGATCCTCTGTCCCCTCCCCCTATCCCAACTCCTTGCCCCCCCACTCATTTTTTGACAAATCATCCACCCCACCCCTACCCATATGCATATGCCACCCCCATCCCACCACCCCTCAAACGTGGGGACATGGGATTATATTAATTTTGGGGTGGGGTGGATGATTTGTCAAAAGATGAGTGGGGGGACAGGGAGTTGGGACACGCTGTGGGACAGAGGATCCCGACCCGGTTTTATGCACACCACAACTGGATTTGCTGCGTTAAGTCTTTCATTAGAAGAGGTGATCATAAGATGTGGTTTCAATTCACATAAGAATGGAAAGCATATGTTATCTTTACTAGTTAAACCAACTGTTTGTTCTTTTGTTTGGCGGTTGTGGTGGTACAATCATATTACACTTTGATTATCACTCTCTTTTGGCTTTTAAGTTCAATTTTTATACTGTCTTTGTCTCTAAATATTTGTTCAGTTTTGACTTTTTGTAGTTAATCACTTTCAACTTTTGACTAAAAACTAAATAAAATTTAAACGGTATATTAATTAGATAAAATAATATTTTGAAAATATTTTATAAAATAAATCAAATAAAATTGTTTTTGTATCAATATTTAGTATCAATTTTATTTAATTAGTCAAAGTTTGTCAATTTTGACTGTAAAGTGTTAAAACTGGGGACAAATATTCTGAGAGAGGTAATACAATATGACCAATGCTGGTGTAAAGTGTACAAAGTTTACTAAATGAATGTTCCGGCAAAAAAATATCAAAAGATGAACTATTTCATTAAAATTGTTTTAAATTACACTCTCAAAAGAATTGAGTACAATCAATCCTTTGTGGCATTCAACACTTCTTTTTTGTTTTTAAATACAAAATTGACCATTTGCAAATCTGTCAAAGCTGAATATTTTCTGATGACAAATGTATTTCTCCCTCTTCCCAAATTAGGGTTAGTTCCAATTTCAACACCAAAGGATCCAAAATATTGTGGGATGTATTTAGACATCTCATTTAGAAACACAACACATTAATTCAAACAAATGTGAGTCAAATAGAACTCCGTAAGATAATAATCCTGATATGAAAATGACTAAAACATATGATTTCCATCTTATCCAAAATTATAATTTTTCATTTGTTCGTTTCTATCCTCCTAACCTCTTCCCTAAACTCCCACCGCACCCCACACTAGTCCGATCCCTGCGCCCACACCGTGGACCCCTATTTACCTCATCCATATGTGTGAGGGGAGGAGGTTCTGAGGGTAAGTTAGTGGAGTAGGAACCATTGATTTTGTGAATGGAATACCGGAGGTGCTCCAAAAGTGCAGTGGTACCGCTAGTGACACCATTAGCCCCTTGAACTTATACTATCATTAAAAAAAGAAAAAATGAAAATGTATGTTATAGTCTATATAGGAGATAGATAGATAAATTGGATCATTCTATTTTTTTAATCCCTTAGTAATATACGGAGTATCTTTTTCCCATTTTTTTATTCTTGTGGTCAACTGAAGGACTAATTGAGTACACATTGTTTTTCTATTTTTGTTATCAAACATGTTATGCTAGAAAAGACATCAAATGTTTCATTGTTTGTGATGTATAGGAAATCATTATATGTATATTTCTGATAAATTTTTTATTATCTAACCAGATGAATTCTAATCCGTGTTGATTGGATTGACCTGAGACCCCGATCGGTGGATTCACTTCCAACGTCCAAAATGTTTACCACATTACACAAAATAAAGCAAAATTTTAAGTTTCAATTCATTTTATATGAAGATTGGTTTAGAAATAAAATATCTCGTATAAAATTTAGATATTTAAAATCTGCGTCATTTTTTTTTAAAATAAGAGGTGACAAGTATATTTTATTTATCAAATAATCGAAAAAAACGTTCAAATAAATAAAAAATTCTTGTGATTTTTGAAGGGAAAAATACTTTAATAAAAGTAAAACATGGAGAAAGTATTAAAATATAAATTTTATATTGTTTATTTCTAAAATAAAAATTACAATACTAATAATATCAACATATAATATCAAAAAACACTATGAAATTCAAGAAAAATATACAGAACTCCTACTTTGAGATAAGAGTTATGTTAAGAATAATTTGCTTTTATGGTTTTAGATTCGCTAAACTGCGTCTTAACGGCTCAACCGAGTCACTGCCACAGTACTGGTCTAATCTAACACCGTATTTTCTGCTTTCGGCCTCAAGCCTCAAACCCTTGTTCTTCTTCTTCAGATCGTCCTCTCATCGGCGAACGGTTCAGCTTAGGATAAAGCGCAGCTTCCTGAAATGGCGGCAATCGCAGGACGCGCTGGTTCGGCGCGATTATCTCTCCTCCAAAAGCTCTTCACTTCGGCCCAGAGATCTACCGATCAGCGATCCCTTGTCTGCGCTACTGTCTCCAACCCCGTGGTAATACCGCGATCTATCAAAGAAATGGTGATCAGATTTTCATATAAAATTTGATATTGTTCGATTTTCTGTTTTTGATGTTTTTTTTCCGATACTTTATTTGAGTACCGTGCTTTGGACATATAGTTTCTGCTAGATGTTGTAAATGCATTTTTACCATTTTGGTTCCCTAATTGGCGCGGAGAGATATTAAATCTGTTTGATTTGTGTTTCGGGCAACCATTTATCAGCTGGAAAGAGTGCTCAGTTGCTTTTTATGAAGACATTGTTTTTTCTTTAAATTTGGGACAATGCAATCGAAGAAAAGAATAGCTACTCAAGTTGATGTCTGGGCTTAACAAATTGCAAATATTTGTAATGTGGATTAACGTTTTAAACAAGGTTCCCACAATTTGAATTCCCAGTTATCTTTCCAGATTACCTTTAAGAAACACCTTCTAAATATCATTTCCCTCTCTACCAATAGGGCGGAGGTGAAGTCTGTGCACAGTATCGTTTGTTTCTCTCCCTTTAAGAAACACCCTCTAATATCTTTTGACAGACCCTACTCTTGAGTTTGATGTCCTGGGTTAGGTTTGTTTGCCAATCGGACTATAAGAGAAACAATCATCTGGGAAATTGTCTGTTCTTCCTGTCATTGTTGATGGAACCTAACTACCTAAGTTTGTACTCCGTTATTTATTGCATGAAAGTTGAGCAAGCTACTTTTGGTTGGAATGTATTTAATGATGAATTGCAAATAAAATGTGAATACTATTGGTTGTGATATTTATCGATGCTCAATGCTTATAGCCTCGCAGGCCTGATTCACAATGTGCTCTGTTACTTTAAACAAGTGTTTGAATTGCTTTGTGTCTTTCTTGCAGCTGTTGAGAAACTATGCAACTACCCCTGTTTCAAAAGAACAAAAAGTTAAGGTATGCTTTCATGATGTGATGAACTATTCCAATGAAAGACAGTGATACAAGTAGATACGACTGTGTTACTTTATCATGAGATTTTTGATACCGCCACACTGGATTTATGCATTCATAGACTTGAATCTTTCTGATACCTCTTAGCGCTCTCCCATATGTATTTGATCATCTCCCACCTTGTAACGATATTTCAGGTGCCCATGAAATTGTATGGGGTTTCTGGAAATTATGCCTCTGCTCTGTACCTTGCAGCAGTGAAATCCAACGTGCTGGACAAGGTTGAGTCAGAGCTTTGTGACCTCATTGATGCTTCAAAGAAAAGTCCTACATTTACACAGTTCATGAATGATCCATCTGTACCTGTTGATACTAGAATGAAGGCCATGAAAGATATTTGTGCCCAAGCCAAATTTGGAGATGTCACAAGGAACTTCTTGTGTATGACTCCTTGATATTGTTTAGAATTTTTGACTAATTTTATGTGTGTATGGTGTGTTATATTTGGACTCTGGTTACGGGTGAGGTGATATTCATTTTTCAAATTTTTTCATGCATTTAGATGCTTGGAAAGGAAGTGAAGTTGAAAAACTATATAGGAATACATGACTTAACTAAATATATGTGAAGTAGTTATTTTCTAGGATACATAAGTAAATTAAAAATCTATCCCTTGCTCTCTTTCCTCCAATACCCCACAATCTAACAAACCATTTGCCTTGCGCATATGCGGGTGCTCTTCCTTTTTGTTGTTTTATATATACTGTTAGTTGTCTACTATAGATGTTGGTTATTAACTTACATATCAGGAGTATACAGTGACATCGGGATAAATGTATATAAAATTTGATCATTTGAAAGTGTTAACACTATATGATGCTAAGACTTCAGTGGTTAGGCGCTTATCAATTTATTTGTTTTATCTTCTGACCATAAAAAGGCTACCAGACTAGTAATGCTCTCTTTGTTTCACTTGTCTAGTTGTTTTGTCAGAAAATGGGAGGCTGAAACAGCTTGATCGCATTGTGAAACGATTCAAAGAGTTGACTATGGCACACAGGGGAGAAGTCAAAGCCATTGTGACATCAGTGATTGTGAGTATATTCCTGGGTTCCCAATTACATCTTTCTAGAGTGCATTTTTAGTACAGGAAATAGTTTGTTGCGTGAGTAATATTTTTGAGCTGTTGTAATTTTTTTGTAAGAGTGATGAATCAGAAAAGGGTATTGAAGTCATTACGTAGAGCAAAAGGAAGTTGTAACTATTAATTAATTCTTTGTAAACAATGAAGTGTGCTTTTGGAATCAAGCTGGGCCGTTGGGGGTGCGAGGCCTAGCCCAAGCAATTTCGGCCTAACAAAATATAGGAAAAAAATAGTTTGTACAAGATTTAAATACTTGACCATATTTTTCATATAAATCTAATATAGACAACAACAACAACAACCCAGGTGAATCCCACAACAGTAGGGTCTGGGGAGGGTGTGTGTACGCAGACTTTGCCCCTACTCGGAAGTAGGGAGGCTGTTTCCAAGAGACCCTCGGCTCCACCTGCACATATAAATCTAATATAGATGATTTGAAAATCTACCGAAAGCTAAAAGTTTCAACTTTCCTAAGAGACCCCTATACACCATTCATGTTTTAAGTTTCAGGCTTTGGGCTTTCATGGTCTTAATTGTCCTCCAATGTCATCTTTTAATTTTGAAGATAACATTAGATGAGTTATGATTAATTATATGTGAAGCACTAATACTTGGTTAGATTCATCTAATGAGAGTTTAAGAAGCTTCATTAACATAACCACCTTTGTTTTGATTTAGTGGTCAGGGAGACAAAATACATGAATCATATGTTATATCTAATATGTTTAAATTAAATTGTGTTGTATTGATAAAGCAAATTTATGGTAAACGAGTTTATGTATATGATTTTAGATTAATTAGAATTTTGACATTTTAGGATTTTATTTAATTAATTAGTTTGTAATTTTCTGTGGTTTTAGTCTATAAAAGACTTGTATTTTCATTCACAAGATTATTAGGCTTGTGTAATGATATGAGTGGTACCAAAAAAGTTGTTTAAACAACTTGTGAGATTTCTAGATTAACCAGGGCAAATCTAGATGGGTTCTATTTGTACCCTCCTTCTTCACAATGAATGGGCGGATAAAGGACCAAATGTGGAGAAAACATGAAAGTCTTAGCAGAATTGTGGTCCCTGAATGTCAAAATGGCTGAATACCAAATGTTGTAAAATAGGGAGTTGTTAGGAGGAACAAGGAAGGGTAAAAATTCACCTTTTAACCATTGTATGGAATTGTATATACTTTGTGTTTCATGTCATGTTTCTCCTGCAGCCCCTTCCTGCAGAAGAGGAGAAAGAATTGAAAGCCACATTGCAGGACATGGTTGGACGTGGGAAGTCCATTCAAATCGAGCAGAAGGTATGCTACACTATTTTTCTCTAAAACACCTGTACAAAGCAGAACTGTTTTTGTTTTTTAGTTCTTATGGAAATCTGTGTCTTGATGACAGATTGATCCAAGCATTCTCGGTGGTCTTGTACTGGAATTTGGGCAGAAAGTTTTTGATATGTCGATAAAGACTCGGGCCCGCCAGATGGAGAAGTTCCTTCGCGAACCCATCAACTTTTGATTCCCCTGCCCTTCCCGCAATCTTCTTGCTTTCAAGGTGTTTTCTGTCCTCTTACAGAAGAAAGCTCTATTTCACTCTGGGCTCCTTAAATCTTCCCTTTTTAATGTTCAGTTTTATGACAAGATATTCTTATGCTGCTGTTTTTTAGCAAATAAAAAAATGTTGGTTTTTGTGCGGATTTTCTCGGACGAAGAAAACCTCAAATTAGATGCCTTTTGATGCCAAAATTTACAGAAGCAGCATTTTGCTCTTCAAAACGAATAATAAAACTACTGACTCGATCAAGTGTGCTGGATAACTTCTGTGTATGGGTTCCCTATCTTTTTTTTTTCTTTGGGTTTTGCTTTTATTAACAGTCTGCATTTTCCTTGCTGGGTTATTTAGTTCTGCTTTTGATAAAATTGAGGTCTTGTGTGGCAATCAAAGGTCAGCAATTGTATTAGTGGGTTGCTGCTTTGTTAGCTTTTTAAGCCTTCCTGACTACAAACAGCCCAAAATTCAGCCAAAGACACTTCAAAGTGCCTTCCACAATGACCTCTAGAAACTACAAGACACCCCAATGCAAGTACTAGGAACGTGTTTTGCTTCTTGTCAATCACATTGAGATCATAACTTTATTAATCTCTTCCTAACCGGGCTGTCGCTCGAGAATTTCGGGAGTTGGAGTACCTCCAAAACAACTTCTACCCGCAATAAATTACTACGGACTACATAATAGGATGTATTTTAAACATTATAGGTGGAAGTAAAAATATTCTACGAGGTGTGCAAAAAATTAGGGCAGAAGTATTTTCAAGAATGGAGGGATTATCAAATTACCAATAAAGACATACGAATATATATATATATGCAAAAGTTATGGAGAAGCTCAAATATTTCGTAATAAAAATGTGAATTCTTTTGGGACGGACAAATAGAATATATAGAGTATATGGAATCTTTTTTCCCTTCGATTATGATGAGAAAAGGGGAAAAAACAACTAAACAGATACATTAGATTCATTCTATAGACTTTTCTCCTCGGGCTCAACTTGCTTTCTATAGCTTCTTGAGTAAAAAAAGGGTTGAATGTACAAATAGTCCTTGTAATTTTTCATAAATAGATAAATAGTTACTGTACTTTTAAAAGTTGTAAAATAGTCTCTGTGATTAAAGAACTGATGCATGATTAGTTCCTTCTTTAAGGAAACGTAAAGCACACAGAACATAGGCGTACTGTATAAAAATGTGAAGCATGTAACAAAAAAGGGTTTATCTCATTAAATTGTCCTCGTCTTCGTGGTTAAAGGCAATGAATGGTCTTCTTCTAGCTCTTTTCTCACACAATTTTACCTTAGAATAAAGTTTCTTGAAAAATAAAATGATATCGAACTTACGTAAGACACTGTACCACGATTCAACAATATCACAATATATCAGAAGAGACGGAGTATTCGTCGTAACTGGTAAGAGTTAAACTAAATGATGGAAGTTTTAGATTTACCTTATTTACTGTTACATGATTAACGTATTTGCATAATACGCGTGTATTGTATACATTTTACGAATTTTCTAATATAGGGACTAATTATGCTATGGTTGTTTGACCACAAGAATTATCTAACAACTTTTAAAAATTTGAGGATTATTTACCTACTTATAAAACACCACAGGCATATAACTAAAAAAACCAATTCATTCATCAATTCTATACGTACTAACTAAACTTCACGAAAATGTTAAGTTATTTTTCTTTCTACTCGTATTTTCCAAAACATTTGACTTTACTCTATTCATTCCAAACTGATTCTAGTATTAAAAAATTAATTTTTTGGTACATTATTTTTTTATGGTGGACAAAGTTTAACTTTTTATACATAAACTATAATCATACACTTCTCATATTTATTAGTTAATATATTAAAAATGATTTAAAAAAGAGAAAAGTGCACCGTTTACCCTCGAATTCTTTGAAAATTGCACGGTTCACCCCCGAACATTAAAAAGTGCACCAAATACCCCTGAATTCTTTAGTAATTGCACGCTTTACCCCTGAACAATAAAAATTGCACCAAATATCCCTAAACTCTTCAAAAATTGTACTGTTTACTCCTGAACATTTAAATAAAGACGACAATTTTGGGAAAAGGTACTTTGGAAAAATCACAAGGGTCAGATGAATCATATTCGCAATTGTTGTGCGTGGAAGCAACGCACTCCCTATCTAATAGTTTAGGACCAACGATGCAACGATTTAATTTGTTCAAGGGTATTTGGTGCATTTTTTAGTTTGCAGGGGTAAATCGTGCAATTTTCAAGGAGTTCGAGGGTAAACGGTGCAATTTTTATAGTTCAGGGGTAAAACATGCAATTTCTAAAGAGTACGGGGTAAACAATGCACTTTACTCATTTAAAAAAGAGTAAATTCTCTAAATAGTCCTTTATAAGTGGAGAGTTTTCATACTTAGTCTATATTTATCAAATATTATGTTCGCGACCCTTATTGATTGGATATTATTCCACATTTAATCTTTGTCTAACGACATTGAGACGAAAAAATGATGGAGGACCAAACGTGAAATGGTAGTCAATTAGTAGAGACTGTCAACATAATATTTGATAAATATAGACTAAATATGGAAAAAAGGAACTATTTTGATAATTTACTCCATCACCAAACATGAAAGAATACCTAGAAATTTGTGTTTTCTCACCCTTATTTCCCTCTCTTCTCTTTTTCCACCCCATCCAAACAAGGGTGGTTTCCCTCAGACGGAAAAAAAGGAAAAACTAATTCCTAAAGTGGAACATGAAATTCCTTAGAAGGAATTTCGCACATAGTACCTGCGAATTAAAAAAACTAAAAAAAATCTAAAACTATCAAATCGTCAGTAATTTTTGCAGTGAATTCGCGTGTAGTACATGCGGATTGATTTTTTAATGGGTTTGCATGTAGTACATGCGAAAATAATCTACCTTTTTCACTTTATGAAAAATCTACTTTAATCACCTTTTTCACTTTCTACCTTTTTCACTCTACCACACATTTCAACCACCTCCTTCCCACCCATCCAACTTCACCCAACCCTTCATCTTCTTAATTATCACTCATTTTTTTATTTAAACCACCCCTTCACCCACAACTTTACTCACTATTCAAATTTAACTTATTCTCACACTACTTCATAACATTCAAAATTTCTCAGGTATTTTTTAATTACTTATATTTCACTTAGCTTTTAAATATTAATAATATTGATTATAGATGTTATATTTTTATTAGTTTTCATTTTCATTTGATTATAGATTGTGTTTATATATTCGCAACTATGTGCTCTATACTATTTTTAATTTTTTATAAAAATATATGAAAATATTTTTTTCGATATTATGTGTTTTAATGAATATATATTTTTTGGATAGTGTTTGCATGAATATATTTTTTTCGAAATTATGAAGATGTTTTTTAATGAATTTTGTATGCACTAATGTTAACCTTCATCTTTTTAATTATCACTCATATATTTTTATTCAAACCACCCCTTCACCCACCACTTCACTCACTCTTCAAATTTAACTTATTCTCACACTACTCCATAACATTCAACATTTTTCGGGTATTTTTTTATTACTTATATTTCACTTAGCTTTTAAATATTAATAATATTGATTATAGATGTTATGTTTTTATTAGTTTTCATTTTCATTTGATTTATTAAGATTACATTTACAGAATACTCATCATTCTAGTCGGGTATGAAAACATAAGGAGGTTTGCGACAATAAAGTAGTTTCATCCCTATTGTTTTTCATGACCCCAGGGTGCTCCAATTTATGTGGATGTTCGACGCTTTAGATATGCTTACTCAGCTTTACCTCGGAGCGTGTAGTGTGTTTTATTTGTTACACGCAGGTAGGCAGAATGAGTGATTGGCATGTTTCTGGCAGCGGAAGGGGTGAGACTATCATGGTGGAAATTGTGATTTTAAAATGAATAATTGTGTTGTTATTAAATATGGTTTGAATAAAATATTTTAATTTTAATAAACGTTAAATTATTTTAAGTTTAATAAAATAATAGTTTCAAGTAATTTTTTTTGTTTTTATGTTTTTATTTTAATTATTTTAACTAAAATAAGTGTTATAGAACAATGTTAAAACTTGAGATATAAAAGAGAAGGGAAATTTTACGTTACTAAATGTTAAAATAAAGAAGTGTCAAATTTTAATTGACTTTCAATTTTGTATTTGATGTGATAGATAAATTATTAGAGAAAAAAATATGATGTAACAGATATGATATGAAAAATAAGAATGAAAGTTGTTTTTTAATAAAAATGGAAATGTTTTGTTGGAAATAAAAAAATAAAAGAGAAAATATTTTTTAGAAAAGAGGAAGTATCATATACATGTATGTATCTGTAAATGTAGAAAAATAATAATGGAGAATAATTTCATAATGATGGAGAATAATTCTATGGAATATTTGCACTAAATAGCAAAGTCATTTCCTTAAATGGCACTTAAACAATTTTATTCCCTAAATAGCACTTAATAATGTCCATAATGTTTAGTGATAGCGAACATTGACTTGAATAATGACTAAGAAATATTTGTACTAAATAGTATTCCCTCCGTCCCCCTAAGATGTTCTTATTTTGACTTTTGGTGGTTTTTAAAGAGAGTTGAAAAAAGGTGAAAGTGTACCATAATATCTTTAATGAAAATGGATGGAGTCTATTAAATGAAGTAGGTGAGGTGTAATAAATAAAGTAAGTGAGGGTAGTTGTGGTATTTTAATTGTTAAAAAATGAAATGAGAAGATCTATTGTGGACAAAAAAAGAGAGTTATTGGAAAGATCTATGGGGGACGGAGGGAGTACTAAATAGTATTAAAACGTAGTATTAAAACCTTATTTAATCTTATGTGTAGTCATGGATAGTCTGTAATAATAAAAGTAGACAAATAATCAGGAACGGAGGGAGTATAACTTTTTTAATTGGTAATTTGTTATGTTTAATTGTAAATTATAAAGGAAACGAAAAAATTGTTAATTTGATAACTTTTTCAATTGGTAATTTGTTATCGGTTTTTATGAATTACGGAGTACCCCGAGTATAAAGGAAACAAAAAAAACTTAATTTCATAATTTTTTTAAAATTTTGAAATACGAAGGAAACCAAAAAAAATTCTTAATTTGATAATTTTTTAAATTTTGAAATATGAAGGAAACAAAAAAATTCTTAATTTGATAATTTTTTTAAATTTTGAAAAAAGAAAAAAAATTGAATTTCATTAATTTTGCATGTACTACATGTGAAATCGTTTAAAAAAAACTGGGAAAAAGTTTGAGTGATGAAAGTTTGATGTTGATGTTTTTTTAAATTTTGAAATATGAAAAAAAATTGAATTTATTTAATTTTGCATGTACTACATGCGAAATCATTTTTAAAAAAATTGAGTAAAAGTTTGATGTTGATGTTTTTGCATGTAGTATATGCGAAACAAAAAAAACAAAAAAAAAAAGAAATTGCATGTTATACATGCGAAAGTTGGGGTGAGGAATTTGCTTTTCCAAATCTTCCCACTGAGGGAATTGCTCCTCCAAACAATGGCTAAAAATGAATTTGTCCAAGTGGATCTTATATGTTAATTTCTTACTCTCTTATTCATTATTATTGTGTGCACTTTTCAATTGTTAGCTACTTCGTTTGAAACAAAGAGAGCTCGTGACTTTATTTGATTTTTACAGTATCTTTTCTTCTTTCTATTGGCCTTTTTTTTTAAATCTTATTTTTTTTCCTTGAACTGTACTCCGAGTATCTTTTTCTTGCGTAGGATATACCGTGTAATGGAGTTCACCTTTTTTGGTTCCATATAATTGCGTTACTACGGAAACTTTTTAAATTCAATGGCATTATGATTTGTGTTAGGGCCGGGCATAAACACTAAATACTCCCTCCGTCCCATAAAACCTTTCTCCTTTCTTTTTTTATCCGTCCCACAAAAAACTTTTCATTTCTATTAAAAAGTTACTTTTACCCCTTACTTTTTCATACCCTAACTATCACATCATACCTTTTTACTAATAATATATCCATCAAATCATACTTTTACCTATCACATCAAAGGACATTTTTGGAAATTCAATACCAAAATACACTCCCTTTAAATCCCTCCTAAAAAGCAAAACTCCCATGTTTTACGGGACGGAGGAAGTATATTTTTGGCTCCCTCTAAAATTATTATTTTTTTCTTTTTCCAAGTACTTTATTTAAATCATTACAAGTGGAGTACTACCCAGTCCCTGAATATTTGTTCAGTTTTGATTTTTTTCAATTAATTTTTTTCATCTTTTGACTTATAATTAAGTAAAATTTATATTGTATATTAATTAGATAAAATAATATTTTAAAATTTTTTTATATAATAAATCCAATAAAACAGTTTTTATATTAGCATTTAATATTAATTTTATTTAATTTGAGGTCACAATTTACTAATTTTGACCTAAAAAAGTTTATAAATAAACATTCAACCGAGTGGACAGTGAGATCGAATTTCTTCTTTTGGCTTATTCCATTCATTCATCCATTAAACAAAAATTCTAGGAGTACAATCATTTTTAAAAAAACATTTGTGAGTGATATTTTTATATACATATGTAGAAAATTAAATATCATCTTAAGTTATACTCTCTCCGATTCTTCGCACAAAGGTTTTTTGGGCCGGATGAAAAAAGAATAAGAAAGATTTTGTGGGACGGAGGGAGTATATAGAAATATTTAAAGAGTAGTTCTTGTGGAAAACAGCATCGTAAACAATAGAAATGCTGTTGAAACTTGAAAAAAGAGTAGCAATTGTTCGATTGAAATGACTTATAATTAAATAAAAATTTAATGATATATTAATAAGATAAACAAATATATTCTGAAAATATTTTACATGATAAATCCAATTAAATTATTAAAAAAATCACCAAATATATATATGTGAAATATAGAAAAATACCAAAATATGAGTTTGCGCATCACTGTGATAAAATGACATTGTATTAGCATTTTACAATAGTTTTTGGTATTATATGTTGACATTATTGACACTGTAACTCTTATTTTGAAAATAAAAACATAGAATTAATCTTATTTTGATATTTTTTTTGTAGATTTTACTCCTAATGTAGTCCTTTTATTGCATCAATATTTAAAACGGAGTACAAATTTTAATTAATGATGGTTAAATTTAATAAAATTACAAAAAAAAATTAAAGCTAGCAAAACCGAGTACAAATTTAATGTAGGCCTACAAATTTAATAAAATGATGGATAAATATTCTTGAACGTTCTTAGTATACAATTTTTTTTAGTTATAGTTCAAATTTCATAAAATAAATTGAGTTAATTATGGTAATATGTATAGAGAAAACTTTTTTCAGACCGAGTAGTATTTAATCTTTTCATTGCCAATCTCTAACGCAAAGTCATCATCGCATTCATTTAACCAAATTATCATGGGAAAAAAAAAAGGTAAAATTGAGTGTCTCGCAGTAAGTTGCAGATTTATACGGAGTATGTTTCACACTGTCTTGCATTGGAAGGTAATTTGCTGCCTAAAAAAATTCTTACTTTATTTTTTTTTTAAGGCTATTCTTACTTTATTTATTTCTTAAGAAATAAAAAATCTATTACAGTTATGCCATTGACATTATTAGATTGGTTCATACTCCCTTCGTCCGGTAAAGTTTTTCTCATTTGACTTTTTACAGTCTCAAATATTACACTTTAACCATTAATATATATATATATATATATATATATATATATATATATATATATATATATATATATATATATATATATACTCCTTCCGTCCTATAATGATCTTCCCGGTTCGCAAAACGAAGAAAAGTCCCAAGTTTTTTCAATCTATTTTATTTAAATATTGGTATAGAAATAAAAAATAAAACATACATATTTAAAAACTACATCAAAAGTTCAACAAAACAAGTGGTGACAAGAATATTTTATTTTATCATATAGGCCATGAAAAAACACAAATAAATATAAATTCTCGTGAAGTTGGAATAGTGCTCTAGGAAGATCATTATAGGACGGATGGAGTATATATATATATATATATATATATATATATATATATATATATATATATATATATATATATATATATATATATATATATATATATATATATATATATATCTTACACTAGGAAATCAGGTCCGGCCGAGCAGGCCACCCGGACCGGGCCCAATGTTGTAAGGGGCACAATTTTTTCATATTTTGCATAATATATATACAAATAAATAAACAAAATTATTTATGTTTTATTTTGGATTAATATGAATAGTTATACCTAAAAAGTATTTTTTTCAAAAAAAAAACTAAAATTTTATCATCAATAAAAATTAAGAATAATTAGTAATTATACCTTAATATATTAAAATAATTATTTTCTTCTTCTTTTTCTCATTCCAATCAACTACATTTAAATGTAAAGTGCTACATACACATTGCAGAATATTATATAAAAATACATTACCTACTCTTTACTTTTTAAAAAAAAAATATGACTATTGCCTTACTATTTTAGTTTTATTAGATACTCATTAACTATATTTGATAGTAATAAAAAATAATACAAATAGTAATTGAAAAACTATGACGGCATATGTAAAATGATATTAAATATTAAATGGAAGAGTGAAAAAACAAAAATATAATATCTAATACTATAATATAAAATATTATTCTTTTAATTATAGTTAACCAAATTAAATCATTGACCCTCGAATTGACCGGTTAAATCTTGACCTACTAGCTCGCCTGATTCGATGTCCGATCCAAATTTCAAGATATTGGTTTGGGAAAGTAAGTAGAGATAACCTTTTGCTATAATTTTGTATGTGATTTATTTATTTTGTTACATAGTATTATACTATTATGTTAATGTTTATTTAAATATAATTAGCTTATACACTTTAATTCGTTAAGATATTAGGAATAAGACCTTTAAGGCCTCTTTTTCTGTCTCAGCCCAGGCCATCGAGTTCTCGGGGACTCCCCTGTAAGATACGGAGTATAACTTATGTTTTAGTTCTATTTAGTACAAATTTCACTTATTTTAATATGTGCCAAGCTGTAGTTAATGGTTTAAAAAACTGTAACGTCATTTTTTGACACCTTGGTTTCTCATTGTAAGAATACTAGTAATACTCTTGACGCCTCAATAGACGTTTAACGCCATGGGGGCGTCAAACACCGCCCCCCTTCATCGTCATTTGGGCGTCAAGTCCGTTGTGTTAAATGTTTGATGCAGTGGCACCATTTGTGGCCTGGAGGGTGTGCAAAGTGGCTAACTGCACAGGTTCCTTAAAATTTTAGGGCCTCATATTTTTAAATTCGGCAATAATTTAAAGCATAAATTTTAAAAAAAATAAAATAGGACCCATAATGTAAATTTTGGACCGGGCCAATTTTATTTTTTTCATTTTTTTTGGACTAGCTCTGAGCGGTAGAGTGGCAGATGACCGCTCCCCCCCCCCCCCAACGGTCCAAATTATGATTGTTGGCAAAAATAAAAAATATATATTTTTAATACTATAAATGTCTAGCTCTTATTTTAAACTCAAAATAACACACACAACATATTGTCATTCTCTCTATAATTTTTTCAAAATATATTTTATTTCTTTTAATTCTCTCTACAAAATACTCAAAAAATAGGATCATCTTCATCTGACAATAAAAGAAGAGGTCTCATTTTTTTGTTTCGCGACAGGCTGTTACCAATGATGGTAACAAGGCCAACAAGAGGAAGCGAAATCGTCCAAACGCTTGACGAGACGTGAGCCTTTAAACAGATATCGTGTGGTTGCACACGAATCACTGCTCAACTACTACTTCAATACTTTGTGTGTCTACATACCAGAAAATTTTAGTACTCGTTTTTGGATGAGTGTTCTTTGTTTTTACTAGGGATGGCAACGGGTCGGGTTCGGTTCGGATATACCCCTACCCGAAACCGACCCGAAATTTTGATCGGATATTTTTTTTGCCTGAACCCGAACTGTCGGGTATAAATTTCTACCCGAACCCAAAACCGACTGCCTAAACCGAAACCCGAAACCGCAACCGAACCTGGGAATTTGACAAAAACCTAAGCCTAACCCGACCTGAAAACCGACCGACCCGACTGACCATACCAATATCCTAATAAATCAGTTTTTTGTAATGATTTTTATTAAAATAATGATAAAATAATAAATGCATGTAATGATATAATTAGAATTCCAATACATAAAAACATTTGAACGTTCAAAGATATCGTAAAATTAAGATATTAAAAAATATGTGTCCAAAATAATAACCAAAACATGGAAGTATAACAAGTTTTCACAAATATTTCACAAGAAAACAACACACATAAATATAACAAGTTTTCACAAATATTTTTCATGTCTATAACTGGTAACTCCCGTAAGCCAAAGACTTTTAATTGAAAAAGGTTTTTTTTATATTTTAAAAAGACCTTTTATTTCGGGTTAATTATCGGGTCGGTTGGGTACGGGTCGGGTCGGGTCGGTCAAATTTAATTACCGAAAACCGACCCGACAAAAGTCGGGTTCGGTTTTAAAATCTTCGGGTCGGTTTCGAATATTTATTTTTTCGGTCGGATTCGGATATTATATACATCGGTCGGGTCGGAAAAAGTCGGATTCGGATAAAATTGCCATCCCTAGTTTTTACGCACACTCACAGATATTAAACGCGAGGTGACTTGGTTCACCAAACGGGACGATTGGTGATATGTTCGATGCAGTTTTAGCAGCGTCCAAAAGTGCACCACCGCACTTCGTCAGATGACGTACAGGACGGCTAGTGATATATGTTTGACAAATACTTGAAGATGTTGGCTCGAAGCATCAGGTCATGTGTTTATAAATTTTCGAAAGCTATTATTCGACTTTATGATGAAAGGTATTTACGCAAGGCGATAGCGATTGACATTGAGCAGTTACATGCGAGGCATACCGCTAAACACGGCTTTGTTGGCATGCTTGGGAGCATCGATTGCACGCATTGGAATGCAAAAATTGTTTCACTGCGTGGCATGGTCAATTCTTCCTGGGTGATCATCCCAAGCCTACTATTATGCTCGAAATTGTGACTTCAAATGACTTGTGCTCTTGGCATGCTTTTTTGGTGTTGCGGGCTCAAAAAATGACATTAATATTCTTGATCAATCGCCTATTTTTTAATATTAGATTAATGATACTGCACCCGACTCTTCTTTTGAGCTTAAAGGGATGTTTTACAAGTCTATTATGTATGTTTAAGTTTGCTTCTATTACTTATGTCCCTTAAAATTATAATACCATAAAGTGCTTTAATAAGAGGTTAAAATTAAGGGTGTAATTTATGCAAATGTGGCTTAAATATATAACTTTTTCTCAAATAGGACGGGTTATATTTACACTAACGTTTGGCAATGGAAAGTTTTAAAGTAGAACACTTAATCACCCATCATACACAATTCAAGTAGAATAAGACATTATTAAAAAATAATTTGAATATTCTTATTGTTAATGACCACATTCGTAGAGTCATTCATATAATCAATCATTATTCAACATTTGTTGCTAATGATAGTATATATGACAGATCATACAAAAATATGTGTCTGAAAGAAATAAAGCATACTTGTTAGGAAGATTTTTGCGGGACAGAAAAAAAAAGGAAGAAATTTTTGAAAGAGAAGGACTATTACGTAGTGTGTAGGGTATAGTACGTGGTGTGTGTGTGTACGTACATAGTATGGCTTAATAAATGGAGATAATTGGTCTAATGAAATACTCCTCTTTCTGTTCTCAAAAAGAGTTCCTACTTTGAAAAAGTGGAAAAATAAGGATGTGTTAAATTGTAGTTGACTTCTAATTTTGCCCTTAATGTGTTGGGTAAAAGTAAGATGTGATGAGTAGATTATTAGAGAAAAAGTATGATGTGATAGGTAAAGTATGAAAAAGTAAGGGTAAAAGTAGTTTTTTAATAGAAAGTGGAAGTGTTTTATTGGAAGTGAAAAAAATGAAAGAGAAAGTATTTTTGAGAACGGAGGGAATAAATTATTAATAGTGGGCCGGGAGAGGGACGGTTGGTCTCCGGCCTTGTGTTTGACTCCATCCATCCTCCATGCGTGGCAAAAGCGGAGGGAGTGGTCTCATCTCATCTCTTCCTACTCCTTCCGTCCCAAATTATTTGTCACATTTCTATTACCGAGGTAAAATATCAAATTTTTTCAATTCATTTTATTTACATATTGGTAAAGAAATAAAAAATAAAAATTACATATCAAAAAACTACTTGAAAAGTTCTTCGAAACAAGAAGTGTCAAGAATATTTTATTTTATCAAATAACCAATGAAAATATAGAAATAAATAAAAATTCCCGCGATTGTTGAAAAAGCAAATGTGACAAATAATTTGGGACGGAGGAAGTAGCTTTATAATTTCTTGAATTTACATATACTCGATCGATCTATGTATGGGTCACTACTATACTTCTCCTAGCCTTTTTCTTCACTCACAAGGTAATCATCATATATGTCATGTGTGTGTGTACATGAGAATTGTAACATCTCTTGCTTCCACTTCACATCATCATTATCATCACTCCTCCTCCCCCTCCTCACCTCATTAATTTGTCTCTTCTTTACCCATTTTAGGGTATAGAATTTATAGCCAACTAACAACTACAAACTTAAACTTTTTCGTTTTATGTTGTCGGAGTCTTGATAATCCAGAGGTAACGAATTCAAACTTCACTATCATCATTTTTTTACATGCAAGGATTGAACAGATCGAACTAAATCTCACTGCCAAAATTGTTTTCCCTTTTAAACTCTTTTTGGAATTTATGAGTAGATTAATAGTGAATAAATATGATGTGATAGATGACTAAAGAAGAATGTTATGAGTAGATTAATAGTGAATAAATATGATGTGATAGATATTGCAAAAAATAATAAAGGTAAAAATGACTTTTTAATGGGAATTAAAGTGGAAAGATTTTTTCAGAACGAGGAGAAAATGAAAGCGGAAATCTTTTAGCGACGGAGGGATCAGAGTATATTTTTTAACACAGATTATATTCTTTTATGTACAAGAGACATATTTCACTCCCTATAAATTAACATGTCAAATTAAAGAACAAATTCAATCAAAAACTCAAACTCGTGATTGCAGCCACATGAAACACTATGAGATTGATCATTTTATTTATGGAGAATTTACATAAATGGTACTAAAACATATGACAACTTTTCCAATGTAATACTATATGTTTTTATTTCCCAATATAGTACCACTAGTCATTGTCCATTATATATATTGGTCATTGTTGAAGTAAATGTCCAACGCTATTGGCGACATTATTCAAGTACTATTTAGAGAATAAAAAAAATTTAAATACTACATTAGAAAATAACATATCTTTTAAGATTATATAATGGTAAGTTTCACTTTATTTATCTTTAATTATCACCCTTATTTAGCTTCATATTGATCATCTCTCCCATGCATTACTACTCCTCTCTACCCATCACCCCCTACCTATCTTATCTTAACCATATATAGCTCCGATCAATTCCCTGCTGCCGCAGCAAAACAATGCCGATGGGGAAGCCGGAAAACCCTCCTCCGGCAGCGGCAGCGGCGAAAGAGAAGGGGAAGAAGAAGGCGGGGGCGGCAACGGGGGCGGCGAAGCTGAGGAAAGGGCTGTGGTCGCCGGAGGAAGACGAGAAGCTGATGGTGTACATGGTGACCAACGGGCAGGGCTGCTGGAGTGACATTGCCCGGAACGCCGGCCTCCAGAGGTGCGGCAAGAGTTGCCGCCTCCGGTGGATCAATTACCTCCGGCCGGACCTCAAGCGCGGCGCTTTTTCCCCCCAAGAACAAGATCTCATCCTTCATTTGCATTCCGTCCTCGGCAACAGGTTTGTTTAGATTAACAACAAAACTTGATTAATCCCCATCATTTAAAGTTTAAGGATAATTAAATATATAATGTTCAGTAATTATATGGAATATATCATTCTACAATTTCTATATTTCACACATCACATGTAGGGAGAAAGATCAAAATAGGACTAAAACATTGAAAATATACCAAAATAGAACTTCCATGTTTTTATTCCCGAAACATGATTTATATTACCAGGTCATGTACATTACCAAAAAAGTATAGTAATGTGCACATGTATAGTGTCACATTACCACAGTGCAAAGTCCTATTTCGGGAAATAAACATAAAAGTCATATTTTGATACTTTTCTTTATATTTTAGTCCTATTTAGGATGATTTCTATCATATGTATACATAAAATGATGTGGCTCTCGAGATTCACTCTATTTGATTTAGTTTGATTTTCTCGAGTGAAAATTAAACAAAACCAAAATTTAAGAGTGAGATTCAATTTTTTTTAAAAAAGAAATACATATTTTAATTTTTTTAAAAATATACTTATTCATCCCAAATTATATATCGTCGCCCAACGTGACTATTCTGGGTCATTTTTTATTACGGAGTATTACCTATTTTCGTTAATTATATGTTAAAATACTATCTTCATATAATTTCTTCTTTTCATAAAGAATTTAATATACTCCCTCCGTTCCTAAATAAAGTTCCATTTTTGACTTTTTGAGGATTTAAGGGAGGGATATTTTGGTGTTGACTTTCCAAAAATACCCTTGATGTGATGTGTTAAAGTAAGATGTGATAGGTAGATTATTAGTAAAAAGGTATGATGTGAAAGGTAGGGTTTGAAAAAGTAAGGGGTAAAAGGGGTTTTTTAAGGGAAAAGAGAAGTTTATTTAGGGACAAAGAAAAAACGAAAGAGTAACTTTATTTAGGGAAGGGACGGAGGAGGTATATTTTTAATATATAAAGTTTAGTATAAAATAAATTAAGTCAATTATCGTAACTCACAATGTGACAATTAATTTGGAATGGAGGAAGTAAAATAAATTGTATCAGCATGTACTCCGTAAAATATTGTCAAATTTGTCTCAATGTATACTCTGATAGTATAACCCTTTTTATAGTAGTTTTCAAAGAGATAATTAATAAATTAATGGTTAAGTCGGATCCGGACAAGTATAAAATTAAAATGGTTTCAACAACTGTATTAAAGAAGAGATGAAGTATACTTTACAAAAAATGCATGACAAACACGCATTTATTTTCTTAATTATGTGCCGAGTAAATCTTAAGTTTGTTTGAGATAACTTGAAAAGGAAAAAATTGACTATTTGGGAGTGATATAATTTTGGAGTAAATAATACGCAGTTTTTATTCACTCAGTGCCATATTGGACAATAACGTAAATATACAAATTAAAATGCATGCAGATTGTCTTCATGCACACACGCAAACAGACAAAAAAAACATGCGGCGTACTACTTAATCCAGGATTATCAAACTAATTCTTTTTCTTTAGACATGTTCATTAAACATTTGAAAAAAAATAGTGTAGTTATTTTTTAAATAAAATTCTCAAGGAACCAATTCAACCAAAAACTCATGTTTGTGGTTGTGGTCCAAGAAAGGTTTTTAATACTCTAACACGCCCCCTCACGTGCAGGTGTGACTTCCTTGACCCTTGCACGTGAAATTTTTAATTTTTTTAAAATTGGGTAGCGATGAATTTCAAACTCGTGACCTCTTGGTCATCAAAACTCTGGTATCATGTCAAGGAATCAACTCAACCAAAAGCTCAAGCTTGTGCTTGTGGCTCTGGAAATATTTCTTTTTAGAATAGAAATATCCTTTCTATGGCCACAACGACAAACTTAAACTTTTAGTTGAGTTGGTTCCTTGACATGATATCGGAGTCTTGTTCATGACTAAGAGCTCAGGAGTTCGAAACTCAGCGTCACCCAGTTTTTTAAAAAAATTAAGGTTTCACGTGCAAAGCTCAAAAAAGACTACGCTTGCACGTGAGGGGCGTCTTAGACAGAGGGAGTATCAAACTATACTCCCCGTGTATCTCAACAGAAAATTTCAATTATGGTTAACAAAGTTTGATTGTAGTTATTTCTATTTTTTTAAAATTAGTGTTAAATTTATACTCCCTCCGTCCCAAAAAGTTCGACACGTTTCGAAAAAATTGTATCTCGTAAAGTCCGTTACATTTCTATAAAAAACCAAATTACCCCTTACTTTTTCATACCCTACCTATCACATCATACCTTTTTTCTAATAATCTACCCATCACATCAAGGGTATTTTTGGAAAGTCAACACCAAAATATCCCTCCCTTAATTTTCCAAGAAGTCAATATGTACCAATCTTTTTGGGACGGAGGGAGTACTATAGTTACATAATCAAATAATACACATCCTCTCAGAACAAACAAAAAACATAGACAGTAATAAGAATAATAATAAGGAGAATTTACGTAAATAGCACTAAAAAAATAATTTTTTTCTAAATAGCATCACGTGTTTTTTTCCAATGTAGCACTTTTAGTCATTATCTATTGGTCATTATTCAAGTAAATGTTTACCATCATTGGATATATGTTATGAATATTATTAAATGTTATTTAGAAAAATAAAACAGTTTAAGTACTATTTAGAAAAATGATTTAAATTTTAATACTATATACTACCTCCGTTACAGTGTCTTTGTCCACTTTTGACTTTTGGAACTGTTCATCTAAGCACTTTGACTCATCAAATTTTCTCAATGTGTAAGCCTAAATATAGTCATGTGTGATCTTGTTTGATTTGTCTTAACATATAGATTATTAATATATAATTTCTATAATTTTTTAATATACAAATTACAAGATAAAATGGATTAAAGAATTGTGAATGATGTGCGAAAAGGTAAGTGGACAAAGAAGTGGGTCGGAGGAGTAATACAGATTAATAATAATGTGTAATAATTAAAAAAAATTGCGTCACTAAGGTGATGATGGATATATATGATGTGCAGGTGGTCTCAAATAGCGGCGCGGCTTCCCGGGCGGACAGACAACGAAATCAAAAACTTCTGGAACTCCACCGTCAAGAAGAGGCTCAAAACCGCCACCTCTTCCTCCACCCTTTCCCCCACCGACTCTTCCACCTCCGATTTCAACACTAACTCCACGACGGCGCCGCCCTTCCTCTGCACCGGCGTGGCATCCGCCGCGGCGGCCTCCCTTCTTCCCCCCATCCCGCCGGCCATCCCCCACCAGCACTTCGACCCTTTTCCTCAGTACCAACAACACCACCACCTCCCCGCTGACATCGGCTACGAGGCGCCAGGGCTTTTCGGCTTGGGTGACTATGATGCCTTGATGGGGTTTGAAAATGACCTTTCTGCCCCTCCTCATGATTACAACGACAATAATAACAACAATGTTGCTAATAATAATAACGTTGTTGGGGAGGGGAATAGTGTGACTAACGTTGACTGTTATGATGACAAGAAAGAGAACAATAACGTCGTTAACAACAACATTGAAGAGATGACGACGACAGAGCTTAAGGTCGAGGACTACATGGTAAATGGTGTTGGGAATAATAATCATCATCATTATTGGAATGGAGAAAGCTTAAGAATGGGAGAATTGGATTATTGGGAAGGTTTGTTGGCTAATCTTCCTTCTTTACCTTACTTAGGGTAAACGTTTTCTCCTTACCAAGTTTGATTGGACGTATATATATACACACACATATAGATATGGGGAATTTACCTAAATAGCACTAAAACATAATGACTTTCCCTAAATAGCACTACATATGTTTTTTTTCTCAATGTAGCATTTTTAGTTATTATCCATTAGTCATTATTCAAGTGAATGTTTGACATCACTGGTCATTATGAACATTATATAGTACTATTTAGAGAAGAAAACAATCTAAGTGCTATTTAGAGAAATGACTTAAGTCTTAATGCTATTTAGTGCAAATATTTCTATATATATATATATATATATATATATATATATATATATATATATATATATATATATATATATATATATATATATATATATATATATATATATATATATATATATATATATATATATATATATATATATATATAATGTTTTGGTTCTTTAATTTCTCCACTATTCTTTGAGTACTTTCTCTAAGCTACTTGAAAGTAATTAAGGTTAGGTGATATGTCATTATAACCTACACACATGGAATAAATCTTCATGAGATCGAAGAAGAGAGGCATGCATGTGAAAATGTATACCATTGCATGCCACGTACATAGAAATTGAGATGTTTGATTAGCTAGGTAGATGTGGATGAAAGTTATGAATGTTTAAGAGATGAAGTATACATATAACTTCTCCTTTTGTTTTGTTTTTTTTAATTTTGTTTTCGAGAAAGAGATGAAGGTTACACATTGTAATGTTTGTACTTGAATTCATGCCACCACAAAAGTATAAATATATGTTTAATTTCTTCTTGTTTTATGTTTTTTTATTTACCCATCGTTTAGAAATAATTAAGACTTCTACCTCAAGTATATATTTTGTGAATATTCAATGCATGTATATATTGAATATTCGAATGTGAAATTTGCACTAAATAAGACTAAAACATAAGTCATTTCTCAATGTAGGACTTTAAATCTATTATTTTCTAAATAGAACTTAATAATGTCTAGTGGGAGAAATAATGTCGAGTAATGATGGACATTTACTTGAATAATGACTAATTGATAATGACCAAAGGTTCTACATTGACAAATAAAAACATATGGTCCTATATTGGGAAAGTCATTATGTTTTAGTCTTATTTAGATAAATTTTTCTATTTGAATATAGATTTTACTCAAGAAATAGAGGATACATGATGGTTTATATAGGAGGAAATTCTAACATAATTAGGATTCCTCTAATATGGTAACTGACTAATATACTAACACTACCATAAATACAAATATTACTATAATTGTCTAACATCCTCCCTCAAACAGAACGCCATGAAACGAGAGGAAGCTTGGATACCAAACTCATATAGCGTGGTGAAAGCAGGGCTTTGGTGAGAAGATCAGCAAGCTTCTCTGTGGACAGAACATATGAAAATGTCATCTATCTGCAATTACATGTTCTCGTACAAAGTGACACTGAGTATCCACATGTTTCATGCATTTGTGAAATACCAGATTCTTGGTTAGGCAAATAGTTATCACAATAGAGGTGCGGCGGAGGAAGCTTAAACTTCAAAATGTCAAACAAATATGAGAGCCACATCACTTCAGAGGCAGTAGCGGAGAGGGCACGATATTCAGCCTCGGTTGAAGAATGAGAGACACAACTTTGCTTTTTTGTGCTCCGTGAGATTGATTCGAGCCAAAATAGACCAAATAACATGTAATGGAGCGCCTATCCGTCATATTATTTTCCCAATCAGAATCAGAATAAGCTTGTAAACTCTGTGGTCTTCATCAAAATATCAATCCCCAATCAAGTGCGCCTTTGACATAGCGTAGAATACGCCTGAAGGATTGAAAATCCTGCTCTATAGGGGCATGTATACGCTGACAAACATGATTTGCAGCAAACTGAATATTTGGCCTGGTGTTTGTTAAGTACTGAAGTGAACCAACTAAACTACAGAAGAAAGTAAGGTTCTCAAATAATGGACTGTCCGCCCCTTCCTCGGTCGGCCGAACCAGAATAAAAGTCAGAAAAGGCTTAAAATCCACGATGCCAGCCTTGTGAAGCAATTCCCAAGCATATTTTTTCATGAGACATGATAATATAATCCTTCGTATGTTTGACCTCAAGGCCTAGAAAAAATGGAGTGGGCCAAGGTCTTTCATCTGAAATTCTTGTTGCATGGCCCGGATAAATTTAGTGATAAGAGAGGAATCACTGCAAGTAACAATAATGTCATCAACGTAAAACAGAACGACAAGAACACCACGAGCAGAGTGCTTCACGAAAAAATTGGTGTCATGCTCATTTTTCCCAAAACCATACTCATTGAGAAAACCCAAGAGTCGCTGGTACCAGGCTCAGGGATCCTGTTTAAGGCCATATAAGGACTTTTTCAACTTTCACACCTAATGAGGATACTTCTGATCAACATATCTAAGAGGCTTCTTCACATAAATCTTGTCAGGAACCACACCATGGAGAAAGGCATTAGAGACGTCCAAGTGATGCAACGGCGAGTTATGATTCACTGATAGAGAAAGAATCAGCCAAATAATATGTTGTTTGACTGCGGGACTAAAAGTCTCAGAGTAATCCAACTCATATTCTGGTGTATACCCCTTTTCCACAAGTCGTGCTTTATACCTGGAAACAGAGCCATCAAAAGTATGTTTGATTTTGTAAATCCACTTACAATTAATAGGAACCTGATTTGTGGGGCAGGAAAATAGGTCCCATGTGTGCTGATTCATCAAGGTGGAGTATTCGTCATCCATAGCTTGAACAACAATAGCTATTTTGGGAGGCTTTCTTATATGTAACACGCTTAGTGTCAGGTAGGTCAGAGGGAGAGATAGATGCGGGCACACGTTTTCATTAGATGATGAACCGGTGGTGGGAGTGGAGTTGGGATAGGTGATGATTCGGACTTGAGGACGGAGAAGTGGTTCCAAATTGGATTGGTGTTTATGTCGATATGGGCTGATGTGTAGTGGGTATGGGTTGTGGGTTGGGTATTATCTGGGGGCTGGTGATTAATAAGAACTCAAAAATCAAAACATTAGAAGCAGGTATCTGTGACCATTTACCTCTTCTTTTGACTCTGGTTGATATTCATACTTTTAATAAGATGTTTAGATTTTGTGACATGTGGGTCACAAACTCTAAGTTCTCTATGATCATGAAGGATATTTGGAGTATTGATATCCAAGGCAGGAAAATGTTTGAGTCGACTCAAAAGCTGAAGATGCTTAAACAACCACTGAGGAAACTGCATAGGGGGAGTTTTGAAAACATACAGCTTCAATGTGATTTGGCTCGAGAGGATTTAGTTATTGTCCAGAAGAAGCCGAATATTGTCCCCTTTAACTCGTAACTTATTTCTAAGGAGAAGGAGTTGAGAGCAGAATAAACTGAAGACCCTTGCAGAGTCAGCTTATGAAACAAATTTGGATAAAGGAAGGTGATCAAAATACAAGAATGTTCCATGCCTGGATAAAAAAGAGAAAGCTTCAAAAATTATACTGGTTGTATTTACAATAACAATGAAGAGAAGATTGAAGGTATAAAAAGATTTGCATGAGAAATGATCAGTTTGTTTGGGTACCAAAACTCTGGTGGAGGAGATTGACAAGGAAGTCATATATGAAGAGGTAAGATTTTGTCCACAAACCAGCAACTTGATTTACTTAAAGAGGTAAAACCTCAACAGATTAAGAAAGCAATGCTTGACATTCCAAACACTAAGAGCCCTGGTTGTGATATGTATAATAGTGATTTTTTCAAGTCTCAATGGGATCTGGTTGGGGAGCTAGTCACTGAAGCTATTCTGGAATTTTTCCAAGCAAATAAAACTATGAAACAAAACAATGCTCCTAGTATCCTGCTAAATATAGACCTATGGATTGTTGTAATGTGGTTTATAAGGCCGGTCATCTTAAATATCCTGAGCAACAAACTGAAGAAGGTTCTTCCTATGCTTATCAATTGAAACCATGGAGCATTTAAAAAGGGCAGTGAGTTGCTACAAAATGTGTTGTTGTACATGTCAAGAATTAGCTATGGGTTATAATAAAAAGAACATCTCTCCAAGATGCTTATACAAGTTGGACATTGAGAAAGCATATGATTCCATAAGTTGGAAAGCTTTGGAGCAAATTATGGTCAAGATAAATTTTCCAGAGAAGTAGGTGAAGTGGGTTATGTTCTATATTATCAATCAATGGAGAATCACATGGTTATTTTCAGAAGGAGAAGGACCTTCTTTTCACACTTCATATTACTAATTTGGTGTTTGTTGATGATCTTTTCCTAGCTAGTAAAGCTGAAACTGGATATATCCAGATTGTTATAATTACCATTGATGCATTCAAAAGAAGCACTGGTCTAAAAACTAATAGTAAGATGTCCCAGGTGGTGTTTGATAGATGTAAGGAGACATATCAAAGGAATATTTTAGAGATTACAAATATGCCAAAGTGGAAGTTACCTTTTACTTATCTTGGAAGTCCAATTACAAGCTTTCTAGCATGGATTGTGATAAACTAGTGGAAAATATTGCAGCAAAAATCACATGGTGGAGGTCTAAGCATATCTCTTATGTTGGGAGAGTAAACTTGATTAAGACAGTTCTTATTGGAGTCTAAGAATTAATTTGAATATTTATCTCTAAATTTTGGATGAACAATTTTTCTCATAACATTTTGAAAAAATAAGAAGGGATTACCTTTATTTTCTCCAAACTACCTGTTATTCGCCATCTCTGTAAATCATTTACTAAATCTTGATTTCAAATCTCTTCAAATTTTATTTCGGATATTAGAACTATATTATTTCTACCAAATTTGAAGACGTATATTAAATCATATCATCAAAACTTAATGAACGGGTCCTTAGTAAGAAACCTTTAAAAAGGTGAATAAATGAAATCTTTAAACCTAGTGCACACATTGTTCAAAATGGTCGCTTTGGCCGAGTGGTTAAGGCGTGTGCCTGCTAAGTACATGGGGTTTCCCCGCGAGAGTTCGAATCTCTCAAGCGACGTTTTTTCATTTTTTTTGCAATTCAGAATTTTAAAGATTCTTAAATATCTTTGCTCATTCCGATTTAATATTTATTTCATTGTGTATTGTGGCTGTAATCGTTTCTCATATTTTATACTCGTACTGTGGAATCAATAGTAAAACGGCATATTAAAAGTAATTAATAAAGAAAGTAAATAATAAAGGAATTAAAGAAAATAGAAAATATTTGATCGTGCAAATAATTCATTAGCAATTTGGTCTTTGTAAGATTATTAAAATTTTATTTCAGGTATGTTAAGTATTTTCTAAAAGAAAAGGAAAATTAGCATGTAAAATTGAAAAAAATTAGCATGTAAAATTGAAAAAAATAAATTAAATCAAATAAAAATGAATGGTAAAGAGGCATTTGGGGTACCCGTATTTTTGTTGTACTCATAGCATCTCCCAAAAGAAAATGATCTTCAAGAAAAATTGTTTTTCTTTGGTCGGAATGGGAATGTTTTTTTAATGTTAGTTTCTTTTGTTAATACTCCATCCGTCCCCTTTTAAATCGCATATTTCGTCTGTTTTAATTTTGGGACATATTTAAGTAGAGAAAAATTAGAGTTGGCTTTCTGAAAAATTGTCATTACTTTTTAAGAGGGGTGACGATGAATGAGAAGATAATGTGGAAAATAATAACTTATTTTAGGGGTAGTTAAGTATTTTACTCTTAAAAGTTTACGATAACAAGAAACAGACAACTTATTTTGGGACGGAGGAAAAAAAGAAAACAATCAATTTAAAATGGGACACATGGAGTATATAAAAAAGAATTATTTGCACTAAATATCACTAAAACTTAAGTCATTTCCCTAAATAGCACTTAAATTTTTTTTATTCCTTAAATAGCATTTAATAATGTCCATAATGTCCAGTGATGACAAATATTTACTTGAATAATGACTAATGCATAATGACTAAAAGTGATACATTGGAAAGAAAAACACATGTGATGCTATTTAGAGAAAGTCATTATGTTTTAGTGCTATTTAAGTAAATTCTTCATATAAAAACTAATATTGGAAAACATGTTTTTAGATAGTTTAATACTCCCTCCGTCCCAAATTATAATGCTTGTTTACTATTCACAAGGTCAAACTTCATTCACTTTCTTTCTCTATTTTCGTTAGCAATTTGATAAAATAAAATATTATTGTCACTACTAGTTTTGTAGATCTTTTGATATAGTTTTTTAATATATAATTTTTATTTTTTAATTCTATACCATTTTTCATATTTTGAAAATAATTTCAGTCAAACATCGTAAACCGAAACAGACATTATAAAATGGGACGGAGGTAGTAATATTTTAGTAGTAGGGGGCGATGCATGGTGGGTGGAGGGCGGAGGTGGGGGCAGTTGAGCGGGGTTCATGGACGAGTGGCAAGTGATGAGGGACAATGGGTGGGGTCAGGACTGGCGTGGAGCGAGGGTGGGACTTGGAAGAGTGGGGATGGAAGTGGAATAGTTGGCGGGGGTGAGCAAGGCGGGGTGGGTGTCGACGGGGGAGTGTAGGAGGGTGAGGAGTGGCCGATTGGGGGTTGATAAGGTGGTAGTGTATGTAGGATCGAGGTAAGGGGTGACGCGGGGGTAAGGGGAGGGGTGGGGCTGTTGGGCGCGAGCACGGGGGCTGGGTGGGCCGATTGGGGTGGGGATGGGGCGACGAGAGAACGAAAGAGAATCAAAATTTTCTGAAAAATATCCCCCCCCCCCCCCCCCCCTCCCCCAATTAAACACACCCTTAGTCTAAAAAATTTCTTAATTAATTCATCAATGTAAAAAATCAAGTAGCCCTCCCATAAACTTTTCTTAATTAACTCATAAATATTGCTTTTCGTGGCAGCTAGGCTTCCCACGAAACAAAGCCTCTCTTTCTTTCCTTAACATGCCTAGCCCAGGGAATATAATTTGTGATTGAGGAACCTCTCGTTCATATCTATTCTTTGGGAGGGATGGTCACTTCACAAATTGGGTTGGCTTTGATAGGGATTAGAGATTATGGAGCTTTATAGAATTTAAAATGATATAGTGACAATTGAATTGGGCAGTATGAAACTCAAACTGAATCGCATTAAAAGATTGAATTCAATCAATTATTTAGTACTCGCTATCGTCCTAAAATCACTTTATTTTCAATTTAATTTATTTGATTGTAGGAGTAAAATTAAAAAATAAAAGTTACATACTTAAAAACTACATCAAAAATTCTACAAAACGAGAGTTGATAAGACTATATTATTTTATCAAATAAGCAACGAAAATAGATAAAGAAAGTGATTTAAGTTTGACCGTGTAATAGTAACTGGGAAGATAGTTTTAGGACAGAGAGTGTATAACTAAAGAGCTTATATAGCAATTTATTTTCTCTTCAAGATCCAATGTGAAATACCTCCATCCACAAATAAACTTTACATTACGCGTTACGATGTTTGACTTAAGTTATTTTCAAATCATTTTATATGAAAAATGGTGTAGAATTGAAAAATAAAAATTACATATTAAAAAACTATATCCAAAAATCTACAAAACTAGAGGTGACATAACTATATTATTTTATCAAATGGGTGACGAAAATAGACAAACAAAGTGAATAAAGTTTGACCCTGTGAATAGTGAACGTAAAGTTTATTTGTAGACGAAAAGAATATATCATGTGCTTTTGTGGACTTTCTCACATACAAAACTCTTTTTTTAAGTTTTTCCCTTAAAAAGATTTCTATTTAAATAGTAAAAAATGTTTATTTTGTATATATGTAGATCTATGGTACCTAAGGTCTACCATAAAATTTGCAAGTATATATGCCGTTTTCTACTTGTATGATCCACTTTAAACTATTTTTGCAGCTTGTATTTAAAAAAAAAAACTACTGCGGCTTTTATTTGTGCCGCTTGAATTTTGATTTTTGGTCTTCTATTTTTTTTTAAATTTGGAAAATTTTGTATAAGAGACATGTTTTAATCTTAGGTAAATAGTAGTTCTTTCTTAAAGTAAGAACATGTTCTTTTGGATGAAAAATTTAATTTCAAATCTATCCCAATTATTTTTTCAACTAATTTCAATTTATTCCAAACTATTTTCGGTTATACCAACAATTCTATTTTCGTATATCTTCTTTCAACTTCTTTTATTTTCCTTTCAACCTTAAATAGAACCCTTAACCCATGGGTAAGGGTAGCAAAACCACTACAAATTGTTGTCTTTTTTGCCTTCGCTCCCTGCGTTCTTACTTTGGTATGTCCCTAATGCCTTTTTAGCCCATTTTGTACATCACTTCTTTAAACCGTTATTTTGATAATTCATACTGATACAAAACACATTTTTTATCACTATAGCATTTTGTATCAATATAAACTATCAAATTCGCAGTGCAAATCTCTAATGTACAAAATGGGATACACTCCAGGAGTGTAGAAGTAACATGGTTGAATTCAAATGAAAAGTTACTTCTACACCAAGGAAAATACCCATCTTGGACACCAGAAGTTTGCACCGTCATTGTGATGATTCACTCCGACACAAAATACTAACGCAAAATTTTTTGATTGCACTCGCATTTTGAGCCCGAACGACCATCAAAGTGACGGTGCAAATGCGATACATTCCTCGGTGTAGAAATAGCATGTGAGCCCCATTCAGCTTTCTCTTATAGCAACAAAAGGAATATAAAAACAGGATTCATATTACAAGTTTCTACCCCAAGTACAAAAGTAATTACGAGGGAATTTAGTGAAAAATAACATCATCAAAATACAGAAGCTTTTCAGTTATTACACTACACCTAGAGGAGATGTGTACCATGTAAGGGGAATGGAATTTGTGTAGTATTACAGAAATGACAGATTACACAAACTGTGCGATCTGGACATGATTTCTTGAATACAGTCCAGATGACAATTTCTTGACATTTGATTTTAATGAAATAAAAGATTGAAATCTATCAATTTAGTAGTAGTAGTAGTAGTAGTAGTAGTAAGAACTAAGAACTTCATGATACCTTTTGCGTCGGTTTCGCCATTTATAGCTTCGCTCTTTTGCTTCCTTCCCGCCACAGCAAAAAAAAACTAGCTGCAAAAGAATAGCGCCGCCACTATATGTATACTTCGCTTCCCCTAATTAGTTTTTTGTCAAAATGCAAAAAAATAGTAATTCTAATATTATAACAACAATAATAAACGAATGGTGTTTTCTCAGGCTACGAGCTGTTGATCGAGTTGCATCTGCTCGAGCCAAGCTCCCAAGACAGAATAATCGATGGGATCAATTTGAGAACCGTCGGATTTCAAACCCTCGCCGGGTGGAGGAGCACCGCCAAGGGCCTGCAACAATGGCTTGGCGTTCATCTCATGGGGTGGTTCCTTGACGAGAGATTGCACCCATGACAAATCAGGCCCTGACTTCCCATTCTCTTCAGAGCTTCCGGCATGCCACAGCTTATGATCACCGTTGACTGACCAGTCAATGTTTGTGTCGAGAGAAGACACCAGGTTTGACCAAGACTTGCCCGTGTGGGACCCACGCCGCCCGCTCATTGGGGATAACGGGTCCATGCCGCTTCTGGGGGACATTCTTCCCGGGGATGAGACCGCAAACGGAGACTGCAAAAGAGAGTGGTGGTCGGAGTTTTTAGGAGAGAATACCGAGGTGGTAGTGGTGTTGATTGGGGAAAGCATTCTTTGCTGCTGTTGGAACTGATTAAACACGGCAGCTTTATGTGATGGGGAGTTGAGCTCAGCAGAAAAAAGATCATCGAGATTCGACGGGGTTAGTAGAGTTTTAGGGCGAGTCAGTGAAGGTGAAAAACAGCCAAGGTTGGAATCGAAATTCTCTCGCGCATTGAAAGAGGACCTTAGCCGGCTTGACTGAAGGTTGCTTCCGGGGAGATGAAGTGTGGGAACGTTTGGTTGGTGTGGGGACCAGCTGACGGGAGGCGAATGTGGGATTGAACCAGCTGTGGGGGACCCAGGCAGAAGACTCAAGGCAGCAGCCATGTCCATAATACTAGCAGTGGCAGCAACAGTCCTAGGGGATGGGACAGCAGATCCCGTAGAGACATAGAGTGGCCGAAGCTCCTCCGGAGTGTGTGCAAAGAAGCACACTCGTCTGGCACACCCGGTACCATCCTTGCATAAGCGGGTCCGGTACTGGGCTGGGTGTAGCCAACACTCAAACACCCCGTGAGCATATTCACACATATCCCCACGCCTACACGCACCCTTACGAAATTCAGGACATGGCACGCAACTGTAATGGTATTTCCTAGGATCTCTTCTACGCGCATTCTCTCCCGGGTGAACAAATGGACACTCCGTCCAATCATGGGAATATGCCCGAGAACATGGTCTGACCTTGAAGGAAAACATCCGGAACTCATCACTGGAGTATATCCCATTCTTGATGTCAGGTAGAGACGGGTCAATGGGGTATTCCTTCTTCAATTCCCTCATGTAACATGGAGACCCTGTCTCGGGGGATGAAGATAGGACCGGGGAGGACGCATTTGACACGCCCGAATCACTCCCACCAACCGAACCCTCAGATATATTAATCGACAACAGTTCCTCGATAGATGCTCTACCCCCCGGAAGCTTCGGAGGGACAGATATGACATCAGCCGCCCGCAGACCGTTAACATCAGCAATGTTTGGGTCAGCCCCAGCTGATATAAGCAATCTAACAACCTCGGCCGCGCTAACAGAACCACCCGACGAGGCACAGTGAAGGGCGGTGCACTTGTCGGGCCCACAAGTTCGGTTCACGTCCACTTCGGGCCGAGAGAGGATCAGCTTCAAGACATCAATGCTTCCATAAGTGGCAGCAACCATTAATGGAGTCCTTTCTTCACGAACAACCTGTTTCGCCCCCTTCTTGCGGACTAACCACAGTCCAACAAGGTCAACTGCAGAAGAATCAGACTCAATACACTGTCTGAAAGAACCCAAGTCGTTGTTAGCAGCAAGCTCAAGTAGACTCGAAGAGTGATCATCAGACTGTAAGCCACGTTTGTTCATGTCATCCAAACTGGAACTAGAATTGGATTGTTCTGGTCCACTGCACATGCTTCAGTCACCTGATAGCCAACAAAACAAGTGATAAGCTAGAAAAGTTTCTAATCCAAAACAATCAGATCTCAATGATCGTTTGCCACTACTCGCTGAAAACTTTCCTAACAAGGATCTGACCAAAAAAGGAAAATAAACCACATATATCCATAGCTGGTCAACGCAAACCAACAATTCACCCTTACAGCATAGATCTCACGCTTTGAAACATTAAAGGGAGGAACAATTACCATATTCCAGGAAAAGTAAATTTAAATCATTAACCCCGTCAAATTTCAAAGCCGCATATTCTGTCTGCTAAGGAAATCATTCTGATTCGACCATCTCCACTTTAATTATTCTCTCAGCCAAGACAAATAGCAGTTTATAATACCAAAAAGATAAAGTTAATCAAAGGAAAAAAAAACTAACATTCAACTTTACTGCTGCAGTTCAATCTGAGTTCATAATTCGAATCTAAACCAAACAAAAACAAAGCTCGGGACGGCGATTAAGAACACAATCCACAAAACAAACATCGAAGACGAAGCAAGCAAATATGGTAATCAGAAACGAACATACCGATAATCGATTTAGAAAGCAGAGAGTTATCACAGATCCAAAGGAGAGACGGGGAAGGAAGGAAGAACTTGGAGCGGTTGCGGAAGCAGGGGAATCTCTCCCGATGTGGATCACTCTCGCCGCTTTGTCTCTCGAACTCCAACAACGGCTGGGAAAGAATTGCAGGGCGCTAGCGTGTATATATACAGCGATATGTACGTATAGGTAGAGAGAGAAAGGGGATGGGGGGGAACTGTGAGACAAGAGGACAGGGAGAAAGTGACAGACCTATGAGAGAGAGAGAGAGGAAGGGGGGAAATGAAATGGAAATGCAAATGCAAATGAGAGTGAAATGAAAGGTTTCTTTTTTTATTTATTTGAAAAGTTTAGAAAATTAGGCCGGTGGGGTTGGGTCGGTTGAATTGGAGGAGAAGACGGGTTACCGGCAGAGGAGGTAAAGCGGGGGCGTGGCGGATTTAAAAGGGGCGCGGCGAAGTGGATTGGAATAAGAGAGTTGGAGTCCGCCAGTCAGATGGGGACGCCCGGCAGTGGTCAATTCGTGGGTCAAATCAAAAGAATAAAGCACCACTACCTAAGGTACATGCTATATACGGAGTAGTATATATCGAAAAAATAACCCCTCTACATAACCCATGTTTTGGTTGATGTCAATTATTCAAAATGAAAATAAAATAAAATAAAAAAGAGAGAATATAAATGAAAATAAAGAAAAATAAAAGAATATAAAAGATTATTTTTTTGGAATAGGGAAAATTAAGTTATGAAGCAATTCTTTTACGCATTGGTCCGAAAAAATGTTACTATTACGGAGTATATCATTAATTATATATTAAAAACATTACTCAGTATTTTTTTGGTGCCAACATATTCAAAAAGATAAAAACTTTTTTAGACAAAAAATAAAAATATTTAATTTGACAAATGAAGTCTATGTTAAATCTTTTATTTCATTTTTTATTTCAAACAGAAATATTTTTATATTTTTAAAAACTTTTTTTAAATGTAGGTTTGAAAAAATAATTTTTCATTATTTCATACATAAATATTTTCTTCTTTTTATAAAAAAAATAAATAAAATATAAAAACAATAGAGAAAAAAAGGGGAGGGGCGTTGGCACTTATTTTCAAAACATATGAGGCAACAAAGTTATTCGCCTAATTATCTTCCTTCTTTTCTATTTGAATTGTTTCAAAATTTTCTTCCTCTTTTCTTTTAAGAAAACAAATATGTAGTCAATATTAACTCTCTTTCTGTAACACTTTAATTCGTCTCGGTCTGTAATCCTTTTCGGACTAAAGTACTAACTTGACAAAATCATAAACTTTAAAGCATCTCAAACTTTATTTCACCATAATAAAATATTCAGAACAATAACGAAGTTTATCACATTTGCAGGAGTTTAAAATAATTGTTTCGCAACACAATCATAAAATATAAATAATTCATTTTTGAAATACTTATTCAAGAGTTGGTAATCATCACACATCCGTCCGACATCTCGTTCTCATTTGCTATCACGCTCAATGCCGCATCATTCTTTATTTTGTTTACCTGCGTGTAGCAAATAAAACATACTACGCACTCAGTGATGAAGCTGAGTAACGATATCTCATGCATCGAACATTCACATAAATTGAATCAAAATTCTTAACCAAATCATTTGATATTATGCACATAATATTCATTTTAATCTTTCAGCATTAATGGTATCAACAATTCTCAACTATTCTTTTTTTTTCAAGGAAAAAAAAGTTGTTCTAATGCCAATTCATATGCATCAAATAAAGTTATTGAGTTTATCAAAACAACATATATAAGTTGGAAATGGTGTTCACGCTAATTTATAGTTGAATAGTAGTAAAAATATGATTTTACAACTTCAAAATTGAGTTTTCCGGCATTTGAATGGCATGTGATGGTCGACCGTTACCGTGTTACGATCAACAGTTACCACCTCCGTGTAACTAGGTTTGGGACGATCGACCGTTATCGTGGGCAATTGACCGTTCCTGGTAACTTACTAGAAAGCCAACTGGTTGAGGTACGGTTTCCCGTTCCACACGGTAGTCGACCGTTCTGTAACTGGTCATCTTCAACCTCGGTCCAAATTTCGAAAATATCATTTTAAAATATTAAACTTCAATCAAACCATATAAAAATATTCTCTAACATTAACAGATCATTTTTATACCATTAATTTGAAGTTTTGACAACAATTTGAAGATTTATAATTTTTGGTTCATCAACAATGTCTAACACAAGGCTCAACCAAGTGACCGTTTATGAATGTAAAAACGATCTATTTGAACATTCTAATCACTAGATATATCTAATGGCTTTCCTCGAGCTTAAATGGGAGAAATGTCAATTTTCAAACGAAACTTCCGATGAACACCATACTACAATGGTCTCAATCAGGGTACACTTTTTAGTCCAACGTTCTCCAAATTAAATTACAATTATATTGTTGTGATTAGACAGTCAAACTCTACACAACGATATATTTTTCAAAATTAATTGATAAATTTCAGAAATTACTTATTTTTTATCCTGCCCAGTTATTAATTAATTATTAATTAAGTAATTTCCATAGACCTATTTTTCGGGGCAATACATTTCTCTATCCCTTCAAATAATTTTGTCCTCAAACTTATCTGAGTTATTGGTTGCTGAAGAGATTAGGCACTGAGTCCTCATTGATTCCCCAGTTTCCCAAGTTGTATCTTCAGTATAATGGTTTCTCCAAAGTATTTTGACCAATGAAATGGATTTGTTTCTCGGCTCTTTCAGTTCACGTGTTAGAGTCTCGGGTTATTCTTCATACGTCAAACATTCATCAAGGGTCACACTTCCATCGGGTAGTATATGCGATGGAACAGAGTGATAACGTTTCAACATAGAGATGTGGAATACATCGTGAATTTTATTTAGTTCTGACAGAAGTTTCAACTGATATGCTACTGATCCTACACGTTCAATGATTCAGTAGGGTCTAATATACCTTGGACTAAGTTTTCCCTAATGCCAAATTCGAGTACCTTCTTCCATGGTAAAACTTTCAGAAACACCATGTCATCCATGTTGTATTCAATCTCTCAATTCTTTAAGTCGGCATAGGATTTCTGTTGATCGAAAGCCATTTGCAATCTTTCTCTAATCAATCAAACGTTTTCTTCATTTTCACAAACTAAGTTAGGTCCCTCAAGTATTTGTTTGCTCAATTCTATCCAATAGTTTAGAGTTCTACAATGCCTTCCATACACTGCTTCGTACGAAGCAATTTAGATGCTAGCTTGATAACTATTGTTATAAGCAAACTTCATTAACTACAAGAAAAAAATGATGAGCCCTATTCCCGAGAGTCCCTTCATACCAGGCCGGAGGGGTCACTGAGAGAGTGTAAATTAGACTTTAATCACATATTGGTAGTATATAGTGGAGCCTGCACCTGATACTTGTTCCCTCCCAGCGCAGTTGCCAGGAACCGAACTCGGGTCTTACCCCATGACACTCTTGCCTTACCAATTGCGCAACATCCACCGACAATTAAAAAAAAGAAAAAATACGATAATCATGGAGAAGAGAGATATATTTTTTCAAGACACATGTTTTTTTTGGCTTAAATACATTTGTTGTCTCTTTAAACGAAACCATTTTTACTCTTGCCTCATCTATTTTTTTTGTTTAAATCATTCCTGAAAATTAAATACTCCCTATTTTTAGTATTTTATTTGCAAAAGATCCCCCTTCCATTTAAAAGGAGATTTTTTTGAAGCTTTTTCTCATGGTTCGTATATTCGCACCAAAAATGAAATTTTGCCCTTATATTTCATGAGATTTAAGAAATATATGAAAAATATTTGGTGAAAAATAATTTTGTGCGGCAGAAATATACTCTGTATTTAAAATAGAAAAATCAAAAGAGTCACGTTTTTATTTTCTCAAAGAAAAAATGTAGAAGTATAAGTTTAATGTTGAAACATTGAATTAAAAAGAGTAAAAACAATTTCTTTTCGAAAGAAAATACGGAGTAGTAGAAAACTTATTTTCGGATGGAGGAACAATTTTTCACATACTTTTCACCCTATCGATTTGCAGTGCAGTATTTTACCGTGGAAATGTTGACAAACCGGCCAAACTTGTGCTTTATTTGTTTAACTTTCACGGGAAATAAAAATAATACTCCTTCCGTCCCAATTTAAATCGCCTTTTTTGATTTTTGGCATATTTAAGGAAAATAAAAAATAGAGTTGATTTTTCGAAATTGACATTACTTTTTAAGAGGGGTGATGATGAATGAGAAGATAAGGTGAAGAAGTGTGACTTATTTTAGAGGTAGTTTAGGTATTTTATTTTTAAAAGTTTACGAAAACAACTAACAGGCAACTTATTTTGGGACGAAAAAAAAGGCAAACAGGCAATTTAAAATGGGACGGAGGGAGTACTCCGTAGTCAATACATCCATCCCGTCTTTTAATAAACTTTACTCCCTACCTTTTACTCCATCTGTCCCTAAATATTTGCCACACGTGTATTTCTGTTAAGGAATGTAGTAGGGTTTGTCGTTAACGGGTTTATTCTTGTTGGGCTCGTACTTAGGTCATGGTCTTGTAGCTATTATAAATAGCGGATCTATGTATAATCAAATTATTCAAGTTTAGATCTAATAATATTTCTACATGGTATCGGAGCCAACCTGGGAATCTAAACCCTAATTTGTTCTAATTTGTTGCTTCTGTTGTCGCCGTCGCCGATGGTTTGTCCGGCGACGGCGGCATTGCCATCGCTTTACCCAAAAATTAGCAAGAGTAACAAAGGATCCATATTTGATGCCAAAGAATAGGATTGCAGGATGAGGCTCACGGATCTGCCGGGCGAAGGAGGGAACTTCCGGACGGAGGGAACTTCCGGCGATGCTGGACGGACGGATCTGTTGGACGGAACACTGCTTCGAATTTCGGATCTGACCGTGTTTGTGTTCTTGGTTCGGCGTCACCGTCGAGTTTGCTCGAAGTCCAGATCTGCTCTCAGGAGTCCCACTCACCGCCTCAAAATATTTAATTTGATGATTTGTTCTTGTGATTTCTTCAGCCGATTCCATTCATCACAGGAGATTTTGTTTTTGTTCATCCAATCTTAACATTGGCTATTAATAATTTTGGTGTTCATCACTTTGGACAATGGTTTGGATAATGCTTCGTAGGATGGTTTGTTTTGCTTCGTTCATCAGGAGAAGGAGAAGAAGGTTTTTATGTTCACTCTGCCGTTCATTGAAATTTGATGACGTTTTTGGTGACATTGTTTTTTGGTTGCTATTTGGTATGTTCAAGTGCAACCAGTTGTATGTTCGGCATGTTTGTTTGTGAGGTTGGTCGCATAGTCGCGCCTCAGTCCGGCAACACGGCCTCCAAGTTTGGGATGCTTGTTAGTCGTCCCTGTGTCACCGCGTGGGAGTCATTCGTCATCAAAACATATTGTTCGTTTGCGGGGCCTTCGTTCGTTGTTGTCACAGCAAATCAAGTTCAAGTTGTTTATCAAGTTTTTTTTTTGTCCTAGTTTTTTTTTAAATTGTCCAAGTTGTGCATTCGTTAACCTCATGCTCAACTTGAGGGGGAGTGTTAAGGAATGTAGTAGGGTTTGTCGTTAACGAGCTTATTCTTGTTGGGCTCGTACTTAGGTCATGGTCTTGTAGCTATTATAAATAGCGGATCTATGTATAATCAAATTATTCAAGTTTAGATCTAATAATATTTCTACAATTTCCGAGGCAAAATATTAAGTTTTTTCAATTCATTTTATTTACATATTAGTATGAAAATAAAAAATAAAATTTACATATCAAAAAACTAATGAAAAGTTCTTCGAAATAAGAGGTGTCAAGAATATTTTATTTTATCAAATAACCAATGAAAACGTAGAAATAAACAAAAGTTCCCACGACTGCTGAAAAAGCAAATGTTGTGGATATTTTGGGACGGAGGGAGTAATTTATAATGTTGGAGCGAAATGATATTTAATTTATTTAAATACTATTATAAAAATTAAAGATATATTTACTAAATGGTTCACGTGGTCTTTCATAAATAGATAAATAGTCCATGTATTTTGTATTGTGGTTATAAGAGAGTTTGATCGGCGATGAACGTTGCGTGGATAGATGATTTGTAGCCAGCCCTTCCCGAATTCCGGTCGGTGATGAACGCTGCTCTAATTTTCGATCGGATGTTCTGTGTAGAAGAAAGAAAGCGGAGCTTTAATTTCGATCGGCGATGAACGCTGTCTAATTCTGATCGAGTCAAAGAAAGAAGACAATTTCCGATCGGATCTTCTGCGTATAAGAAAGAAGGCAGAGCTCTAATTATGATCGGCGATGAATGTTGTCTAATCCGATCAGGCGGAAGACCTGATAGGTTTCAGAGACAAAGGGTTACAGATTTCAACTTATGAATGGAATGTTGTTTAAAATGATGAGTACTAAGTTATTTGAAAATGAATGTTACTTTATTTAATGATTAACATTACATTATTCATAAATGAATATTATAAATGTATGAACAAATGTGTGAAAAATGAATACTATATTATTTCAGAATGAGTACCACGTTAGTTCAAATGAGTACTATGTTATACAGAATGAGTACTAAGTTACTTCAAAATAAAATGAGAATGAATACTACTTTACTTTAAAATGAGTACTACAGGATAATGCCTTACTCCCGGTACAGCTGGTTATATCATATACATACTAATAACTATGGACTCTATTTAGGGGCAAAAGAAATATTTATTTGGAGAAAAGCCTTATTTCCAATTATTTGGTGGAAATAAAATATTTCATCGTCCTATTTTTCATGATTTTTTTTGTAAATTCACAAACAATCGAACATGTTTTGATATTTAATTTTTATCTTTTAAAAAAAGAAAATAAAACTTTTTACATTTAAATACTGGAGTTTTTCATTATTGGTGAAAAACTTTTAAATAGTGGAGTTTTTCAGGATGGGTGAAAAACTATTAGTCACCATTATGACACCTTTTACTCACATAACTATTTAATACACGGGGTATAAACAATTACCCGAAGAAAAAGATGTCATTTAACCAATGAACAAAAAGTAAGACAAGTGTGAGATTAATATAGACACATCCACATATACTAGCTGTGTCCGGAATTTTCAAATTTGCACCTATGCTACATCTAAAACAATACTCCTAGAGCTCTTTCTTTCTTTTGTTTTTGTTTTTTACATTTGAGAATTCATATGATAATACTCCCTCCGTCCTATATCTTTCTTTCCCAAAACGAAGAAAAATTTCAAGTTTTTTTAATCTATTTTATTTAAATATTGGTATAGAAATAAAAAATAAAACATACATATTTAAAAACAAGTAGGGAGACAAAATAATAATACGGAATATTAAAATTCTTAGTTAAAAAAATGAAAATTTCTATTATTGTCATAAAGTCTATTTCTATCATAACAAGAAATTCCACCAAAAACATGTAAATTAGTAATAATAATAAGTGAATATACATTCCTTCCAAATTCATTTACATGTAATACTTTCTCTCAATTTGGAACGTGCAAATTACATGTGTCCAACTTAAACAACAAATGAGCAAATAGTGCAAGAGTCAATGTCTTTGTCAACATGTCAAGTAGTTGATCAATAGTAAATATGTGCCCGGTGTACTCATTCCTCTTTGATTTTCATATTTGACGAAATGATAGTCAATTTCAATATAATTGATATGTTCAAAACAGGGTTAGTAGTGATATGTAAAATAGTTTGACCGTCTTTCATTCCTAACCACGGGCCATCGTTCTTTAACATGAGTGAGTTTAGACTTCCACTTAGGTTCTTCCAAGCTTCATATTGGTCATGGATATATCACACAGGTTCTAGTGAGTCCATAAGCAATGACCGATAAAGATTCACTTTCGTTACGGCTCTAGTGGGTTTCCTTAAGTACCCCATTGCATATGAGTCATCAGCTCATTCTTCAACAAGAACGCGGTCAGAGATAATACTTCTCCCACTACTTTCTACGGTTGCATATTCTATTTCACTCCTCGTTAGAGCCTATATGGGTCCTTGTGAGAGTATAACATCTTTCATGTTACAATTCTCGTACGGATTACAACGGACGAGGAAGATGAACGGCCCCGGAAATAAAAATAAATAAAATTCTGAATTTATAATTTATTCAGAATATTACAAAATAAATAAAGTTGAAAAATAAATTTCTATATCTTCAAACAGCCTTGTTGTATGAGGACGTTAAGCACTGGACAGCGAGGACATTAAGCACTGGACAGCGAGGACATTAATCACTGAACAGTAATTCAAGGACGTTATGCACAGGGCTCCGAGGACATTATGCACTGGGCTGCGAGGACATTATGCACTAGGACAGAATGTAGCGAGGTCTTTATGAACTGAACCCGCAAAAACAAAACACCGTGGAAGGACAACGGAGTCGCCGGAGCTGTCCTTAAGGTAGTAGTGTCCGCCTACCGTACCGGAAAACGTGGGCAATCTCCTCCCATGATAAAACCGCTATCGTGTGTGGAGATTGTACGGACCAACCACACACCAACGAACAAGAACGACGTAGGAACGTTGGCAACCAAAAACTTTAAAGGGGATGACCGGAAAATTTGGCCGGAAGGTCTAGAACTCTCTCTAAAAAAAATTAAACAAGAAAGGATTTCTTACTTTTTCCCTTTTCTTTCTCACGTGAAGCTCACAAGGAAAAATGGAGAGAGCCCTTTACCTTTATAATTAAGCTATTTTAAAATGTGTAACCTACACACCATTAAGGCTTAGTATTAAACATGGCATTTGTGACACACTAATGGTGTGTTGATGGTGATTTATTAGCCATTAACACGTCCGTTACGCTACGCTCCGTTTAAAATTTGTCTCGAATAATTGAAGATTAATGGCCAGTTAACTCCGTAAAAATGGACTAATTTTAAACAATACGTAAAATTAATAAAAGAAGATTGGTTCAGTAAAATTGCAAAAATTGCAATCCTCGCCATATTCTTTTATTAACGGGTTAACTCTGAGAATCAATTTCTCATTCACCCTCTACCATTTTTGGCGTAATATTTGTCAAAACATTTATCTCATTTAAGAGGAAACACGTCCATTAATTAACGGTTAAAATCGTTAGTGGACCTAATGACAAATATACCCAAGTTGGTCCATTTAACGCCTATTAAAAATGCCAAAAATTCCAACATTTCATAAGCCTATGACCATAAAATTAAGTTTTTGATTGAATTGATTTCTTGACATTATATTAGAGTCTTGCTCACCTCATTGTCACTTAGTTTAAGAAGCTAACGTGAGAGAGCGTGTTCATCATACAATAGGGGAAATAGGGGAATCCCCTATTTGCTATTGGTCACCTAGGATCATGAAATAGGGGAATCCCCTTCATGAATACCAAGGGAATTGTTCATCATACAAAAAATAAATTTTTTAAGTACTCCCTCCGTCCTATAATGATCTTCTCAGAACACTATTCTAACTTCACGGGAATTTATATTTATTTATGTTTTTTTCATGGCCTATATGATAAAATAAAATATTCTTGTCACCACTTGTTTTGTTGAACTTTTGGTGTAGTTTTTAAATATATATGTTTTATTTTTTATTTCTATACCAATATTTAAATAAAATAGATTGAAAAAACTTGGGATTTTTCTTCGTTTTGTGAACCAGGAAGATCATTATAGGACGGAGGGAGTAATTATTAGAAAAAACTGATGGCATGTTTGGCCACATGAATTTGGATTTCAAATCCGGATTTGACTCAAATTCCATGTTTGGGAAATTCAAAAATTTTAAATTTGGATTTGAATCAAATTCCTCTCATTCATAACAAAGCTTAATTTCAAATCCATGCACCTCCCCTTTGAAATTCAAGATTTCAAATCTTGAAATTGAAATGCTTGAATTGAAATGAAATGCTAGTTGTCAAACACTACCTGAAAGTAATTAGAATGACTGGCAAGGGCAAGGAGTAAACAAAAAAAATTAAAATTTACCCATTATTTTTCAAACTAAAAAAGAATAGAGCATAAGCATTACTCCCTCCACCCCTACTTTTTGTCCACTTTTGATTTTTGAAACTGTTCATCTAAGCACTTTGACTCATCAAATTCTCTCAATGTGTAAGCCTAAATATAGTCATGCGTGATCTTGTTTGATTTGTCTTAACATATAGATTATTAATATATAATTTTTTAATATACAAATTACAAGATAAAATGGATTAAAGAAGTGAATTAGATGATGTGCAAAAATGAAAGTGGACAAAAACTGGGGACGGAGAGAGTAGTTACTAACTAAAATGTTGTGGTCCTCAAGAGGACAGACAACATCCAAACCAGTTAGGTACAAATCATACAAGAGCCATGCTAGGGGTACACCAAATGTGTACCCCATTTGTCCCTCATCTCCTTCTCCACCATTCATTTTTATCTACTTTTTATTTATTTAATTTTTTTAAAAATTTTTGCCCATTTTTGTGGTAACGGAGGGGTGGGGTACAAATGGGTACACCTTTACCCATAGCATTTTTCATCGTACAATAGAGACTGAAGGTATAAACAGAGCTTATCCACTGGAATCAATCCTATCACGATTCACTCCCCAGCTATTTGGATTTGCAGAGAGAGAGAGAGAGAGGGAGAGATGGGGAGGAAGAAGGAAGAAGATGGAGTGGAGAGGAAGGCGGGAGGGATGGTGGTGGTGAGCCCAAAGCCGCAAAGTGGCATCATCGCCAAGGCTATAGATTGGCTGGAATGGATGATCGTGAAGATGGTGCACGATTCCTCCAAACCCCTTCACTATCTCTCCGGCAATTTCGCTCCAGCCCTCGATGAAACTCCCCCCTGCAAGGACCTTCCCGTCATCGGCCATCTCCCCGTGAGTCTAATTCACTGTCTTTCAATGGATTATAAGAAAGAATCTAGAGTAAATGCTCTAAATAGTCCTATTTAATAGGGGTTTTAATATTTAGTCCATATTTTTTCAAATATAAACAGTCCTTATTAATTGGGTATCATTCCCGTTTAGTCCTCCGTCTATTTTTCCATCTCCGTACCATTAGACAATGACCAAACGTGATTTTTTTTATTAAAAATGGTTTTAAATAAGTAAATTCTCCAAATAGTTTATAATGAGATAATTTTCATATTTAGTCCATATTATTAAATATTATTTTTGTTGTCCTTATTGATTGAGTATCATTCTACGTTTGGTCCTTGTCCAACGACATGGAGACATGAAAATAGACGGAAGACTAAACGTGGGATGATACCCAATTAATAAGGACACTCAACATAATATTTGATAAATGTGGACTAAATATGGAAACCCCCCATTTATAAAGGATTATTTAAAGAATTTACTCAAGAATCTAATATAAGTAGTGATGGATACCCGGGAATAGGGGTATCCGGCCCAACAGGGAAGTGGCCCAGCCCAACCGTGCCAAGGCCCACCTAGTAGGGCAAGAGCAAGAGGAAGCTAAAGCCTTAGGAAGGCCACCTTTGCATTAGGTCACGCTCGGCCTCGACAGGGTCGTCCTCGGATCACCCTCAGCCGGCCTTCCCTCAAAGGACTTCAGGGAGCAGACCATCCGCACTCGGCCTCAGTCCCGAGGCGTGAGCAGACCAGACCCAAACATGGGAGCTGCCTAAGTAGTCAAGATCAAGGGGCCCACGATTGGATCCGTGCCGTATCTCTAGCAGAGTTGTTCTAGCCACCCTATTTGTAATCTATTTGTAACCTATTTTGTATAGCAGCCCTAGGGGTAATGATGTGGTTAGGCGCCGCCAGTGAACAACCCAATCTTAGTGGGCCTGGACCGTTGGACTCCGGACCAACGGTTGGGAACCCTCTGTTGTAATTCACATATAAACTCTTTATAGAGGAAAGGGGAGGGACATTCGGACTAGCACAATAATACTTACAACCTACTTGATTCCCAACTTGTGCACTCTCGACTCGGTTCGATACTCTTCCGCCTAGTCTCCTAGGCCCCGGGTTCCTTAACCCAACAAGCAGAATAACAATTATGGTAACATTATAATAAGGAAACAATAAGAATGAAGAAGGTAATTAATAATAATATTTATTTCCTTATGGGCATAACTTATACCGGACCCGAAAAGTGACCGTCGGGTCATGACCGGTCACGAACTAATAATGATGAGGAAGACATTGGAACCGTTGGAAAAAGTGACTGGTCATATCCTTTTGGCAAGTGACCGGTCATATTTTTAGCCTAGCCCATTTGCTTCCAGAAGACAACTATTCAGATGATCCCGGCTGGACCTCAATGACGACGGACTAAAGGAGATGACATGATGAGGGAGTGTGTGTGACCCAATTACTTCAACCCCACCATCTTTGGGAGTTAATTGCATAGCGAAGATTCCGCTCCATCGTTCTGGCTATACAACTTGATTGAGGGCTAGATTGGCGCCCATTAATGACTTAATTCATGAGCGATGGGACAAGATGTTGTTTTCATGTATGGTCGTTGATTGGCGCTAGGCTTACGGCTAAGTAGCAGCTGATTACCTAATTTGACCTCTTCCACTCTATATAAATAGGTTGTAATAGATGGAGGAGGACAGATTCATTCATTCTCACACAAGCTTGTCACTCTTTGAGACAAAGTAGGAAATATAAATTCAGACAAATGAATTTTTTCCTTGTCTAGGTCATTCTTGTGGTGTTCTTAGTTTCGTGTGTGTTTTCTTTATCCGGTAGAGCCCGTTTGACCTGGTCAGACTCGATAAAATTTACACTAGCATTTCATATTATTCATAATATTTCTAATATCCCTGCAAGCTGATCATCAATAACGAGGAGCAATTTGGAGTACATGTATTGGCATAGAGCCGACAGAAGCAGGCTTGTTAGGATTGTCTCTAGAAGTAGAGAGGCAGATCTTTGTTGAATGACAAACAATCTTGAGACTACGTTTGCTAAGTTTTTTGAGAGAGTGTTGGCGATTGGAATGTGGGCGATGAGCTTCTTTTCTCTGTGTGGGCCGTTCTCTGCTTCTCTATCGCTTTTTATGCTCCCGATCTCTTAAAAAACACAGACAAATGCAACTTTCTCGTTCTTCGATCATGCACATTATTGTTTTGGAAGAGAGGGAAAAATGATGGCGGGTGTTAGACATGCTCATAGTTTTTTGGAGAAATAGAGGGATAAAGGTCGATGGCTGTTAGGCATGCTCGTCAAGATGGCGGGCATGTACATTAAAATCTGATTTGTCACCTTCTTCTCTTGTTCCTGCATTCAAATCTTTTCCAAGTGTTGGAGCTATTTATTCTCAGTGACATGTTATTAAAGTGTCGAATGATATGAAGAATCTGAGACATATGATGAGCTCAGATGCTCTGAGAAAGGGTGTGCAGTGCTTCCCAAAATATGAATAATATGTTGTATTTTTCTGCTTCTGCAGGAATGCCTGAATGGTGAGTTTGTCAGAGTTGGTCCCAATCCAAGCCTTCCGCCGGTGGCGGGGTACCATTGGTATGTCATTTATGTCAACAATTTTTTCAATAAGAGTTTTCCAAATTGATGGTTTCATTGTCTTTCTCTAGAAGAGTGTTACAACATTCTTGTCCCCTCTCTTTGTATTCCTCTCTCTCTCTCTCTCTCACACACACACACACACACACATTTGAGTAAGTCAGAGTTGGTCCCAATCTAAACCTTCCTCCGGTGGCGGGGTACCATTGATAAGTCATTTTATGTCAACTATTTTTTCAATAGGAGTTTTCCAAATCAATGGTTTCATTGTCTCTTCCTAAAAGAGTGTTACAACATTCTTGGCCCCTCTCTTTGTATTCCTCTCTCTCTCTCTCACACACACACACACACTGGCACACATTTGAGTAATGGTGAATACTTTTATTTTTATGAGTAGTTAAGCACAGACTTTTTTGTCAATGACTGAGAAGTTTTTCTCATATTTCTTATTTGCAGGTTTGATGGAGATGGGTGTGTTGGTTTATATTTCTTCTCTTCTCTCTCTTAGTGCAAATTGATTTAATCTGAATTATGGTCTGTAATTACTGTCTTTTTTTGCAGAATGATTCATGGTTTGCGCATTAAAGATGGAAAAGCAACATATGTCTCTCGTTTTGTGAAGACATCACGTCTCAAGCAAGAACAATATTTTGGAGGAGCTAAGTTTATGAAGGTGCATTCTGAACTCAGTGTCTATCTTTCTAAAAGTGCATCGCTAAAGTTCAATCTACATCTAAGTTTAATAAGTGATGTTATGAAATATGCTCATGGAAATGACCAATAATGTAGTAAACATGTATCTGCATTATATATCTTTGATATTGTTACACAATTTGCAGATAGGGGATCTTAAGGGGATGTCTGGACTTCTTATGGTTTACATGCAAATGCTAAGAGCAAAGCTGAAAGTATTAGATCTTTCCTATGGAACAGGCACGGGTAGGTGAAACCATGGTTTACTACTAGTGGCAGAACATGGATCTTCTCTATTTGTCCCGGCAAAAACATGTGTCGAGATAACTTCACAAGTTGATAGAATGTCCTTCACAATTTTCTTGCCCAAGTCAAGAATTACTGAGTTAAAATAAATGTCTTCTTTCAGCCAATACAGCACTGATTTATCACCACAGGAAGCTTTTGGCACTTTCAGAGGGAGATAAACCATGTATGGCAGATCTCTCTTGAGGCTGGTTCAATTTCTATATTCTTTCTTTAGTTTGTCTTGCGGACATGATTCAAAATTATAAAGTCCCCATAGGGACATGGTTTTGCACTTTTTTTCAATAGTATGCAGTAGCACCAAGGTAATTTTATTAATTTCATTAGCTTATGGTACTCCCTAAAACATAATTTTTTTTCGTGATACTTTCCTCAGATGTAGTAAAAGTCTTGGAGGATGGAGATTTACAAACTCTTGGCATGATGGATTATGACGAGAGATTGACACATTCCTTCACTGCTCATCCGAAGGTTGACCCAATAACTGGTAATAGAGCTTTGTGATTTTCCGTAAATTTACTTTTAGAATAGAAGGCCATTGAATTAGTAATTGGCTATATGATACTTTGACCTTTACTTCAACATATCAATAAACAGCATTAATTGACTAAATCTTATAAGAACCTCAATTAAGTGCTTCCATAGTACCTACAAACTCAATATCATCTTCTAAGAACCCATATTAAATTCCTTCATATTCCCCTCTAATTTTTAATGTTAAAACGTCACCAATTGATTAATAATCTCTAGCAGCAGTGCAACATTGTAAAATAAACATTTGATTAAACTTTTTTTTATTTCTGGAATAAAGCTCATTTTGACTCGATGATGGGTCCATGCAGGAGAGATGTTTGCCTTCGGCTATTCTACTACACCACCCTATATCACATACCGAGTTGTATCAAGGGATGGTGAAATGTATGAACCAGTTCCAATAACAATACCAGAACCTGTCATGATGCATGATTTTGCCATCACTGAGAATTATGCAATTTTCATGGATCTCCCGCTATATTTCAGACCAAAGGTGTAATGCTTATCCAGTTTGAACTTGGCCAATTATGATTATCTGATTACTGATTAGATGAGCATATCTTATTGATGTAAAAGGAAATTTCTCTCTTGCCGTAGTGAGATACAGTAAGACGTCAAAACACGTGTGAAAAAATGTGTACACGAGAAAAAAATAAGTTGCCTGTTTATATGTGATTAGAATTTGTACTCCATCTATTCCCTGATTATTTTTTTCTTTTTTAGGATGTCCCCAAATTATATTCCCACATCCACTATAATATTAGAGGTAGGATTAGATAATGCCATAATGGTACCTCTAAACCCTTATCATTTACCCAAAAAGGTTAAATTTTCACTTCACTAGCCAACTTTAATTGAGGGGCATTTTCAAAAAGTCAAGACCAAAGAATTATCTTACCTAGAAACTTGTGAAGTCAAAGTGTAAACTTCATTTTGGAAGGGAGTATAGTATAGAAGTTGATACAGAACAATAGCTGAATCCAATATTCGTTACCATTTAAATCATCTTACAACAATATGTATATGCTTAGCTTGTTCACTCTATCATCTTCACATTTCTTATAAATGGCTGACTTCATGCTAACCACACTTCTTGAACTCATTATATCCAATTCATGTGCTCAATAGAGTCACTATATATTTTCCTTGTTTTAACAATGCTATGAAACAGTGGTGTTATTGCTTCCCAGTTTCCATTATGATGTACTGATTCACCATTTTGAAATCTACAACAAATGATCAAATGAATCTTGATAGTGTACATTTTAAGATTCTTCACTTTTAATTTTCAGGAAATGGTTAAAAACAAAGAGTTCATATTCAAATTTGATAATACAAAAAAAGCTCGCTTTGGAGTCCTTCCACGCTATGCGAAGAATGAAATGCTAATTAAATGGTTTGAGCTTCCTAATTGCTTCATATTTCACAATGGTGAGTTCTATTACCGCTTTTTATGCTATCCATATACAACTATATTCAAGATTTTAGAGGTTGTTATTCTGTAAGGCAATTATCTTGTAAGGTTGCGTAGATGTTTTTACCATGTTCTAGTTAGAGCTTCTGAATATTAATGCTTTGCTTGTCAAAGTGTATATGGCTAGAGATCATAACTATTATTTCTCTAGAGCAACATGGCGAGGCCCTTGCTCATCCTTCAACAGGGAAGCAATTAGTAGGCATAATCTGAAACTTGTTCATTCTTTTCACATAATATAAACCATTAAAAACATCAACAAATAATTGACTTGTGAGCTGCATAATGTGTATATAGATAATCCAAATTCCAAAAAAAAAAATGTGTTCTTTTTCATGTATTAGAAAAAGTTCAGTGCAACCTTCAGTGTCTTCCTTAGCACACTAGGAACAAAATATATTTTAAAAAGAAATCATGTATCCAGTGAGTAGATGCTGTTCAAGCTGGTAGAATTATTAGCCACTGAAACATACGGAGTATAAGAATTACTCACAATTTTAGTTTTCCCTTTTCACGTGGTGTCTAACTGTCTATAACTCCTCTTGGTGTGATAGATACGCTTTTCTTTTGTAATTAAAATCTTTGGAGAGGTCAACTTCAGAAACCTTTGAAAGGAGTGTGGTGATTATCACATACTCTCCTAATTGCAACTAAATCTAGAATTGAAGTTTCTTTTTATATCTTACTGTAAATGAGCAAGAGAGAACAGCAATAGATTGAAGTTTTCATCCCTGTACTTAATTGCAATTTTGATTCTGTTCTAATTGTGACCATGTAAAATCTCTGGAAGTGATTATCTGCCCTTTGATTATGAAAAGTGCTAGAAGGCCACCATGGTTTACTTCATGGTTACATTCACCCTTTGGAATCATTACTTTTAGGGCAAGCTTCCTTTGACCTAAGCCAAAAATGACCCAAGAATGACCTAGGCATTTTGGGGCACCTACGGTGCTCTGTTGGTAAAACTGACGGTTCCTACCCCTCCTAATCCCCCAAACCTCCTTCCCCCTCCCAGCACCCACCCCAGACCCCCTAGATCACCGATTTGGGCAGCCCAAATTTGTGATCAAGGCCGGGAGGAGGGGTTACGAGGAATCAATGCATACTTTACCAATTTAAAATCACACATAATTCTACTTTTCATAAATTTGTGTGCCACTACAATCCAAAAATAGTTGGATGGTGGGAGAAGTAATTTTTTGAAGGCAAAGGGCAATTTCATGTAGGGTGTTAGTGTGTAAATAATATGGTCAGTGTGATCCTCCTATCATTATTCTTTAAATTTTCTTCATTTTGTACTTAAATTCTGACCCTCATTTCTTTTTCTGAACTCATTCTAGCAAATGCATGGGAGGAAGGGGATGAAGTTGTTCTGATTACATGCCGTCTTGAAAATCTGGATCTCGATATGGTCAATGGACCTGTCAAAAAAGATCTTGAGAATTTTGCAAATGAGTTGTAGGTTTTGAGATTGAGATCCCATTGACATTGCTCATAATTTTCACTTTGGTTGACTATTTACCGAGAGCAGTGATTCATTTCATGTTTGCCAGGTACGAGATGAGATTTAACATGAAAAGTTGTCAAGCTTCACAGAAGAAACTGTCCGAGTCTTCTGTTGATTTTCCACGGGTGAATGAGAATTACACTGGGAGGTGAGAACTTTCATAGGGTGTGTTCTATCTTTAAATTTTAATAAACCACGAGGAACATAGTTTCTGTATGTAAAGCTCTTACAGAAAAATAACAAAAATTCTAGGTGCAAGATTTAGTTCTCTTGAAGTTTTAGGTAAAAGGTATGAAAGGACAAAATGTAAAACCACCACCCATTCAAGTATTCAAATTTAAATACTACATTACAGAAATTGGAAAAAATTTGCAGTTTGGATCCACTAACATACTAACATTCTTTTGAATGGATTTAAATTGTATTCGGATTTGCTATGCCACAAATCTTGTCTCATTACCCTTTAATCTAAAACTTTACCTGAAATTATACCTGAACATGATACTAGTAGTGGCTTTGCAAATTCAGGAAACAGCGATATGTATATGGGACCATACTAAATAACATTGCCAAGGTCAAGGGGGTCATCAAATTTGATCTGCATGCTGAACCAGAGACCATGAAAACACAGCTTGAAGTGGGAGGGAATGTACAAGGCATTTTTGACCTTGGTCCATCCAAATTTGGTTCTGAGGCTGTTTTTGTTCCTCGTCAGCCAGGTACCACATGCGAAGAGGACGATGGCTACTTGATATTCTTTGTACATGATGAGACCACCGGGTACGCCGCTTTACCCTATATGCTGCCTAAACCATCATTGGTGATCTTCTTAGGCCCCAGATCTAATTCCCTGTAAAATGGTTTGCATATTTTCCTGTATTTGGCACTTGACACAAGTGGAAAGAATTTCCCTGTGATTCTTTTAACTTTTGTGGGTCATTATATAATACATACAGCCATTTATTTTCTGGTAAAGCATTATATAGGATTTCCTTTACATCGAAAAACATTTTCTAAATTATTTTTCTGCTTCTAAGGGAATGTTTTAGCTATCCATTTGATCGTTAGGATAATCTGTGAAATTTATTTTTCTGAAAAAATGGTTGGTTTAACAAATACATAATGCACCTTAAAAATTGTTTCAAAAGAGGAAGTCATCAAAAATACATTTAAAGAATAGAGAGAATTTTTCCCCGGTGCCTAGCACAAGAACATCCACAACATTTTCTGGAAATATATCTTACTGGAAGCAAATGGAGCCCAAGTTGTTGACCATCTTTTACTTTTAGCTAGACTAACAAGACTAAAAAATTGTGTTCTGATTAGAATTCATGAATAATTTAAACAGGAAATCAGCGGTGAATGTAATTGATGCCAAAACAATGTCATCTGATCCTGTTGCTGTTGTTGAATTGCCCAAACGAGTTCCTTATGGATTCCATGCCTTCTTCGTGACTGAGGTATATATTCTATTACCTATTAAAATGTCCATAGTATCGCCAAGTGCTTTTGAGTAATATGCATAAATTGCATGTTTACTAATGATATTTTTGACCATTAATGGCCCTGTCTGAACTCTGAACAGATCAAGTGCACTCATTAAGCCTTATAAAATAAGCTCAAACCAGCATTGTTTGTTAATATGAAACCGCAAGTGTGTCGAAACAATATAAATGAATGACTAAAAGTTAATTTATGCATAATAGCAATAGATAACCATGAATAAATTTGAAAATATGTGCATCCAACCTGTGCTTATACAGCAGATTATATTGTACTTTTATGTTTATTTTTTGGGTGTTCCTCTATATATAATCTTCATTTCATTTGATCTTCTCATGCATTTTTCACGAACATTTTTCCTACTAAAGAATGCTCATTTAACCATGATGGTTTCTCCCTAACGAAATTGAAAATTAATGTCCATTTGTATATTTTGCATGTGCGATTACTATGATACACCTAGATGTATAAGCCCTCCCCTCATCTCATAAAGACGTTCCATATATTAATTTTTTTGTTCCAAAAAAGGTTCCCGGGAAAGAATTTTGTGGTTAACACAATTTCTCTCCCTTGTACTACAAAACTCAACCACACACTTTTACTTTTTTTAGTTACCGGGCTCGGTAAATTGTGGAACCTTATTTTGGGATAGAGGGAGAAAGTGTATCACTGTACATACTAAGCATATACTATGTAGTACAACATTTTTCTTAATTGTAAACAATACTGCTGCTTCATGGGTATGTTTGGATTTCTGAAAATGTTTTTTTATGAGAACATATCCCATACACCCGGCCGGCGTAGAGCTAGGTACACCCAAAAATATTCATTTTGAATCAACATAATGTTCATTTTGAATAATAGAATGTTCATTTTCACCTGTAGTGTTCATTCTAAAGCCTGTTCAGTCATTCTGAAATAACTCGCTGTTCATTCTTAGTTTGCAAATGGTATGGAGAATTAAATAAGTTTATCTTTTTACATTTATTGTCATGTTATAGAGATACTTCAAGAAAATGAGTAATTTCTATATTTAGCATCTTGAGTCAATATTTCGAAGAGTCTTCACCACTTTCTTTTCTTTAGTATTTTCTGTCTTCCAAACAGATCCTACTTGTGTGGTGGCAGTTGTGTGTGTTAATTTGCTTTTAATTCTTATAAATTTGGTGTCTCATTTTTTTATTAAAAATTCTGCACAGGAACAACTTCAACTCCAAGCAGAAACTTGAGATCAAATCATCAACTTGGTGACTATATTTGTGGTGTATGTTTCAGTTATATATAGAAATGGCTACTGTAAAGCTACTTATGCACAACTTTGAAAGGTACATTTATTAATAAAGGTTCTGTATACTTGCCCTAAATAAATACCCAGTACATTGAATAATGGTTCTGTGTAGTGTGTACTATCAGATTGTATTATTCTTATAAAATTTTTATTGAAAAGAAAAAAAATAATGTTTTACACTTTTACTATATTACCTTTGTTTTTGTCATTCCTTGGCATATAGATAAAAAGTCTATGGATGTGTGTTTCCCTTTAGATCCCACCTCAGAGGATATCTGGGTGTCTTTTGACATTATATACTTTAGTGCTAATGTTGTTGGATTGAACAAATGATGACACTTAACATTATGAGCCAAATATTGATGGGCAATTTTGATATTCTCTTGTTCCAGGATAAAATTTTGATTACTTTCTCTCTATTTTCATTACTCATTCGAAAAAACTCTATTTTCTTAACACTATTTTCATACTGTGTAATTTTTTGATGTAATTTTTTATTATGTAAATTTCATTTATGAATTCCTCTTCAATTCTTAGACAAATTGTGTTGAAAAGAACTCCAGTTAAATATCGTAAACAAAAACATGTTTGATTTTAATTAGGACAGAAGGATAATAAAAAATCTCATGTTTGAGTGATCAAACAAAAATATGCCCCAAAATGCACTTCTAACATACTTCTTCTGTCATAAAATGATCTTCTCGATTTGAATGAGTTTCATTTTTAAGGGAGATGAAATATGATTTTAACTTCCCAAAAATGCCCCCCTCTAAATCTGGAAAACACAACGCAATGTAAGATGTAAATCTGAAATAAAAATAGCCCACCAATCTCAAGGGAAGAAGTGGTTTTGGTGCAACAAAGATGCCCTTCCTTTTTCCGGCTTGGGCTATGAAAAGTAGCGACCACACCAACGATTGGAACGGTGATGGCGGAGGCAATTTCTTTGTGGGAAGCTACAGACACAATCGAAGACGATCACGGGTTATTGCTCCCTCGCAACTTGGACGACAGTGAAAGGACGTGGATTGCGCGGTGGTGACGATCAAGTAACAAATTTGTGCGAGGGCAATAACCATCAGAGAACAAATCTGGACAAGGGCAACGGTGATCGGAAGACAAATTTGACTGACAGCGATAACCAAAAAATAACTTCGAACGAGGGCATCGGCTTCACTTGAAGTTGGGTGGCAAAGATTAGATCTAGGGGAGGAAAGAGAGAAGGAGAGGACGAGTTGATTGAGAGATTGAGATTTGCAAGGAGATTGGAAATAAATAGTGAAAGTGGGTCCACCGAGAGCTCCTTTTAGAAACTCCGAGTAGTTTTTTAAACACTTGCTTCGGAGAATGATCCCCATCAAACTATTCTTGCTAGTTCAATTGAAAATGATCTTTGGGTGGGCCAAAAAAGATGTAAGTGCATAAGTACATTTTCTGCTACAATTTTGTTATTTTGCTTAGCTATTGTACATTCTTATTTTAGAAGTGACTATGTCCCTTTAGCTATAAATTTTGTTATTTTCGGGAAAATATTAGTAAAAAACTTGACTCTAGATTGGTATCACTCCCTGCCGCTAAACATCACATCAACTTTTCTATTTTCCATCACAGCTTATAACTGGATAGGGGTGTGGGTCACGCCCATCACGCTAACATTTTTTCCTTTATTTAAATCAAAATTAACTTAAAATAAGAGCTCTAAAAAAATAATTCATTAAATTAAAAATTGCATTGATATAATCCAAAAAATGAAGAAAAAGACTGATAGATGGGGAGAAACAAGTACTCGATTAAAACAGGAATTGAAAAAATAATTAAAAAAGAGCCATTGCAACGGCTAAAATGGAAGAGGGGGATGCGAGAAGTTGATATACCTTATTTATCAACCACATTTGAAGCTTTGTGAACCACTAAAGACTTGTGTGCTTGAAAGGAAGAAACGACAGCATCTTGAGCAAAGTTCATTGCCAACATTGATATAATTGAACAAAAGAAAGTAGAGACAAATCACAAGTATATTATTAAGTATTTATGTGCCTTTTTTAGCAAGATACTGTGTCTGGGAGGTTGTGGCTACGCAGGTGCCTCCTCTGTTTCTTCTCTGGCTTGCTGATGCACTGCCGCGGCACACCAACAAATTCCCATTGGCAGTCCCCCCGCCTCCCGTGTTTGTCTACCATTTCAATTTCAAAACCAATTCCCAAACTACAACTATGTTAAGAAACTCAAACAAAAGTTAAGGTAGACCCACTCACATTAGAACGAAATCTGAAAAAAAAAGTACACCAAACTGACTTTCTAAAACCATCTATGAATCTCCAATTTCTGAAAATCCAATAAATTTAAAAAAAAAATACTGGTAGAAAAAAGAAGAGGTGTTACCTCTTTTTTGAATCTGTCTTCTTTATCTGGTTGGTGTCCTCCCAAGGCTAGGCTCGAAACACCCTATTAAATGTGTGCAAGAGAAAGGAGTCTCTAATTCATAATTTCATGTTCTCCCATAGACAGGAGTTGTGAAAATTCAAGAATCTTATTCAATTTATTGCCTTAAGACTCTCAAAGCATAATGTACAACCGTAAAAGTAATTAAATAGCCATTAGCCACTAACATCATCCATTACAAGAAAGAAAGAGCATAATCATGGTCTTGATCAACTCCAACCATTTTTTAATGTAAAAATGGGTTCCCCTCACTCTTACTGGTGAGGGCAGCAAAGGACATTGTTGAATGTTACAAGGATGATCATGTTTAAGAAACACAGAAAACAAAAACATGTTTAAGAGAAAAAAACAAATCTATAAAACATTTAAAATAGTTAAATCTTCATCCCTCAGCAATGCCTGATATCAACCTGGCAAGAAGCCGCCACGGGTTCCTCCACCTCCCGCAACAGGACGAGAGGGAGCACCACGAGTTCAGATTACTAAATGTTTCATCATAGGGATGCATACGAACAGATGAATACATGAAAAATAAAACCACATTGATCCGGATAAACTCAGTAAATCTTGAAGGCGAAATCTATATGGTGAAACAAAAGATAAACAATTTTTTTCTCAAAAATCAATGAAACAAAATAAGCTAAGGGTATGTAGAGGAAATTGCAAATGTGGACACATAAGTAATGAGAAAGTGGAATAGAACATATTATTCTGCATTTGCAAATTCCTCTCCTTACCAAGATTCAAATTCAAGGGTGACGTAGGGTACACAGATCGGCTGTGTTTCTGGACGCGGTGAATATGTGCTCAATGTGATTCATCACTACCACTACAAGTACCAGGCTCAGGGCAGAGTTTCGGCTTCAACAACTTCGAAAAAGCCAGACTCCAACCACCAGGCTCCATGTTGGGGGGTATCGGCAGTCGTGAAATGGTCATTGCGACTTTGTGAAGTTTTTGAGACAAAAGACAAAGGCTATCCATTTGTGAAACCCATCGCCGGCCAAATACTTCAGACTTAGATTCCACAAAATCTCATCCCCCAATCCACTCGCTTAAGTATGATCCGGTTGAGCAGAGAGTGATCCACCGCGTCACACGCCGATTCGTGCCGGCAATTGCCCTGCGTCACCAGTTTAGCCATTGAATTTGAAGCTGGCAGCGTAGAAGAAATGCCAAGGGCTTACCCAGTGGATACAGAACACTGTGAAGTTATGAGCAAACCCTAACCCGATGCCTTTTATTGTTTCCGGGCTGGGCTCTCCTTGACAAACTGTTTAGGCGGGCCCTAATCTACCCCAAAGGTTAACACAAATACAGAGTACTGAGAGAAGTCCTTAAGGCAGTTTTTGGATATGGGAATTAATTTCAAATTTTGAATTTCAATTCTAAAATCCTATTATTCAAATTCCATTTTTGGTGTTTGGCAAACACAAGGAATTCATCATTCATAATTTCATATTCAAATGATGTTTGGGAAATTTATAATTTCAATTCTAGCATTTAAATTCTGATGTTGCTTAACAAGTACTAGAATTTCATTTCAAATGATTAATGAACAAAATATTGTTAACATAATCTCAAATAACATAATGATCAATTACTTCATAAAAATACATACTAATACATGAAGTATATGTTTAATATTTCGTAATTTTTCATAATTCGATCGTTCTTCCAAGCACATCAAAATCCAATCCAGCTTCTTTTCTTCAAGCAAATCCTTGAGCATTTGAAACTCATTTGGCATATTCATAAATTTTTTAACTGTCTTCAAAACTTGATGAAGAAATATGCCATCCACTTTTGAAATGTCATGGATTTCTTTCCCGCTAGCCTTCGATGTCGTATTGATCTTGTTTTGAACATACTCTGTGGAATGAGTTCATGAAAATTGTAACTGCCTCTGCCAAACGATCTTTATTCACCTTCTTAGACATTGAACCTGTTTACGTGCTCATTCCTTTGGTCATCATCTCATCCATGGATAGAGAATAAATGGAGTAATGGTTAAGATGAGAGGTAAAGTTATAATCTAGAGTTTTGGATATCTGGGCTATATTAATGGGCTGGGTAGATATTAAGATTATATTGGATATCTAGACTAATATAATGGGCTAGATAGATGTTTAAATTATATACTACTCCTTCCGTCTCTTAAGATAAGTACACTTTTGATTTTTTCAGTTAAAATTGGTAAATTTTGATTTTAAATTAAATAAAAAATAATATTAAATACTGATACAAAAATAATTTTTTTAGATTTATTATACTAGTATTAAATATTTTCAAAATATTATTTTATCTAATTAATATATAATATATATTTTATTTGATTATAGATTAAAGGTTGAGAACAGTGGACTGAAAAAATCAAAACTAAACAGATACTCAAGGACAGAGGTAATATTTATTAAAAAAGTTTTAATTCAATATTTGGATAAACGAATATTCAAATAACGGTTATTAAAACAGATGTATATCAGAATCAAATTTTAAACAGATCAAATCAATTATCAAATTCGTAAAGCAAATTGTTGATAACATTCTGATTTACCAAGAGGTCCTCCATACCATGCGTAAAGAGCGAGGAGGGAAAAAGTATATGGTCCTCAAGATTGACCTTGAGAAAGCATATGATTGATTCGATTGGAATTTTATAAAAGACACCTTAAATGAAATTGGGTTGAGCAAGGATTGGACAAGGAACATCATGGCTTGTGTGGTAAGTGTGATTTAGGATGGTAAGCAGCTTGAGTGGATCCAACCTTCGAGAGGAATCAGGCAAGGAGACTCCATCTCGCCCTACTTATTTGTCTTATGCATGGAAAGACTGATTCATCTTATTAAAGACACTGTTCAGAGAGGGAAATGGAAGGGAATCTGCTCGTCCAGGTATGGTCCTACACTTTCTCATCTCTTTTTTGCTGATGATTTAGTTCTTTTTGCAGAGGCCACAGAAGATCAAATCAAGATCATTAAAGAGTGCCTTGATAAATTTAGCCGAGCTTCTGGACAGAAAGTCAGTCTCCACAAGTCCTAAATCTTTTTTTCAAAGCATGTTTCGATTGAAGAGGCGAGGGGAATCACTGAGCTTGCTAATATCCCCAGGTCCTATGACCTTGGAAAATACTTAGGAGTCCCTTCTATCCACGGAAGAGTCACAAATGACATGTTTGGTGCTATTCTTGATAGACTAGATACAAAATTGGAAGGCTGGAGAACCAAGCTCTTAACAATGGCCGGTCGTAGAATTCTCGCCCAGTCCGCACTTACCACCATTCCTTACTATGCCATGCAATCAACGATGCTACCGACAGGGGTTTTGGAAGCTATTGATAGAAAAGTGAGGGGCTTTCTATGGGGCAGCACAAGTGATAACCGTAGGTGCCACCTTGTAAACTGGGAACAAGTCACAAAGCCAAAAGAATTGGGTGGCCTGGGGATCAAAACTGCCAAGGAAATGAATCAAGCCTTCATTGCTAAACTTGGTTGGAGACTACTCAGTGAAGGAGAATCTCTTTGGTCCAAAATCTTGATTGCTAAATATGCTAAAGGGAAAGGTGGGAAAAATATTTTTGGGTACAGGAAGGGAGCATCTAATGCCTGGAGAGGAATCATGACAGTTATGCCTCTGATTGAAGCTGACATTCACTGCCGCGTTCATAATGGGCAAATGACGAGGTTCTGGCTTGACACTTGGATCGGTGAAAAACCACTTTGCGATTTGGTGCAAGAGTTTGGCAGCGGACATGATCCGCATGCCACTGTTGCTGAACTTTGGAATGGCTCTCGTGGGTGGAGTTGGGAGAAAATTCCAAACCTCCCACCTAACATTATTTCTTTTATGCAGTGCCGGGTTATGGAGTTGGACACTAACACCCCTGATGAATTCTACTGGAAGCACGATCCTACAGGTAAGTTTTCAATTAAGTCGGCTTATAATCTAATTAGGAGATTTGCTAACAATGTGCAGGAAGAAGTGTGGTATATGATTTGGAAGATTAAAGTGCCAAGTAAGATGAAGCTTCTTTTGTGGACTATCTGTCATGAGAAGGTGATGGGAAATGCCGAGCGAAAGAAAAGAAGACTCACTTCGGATAGCTCTTGCCCACTTTGCGGCAACGATGAGACCACCTCTCACATCTTTAAAACTTGCCCAAAAGCAAGACAAATTTGGAATTTTATTGACAATAGAGGTATGGGTTGTAATGGAGATCACACGGAAATGAGGAGATGGGTTGGCGACAATTTAAGGAAAAAGAAAGGCAGACACGACAACAATAATTGGGCTGCCACTTTTGCCGTCACATGTTGGTGGATTTGGAGGTGGCGAAACAACGTTGCCTTCGGTGGGGATGATCTTGACACCCAGTATAAAGTGGCTTGGATTAAGGGATCAATCGCTGAGATTGAAAGGGCATTCGACAAAAATCAGGTATCAACCCCCTCTTTGATGAATACAAGGGATCCTCTACTAAAATGGAATCCGGCAGTTGATCACGAATTCACTCTTAATGTTGATGGAAGCAATAAAGTTATGGCTAACAGGGCGGGGTGCGGCGGAGTCATTCGCAACAATAGAGGAGAATGGCTTGGTGGTTTTTCCTACAGAACTAGACCAAATAACATTGAGGAAATCGAGGCTAAAGCCATTGAGAAAGGCATCCAATGGGCTTGGGGTAGAGGAGTGAGGGATCTTGAGGTGCAGTGTGACGCTAGGGAAGTTGTTAATTGGATTACAACATCGACGAGTCTGAGGGGACCCATCAGCGATACCATTATAGCGATAAAAAGTTGGACTGACAGATTCCATAAAATCAGCTTTCGAGCCATCTTTCGTGAACAAAATAAGGTTGCGGATCGTCTTGCTAACCTTGGGGCTTTTCAAGACATATCATGGAGAACGTTTGAGGTCCCTACTGCAGATTTGGAAACCTTGAGTACTGATGATATGATGAGGGTCACTACTACGCGACACGCTACCACCACTTCTCGAGGCTACTAGCTCGGGGTCTCCCCCTCCTTGTTGATCAAAAAAAAATTCGTATCTGTTTAGTAATCGGATATCTTCAATCAAATTCAGATAATATTTGTTTAAAACAGATACAATTATTTTTCCTTTTAAACAAATACAAATGCAAACGATAATCGAATTATCAATTATTTTACAACCCTAACTACAACTTACGAAAAACATACAATGAATTTTAATATAAATTTAAAGCCACGTGTATTTGAAGAGTTATATACACTTGGGTAGCTAGTATAATAATTAGAGTTGAAATAAATATTACAAAATACTCTATATATTCTTTAAATTTCATGTTTTTTATAAATATAATTTCCACCCCAATTTCTTTTAACTCTTTCCAATTTTTTGTATGTCTAACCCCTAAATTTGGATGAAACATACGAAGTACAAAGTAACATTTGCAAGTATTTGAGAGTTTCTATATAACTCCAAATTTAGTATTATTGTATTTTTTTCATATGTGCATGTAATAGTTATACAATGCTCTTTTTATACAACTATTTTAAAATCATCATTAAATAGTTAAAATGAATGGATATAGTTTATGATACAACAAAATATCTATAGAAGTGAACATGTGTCCCAAATATTAGTAGTTGTGATGTATATCACTAATAACAAACCGAGCCTTGGTGTTTGAGAGTGCGGTGAGTTCTTGACAAAGCAGACACGCTAAATCAAAACCCGAAAGCCGTCTCTCCAAGCTTTTTTGAAAAACACTTCTACAACACAATTTACAAGCAGAAGCAGTTACTCCGAGCCTTATAATTATGTTTGAGTGAAGTAGAAGCTTAGAAACTATTTCAAAACACACTCCCAAACACCCCCCCCCCCCCAACTGGGGGATGGTTGTCATCCAACTTATCTAGTCAAAGGGTGTGTCAAATAAACAGGATTTTACAAGGCTCAATGCTGAAGAAATGTGGATGGAAGCCGAGACATACATGTAGTTGCGCATAAAAGACCTTTAGGAGTAACACTCAGCAGCCGGTTTCAAAGGAACATTCCCTCCAGATACTCCTCAAAGTTCTCATCATTCTTGTGAGTTTTACTATGGTCCTTGCCTGATGACGATGAAGGTTTAGATCCTAAAAAAGTACTTGTAATTATTAGTCAAACAAAAAAAGTATATGAACTTTGCTAGGGAACCCCTGCATTTGATACCAAAACGACACACACAGACATGAACTCATAATAGAAATAGTTCTCAAATATAGAGGAGCACGGAGAGAATAATTGGGAATAGAGGACTATTTTGGACCCCCTCCCTGTTATAAAGGAATGTTTAGAGAATTCACTCAATAATATAAGTGAACGACAAAGAAGTGTTTAAGGATCAAAACCTTTTTTCCGTTCTTTCTTTCTCTCATGCTCGTCATCGTTTTCAGATCTTTCCCTGGAAGCACTCAAAGTCTTAGTTCCACATGGGAAAATTTGCCATATATACATACCATTGATGGTGTGAATGGGGATGAAAACTTAGCACCTTTTCCTTTCCTGTTCTTTCATTTGTTCCTTCTCTTTCTGTTTCTTATATAGAAGCTTCTCAGCACATCTTCAACAAAATGAAGTAAATACAAAACAACGTTAGCTTGACTTAGATATGAAAACTTCAACTATTACCCAAAAGTGTGACATCATTTGTGCCCTCACCAACCAAATGAAAAGTCTAATTGCGGCCTATGGAGTAGTTATTCGGATAATACGAGTAAGTGTAACATAAACTTTCATGTAGCTGAGTCAAACTTGAGGGTATAAAAGTAATAAAGCAATTAGTTGGTTAGCAATAGCCACTTTGAATCTATAACATGGGAAAACATCAAGGACAATTTAAGCACTATTCTGGTTCAATAGTGGTTTGTTCAAATCACAAGAATTGCTTGGCAGAAACACTAACATGGGAAGTTATTTTTTAATGTTTGGAACTACCCTAGAAAATGCAAAGGAAAATGAAATATAATAATTATATTAAATCCATTAAAGCATAAATTTAATTTTTTTAATCTGCAGTAAAATGAATTAAGTAAGATACAACTAGTTAAAAAATGTCAAAAGTAAATAACAAGTACTTGAGTTTGAATCTATATTTTGTTTTCCTAAAAATTTTATTTCATTTTCCTCCCTACTTTCTTTCTCTTGTATTTTCTATCTTCCAAAAAACCCCAAAAATCTCATCCAAAAAACACCATGTTGCCATGATGAGGAAATCACCTCTCACAAGCCACCAGCTTTACGAGGGCCTGTTTGGTTTCTCTAGCTTCAACATATGAGAAGTTTACCTGAAAAAAAATTGATGAGGTAATCTGTCATATAAAAGGTTTGGCTAAATAAACTTGGAAAAATGAGAGCATAAAACTTTTGACCAACCATGAGCAATGGAATATTCTATATTGTTTCGCTTATTACATGCATAGACTTGCCTCATAGCTAGCTAGACCATCTTTTTGGTTGCAATACTTATTACCACATTCGAACTGTCCTGAAACCAAGAAAACTTACTTGAAGCCTTTGACTAAATCATGAAGAACGCAACAATTGCTAAGGAGCATTCAGTTCTCAAGCCATTGTAATTCAGAACCAACCAAAAGATAGAGATGGGGAAAAGCCATTGAATCATAAAGCAATAAGCTGACAGGGTATTATCATTTTAGATGTAGTTTGCATTGTAGGGGACAAGAAATTAAAATGTTTTAAAGGATTTAGAGCCCATTGCTGGGGTAGGGGATGTTTTGGATGGAATGAAAAAAAATGCTTGGATGTGCTAAATTTGAATGAGCTGAATGGATTGAATCATCTAAACACATTTAAAGAAGTTTTTTCCCTTAAGGCAATGAAATAGGGAGTGTTTTAGAAACATTATGGGGGAAAGAAATAAGCATATGTATGAGTAATTTATTGCTTTTGACATATAGAAGCAAAAAATGAATAGATACTTGATTAAGTTGCATTTGGTTTATGACGTTTAATCTGATTAAAAAACATTTAATTTCATTTACCAATCACCAAAAGTGTAAAAGCCGCTTAAAATAAGCAACAAGAAAATACTCCATATCTAAATTTTCCAAAAAACTCATCTCTTTTTGTTCTTATTTATCTACCTAGGTTGACCAAATCACGTGGTTTAAAGAAATATTTGGGATTATAAATTCATCAAACAATTCAATACTTGTCTAGACACTAAGGTGACCTTGTTGAGCGACACTATTGTTGATATTCCTTTGGGTTAAGGGTTAATTGAAAAGTATGAATAACTTGGAGAACAAAAATAAAATAATGTGCAAGATTTCTAAAATGCATAGATAAAAAGGAACGATGAAAAGTGGTAACCCATGATTATTACCCTAGTAGTGCAATTATGTACAAGCCAACAGTTCAACGGGCAAATGAGTGGGTAATGAGCAGATTCAACACACCGATCCATACTAGAAACAATTAAATAGGCATCCAGCTAGGTGCACAATCAAGTCAATCAACTTAAGGAAGTTTAATACATGTTGGAGCAAGTGAAGCGTGAACCATTATATTCACATTAAATTATCAGTTATTCAAATGCATCACAAATTAGAAAACATGAACGGTACATCGGTAGCATCTAATCAAACATAAACTAATATTTCGATATCCATGAATGTAAGTGAGACTTGCCTACAAATCATTTGATAATTTAAAAATAATAATAATAATAAACCAAGAGATGATGAATGTTACCTTTCCCAGATATTACTTCCTTTTCAGTCCTCCATCTTAGACCAATCTAAAACAATTGAAAACAAAGAGTAAGTGCCGTACATCACCAAGCAAGCCAAAGTAATTATTTAAGAAAAACTAAAGTGCTAAGGACAATAATTTAGGTCAATTTGCACATTGGTCAAACTACTAGCGCCTACATACTCCCCAAAAAAGTCATGTTTGGTCGAGGTACAACTCTTTTTTTCATTTTGACAAGGTACAAAAGTTATATTTTTAAATTATATATATTGTTTTAACTAAATCTGTCATATTTACCATGCTTGTAGGTGGCAAGTCAGCATTAAAAGTTAGTTTCCTTTGACCGAGGACTCTTTCCAAGACACAGAAAAAAGACTTTGAAACAGCTTTTCTTGGGACAGATGGGCTGTCATTATAATCCTTTGTTCCAAACTAACTTGCCTACTTTGTTTGAGCACAGTTTTTATTAAAGTTTAAACTAAGTTGCAACTGGGACAGGGTGAAAAAAAATTACTCCAAAATTTAAGCTCCCAAATCTTTGAAAGGACATACCTTTCCACTTTTGTAATGTTTCATATCGGCTATGCAATACCTTTAAAGAATTAAGAAATTACACACTGAATATGCAATGAGTACGGTAAATGATAAATCAGATATAGCTATAAAAAGTAGCAAAACGATACTCATCAGCAAATATTATACTCCCTTAGTCCTAAATTCATCATCTCATTGCGATTACAAGCTTGAGTAACTTTATTTTCAATCCAATTTACTTAAATAATGATACAAATTTCACAATAATATTTATATATTAACAAACTAAATCAAATTCTATACAAAAGAAAAGATGACATGACTCATGACTATATTATTTTAATAAATGATTAACAAAAATGAGTAAAGAAAGAAAAGAATTTGAGCTATGAATAGTGGAGTGAGATGATTAATTCAAGAGGGATGGAGTACATGGGATGAAGAAGAAAAAACAAAAAAATATGTTTTGTAGCATCATGAATAAATAAATGCATACTATGAGATCAATATATCATACTCATCCGTAAATGCAGATAGAGAGGCTCCCACATGTGACATAATATCGTTTGCTATACTAGTGTTGACTTTGTTAAAACAGATTTCCAAAAGGATACTCCTTAAAAAGTTTGTCATAGTAGCGCTTCACAAGCCTTTGTTCCCAAGAAGGATCCATATCATCCTCCTCTGTTCGTATAAACCTTAGAAGAAAGAGATAGAGTTCAAAATCTATCAAAGAAATAACCCAAGCTAGACAGAGATTTCAGGCTAAAACAAAATTGTTTTAAGATAGATGGCCAAAAGAATTTTCCCATACCACAACTCTTTCTATACAAAATTAAATAATTTAGAGGACCAGGCATTGTGGCCTTTAGTTATGAGTTCCACCTAAAATGATTTTAATCTTTCTACTGAAATAGGAAGAATTTGAGCTTACCGGTACCCTTCTCTAAGTGTGTCTTCATCAGTTTTAACAGGCAAAACATCTTGTGTTGATCTGTCCTTTCCATAAAAGGCAGCTGCAAACAATCAAAAGATTGTCTAAGAGAATGACCAATCCTCTTAAGAAACTTAAATAGAACGGCTCCTCATATAGCCAGAAAATTAACATGTGCTTATTATGGTGCAGAAAATGCAAGCATGTGATTAAGCATATGTACAAATAATTGTAGCTTCCCTTTTTGACTCTGAAGAGGAAAGCTGTTCATTATTCATATGATGTAGGACACCAGGATTTAACAAATACAAACCTCAATACTTGCATGCAACCCTTAAGTCCAGTCATTATACTTTTACAGAGTACTAAATATGAATACCCTTTACTGAAAACCTAAAGGCAACAACTAACAAATACTTGAAAATAGGTATAACTTATAAAGAGAATAGAGACTCATAACTTATGTCAAATTGCCAATATGCATTTCATGAAGAATGACAAAAATTTAGGGAAGAGCGACCTTTCAGTGGTCATCTCTAGACATTTTAGTAAAAGAAAGTGTAGGGCTATCGTAGCCTTCCCTCACATGGTGAAGAAGGTGAAAGAAGGGGACTAAGAATCGCCCAAATGTTGTAGGACACCGAGATCAAACAAATACAGAGTACGACTATTTATTTGGGTACATGGTGTCCAATTACTCACCGCAAAGAAGAATAAGAGTATAAGACTCCCTGTTTACATTCCAAAAATCAAAACAGAGGAGTCTTAGTTCCAAAATTTCTCTTAGGTCCAAAAGAATGCTGCCAAGCAACGATTTCTCATGGCTCCCATGCAAGAATATCAACAAAATCGATTGAGATGCAAAAGGAACTGAAATTCAAAGTGAAATTGCAGCAGATAACTTGAACTACAAAATTGTCTTATTGGGGATATGCATTTCATAAACAATGAAATAAATTTGTGGAAGAAAGACATTTCAGAGGTCATTTTCAGACATTTCAGGAAAAGAAAGTGTAGGGTTATCGTAGCCTTCCTTCACATGGTGAAGAAGGTGAAAGAAGGGGACTAAGAATCGCCCAAATGTTGTAGGACATCGAGATCAAACAAATACAGAGTATAACTATTTGTTTGTGTATATGGTGTCCAATAATTCACCACAAAAAGAAAAATAAGACTTCCCATTTACATCCTAAAAAATCTGATACAACACAAGGGAGAGCCACACCCTAAAAGCTAGTTGTTAAGGTGGGAGAACCCTTGGCTATATAAACTCATCACCAAGTTCCCCATTTAACGGGTGTGGGACAATGAAATCAGTCCATATCATTCGACCCCCCATAAGGCCCAACGTCCTCATTGGTCACGGCTACGTTGGTCACGGCTGGTTTCACCAGGCCACCACTCCGTGGGCCACCACTCCGTGGGCCACCACTCCAAGTTGGCTCTGATACCACTATTACAGACCAAACGGAAGAACTCAACCCAAAAGACTCTTTTGGGTTGAGTTCTTCCGTTTGGTCCTTAACGAACAACCATTTGCTGTCTCCCATACAAGAATACATCAACAAAGTCGATTCAAACGCCAAAGAAACTGCAATTCAAAGTGAAAGTGCCGCAGATAATTTGAGAGAGAAAACCATAAAAGCTGACCATAGTCACTGAGGAACTTCTTGTGGCGATCATAAGCATTGAGACCTTGTATGTGAGCTTGGTATTGCCTGCACAGAGAGCATTGAAGCCATCCACGCAAATATAGTACTGCACATCAGCGCAAGCATAAATCTATGGGAAAAAAAGAATATATCGAAGGCGAAGGTGTGAGACATACTGTTTTCTGGATTCTCTATCATATATAGCCTGTCTGATAGATCCAAATGAAGCCATTTTTTCTCTCTTCGAGCTGACTGCCAAACCCTAACTCTCTCGATTGATTAAAAAGAAATGTCTTGTTTTTGAAAGGAAAAAAAATATACGTATTGTTTTTTTTATTTAAAAAAAATGTGTAGAAGTTCATTTACTTTACACTCTTTATCAAGAATTTCGAGAACGAAATTCCTTTTAAAGTGGAGAGAAATGTAATGCCCTGAATTTCAGTTTAGTAGTTAGCCGTTATTTTAAAAAATGAATATATTATTTATTGATTTCAAAATATGAATTATTTGTAAAGTTGACCATTTTAATTAAAAATTAGGTTTTTGAATAGGTCTCGAGAAAAGGCAACCAACTACATATTGTTTGTCAAATTTGGAATTTCGTGTGAACTGTGTCGAGAAAAATAGTCATTAGAATTCACTAAATTAATGTGAAGAGATTTAATAATATAATAAGGAAAATGCTAGGGTACACCAAAGTACCCCAAACATCCCACATCCCTTCCATCACCACACAGAAAAGGCAAGAAGATTTCAAAAAAGTAAAAAATAAAAAGAAAATAAAATGAATGGTGTAGATGTAAGTGGTGTACATTTGGGTATACCTTTGGTGTACCCAAGCATATCCCATATAATAATGATGATAATAATAATAAGGGAAAGAAACGGAAATGTGTAAGGCATACCGTTTCACACGCAACCGGGGGGACTTCGCCGATTCGCACGCCGGACCAGAGACTCCGCTGGGATTTTTCTTCGCCGGATTGTTTCTCCAAACACCATGGGAATTGATATATGCGCTCCACAAGTTGCTAAAGGCGCTCCACTCGTCTCTATATTTTCTGAAAATGACAACAATAGCCTTTCAAGTTGGTACAATACTATGTGTGCCCATGCCGAAGTGCCTAACTTAATTTTGCAAATGGTTTATGTTCTTGTATTTTTAGCGTATGAGTGTTCATTTTTCTTAATTGTTTTTTCATGCTTCCTCCGTCTCAATTTAAATTGCATATTGTTTATGATGTTTAACTAAAAATATTTTATGATCATTTTATTTAAAAATTGGTGTAGAATTAAAGAATACGGAGTAAATTTATATGGAGTATATTTCAAAACTAAATCAAGAGTTTTACAAATCAGGCAAGACTACTTATTTTACCAACTGAGTAGCAAAAATGGATAAATAATGTGAGTAGCAACTTAAGTTAGGACATACTCCCTCCGTCCCTGAGTATTTGTCCACTTTGGAGTTTTTCGGTCAAAATTGGTAAACTTTAACCTTAAATTAAATAAAAATTATATTAGATATTGATACAAAAATAGTTTTATTTGATTTATTATATCAAATATTTTCAAAATATTATTTTATCTAATTAAAAAACAATATTATTTAATTAGAGGTCAAAGGTTGAAAACAGTTGACCGGAAAAAGTTAAAACTGGACAAATATTAAGGGACAGAGGTAGTAGGGAGTAAGAATTATTCTTCAATAATAGTTGGAAAGTGTTAGGAAAGCAAGTATTAAAATTCATTTAATTAAATGAACACTCAAATAAATATGTAAAAAAATAATTTTGAATAAAAAAGTTCGTCTTTGCATGTGTTTGAGATTGTATGTTATAAATTTGAATATATGATGTTATTGTATATTTATCATATGTAAATATATTTCTTAAGTAGTTGAAAAAAATGTAAAGAGTTGGAAAAATTTAGAATAGTTGAAAAAAATTAGAAGAAATTGGAACAAATTAATACTCCGTAAAATTTAAAAATGTTGAAAGTTAACTTTTGTGACAAAAAAACAAGATAAAAGCATGCAAATGGTTGTTAATCATTATTCTTTGAGCCCACCACTATTGTTGATATACGAATGTACTCCTTTGTGCTCTTCCATTTTTTAAAAATAGCAATTTAGCATTCTTCAATTAATGACGCGATGGTCTCTATTTCTCCGCATTCATTTAAAAGGGTATTATTGTCTATATAGAAAAAGATTACAAAAGGTGGAGTGCCATTAACCAAATGTGGAGTGCACATATCAATTGCCAACACCATCAACTCATCTCCTTTCTTTGCTTGTTCGCCAACGGTACCAGGGGGTCCGCCGGAAAACCTTGTCGGATTCCTACCGGTAAATTTGGTATTCTCGATCCAATTGAGGTGAGTGATTTATCTCTCGTTAAAATTAATTCGTAGATTAGGTTTCGTTAATATTTTTTCAATCAACTGACGTTGGATTTGCGATTTTGAATATTGAATATGTTGAATCGAATTGGAAAAATTGTTTTACTCTGTACCATGCTCGTCTTCTATCTCGACCCCATCTACTCCCTTCTATTCTACGCTGCCATGTTTCCCGGTCGCCGGAGTTAGGAACACCGGCCGGAGGCTTCCCCTCTGCTCTGTACGTTGCTCTACTTCCGGGATGTCGTGTAGCCGCTGATGTTCTGCCGCTGAGCTTTGCCGCCTCTGCCTATTGGAATGCTACGGGAAAAAAAGGAAGAAATACGCAGGGGCGACGGATTTGGATTTGGCCCCATGCTTTCAAATTGATTATAATCTGGCCCATTCATGATACTCTAGACGAAGATTTGGTATGACTAGGAAGTAATCTAAATTTGATAACTTGAGGACTTGTTATAATTATATGTTATGAAATAATTCAGATCTGGGTTGAATTGTATATTGAAAATCACAAATAGGATTGGGATTTGAAATTAAGGTTATGCAGGTGACGTCGTACTAGGGGTGGACACGGTACCGCCGGTACCCGCCACCGTCACCGGCAAGGTAGCCGTGTCACCGGTTCCGGGAACCGGTACCGGTACCGCCACTTTCGGTACCGGTTCCGGTACCGGCCGGTACGGTCCACCGGTTCCGGGAACCGGTACCGGTACCGCCCAATCCGGTACCGGTTCCGGTGCCCATTTTTCCGTACCGGCACCGGCGGTTCCGGTTCCGGTACCGTTATTTTTTTTTTTATTTCATTCTTTCCTTTATCAATTTCATTTTTAGATTTTTTTATTTCATCATTTCCTTTAACAATTACACATTTACAATTTTACATTTTAAAAATATAATAAAAAAGCAAAAAAAAAACAAAATTAGGGGTGGCCGAAACGGTACCGGAAACGGTACCGGAACCGGCGGTACCGGAACCGGAACCGGTACCGGTCGGTCCGGTACCGGTACCGGTACCAAGGGGTGGCGGTACCAGAACCGGCGGTTCCGTCCCGGAACCGTACCGTGTCCACCCCTAGGGGGCACACCTCAAACGGCTATTTAGCCGTTGAGGTGGGGGAGGGGAAGAGGGGAGGGGGACCAAGTTTTATCTATAAATTCTCTCATTTTTTCATAAAAAATCACTCAATTTCTCAATCCATCTCTCAATCCTCTCATTCTCTCATTCTCTCAATTTATCAATCTCTCAATCTTATTATCTCTATTTAATTTTTATACATTTAATATTCATATAATAATATAAAAATTTTATACATTAAAATTTTGAAATTTTCAAAATTTTAATATATAAAATTTCGAAATTTTTTCAAATTTTTCAAAATTTTAAATATTATTAATTTTTAAATATATTCTTTAATCTTTAAATAATTTAAATATATTCTTTATTTTTTGAAATTTTCGAAATTTTAATATATAAAATTTCGAAATTTTTTTAATTTTTGCAAAAGTAATATAATATTTTAATATCAAAAAAATATATATTAAAATGTCGAGGGAGTCCGGTAGACGGTCCGTGGATATGGGCGACGTCAACCGAAGATTGAGTAAAGGCAAAGCTAAAGCCACCTCCGACGGTTCGACCTCACGCGGACACGGTTCTCGAGGAAGACACTCCGTCTCTTCGTTTCCTACTGTCCCAGATCATTTAATCGGGGATGCTATGACGGATGAAGAATTCAACCAGATATATTCTGGTAGAGGAGACGCGAATCTCCCCACTCTTGATAGTCTATTCGAGGATGTTGATGAAGCAGGACTGGATAATCTTGACGGGGACGATGAGCCTACACCGCAAAGCAACGACGTCGACGTGGAGGCAGGTGAGCCCGAGACCTCTCGAGGTCCGGACAAAGGTAAGAAAAAATATAAATCAGAATTATTTGTTTATCATTTTGACAAAGACACAAAAGATGGCATAGTTTATGGAACTTGTAAACATTGCGGGACCGTCATAAAAATGGGAGTTTCCGGCGGTTATGGCGGTCCGGAAAAACACCTAAGGTCGAGGCATCCCGTGGAGTACGCCAAATACGAGGCCAAAAAAAAGGGACGACAAGAAGTGCAAACCCAAATTTCTCGGTTTGCTAACAGAGGTAAGGGCGGCCTTTTTGCTTATAGCGACGAGCAAAATAGGCAAAAAATGGCCGAAATGATTTGTGAAGAAAGTTTGCCATACATGTTTTCTGAAAAACTTGGTTTTATTGATTATTGTCAACAGGCATTAAACCCTCAAGCACGAGGTTTTTCAAGAAAAACAATTAAACGAGAAATTATTCGCCAGTATAAAATGGAAAAAATTAATTTGGCAAATTTTTTTCTCAATTTTAAATCTCGTGTTGCTATTTGTTCTGATATTTGGGGTGAAACTTATCATAATTTGTCTTATATGGGTGTTACTTGTCATTGGATAGATAGTGATTGGATTATGCATAAACGTGTTCTTGCATTTCGTGATTTCAATGATCAGCATACTGCTAAAAATATTTTCCTATTGCTTCAGAGTATTCTGCGGGAATATAACTTATCTGAAAAAGTTTTTTCATTTGGTTTTGATAATGCTAGTAATAATACTGCTGTTATTCCTACACTTAGAGAAATTTGTCCACCGTCTACGACTATGGGTAGATTTCTGCATCAACGGTGTGCCTGTCATGTTTTAAATTTATGTGTTCAACAGGGACTACAAGCTATGGGCGGAGTTTTGACAAATATTAAAGAAGGAATTAAAAAAATTTGGGGGGCTCGTCTTATTTCGAGATCCTGGAAGATGTTCTGTAAGTCTAAGGGTAAAAAAGAAATAAGTTTTGCCAGAGATATCAACATTAGATGGAATAGTACTTACAAATTGATTGCACAGATCCTAGGATATAAAGAGGAACTTGCTGAATTTTTTAGGGATGAACTTCGTATAATCATTAATCCTTTTGAATTTGTTATTGTTGAAAAATTGAATGCCGTATTAGAAGTTTTTAATAACGCAACTCTTACTTTTTCCCATGTTTACCAACCAACTACAAATACATTTTTTAAAGAGTGCATTACAATCGCAACATGTTTTCGTGAAAGTATGGCTGATCCAGATTTGTACCCTTATGTCTCTCATATGAGAGATAAATGGTGTACTTATTATTTGTACATTCCTGATATTTATAAAATACGTATTATTTGTGATCCACGATTTAAGATTGAAAATTTTAAAATTCTAATTGAGTATTACTACAGTTGTTTTTTAGATAAAAATAGTTATTACTACAGCTATTTAGTAGAATGGAAAAATGAAAGAGATAATGCTATAACTTTTTTTGAGGATTTGTTTAAGGAATATCAAGGGTTATACGGTACTGTACAAGAAGAAACAGCACCACCTCCGCCCCCGAAATCAAAAAAAGGTTTTGCCGGCATAGTCGGTGGGCTTCTTGCAAAGAAAGGGAAACGTGCTCAGTCTTCGACGAGTTCAAGTGGTACAACAGTAAGCTCGCACAACGAACTTGCTATGTACCAGGGTGTGCCATGCGATTACGATAACGACGATGTCGATTTTGACGTGCTCGGATGGTGGAAGCGGAACGAACACATGTTCCCATGTCTCGGCATGCTAGCAAGACAAGTGTTGTCCGTCCCAGTATCAACCGTAGCAGTTGAACTAGAATTCAGTGCTGGCGGCAACATTCTAACCGACTACCGAAGTTGTCTTAACGCTGAATCTCTTGAAACACTGGTTTGCAACCAAGATTGGCTCTTGGCAAGACGTCGGGCTCAAGAGTCATCGTACCAACTCGAATCGAAGCATTACATGAATGCAACCACAGATGGAAGTCCGAGTTCTGAAGAATAAGTTATAAATTTTTTTTATGTTAATGTAAATATGTAATTAATTTTTTTAGGTGAGCGATATATAAGCTCCTTCGAGGGTTTCTTTACGGTTCTTTACCTCGTCGCTTTTTTTGAACCGTCAGGTTATTAAATGTGGTTGTTCTTCAGTTAGTGTATTACTCATTTTCAATATTTAAATAACAACTACATTTTTAGATTTTTTATTTCATTCTTTCCTTAAACAATTGCAAATTTACAATTTTATAATTTAATAATTTAAAAAATAAATAAATAGGGGGGGCGAAACCGGCCGGTCCGGTACTGGAACCGCCGGTCCGGGAACCGGAACCGGTACCGGCCGGCACGGTAACATTTCCGGTTACTCGGGGTGGCGGTACCAGAACCGGCGGTTCCGGAACCGGAACCGTACCGTGTCCACCCCTACGTACGCCTGGTGGTCTCGAGGGTTAAAAACGTGCGCACGGTGGTCATTGACCACTGGCGAGAGCCAGCGGGGGCCTCAACCCCCTCCATTGCGAGAGCTTTGGAGTTGAGTGTGGGTTTGGCCGAGAGCCTGGATTCCATTACTCCCGTAAGTATGAATTTGATTATATCTAGCAGGCAAATGGAGTAAGTATGCGTAAGAACTAAACTGAATTATATGGACTAATAGTGGTACAGTTGGATAATGATATTTGCTGATTCTTCTGATATTGTTTGATTATATATTAATGGGTGTTAGTCTATGAGTTAGTTTTAGCGTTAGATACTTCTACTCTCCCTATTTTTCACATGTAGGGATCAAGGATTGGATGAGGAGCATCCTGGAGGACAGTGAAGCGTGACGCTGGTGGATGACCGAAGGTGTTTTATTTAAATTGCTAGAATGTTGAATGTTGTTTTTAAAGGCTTACGCAATGTTTGAATTATTCATTCCGATTATTTATGAATTGTTTTTAAATAAATGTGAATTGATATTTTATTATTAAATGTTTTAAAATATTATGCATGTGAATACCAAATTAGTGACAACCCGATTCGCTAACTCGTTGTTTCGGGTTTCACGGGTTGGGGGTGTTACAATCAACATATATTCCATCCGTCCTATAATGATCTTCCCAGAGCACTATTCCAACTTCACGACAATTTATATTTATTTGTGTTTTTTCATGGCTTATATGATAAAATAAAATATTCTTGTCACCACTTGTTTTGTTGAACTTTTGGTGTAGTTTTTAAATATGTATGTTTTATTTTTTATTTCTATACCAATATTTAAATAAAATAGATTGAAAAAATTTGGGATTTTTCTTCGTTTTGCGAACCGGGAAGATCATTATAGGACGGAGGGAGTATCAATTTATACTCCCTCTGTCCCAAATTATAATGCTTGTTTACTATTCACAGGGTCAAACTTTATTCACTTTCTTTCTCTATTTTCGTTAACAATTTAACAAAATAAAATATTATTGTCACTGCTAGTTTTGTAAATCTTTTGATGTAGTTTTTTAATATGTAATTTTTATTTTTTAATTCTATACCATTTGTCATATAAAATGGTTTGAAAATAATTTCAGTCAAACATTGTAAACCGAAACAGGCGTTATAAAATGGAACGGAGGTAGTATATATTTATAGATTAGAAGATTTTGTATTCTAAATAAACGTTATCTTACAATTTTTTAGCTGAAATAGTTATAAAAATTACTCCATATTGAACTAACCACTTCTAATGTTGCTCAATGGATTTATTCAAACACATGATCTCTGTCTTTGTGATAAGCTTGATAAATAGATACTTTGAAAAGTCAATAATGACATCATATTATCTACATCTTGTCCTGCATGAATACTATTATTTACTGAAACAATTCAAAAATATTGTTTATAGAACAAAATAAATAAATATATAAATTACTAAAATAAGTTCCTAAAAAATTAAAGCTAAAAAGTATATGAAATTATAAATAAAAAGAATAAGATTAAGATAGTTTAAATGAGTAGTGTTAAATATTGGGCCATTCAACCCAATTGTTAATGGGTGATTATTTAAATTTTTTCGGCCCAAGCCCAACATGGTAATCCCTAACATATACACCCACCCTATTCAGCTTTACTATTTTTCCAGATTCCATTTCTGCCGCCTAATACCATCACACGATCTATTTTTCTATCTCGTTGTTCTTCCCTTCATTAGTTTTTTTATATAAATTTCTTTCAAATTTTTGCAATTATTTTTCTGAGATTTATTCATAGTTCCGCTCTGGGATACGATCCATATTTTTTCGACAGATTTATAATGTTTTTTTGTGTTATTGTGGGTGGTCTCCGATGATAGACCTATTTTAGATATTTATTGATTTTTTGTAAAAATATCAATAGATTTCGTAAAACATGAATAGATATGTACTACATGATCCGAAATGAAATATTATTAATTTTTTAACTGATTCCGAAACCTGTAAATTTGGGTATAATTTTGAGCTTTTTATAAATTTTAAGTTTCATAATTTCAGTACATTTTTGTTAATAATTAGATATTACTTAAGAGGCTTACAACCAGAAAATGGTTTGATCTATTTCTTCCAAAGTGTGTTCCTTTCCAAAGACATGTTTTCTAGCAAGTGAGTTTCATTAATTTCTATTTAAATTGAGATTAAAGATTGAAATTTAGACTATGTATGCTAAAGATTAATTTGTTTTTTATTCCAGGGGTGTGTAATGAAATGAAGTGAAGTAGATCAAGTAAGTTGTTACTATTTGCATTAAAGTGAAGTTGTTGCTATTGGCAGTAAAAGATATACTCATACTCCCTCCGTCCCAAAAAGATTTACACATTTCAAAAAAATTGTGTCCCACAATCTCCTACCCATTTCTATTAAAAAACCATTTTTACTCTTTACTTTTTCAAACCCTACCTATCACATGATACCTTTTTCGTAATAATCTACACATCACATCCTACTTTACCCATCACATCAAGGGTATTTTTGGAAAGTCAACACAAAATTATCCCTCCCTTAATTTCAACTTTAGTCAAAACGTGTAAATTTTTTTGGGACGAAGATAGTATGTTTTAAGAGTGAATACTGACACTTTTAATGAAATGCGTAAAAAAATGTTTTTGCTCCATAAAAATACATACCAATGACTAAGGCTCCGTTCCGTTCAACTTATTTTTTCTGATCTGGTCTGATTTGATCTGATCTGATCTGATTGGATCTGATGTGATCTGATCTGATTGGATTTGATTGGATCTGATCTGATTGGATCTGATCTGATCTGGTCTGATCTGATTAATTATGATTTAATTTAAAATTTCAAATCAATAATTTAATTTGACTTCATAATAACGTTTGAAAATTGTAATGATAATTCATATTATAATATAATCAATATTTTTTATTTAATGATTCCTTTTTAATAAAATAAAAATAGTTAATTCATATATTAGAATAATCATTCATATTATAATGTAATAATATTTTTTATTTTATGATAATTTTTTTGTAAAATTAGAATTATACATTGCAATAAATATTTAATTTAGATATACATTTAAAAGTAATTAAATTTAGATAATCAATATATAGAAGAGATAGTATTTTTATTAAAATATCTCATCTTTATAAAAGATCAAAAGTTTAGAAACTCAAATTACAAGTAGCAATAAAAATATATTTTAAAAGTAGAATTAGATTGACATTGTCAATGTATTTTAAAACTAATTTTTCCGACGTCTAATAATTAAGGATTACTTTCTCAGCTTTTTATTTAACCTATTTCTAAAGTTTATTCTTTTTCATTTTTAAGAACAACAACAACAATAATAATAATAATAATGATGATGACGATGATGATGATGATGATGATCATAATAATAATAATAATCATAATAATAATAATAATAATAATAATAATATAATAATAATAATAATAATAATAATAATAATATAATAATAATAATAATAATAATAATAATAATATAATAATAATAATAATAATTCTTGATGAGATCTTATTTTAATAAGTCTTGATCTGATCTGATTGGATTTGATCTGATCTGTTTGGATCTGATCTGATTGGATCTGATCTGATCTGATTGGATCTGATCTGATCTGAGTGGATCTGATCTGATCTGATTCGATCTGATTTGATCTGATCTGATTCGATCTGATCTGGTCTGATCTGATCTGATCTGATTTTAATAAGAATAAGAAAAAATAAGAAAAAATAAGTTGAACGGAACGGGGCCTAACTCCCAATTTTTTTTGTGATGTTTACCTTAGGAAGTAAAAACATTGAATCAGTATAATTTTCAAAGTCTACCAAAATTAGTTGTTTCCTGAACTCTAGGATTATTTTTAACAGCTTATTCGAATATACAAAAGTGAATGAAACTATATTCCCATTCTACTAATATGTTTAAAGGTTTAAAGAGGTTGTGATGATAGGTTAATGTATTTTCTCATATTGGGTTGCTAAAATTTGATGAAATGATTCGTATCTTGACGTGGCTACCCGGAAATTTATACCGTGGTTGCACCCATGGTTGCTAAAATTCGATGAAATGATTCTTCTTAGTTTAGATTTTATATTGTTTCTTCTAATATTTGCTTCTTATTTCTTAGCTTCTCTCATTTAATCACAATATCATAAATGTGTCTTTTTTTACATCTAAGTGGCATGAAATTTAATTCTCTCTAAATAATAGTGGTGTTCTTTAATATCATAATTGATTTTAAATTTTTTAAAAGCAGGTATTGCATATTTCATGTATTTCATCTTAGCCTTTTCAATATATATACAATTTGAACTGTGTTTACAAAATAAAAGACATAAAAGTAATACTCCGTATACTGTCAAGTAAAATGTATGTTCACCTGTGTTGGTATGAAGCCTCTTTCTTTTCCACGGACTTTGTCATTTGAGAATGAGTTCTTCTTCATTTGATATGTAAGCGTAGAGTATATGAGTATATGGGTATAAGCAAGAAATATAGAACAGACTGAAATAGAACACTCTTATATACTGTAATATTTTGATTCAGGCCATTTTATTAATATATAACCCTAAATGAATATGAAGGGGTAAGGTGTTGTCCAGGAAGAATGGGCAGAAAGGGTGTCCACCATTGGTAATTATTTTAAAAAACTTGGAAGTTTATGATAAGGGGTTATTAACCTATAAGACATACAAATGACTAACTCCAAAATCTTGTTTTGTCATGTTTCCCTTGATAAATTGAAACATTGAATGATAACAATTGCTAAGGTCACCCAATTTCCTCTCAATTCAACCTTGATGTTTAAATATTTTTTAGTTCACGGTTTTAAAATTAAAAGTTTTTAAGTTTGCACATTAATTATGAAGAGATTTTTTAAGCCCTATGAGTTGAATGCTATAATATATGCAGATTTGGAGGGCAGAAACTGACTTTTTTGGTCTCTACCACTTGCAATGGGTACTTGTCATGAATTGTAGGGACCATGTTCCATGGTTCCTCTTGTAAAATTGGAATACAATTCCGTAGAAATTTTAAAGAGGCTGTGATGATAGTTTTGTGTATTTTTCAATGGCGGTCTTATCTTCTTATTTAGAATACAATTTGATGATATGATTCGTATCTTGGCGTAGTTACCCGGAAATTGACACCGCGGTTGCAGCCATGGCGGTCTTATCTTCTTATTTCCCAATGGAAAAACATTTATGAGCCTCACAAAAATTTCTACTTTTTGTATAGAAATTATGAGCCTCATAAGGGAGGTCTTATGGAGGTGCCTTGAGACGAGAAGAGTTCTCATCGCGTACACTCGCGCGATCAAGGATATGTACGATGGGGCTATGACTAGGGTAAGGACCTCCGGGGGCGACTCTGAGTCATTCTCGGTAGGGATGGGGTTGCACCAGGGGTCTGCCCTTAGCCCTTTTTTGTTCGTCTTGGTGATAGACGTCCTAACTCAAGGTGTTCAAGAAGGAGTCCCATGGTGCATGCTTTTCGCGGATGATATTGTGCTTATCGACGACAGACGTGAGGGACTAAACGATAAGTTGGAGCGATGGTGCCTCGCCCTTGAGACTAAAGGATTCAGAATAAGTAGGAACAAGACTGAATACATGGAATGTCGTTTCAGCGGCCGGGAAACATAATCAGAAGTGGAAGTTAGGATTGACTCTCACGTAGTACCTAAGGTAGACAGGTTCTGATATCTTGGCTCGGTAATCCAGGCGGATGAGGAGTTAGACGGGGATGTTGGACATCGTGTAGGAGTGGCTTGGGCCAAATGGTGGTTGGCCTCAGGGGTGTTGTGTGACTCGTAGATTTTGCCCAGGATGAAAGGTAAGTTCTACCGATCTGTAGTCAGACCTGTTATGTTATACAGGGCAGAGTGTTGGGCAGTTAAGAAGACTCATGTGCGTTGTCTGCATGCGGCGGAGATGCGGATGTTACGATGGATGTGTGGGAAGACAAGGTTGGATAGGATTTCGAACGAAGTTATCCGACGTCAGGTAGGCATGGCGCCGGTGGAAGATAAGTTGCGGGAAGCGAGGTTGAGATGGTTTGGGCATGTGAGACGGCGAGATGCTGATGCCCTTGTGCGGAGGTGCAAGAGGATAACGATTATCGGGGGAAGTAGGGAAAGGGGTAGACCTAGGAAGAATTGGAAGGAGTTGATTAGGCAGGATTTAGGACTTCTCACCCTGACTGAGGATATGACCTTAGATAGGAACCTTTGGAGGACTAGGATTAAAGTAGCTGGTTAGGAGCTCGGTGCTGAAGAGGTTTTTTTTGTAGTGTGTTGTGTTTGATTGGAATTTTTTACTTTTGCTTGCTGGACTTTCATTTCATTATTGTACTTGGTGCTTTATCCTGTTATATCCTGTTATCCTGTTATATTGTGTTCCCTACCATATTTTTTGTGCAGGTTGAGCCGGGGGTCTCTTGGAAACAGCCTCCCTACTTTCGAGTAGGGGCAAGGTCTGCGTACACACACCCTCCCTAAACCCTACTATAGTGGGATTCAACTAGGTTGTTGTTGTTTATAATTTCTCGTATTTGTATAAATTGAAATAGAATTGGTGGTTTTTTTGGTGTCCATATGAGGGCCTCTTTAACACTGCATATGTCTGGGCCATTTTGTGGGGATGAAGTGGAAGATTCAAGGAATGTACCTGTAATTTTACTGGTGGAAGAGGCATTACTTTAACAATTTTGTCCACCTATAATTGTAAAGTTGCTGGATTGTGATGCTTTTGTTCGGCCTTTTGTGATTGTAATAGAAACATAGGTCAGATTGTATGGATTTGTGCCAAGTGTACCAAACTTGTAATAGCCATTGGATTGTTTAAAATTGGCGGGAAAATTGGAGCTGAAATTGAGCATGGATTTCCATTCAGCTTTTACACATATAGTGGATTTCTCTTTAAATAGTCTTTTAGTTTGATTTTTTCAAGTTAAATTGGGATTTTTTTAATCATTATTTAGTACAAAAATAATTTTATTAGACCTTGCTTACAAAAAACCATAAAATTTATTTCATTGTATTTATATGTGATGCAAATTTTATACTTCATACATTCAATGATTAAAATTCATCTCTTTTGCTTCAAAAGTAGTTGAACAAGATGAAGAAAGTACATCTAATGTGTCTATTGCACCCAAACCATAACAAGAGTCTGCATACACTAAAATCACCCATGTGGGTGTCGAACCAACGTAGCTACGACGAAGGCAATATATCAAGATTTTCTGCTTGAGATAATCTACAACTTACCCAAGTGCATAGTGTATAAGGTAAGAAGCATAGTATGGTATGAAGGATCCTCGATAACTCAATGCTTACCTTCGAAGGATCACCCACTTGGAGATCTAAGACTCGAGAGAATTACTGATGTGCTAGCTGAGGGCGAGAACCTATATCATAGATCGGATGTACCTATATTAGATACATCTAGCAAAATGTTCATTTTGAACCAATGTAGTGTTCATTTTGAAATAACATAGTGTTCATTCTCAAACAACATAGTGGTCATTCTGAGTTTTTTTAACTACGAGTTCGCCATAATGTACAGTACATTTGACTGTACCACATAATTTGCAGCCGATGACAAGCCAGACCTAAATAGACATAGGTGAACTAGTCGGACTTTATTCAATGTGCCAACGATTGGATCTGATGAAATACCCCCAGACACTACACGCTAAGAATGGACAAGCCCGGATGGTACATGCATTGCAAAGAATAAAAGTACAAATGGTATAAGATGAGAATAATCAATTTAGAAATATTATATGGGCCTAGCACGTGGTTAGGGATGGGCATATATAGTCACGTCTTAAAGCTTCACATATAGATTGACACATAGACCCTCATTGAAGGGGATCCAAACTCAATATTTTTGAGTGTTTTCTAAGCTCTAGCTTGTAATCCTCTTACTATAATAATAATAAGGCCACAAGTTTTCCATTTACCGTCTTCCTGGTTATTTTGTGTTCAATGTGTTGATTAGCTTCTCATTCTCGACTCAGCTTATCGCCCAGACTAAAACTTCGTTACCCGATTAGCTAATTTACACGATCAACTTTAATAGTTTATTGTAGCGAAATGACGAAATGGAGGAAGAAGGTACTAAGATAGGAGTAGGAATGTTAGGGGAATAAGAATTGCTTTAAAGGCCCTTAAAATTTGTTTATTTTTGTTTACTTATCTATAAAATACTAAGGAAAAATTATTGTAATGCATTTATACTCCACATTCAGGTGCAGACAAACATGGCTTTCTCCAATCTGTTTTTGGGGGAGACCCACAACAAAAGACACACAATGACCTTTAAAAATACCCTTCTAAGTTCTAACAACAAAACATGGTCCAAAACCACACATCAGGTTACCTAGCTACTGCTACTACTACTACTATTGGGTAGATCCCACATTCTTTCTCAAAGACAGACGACGTTTCGTTGCATCCCACTGTGACTTCAAATCCTCCACTTTTTTCTTCGCGGTCTCCACCTCGGCCTCTTTTCCTTCAATTTTCCTACCCTGCTCCTCGGCGAGAGAACACACTTTCCTAGTCAGCTTTGACACTTCCCCTCTTTCCTCCCTCAGGTGTCGCCGGTCGCATTCAATAGCCTCCATTTGAGCTTTCAAGTCCATTTCTTTCTTACTCGGGTCATCCAATTTAGCTCTTATCCCATCCTCAGTCTTCAGAAGATCCTCCAGCAAACTTTTCGTCTTCTCAAAAGCAGTCCAGAGATGATCACTCCCACCCTTCACTTTTGCAGACTCTCTCCATTCCAGCATCATATGAGGAAATGTGGCTTTCAGAGCCGCGATTTCTTTGGCCTCTCCATTGCTGAACAATGAAAGATTGTTGTTCAGTATGGAGAGGGCCTTTGACATTGCATTCTCATGCTTGGGATCAGCCAAATCGTCTAAAGGGTATAATATCAATTTGTCAAAGATTTCTTTTGCAGATGCTGCACGGTCTTTACTCAAAGGAAGTTCAAGTGAGCATATAGCATCGGATACTACTAAGCTGGATGATGGTTTCTTGGGTAGTGATTTGAGAACGGACTGAACCCTGGCATACACAAATTCTACTGGATCGAGACCAACAGAAGAATCCATAACCTGTTCGGAAAAAGAAAAATATTTTTTAGAAATCAGGGGAAAAAGAGAAAATATATGGATGCAGGATTTAACTTAGGTTACCTGATCTGGGGGAGCATGGGAAGTATTAGGCACACATGGAGAAGGATCAGGCACATAGACCTCAGCTTCAATCAAGAACATATCATTAACAAGAAAGCCTCCGACTTTATCATGAAACTCACGAAGTGGGATGAACAAATTGAAGCCCCAATCACTCTCTAAATAAATTGAAAGTGTGTTTTGTCTCTAAATAAATGATGCAGGGAAGCAAAATAATCAGAACAACAACCAAAGAGAGGGAGATAACAACAGAATATAAAGGTCGACATATCTCTCATTGTACATGAACAAAATACCTTTCTTGATGGTTTTCTTGGGATCTATCTGGTTAACAAGAGCAAGACTGAACTTTGTAGGTATGCGCCAATGAATCGGTAAAGTAGACGGGGCAGCCACACCAAGGTACAGAGACAAATGACCTCCATCGTTTCCTTTTGAATAAAGGAGCAACCTACTGCAGAAACAAAAAAAGAAGTGAAAAGAAAGAAAGAACTTGAGGCATGGAACAATATTTTTATGCATTAATCTCCGATTGGCTTTTTGCATTAATCTCTTATTTGGACGTGGGGGGCATACCATTTGTACTCATTAACATCATACGTCCTTATGTGCTAACATTCAGGGCAGTGATTTCAATTGTTTACCTCTCCAGTTAGAAGGGCATCCAAATAAAATGTAAAACTACCTCATAAATATATATATATCAAGAAGCACACTTAACCCTCCAAAGCCCAACTCCCAAACTAACCATTATTGTGACAATAGGTTAGGTGGAACCGATTTCACAAACAACAGATACTGTTAGTTCAATATTGTGTTGGAATTATTTTTTGACAAACGAATAGATTTACCTAGAATTATTTTAGATGTTTTATTTAGACTTAGAGTCCTAGCATATGAAGGAAGAGAAGGAGGAAAGAGTTTGAAGAGAGAATTCTAATTCTACTTGGTTTGGTATTCTTAAGGAGGAAGACATGGTTGAGACTTCTAAGCACACTCTAACAAGGCTATTTTATTCTATATAATATCTTCACCCTCCCTTAGGGTTTGGACGTGCAAAACTACGTAAAACCTTAAGCAAATCCAATCAAAAGAAAAACAAGGTGCAGAGTTTCACAGTGCAAAGTTTCTGGACAGCCCGCACAGATTTGATCATCGCCGGAGATCCGACCGTTGGATTTTGCTGAAATGTTCAGAGAGTGTTTCCAACACGTAGGGCTTCAACGTGTGCAAATTTCATATCAATCGGAGTTACGGATCTTCAACGTGTGCAAATATCCCTAGATGGGAGTGAAAAATATAAAAATATTAAATTATGAGTTTAAGCCATTGTTTGGATAAAAAGAGAAAATGAGTGGAAAGAAATTGGATGGAAAGAAAATAGAGAGGAAAGAAAATGAAGAGAAAATAGAAAGAAAATTATTGTTGTTTGGATGAGTGGAAAATGGAGTGAAAATATAAAAAGAAAGAAAAGGTGATAAAACAAAAAGACATTTTTATCTTTATTTATGCTAATGAAACAAAGAAAAAGTAAGGATAAAATTGTCATTTTAATACTTTTCTCTCCCTCCCTCAAGTTTTCTCGCCACATGAGGGGAGAAAATGTTTCTCACCTTTTTTCTCTCCCCTTTCCCTTTTCTCTCCTAAACAAACAAGTGATTTTTTCTTGGGAAGTGTGTTTTCTCCTCCTTTATTTTCTTTCCTTCCCAATTCCATCCATCCAAACAAAGGGTAAGTCTTTTAAGACCAAAGCATAAGTATAATGCTAGTAGGATGTAATAATACACGTTGACACTGTAATATGGTAGTGTGAAGAGTCAACTGTTAGTAATTCGTGACGACTAATGACAATATGACAATTATAGTGCGATAATTGCAATATGACAATATGGTTAGTGTGCCATACATTGTAACAACGACAATGTAAACCCACATTTTGTTTTTAAGAGACATAAAACTCCGATTTTGATATTTTTATAATTTTTACTTTCTACCCATAGTGTTTTCCCTTAATTTACAAACATGGAAGGAATATACCCCAAATTATACAACAAGATTTTGATAGTTCATAGAGGTACAAAATGATAGTGCAATAAGAAAAATTTGTATTAACATTTTATACCAATGTGAACTATCACATTGACACAAAACAAAGGTGGACACTTGTGGTATACAATTTGGGCTACAAATTTTGATTTATAAGAAGTTTAATTTTTAATTTTATTGAAATCCCCGGTAGTAAAAGTAAAAAGAAACTAATTTAGCTTTTTTCTTCTTTGTTTGTCACGCATATCTTATTTCTTTCCGATCAAAGAGCAGGGCCACTTGGGTCAAGATTCAAGAAGCCAGAGAGAGTTGCGCAACGGTGTCTACCTGCCGACGCAACCTGGGCCGACCCAATACAGTCCGTCCCGACTAGGCCCATGAACTTTAGAGGCCGAATATGTCAAGTCCCGTCTCTTTAGTCCCCATCCTACACAAAGAAGAAATAACCACGCATGTCGCGAGAAACCCAGGCGAGGTCGACTGAACAAAATCGCCAAATCGGAAAGCTGCCGGTAGAGAGACGCCGCCGCCGCCGCCGGACTCCGAGCCACCAGCCTCCAGGTATTCCGTTTATATAGCTTTCCAATTTTGCATTTTTTCATTCATTTTTTCATTCTTTAGATTTAAAATCTAGGGTTAATTATTAATTTTTAATTTGAAAGCTTTTCTAATTGCTAGGAAATAGAATGATTTAATGGTTCTATATGTTCTTTATTTGATTTTGATGAATTGATTTGAATTTATGATATATTTATGATTTATATATAAAAAATTGAAAACTAAAAAAAATAAAAAACTGAAAAATTGACAAATTGATATGAATTCATGATATATAAAAAAATTAAAGCTGAAAAAGAAAATTAGAAAAGTTGACGAATTGATATGAATTTAGGATATATTAATCTATTTTTTATTCTAACAATATTGTGTTAATTATGTTTTAAATATAATTTGTTTACATGTGTTAATTTGTTAGACCATTAGGATAAGATTTTTAGGATTTTTTTTCTAGTTTCGGCCCAAGCCCATGAATTCTCAGGACCGGTCCTAGACGCAACATCCCTGGTCAACTCATCCCAAGTCGGCGGGAGCACATGAATAATCGCCGCCACTTGGAATGCCTCACTGACTCCCATTCCCTCGTAAGTGCACTCATTAAAAATGAGGATCAATTCTTCAGCTTGACTGACCACGGGTTTGGAATCCACCATCTTAAAATCCAAAACCTTACCGACAACGAATTTCTTCGCACCGGCGTCCTCGGCCTCGTATTTGTTGGACAGTGTAGTCCATAACTCCTTTGCGGATGCAGCCCTGCTATAAACAGCATATAAGGCATCGCTCAAGCAATTCAGGATAAGGTTAAGGCACGTATAGTTATTCGCTATCCATGCCTCTTTAGTCTGAACTGTTGGCTCGTCCGCGTTCTCCCCCACAACAGGGGGATCCTCCCTCAAATACCTCGCAAGGTTGAGGGTGGTCAGCCAAAATAACATCCTTTGCTGCCATATTTTAAAGCCAACACCTGTGAACTTTGCCGGTTCTTTGACAGAGTTCGTAGACAGCATGATAGTAGGATGTTCGACCGGTGCGGATGTGAAGACACCCGTGTTCGGTCCAAGTGAGGGAATGACCGGTATGGCCGAAGCCATATTCGGTCCGAGTGGGGTGACCATTGCGGCCGTAGCCGCAGTTGGTCCAATAACCGAGGTGACTGGAGCGGACCCCCTAGTCGCGCTCGTTCCAACAAAGGTGGTGATCGGAGTGGACCCCATGGCCGCACTCGATCCGAAAGGAATGTTGATTGGAGTGGTCTGCCCTACAGAGCCACCCGATCCAGCCGAAACGTTCACAACCAGAGTCTCGGAACTACTCCCGTTTCCGGTACCGAATCCGTCCATACCCGCCATTGTGCACGGATATCACTACTACCTTAAGATTGTTAGAATTTTCGCACGGATTACAACGGACGGGGAAGATGAACGGCCTCGAAAATAAAATTAAATAAAATTCTGAATTTATAATTTATTCAGAATATTACAAAATAAACAAAGTTGGAAAATAAATTTCTATATCTTCAATGAGCCTTGTTCTACGAGGACATTAAGTACTTGACAGCGAGGACATTAAGCACTGGACGGTGAGGACATTATTGACAAATATACCCGAGTTGGTCCATTTAATACCTATTAAAAATGCCAAAAATTCCAACAATGGTGCCCTAAATTTTAAGGAGCCCTGTGCAATTGGCCATTTTGCACACCCTATGGACCACCCATGTGACCAAAAAGGAAACAAAATATAAAAGTATATCATATTATGATTATTTACACGACTTTATATTCTCGTTAACTTAACTATTATATATGAACACATATACATAGAAATGTGGTCTCTATTATACTATCATTTTCTTAATACTATTATTTCCACAATATTTTTGTTCCAGACACACTCGCGCGCACACACACATATATATCATTTTTTAAGTATAATTTTCGTCCCATTACTTTTATTTTCATAAATAATAATGAACCCTAACACACACACACACACACACACACATATATAAATATTGCCTCTATATATATGGAATTGTTGTCTCTAATATATGAACATGTATATCTGAAAATATTTCTCTATTATTATTTCCATTGTATTTTTCGTTCCATAACAATAATATTATATATTATTTCCATAAATTATAATGAAAATATCTATATCAAATCCACACAAAATGTTTTCAATATAACGAATTCAATATTTTCATATATAATGCACACAAAATATATACTCTGTAACGAAAATATTCATATATAATAAAATGAATATTTCTATGTGTAACGCAATCAACACATATAACGTAAATACCCATACATAATGAATATAATATTTTTATATGAAATATAATATTTCCATACATTGATGCATAGTCATTGGGAAAATCTGGCAATAACTCTCATGCTTTTAAATAAAGTATTAATATTGATATCGATATTAATAATAATGTTGTTGTTGTTGTTTTCATCATCATCATCATCATCATCATCATCGCACTTCACATTTTCATCTCATTGACAATTTTTTATTTTTATTTAAATTTGAAAAATTTTGGTTTATATATTAATGTTAGAAATTGTGTTGAACTTTAACTTTAATATTTCGTAAATCTATTTCTCTTTGAACATAAAAATTTTATCGTTACCACCTTGGAACATGCAATGCTAAAGTTAAAAAAATAACAACATTTATTTTATAATCTCAAAATCAGATGTCCTTTTTTTCTTTTACGCATAATACGGAATATTATAATATAAGTTACCATTTATATATTACCATTATAGATGGTCCACAAAATATTACTTCGTAGCATTTATATATTTTTTATATATTATTTATTCATTTTCATTATACACATATAAATATAATAAATTTATATATTACAATAAAATGCACACGTACCATATTTAAGCCAAAGTAAATGAGCGGGAAAATGAGGTTAATATTTCTTCTGCTTTTAAATAAAGTATTGATATTGATGGAAAATTTTATCCTTAATTTTCCTTTTTTTACATTTATAAGGGTAAATTTATCCATTTATTTTCTTTGTCAAAATGTGATACTAGGTTTTTTATTAGTGTTATCGTTTTTATGCGGCTAAACCACAAAGTACTCCATATTGATCTAGTTTGGAAACAACGTTTTCGATTAATGTTAACGTTTTTTATTAATATAAGTGTTTCTGATTAGAGTTAAGCTGGCGTCAGATATCCTTGTTAAAATGCTAACGCTGATTTCATTGTATTGACAATGTTTGATGTGCAGTTTTTTAAAAAAAAATCAAAATGGGCCGAACCAGATTTTTATGCATTGTAGGTATGGAGAAAATGTATCCTGCCCAAATAGTCCACTCAAGTTGAACCAGCCAACCTGCAGAAACTCTCCGGGAAAGACAGAGAGAGCACTACGCCCAGGGGAACCGGCAACGGCGAGATTGTCGAATGTTCTTCAGTCCGCTTTAAGTCGTAGATGATCGATTTTAGCAGCTTGAAGTCGTTGCTTCACTCAGAAATTGCAATTTCTAGTGAAAATCTTCAATTGCCAATCCTTGTAGCCATAGAAGTTGACAACTTCGCAACCTAATCTGAAGAGAACGGTCCAGAAACACCCAATAAAATATTCTAATGGTAAGCGGCGGCGGAATTGAGCCAGGCGGCAGAGCGTGGACGGCGGAGGAAGCCGTTGCTGGGAATGCAGAGGCCATCCGTACCCTGAGGGAACTCATCATGTATCCGCTCCTCTATTCTCAAGAGTCTAAAAAACTTGGACTCAAAGTAATTTAGATGCAATTATATCTCTATATATATTTTTCCCCCAGGCTGTAATGCGGAGAGACTTATATTAATTCGTGGTTTTCTTCTACTCTTCATATAGTGGCCTCGTGGTTTGTTGCTATATGGTCCACCCGGTACTGGTAAGGTATGCCATTTTTCACTTGCTTGTCTACTATCATCTACTCCTTAGAATTTAACTTGATGCCATTTGAACTGCCAAAAAAAAGATCTATTTTGAAATTAATGTTTCGGTAATATATTACGAATTCCAGACAAGTTTGGTTCGAGCTGTTGTTCAAGAATGCGGAGCGCATTTGACTGTTATTAGGTACGGAGTACTTTAGTTTCTGATGTTTTCTCGAGTCACGTCTGGGATTTAGTTCTTTACTATGCAGTAAAGTTTCCGCCATACAATCCATATTATTAAATGAAGTGGATTTGATTTGCACTGATTTCTGTATAATGATGCCAAGTATGTAACTGTAGGAGCATTTGGTTACTCTGAAAACATTCAAATGTTTTTAGCTTTTTACTGCATCATTTCATCATGATGTTACTGTTGAGATTGTCATATAATTATGCTGTGAAGAATCTCAACACCCAACTTTTTGTTTGGGAGAATCATATGGTTGTTTTGATGTTTCTTTGTTTTGAAGCCCACACAGTGTTCACAGTGCATATGCTGGAGAAAGCGAGAAAGTTTTGCGGGAAACATTTGCAAAAGCATCATCTCAAGCAAAGCTTGGGAAACCATCAGTTATCTTCATAGATGAAATTGATGTGCTTTGCCCTCGTCGTGATTCTAGGTGATCAATTAAATTAGTACTTCATTTTTCTCCTACATTGTTCTTTACTTTATTTGAAAGCTTTATTACTGAGAGTTCTCTCTATGTATTTGTTTGTTATAAATTTCTGATATAAGTTTTCAACTCTCTTGTTGAGTCTGCTTTGCAGAAGGGAACAAGATGTTCGTATAGCTTCTCAACTATTTATGTTGGACTCCAATAAGTCGTTTTCAGCATCTGGAGTACATGTAGTAGTTGTAGCAGCAACTAATAGGTAGGTTCAACCGTTCAAGTAATACTTCAAGGGAGTAAATTATCGTTTTCCGTTTATATATTGATGAATTTGGATACGCTTTTCTTGTTAACAAACTAGTCAGCTTGCATCACATCCTAATGAAGTACTGAGTGTTTTTTTAATTCTACTCCATATTTATTTTTTAATGCTTGAGTAATCAAATATCGTTCAAGGCTGAGGTTGTCTGAACCAAGCCAAGCAACCAATGACTGTAATTAGAGTGAATTTTCAAAACGGTCCTTTCTAATAAGGTGTTTTCCCAAATCAGTCCTCAATAAATAATAATTACCAACATGATCCTTTGTAATTGAGATTTATTCCCTAAATAGTCATCCGCCAAAAATGTCCATTAAATGCTAGTGAAATAAAGGGTATTTTGGTATTAGATGGAATTTTTGACGGAGGACTATTTCGAGAATTTTTGACGGAGGACTATTTAGGGAATCACATCATCCTGTTAGATTTTTTAAAACTTGTAGATGTGCTATATTTCATTATGAAAGGTGATCACTAATTTGGTATTGTTGCTTTTGGGGGTACCACCATTTGTACAATGAAGATGGTGATGTGCCATGATTGCCTCTTGGTCACGACCAGAGAAAGCCAACCTTTTATGTTGGGATCATGATGGGTTGGGGGATGGTATTATTCATTTTCTTTTATAATAGAGTAATATTAATTCTCTCCATTATGACGGGGGATAAAGCATCTCCTTTTGAATTTAACAAGCGTTTGGATTCTTAAGACCATGCTACGATCTTCGTGAATTCTATACACCAACCATAATTTGTGTATCAGTTGTGTATATCTAATTTGTTGTATTCTTTACCTTTTGTACATTTTTTACTTTCAAGTGTTACTTAGGATTAACGTTAGGTTCATGTGATGTATGTTCAGAGTGGATTCAATCGATCCGGCTCTAAGAAGGTCTGGGCGTTTTGATGCTGAGATTGAAGTCACAACCCCTAATGAAGATGAACGCTTTCATATCCTCAATGTAAAGTGCACAACTTTAAGTCTATATTTTTGAGGTGTCTGTTGAATTATTTTTATCAGAATGGCGAGAAAATATACAAATTGCAAGGAAAGATACCGCATGAACCTGTGGATAATACAGGAAAAAAAATGAAGACCTCCAATTCCCTCTGAAGCTCTAATATTTACAAAAAAGACTAATAAAACAATTTATGGTTAAAGAGAAATATATTTATTGTAGGCCTTATTATTGTCCAGGTTATTACTGGAGAAGGATTCACCGATAAAGAGAAAAATATTTATTGTTGGCCTTATTGTAACTAGGTTGTCAAATAAATCTATCCTCTACATGAATAACAAATATAATACTGTTTAAGGTTTTTGGAATTGCTGGCGAGTGATCTTAGTGTTGATGCATTGCAGCTTTACACAAAGAAGCTTCCATTGGAACCCAATGTTGACCTGCGGACGATTGCCGCTTCTTGCAATGGTTATGTTGGTGCAGATTTGGAAGCTTTATGTCGCGAAGCTTTTATGTCTGCGTTTAGGGAATCATCAAAATCAAATCAATTAGATGGCTCTTGGTACATAACAATGGATGACTGGAGGCATGCTAGGTCTGTTGTTGGTCCTAGTATAACAAGAGGTGTAGTTGTGGAAGTTCCAAAGGTTTCATGGGAGGATATTGGAGGACTTAAAGACATAAAGGTTTGCACTTGTTGCCTTGGGCTTCATTTGGTAACATCACTATACTTATTCTTCTACTTGCAAAATAAAGAGCATTTCTATTCTACCAAATAATCATTATCAGGCCGGATCTTGGTATGTCCGGGTAAAATATCTTCAAACAATTAGTTTACTTGATTTATGATACAGAAAAAGCTCCAACAAGCTGTTGAGTGGCCATTAAGGCATTCCGAAGCATTTGCTCGCTTGGGAGTATCACCTCTTTGTGGGATCCTTCTTCATGGACCTCCGGGGTGCTCTAAAACAACACTTGTAAAAGCTGCTGCTCATGCTGCACAGGCTTCCTTTTTTTCCTTGAGGTCTGGGATGACATTTTACCCCTCTCTGTCCATGCTTATTTGCATTCCCCCCCCCCCCCCCACCCCCAACCTCCCCACCCGAATAAAAAATTAATTCCATTATAATGCACCAGTGGGGCAGAGTTGTATTCGATGTATGTCGGTGAAGGTGAGGCTTTGTTACGCAATACATTTCGAAGAGCTCGACTTGCGGCACCAAGCATTATTTTCTTTGATGAAGCAGATGTTGTCGCTGCCAAACGGTAAGTTCATCATAAAAATCTTCCATTATGTAAATGTGAGTTTATGTGCTGTAATTCCCAGGTGTTCCACACAAAAAATGGCATAGCTGTTAGCTCTTCACTTCAATTAATGACCCAGAATCACACTTTGCAAATGTATACATTCACCTATTTATTGTTTATTTCATTAACGCCCCCTTCTGTCTTAGTTAATTAAACTAATTTAGGGCACCTAATTGTTGTTTATTTCATTAATGCCCCCTTCTGTCTTAGTTAATTTAACTAATTTAGGGCACCTAATTGTTGTTTATTTCATTAACGCCCCCTTTTGTCTTAGTTAATTTAACTAATTTAGGAATAGTTCTAACACCAGTCTTGTGGAGTCGAGTGTTTTCTGTTAATCAGATCCTCTTTATGCCCTTCTTTATTCATATATTTTCTTGAAATGTTGTCAGCTAAAAAGGAACTACACCATAAAATCACAACCATTCTCTCTTTCTGATATTCCGCTGTAATCTTGCAGTGGGGGAAGTTCTAATGGAAGTAGTGTTGTTGGGGAGAGACTTCTGTCTACTCTTCTGACTGAGATGGATGGCCTGGAGCAAATTAAGGTGTGATCATATAACCCTTTATTTTCCTTGGATTACCTAAATAATACTCAGTATAAAACTAAGGCACAATTACATATCTTCTCTTTCTTTCCGTTAGGGGATTCTTGTTTTGGCTGCAACAAATCGCCCTCAGGCAATTGATGCTGCACTTATGCGACCTGGACGTTTTGATCTGGTACAGTTCTTTTCATGGTTTATTTCCACTCTTGAGCCCATAGATTCAGTTCTCCTGACTGGCCATTGATGCCAAATTATACTTTGATATTTCAGAAAACTTTATTTTTTTGTCCCCTTGTTTTGTGATATCTTTACTGCTCTCCGTTTGCACCCTTATGGGACGAGCTTTCTTAGGGTTCTTTTGACACACAACTCCAATGGCATATTTTGACACCATTCCATTTGAGGCAACTACTTCCCACACTCCCCCTCCATTTAGGTGACAATCCATTGCCAATTTATTGAGAGTGGATTGTCACCAAAATGGAGGATGAGGGTAGGAACTACTTTGGGGCCGAACGGAGCACCGTAGGGCCCCAAATACACTGGTGTCATAATACGACACTGACCCTTGTAGAAAAAAGAGAACTAAATGGAATCTGTATTCTGTTTAGGTTCTTTATGTGCCACCGCCAGATTTGGAAGCTCGGTATGAGATCCTCCGTGTGCATACACGGGGCATGAAACTAGATGCTGGCGTCGATCTCAGACGAGTAGCTGAAAGCACGGACCTCTTCACAGGGGCAGAATTGGAAGGATTGTGCAGAGAAGCCGGAATCGTCGCTTTAAGAGAAGACCTTTCAGCGACAGTTGTGTGCAATCGACACTTCCAAGCAGTCCTGCAGTCGCTAACGCCGGCACTCACTTGGGAAGTCATTGAATCGTATTCCTCCTTTACGAAGAAGAAGTGAAGAACCCTAACATTTATACCCCAATTTGTACCCCGCAGGTTTGCACCAACATTTTGTGTTGGTGTAAAACTAATTTTTGTTAACGCAACAACATTTGTGTCCGTGTAAATTTTTATTAACGCATCAACCCTTGTGTCGGTGTAAACCATCAAAATGTTTGTGCAAAACTGTGGTGTACAAGTGGGGTACATTTTTTGGTGTAAGTGTAGCATGGTCCTTTAACTTAAGAGTAGGCTCTTCAGAAAAGCTTTTAGCAAGTTATTAGTTGTGCTTAGAGCTCAAAATAAGCTCTTAAGATAATTGTTGGTTGTAATGTTTTTTTGGAAATTAGATGGTCATTATAGTTATTTATCTCCGAAAATATTCTCTCCCTCCCTATTCCATTCTTTATAGTTACTCTACTATTCATGGGGTTCATATGGAATGATTGCTTACACGGTCTCAAAGTCTACATTAAAATGTGTGCCTTATATTTTTCATAAACTTGTATGTGAATATTTTATACTCTCTCTGTCCAATAATAATGTTCCCATTGTGCGTTGCAATGTTTGTTTGAAGTTATTTTTAAATCATTTTATATGAAAAATTATATGAAATTAAAAAATAAAAATTACATATTTAAAAACTACACAAAAAGATTTACTCTCTGTCCGGAAATATATGGTCAAAGTTTGTAAACTTTGACTATGATATGTGGAAAAAATACATTATATTACGATATAGCTTTAATATGAATATATTCATTTTGAAATATACTCCGTAGTTTTCAAATATCAATTTTTTATAAAATATATCCATGTATAAATAAAGATATTAGTGATCAAAGTGTAATCTTAGAGATCGTAAAATGTCGAATGGAAAGAACATTTCCCGACGAAGGGGTACGTGACATGACTATATTGTTTTATCAAATGGGCAACGAGAATACGCCAACAAAATGAACAACGTTTGAAAAATATCTACTTTTATCCTATAAATGCATCAAAATCCATAAAATAAATATGAACTTTAGGTCTAGGAAAGAATTTGTCAATGAATTATGTATTCAAGCGATACTAATCTTTGTTTTGAAGGACATGCGATATACTCATCTAACATAAAGTGCATTTAAATTGTTTTACATACTATTCCTACTAGCTAAATTTTACTCCATCCGTCTTAAATTATAATACATGTTCATTATTTATATGATCAAATTTTATTCATTTGTTTACATATATTTTTATTATTCATTTGATAAAACAATATGATTATGTTGTGGTTTGTAGAATGTCTGATATAATTTATAAATATATAAATTTTGTTTTAAACTCCACCCAATTAAGTTTTAAACAACTTGAACTTTTAATTTTTTGAATTCAAAATTGTAAAATAAAAACCCTACTATAAAATGAGACGAACGGAGTACATTTTTTTCAAGTTAATTTTACATGATAATCTAAAATAATTTCAGCAGTTACATTTTGTGAAATGTTTGAGTTTTATTCCACACAATGTAATGATAATTTTTTTGAGTTGGAATTAGTATTTGCAAATGCAAATTTTATTAATTTGCTTAAAACACAGAGAAAACTACTAATTTAGGATTTTCATATATTTATCTTTTAAGACTTGGCAACCAACGTTGAGTTATGCACACGGAATAAGTTGATAATAATAAGATTTGGCAACCAAAGCACATCATTTAAAATATGATTAGAGTTCAACAAAGAAAATTAAAAAAAAAAACAAAACAAAAGTACGCGAGATCGATCGAGCGCAGCACAAGATTAATAATAATAATTAATAAAGCTTCCTCCAGTTAAATGCAAATGCTACTTATTTGATGTCGTGACGGAGATTAATGACGGAAGCTGCAGGAGGGAGGGTTATGTTCACAGTCGTCACCCCCGCCGCCGACGTAGAAGACACGATGTGTGCGCCGACATCTGCCGGCGGCGCCGGTTTGCGCCGTCGTCCCCAACGTCGGAAAAGCTTATAGACAGTCCATGAAAACAAGGCGGCAACAACGAGCTTTGCCACGGCTTCATCATCGCCGCCCATCTTCTGGGGCCCTCCCATTGCAAAAAATATTAAACTGCGACTGTTAAGAATTTGTTTGAGTATTTATTTATAAACGTACGGCCTCGATCACAAACCGTTCGGATTCCCAACGGCAATGATATCTTTGCTGCCTAGGAAATGCTAAACGGCAATGCAATGCTACAACTACTCCGAGGTAAGGTATCCCATATTCCCATTTTATCAAATAAGGTAATTATGTCACCTCTAGGTTTAATTTAGACTTCCTCCGTACCAAATTATTTGCAACATTTCTATTACCGAGACAAAATATCAAGTTTTTTCAATTCATTTTATTCACATATTGGTAAAGAAATAAAAAATAAAAATTACATATCAAAAAACTACATGAAAAGTTCTTCGAAATAAGAGGTGTCAAGAATATTTTATTTTATCAAATAACCAATGATAATACACGTATATGTCTTTGTGTGTGCGAAAATCTTGTCTCTAGTATATATATATGAACACATATACTCTCTACGTTCCACAAAACCCTTCCTCCTTCGTTTTTTTTGTTTTCCACAAAACACTTCCACTTTCTATTAAAAAACCACTTTTACCCCTACTTTGTCATACCCTACCTATCACATCATACTTTTTCATGCACTGATAACCAAACTATCACATCTTACTTTTTCCCATCACATCAGGGGCAAAATTGGAAAGTCAACCAAAATTACACTTTCCTTATTTTTCCCCAAAGTCAAAAACGGAAGGGTTTTGTGGAACGGAGGGAGTACATAGAAATGTGGAACGGAGGGAGTACTATCATTTTCATAATACTATTATTTCCACAATATTTTTGTTCCAGACACATGCGCGCGCACGCACACACACACATATATATCATTTTTTAAGTAAAATATAATTTTCGTCCCAATACTATTATTTTCATAAATAATAATGAACCCTAACACACACACACATATAAATATTGCCTCTATATATATAAAATTGTTGTCTCTAATATATGAGCATGTATATCTGAAAATATTTTCTCTATTATATTATTATTTTCATAATATGATTATTATTTTCATTGTATTTTTCGTTCCATAACAATAATATTATTATTTCCATAAATTATAATGAAAATATCTATATTAAATCCATACAAAATGTTTTCAATATAACAAATTCAATATTTTCATATATAATGCACACAAAAAAATATATACTCTGTAACGAAAATATTCATATATAATAAGATGAATATTTCTATGTGTAACGAAAACAACACATATAACGTAAATATCCATACATAATGAATATAAATTTTTATATGAAATACAATTTTTCCATACATTGATGCCTAGTCATTGGGAAAATCTGGCAATAGCTCTCCTACTTTTAAATAAAGTATTAATATTGATATCGATATTAATAATAATGTTGTTGTTGTTGTTGTTATTATTAACATCATCATCATCGCACTTCACATTTTCATTTGATTGACAATTTTTTATTTTTTATTTAAATTTGAAAATTTTTGGTTTATATATTAATGTTAGAAATTGTGTTGAACTTTAAATTTAATATTTCGTAAATCTATTTCTCTTTGAGCATAAAAAATTTATTGTTACCACCTTGGAACATGCAATGCTAAAGTTGAAAAAAATAACAACATTTATTTTATAATCTCAAAGTCAGATGTCCTTTTTTTCTTTTACGCATAATATCCATACGGAATATTATAATATAAGTTACCATTTATATATTACCATTATAGATGGTCCACAAAATATTACTTCGTAACATTTATATATTTTTTTAATATTAAAGAACAAGGACTATTATTTTGACTTTATTATTTATTCATTTTCATTATACACATATAAATATAATAAATTTATATATTACAATAAAATGCACACTTACCATATACTAGTATCAACCACGTGCTTCACACGGGCTCACATATACTCTAAATTTTGAAATCTAAAAATAAAATATCATTTATTTTAAATTTTTAATAATGATATATAATGTGTTTGATAAATAATTTCTAACTATTTTAAAGTTTTAGACAAATTTAATGGTCATCAAATAAAAAATAATGAAAATCATTTTAATTAATAAAAATTAAAATAAAAATGTCAAATAAATCAATTAAGTAATGACACATCTGTTATGTGCCACATGTAATTTTTTAATTAAACTTTCAGTGTGTGTTTAGTTTGCTAAAAAATATGTAATTAAATAAATAATGTAATAAGACAAAAGATTAAAATATGTTATGAACTTAATAAAGATGCATGTGTGATAAAATTTGTATATAATAATTTCTTTTGAGATGATAGATAATTTTAAAAATTATAAGAAACATTGTTTTTTTAATTAATAAATTTTATATAAATTTTTTAATATTATAAAATACTCGTGCATATTTAAAAAATATCTTAAAACAACAAAAAAATATTTCTAAAATAGTTAGAAAGTGAAAATTTTTAAAAAAAAGAACAAACATAAGGGTTTTTTATTGTTGGAAAGTGAAGGGTTTATAAAATATAATAAAAATAATAATTTAATACAAAATTAAATATGCATGTGTGTAGTGACATGTGTCTTGTGGTTTAATGTAGCATGACACATGTTAGTAGTATGCACGTATGGCATGCCACATGTCATCACCACAACTATCTAACTCTCTTTTACATATATACTAGTATTTTGACCCTTGCCACGCACGGGTTTGAACAAATTTTTTGTTAATTAAAAAATTACTTTTCAATGTACTTCCTTCGTCTCGGAGTATTTGTTGACTCTTGACTGTTTCGGTCAAAATTGTTAATCTTTGACCTCAAATTAAATAAAAATGATATTAGATATTGATACAAAAGCAGTTTTGTTAGATTTATGAGAAAAGTGCACCGTTTATCCCCGAATTCTTTGAAAATTGCACGGTTTACCCCGAACATTAAAAAGTGCACCAAATACCCCTGAATTATTCAGAAAGTGCACGGTTTACCCCTGAACAATAAAAATTGCACCAAATACTCCTGAACTCTTCGAAAATTGTACTGTTTACTCCTGAACATGTAAATAAAGACGACAATTTTGGGGAAAGGTACTTTGGTGAATTCACAAGGGCCAGATAAATCATATTCGCAATTCTTGTGCGTGGAAGCAACACACTCCCAATCTAATAGTTTAGGACCAACGATGCAACGATTTAATTTGTTCAAGGGTATTTGGTGCATTCTTTAGTGTGCAGAGGTAAATCGTGTAATTTTCGAAGAGTTCGAGGGTAAACGGTGCACTTTTTAAAGTTCAGGGGTAAAGCATGCAATTTCTAAAGAGTATGGGGGTAAACAGTGCACTTTGCTCTTAGATTTATTGTATAAGATATTTTCAAAATATTATTTTATCTAATTAGTATACAATATATATTTTATTTAATTATAGGTCAAAGGTTAAAAACGGTTGACTGAAAAAATCAAAATTGGACAAATACTTTATGAAGGAGGTAGTAATATTTTTCTTGATTAAAGAGAATATATTTTGAACATGATTTTTTATATTATAGACATCAATTACAATACGATCAATATTTTAAAGAATTTACGGTAGTACCTATAATTTCTTCTCTCGAAGCTCTAGGTAAAACAGGAAAAATTTGGCAAAAATAATCTCTAAGTACCATTGTTTTCCATCTAAATGGTACATTTATGAAGCTATTACTAAAGAACCCCGTTACATCTTTCATTGTGATATGATCCAATGCCTCAAAAGCAAATCTATTCATCATACATGCTTCATCCCTAAAGATTGGATATGTTTGTTCGATTAGTTTTACTTTCAGACTTCTTTGTTTAATGGCACACATAGAGCACTCAGTTAGCACCAAAGTGATTACAAATTTTGTGTGTGATTACCTTCCATCAGGCAAAAACAATGCTGCAAATCTGCAATACCCCTTGATATAACATTCAAAACAACCTTACCATTTGATCCTAAAGAGGCAAACATTGATTTTGAGAGGATTGTATTTCCCGTTCCTCTCTAACCGTACACAAAAAAACTCGTCTTTCATGTGCCATGACTTCCATTATTTTGCCGTATATCTTCCCTTGATCTTCATTCATTGTAGATAAATTATACGGTGTATATCCTCTAAGATCATATGACAACTTTTCTTTGTCATAGTTTAACTTCTCTACCAACAAATTATTTTGAAATCTATTGATGGACCGTAATTAATAGCATGCCACAGAATTTTTTTAAAGACTCTCTAATTGAATTAAGAAACTTTTCACTCTCAACCAAAAATAAATTATTTAGGTCTTCTCATGAGATAAGAAGTTTTGCATAAAAAATGAAATTTGTGTCAATTGTTAAAATTTTCTTCAACTTTTTAAGATCAAGGCCGGCTCAAGCCAAGGGCAAGATGGCCTCTTGGACATGGCCCAATAATAGATGGGGCCTCACTTTTTTGTAAACGTATTACATATATTTATTTATTACGGAGTATTTAATTAATTATATACTTTTCGTCTCAATTTAAATCACCTATTATTGTTTATAATGTTTGATTGTAATTATTTTTAATTCATTTTATTTAAAAATTAGTGTAGAATTAATTATAACATTTACATATTTAAAAAGTATATCAAAAGTCCTATATCAACCAATTGGATATCAAAAGTGCTAGAAAACCTTCAGGAATCTTTGGCTAGTTATTAACATATGTAATTATAGATTTATAAGACTACGCACTTGACTTTTTATTATTCTTATTACTATTGTACAGAGTAATTTTTTTATTATTAAAAATATAATTTATAGATTTTGCTTCATTATGACACGATAACCGATTTTCTCGGTGTTGTCCAGGGCCAATAATTTCTTGGAGACGGTCCTGTTTAAGATTATATTGTTTTGGATTCTAATTCTTAGGATCTGTTTGGTTTAAAGAAAAATATTTTTTTTTAGAAAATTCCAACCCTACTTTTTCCATGTTAGGTTACATAAGTAGTACTCTGTAAGAATTTATGATACTTTCTCTAAGCGGAGAAAATGACTTATGTTTGTTTTTGATGAAAACTTATTTTTTTATTCAATACTCCAATACTTTAATTCTTCGATCGAGTTCATTTCCCCCACCCACCCCAATCCTCATAATATCATGGACCGCGCCCACCCCTACTAATAACTCTTTGTTTGATAAATATACACCATTGTCACGCATGATTCTGATATTACTACGTCATTCCTTCAAATATTAGGTGAATAGCTCTGTTATCAATCACCAATGCCCTCTCTCTTTTTTTCGTTATTGTTTTTCCTTTTCCAATATCTCCGTTCACCAAAACTCTTCTTATTTCATTTTTACATGCAAAATCTCATCTTTTTAAAAATAATTTTATTTACAAATAGGTGTAAAAATAAAATGTAAAACTTATATATTTAAAGAATACATCAAAAGTTTTACAAGATTAGTGGTGACAAGAATATTTTATTTTATCAAATGACTAATAAAAAACACACACAAACAAAAGTTTTCGAGAACCCTTTAATAGTAAATGCAAAGAATTTTGGTGGACATTTTATGTCACAAATTACGCCAGTTGTGCGATCTTCGAGACCTATCCGACATACATAATTTTTAGGATTATGCTATGTGTACCCTAAGGTTTGTACCCCAATTTGTACCCCACAGTTTTGCACCAACACTTTGTGTTGGTGTAAAATTAATTTTTGTTAAACGCACCAACATTTGTGTCCGTGTGAATTTTTATTAACGCACCAACACTTGTGTCGGTATAAACCATCGAAATATTTGTGCAAACCTGTGGTGTACAAATGGGGTATATTTTTTGGTGGAAGTGTAGCATGGTCGTAATTTTTATTATAGAATATAGTTCTTGGAGTAACTTCTAATTTCTTTAATTTTTTGCCCAAAATACTATTCATAATTTATCTAAATGAATTTTAGTTTTTTTAGTTTGATCACATTTCAATTTTTTTCAGGTTTAAATCAGAGGGGATGAGGTCAAGTTATAACGCATTTTAGGGGTTAAATATGTTTTTATTTCCTGTAAAATCAAGACTTGTGTGGTTGGTCGCGATATTTTTTTGTTTAAGTCATTCATACAAATTTTTTATATTTTGAAATAACACATTTATTGCATACTCAACATCGTAGTCTCACATCTCTAATTACTTCTAATACAATTTCATGCTCTAAATTGCGTTTTTATTCGTATTACATCTCCGATTCCCAAAACTTTAGGAATAGAGTAATATAATAAAGTTTGGGAATTTGTGATATAATTTGTTGAAAATGGGATTTATTAGGGCATGAGAATTATGTTTGCGATAATTATAAATGCAAGAGTAAGATGTTGAGTACAAAATAAATATGTTATTTAAACAAATTAAAGCCTTAATTGAATTTAAGGACCAATTTTGAAATAATAAATTTTGTAAGAGTGACTTAAAGCAAAATATTTTTTACATGGACTAAAACAAATTATGTCAATTATATAAGGACTAAAGTTGAATTTTCCCATTACTTTTTCATATGAAATATTTGCAGTAAATAACACTAAAACATAAGTCATTTCCCTAAATATCACTTAAATTGTTTTACTCCCTAAATAGCACTTAATAATGTCTATAATGTCCGGTGATGGTGAATATTTACTTGAATAATGACTAATGCATAATGACTAAAAGTGCTACATTAGGAAGAAAAACACATGTGGTGCTATTTAGAGAAAGTCATTATGTTTTAGTGCTATTTAAGTAAGTTTCTCTTTTCATATAGAGATATACCACATTGCAAATATCCAATACTAGCTCATCATATTGAGAAGTACAGTCATTGCTTTCTATCTTTGTTTGAAGCATTATTGTTTGGTCATGCAATATTACATGCATCTTTGCAGGTAAACTAACAAATGAAACGCATGTCACAAACTCTTTTAGGATGGTAATATTTTTTTCCTTAATTTAGTTGAGAGAGACCAAAAAAATTACAGAGTTCTTATTAATTATATTTTTTTCCCATCCTATTATTATAATTATTATTGTTGTTATTATTATTATTATTATTATTATTATTATGTCCATTTACCGGGTTTGCTTTTTTTTTTTAAATCTATTTCTCCAATGATCTTATATCCCAAACCTCCCTTAAAAAATCACCGTTTCATTACATTTATTGAGAGTGAATAAAAATGAAATTTGAGACACATCTCATATAGAGCATATAAATGTTATTCAAACAGGAAGGCACTTTGTTTTTTCATCTTCACTCTAGAATTTGGTCCTTTCTTCTTTTCTAACTTCAAGCAATTAACTTCTATCATTTTTTCACTATAAATTTCTTCAAGCAAAGCACCATAGACAAAACCTTTCACAAACACAATTTGTTTAATTAGCTATATGTATGTTGAATAGTACATGTTCTACTTAAAATGCTTATGATAAAAGACCTATTAGCCATCATAATCTTAGCCCTTTGTTTACTGTTTGTGTCAAGCAATAACAACAATCATCCAAGTACTGAGATTTTGAGCCACAATCATCACCACCATTGTCGTCGACACCACCACCGCCACAGGCAACACCATAGTGGCCACAATCCCAACCCGATATCGTATAGAAAGCCTCAAAAAGTGTTCAATGTGGATCATTTTGGCGCGAAAGGTGATGGGAACACAGATGATTCTAAGGTACGTATGTTCGTCTGTATCCTACACGACTACACCTTTAAATTTTATCAAAATCTACGAGTGAAAAGTCACCTAGGCAGCCTCTTATATATCTAGTTCTAATCTTAAATCATACCGTCATTTGATATGTACGTTCCACGCCCAAGGCGGGTTTCTAGTAAGAATGGTCGTAATAGTTAGAAATGATAATGATGCATATTTTTAAGGTAATTGGATTTTTAGGCCTCTTCATTGCCAAATTTTGTCACATTTTTCATAAAGCTGTCTGTATTTTTTAGTCCTCTAATCAGGGTATTGACTCTTTGTGCTTCAATTCAATTTGTATAAAAAAAAATACTCCGTATAACTCTGTACGTTGTAATAGAATTGATATTACTTACAAAAATATAACTCCGAATTATATTTCAGGCATTTAAAAGAGCATGGAACAAATTTTGCAAATCAAGAGGGGGCATCCTAATGATCCCTCGTATGAGAACGTATTTGCTTAGTCCAACACACTTTAATGGCCCATGCCATCCAAACCTTAAACTGAATGTGAGTAATTATGTTTCTGCACAATTAATTGTTTGTTTAATTATATAAGAAGTTACAACTTTTTAATGACCAGATGAAAGCTAAATTGATTAAAAATACACTTCCCTCTTTTTGACAACAAATTATATTGTCATAATATGACAACTCCAATTGGGCACATGCGTTATTCCGTTCGTAAAATTGATGGTTGGCAAAATCGTTTTGACCCCAAAGTCATTAAATTTGGGAAATGAAATTAAAGGGGTTGAGCGGATGGGTTCGAGTTGAGTCGGGCCGCGGTGGAAGGGTCTACTGGGGGTTAGGCGAGATAGAAACTATCAATTTTATAAATGGAATACTGTACATAACTATCCCAATTGGAGTGTGAGTTATGACAAAACTCCTTGTCAAAAGAAGGGGACTCTTAAAAACAAATGAGAGCTAACTAATTGGATGTTCCTGTGTTCTGGTGTTTATTTACATATTGCTGATAAACAGTTTTTAACTTATAAGCTGCTTGTAGGTCAAATATTCTTTCATGAAAGTAAAATGGTTAAAACGATAAATTAGTCATTTGTGAGTATTCATAAACAATGAGTGATAGTTTTGTAAATAATCAGGTCAAAACAAAGAAACAAAAAAAGGCTTAAAAAATAAGTACGTAAAACCTACTTATTTTTTTGGCTTATGAGCAACTTATATAAGTCAGCTTATAAACACAGAAAAAAAACCCACTAAATGTCATGTGTTTCTATATAGAGTAAGAGGTTGTTTGTTTCAGCCTCTTAATGGTTCAGATGTCTGAATGGTTCAGCACTTAATAGTTCAGACTGTTTGTTTTAGCCTCTTAATGGTTCAGATGTCTGAATGGTTAAGAGATTTGCCTTTGAATGGTTAAGTATTATAAAGAATCTGAATGGTTAAGACCTCTTATCTGAATTGATCAGACATTTGCCTCTGAATAGTTAAGCAATATACTAGCTCTTAATGGTTCAGACCTCTTACTGATTCAGCACTTACTTATTCAGAAGTTGCCAAAGAGCCCCTAAGTCTAATAAAGATATATGACATGTTTGAACTATATTGTAAATTATATACTCCGTATGTACAAGTAGCTCCATGGAACTATCAAAGCTTCAGGGAACAAAGAAGACTATAAGAATGAGAGGCAACATTGGATCAAATTCAATAACATAAGCAATTTCATGGTGAGAGGAGGTGGAGTCATAGATGGCAATGGCCATATATGGTGGAAGGAGTCTTGCAAGGTCAAAACACAAGAGGTTGGCATTTTAATTAACCATTCCGTTTTTCAATTACTCCCTCCATCCCACTATTTTTGCGACAAAAATTGAGAAAAATAAATTTGTGCGGCTGGTATTTGTTGGAGTTTTCACATCGGAAAATAAAAGAATAATACCACTAACATATATAGAAGGATGAAACTCTACCTATCAGCTTAAACTTTTGAATTAGAATTGTGGATCCCGACTTTATATACAAGTAACTAATTTTACCCGACACTCTACCCGTTGTTCTCGGCCCATCGGAATTTTTAACAATATTAATGTTAAAAAGTAAGATAAAATAAAAATGATTCAGAATCACACAAATGTGACAAAATATGGAATTAGACAAAAACATTGGGACACAAAAAGGTAAAATGGAACAAAAAGAGTGACATAGAGGATAATATAAATGTGGTAAAACATGACTACTACCACAAAGTTTTACTTACATGTTAAAAAATGGCAAGTTAGCACAAAGTGGATTTTATATATGACAAACTATCTCATTAACCATCTCAATTAGAGGGTTTTCTTTGTTTAACAACTTGAATTTGTTGTGCAGGCTTGCGACAGCGGCGTCACGCCATTTGTGAGTATTGAGTTACAATTTCCGGGTTGGACCGACCAAATAATTTTTACTGCAGTAAAAAGAACATACTAAATGCACACATTTTATGCCTCAATTGTTTGATTCCTTGCTTTTGATTCATTCAGGCAGTGACATTCCAAAATGGGAAAAACATAAGTGTAAAGAACTTATTATTCAAAAATTCCCAAAGAATGCACCTTGTTTTTTCAAACAGTGAAGTGGTTAGGGCATCGAATATTGTGATAATCGCTCCGGAAGACAGTCCCAACACCGATGGAATTCACGTATCTCGTACTACCGATATCGTTATCTCCAATTCTGTTATTGGGACAGGTAAAATACTTTCTCTGTCTCAAACAATATTCCAGTGTTTGACTCTCATTGTTTTTAATATATTCAAAAATTGAAAAATGTATAATTAAAGTTTGTTTAGAAGAAGAAAATATTGTGACCCAGACTCTATTTGGACCCCCTATAGAGCCTCATTTGAAAAATTGATGGTTCCTACCCCTCACTCCCAGTTACCCGTGCCCTCGCCCGACCCAAACCCACCCCCAACCCCCTTCAATTACACCCCCAAATTTATTGACATTGCAGTCAAATTTTGAATCCAAAGTAAACTAAATTTGGGGGGAGGGGTGCAATTGAAAGGGGTAGGGGTGGGTTCAGGTTAAGAGAAGTAGAAACCATCAACTTTTCGAACCTCGAGCATGGGAACCAAGCCAATATAAGTAATCTTTGGTTAGTTGTCATATTTGGAAAATAATTTCCCCTTTTAATCTCCATACTCTATGTGCATGCAGGTGACGATTGTATTTCAATAGTGAATGGATCTATGAATGTAAGAGTGTCACGCATAGTATGCGGTCCAGGACATGGCATTAGGTAAAAACTCTTAGATATGATTATTCTGGGTTTTTTTAAAAAAAAATCAATCATGTTATTGATGAAGACAATATAATGAACCTTACTCTTTTATAGCATAGGAAGCTTGGGGAAACATGAAGATTTTGAAGAACATGTATCAAATGTTGATGTGAATACAGTCATGCTTAAAGGAACCACAAATGGAGTAAGAATAAAGACTTGGCAAGTAAGAGTTAACTATAGGAACCCATTCAATAATCTCAATATATAGACAAAAAGGTACTAACAACTGTTTATGGTTTGTTTTGTAAAAAGGGAGGGAAGGGATCAGCAAGGAACATTAGGTTCGAGAATGTTGTAATGCAAAATGTGACGAATCCCATAATCATAGACCAATACTATTGTGATAAGCCAAGAGACAAGAATGGCAACATTCTTTCGTGTCCCGAGAAGGTACGTATAGTAAGAAAGTCCCGATCAATATTATTAAGTCTTGACACTATCGTTCCTTAAATATCGGTTTTGGGTGTCATATGATGATTCCGGAGTTTGCAAAACTCTGTTGGACTCCAAAGTTGGTCCTAAACCTCCTCTTGAAACTGCCAAGTTGTTATAGTATCATTATAGGAAATTGGCCTGCCAATTCTAGGAACCCAACCCCCCTCTGCAATCGCTGATTTGCTAAGTTGCTACAATGTCTCTGTGGCAAATCAACGATTTCAGGGGCTGGGGGTTAGGTTGGTAGGACCCGCTTCAGGGCCCAACGGAGTATCATAGTGCTCTCAAGTTCCTTCTATCACAATATAACATGCACCCAAGGTGGTTGTCAAAAGAATCTAGCACCAAGTCTTAGTTGTTAGTTTAAACTCTAGCTTATTTCACGTAATATACTATAGAAATATACCAAGTGTACCCTAACTTTGACACCATTTTTGACAATACGTCTTACATATATACTCACAGACATTTGGCATTGTTCTATGTATGTATATATATCTGCAAGAAGAATGGTGTCAAAAGTGATGTCAAAGTTGAAGTACCGGAAACATAATTCTATAATACTCCGATGTTTCTCATTATATTGTTGATGGCCGTTACACAGAAGGAGGCAGTGCAAGTAAGCAATGTGGTATATAGAAACATTAGAGGAACAAGTGCAAGAGAATTGGCCATAAGATTCAGGTGTAGTGAGATGGTTCCATGTGAAGGGATTTTATTGGAAAATGTGAATTTGATCCGAGAAGGGAATCATGTTGCTAAGGCAGAATGTTCAAATCTTAAGTATGCAACGGAGCGGCATGTTTTCCCTATGTGTCAAGACAGTTATGTTTTATCCCCCTCTCCTTTTTTGAGTTGACATACTATATATATACGGAGTATGTGTATGATTCTTTGCACGTATATAAACACATTTATACATCATGAGGCCGTATTTTTACTCCTTCCGCACGCCCCATTGTTTTTGTCACATGCACGGAGAGAGTAATAAATTCATTTGAATTGATTTCAAACCTAAATTAAATTTTTATATCTATGGGCCGTGTTTCAAGAAATTATATTAATATCTAATATTTTTATTAACAATATAATAGGTTTAAATTGATTTTTATACTTCCGTTAGTTTGTGGTATTTCAAAAATATTATAAAGTTGTACTTTAAAGTATTTTGGTTTTAGCAAGAATAAGTTTAATATCAAAGTATTTAATACTTTAAATCGAAATATTCTACTTGAATTTTTGGGAAATAATTTTTAGTTTTTTATAATTATGGATATTCTTGGGTAAAGGTCAATGAAATGAATTAAAAAATACAAATTACATTTAAAGGATTATACTCCGTATTAAAGTAACAAGAACAAATGAAAGTATAAAGTTTTATTTATAATTATATATATACTAAAAAATAGACATTACCTATCTTAAATCTTTAGACCGGAGACCAGTTCGGTATTTAACGGTCTACTCTGAAACCAGTTTTTGTGGTCCGGTCCGGTTTTCCCTTTCGTTTATGATATGGCCGTTTGCCCTTTTGTTTATGATGATTTCTACACCGTATTATTTTCCTGCCACCATATTATTGAATTCCTGTTACGCTCCAATAATTGATGAATGTGTATTAGTGTATATTGAAGGTTTGCTATTTGGCATTCTTCAAATAGTTTAGGGTTTCCAATTTTAGGAATTGAATAGACCTTTCACAATTTGTCTGTGTTCGTTTGGGAGGGGAATGGGGTCGTTTCTTTATATGACTGTATACTTTTATTAACCTAATTCCTTCTTAAGTTTGTGGTTAGAAGCACTTTAAGCTGCAGATTATTTTCTTTTTCATGTGATTAAAGCTCCTGTTTGGAAATGGTTTTGTGTTAGTCGTTTTAGTAGTTGTTCCCAAAGCTCCTGTTTGTAAGCAGAGTTTGAAAGACAATTCTTCCAAAAGCTCTAAAAAGTTGCTACGGATAGTTTTAGGCCTTGATTAGCGACCAACTTTTAGCTGTTAGAACTTCATTAGTTAGAAGTTAGCGTTAGCTGTGGCTGAATGACTAGATGTTTGGTTTTAGCTATTTGAGTCAGTTGTTTAAGAAAGAAGTGTTTGGTAAGAAACTGTTTGTGTGAGTAGGGGTTAGGCTATGTACATTTGACCCCGCCATAGGCAAGAGCCTTTGAGCCATTTGAGGCACTGGGGTAATGTTGTTGTTGGTAAGGTAAACTGTTTGTGTGATTTGTGTGAGATTTTAGGGCAATAAGATGCCATGTTTGGCCCATAACTTTTTGTTGAAAATGGGCTTTTTTGTGGTAAATGATTGGTCAAACAACTATTAAAAGTGTTCGGTGAGCAGTTTTCTTAAAGCAAGTTTTTGGTCCCAAAAAGCTCGAAGCTTGTTTCTCGAGCTTTTTGAAGACAACTTTTTTGGTCTACAACCTTTTACCTTTAAAACCTCAAATTGTTGATGCAACCAGCTCATCTTACCAAACTTTTTTTTTTTGAATAATTAAGTATCACAAATAGATGACACTAACATCAATTTCTTTTCAACCAATTGTTTACCAAACGCTTTGATAGCCATTTGGTCAATCCTTTACGAGCTATTGCTTTAGAGATGGCTCTCCAAAAATCTCCTTTATAAACACCCCCTTAAAAACAAGCTCTTTGTGAACCACCTTTTGGGACTAAAATGCTCTTTACCGAACACTTCTTATTGGTTTTGTATAGCGCAAAAGCTCTTTTTTCACAAAAAGCCTCCCAAAACTTCATTGCCAAGAACCCCGGAACCCAAAGATTTATTTAAAAAAATGACCAATGGACCATGCTGGACTTTTACAAACACAGCAGACAATTCAGATTGTCCACAAAAAGCAACACTCATATAGAAGCAAAAGGCATATGGGTTTTTGTTCATTTCAAAGTACATACCCTTCACATCCATTCTTAAATGTTAACCTCTCCTCCCTTCTCCATACTCTCACAATAAAATAAACAAGCACAGTAATTGGAGGATAGAATAAATAAAGCATTTGCTAGAAGAATGGAAAAAGGCCAGGTGATGAGCAGGCACCTAATAGTGGTGAAAAGAAACAAAGTTTTAAGAGAATTTGTGTTATCTGTGGTAGTAGAACTGCTTATCGATCATCTTTCAGTGATGCAGCCCTCCAACTTGGAAAAGAACTGGTAATAATTGTGTGATGTGCAACATCCCAAACATGGCTAGCTTCTTATTACGTACTCACTTCATATGGTTCACGATAAGTATCACTTCAGTTTCTCATTATTCTTCTCCCTTTTATCAGAGTGATTCCCAAGGCCCTCTCTCCATGTGAGGCACTATTTTATACATTCCAGGAAAAGTGGAGACCGACTTAAACTCTCTAAAGTCTAAACTTTCTGCTTAGCCCTTACACAAAAACAAAAAAAATAAAGGGTTCCAACGTCAATCGGGTCCTTTTCAAAGGCTCGGCGTTGTTATTGCTTATTAGATGGTTTAACCAGCACCTGCCTGAAGTTAACTACTAAAGCTACAGATATCTGGAGAAACTGTTGGAGACCTAAAAATTGTTGCGGGCATGCATGAGAGGAAGTCAGAAATGGAAAACCACGCCGATGCTTTCATTGCACTTCCTGGTAATTCATCTAACCACGCAGAAAAGTTGTAAACACACACACACACACACACAAATCGTTAAATGCACGTTTTCATGGACTTGAATATGTGTAGTTGGGTATGGGACTATAGAGGAATTGTTAGAAGTGATAACCTGGTCTCAATTGGGAATCCATGAAAAGCCAGTATGATTTCCTTTTATTTACTCCGTTAGGATCCGAGGAATGAATTTTCCAGCAACAATTTATTTGCAATTTAATGTTTGGACAGGTGGGGCTGTTAAATGTTTGTGGACGGCTATTATGATGACCTGCTTGCCTTTTTTGACAAGGGAGTGGAGGAAGGTTTCATAGATGATTTAGCAAGATGCATTGTGGTCTTAGGTGACACTGCAGAGGACTTAATTTCAAAAATGGAGGTACATGTTCTCAAAGACCTTGTTTGGCATCCCTAATTGGCTTATATAATTCACGATGCTTATCGGTAGAGTGCCCGTTTGGCAACAACTTAGCCCTTTCAAAGTTAATCTGCACCAATACACAATAATTCAAAATGCACTAATTGAAAGTGTAGTTCCCAAACGAGCCCCGAGTAAATAGTCTTACTTGCCTGAAATTGGCATTACCAAGTGATATAGAGCTTTTATGAATAAGAATAATGGTGGAAAATGAGCAATTTGATGCTCTCATTAGTCATTACATCTCATATTAATGTAATATAAGTGGAGTACTTGTTTGCTTTTTCATACAGTGAAAATTGTGATTATGGGGAGGAGTGAAAAAATGTGAACCACTTGTTTGTTTCCCTAAATAGAATAAGAACATTTTGAGACAGTCGAGAAAGGAAAGCAGAAAGTCATTTTTATTGAATGAGGGAGTATTATAAAATAATTTGGGTTAACATTCCGGGTTTGGTTGCAGTCTTGTTCGACCCAATTTTAACGGGTCATTTTGGGTTCGGTCACTTTCGCGTCGGGTCTAAATTTGACACCATGGAGAGAAGTGTGGAGGCAATAATTGTAGTGGTACTTTGTTTTTGTTGTATTGCACAATCATTGCAGGAGTATGCACCACTCCACAAAAGAGTAGCAACCAGACAAAGCTGGGGAATGGGCCAATCGTTGGAGTCTACTTCAAGTGGGGGGAAACCCTAATAAATATAATCTTGTCCAGGATCCACTTATCAACCCATAATCATGTGTACAACTTAATCAGGTTTTGTTAGTTCCATTCCAAACCATGTGTGGTATGTAGGGGCTGCATAATAACCTTAGCCTGTCCCTTTCTGTTGAAATGTACAGGTGTGAAAGCACAAGTTTATCCCATTTTGACAATTCAAAGTTTTTGTGATTCTTGTGCTCTTAGGGACAAGTTAGTTGTCATGTGAATCTCTATTTTGTTTTGGTGCCATCATGTGAATCTTTATGAACAACCCCTATTAATAATCACATCTTTCATGGTATTTGTCTATTTGAAAGTCAAGGGTGTAGCTCAGTTGACAAGACAAGAAATTATAATGGGATAACACTCTCATTTGATTCATGGCATGAGAGGCAACTATGTTATGCATAAGACCTCTGCAATCTCTCTTGCCAACCAATCTGTGATTAAAGTTGGATTTACTCATCTCAAGTGATCGTTCGACCGATTTAGAGGGACCTCAGGATGAGATTCATTTTTTTTGTCTATTTGAAAGGAATAATCTCACATTTCAAAGTACTTGTGTAAAATATATTCAAATTAGCAGTAGAGTTTTGGGGTACCTGTGGTGTTCTGTTTGTAAAATTGATAATTTCTACCCATTGCCTCTAACCCTCACCCTAGCTCGACCTGAACTCACTCCCAACTTCTTCAATGGCACCCCCAAAAAATTACTGTATTATTTTTTTGAATATATTACAATGTACAGGGTACTAAGGCGATGTTTTCTTTACCTAATCTGAATGGTTCTGATCTAATTTGGTTTGGTCTGAACTGATCTAAAAGTAGTTATATTTAAAGTTGTTCCTGATTTGGTCTGATCTGATTCCAATAAGAATAAGTAATAAGTAAAAAAATAAGTTGAGGAGAACATGACCTAAATAAGAGAACATCACTGTAAAATACTCCCTCCGTCCCAGAGTATTTGTCCAGTTTCACTTTTTCAAGTCAAACTGGACAAACTTTGAGCTTCAATTAAATAAAAACCATAAAATATTTTAATATAAAAATGACTTTATTGGATTTATCGTATTGAGAACTTTCAAAATTGTATTTTATTATGCTAATATGTAATACAAATTGAGAATAATTGGAGTTCAAAGTTTGTCCAGAAGTCAAACTGGACAATACTCTGGGACGGAGGTAGTAGATATGTATGTGTGCAAAATTACTTAAGTATGACACAAATTTTTCTTGAAATAGCTCGCAGGATCTTCTATTATGAAAAAACATTAGAGGTCTTTACATTATGTTGTCAAGATAGGAGACATTTCCTTTATTATTTTTGTTAATGACCGTTAATTTTTTTTTCTTATTTTACTCTTATAGTTTTATGTTAATATGGCTCATGGCTTACTTTTTAGCTTCTTTGCTCTTCTTTATTTCTTCACTTTGTTTCCTTTTTTCATAAGGTTTTTCAACTTTTTATATATTGTCTTTTTAAAAATTCAAAATTACTTGTCTGGTATAAAAAATAAATAAATTAAAATGATTACGGTACAAACAAAAGTACAAAACAAGAAGAATACATTTTTTAAACGGTCATATTAAAAGAACAAGAGACAAATGTCTCCTCCTAATTTTTACAACAAAATGTAAGAGTTTGATATTTTTCTTGGAGGAACCTAATTTTTCACTATACTCCTTATCTAATACCGCGAGTAGGGAGTAAAAATTGGGGAGTATCTTTTCCAATTCAACCTGCTTCCCACCGGATAATTCACCCTTCTTCCATATTCATCCAGGTATTTTTCAAGCTTATTACTCGAATTATTTTCATGTCTCATCTTCATAATTCTCTGCCCAACTCCCGACATTATCAAATACTCCGAATCAATAATCGCCTCTTGTTCCAGTTATCCATATACGAGGCACAATTATTAGATGTTTTCATCATTAATTGATTTTTTAGATTGTCGAAGTTCCAAGTCTGAATCACTAATACTCTGCAGATTTTCTATTAACCTCTAATTTTTGAAGATGTGCATAAAACACCACTTCGTTATAGAATATTATTTTCCAGGTTTTAAATTCTATATTTTATTATTGACATCAGACTGGTTTGCTGTATGTATTTATTTTTAAAAAATTGGTAGTATCTATGGAGTATTGCCTTAAAGATTTTAAATTTTAATATTATCGACCGAGTATTACTCCATGAAATCTGCATTTTGTCAGGTTAGGGTTTTATATACATAAATATTAGCATTTAGCAGTGTCTATCACATTAAAATGTTTGTAATTTAATTTTGAATATTACCTGTTAGTTCATAATCTGCATTTTTTGAAATCAGATTCCTTGTATTGCTTTGAAAAAAATGGAAATTTTATGCGGAACATGATACATTGGTGTTGTGGAAAATATGTGGAGAGAGCTTAAGCTGTTTTCCCCGCTCCTTTCTTTAGCCGGGGATGAACTTTTCTTTATTGTTATACTCCGTAGTTTGTTGTAGTACATTTTATTGATTACAACAAACATAAATTCTTCCATGGACCTAAGGTTCATGCTTATTTTATGGACCTTAGTGCATTTGTAGCATAAGAGAAGTGGACCTTTTTGCAAAATAAAAAATATCCACATGAAAACCCATAAAAATATGAGAAAGTCTTCATTTTAAATGTAGACATTAAGACAATGCAAGCATCACTCTATCATCATGGGGTAGAAAGTCCACTTCTTTGCACCATTCACAACTTAATCCGGAAAGAGAATCCCGAAGATTGCATCTATAAGATGTATGATCAAGAAGTGGGATTGCTACGAGAGATAGAAGACTCGGATGCTGTGTCATTTGGATTCCAATAATATGCCCAATAAATCTTTGCTCTTAGTGTTAGAAATGTCAAACAAATGAATAGTGTCAAACAAAGGAATATTATTGATGACTAGGATAATATCCTTGATTGGAATCATATTACCAATCAAAGATATTTGATTATCTTCCACTTACCTTCCTTGATTGTCTTGATTATTTACTTTGTAATATTTATACTCATCATTTTGATGATGAATTTAATAAGATGAAAATTATGCTGTGAATTCATTCTAATATTTCTAATATGGTATCAAAGCCATCATTCGATCAAACAATTGAATGAAACGCATCATTCATCATATACCATAAAAAATGTCCGATAAAACTCCTCAAACGGGCAGTTCCATAAACACAGAGGAATCTGACCCGAAAAATCAGCCGATCAATCTTGCACAAATTCTGGAAATTCTTCAAAATTTTCAGAATTTGGCACCCAAGGCCGAACCTATCGAGAGCTCTTCCAATCAGGCATTAAATATGGCGGAAAAGCTCAACGATAGGAACTACGCCATTTGGGCGCGCAAAATGAGTTTGGCGTTGGATGGGAGAGGGCGGCTCAAGCACATCACTGCCACACCTCTCAAATCAGATGACCTGAAATTTATTAAATGGAGACAAGCAGATTCAACGGTTATAACATGGATTCTAGAAAACATAGAATCAGATATTGTCAATCAATATATCGATTATCCAACTGCTTGGGATCTGTGGAAGGGAATTGAAGCCACTTACGGCTCCGGGAAAGATCCCTTGCAGGTATACAACTTGATGGTGAAAGCTAGCAGCATCAAACAAGGAGACCAGACACTAGAGAAGGTCTACAACCAATTGCAAGCTGTGTGGAAGGAAATCGACAGGAGGCGACCCAACCCGATGAAATGCCCGGAGGATATGACGATTTTTACACAAATTCAACAACAAAATCGTTTGTATCAATTTTTACAAGCCATAAACGAAGAGTTTGATGTAGAAAAACGTGATATTCTCAAAACAGATCCTCTCCCCTCCGTAGAAGAGGCATACGCCCAAATCAGGAGGGAGGCTACCAGGAAAGGAATAATGAAGGGAGACGATGGACCTTCATCGGGAGATCCCTCAGGTCTTGGCAGTGGTTCGCAGCCACACGGGCTGGATTGCGATCGGAAAAGGAAAAAAACCCGGTATCGTCATCTCGCATAAATGAGGACAAATCAAAATTGAAATGTACCTACTGTGGCAGAACCAAGCACACCGCAGAAGGGTGCTTCAAGAGAATTGGGTACCCAGATTGGTGGCCTGACAGCCGAAAGAGGGGGAAGAAGCTACCTGGGGTCGCTGGGGCAGTGGTGGGCAATCAAGAGACCACCAGCACCACCGCCGTCCAAGCGTCTGAAAACTTCGCCGGAATCGCCATGGGTAACGTCGAAGAAGAGAGCAGCGGCGTAAGAAGGAGAGGCGAAGAAGTTACGGGTAGGGGCGAAGTGACGGGTAGGGTTTGGGGAGAGGGATTAAATACTCTTTCCAAATCAGGCCCAATAAATAGAATTTGGCCCAAACCCAACCAAATTAAAAATAACCAGTGGATTTTTGACTGTGGGGCTACTGACACGATGTCATTCGACCATTCCGATTTTAATTCTCTAAATTGGTCCAAGAAAACCCATATCCAAACAGCCAATGGGGATTATTCTCGTGTCGAGGGCACTGGTCCAATATCTATCTCAAATTCTATCCGGCTAGAGAATTGCCTATATGTTCCCACATTGTCTCACAAATTGCTGTCAATAAGCCATGTCACAAAACAATTAAATTGCATGGTCCTAATGCACCCCACTTTTTGCTTATTACAGGATATTCGGACGGGGAAGATCATTGGGCGTGGTTCTGAGCGTAATGGCCTGTACTATGTTGAGGAATTTGATCATTACGGAACTGTTACGCTTGCTCATGGGACAGTGGACAGGCAGGCATGGTTGTGGCATCGTCGTTTGGGACATCCATCTTGGGGGTATCTCAAAATTCTCTTTCCAAAATTATTCAATAAATCATGTCAGTTTCATTGCAACAGTTGTATTCTAGCCAAAAGTCATAAACATTCCTATCCGTTAAATAATACAGTTGCATCACAACCTTTCTCATTAATCCATTCTGATGTGTGGGGTCCATCTCCAGAATCGAGTCCAAATGGGTATCAATATTTTTTATTGTTTGTTGATGACTGTACCCGTATGACTTGGGTGTACTTTCTTAAACACAAATCTGGAGTTTTTGAAAAGTTCACCTCATTTTACAAATTGATCAACACACAATACCAAAAACAGATTTGTATTCTTCGATCTGATAATGGAGGAGAATACATAAATCATCATATAGAAAATTTCTGTAAGAAAAAAGGTCTTATCCATCAAACCACTTGTCCTGATACCCCTCTACAAAATGGTGTTGCTGAACGTAAGAATCGGATCATACTCGAAATCACTAGGGCTCTTATGATTGAGTCAAATGTTCCTATTTATTAATGGCCCGAAGCAATTGCAACCACCATTTATCTCATAAATCGCCTTCCGACAAAAATCCTAAATCACAAAACACCAATTGATACACTCGCAAAATTTTCCACTGTTCCCACCTTCTTGACTTTCACTCCTCATGTGTTTGGTTGCACTGTATATGTACATATTCCAAAAGCCAAACGAACAAAATTTGATCCTTGTGCTGTCCGATGTGTCTTTGTTGGGTATGGGGTTCACAAAAAGGGATACAGATGTTATGATCCTATTTCTCGTCGGATGTACACGACAATGGATTGTAATTTTTTGGAAACTGAGTACTATTTCCAAAACCACTCTAGTAGTCAGGGGGAGAAAATTACGAATGACTCTCTAGAGTGGTTACACAACACAGTCTTGCCTCTTGAAACTCTCCCAACCGAGGAAGTAAGTCACTCCGTGAGATCATCTTCTGAGAACATTGAACAGTCCAACAACTCTGAACTCATGTCTGATTCTACTCCGTCTGACAAAACTCCTGAGGTTAGTACTTCCCCCACTCCTGATGATTGCATTGATAAATCTAATGATACCGTGGAAGAATTGAATATATCAAACAGATATGTTCTCCCACCATGGAAGAATCGGGGAATTCCTCCTGTCAGATATGAACCAGAATACATCCCTCAGAATTCAAGATATCCTGTTGCTGATCTGGTCAGGGGGAGTGTGTCACAGGCGTTTCACACATCCACCCATGAAGTTCCTAGAACAGTAGACGAAGCCATACAAATACCAGAATGGGGAAAAGCAATGGAGGAGGAGATGGAGGCGCTAGAGAAAAACAACACATGGGAGAAATGTCAACTCTGCTCAGGAAAGAAACCTGTCGGATGCCGATGAGTATTTACAGTCAAACACTAGGCAGATGGTACAATCGAGAGATATAAGGCTAGATTAGTAGCTAAAGGATATACTCAAACTTATGGTATTGACTACTCTGAGACTTTCTCACCGGTAGCCAAAATTGATACTATCCGAGTATTATTCTCTGTAGCAGCTAATCTAGATTGGCCCTTATATCAGTTTGATGTGAAGAATGTTTTTCTCCATGGAGAACTAAAAGATGAGGTTTACATGGAAGCACCACCTGGGTTCTCATCAGATTTCAAAAAAGGCGAAGGTTGTAGATTGAGAAAAGCTTTGTATGGTCTAAAACAATCTCCACGTGCATGGTTTGGCAGATTCACGATAGCCATGAAGAAATATGGATATCGTCAAAGCAACTCTGATCATACCCTGTTTCTAAAAAGGCAAGGCAAACTCATAAGATGTTTGATTATCTATGTGGATGACATGATAATTACTGGCAGTGACATAGAAGAGATGGCTACACTAAAAGGCAAGCTATTCCAGGAATTCGACATGAAGGATCTTGGAGAACTTAACTTTTTCCTTGGCATTGAAGTTCTCAAATCTCAAGAGGGGATCTTTATTTGCCAAAAGAAGTATATCCTTGATCTTTTAGTTGAAACTGGATTAATGGATTGCAAACCGGCTGTCACTCCAATGATGGTTAACCACGGGCTTCAAATTAATGAGGGAGGAATACAAGCTGATCAAGATAAGTACCGAAGACTTGTAGGCAGACTTATATACCTCGCACTCACAAGACCTGATATTGCATATGCTGTCGGAGTGGTAAGTCAGTTCATGCACAAACCACAGAAGGAACATTGGGATGCGGCTATTCGAATTGTGAGATATCTTAAGGGGACCATTAATATGGGAGTTACATTCAAAAAACATGGTCACTTAGATATTCAAGCCTACACTGATGCTGACTGGGCAGGGAATCCAAACGATCGAAGATCCACTTCAGGGTATTTCACCTTTGTTGGAGGTAATTTGGTCACATGGAAAAGCAAGAAACAAAAGGTAGTTGCTCTATCAAGTGCAGAAGCAGAATTCAGAGGGATCGCTCGAGGAATTACTGAAGTTCTTTGGCTAAGAAAACTCCTTAAAGATTTGGGGTATCCGCCGAAGGGTAAATGTAGACTGATGTGCGATAATACCGCTGCTATTCGTATATCAGAGAATCCAGTACAACATGATCGTACCAAGCACATCGAGATTGATCGTCACTTTATCAAAGAGAAACTCGAGGCAGATATCATCAGTCTTCCATATGTCCGATCTGAAGATCAATTGGCAGACATTCTCACAAAAGCAGTACGAGCTGGAGTCTTTCAAGCAACATTAAGCAAGTTAAACATCCGAAACGGATGATTCAACTTGAGGAGGAGTGTTAGAAATGTCAAACAAATGAATAGTGTCAAACAAAGGAATATTATTGATGACTAGGATAATATCCTTGATTGAAATCAAATTACCAATCAAAGATATTTGATTATCTTCCACTTACCTTCCTTGATTGTCTTGATTATTTACTTTGTAATATTTATACTCATCATTTTGATGATGAATTTAATAAGATGAAAATTATGCTGTGAATTGATTCTAATATTTCTAATACTTAGCACTCCTTTCCTTCATTCTCTTGCCTATAATATCCCTGATCAATGATTTCACTTCCTTCTCGATGGCATTCATTCTTTTGTTCCTCTTAGTTGGCAAAAATCTGCAATTTTGAAGCATTGAAGAACTTGCATGTCTATGAGAAATCATATCCTATCGACATAGTGATTAAGTTTACTTACCTCCACCTGGGCACATAAACCTGGCGTAAAACTTCCATAACGTGCATGGCTTGCTCTTTTTGGAGTTCAAAAATCATCCTTCCTTCTTCGTAGCTGCTCCCGAAAGCTGTCCTAGAGATCACGTCAGAGGTCAGGCCTTCAAGGTCTGGCCACACATCAAGCTCGCAAGACTGTTTTTGCGAGACAATCTCTTCCCATTTTTTTACCATTTCACCACAACTTATCAAGAAAGCTGTTGATAGAGAGATCTTTATCAAAAACAATTTGCTTCCACCTATCTTATAAACAGGTTTGTAAATACTACATATCACCAACCTCCTTTCACTTAATATATTTGAGAATTTTGACAACCATTGCAGATTCCCAAAGTAATCTACCATAAACATGTCTTTGAACATAAAGCATACATAATGTCCAAAAGCGACTGCAAGAAATAAGTGAAATCATAAAACTTATCACCAAAAGAAACGCACCTTGAGCTTCTCTGTATGGAAGGCGGGATTGATTAACCTTCTGTGTTTTTCCCATTGATCTTTCTCATAGCTGGCTAGTCCTTGGACCAACTTCCCTACCAGTGGGTTTGTCCGGGGCTTCTGAAACAGATAAGGTTTATTGAGAACCTCCTTTATCAAACCAGGATCTGTGATGAGCACCATAGGCCTTGGACCCATCCACACATAGCAATTCCTACCTGCCACCATGCATCAAACCAGAAAATATTATATTTAATGTTCCACCTCAGTTGACCAAAGACAAGACAAACATACAGGAAGTACCATATTTGTTGATTAGATGAAGGTAAAAGGGAATGAGTCTTGTGGGCGTGTAATGATCAGAGAGATTCATGGGTTTAGAAGTGGCATCCCTTATCATGGTGGCAAGATCTTTCATGTCCCCTGAGAGGACTCTGTAAGGGTTGCCCTTCAGGCCTTGCTGTTTAAGGACCCTCTCCAATCTCCTGGGTTTAAACCAAACCCAATCCAAAGCTCCCCATAATAATGATGAGAAGAAGAAGATGGATGCTAAGAAAGCCACTGCAAGTAAGAAACTGTGAACCTGCTCCATCTTAATTTGACAATGCAATGGAGACTGCAATCAGTCTTGCTGTCGGAGTAGTTTATTTATAGTTACTAATGGAAGCTTCTTTTGATTGATGGCCCACCCACCCACTTTATAATTTTTTCTTGTTTGCCAGTGCTATTGGAGTGCAAACCCAGCAGTGAATTTTTTCTAGATGGGGGAGAATTTTTTTTTGCCATAATCATTACCCAACTGTGGCTTTTTAGAAGTTTCCACGCCTGACTTTTTTTTTGACATTGACATTTTTGGGACTTGGGAGTGCTCTAAGGGCACTGGAAATACCCGTGAAGTCTCGGGGTTTCAAATCGGGGCTTCAAACCTTCTCTCTTTGCCACGTCAGCTTTAACTTAACTCACATTTTCAGTTGAAATGGGCTTGAAGCCCTGAGGCTTCAAACCTTCATTTTTAATATTTTAAATATACACTTTCTAAAATTAAATTAATAAAATTTAATTATTTAATTATTTAAAAAAATCAAAAGGAGAATAGTTTATTAAAAAAATTACATTCATTAAAAAAATATTACATCCATAAAAAAAAATACATTCATTAAAAAATCACGTTCATTAAAAAAATATTACATCCATAAAAAAACAACACTACGAACAAATTACTGATTATTTGAGCGATTAAAGATATGTTCGACCAAATTCGCCGTTAGTGCATTGTGAATCTCTCGGTTTCGAATTTCTTGGCGGTTTCTTCGTTTCTTTTCTTCGTCGATTTCTTCATACATAGGCATCTCCTCGTCCAGGTTGTACTGACAAATCGCAAACCCGTTGTCCTCTACGGTCATATTATGAAGAATAACACATGTGTACATGATATTCCTCATTTTTGTTTGAGAAAAAAAATTTAGACAAACGATCTAGAATGTGTCACTTAGCCTTTAAGACCCCGAAGGCTCGTTCGATATCTTTTCTCGCCGCTTCATGAGCTTTTTTGTAGGTCTGACGTTTAAGACTCGTTGGTTTGGAGATAGACTTGACAATCGTGGAAAAATCTGGATACTTTCCATCGGCCAAATAATATCCACGCTTGTAAAGCGTCCCTCTAAGCTCAAAAGACGAGTCGCGTGCGGTCTCATTAATCCAATCGTCAAAAACAAGCGATTGATCGAGAACATTGATGTTGATGTTCAAGCCTGCGACACGAAAAAAGCGTGCCAAAACCACAAATCATTTGAAGCAACAGCTTCGAGCATGATAGTAGGCTTGGAATGATCCCCCCTGGAGAACTGACCATGTCACGTAGTGGGACGATTTTTCCATTTCCAATGCGTGCAATCAATGCTCCAAAGCATGTCGACAAAACCATGTTTAGCGGCATGCCTTGCCTATAATTGTTGAATGTCGTTCGTAGTAGGTTTACGTAAATATCTTTTATGATAAATTTGAACATATCAGATGTCGTCCCGTACGCTATCTGAGGAAGTGCGGCAGTGCACTTCTGGACACTGCTAAACCCGCGTCGCCCTCTCGCATCAAAGTGTTGGGTGAACCAAGGCGCCTCACATTCAATATCGGCGAGTATGCGTAAAAAGAGAGGACAACTCATTCGAAAACGATTATTAAAATCCTCGAGTGTATAAACACACAGAGTATTGAAGTAGTCGTTGAGAAGTGAAGCGTGGGTAGCCGCTCGATCCCGGTTTAAACGTTGTCGTCGGGTCCGGCATCGGGAGGATTCTTCTTCTTCTTCGCCTTGTTGCCACCATTGATAACAACTCGTGGCGAAACAACGAGAAATGAGAGCTCTCTTTTCATCATCGAATAAAGATGATCCCATTTTTAAAATATATTCTAGAAATAAATAGAAAAATATTTGAAAGAATATTTGATATAATTATAGAGAGAAGATAGTGAGAGATGCGTGAGAGATAGGTTTGTTTTGATTGAATATATATGTTTTTTTAATTTAAATGCTTTTGGTGGGTAACAGCTAAAAGAGTCGTTGGGGAGGTGGGCAGCTAGCGTCAAAGTTTTAACGTGGGGGAACTGACGCCCTTTAACGCCGTCATGGGGGCGGTGTTTAACGCCCTTTGGGCGTCAAAAGGCGATTGACGCCGGGGGGCGTCAACCCCATTTCCACTGCCCTAAGAGCACTCTCACCAATGAGTAGAAAAATATTTTTTCTCAATTACTAACATGATTAAATTAATTTTAATCACTCCTTTTTAAAACTTATTTTCTTTAGTAATTTGATAAAATAATGTAATCTAGTAATCTTCTATTTTGTAGAACTTTTGATGTGGTTTTTAAATATATAAATTTTATAAATAGGTCCATATTTTACATGGACTACAGAAGAATAATTCTAATTTGGGAGGAAGTGTATTTATTTACTAATCGAAGCTTCCTTTGGATTTTACTATGTTGAGTTTCATTCCTCGGACTTAGTTTGGGAGGGAGTAGGCCTGTCAATGGGTCGGGTTCGGGCCGGTCCATAGTGTTCTATTCTCGTACCTGTTTTAAAAAAATTAATCTTGACGCGTACCCATTTACCCGACGGGTTTTGAAGTTTAATCCTATATTTGAATCCATTGGGTCTTGGTATCGGGTCGGGTATACCCATGATAAAAGTTGATGTCTTTTATTTTTCTATAATTAAAAAACAATTAGTGAAAATATTAAGAATGAAAAACACTTTAATTAAATACAAATAAAAATAAGACGAATACGTTAGTGCAACAAAAATCGGCCTTTTTCACCAAAAATCTACAACAAAAGTTTTAGATTCATAATCGATTTTCTTGTCACATTCATTCATGTTGCAAAAATGTTCTTTATAACATTACAACTAATTCCAAACTATTTATTTTATACTACTGCATAGCATAAACCAACGTGTACATGTTTCTATTGTGGTGAAATAAATACAAATAGATTTGGAAGCCACACAACCAGCGAAGAAGATGAGTAGTGAAGAAGAGAGGTAGAGTTTTGTTATATTTAATAGAGTAAATTCACAAAATAGTCCTTTGTAATAAGGTGTTTTCCCAAATCAGTCCTCAATATGTTTTAATTACCTACGTGGTCTTCTATAATTGAGATTTATTTCCAAAATGGTCCTTCGTAAATAATGTTACTCAAATAAGGACTAATTGAAGGTATTTTGATATTTTTTTTATCCGCTAAATTTAGAATTAATTCTTAAAATGATCATTTATAATGAAGTGCTTTCCCAAAATGATTTTTTCTAATTAAATATGTGTATTTGATTTGAAATTTAAAAGATTTTTTTATAAATTTTAAATAATTCATGAATTATTTATAGTCAATGTATATTTTAAATTTTACATTTAGTTGTACAAAAATGGCTGTTTTGAAAAATATACTTTAAATTTAGATGATCAAAATACCAAAATATTCCCCAATTAATCATCATTTGAGTAACATTATTTACGATGGACTACCCTGGGAAGAAATCTCAATTATAGAGGAACATGTAGGTAATTAAAACTTATTGAGGACTAAATTGGGAAAACACCTTATTACAAAGGACCATTTTGAGAATTTACTCTATTTAATAATATGTACGTAATATATATTTAACCGGTACGGGTTTTAAACGGGTCGGACTACTCGTCCTATACTGAACCCTTTATTTTTTTAAAATAACGGGTTCGGGTACGGGCAAACTGTATTTTTTATAATCCTAAACCCGCTAAAAAATTACGAGTATTATACGGGTTTGGGTCTATACCCAACCCATTGACAGGCCTAGGAGGGAGTATATTTATTTAGCACCTTGGTTCAAATGACATAGAGAACCAATGTCATGGGATGACCCGGGGGTGCTCCGGTGCCCCGTTCGTAAAATTGACGGTTCCTACACCCCCTAACCCCCCCGGTAAACCCCCCCACCACGCCCCGACCCGAACGCGCCCCCCCACCCCCTTCAATTGCACCCCCAAGTTGATTTTGACTTTGGAGTCAAATTTTGACTCCAAAGTCAAAATCAACTTGGGGGTGCAATTGAAGGGGGTGGGGGGGCGCGTTCGGGTCGGGGCGTGGTGGGGGGTTTACCGGGGGGGTTAGGGGGTGTAGGAACCGTCAATTTTACGAACGGGGCACCGGAACACCCCCGGGTCATCCCATGATATTGGTTCTCAATGTCATTTGAACCGGCCTCATTTATTTAGTAATGGAAGCTTCCTTTGACTTGATGGTCCTCCGGTGGATGGGACTCTCGTGTCGTCGGGTAACAGGTCTAGTCAAACATATCATGGCCTACCTTAGGGCTGGTTCAAGGGTTGGATCAAGGTATCCCATGCTTATATTTTCAAGGCTGAATATTTTTAATTTTTTAATTATATATTATATTTTTTAATAAAAATTTTTAAAACTTAATTTTAAAGGTAGGTATTACGATACTTCATTTAATTACAGGATTACGAATTTTTTATGTGTATTACTATAAAATTTGCTATCGTTTCAAAGAAAATCGTTTATTTGCTTTAATTCGTTTGGGTCAAGACCCATTTTTTGTCTCATCGAGGGCCATCAATTCTTCGGGACCGGTCATCGCCTTTATTCTTCGAGGCCCATCCTCTTTATTTTTCTTGTCTTTGCCATGTTTTGGGGTGTATAAGAGTTGAATCGAAACAAGCATCTCATTATTTGATTCGTATTCGTTTTAAATAATATTTATTCAAATTCGTATATATTTTAAATTTTAAGAAATATTCGTATTCGATTTGCTAACATATATATGTATTCGGGTTCATGTTCAAATATTCGAATTCGAAAATAGTAGAATTTTTTAAATACATTTTCTAAAGACAATACATTATATATTTTTTAAACTATGAGTTACATAAACTGCTATGAATTTGGAAGCAACGTCCCCAAAATATACTTGAAAAGGGGAAAATATGGGGTTGACGATGTAAGCTTGTGACACTGGAAAGGAAGATATATGAATGATGGAAGCCTGCGACACTTTGTGTTATGCTGGAAGACAAAGTCGATAGATGAAGATGAGGATGACGAAGAAGCCTTAAGTGTAGGTATGCGGTAGTGAGTCATAAAGTAGATAAGATTGGGTTTGTTTGAAAATGGAAGGATTTTGACCATTAAAATATTTTATCCAAGGTATACAAATAACAAGGGTTTATTAGGGTTTATTTATTTATTTATTTATTTATACTATTCGAATAATTTGAAATATAAACGAATTGAATCTATTAATACTTGTATTCGAATATTATTCGAATCTAAAATTTGATTTGTTTTCGGATTTGAATTCGATTAAAGCGAATACGAATCATCTTTTTCGAATACGAATCACGAATCGAATTAATTATATTTGATTTGTATACACCCCTAGCCATGACCCACGTGAGGAATTAATTCCGAAAGAAATATAAAAGTCATTCCTCCCCACTGCCACTCACTCTTAATCTGCAGCTATTCAGTCAGCACTGACTGTACTTACCATCTTACTCACTTCACACATGTAGTGCTTCACTCCTTTTACAATGATTACTGTTTTATTTTTTATTTAATGTATTACTAATGTCTACTTAATTAGAGATTCTATCTTTTAAAAAAGAAAAAAACATATTTTTTTTGTTTCCGAGTTTATTAATTTTTTTCATTCATTTTTTTTCTTTCGGGTTCATTTCCGGTTAATTTTTTCTTCTTTCAGTTTTTTGTTTTTTAATTTTATTTTTTCCCCTTCTTTTTATTGTATAAAAATAAAATAGAGAAATATAAACTACAAGTAACACTAATCTAAATGATACAAGTAGCACTAATCTAAATGCTACAAGTAGCACTAATCTTCACTTTTAGGTTATTGTGTGTTTCTCTATTACGGACTTGGGCACGTCTTGCAATTCGTTCATATCACCAAACAAAAGGTATTATTACATCATACAAGATCATCCAATTTCAAATAAGACATCAAACCACTACTTTCTAATCCCCCTATTTTTCCTCCCTTCCCAGTATAGTGTTAGTTGGTTGCTAATCCAGTGGACTAACTCCTCCTCTACAGTGCTGCGTTTGGAATGCAGTATGTTATTCCTAGCACGCGGGCTCGGGTTATGTGCAAGCGTGGTTTGCAATTTTGTAAATTTATATTCAGTGGAAGAAGTAGAAGAATAGTTTGAGGAATAATGTGTACTTTGTGTAGAGATAATCATATTTGAATGTATGGTGCATGTCTTTTATTGGAGAAGTATCAGATTTTAGATTCGAATATGAAAATTAAAAAAATGAAAAATCACACCTAATTACAACCAAATCAAGTGCCTATTCTTTTTTATAAAAAAACCATTTTGTAAAATGTAAACTATTCAATGATCCATATTATTTAAAAATGCAATTTTGACAGATACCCAATCAATTTCATACACAAAAAGGGTTAACAAATATTCATGTCAAAGGTGTGCCAAACCCTAAGAGTGAAAGAGGTGCCCCATTTTGAATCTTACTTGGGTTTACCTTATTTCATAGGAAGTTCAAAAAAGAAACCTTTTTGAATATCAAGGAGAGGGTGGAAAGAGAAGTTCTTGTCCTGGTCAGGGAGGGAGGTGCTGATTAAGGCAGTAGCCCAAGCCATTCCTTCATATGCTATGAGTATGTTTAGATTTCCAGATGATCTTTGCCATGATATCTAATTGTCAATTTATGCGTGGTAAAACAACAAGAATACAAGATTGTCACTTTATTATTAGTTTGAGAAGCAGTACGAGAGAATTATGTATAGATATTATCAATTTTGCATAGCGAAACCGTGTTTAAAGGTCCTTCACACCGTGAAGTCATACACAGTGGAAGAAAAACGTGACATATTAGAGCTTTTTCATGATGAGGGGGGCGCCATGTTGAGGTCGAGTTGTCACTATTGAAATGGGAGCGTGAGCGTAAGAGGGAGATAGATGAAAAGAGAAGCGTTGTAGGATCATTGCCATGGCCATTTTAGCTTCCACTAAAGCAAAGTTTTGGCCAATGCATATTCGAGGCCCCCCACTGAATGGAAAGAAGGCATTTTTACCTTTTGTTGCGGCCATTATCCCTTCACTGAACCTTTCTGGCTTGAACTTTTGTGCATCTTCACCCCATATCTCACTCTCAAGATGTACCAAAAGTATTGGTAGTGACAACATTACCCCTTTAGGAAAAACTATATCTCCTAGTTTTGTCTTCTCCACGGTCCTCCTTACCAGACCAGCTACTGGTGGGTATAGCCTTAGAGACTCGTACAAAATCATTGTCACCTGAAAAGAGAATGTCGGGAGTCAGAGTTTACTACTAGGAAGAAATCATGCATGGTACTGTCATGAACACTTACAACTTTAAGGTTATTTAGTCTTTCAAAATCGGGCTCCTCATCCCGGCCAAAAACATGCAGCACCTCTTGTCTAGCTCGTTCTTGCCAATCTGGAAATCTGCTTAGAAGGATCATAGTCCAGACGAGCAACACAGAAGTCGTCTCCTGTCCTGCAAAATAGAACAGTTTGCACTCCTCGATGACATCTTCAATGCTCATCCCAAACTCTTTTTTCCCCTGCTTTCTGATTTCTTCCATGTTGGATTCCAATAATATGCCTAACAAATCTTCGTTGTTAGCATTCCCGTCCTTCATTGCCTTCATTCTCTTGTCTATAATATCCCGGACCAATGATTTCACTTCCTGCTCAATGGAATTCATTCTTTTGTTCGTCTTAGTTGGCAAAAATCTGCGATGGGAAGCAATGAACTTGCAGGCTCATGAAAAACCTTTTTCCAATCAACATAGTTATTAGTTAGTTTACTTACCTCCACCCGGGCACATAAACTTGGCGCACAACTTTCATAAAGTGCACGGTTTGCTCTTTTTGGAGCTCAAAAATCATCTTTCCTTCTTCGTAGCTGCTCCCAAATGCTGTCCGAGAGATCACGTCGGAGGTCAAGTCTTGAAGGTCTGGCCACACGTCAAGCTCGCAAGACTGTCTTTGCGAGACAATCCCTTCCCATTTTTTTACCATTTCACCACAACTTAGCAAGAAAGCTGGTTGCATTAGCTGTTGATGGGAAGAAATTTACAAAATAAAGTAAAAACCCATTTAGGGCTCTATAGTTGTTAGGTAGGGGCAAGATGGGGCTGGGCCAAGTGTTTGTTGGGACGAAAAAAGCAAAACAATAAATATGGCTTGTACATAGTTACTTTGATTTCTTAATATGATATCAAAAACTTGATGATCTAGAGGTCATAACATAGTGGGCCTACAAACAAAAACTCATTCAAATTTGAAGTGATTCTGTAAGTGAAACTAAAAAATACATCAGAGACACACCTTGAGCTTCTCTGTATGGAAGGCAGGATTGATCAACCTTCTGTGTTTTGCCCATTGATCTTTCTCATGGCTGGCTAGTCCTTGGACCAACTTCTTTCCCAGTGGGTTGCTTTGAGGCTTCTGAAACAGATGATGTTTATTGAGAACCTCCTTGATCAAATCAGGATCTGTGATGAACACCATAGGCCTTGGACCCATCCACACATAGCAATTCTTACCTGCCATGCCATCAAACCAGAAAGGGTATATGAGTCAATCAACATATCCAACTATTCATCCTATCAGGTTGACCTAAGAAAGAAAAGAAACAGGAAGTACCATATTTGTTGATTAGATGAACATAAATGGGAATGATTCTTGGGGCTATGTAATGATCAGAGAGATCCATGGGTTTAGAAGTGGCATCACTTATCATGGTGGCAAGATCTTTCATGTCCCCTGAGAGGACTCTGTAAGGGTTGCCCTTCAGGCCTTGCTGTTTAAGGATCCTCTCCAATCTCTTGGGTTTCAACCAAACCCAATCCAAAACTCCCCAGAAGAAGATGGATGCCAAGAAACCAACTGCAAGTAAGAGGTTGTGAACCGCCTCCATCTTTGCCAACTGCGAGCAGTCTTGTGGATGTTTCTTTTTTATTTTATGAGCCAGTGGTTAGGACAGACAAAATAAGAGGTAAAGTCAAACATATGGTGGCCCACCCACCCCCCACATTATCTTCTTGCCTTTCTTGTCTGTTAGTGCAAATGGGAATGCAGATCCATAAAAGTTTGCTGTTCATACTTATTTCACTTCAGCTTTCTTGGTTAGACATTTCCCGGTCTTTTACATTGTCTTTTCACTCTTTTGTGCTCTTTGAATCGTACTTGCTTGAGACCGTGGAAACTGTCTTTCTACCCTTAGATAGGATAAGATCTGAGTGCACTTAATTGGGTTGGTTTAATATTATTTCTTACGGAAAAGAAGAAAAAACTAGGAATCATTACTTTCTTTTGGCAACCTCATAAAAGAGCACCTGAAATGGGCTTAACGCCCACCGCGTCAAATGCGATTTTAGCGCTGGGAGGACGTTAAAAGCCACCCCCTCATCCGTCATCAGTGCGTTATCTCCCTTGCGTTAAATGTTTGACGCAGCTCTGCTGCTGCTGCTTTGCGACCGTTCCCCCCCCCCCCCTCCAACAGTCCAAATTATGGCCGTTGGGAAAAAATATTTTTTTAAATACTATAAATACCTTTTATTTTTAACACAACAAACACACACAACATATTCTCATTTTCTCTATCATTCCTCCAAAATATATTCTATTTCTTTTAATTCTCTTTACAAAACACTCAAAAATGGGATCATCTTCATGTGACGATGAAAAAAGAGCTCTCATTTTTGTTGTTGTTTAGTTTTGAGACGGGATGTTACCAAAGGTGGCAACAAGGCCAACAAGAGGAAGCAGAATTGTCCCAACGCTTGATCCGTGAGCATTTAAACCGTGATCTAGCAGCTGCATATGAATCACTGCTCAACGACTAGTTCAATACTCTGTGTGTTTACACACCAGAGGATTTTAGTACTCTTTTTCGGATGAGCCATTCTTTGTTTTAACGCATACTCGTCGTAGGTGCTTCACCCAACACTTTGATGCGAGAGGCCGGTGCTGTTTTAGCAGCGTCCAGAAGTGCACCGCCGCGCTTCGTCCGGGACGGCTAGTGATATGTTCGACGAAGACTTGAAGATGTCGGCTCGAAGCATCACGTCATGTGTTTATAAATTTTCTAAAGCTGTTATTTGACGTTATCGTAAAAGGTATTAACGTAAGCCTACAACGAGCAAGATTGAGCAGTTACAGCTGAGGCATGCCATTAAACACGACTTTGTCGACATGTTTAGGAGCATCAATTGTACGTATTGGGAATGGAAAAATTATCCCACTACGTGGCATGGTCAGTTTTCCCGAGGTGATCATCTCAAGCCTACTATTTTGTTCGAAGTTGTGCCTTCAAATGACTTATGGTTTTGGCATGTTTTTTTTGGTGTTGCGGGCTCGAACAACGACATCAATGTTCTTGATCAATCGCATGTTTTTTACAATTGGGTTAATGAGACTGCACCTGATTCTTCTTTTGAGCTTAGAGGGACGCTTTACAAGCGTGGTTATTGTCTTGCCGATGGAATATATCCAGATTATTCCACAACTTTCAAGGTTCCTCTCCAAAGCAATGGATCTTAAATGCCCGACTTACAAAAAAGCTCATGAGGCAGCGAAGAAAGATATCGAACGAGCCTTCGTGGTGTTGAAGGGTAAGTGGCACATTCTTGATCGTCCATCTAAGTGTTATTCTCAAACGGAAATGAGGAATATCATGTATGCATGTATTATTTCTTCATAATATGATCATAGAGAACAACGAATTTACAATTTGTCATTACAACCCGGACGAGAAGTTGCCTACGTACGAAGAAAACGATGAAGAAAAGAAACGAAGCAAGAAACCGCCAAGAAATTCGAAGCCAAGAGATTCACAATGCATTAATGTCGGATTTGATCGAACATATTTTTTTAATCGCTCAAATAATCAGTAATTTCTTCATAATGTAATACTCCCTCCGTCCCCCATAGATCTTCCCATTTGCCCTTTTTATTTGTCCCACATAGATCTTCTCATTACCTTTTTTTATAATTAAAATACCACAACTACCCCCACTTACTTTATTTATTACACCTTTTTCCACTTTATTTAATACACCCCACCCATTTTCATTAAGGGTATTTTGGTAAACTTTCACCTTTTTTCAACTCTCCTAAAAAACCGTGAAAAATCAAATTGAGAACATCTTACATGGATGGAGGGAGTATCATTTTTAATTTTTTATTTATGTTATTATTCAAATCTTTATTTTATTAATGTAATTCTTTTGAATGTAATTTTTTTATTTAATGAGTTATTGTCGTTTAAATTCAATTAATTATTGAAATCTTATTGATTTAATTTTACAAATATGTATTTAAAATGTAAAAAATAGCGGGTTGAAGCTCCGAGGCTTCAAACCCATTTTCAGTGAAAGATAAGTTAAAGCTAACGTGGCAGAGAAAGAAATTTTGAAGCCCCGAGGCTTCACGAGTATTTCCAGTCCTCTAATGGTTTTGAGTTGGTTGTCAAAAAAAATTAAAGGTTCCTAGTTTTTTCTGCTTTTAAATAAACCTAGCTAGCTGCCAAGTAACCAACTGAATCAAAAACTGAAGCTTGTGGGCTAGAAATTTTTTTTATATTATAACACGCCCTGACGTGACCGTTTCAAGTCATGCACGTGAAATTTTTAATTTTTTTATATCTGGGTGGCACTAAAATTTGAACCCGTCAACAAAGTTCTGATACAATGTCAAGGAACTAACTCAAAGCGTGTGGTTGTAGGACCAAGACTGGTTTTATATTCTAACACTAACACACCTTAGAAATATGCACTATGCAGGTATATTCTCTTTCCATACTGAAAAGAGCCTCATTGTGATTTTGTGATAATTTAAAGAATGTGATTCCAATTTGTTGAGAGGAAATGGAAGTGTTCTTTCTAAGTAGTAGTTCATACAAAAAGATTGTTTCTTATTAATTTGAAAAGCGGTTCGAGAGGATTATTTACCGATATGATTAATTTTGTATTGCAAAATTGTCTTTATAGTTCATTTGCGTCAACACCACGGTTCTTTTTACATTGAATTTCAATATATCATACTATGACAATGGATCGATTTGAGGATCTACAGTATATTAGAGTGGTTCTTACCCCTAACCCCTATCAAACCCCATCCCGAGCCTCCAACCGTAAACCCGCCCCTGCACGCCACCCCAGTGCCCCTACTTTGAGTGATAATCCACCTTCAAAAGCTTGAGGATGTCACCCAAAAGAAGGAAAGGCCAGGGGGGTGGAGTGAGATGCAGGGAGGCGGGCAAGGGGATGGTGGTTCGGAGGGAGTGGGGTTTGGTGCGGCCGCCATTTTAGAAGAACCTTGTAGCTCATAAAATTACATACAAAACAAATTTTTTAGTGAAGTCATACATGGTGCAAGAAAACTGAAAGGGGTGGCATATTAGAGCTTTTGCATAATGAGGGGGGCGCCATGCTGAGGTCGAGTTGTCACCATTGAAATGGGAGCGTGAGCATAAGAAGGAGAGAGATGAAAGGAGAAGCGTTGTAGAATCATTGCCATAGCCATTTTAGCCTCCACTAAAGCAAAGTTTTGGCCAATGCATATTCGAGGCCCCCCTCCAAATGGAAGGAAGGCGTTTTTACCTTTTGTTGCCGCCATTATACCTTCACTGAATCTATCTGGTTTGAACTCTTTTGCATCTTTACCCCATATCTCAGTGTCAAGATGTAGCAGAAGTATTGGTAATGACAACATTACCCCTGGAGGAAAAACTATATCTCCTAGTCTTGTCTCCTCCACCGTCCTCCTCATGAGACCAGCTACTGGCGGGTATAGCCTCAGAGACTCGTACAAAATCATTGTCAACTGAAAAGAGAACACAAAATCATTGTCAACAGAAAAGAGAATGCCAAGAGTCAGACTGTACAAGGAAGAGCACTGTTGTTGAAATCATGATACTATCAAGAACACTTACAACTTTAAGATTATTTAGTCTTTCAAAATCTGGCTCCTCATCCGGGCCAAAAACATGCAACACCTCTTGTCTAACTCGTTCTTGCCAATCTTGAAATCTGCTTAGAAGAATCATAGTCCACACGAGCAACACAGAAGTCGTCTCCTGTCCTGCAAAATAGAACAATTTGCACTCTTCGATGACATCTTCAATGCTCATTCCGAACTCCTTTTTCCCCTGCTTTCTTATTTCTTCCATGTTGGATTCCAATAATATGCCTAATAAATCTTCGCTGCTAGCATTCCCTTCCTTCATTGCCTTCAATCTCTTGTCTATAATATCTCGGACCAATGATTTCACTTCCTTGTCGATGGCGTTCATTGTTTTGTTTCTCTTAGTAGGCAAAAATCTGTGATGGGAAGGGTAGAGTTATGAGATTCCAACCCAAAACTTATTGGCAATACGATGAGTAACTCATATTTTTATGTATTACGAGTAGTCTTTTAGTAGACTGGGTTCATGATGTGTGATAATATCCCCAACATCACCCTCAAGTGCAACTTGGGTCTTTTTGACTCCAAGATGTCACTTGCTTGAATAGATTTGAGCTTCTTTTTTTGAGCTTCTAAGCCTTAGTTGTGATGTCATGTAGAATTATAATATTCCAACCCAAAACAATTGGCAAATATACTACTATGATGTGAGCGGGACAATATCCTCAATAGGAAGAAATGAACTTTCATGGTTATGAGAAAGAAATATCTATTACCATTGTAACTTTACGTCTTTACTTACCTCCACCCGGGCACATAAACTTGGCGTACAACTTCCATAAAGTGCACAGTTTGCTCTTTTTGCAGTTCAAAAATCATCTTTCCTTCTTCGTAGCTGCTCCCAAATGCTGTCCGAGAGATCACATCGGAGGTCAGGTTTTGAAGGTCTGGCCACACGTCAAGCTCGCAAGACCGTCTTTGTGAGACAACCCTCTCCCATTTTTTCACCATTTCACCACAGCTTAGCAAGAAAGCTGGTTGCATTAGCTGTTGACACGAAGAATTTTACCAAATAAAGTAAAAACCAGGTTGAAAAGAACCTGGACAGGTTTTTGTATCTTTTACTCATTACGAATATCTAGATGAATCCATCATTATTCGAACAAAAAACATGTAACAATTCCCAAACAATTGAAACCTGTAAATATCTTTCCAAGCAAGCATAATTGCACAAATTAATCAAAATAAAATAAGATTAAAATGTTCCCGTTGAATATGTGAGATTGCATTGTATCAGGCCAGGCCGGGATTGGTTTAAAGTGATCAGGTTTTACTCTTATTATTTTAAGATTAAAAGAAGAAGACCCAATTTCTTCTGGTCATTAGTTTGATTTATTCCACCCAACAAACTGCTAACCACTAGACGACCTCAGAGTGATAAAGGGACATCTAGAGTGACAGAAAAAGACCTTGAGCTTCTCGGTGTAGAAGGCGGGATTGATCAACCTTCTGTGTTTTGCCCATTTATCTTTCTCAATGCTCACTAGTCCTTGTGCCAACTTCCTTGCCAGTGGGTTGGTTCGAGGCTTTTGAAACAGATGATGTTTATTGAGAACCTCCTTAATCAAATCAGGATCTGTGACGAACACCATAGGCCTTGGACCCATCCACACATAGCAATTCTTACCTGCAGCCATAATTGCAGTTTCAAAACCAGCAAAAGATACATTGGGATGGTTGAAAATACCCAAAGCAAGCATTAAACGACCGACCAAAATCATTAATAGCGTATTATTAGTGTTTGGTTTGTGGGGTTTCATGTTTCGGTGCTCTTACTTACTATACAGTGACTCATAGAAAACAGATCTTATCTGACACAGGTTGATCTTTTTTAGGACGAAACTTGGAGTCAGAAAAACAAGAAGAGAACGATGAAAACAAGAAGTGGGGGTACCATATTTGTTGATGAGATGAAGAAACAGGGGAATGATTCTTGGGGCAATGTAATCATCAGAGAGATCCATGGGTTTTGAAGTGGCCTCCCTTATCATGCTCCCAAGATCATTCATGTCCCCTGAGAGGACTCTGTAAGGGTTGCCCTTCAGGCCTTGCTGCTGGAGGATACTTTCCAATCTCTTTGGTTTAAGCCAAACCCAATCCAAAACTCCCCACAATAGTAATGAGAGGAAGAAGATGGATGCTAGGAAACCAAGTGCAGGTAAGAGGTTGTGAACCGCCTCCATCTTCCCCAACTCCGATCAGTCTTACTGTTGGAGTAGTTTGTTTAAGAATCTTTATTTATGGATCTCTTTTTGATTTTATGCACCCGTGGATAGGACAGACAAGAACGTCGTTAGATCACAGGTAAAGTCAGACATATGGTGGCCCACCCACACCCCACCTTATCTTGACTTTCTTGTCTGCTAGTGCAAATGGGAATGCACATCCATAAATGTTTCATGTTTGCTGTTCATACTTATTTTCAGTGAAGCCCGTGCCCGTGATTCATATGAATTAATTCCAGTTCATTGATAGGGAAAAAGCATTCCCGTTCAGTGCTGTCAGGTGGAAAAAGATTTTAACAGTACTGCTTGTACCGTAAAGTTAAAAAAAAAATTAAATCAATTAACGGTACTGCCTGTACCGTTAATCCAAAAAAAATAATTTTCTATCCAAACCCACCCCTTCCCCTCAATTCGGTACTAGCAGCTGCGCACCTTTTCTTAAACAGCCCGTCTATTTATTGTACTTCTTAGATGATCATCCATTTATCATACTTTAATTTTTTTATTATTATTGTATTAATTTGGATGATAAAAACTTTTTATTCTTTTATTAGTTTGGATGATAACATCTTTATTATTGTATTAAATTTGGGTAGATATTAATTTGTATAATTTTCAATATAACACCATTCAATTCACCCAATTAAAAAAATGTCTACATTACACTACAAACAAGCTTACACCATTCAATTCACCCAACTAAAAATAATCTCACATTACACTACAAACAATCCTACACCATTCAATTCACCCAACTAAAAAAATCTCACATTACACTACAAAAAATCATGCACCATACAATTCACCCAACTAAAAAAATATTTCACAATACTCTATAAACAATCCTACATCATTCAATCCACCTAACTAAAAAAACTCACATTACACTAAATAATCCTGCAGCATACAATTCACCCAACAAAAAAATATCTCACATTACACTACAAACAATCCTACACCATTCAATTCACCCAACTAAAAAAATCTCACATTACACTACAAACAATCCTGCACCATACAATCCACTCAACTTAAAAAATATCTCACAATACACTACAAACAATCCTACACCATTCAATCTACCCAACTAAAAAAATATCCCATCTATATATTTCTTGCTTAACTCTCACAATCTCTCCACCGAGCTTTACTCTCACATATCTACTCACTTCTCTCACAACCTCTTACCAAAAAATGGCCTCTGATGGTAGTTTTGTCTTGCTAGCCCATTGGAACGGTGAGATAATGATCAAGAACAATGAGGTGGAGTACTCATTGCATTCAAACAAGGCCTTTGTTTTTTATCTTGATATCTCATTCGAGGAGGTCTTCAATGAACTCCTTGATGCTATTGGTGAAGATAATCTCAATTCCATCAAAAACATTTGGGGGAAAATATCCCAAATACAAGGATGGAGTTTATGCTGCTTCACGCCCTTTCCCCATTTCCGAGGAACGAACATGGAGGTGTTTCGTTCAAAAGGCAACGAAGGAATATGATGAACTTGAGGTTTACCTAGATGCACACCAAGTTGAAGTGTTGGCTAACGAGGAAGAAGAAATGGAGGAAGAGGAGCCTATTAACTTGAGGTTTACCTAGATGCACACCAAGTCTGAAGTATCTGGATGGGTCTCTATGTACACACCGGACGTGTACACAGAGGAGCCTATTAACATTGTTGAACAAGGAATTCCAGAATTTCCGATCCCTAGGCACGTTGAAGAAGTCTCACTACAACCAACGTTCCGTATCCCTGAAATTCAGATTGGATATAGGTACGGTGATTTCAAAAGCCTTCAATTTGTTGTGGCGCTACGCAATATTGCAGAGCATAGACACTTTCAGACTTCTTCAAAGCGTCGCAATTATTGGCTGGCGAAGTGCACGTATCCGAAACAATGTCCATGGCTCATCCAGGCTGCAGAGGTTGCATCTGTTTGGACTGTAAAATAGTATAGAAGTCAACATTTATGCAGACCAGACCTTTCGAAAGAGAAGGACGATAAGCTTATTACAAGCAAGCTCATCTCGGGAATTATATTCTTTAAAATTGTTGTTGATGCTGATTACAAGGTGAGGTACATCATTAAAGATATATATGACTTATTTCAAGTTTCTGTGTCGTATAAGAAATGTTGGTTAGCTAAGTCGAATGCCATTCAACGGCTGTACGGATCCTGGGAGGATTCGTATAACAAGCTATTGCCTCTGTTAGCGGCGTTGATTCAAAGCAATCCTGGGTCAGTGGCCGAAATACAAATGCGGCCAACAACAACGCCATATACTTTTCAGTTAATGTATGTTTTCTGGTCTTTCAAAGCGTCTATAGATGGGTTCAAGTACTGTTTTCCCGTGATCTCTGTTGATGGCACCCACTTGTATGGGAAATATAAGGGGGTGTTGTTGTTGGCAGTAACAATGACAGCAAATCACGAGATTTACCCCTTAGCCTATTCCCTTGTTGACAAAGAAGACGGGGATAGTTGGAGCTGGTTCATGATGCATTTAATGCATTATGTAGTACCTTATGATATGTCAGTGTGCATCATTTCTGATAGGCACGGTGGCATTGATGTAGCTTTCAATACTATCCCCCAATTATTGGAACAGCGTGTCACCAGGAGATATTGCCTGCGCCACTTAAGAAGTAACTTTCAGAAGAAGTTCAATAGCAAAAAACTGAAGGGCTTGATGTATGATGCAGCTAGTACCCCAGATGTCTCTGAATTCAATAGAACAATGCAACAAATTAAGTCACAACGGGAGGAGGCATATGACTGGTTGTTGGCTTTGCCATTAGAGAAGTGGGCACTCTGTTCCGATGGTGGGGCTCGATATGGAATCCTGACCACTAATCTTTCAGAAAGCTACAATCACGTGCTTAAGGGATGCCGATCTCTTCCGGTATATGCCATTGTGAAGACGACGTACGAGCGGTTAGTAAAATTATTTGCAGAAAGGCGTACAAACGGATTTACATGGCTACAAGCGGGATTTAAGTTCCCAAAATATATTTGGAACGAGGTGAGACGCATGGAAGACCATCGTTTACATTGCCATGTTATCCCACATCATCCGCAACAAGGGATTCATCGGGTCGTTGTTGAGGGTAACGCTGGAGCTACCGGTAGATTAGATGAGATTGTCGTGCATCTGGGCCAAAAATTTTGCACTTGCGGGAAATGGGCCACATTGCACATGCCATATGTGCATGTCTATGCCGTATGTCGTTATTGCAACATTACTGTTGATGATCTCATCCCACGAGTGTTTTCACTTCAGAATTATCTTGATGCATATTCTGGAAGTGTTATGCCACTACAAAACGAAATTGAATGGCCTACCCTTGGTTATGAATTAGTCCATCCATTTACAGGGCAAAAGTCACAGGCCGGTCGGCCAGTGAGTACTCGTTTCACAAATAATATGGATATGCGAGCACGAAGACATCGTCGAGGAACTTAGTTAAATTATAAATTTCAATGTGGGATTTTTATATATGTACGACAACTTTTATTTGTATGCTTTTTATTTCAATAGTAGTGCATCAAATTAATAAAAATTTTATTATTGTTCAAATTTAATGCCAATATCTAATAAAGGGATGTATTTAATTTCGTAATTATAAATAACTAATAGATTAACGGTACTGGCTGTACCGTTAATCTAAAAAAATAAAATTACGGTACTAGCAGTCCCGTTAATGCTTAAATATGACCACTCTGCGCAATGTCAGACTCCCCTTCACCATTTGGGAATGGTTTTTCAAAAATTGCACTGATTGGGAATTCACCCGATTCATATCCCTGTAACTCCCGGCATACTGCCCTGCCAGTTCTGCCCCATCATCCACCCATGTCAATTGCACCCCGCAAGTTTAGTTGACTTTTATTTTAAAACAAAAATTGTATAAATTATAAAACAAAAATATCACCTCTTATTTTAAAACTATTTTATTTGTTTAAATAGCCATTTGTTTCAACTTAATGCTACTACTCAAATAATTAAATTGCTTATAAATTTAGTAATACATCATAAATTCTTTATTTATAGGTAAAGGAAGTATTATTTCATTAAATATTATTTTTCATGTGTGTCTGTGTGTATTGAATTTTCAAATATGCGTGAACCACTGGTTTGACCACTTGAACCACTGGTCCGACCAGTAAACCAGTACCTTGACCGGTTCGATCCCCGGTCCAGTTTTGAAAACTATGCTCAGGAGTTAGATTCTACTACAGCAGCAACAACCCAGTTGAATCGCACAAGAGTAGGATCAAATTATGCTTAGCTTTCGTTTGATATGCAGAATTAAAATTAAAATTTTAAGAAATTGAATTGGATAGAGTTGAATTTTAATTTAATTTCAAATTCTTAGTTTGATATAATTAAGAGATTGATATATAGAATTGTATTACAATTTCAAATCTTTTATTTAGTAATACAAAACTTTATATAGAATTGAAATAGAACTATAACTTGGGCTTTCAACTGTTGATCTATTGGTTGTTTGTGTCAGTTGTTTCAATTGATAGTGTGTTGGTGAAATTTTAAATGTTAAATTACAAATTACAAATTTTTAAGTTTTATAGTTTTAAGATTAAAATTTTAATTTATAATTTTAATTTTTAAATTCATATTTAAAATTTTAATTTTCAATTCTTAAATTTCAAATATAAAATTTAAAATTAAAATTTTAACATTTAAATTTTTAGTATTTAGTTTTAAATATTAAATTCTAAATTTTGAATTTAAAATTTACTTTTTTAAATTCAAATTAAAATATTCAAATTTTTAATATTTATTTTGTAGTTTTAAATTTAAATTTTAAGTTATTATTTTTAAGTTTTCATTTTTAATTTTTAAACTTTTAATTAATCATTTTTTTAATTTAAATTTTTAAATTTTTAAATTTTAATTTATATTCCGTAATTTAAAGTTTAATTTTTTTAGTTTTAAAATATAAATTTTTTAGTTTTAGAATATAAATTTTTTAGTTTTAAATTTTAAAATTTTGTATTTAATTTTAGATTTAAAATTTTAATTATTAAATCACTAATTAATTTCAAATTTTTAGTTTTATGTTTTCAATATTAAATTCAAAAAATCAAATTTCAAATGTTTAATATTTATTTTGTTGTTTGAAATTTGTATTCTTTATCCTTTTTTTTTATTTTCTCTGATTTTTAATTTCTGAATGTTAAATTTCAAATTATAAATTTTTAGTTTTTACTTTTAAATTTTTGTTATTTTAAATTATTTTTCTTTCATTTTTTCATTTTTTTTTAAATTTTAATTTTTTGTTTTAAAATTTTAAATTTCAAATTTTAATTTATCCTACTTCCGTCCCAGTGTATTTGTCCAATTTGACTTTTTTGAGTCAAACTGGACAAACTTTAAATTCTAATTACTCTCAATTTATATTGCATATTAGCATAATGAAATATAATTTTAAAAGTTCTCAATACGATAAATCCAATAAAGTCATTTTTATGTTAAAATACATTATAGTTTTTATTTAATTGAAATTCAAAGTTTGTCTAGTTTGACTCGGAAAGTCAAACTAGACAAATACACTGGAACGGAGAGAGTATTTTTAAATTTCATATTTTATTTTTTATGTTTTAGTTTGTAATTTTTAATTTGGCTTATTTTTAATTAGTCAAATAAGTCAAAGTCTATCAGAGAAGTCTATGGCGGCCAAAAACCTATTTTCTTAATACACCAAAAGTTTATAAGACTCATTTCTTTGTTGTGATTTAGAAAAGGATCCACATGATATCATTGTCTAGTAAAATTCAAATTCTTTACTTTTGTTACAAAATTCAAAATATGGATTTGGAGAATTAAGAGTTATACGTAATTCAATTCTAGATCCATATGTTTTTGTCATACCAAACAGAACTAAAATTGAAGTCTTCAATTTCAATTATATGGTATGAATTTTGTGTTCCAAACAAAGCTTTAAAGTAATTACTAAAATGGTCAAAAAATTCACAAATTTACTATTTGTAAACTTAATATTTGTCTAAAATAATTTTTAAATGAAAATTTAAACCATAAATGGCAAATTTGTGAAGTTTATGACCATTTTGTTTGTGAACGCAACATTGCTCAACACAAAATGTAGTCTTCTTGAAGCCGTACATGGGGCAAGAAAAATACAGAATTACTCTGGGATACCATTAATTTTTGGCTAACAACTATCAGGTCTCACATTATCTTAAATATATTTCGTGATATCCTTGATCTTAAATTTTGTGGTAATGTACTCTAAAGACACATTTCGTTTATTTGACTGTTATGGTTGAAAATTCTATTACTTTGATAATACTAAATTTACATTGATAAACATTATTTTATTATATTTAAATATAATTCGTCAATTTGTCAAAGTAAAAGCACTTTTAATCTAACACCTAAATTGAGAGAATATATATCCTCTGAGTATGATATCACAAATTTTAATAACCTTGAAGTATATTTTAAATAATGTGAGATCTGATAATTCTTACCAAAAAAATTGAGAGAACCCCAGATTATATTTGGGACTTGGGAATTATTAATAAAAATTGACGATACCCGAAAGTAGTTTTTTGCAAGAAAACATTAGACACGTTAGAGCTTTTGCAGAATGAGGGAAACGCCATGCTGAGGTCGAGTTGTCACCATTGAAATGGGAGCGTGAGCGTAAGAAGGAGAGAGCTGAAAAGAGAATCGTTGTAGGATCATCGCCATGGCCATTTTAGCTTCCGCTAAAGCAAAGTTTTGGCCAATGCATATTCGAGGCCCCCCACCGAATGGAAGGAAGGCGTTTTTACCATTTGTTGCTACCACTACCCCTTCCTTGAACCTGTCTGGTTTGAACTCTTTTGCATCTTCACCCCATATCTCAGTGTCAAGATGCAGAAGAAGTATTGGTAATGACAACATTACCCCCGGAGGAAAAACTCTGTCCCCCACTTTCATCTCTTCCACCGTCCTCCTAGCCACATCAGCTGTTGGCGGGTATAGCCTTAGCGACTCATACAAGACCATTGTCACCTGAAAAGAGAATGAATGTCAAGAGTCAGATTCTACTATAGAAACAACAACGCAATTGAATCCCACAAGAGTAGGATCTGGGAAGGGTGTGGGGAGGGTATGCGTACGCAGACCTCACCCGTACTGAAAAGTAGAGAGACTCTTTCCAAAGAGACCCCCAACTCAGCGTCGAAAGTTACATTGATTGACTAACTGCTACTTCATTAATTAAAGAAGCTCAGAGTCTACTACTAGGAAGAAATCATGCATGGTATTGTCAAGAACACTTGCCACTTTAAGGTTGTTTAGTCTTTCGAAATCTGGGTCCTCGTCCCGACCAAAAACATGCAACACCTCTTGTCAGGCTCTTTCTTTCCAATCTTGAAATCTGCTTAGAAGGATCATAGTCCAGACGAGCAACACAGAAGTCGTCTCCTGTCCTGCAAAATAGAACAATTTGCACTCCTCGATGACATCTTCAATGCTCATCCCAAACTCCCTTTTCCCCTGTTTTCTGATTTCTTCCTTGTTGGATTCCAATAAGGAAAATGCTAGGGTGCCACCACATGGGTGCACCCATGCTTCGCACAGACAAACACAGACGATAATTGTCTGTGTCGCACAGACAATTATTGTCTGTGTTTGTCTGTGCGAAGCATGGGTGCACTCATGGTAGCACCCATGTGGTGGCACCCTAGCATGGTCCTTCCAAGAATATGCCTAACAAGTCTTCATTGCTAGCGTTTCCTTGCTTCATTGCCTTCAATCTCTTATCTATGATGTCCCGGATCAATGATCTCACTTCTTTGTTGATGGCGTTCATTCTTTTGTTCCTCTGGAAATACCTATGAAGCCCTGAAGCTTCAAACCTTCTCTCTGCCACGTTAGCTTTAACTTAACTTATAATTTCACTGGAAATGGGTTTGAAGCCCCAGGGCTTCAAACTGAGGCTTCAAACCTTCATTTTTTACATTTTAAATACACATCTTCTAAAATTAAATTCATTAAATTTAAATATTTAATTATTTAAAAGAATTTAAACGAGAATAGTTCATTAAAAAAATTGTATTGATTATAAAAAAATTACATTCATTAAATAAAAAAATTGCATTGATTATTAAAAACTACATTCATTAAATACTACGTAAAAAAATTACATTCATTAAATAAAAAATTACATTCATGAAAAAATAAAAAAAATAGTTGAATAATAATTTTTTTAAAAAAAGATGATAGAGAAATTTGTATTTGTGTTGAATTTTTTAAAAAATTAATTTAATTTATAGAGAAGAAAAAAGGAAAAAAGAAGGAGAAAAAAAGAAGGAAGAGACGTTATCACGCCTTCAAATTGCGTCAAAACTATGACGCGAGAGTTTTAACGTCCGGATAACAGGGGAGGGAGACGGTGTTTAACGCACCCAGGCATCAAACGGAGCATAACGTGGATGGGCGTTACGCCCATTGCCACTGCTCGTAGAATGTCATTAGGCACAAGAGTTGCCAACATGTGTTTTTTGTTTTTGTACATCTTCAACGTTATTAGGCACAAGATATGCCTTTTTGTTTTTTTACCACTTCAATGTTATTAGGTACAAAAGATGCCAACTTGTTTTTGCAAGAAATGTTATTAGGCAGTAGAAGAAGCCAAAAGATGCTTTTGGTTTTTATTTTTTTGCAACAAGAAAATGCCAACTTATTTTTGCGAGAAATGAGTGTATTGTTTTCCAATCCAAAGGAGCACAAAGACATAACAAGTATGAAAATGCTAGAGTCACAAAAATATAGTTCATAAACTTCATAAATCTGTCTTTTGTGGAATTTAAATTAAAACATATTTTATTACTTGAGTGCACTTTATTTCTAGAAAAGTGTTAAAAAGGCAAGTTTATAAATTTTGTGAAATAATTATTTGTGACTCTAACATTACTCTAACAAATAAGTCATGATAATTTACATGAGCACACACAATCCTTAAACAATTCACTCCTTCCTTTACCAAACATAGTGTAAATGATTTTTCGAGATACTATGCACACAGTCAAATATTAATCATTTTTTTATCAATTTTCGTTAGTTATTTAATAAAAGAATATAATCATGTATCTTCTTGTTTGTAAAATTTTAGATGTAATAAATATTAAAATATATAATTTTATTTCTTAATTTTACATTTATAATCAAATGAATCAAATTGAAAATAAATTCAATAAAAAATCGTAAATTAAACTGACAAAATTATTTTAGGGGGGGGGGGGGGGGATATTGCAAAACTATCTTAAGAATTTACTCCACTTGTTTGGATTGAGGGATTGCCAAACGGGGATTAATATTGGGAGCCGTATAACTTATGGGTCGGGTCATTCGAATTTGGAAGGGTTGGTTCATCTAGAATTTCCCAGCGCTCAACTCTCCCCGCCGCCTGGGAATCGCACAAACCCTAGATTCATAGCCCGTACACCCCCATCCAATATCTACTTAAATCCCCTTCCATGGCTCCCCCATATCGCAGGATCTGAATCCCAAGTGTTCCTAGATTTGTTCTTTCCACTGCGATTTGTTCATCTTTTTTCCATTGAATTATTACTATTATTATCAGCCAATGATGATAAATCTTTAAGGCTTGTTTCTCAAAACATTCGCAGTGGCCGCCTAAGTGCTTTCGCCTTTCGCCGGGCTTGAGAGCGCATGCTGCTTTCGTCCTTCCCTGGATGTCTGAGGCTTTTTGAATTCTCTCCGTTTTCTTTTCTGTTTTTGTTTTTAGAAATTCTTCGTTATTGTTTCTGCGTTTTCAATTTGAAGATGTTTTGATTCGTTTTTATCAGATCTTATGTGCTTAAGTTAAATGGAATGGTGTGATGATGATGAAGAAATGAAAGGCTTGTTTCTCAGAACATTCGCAGTGGCCGCCTAAGAGCTTTCGCCTTCGCCGGGCTTGAGAGCTTATGCTGTTTATGTCCTTCCTCGGATGTCTGAATCGCATCTTTCCTTTTCACTTTTTCTAATTTTTGTTCGTTCTTCAGAGATTTTCTGATTAAGCTCTGCAATGGAGATATGGAGGCAGTGATGATTAAAGTATTATACCATCAAACTTTGAAAGCAAACAGCTTTTTGATGTTAAACATTAATCTGAGTCTTATCAGTTCCTCTTGTTTTGCGCTAGATTTCTATATTTCCTTGATTAGAAATTATTATTTGAAGGCAACAAATTAGAGTCTCTGAAACGCTTTGTTCATGGCGTTATCAGCGCTGTACGTTGCCGATAACAAATTGGTGCTGAGATTCTGGCGTTCGTTTTCATTTCTCTCATGAAACGTATGCATTCAGATGCCCCTATACTTTGAAAATCTTGTTTTAATGAATCCTTTTTAACAGTTTTGCAAGCAGAAGAGTTTAGAAGTTCCCAGAAATTGTTAATTTTTTTAGTCAATTCGACACTTTTATTATTGTGAATTATATATACTCTAGTCTGATAGGATTGCGAGAGGATATACTCCCTTTGTCCCTGAGTATTTGCCACATTTGTATTTTCGAAGTAATATTTAAGTTTTTTAAATTCATTTCATTTACATGTTGGTATAAAAATAAAAAATAAAATTTACATGTCAAAAAAATTACATGAAAAGTTTTTGAAATAAGAGATGTTAAGAATATTTTATTTTACCAAATAATTAATGAAAACATAAAAATAAATAAAAATTTCTGCGACTGCTGAAAAAGTAAAATGTTGCAAATATTTTGGGATGGAGAGAGTATCATATATAGATGAGTAGTGTAATCTCAATTTGTGTTTTAGAGTGATTACTTCATGATTTGTATATCCAAAGAAATACTACAAATAATGAAACTTTTTCACATTATTTTGCCATGATTTGATCTTAAGATTAATGAGCTTCATCTCTTCTCTATGGTTTTATAAGCTGTTAGGGTTTTGGATTTAAGTGCTTAAAAGGTTGTATTTTAAATTTTTTCTAATCTTTAATTGATTCTTATTCTTTTAAACGAGCAAGTGATTTCTCTGTTGGTTTTTATTAGAACTATTCTCAAGAAATTATTGTAAAAAGTGATTATATCATAATTTTATCTTAACAATGTATTTTGATCAGGTATCGTCATTTTTTGAAAGTGGGTCAAACAAACCATATTATAAAAATTAGATTGCATGTGTCTAGGATTCACTTCCCTGTTCCTGATTATTGGACTAGTGGTCAAATGGAGGTATTCCACCTAATCATTGCTTGGTTCTTAATCTGTGGTTTAATTAAGAAAAGGTTAAAGTTTTCTATATGCCTCCAATTAAATATTTTGAAAGTGAGAGTATGTTTCTCAAAGATTTTTAAGTATGTACTAAGTGAAAATCAATAAAAATGTAGCCAATATATTTTGATGCCTAACTGGTTAGGTTACAAGCGAACTAGCATGATGATAGGTGGTTATCTAGAGTTGAGAATTTACTATGGCTATTAGATTAGTTGTGAAGCAAATTGGGTTGGCAAGCGTTGAAGACCAATGTGTAATAATTCATTCTAATCTATTTTATAAAAGCAATTGACTGCAATACAAGCAACTACACAGTTGTACAATCTCTTAGATGAGAAGACCGCCATTGTTGAGGCCTACACAAGTTTGCAAAATCAGAGAATTTTTTAGTGTGCTCATTAAAAATTGAGAAATTTATTTAAATAGTACTAAAACATAATGACTTTCCCAGTATAGGACTATATGTTTTTATTTTCCAATATAGGACTTTTGGTCATTAACAAGTAGTCATTATTCAAGTAAATGTTTATCATTATTGGATATTATTTTTCCACTAAATCATTATTAAGTCCTATTTAGGGAAAGTCATTGTGTTTTAGTCTTATTTAGTGCAAATTTTACTTAAAAATTCTGCATAAAGTTTGTTCTCTTTGTATCATATGAACTCATTTAGTCATTATGCTTCATTCAAACATTTATAACAAAAGGATGACACATGCGTATGTGTTATTTAGGTTTTCATATACCACCCTCATCTGGTTATAGTTTAATTCACGAGATTAAAATGGTGTGAGTTTGCCCTACAATTGCAATTTTCATAGCACAAGAATTGTCCTTGCATAGTTAATTTCATAATCATCATCAAGAATGATCATATTGACTATGTGTGTCATCGTATCATCTATATAAAAAAGAATTATATTGTTATATATGTTATTATGTATCCATCATCTGGAATAATCATCTTGATCATATGCTATAATGTGTGCTCAAAAACATTTCTTTTTTCCTTTTTTCTACTTCCAACCAAATATTTCACGTTTTATTAAAAAATCATTTTTATCTTTTATTTTTTATATCTTACTTATTACATTATATTTTTTCCTAATAATTTATCCATTACATGTTAGTTTTATTCATCACATTAGAAGTAAAATTAGAAATTAATTATAATTTTACATTTTTTTATTTTGGATCCAAGTCAAATAGGAACTTTTGCAAATGGAGAGAATATATGTTTAAATTATTCTACACTCATTATGTGGTACCATTTAGTGATTTGTTGAGTGTAGAATAATTTAAACAGAGTAATTTCAAAATAGTTAATAATTTTTGCTAAAAGATATTTACTTAGTTTCACATTAGTTTTTATTTATCAAAATAACTAAAAAATATGTATTTTTTTAGTTCAATCTATTTGGGCTGGTTTGGTCCTTAGTATTTTGGTTCGGTCCTAAGTACTTTTTATCTTGATCCTTTTGTATTTATTTAGCCACTTTTTGATGTTATCAATGATGTAAGAGCAACTCCAATATGGCAAGAGGTGTCTAGGAAAGCTATATATCTTATTTATCTTTTCAAATGATCAAGTTTACTTTTCCAAAAAGTGTGTAATTCCAATAGGGGAAAGTAAATCAAAAAGCAAAAGAAGGAAAAAATTCATCTCCATACATGGGAAAAAATTAGTTGAATTAATGGGGAGGTAAATTTGAGGTTTGTTGTCTTTGTTTGTTCTTGAATAAATTTTTAAATTTAAAGATTTTGTAAAAATACAACTAAATTATTGGGCAAAAAATTAGAATGTCAGTTTTGAAATAGTTAAATATACGTTATATCTAATTACACATGTAAAACTGTAAATACCCAAATAGAAAAAACTTAAAAATATAGAGTGTAAGATTAAAAAATAAAATATCTTTTTTTTGTTAATTCTTGATTCGTTAAGTTTTACAATGACAAAGTTTTGCAATAATTAAAGTAATTGATGAAATAAATTTAAAAAGTGGGAAAAATTGATATGTCTCCCCAAATGAAGAAGGTAAAGATACCTTTTCAAAATTGAAGAAGGTATAATACCTCTTGTTTACCTTTCCCATTGGAGAATAATTTTTAATGAAAAGAGGTATATATCATAAATATTTCTCTTTACCTTTTTATATATGCCTCCCATTGGAGTTGCTCTAATGAGTAAATCCTCTAAGCGAATTATGGTCAACCATACACTTAAGAGCAACTCCAAGGCATGTGTTAAATTTTGGGAAGCTAAATGTTATTTTAGCTGTCCAATAGTGATTTAGCATTCCACTTGTCCACCACTTCTCCAATTATATCATCTATATTTTTAAACTTTTCAAAAGTTTTCCATCAAACAAAGTAATCTTCAATAATCCTATATTGCGCTTTCAATCAAATTAGGAAAAAAATTGCAATGAACAATTACAAACGGTTGCAGATTAGGAGAATAAATTGCAATGAACAATTGCATTAGAAAACTACAGATTAGGAGAAAAAAATATGTGTTTCCTGAGCAATGAACAACAACCGCCAAATCAATATCAATTTTAAGAAAAGTTTTACAATTGGAGACCAAAATATGTTGCAAATTAATCCCCAAATTTTGATTTTTCTAGTAGTCCAAGAACTGAAATGAATTTAAGGTAAACAATCACTCTAGCATAGTGATTGCATAGAAAACTCCATGAACACTATGATATGAAGCTTACCTGAGAAATGTAAATTTTCTTTTTTAGCTTATAGAAGCTCGGTTGGAGTTGCCCTAACAACCTCACCTATATTAGTTTGGATCTCAAATTCTGGGACCCTTTTTTCCCAAGCCCAATGAATACCAATAGCGAAAATGTTAGGTTATTAAAATTATGTTCATATTTCATCAAAATATTTGGTTATGAAAATATTTTATTTTATTTAGTAATTAATGTAAAATTTTAAATGAATAAAATTGTTATGGGAGGGAATCTCATAAAAATTCATAAAGAACTAGAATCTTAAAAAAATTGAAAGTAATTTTACTTAAACATTTAAAATAACATCATTTCGACTTAAAAAGGGACAAATGGAGTTCAATTCAGATAAAAATCATAAGATAGTACTTTCTCCGTCTTATATCTATATATACTCCCTTCGTTCCTAAAAGATCTTCCTCTTTAATTTTTTTGTTGTCTCCAAAAGATGTTTCCTTATATATAAAAAAATCACTTTTACATCTTAATTTTTCATATTTTACATTTCAAATTATACATTTTTTACTAATAATCCACTTATCACATTTTACTTTTATCTATCACATCAAAATTATTTTTGGAAAGTCAATACAAAAAATATCTTTGCCTTAATTTTTAAAAAGTCAATAAGGAAAACACTTTCAGGGATGAAGGTAATATTATTTATGTACTTCTTCCGTACTAAAACTTTTTTCACAGAACACTATTCTAACTTCACGGAAATTTATATTTATTTGTGTTTTTCATGTCCTATATGATAAAATATAATATTCTTGTCACCACTTGTTTTGTTGAACTTTTGATGTAGTTTTTAAATATGTATGTTTTATTTTTTATTTCTGTACTAATATTTAAATAAAATAGATTGAAAAAACTTGAGATTTTTCTTGGTTTAAGATATACGATGGAGAGAGTATAATATACTCCGTATAATATTTTTCTTGGTTTATTTCTATACTAATATTTTTGTTGGACCATACTAGGGTGCCACTACATTGGTGTTACCATGGGTGCACTCATGCTTCGCACAGACAAACACAGACGATGCACATTTGTGTTTGTCCGTGCGAAGCATGGGTGCACCCATGGTAGCACCCATATGGTGGCACTCTAGCATTTTCCATTTTTTGTTTGCTTATTTGTTCTTTGAAAGTCGGGACGTACTATTGTGAACACATTGGGTCTGTTTGGGAATAGCGTTAGAGATTAGCGTTAACATTTTGGATAAAATTTAAATGGTGCAGATTACTTTAAAAACGCTAACGCTAAACGCTGCCCGTAGATAGCCTTTTCAAAACGTTAACGCTAATCGCTTACGCTATTCCCAAACAGGTCCATTATGACATGGAAGCCCGGCCTCCACCTGGCCAATGAACGTTCATATTTCTGTACATTCTTTGCCGACATATGATTGCAAACATATGTTTTATTTTTTCTTTCTTAATAAGTTGTCGCCCCAACTTGTTTTTGACCATACTACATCTTGTAGTATTAGTTAGTACGAGTAAATTATTTCTCTTTCTTTTTTATGCTCTCGTAGTACTGTTAATGTTTTTCGATAGTTTACATTCCCTCCGTCTCATCAACTTTTTCTTCTCTCTTTTTTAACTATTCCACAAAAATTTTCTAATTTCTATTATGGAGTAAAAAAATTAGTTTTACCCTTATTATTTCTTATAATTTATCACATCATATATTTTTAGCAATAATCTACCCACCACGTCCTATTTTTATCTACTAAATCAAAGATATTTTTTAGAAAATCGACACAAAAATATCTCTCACTTAAATTTTCTAAGAGTCAAAGTGGGGAGGAGTTTTAGGGCGAGGGGGAGTATTTGTTTATATATTTTCATTAATCATGTTATAAGATAAAATATTTTTTTCACATTGTATTTTCTATAACTTTTGTATTTTTGACTTTTAAACAATGTAACTTGTAATACTTTTTGATATATCAACTTGTAAATAATGGGCATGTTTGGGAATAGCGTTAACAATTAGCGTTAACGTTTTCAAAAGGCTATCTACGGACATCGTTTAGCGTTAGCGTTTTTAAAGTAATTTTCACCGTTAAAATTTTATCCAAAACGCTAACGCTAATCTCTAATACTATTCCCAAATAGGCCCAATGTGATTTTAAAAGAAAAAGATTTTACATGATGTTTGAATTCGGAAGATATATAAGAGTAGAGGGAGGGAGTAGGTTTATGGAATGTAAAGAAATCAATTCAAATAGTTATAAAAATACATACTCGTAGTATTTATCTTCAAAATATTATATGAGTTTCTTATTTTTATTTCTTGAATAAGAGTTTGAAGTATAATGTTATGACACTGTATAGTGGTTTCTCTCTGTTTTTCTGGCATTATATATTTGTGTTATTAGCATTATATTTTAATTTTAGGGATGAAAAATATAGAGTTCTTATTTGGATATTTTTTTCATGTTTTATTTCTACTTTACTTCTTTTATGCACGATAATGATCAAATTTGAAAAAAATTAGACTCAAATTCAATCAAATCTAATAGTTCAACAATTGATGTCCATATAAGCAAAGTATATTTGAACAATAGGTACAATTGCTTTCATTTACAAACTCCGTTTTTTATCACTTAAACTAATGTCGTATATTTTTATATAGAGTATATACAACTTATAGTGACATCGTAACCTTTGTACATATACCTCTTTTATTACATACAAGGAGTGGATCAAAAAAGTTCGAACTAAAATTGAATTGATTGACCCGATTACCAAGCGTGGAAACTTGAAATTGGACCAAACATTCCAAAACCTTATTAATTAATCACAAATAGTCAAATAACCATTGCCCCTCCACCAAATCATCTCTTGTACTTCCCTTTCATTCCAAATTTATAAATAGGAAAAATTATCCAGAATAATCCAACTTTACTCGGTCTTTTTGTAATAATTATATCTTTTACTTTGATGCATACTAATCTCAACTTTATTGAAATTTGTGAGTTTTGGGTCATTGTTAAATTGCTCACAACTGGTAAACAGAAACAACCTATTTTGCGTAGCAGAATGAAAGTGAAAGGTAGAAAGTCATTTAAAAATTTAAATAAAAAGTTTGGGAAAAAAAATTTAAACTAGAATTCATAAAAAATAATCTTAATTTTCATTTTGTCGTGCAAAACAGAGCTTAACAAAAATTCAAAACTCACAAATTTAAATAAATTTTGGGTTATTATGCATCATAGTGAAGATGAGATTATTTTTGAAAAGTCGAGCAAAGTTGGAATTGTTCTGGATAGTTTTTCTTGTAAATAAGGATATATAATTACAATTAAAGTATTTCTTCTATCTTAAAAAATTGTTATAGTTCATTATTAATAAATTACAAGATTTTTTTTTTATACATTTTTATTGATAGTTTGGTCAAATACAATATTCTTGTCACACTTTATTTAGAAGAATATTTGAAATAGTTTTTAAATAGTCTATATAAATTACATTTTTTTATTTTAATTACATTTTTTATTTTAATACAATGTTCAAATAAAATAAATTGAAAAACTTAATTTATTTCATTTCATATAATGTGACAAATATTTTGGACCGAAGTAGATGTAAGTTATTTTTTGGGGCATTCAGAAAAGGATAGAGTGTAGATTTTATAAGACAGAGATATAGATAAAAAAAGAGAAAATGAGAAGAATGAAAGAGAGGATAAAAAGAAACGAAGAGAAAATGGAAAGAAAATAACTCGGGTTTGGAATTTGGATGAAAAGAAAATAAAGAAAAAAGAAAAGGGATACATTTGAAAAAATTCCTTGAATTTTGTTTTTTTTCACTCATTTTTAATTCTCCCCAATTTCACTCCATCCAAACGGCCTCTAAGAAGAGATGAAAGGAAAGAAAGAAAGGAAAATGTGGTGACGTGGAAAGGGCAGTGGTTTTCAACTTTCCCTTTGAATTTCAAAGCGGAGTTGACTAAAACAGATTTGACTAACGTACACCCCGAAGCGCATTTTAGTACTCCTTTTTAACCCATTTTACAGCCAATTGTCCTTTGGTACATTGACCCATACGGGCCCCACTTGAGGTTGCGTATCCAAATTCCCCCCCCCCCCCCCTCTCTCTCTCTCTCTCATTTCGCTGTTAAAAATCCTCGTTGACTGTAACGTTCCCCTCTCTCTCTAGCCTTAGACTTCTGCGGGAAGCCTCGTGCCGGAGACAATTCCCGGCGAAGGATCCGTTTCTACTCCGGCGGCGTCCGGAGCTCTGCTGCGGTACATTTCTCAACTGGACCTTCTCATATTTCAGCTCTTTGTTTTGGATTCCGGGAGGCTCTCTTTAAATTTGATTGGAAGGATTTGGGTTCTCTATGTGTGGTCTGTGTTTGTTTGATTTTCGTTATTTTCAGTTTATAAGATAGGATGTTGAGTTTTTGATCTGTTATTTTGGTGAAAAAAAGGCTCTGGAATGGGGATGTGCAAGTATCAGCTAGAAATTAGGGTTTTGCTCTCCCCTGCTTCAATTGCGTTTTGTTTTTTTCCCTGTTGAATTTTCTAGCTTGGAATTTTAATACTTTTGTTATGATTTATGCTACTTGAACAGGAATTGGGGTGTAGATTTTTGAAAGCTCGAGCTTGAAGATTTTGCCTCTTCCTGGTATTTGATTTAAGCAATGAGGTGCTGAGATTAGTTGTTCTTCAATGTTTGCTATGCGAAAAGCTCAAAATATTAAAGACTTGACTGCAATTTGTTGGACAGTCGCTTGAAAAGTAGAGTATTATTTTTCTTCATAGAGTCTATGATGAAGAGGTTGAGGTCTAGCGATGATCTTGATTCGTATGCAGAGAAGGTTGTGCCGAAAGATTGGGGAAGGAGGGAGGAGGATTCCAGTTTGCATCGATCCTCTTCACACCAAAGCTTTTATTACAAGTCTGAGAGTGGTGGGAAGGGGATGCCTTCATCATCGTCGTCTAGGTATGATCGGTCAGATGATGATAGAGACAATTTGAGATCTGTTAGAAAGCGGTCAGAATTTGATGCTGACAATTATGATAGACGGAACAACTATGACCGGTACAGCTATGGAAACGAGCGAGGGGTCCCGAGCTCTTCTTCCCCTAAGGGAGGGTATAGTGCAGAACGTTTTCATCGGTCTGAAAGCTTTTCTGCAACACGGAGGGAAATTCCGAAAGGATTTAGATCAGAGAGGGACAGGTCCCGGAGAGAGGGGAGTGTGTCATCCTGGCGCAAGATTGGTTCTGGAAAAGATGGTGATGAAGTGAATAAATGCAGCGGTGAGTTAGTTGGAGAAACTCAAACTGAATCAGATGACGGTTTTAGGGCAAAGTCTCCAACAGGGCTTAGAGATGCTGGGAGTGAACAATCAAGGAGTATAGAGATCAAAAGAGCCGAAAATATGCAGGTAAATAGCAGTGACCAGAGTAGTGAGATGGAAGAGGGAGAATTACAACCTGATCCTCATCCATTAACTGGCACAGAGACTGCTGTTCAAAGTGAAACTCCTCCTGGGTTGAACTCATCAATGAAGCAGCTTAACCATGAGAATCAGATGCAAGGTAAGGAATTAGAGGATGATAAAAATCTGTTACTTGCAGAAAAGATTGGATCTAATAAGGCGTGCTTGACTGGAGTGGAGTCTGAAGAGAAGCAGTCTGAAAATGCCCATTGTATGCTGAAGGAAGTTACGGATTTACCTGATGGCAAGAGTGGTTTTTTGGGGACAACTGGGAATGAAGATACAAATGTGAAAGAAATTGATAAAATTGACAAGGTTGTGAATAATCATGACAAAAGTACCTCTTCTCAGAAAGAAATTCTAGTCATGCTTTCTGAGAAGTCTTCGCCATCAAGAAAACCAGATGAAAAGAAGTGTATTTATCCTGAGGATATATCAGATCACATCAAGTTAGCTAAGGTTGAGAAAGAAACTGGAGCCTCTGAAGCTGTTTTGTCTGCTGCGCAGGACGATAGAATCCAAGCTGCCAAGGACAAGGGGAAAAGTGTGACAATTACAAGTTTTCCTGCAGCTGCATTCAGGTTTGAAGGAGATTCAATGGGGCATGCATCTTCTAGGGACTTTGATATGGGAATGCCTAGTGCAAGAGGTCTGGATCTGTTCTCATCTGGTCCAGTAAAGAAACCCGACGAAACAGATCATTTGAGCACTCACAAGCCCAAGGATGAGAATAAGCTTGCTCTGGAGCCTCTTGATCTTTCTCTTAGTTTGCCAAATATATTATTGCCCATTGGTGCAAAAAATGCAGTTGACCCTCCTGGTTCTCCAAGTCAAGCCAGGAGCTTCCAATCATATGATAGCTCATTTCGAACAAACTCTGATGGGTTTACTATGTCTATGTCCTTCTCGGGATCACAACACTTCACACACAACCCGAGCTGCTCTTTAACACACAATTCAATTGATTATGAGCAATCTGTTAAGAGTAGACCCTTATTTCAAGGCGTGGATTGGCAAGCCCTTGCTTCAAACGAGCAGAAGGACACTGAACTTCAAATATCTCAAACCATTTTATCACATGGTGCTGGTGTTCAACGACAGTCCCAATCATCTGCAGGAAATTCAACCGGTCAACCCGTGGCTAAGCATCTTCGTGCTCTGGAAGAAAACTCAAGAACACCTGTTGTACTGGATCATCAACTGAGTTTTAATAGACATGTATCTGGTACACGGTCTCGTTATATGAATGGTGCCAGATCATCACCTCCACGGAGTGTTGGATCATTTGAAACTGGATCAGATTACACTATAGACAAGAAGCATGCCTTGAGGGAAAAAGATAACAGTTTTTTACGCAGATCCAATCACATTGATGAGAAAGAACATGGATTAACAGCGGAAGCTGACTTTACCGAATCAATTATAACGACAATGGTCTCCGAACCTTTGCATGTGACTTCCAGGAGATTTAGTGAAATGCCTGGTCAACATCTGGTATCTTTGAAAGAGTATGTTAATGACATAATATCAAATCCGGGAAAGCAGTGGCAGCTAACAACTCTTCGAAAAGCACTCCAGAAGAGGACTGATGCTACCTCAGAGACACTAATGAATTTACACCGAACTCAATTGGAGATATTGGTATCTCTTAAAACTGGCCTTCAAGAATATATGCAACAAAGTTATGACATCTCATCATCTGTTTTGGCAGAGATATATCTGAACTTGAGATGTAGAAACGTCGCATGCCGAAGTCTCCTTCCTGTGGATGATTGTGACTGTAGAGTTTGCTCCCAGAAAATTGGTTTCTGCAGTGCGTGCATGTGTCTTGTGTGTTCCAAGTTTGATATGGCTTCTAACACATGTAGTTGGGTTGGATGTGATGTGTGTCTGCACTGGTGTCATGCGGACTGTGGGCTTCGTGAATCTTTTATTAGAAACGGGCGAAGTGCATCTGGGGCCCACGGTGGTACGGTAGAGATGCAGTTTCATTGTGTTGCATGTGATCATCCTTCTGAGATGTTTGGCTTTGTCAAAGAAGTTTTTCTGAACTTTGCCAAGGACTGGAGTGCAGAAACACTTTCCAAGGAACTTGAATATGTGAGAAGAGTTTTCTTTTCCAGTGAAGATGTTAGAGGCAAGAGGTTACATGAGATTGCCATTCAGATGCTGACCAAGTTATCGGTTAAGGTTGACCTTCAAGAAATTAAAAACCAAATCATGCAATTCCTGTCTGGTGAGTCTTCTCATTTAACTTTCGTCATTATATTACCGTTTATTATTTGTTTGCTGATAACCATTTATTTTTTCTCCAACGGGATCTTAATTTATATAAAATGGATCTGACTCTTCTGAGTTGAAAAGGTTTCGGAGTGTTCATTCACCAATCACCACCACCACCACCGCCTAAATCCCAAATACTGGGTCAGTGACATTGAACGTGTTATGCCAGTTAATCGTATAAATCTTATTAACACTATACGGTAATGCAAAAAAGCATAGTGGCAATTTTGTTAGGTCAAATACCCTTCCTGCCTAAACCTTCAAACAAAGAAATAATGAGATGAAAAGTCTAAACCTGTCATCATTCTAGGATATTTCTACATATATGGAAAGATATCATGATACGGCAATGAGTTGAGATATTTGCCTTTGTCATGTGCATTACATAATTAAAATTGCAAGACCAACATGAATTAAGCTTAGAGGCAGGGATATGTGCATTGCAAGGTTCATTAAATGCTTTGGGTTTGATGAAAATACCCGTTACGAGATGGTGCGTGAGCTAACCTCATTCATTCTTCTCAAGGACGATTCTTGTATTCCCCAAGCATTTCTCCGTGCCTTTCTTCTGGCCATAGCCTTGCTTGAAGATTGTTTCTTAATTTGCAGCCCCCACCCCACCCCACCCCACAAGAACATAAACAAAAAAGAAAAATTGATTGGAACAATCTCATGCTCCATTTTATTCTGCTGTAGATATCACATTCTTTGTACTTGTATCTTGAAATGCATATCCAGTTTCGGTGTTGCTGAAACTTCATTCGCATTCTTTTCTTGTGATTACAGAAGCAGAGCCAGTAAGGTCCGGGAATGCGCCAATTGTCCCAAGAAAGGAATTAGAGAGCACAAGCCGCGAATTGAATAACCGAATAGTGGGATCCAGTAGCTATGGACCAGTGTGGTCAAAGAGTCACTATTCCGAAAAGTGCCCTCCCTTGGAGAAGTCTGCGGCTTTACCTTCAAACTACGAGTGCAATCGGAATGACAAACCGGTCCTGAGCCCAGCTTTACAGACAAGTCTTATGATTCCAAAAGAACCGGTCTTTGATGAGCTGGAGAGCATTGTGAAAATCAAACAGGCAGAGGCCAAAATGTTCCAATCGCGCGCTGACGATGCGAGGAGGGAATCGGATGCCCTGAAACGAATCGCAGTTACAAAGAGCGAAAGGGTGGAAGAGGAATTCGGGAGCCGGATTGCAAAGCTGCGTTTGGCTGAGGCGGAGGAAATAAGGAAGCAGAAATGGGATGAGCTCCAGACAGTGGAAAGATCCTATCATGACTATTTCAATATGAAGATGAGGATGGAATCAGACATCAAAGATCTCTTGTTGAAAATGGAAGCTACTAGAAGGAATCTCTCTATGTAACAGGTTATTGCTTGTAGTTTGTACCATTAGTTTTCTTTACTTTTTTATTATTATTGTGCTGACAAGAATTTGTATAGATGAGGAGGTTGATACACTGCTATCTAATTCAAATACTATTCTGCAGCACAAATGTCAATTGTGCCCTTGTGTTTTCACCATCCTAACACCTTTTTTTTCTTTCCTTCTTTTTGGCGAATAGATACATGTGTAGGAGGGGCTTGAGAAACAGATACAAACTTTATATGTGTGTCGACTGTCGATCTCCTTTTTTATTGTGAAAACAAAGGGAAATACTATTACTACGTACCATTTTTAAAAGGGTGAAATACTACACATCAACTTAAGTTTTTGAGTTATAAAGTGAATCATGACTTGAGATTTTATATGCAAGTAGTTGATTTTACATGACATTTTTCCCGTTGTTCTCGGTTTTAACATGATATTTCGGTGCTAGATGGACGAGTGTGCAGATCTATGACGATAGATTGTTGGGACTTTGAGTTTCTTCCACATAAAAAAGGAAACAAAAAGAAATTCAACATATAAGTCTAATGGTTTCTCTTTATCTCTAATTGATTTTAGATTTAAACCCCTATGGTCTTGTACTTGTACTTTACCCGTGAGATTATAAGAATGAGCCGATGATAATAGCTCTAGGAGCTACTAAAAAGATTGTATGTTTATTATTTAGAGAACTGAACTTTACTTTCTTATTCTTGCTATTCATTTAATAAAATAATATAGTTATGCAAAATTTTGTTTCGAATAATTTTTTATATAATTTTTAATATGTAAAATTTATTTTTTAATCCCACTTTTCAAATAAATTGTAATGAAAATAACCTCGGTCAAACATTCAAAAACGAAACAGACGATTTAAATCGGATGGAAAGAGCAATTAAATTTTAAAAATTTCACCACAAATTGTGAAAAAAGTACGTATTTAGTTATAATGTAAATTTAATAAATTAAATAAAATTTAAAATGTTTTGATATATCAAAGTTTTAGACTCTCTTTGTCTAAAATTATTTTATCATTGTGTGTTATGATGTTTGACTAAATTTATTTTCAAACCATTTTATATGAAAAATTGTGTTAAATTAAAAAATAAAAATTACATATTTAAAACTGCATCAAAAGATCTAAAAAAACTAGAGGTAATGTGACTATATTATTTTATCAAATAGGAAATGTAAATAAGCCAACAAGGTTTTACCATATAAACAGTGAGCAAGAAAATAATTTTTGGACAGAAGAAATATTATTCATGTTTAAAAATTATACTGTATTTATTAACAATCAAATTGTTTAAAAATCAAGCTATTAAAGAATTTTTGGAAGAAAAGAAATACTCCCTATTTTATCCTATTAAAAAAAACTAGATCAATAACAGAGAATGTTTTTTAAATCAATCTTTTCATATTGCTTAAAATAGTTTTTCCATAAAAAATAAGAAAGATATTTAATTATCCTATTATCCTGGAGTAGAACAAAAAAATTGAAGGTAATAAACATTTATATATGAAATATTGGATGAAATGTCTTTTTCGTGTTACAACAAAAGGACCTTCTTTGTTGTGTTGTTGAGAATGGAGAAATCTAATCTTCCTAAATGTCGCCACCATAAGATCTCAAAATGATATCAAACTGAGAAGAAGAAGAATTTGATCACTCCCAAGTCACAGCCAAACAATTTGATCAGTTCCGCAGTCATGGCCATGGCTACATCTTCAAGCCCGCCAGCAGCCGCCCACTTCTCTTCACGAAACCCATCTCTGCTAGTCCCCATCCCTGCGCCGGCGTTCCCCAACGTTAGATTCACAACCCGAAACCTCCATTTCCCTTCTGTAAAATGCTCTTCCGATTCCACTACCATTGTCGACAAATCGCCCGGACCGGTTGCTGATCCACCGGATCTCGATGAAAATCTCGGCGGAAAAGGTTCGAAGGCGGCCATGGCGAATGTCGGGTCGAAGGTTAGGGTTACGGCTCCTCTGAAGGTGTATCACGTGCCTAAAGTGCCGGAGTTCGACTTGACTGGCCGTACCGGAGTTATCAAACAGTACGTTGCGATTCACAAGGGGAAGGAGATTTCTGCCAATCTTCCTTATAAAGTGGAGTTCGTGGTGGAGGACATGGACGGCCGCAAGGGACCCCTCAAGTTCTTCGCCCACCTCAGGGAAGATGAGTTTGAGTTTCTTGGATGAATTTCCTTATCCTTTTATGTGATGATGATGATAATCAAATATGAATATATTGATTCCCGTAGCAGCCACTGGTTCTCATTCTGTTATTCTGTAGATACGAAATGAAATGCTGACTTAGCTGTGTTCATACCTCATTCTCTTTGATGAATTGAAAGAAATATACTGTCGTATCTTTCCGCTCTGAGAATTTGGATCATTTAACAATGGGATATTGATTAATGACTTTTTATGGCAGATGCCCATTAATAAGATCTATATTTGATGGGTAGGGTGAGGAGTGGTCTTGTGGAGGGAAGTCCCGATAAGCTAGGTTGATGTGGTTTGAGCACATTAGGAGGACAAGTGTATGGACCCCAATTAGGAGATGCAAAGGGCTTACGGTAATGGGCGTGATAAGGGGTAGAGATAGACCAAATAAGATCTTGGATGTTGCCAGTACTTATGACTTTGGGATCTTACTGAAAATATTTCCATAGATAGGGAACACCATAGATAGGAATGTGTGAAGATCTAGGATTAGAGTAGCTAGCTGGGTAGATCCTTGATCTTAGTTTTTGGTTTATGCTGGTTTGTTTTTATGCCTTAGTAAGTAGTTGTGCTTTCGGTGATTTGGTCCTAGTTCTTAGAGTCGGTATGTGTGCCTCTTTTGTCTATGCTCATACCTTGTTTGTGCTACTGTGGTTTTTTTGCCTTGCTTCTGTGTTTGAGTTGTGGGTCTCTTGCCATTAGGGGTAAGGTATCCATACACACATGGAACACCCTCTCCAAAGTCCAAACCCTACATTTTGTGGAATTTTATGGTTGGTGATGCCTATTGTAATTGAGCAATATGCACACATTTCTTTGTTATTTCTTTGTAGTACTTTGTGCCAACTATGATCAATTGATGGAGCTGCGAATGTTAATGTACTTGTTGTATGGGATTTGTTTTTTCCAGAAACTTAGTGTTTGTTTGGATAACGTAAAATGCTAGTGAAAGGGGAAAAAAAGAAGCCAAGGAAGGTTTGTCTACTGTGTTTGGTTTTGCTACAGAGAGTGCAAAGGAAATGAAATATGAGGAATGTTTTCAATTTTTTTACACATGTTCAGACTTCTTTCTTTATATGGTAAAATCTAACAGATACGACGAGTTTGAACTTGTAGGGGTCAAAAAAGAATTTTATGAATCTAAAGCCAATGCTTCTATTTTCCATCATGTTTTATTTACTTCCCAATTTCTCCTATATTTTCCCACATATTTACTCTCCCCGTCATTTATTTGAGCTCCAAACATCCTTACAGGTGATGAATGGTTGTCTGGGCATATCATGTACCTCCAGTGTATGGATTTTACAATAGTAGTATATGATAGTAATCCTCCTCCTTTTTATATGTGATTGAGTCTCTGTGTAACTTTTGTGCGGTTCGGTTGGTCTTACATGGTAACACAAATTGCAAAAGAAGTTGCATTGCAGTAAGGATATCACTGCTGTAAGGGATGACAATGAGTTGAGTTCGGTTCGAGTTTAGATTGAATTTAAGCGAACCGAGTTAGAGTATTTTGTTTTTGGATCAGGTTCAGATATTTTTAGATTGGGTTGGTAAAAGTCGAATTCAGAAAATGAAGAGTTGTGGTGTGCGGATTGCGGAACTGAGATCATGAGAAACATGAGAGTTAAGGATGTGAATGAAGACATCAGAGACTTGAGATTGTTGCGAGAGATAGCGTTACTATTGAAGGTTTTATATAAGTATTGTCGGGATTTATACTTATAGGCCAACAAAAAAATTATCACACGCGTAAAAATGCAGTGAGAACTCACATTTGCCAGCCATGGTTTGGAGACCATCCCCAATTCATCCCAACAAGATTTCAGTTTTGCATATATCTAAGTTCTCTTGTGCAATATAATACAGAGTATATGTTCTTTTGAAGCAGGTACAGCCGAGCTCCGTTGGATTTTAAGCTCATTCCAAAGATCCGGAATTGGGTGTGCGTATAGAACGTTTTCCCAATTTCCTTGCTTAGAACACTCAATATGCATGAGGTTATCATGTCGTTACATCGGTTCCAGGCATTTAACTACACTGGATCATCACCAGGTATCTTAATCTTTCCACAGACAAAATTTGAGTTTGTTCTTGGCAAATGGAGAAATTTTAATGGATTTCTGCCAAGATCCAAAATCTTCTCCTTCAAATTTCTTTGAAATCAAGGCTAAACTTAGATGATCAGAAAGATGGAGATGTAAAGGGATTAGAAGGATATATTCTTCCATTAGTTTCTTCCGTTTCTGTCGCCATTGATGATTAACGAAAAATTAGATTGAAGAAACGTCTAATTGTGAACAAAATGTCGAGCAACAAGTTGAAGCACATATCCATTCTTAATCGCACTCTGAAACCATGCTGGATTTTGTAATGAATTCTTTGATAATCAGACAAGAGAATAGAAGGAAGAAGATGAAGAGATGAAAGAAAATTACTTCAATGCCAAAAATCTCAATATATAGTGCCAAAAAACATCGTAAATGTCAAGGAACCAATTCAACCAAAAGCTCAAGCTTGTGGTTGTAGTCCAAGAAGAGTTATTTATATCCTAACACGTCCCTTTGCGTGCAGGCGTAGTCTTTTTCGAGCTTTGCACGTGAAACTTTTTAATTTTCTTAAAACTGGGTGGCGCTGAGTTTTAAACATGTGATCTCTTAGTCAACAAGGCTCTGATACCATGGCATGGAAGATCTTATTTTAATGTAGGTTTAATCTTTAGAGAAATTATCTCAAATAAATTATCTTTTCACAATCAAAATATAACCTACCTCTTAATGTTATGTGAAAAATCTTAATGTTTTTATATTATAACACGCCTCCTCGCGTGCATGTATAAAACTTATTACTCCATCCGTCTCATTTTTAATCGTCTGTTTTGATTTTTGGGCATATTTAAGGAAAATAAAAAAATAGAGTTGATTTTTTGAAATTGTCATTACTTTTTAGGAGGAGTGACGATAAATGGGAAGATAAAGTAGAGAAGAATGGTTTATTTTAGGGGTAATTTATGTATTTTACTCTTAAAAGTTTATGATAACAAATAACAGGCAACTTATTTTGGGATGGAGAAAAAAGACAAACGAGCAATTTAAAATGGGACATATGGAGTAATAATCTTATCTTCTAGCGAATAACATATATAAAAATCTTCTTTGTCTTAAATTTTGTCTCAATCCTTCATTATTGAAATACAAATATAAAAATCTTTCATTATTGACGTCGATTGGTCATGGATATTACCAATCACTCCGTAGTAACTAACTTGTGCTACACCCTCGGCCCCGTAAAATTTTTTACAGTTTAGTTTCATGAAATTTAAAAAAAATGTTGAAAAGTAAAAAAATGTTATTAGAAGTTATTTATATGAGAAAAAATTGTTGGCATTCATATATTCATAACCAAAATAGGAAAAAAGAAACAAGTGTAATGTGTTTTAAACATCCAAAAAACGAAAGTGTGGGAATATTATTCATGTCGTTACTCTCATAGTTTTGCTACGCCAATACGATTAATTTCTTTTAACATTTTTAAATAATCGTATTTTTTATTCTGTCTATTGTTTATCACATCATGTCAGTGTAATTTTAATTCTAATGTTAATGAAGTATTTAATTAATATTTTTATTAAAAGTAATTTTGGTTTAAATAAATGAAAAAATCAGGGCGTGATCCACACACCTGTTCGGTGATGGACTGAGATGAAAAAAGAAAAAACTAATGTGGCGTTGTTGAGTGACAGGGCGTAATGACACATATCACACCTACCGGCCTTAGAAATTATGATAAATAAATGATGGTGAAATGTGAAACATATTTTGAATTTTGTGGACAATTCTTATTTAGAGTATGCATGGAAAATGTGTGGCCATGTTTATAGAATGAAGACCTTGACCTTGACAAATGACAAGTGAAGTAACCACAAGTCTTCTCTTCAGACCTTGACCGGAATTCATTTTCTTGTTTGTTTTTTTGGGTCAAATTTCTACACTTAGATTGTTAATAAATATGATTTTTAATAAATATTACTCGGAGTAGATGTTATAAGCATTTGATATATCAAAATCAATCCTTATAGTGAAATCAATTATATTAAATTAGAATATAATAAATATGTTTTTCACAATTTGTATTTAAAGAAAAAATTTGACCATAAAACTCCGAGCATTAATCTTGCATGGGACTTAGGATCTACTTTTGTGGATTAGTAATAGGTTGTTTTGTCAGGTATTTTATGTCAATCTCTTGTTTCATCATATACTATCCGGGTGTAATTAATCGTCTCATTTAGGTTAAATATTTTCTTTTTCGTTTACTTAGTTTTGTTAATGATTTGTTAAAATTACACAATCATGTCACTTTAGTAATAAGTGATATCTAACAACAAATTATTATTACCCAAATTATAATAATGTTGTACGCAACCTTTGTCCTTTTGTCTTGATATCACAATTTAACACAAGGTATAAAATGTCTAACCTTTTACGGTTAAATTGGTGGTTTTTGATACCTTCTCTTCCAATTTAAGTTATTTATTTACTATTTACACGATCAATTTTTAACAACGTTTTTTTTACCTTTTTTGCTACTCATTTGAGAAAATAATGATTTTTAAAAATATAAATTTATTTTTTAATTGCTCAACAATTTTCAAACAAATTTAATTAAAAACAAGAAAACAACCGACAATACTTTTTAAGTTGACTAATAAGATCAAATAACATCAATATCGTACGTTGATGTATTGGGGCATTATCATGGGCGCACTTCCTCAGTCGCATCTAGTAATTAGTAAGGGGGCCAGTGACATTATATCAATTTAGAGTGAGATTTTTTTTTATGTATTGTCACTCGAGCATGCTTCGTGTATCCCAAAATTTGTACTTTATTTGTATACTAAAGATATGTATTAACATTTTGATGGTTCACCCTGACACAAAGTGTTGATGCGTTAACAAAAATTAGCATTACGTCACTACAAAATGCTGATACATCCCTGTACAAAATGAGGTAAATTCTTGGGATACAAATAGTTTTATCCATTGTTACTTGTATTTCTACATGTGAATAGCAATATACCCGAAACATAACTATACGTTCACTATTATTTCAGATGTCATTAGATATAAATCAAAGCTTAAAGTCCTCGCATTAGATGTTGAATATAGTACGAGTACTAATGTTCCAAAAACAATGTGAACAACAAAATGTTCGGTGGGGTTCTAGTAACACCGGAGTACGGTGCCACTAGCGGTACCACTGACATTTTGGGGCACCTCCAGTGCTCCGTTCGCAAAATTGTCGGTTCCTACCCCCCCCTAACCCACCTCCTAAACCCCCCACCCTACCCCGCCGTATGCCCCCCACAAAATGTGTGGCTATTATGCGTTGCACAACGCACCTCCGACCACCGCCTCGGTTTTCCACTGCTCCGAATCCTGGGTTAAGGGACAAAATCAGAAGGGGGGAGGAAAAAGAAAAGAAAGAACAAGAAGAAGAAATGAGAAAAGAAAGAAGAAGAAGAAGAAGAAAAGAGAAGAACGAAATGGAGAAAAGAAAGAAGAAGAAAAGAACGGAGAAGTGAAGAAAAGAAGAAAAGGATGTGGGTTGGGTGAAGAGAAAAAAAAAGATGAGAGGGAGTGAATGGAGGGTAATTAAGGGGCTGTTTGTTTCAGCCTCTTAATGGTTCAGATGTCTGAATGATTCAGCACGTAATGGTTCAGACTGTTTGTTTCAACCTGTTAATGGTTCAGATGTCTGAATGGTTAAGTATTATACAGAGTCTGAATGGTTAAGAGCTCTTATCTGAATTGATCAGACATTTGCCTCTGAATAGTTAAACAATATACTAGCTTTTAATGGTTCAGACCTTGGTTCAGCACTTACCCTTTCAGAAATTACCAAACAGCCCCTAAGTCTTTTTTAGTATTAAAATGTTTCCAAAGAAAGGAATGAGAAGTTTATTTGGACAAGAGAAAAAGGAAAAGTGAGAAGTTTTTTTTTTGTTTGTGGAGGGAGGGAGTATACAACTTTGGTAAATAAATATCACAATGCTATGCAATCCACTGCATGCACACACCATATCATATGGCTTCTACGGTACTTGTCATCCTCTTGCTAGTACCCATCATTAGTAATACTGTTATTAGTTCAATAGCTCTGAATCAAAGAGAAGCCCTTCTCAAATGGAAAGCCAGTTTGGACAACCATAGCCAAAAAGCCCTATCTTCTTGGGGGGATAGTAAGGGTAATGATCCATGCCATTGGGTTGGACTGGCCTGTGATGAAGCTGGAAGCATCACCAACATAAGCCTTGCAGGTTCAAATCTCACGGGGACACTCCATGGCTTTAACTCTCTGGCCTTCCCCGGCCTAAGGGAGCTTAATTTCCGAAACAATACGCTCTTCGGCCCCGTTCCCTCCCACGTTTTTAATCTATCCAAACTAGTTGTTCTTGATTTGTCTTTTAACGAGTTTTCTGGAAACATTTCTTCTGGGATAGGAGGGTTAAGCTCCCTTTCTAAACTTGACCTTTCTGGGAACAATCTTGCTGGTCAGATTCCTCCCGAAATAGGAAGGTTGAGCTCGCTTTCTCAACTCTTTCTCTCCACAAACAGCCTCACTGGTCGAATTCCTCCCGAAATAGGAAGGTTGAGCTCACTTTCTATACTCTTTCTCCGTGAAAATAACCTCACTGGTTCAATCCCTGTTTCTTTTGGAAATTTGACTAGTTTGAATATGCTGTCAATAATGAACAACAGGCTCAGTGGTGGTTTTATACCTCAGGAAGTTGGACGGATGAGATCCATAAACCAACTTGATTGTGCATCCAACTTCTTTAGTGGTCCTATCCCTGCATCAATAGCAAATTTAAGCCAATTAACATACCTCACTCTTTACCAGAATCTGCTGTCTGGTTCTATTCCAAGAGAAATAGGAATGATGAGATCTACCATCATGTTTGATCTTTCTAACAACCACCTAACTGGTCATATCCCAGCATCAATTGGAAATTTTAGCCATGTCAGATACATTTACCTTTATGGCAATGAGCTTTCTGGTTCTATTCCTAGCGAAGTAGGATTGATGCAATCACTTTGGGACATTCAGTTGATAGGCAATAATCTCAAAGGAGTTATCCCTACTTCCATTGGAAACCTTACCGAGCTTAAAATTTTAAAACTATCCCATAATGCACTGTCTGGTCCAATTCCTGTTGGAATAGGAAGGTTAAGCTCACTTTCTGTTCTCGACCTCTCTGATAATGCACTGTCGGGTCCAATTCCTGTTTCATTAGGGAATTTGAGCACTTTGGCTGACCTTGTCCTCACAAACAATGAGCTCACTGGTTCTATACCACTTGAACTAAGCAGCCTAATTCATTGCGTATCCACACAGTTGTCCAACAACAAACTCACCGGTCATTTACCTAATAATATTTGCCTTGGGGGATCGCTTCAGTTCCTAGCTGCAAATAGAAATCATTTGACGGGTCAGATTCCAACAAGTTTGAGAAACTGCACCACCTTAAAAAGAGTAAGGCTTGAAGATAACCGTCTCGAGGGAAACATAACTAATAAGTTTGGCTTGCATCCAGTCCTGGACTATATCGACCTTAGTGATAACAAGTTGTCCGGCGAGCTTCCTCGAAAATGGAATCTTTTCCCTAACCTCACTGCTTTCAAAATATCTGGAAATGCAATCTCTGGTAGGATACCTTCTGAGATAGCTCAAGCCGCACAATTACAGTTCCTTGATCTGTCTTCTAATGATTTAAGCGGAGAAATTCCTAATGAACTAGGCAGGCTGACAAGATTGGAAAACCTTCTTCTCAATGACAACAAACTCGTTGGCAACATCCCACAAGAGATTGGAGAGCTTTCTAATATGGAACACCTTAGTTTGGCAGCAAATAGTTTGATGGGAGTGATTCCTGGAAACCTTGGGAAATGCTTCAGGTTAGTGAGCTTGAACTTGAGCAGTAATCATTTGGTAGGTAATGTTCCAGTTGAAATGTACAGACTACTTTCCCTTGAGACTCTTGATTTGAGTTGGAATATGCTAGGTGGAGAGATTCCACCAGAGCTTGGAAGATCTCAAAGATTAGAAAATTTGAACCTTTCTCATAACTTGCTTTCTGGTGTCATTCCATCCACTTTCAATTACATGCAGAGCTTGTCGAAAGTGAACATTTCTTACAATCAGTTGGAGGGTCCTATTCCAAGCAACAAAGCATTCATCAATGCCCCATTTGATGCTCTCCAAAACAACAAAGGCCTGTGTGGTAATGCCTCAAGCATATCCCCTTGTGGGAAGGGAAGCTCCAATAACGGACTGGTGATCCTAATAGTTACACCTATTTTGGGGGGGTTGCTTTTGTTGTTAATTCTGGTCGGCTGTGTATTCCTCATCTTTCGCAAAAAGAATGAGCCAAGAGAGGCACAATCTCAAGACATTTTTTCCATTTGGGAACCTGATGTGAAATTTCACTATCGAGACATCCTTGATGCTACTGATGAATTCGACTCCACCTATTGCATTGGTTCAGGAGGAAGTGCAACTGTTTACAGAGCTGCTTTACCGGGTACTGGTCTTGTGGTGGCTGTGAAGAAACTTTGTGCGCCAGACGATGATCAGCCCTTTCATCTAGAAGCATTTGAAAGCGAGATCCGTGCTTTAGTGGACATCCGACATCGCAACATTGTGAAGTTCTATGGTTTTTGTACTTCTAAAGAGCACTCATTCTTGGTACTTGAGTTCGTAGAAAGAGGGAGTCTGAGAAATGTTTTAAGGAACCCAGAAGAAGCGGAGAAGTTGGATTGGGACAAGAGGCTGAACATTATCAAAGGGCTAGCTAGTGCTTTATCTTACATGCACCACGATTGCCAATCATCGATAATCCATCGTGACATATCTAGTAACAATGTCCTGCTAGATTTGGAGTATGAAGCTCATGTCTCTGACTTTGGCATAGCTAGAATTTTGAAACCTGACTCTTCCTTTTCGACATCATTCGCAGGCACCTTCGGCTACACAGCTCCAGGTAATTCATGAATCATGATAAATCCCAGTGTCATATGTTGCTCTATACTGTCCATTGTCAACGATGCTAAAATGTGCTTTAGGATTTTAGCTTATACTAGTAAATAACAAACATAAATCAAAATGACACATTAATCTTCCCGTGTTCCTTACGTTCTATGAAGTCTGGGCAGGAAATGCATCAAAGGTAACAGTGTTTCTGTGTTTGCATCATATTCCCATGTACAGAGCTTGCTTACACGAGGCAGGTGACTGAGAAGTGCGATGTCTACAGTTTTGGCGTGGTGACAATGGAGGTGATCATGGGAAGGCATCCGGGGGATCTGGTTTTGAGCATATTGACACCAAACAACCATGGCCAACTAATGCTGCAGCTGCTAAAAGATGTCATAGATCCACACCTCCAACTTGAGAGGAAGAGCCAAGTGCTGATGGAGCAAGTGGTTTCCACACTGAAGATAGTGGTTGCGTGTTTGCACCCCGAACCACAGCTTCGGCCCACCATGCTACAAGTTTACAATGCACTTACCAACGGCCGACCATCTCAGCTGTCAAAACCATTTTCATCAATAAGTTTGGGAGACTTGCTTGAAGCTAGTCTAAGTCTAGCCTAGAGCATGAAATGAAAGCACTCTATTTTGTTTATCTATTTATCTCTCCTATGCATCTAAAAGGTTATGTATTTCCTTTTTTAAATGTGAAGCAGAGCACTTGCAAAAACCAAAATGTGTACCATCATATGTAGCGATTGCTTTAAGTTTCTTTTATTAGTGCATCTTTCTTTCCTCTATTTCCATGTACACATGGTGTCCTTTGTATTACTTCATTTATAACAAAGTGTCAACTTTATAAATAAACTAGCGTTGTACTGCACAATGTGCAACTTTTAGTGCCAGGTATAAATTCGGTCTCACATGTTCTTTGGTGGTGGATTTTTGTTTAGTGTTGCCAGTCTTGTGTTGGCGGTGGCGACCCGTGACCGGCGGCGGACGGTGGCAGGCGGTGGTCAATGGCGGCAGTCAGCGGTCAAAGTCCAGTCAACATGGGGCAAAGTCCACTCCTATGATATATGCATATATACTCTTTGAAACGAGTATGATAGAATTTAGGATTGGATATAGACAACGAGATTGGGCAATAAGACACTTAGATTGAACCAAAGATTGGATCCAATCAATTACTTAATTCAACTCAAGAGCTTATATACCGATTATTTTTCTCACACTTTTTCGATGTGGGATACTCTTAACTAAGTATTATTAATATTAGGAAAAATTACCCAAAATAATCTCAACTTTAACCGATCTTTCAAAAATAATCACACCTTTCACTGTGATGCATAATAATCCCAACTTTATTGAAATTTGCCAGTTTTGAGTCGCCGTTAAGTTTCTGACGGAGGGTTAACGGAAATGCCCGTTTTAGGCAACAAAATGAAAGTTGAGATTATTTTTGATGAATTTTTGTTTTTTAATTTTTTTTGAAATTTTTATTTAAATTTTTTGAATTACTTTCAACCTCCATTTCTTTTTCTTTTCTTAAAGATTATTCTTACCTTAGAAAAAAAAGATATAAAAAATAATGAAAATGAAAAAAATAACTAAAACCATATAAAATTAATCAAATAAATAATGTAATCAATAGAAATTAAACAGAAACTGGTAAGAAATAAAATAAATATATACAGAGTGGTAGGTTTTAACATTTTACACACTATACGGAGTCTTAATGTACTACTTATTTTTAAAAGAACAAGCCGTCCGGTAAAGTTGGAATTATTGTAGATAATTTTTTCTAAAATATAAGAAGTGATATGTTAATACTTTGTATAATGCGTAAAATATTAAAACCCACCCGCATATTTTTATTTTACTCTTACCAATTTTTATAAGTTAGTTTCCATTGATTACCTTATTTATTTTATTATTTTTGTACTCCTTTCGTCCTATAATGATCTTCCCGGTTCGCAAAACGAAGAAAAATCCCAAATTTTTTCAATCTATTTTATTTAAATATTGGTATAGAAATAAAAAATAAAACATATATATTTTAAAATTACACCAAAAGTTCAACAAAACAAGTGGTGACAAGAATATTTTATTTTATCATATAGGCCATGAAAAAATACAAATAAATATAAATTCCCGTGAAATTGAAATAGTGTTCTGGGAAGATCATTATAGGACGGAGGGAGTTTCATTTTAATTACAGTTCTCATTTTTTCATTTTATATATCTATTATTTTTATTTTTTAAACTAAGACTAATCTTTAAAAAAGGAAAAAGAAATGATGATGGAGGTAGAAAGTAATTTAAAAAAATTTAAATGAACAATTTTTAAAAAAATATAAAAAATGAAAATTCATCAAAAATAGTCCCAACTTTCATTTTGTTGCCTAAAACGGGCATTTCCGTTAACCCTCCGTTAGAAACTTAATGGTGATCCAAAATTGGCAAATTTTAGTAAAATTGGAATTATTATGCATCACAGTGGAAGGTGAGATTATTTTTGAAAGACCGGGTAAAGTTGAGATTATTTTGGATAATTTTTTATTAATATTATTAAAAATATGGATAATTTTGAAACCTACATCTACCCTAATAATATAAGCCGCTAAAATGTTATCTCTCCGTTTTACAGTCTCTTTCCCGTTTCCCCTCCGTTAACTCGCTGTGCGTCCCACCCATGCCGCCCTCACTATCTTCATCACCGCACATAGGCTTCCCTCTTTATATTTGATTGTAATAAGCCGCTAAAATGTTATCTCTCCATTTTATAGTCTTTTTCCCGTTTCCCCTCTGTTAACTCACTGTGCGTCCCACCCATGCCGCCCTCACTATCTTCATCACCGCACATAGGCTTCCCTCTTTATTTTTGATTGTTTAAAATAAGAGCAATGCTAGGGTACATCAAACCCTTTTGTCACTCACTTCCTTCTCCACCACATATTTTTATTTCATTTTTAATTAGTTATTTATTTTTAAGTTTTTGTCCATGTATGTAGTGGGGGAGGGGGTGGGGGACAAACGGGGTACACCTTTGGTGTACCCCTAGTATTTTCCTAAAAATAAATATTCTGGAGCATTACTTCATATAGCCTATATGAAATTTAAAGGGAAAAGAATGAAAAAATAGGAAGAGAATTAATGAGATTGTATTATCTAATGAGTTTAGGTGTCGGTATACATATATTTTATAGTTTTGTGTAGCAGATACTCCCTTTGTTAATCATAAATCTAATTAATTTATATATATTTTTTTGAATCAATTTATATTTGTATGAATATCTAATATCCAATTTATTTAGTTCATGGTAATTTTTACTATAAGTACTCGGGGGATTAAACTTGGGAAGTCTAATCAAGAAACATGTAATAAAATCAACAATAACAAAATTATCCATATTTTTACCATAAGTATAGTTGTGTATTTTTACCTTAAGACAAATCTAAATTCATTATTTTTTATACTATAACGCTTTCGCTTTATGTGATCTATAGGTAGTACGGAGTAAGTAGTAACACGGAGACTTTTGAGTAAAAAAGAAAGAAAAAAAAACCTGCCCTCTTTTCCTTACCCACTAGTATACCTTGGTTTTTTCCCCTTTTTCACACTTCTTCTCTGAAACCCTAAATCAGTTAATTACCCCAGTTTCAGCGACGATCCAGTGAATGGGTCACCCTTCTGGTTCCTGATCCACGTCTGATAAAAGAGGTGCATTTTGCTTACATCTTGTTATAAGATATGCTCGCCAATCTTAATCTAAGTGTTGTTGCGGATTTAGGATATTATGTAGTATCATCACAAGCTTGCTTTTTTTTTTCTCTTTAATTTATGTTAAATTAAGGCGGCTTGTATTTTTCTAGTAATCTGCTTCTTTTAATCTTTTCTATTCCATTGGTGTTCTAGCTCTTGGTGAATTCATAACCGGTCAAATCTCGTGAGAACTTTTCAAGGAATGTACGTTAGCACTTAGATTTGTAGTTATATTTACTTTTTTGGAGATCACAATTCTGGAGTGAGGTATTAAATCTATTTTAACCATTTATTGCCATGTTCATGAGATTGTGGACGTTTCTTTTTCCTTCAAATTCTTCATATTTTCGCATGGATTAATTGAAGAATAGGATGTTTTTTGAGAGAGGGGTTGGGTTCTTTTCAGAAAAATAGGTCTTGATGATGTTAATCTTTAGCTGGGGTGACACCAAAACTGACTCTCTACTTCTCGCGGTAGAGATGCGGTTTGACTACATCTCATGCACCCTTTCTAGATCCTACTTAAAATTGAGAATTGATGGGTTTGTTTGTTTGTTTTAGTTAGATCATGATGATGTTGCTTCTAAGGGACTCATATTGATGTTTTTTAAATGCCATTTTTACAAGATTGTAGTAAATATCAAAATTCTTCATTGCTGACCTTACAGGGGAAATTTGACATTTCACCACCCCCCCCAAAAAAAAATATCGATTACTATGTTTGAACTTTTAGATAGTGTGCTCAGTTCTCATCGTTGTACATTATTTTAAATGCAGAGTCTTATATCGGACTTGGTCTCTGGAACTGGATAAAAAGGGAGGCTGAATGTTTCATATGCCACAACTATTAAAAATTGATTCCTAGGAGTTGTTTTTTGGTGCAGAATCTTACCAACCAGTCTGCATAGTTATAAAAAGTAGTTGGTCAGAGACATGTATCCCAAACTAGTGCTTTGAGGATTTTAATTCCTATCACAGAGGAAATGAGACTACACTATTTTATATTAATTGGTCTATTTGTATTGGTCCTGGGTGGCTACATCAGTGCAGATTCTGAAAATGAATCTTTACAAAAAGTAATAACTGCTCCACTCAGGAATTCTGGAAGTAATGTAATAGACGGTTCTGGAACAGAGTATGATATTTCATCTGGAAATGGTGATCCGAGGCGCGGGAACAACAGAGTTTCAGTATCTACCGTTGCTATTTTCACACTTGCCATGGCTGCTGCTACTGGATTGGGTGCTGTACCGTTCTTCTTTGTTGACCTTGATTCACAGTGGTCTGGAATATGCAATGGAATGGCTGCTGGAGTAATGCTAGCTGCAAGTTTTGACCTTATACGAGAAGGACAAGAACATGGGAGTGGCAGTTGGGTTGTGTTTGGGATTTTGACTGGCGGAATTTTCATTTCACTTTGTAAAAAGGTACCATCTCTTGATCTTTGTTTGGTAGGGTAGACATAGGAAGAGAGATAATGGGAAGAAATGAATGAATTTACTTGTATGGTAGACAATAGAAATTTAGAAGAGAAACAAACAATGACATGCAGCATTCATCTATTTTTTTCTTCCCTCACATGTGAAGGAAATCAGAAATAGAGAAACCTCACCTTTTTTTTGAAATGTTTTCTATCCTTTTTTCATCATCTCTTTGATGTGGAGATTTTCTATTTTGCATGGATTCTAAATTTCCCTGTTTGGGTACTTAGGGATGTCTGGGTACATAGGGACATCTCGACACTCAAGTTCTTTGTAAAATTTGAAAAAATGAGTGTTTCCCCGTTTCTGAGCGCATCCATGTATATGAGTACCCATCCGTCTCCAATTCTCCGTGCAAGTAGGATGCTTCTGACTTTTCTAAACTAGGGAACCCGTCCATGTCCATGTATCATTTTCTATTCATTAGCTAACTTTTTTTCTCATCTCTTTCTTTTATCTTTCTCTTACGCCAAACAACACTGAAAGTCTGCTCTCTGTCATTTATTTTCTCTTACAGCCTTTCTACCATCTCTCTCTCTCTCTCTCTCTCTCTCTCTCTATATATATATATATATATATATATATATCACAGTTCTCTCCTCACAACCAAGCAAAGCATTAGTATTGATCTGTGTTTTTTATGTTTTGCGTTATTTCTATTCTTGTCCTTTACAGACAGAATGATGTTAGAAGGTTATTCTGATTAAAATTCATGAGTCTAAAACTACGATTTGGCACTCAGAAAAGACTTGTATGTGTAGTATTATGTCTTTTTTGTTTAAAGTAGGACACGGACTTGTTGCTTCTTAATGCATAAACGGTTTGCTTTTTCCATTTGTCAATTTTGAGACAGTTTCTTGATCATTATGGTGAAGTTAGCATGCTGGACATAAAGGGAGCAGATGCAGCAAAAGCTGTGCTTGTTGTTGGTATTATGACTCTTCATTCATTCGGTGAAGGTGCTGGTGTTGGGGTATCCTTTGCTGGCTCCAAAGGTCTATCACAAGGCTTACTGGTAACTTTGGCCATCGCCGTGCATAACATTCCAGAGGGATTGGCAGTGAGCATGGTTCTTGCGTCTAAAGGAGTTTCTCCACATAAGGCAATGTTATGGAGCATAATAACTTCGTTGCCGCAGGTAAATAAAAGAGGTTTCAATTGTGGTTGGTTAAGGTGTTTATGATGATAAAGTTGATGCTAAATAATAGCATAAATAGAGACAATCAATCTTATATTTATCATGTTGATGCAGCCTATAGTAGCAGTGCCATCATTTGTGTGTGCTGATGCCTTCAACAAGTTCCTCCCCTTTGCTACTGGCTTTGCGGCTGGGTGCATGATTTGGATGGTTATGGCAGAGGTCCTTCCTGACGGCTTCAAGGTAACATGTTCCTTAGCATCATACATAATGCATTTTCAAGGGTCTGTTTGTAACCTAGAAAGTTTGGGGGAAAATATGAGATTACTCAAATGCAATAGTTTTTTTGTTTGATTTATTTATTTCAATAAAGACTAAATTTAAAAACATCTACACCAACAAAGAACAATAAGAAGTCAACAGCTAAGCCTGATCTCAAGTAACTTTGGTCGGCTACATGAACCAAGAGGAGAATCACAATTCATGTTTGGTTATTCACAAAATGCTCTTTCACCTCACTACCACCATCACCACCACCAACCCAGTAGAATCCCACAAAAGCAGGGTATGGGGAGGGTGTGTGTACGCAAACCTTACCCCTACCAAAAGTAGGGAGTCTGTTTTCAAGAGACCTCTTTCACCTCACCATTTCTCAATATTCATAGACACTTTTGTCCAAATTCTGATAAGACTATCGCTCCTTTTCATATCCTCCCACATCTTTTTGGGCCTCACTATTCCTCTGCGAAATTCTTTTCTCCACCCATCATGTCTCTTAACTGGTGCATCTGCATCACAAGGTCTTCTTTGTATGTGTCCAAACCTCCTCAATCAATTCTCTCACAACTCATTCTCAATGGATTTCATTTTTATGTTATCTCTTATTCTATCCATTTGGGTGTGTCCCACACATCCCTCATAAAGTACACATTTCAGGTATATGAGAGCAATCATGAAGGTTTTATCTATGACAATTACACGTTAAATAGCTTCTGTCTTATATATGGTCTCATTGGGTGTGCAATTGTTCATGTGGTACAGGCTACAGACAGAATATTCTTGTATTAAAATAGGATTATAGGAGACACTTTATTTCAAAGCACATGAAGCAATTAACTAATTAACCCAATAATACATAAGTTTTAAGTTTAGCAGATTAAGGATTAATCACAACGAGAAATAGTAAGCCTTCTCAAAGTTATAAGTTACATCTCATTTTATGTGAGGTTTTTTGACACTTTAATGGGGTTTGGTGTGCAGGAAGCTTCTCCATCTCATGTTGCATCTGCTGCTACACTCTCAGTAGCATTTATGGAAGGTTTAAGCACTGTGTTCCAACACTTTGACCACAATTTTAAGTGAGTTTTCCGTCTCTTCTGAAAATCATATATGTAAACAGAATCCACTCTTGAACTTTGCATAGTATGGACTAAGCCTATATGTTTTATATTTTCTCCTCCCATATTCTTGATTCTAAACTGGCCATTACGGACAAAGTACCATAGAAGCCCATGTACTCTACAAATGTTCAAATGAGTCTCTGTATTTAAAAGTGAAGCAACGACGTCTAATTTTACTATATATGGCATAGAAATGTTGTCTTATTGGCATATTGTTTCATTCCTTTTATTTAATTTTAGTCATTATACAGTAAACTATTTTAACTCTATATCTTTCCATAAAAGAAAATGAATAAACAAATGCATATTGCACTTGGTAAAAAAGGGTTAGGAAAATTACTAAACATTACTTCCCGCATCCCACAATGATAATCTTGTGTTTTATTCCATGTTGATTAATAAGTACCCCCTCTGTCCCACTACTTTTGGGACATGAAGGTGAATTAGAAAATGTAGTATTCTTTGGTTGATATTGATGTTAAAAAGTAATAAGAAGTAATAATGCATGTGAACCACACAAATATGATCAAATATGATATGGAACAAAATAGTGGCATTAGTGGGACTGGAGGAAGTTTTCAAGTTTGTTGGTTTGTTGGAGGATTCAATTTTTTGTATGTGATTCTCAGTTTTACCCTCTTTAACTTCAGATCTTTAACTAATGGAAGTATGGAAAAATGCAATTCAGAATTTTTTGTAATGGAAACTTAAAGTGTTAAACTTGGAAATGGAAAATTAAATGTACCCCTAATATAGAAAGTAGAATAGCCTTATAAAAGACAAGTATTTTCATTGGTTAATGTGAAAGTCAAAATGGTGCCATATAAATAAGTCTGGAGGGAGCACAGTTAATTAACACTAGTTTTAGTTGGGATCAAGGTGCTGTCACTTAACGATGTTAACATATGATTGTTTGGTTTTTCATGTAACCGTAGAGTTATGATATCTTTCACTTGTAAGCTTACACAGATTAATGTGATATTCCTGATTTAACCAAATTGTGTGTTGTCTGCAGTTCAGAGGACACGTCCGGTTTCCTGATTTCTCTACTTTTTGGTCTGGGCCCGCTTCTCGGGGGAGTTTCTCTTGTTGCATTTGCTCTTGCATTTCACCTTCAGCACGCCCTCCTAACCAGTGTATCATCAGGGATTGCCTTTGTCCTTGGTGTCTGGAGGCCATTGCAACTCCTCTTGTCTTCAAAAATGGAGTTTTCATCGCTAATCGCCCTCTTGATGACCGGATTTGCATTTTCCCATTTTTCAACTTCAAGTGTTATAAAACTTGGAGGACACAAAAGGACTTCTGCAAATTCATTATCCACTGTAACAGGCTTACCTTTAAGCACCCTTACCCTCCAGTCCTTCCTTTGCTGTCTGGCTGTTGCCCTCCACGCCCTTGCCGAGGGACTTGCCCTAGGGGTGGCTGCCCCCAAAGCGTATGGCCTCGGAAGGCACATGGTCCTACCCGTCTCCCTCCACGGCCTCCCTAGGGGTGCCGCTGTGGCGAGTTGCATCTTTGGGGCCACCAACAGCTGGCACGGGTCCCTCTTAGCTGCCGGGCTAATCGGGTTCGTGGGTCCCTCGTCGGCGATAGGGGCCATACTCGCCGGCATCGACTACAGCGGTCTCGACCACATCATGATGCTTACGTGTGGGGCCCTGCTCCCGTGTTTTTGGAGCATTGTGAGGAGAGCGGTCAGGCTGGACAAGCAGAAGGCTGTCGTCGGGTTTGTAATCGGAAGCTTCTTCGCGAGTGTTTGCTTAACTTTCACAAAGTTGGTTTGCTTCCACACTCCTTACTGCAACTCTGCCCCAGAGGCTGTGAGATGATCGAACTCTGTCCGGATAAACACATCCCATAACATCTGTTGTACATCATCACATATCAATACACTGACTTTATTATTAGATTTTTTTAATACCCATAACTTCATGGAAAAAATATTGATCAAATTATGTGTATATGTAAAGTGCAATCTTATTATACTGATACTCTGTTATTTGCGTATAAAGATATATTGTTCATAAACCTGGTGTGTAGTTACTTGTTTATTATTTGAAAAGTTATATTTTAATCATGTTCTTTACGCATTCGATAACATAATACTTGTATAGTCTTGTCAACACTTATTTTGTACGGAGTATATCTTTTGTTAAAGTTTATTTAAATACATAAATTCTATTTTTTTGATTTCACTCCAATTTTAAAATAAACTGAATTGAAAATAATTTGAGTCAAATATTAACTTGTAGATAATAACATGCAATTTATAAATATTGAAGTAGAAGAATCAAAATAAAGAGAAACTAACCAAAAGGACATACTGTGCACATTCACAGTGTCCATTCCGGTGGAGATTTCTTATTTACCTTTGTCTCGATCCAGCTCTCTTAATGAGGCGGTGCGTTTACGTGCGAGAGCTTCTCATTGTATCTAGAACTTACGGGAGTGGTTGGATTTGCCCCTAATTTTATTTCACGTTTAATTTAAAAAGTTTGTTTTCTTCAAAAAAAAAAAACATATATGCATGAGAAATTGGCCTGCAGGTAAGCGGGTACGTAACACCATGCATAATGTGCCTTGTGGTTCACAAAGTTTTAGTGAGAGTTGGAAAACAAATGATATACTCATCTCCATCCCAATTTGTTTCGCCACTTTGACCACAATAAAAAAAAAGGGACACTAGAAAAAAGTACGTTTTCCGTCCCTAAAAAATTGTCACACCATGACTTATTTGGGCAAACTCTGGCACAATTTGACCACGAATTAAATATAATTTAAAATAATTAAATATTATAAAAAATTGATTTTTCAAAACTATATTTTAAAATAAATCCAATTCTACTAAATATATTTTTTCCTTAACTCGCAGTCAAAGAATGTCAAATTGTGACAATCTTTTCATAGTCTCCAATGTTGCAATTTGACTATTAATATATATATATATATATATATATATATATATATATATATATATATATATATATATATATATATATATATATATATATATATATATATATATATATATAAATAGATATATTTTATAAAAATTTGATATTTAAAAACTACGTATCAATAGGAATATACTGATATTGACTTCATATCATAATAAAATCTATTTTTTTCATGTATCAAAGTCAAAATATACAAATTTTGACCAAGAAAAATCAAATAGAGAGAACATTTTCACCTAAGAAGCATTAAGAAAAGCACTATAAATGATAAATCGATCCTTTTCACTCGATCACTTCAACCATAGTATATAGGAGCAAATTATATTATGAGTTCAAGGCCGACCATGAAGTTGATGATGAAGATGATGATGAAGATGACCATTATTCTCCTTTCTGCAGGAATAATAATGATGTGGGCTTGCTGCGGCTCTGCAGCCGCCGCCGAAAACCGGCTGATGACGGAGAGGTTCGAGGAGTGGATCGCCGAGTACGGCCGAGTGTACTCAACCCAAAATGAGAAGTCAAAACGGTTCAGTGCGTTCAGGGACAATGCCATGTTCGTCGATTCCTTCAATAGCGCCGGAGACCAGAATTATACCTTGGGTACTAACAAGTTTGCCGACTTGACTTACGACGAGTTCCGGTCCTCTTATTTGGGTTACGCGGCGACGGCGCCGGTTCCCGACGACGGGACGACCACGGCGACGGCGCCTTTCTTGTACGAGAACGTCACCGCCCCTGCCGCCGTTGACTGGGTCAAGAAGGGAGCTGTCACTCCTGTCAAGAACCAATCTTCTTGTGGTAATTAAATAGACTTAATTATGCTCTAAAAATATTTCATGTTTTAATTTTTTTTAATCAAACGTGGTACTCGGCCACGTGTTTTGAAAAAAAAAATGTATTTAATTATAATAGAAATTTAATATAATTGGGTTAATCTTAGAATTTGGTTTTAATATACTAAAATTTTATATCATTTATTGTCTTTACTTAAGATGTGGTCAAATAGTACCTCTGTTTGACTAGAAAAAGTCAAAAACATAAAATATTTTAAGGAACGGAGGAAGTATCATTTTAGCTGCAAAATTATTTTACATCAAGATTTTTAATGTTTTATTAAGGAATGAAATTAATAGTTCCCATTAATTATCTAGGGAGTATTTTTCTACATACTTAATTAGCTTCTTAAATTCCATATTTTTCTCTCCTTCCCTACTACGTACTCTATCAATCCAAAAATGATCTTCCAAAATGACAATTTCGGATGTCCAAGTATTTCTCTATTACCTTTTTAACATGTTAAGTATCATTACTTTCTCACTTTATAAACATTCACATTGAATAAATAATACTTCGAGGGTGTTTGGGAGTGTTTAAAAATAGTTTTTGAGTTTCGCCTTCATTGAAACACAATTTTAGGTGTTTTCCAATCACCTTTAAATTATGGGTTATGATTTTAGAAGTGTAAATTGTGCTCTAGAAGTTATTTTCACCAAAGCTCGGAATAACTACTTTCTACTTTTGATTTAGCGCATCTGTTTTTTCAAAACTTACCGCACTCACAAACACTCTCTTCCTACGTCTCATTATTATGATCTTCCCTTTTTCTTACTTATATTATTTCAAAATTTTCTTCCTCTTTCCTTTTAAGAATATAAATATGTGGTCAATGTATATCAATTCTCTTTTCTCTACACAAATCACAATAATCAACATTCTACTTTATTAAAAACCGTGCCTAATCAAACATAAGAGATAATTCCCAGACGGATGCAGTATTATTTATTCAATGTGAACGTGGAGTATAAAAATGAAGTTCGTGATTTTTTCCTAAACAAATATTTTATTATTAGTATTACAATCAATGCAATTTTTGTTCAAATGAAAATCAATTTGTATCTAATTTGGTTGGAAAAAATTAAACTATACAAGTATTTTAAGATTGAAAACATACAATTTCATGAAATATGAGTAAATTTATGAGTAAATTCTATAATTGGTCTTTTATAAGAGGGGGGTTTCCCTATTTAGTCCTCTATTATCAAATTAAATATTATCTCAGTGGTCCTTCTTTTATGGGTACCTTTCCAGAAATAGTCCTTTTTTTGATCTTCTAACATGTTTGTGTTAATTTGAGGGCTAAAAGTGTAATTTCACAATGATAATATATCTTTTTTGTCATATACAATTCCATAGGCTGTTCCATTTGCGTCGTTTGTGAATTACATTCACTTTTTACGACAACTATAGTCTACAAATGTGATATTTCGTCAGAATCTAGTCCACAATCATAGTCATTATTTTTGTGTTATCCGCTTAACCAATATCAGAACACGTCACTAGACATAATGTTGATGTCAAATTATACTTTAGCTTTTAAATTAATACCAACACGGTAGAAGATCAAAAAAAGGACCATTTGTGGAAAGATACCCTTAAAAAAGGACTACGAGGTTAATATTTGATAATAGAGGACTAAATATGAAAACCCTTTATTATAAATGACCAATTATGGAATTTACTCTAAATTTATTTACTCTTTTGTCATGGATCAACAAGTAAGATTTACGTACTCTCTTTGTCTTAAATATTTCTTCCTTTGTGACTTTTGTTGTCAACATTTTTAAATTGTGTTCAAAACTTATAATTATTGTAATATAATTTCATATAAATAGATTTATTTTAAAATATATAGTTTTGAAATATGAATGCATTCATCTAGAAATGGACGCCTAACATGCAATGTGAGATTATGGTTTAACAAAAAAATGCAGGCAGTTGTTGGGCATTCTCATCGGTGGCGGCGGTGGAGGGAATCACCAAGATATCCACCGGAAAACTGATCTCCCTGTCGGAGCAGCAGCTGGTGGACTGCGACGCCAAAAACCACGGCTGCAACGGCGGATTGATGACCGCCGCATTCCATTACATCGTCACTAACAAAGGCATCACCACCGACGCCAACTACCCATACACCAAGGTGAAGGGAACCTGCCAGCAGAACAAGGCGGCGGCGGCGGCGGCCAAGATCGGCGGGTTCCAGCGCGTTCCCCGGAACGACGAGGCCGCGCTGGCCCAGGCGGTGTCGCAGCAGCCGGTGTCGGTGTGCATCGACGCCAGCAAGAACATGCAGCTGTATAAAGGCGGGATCTTTACTTCCGGCTGCACTACGAAGATAAACCACGGCGTCACGGCGGTGGGGTACGGCGTGGACACCGACGGGAGGAAGTTCTGGCTGATAAAGAATTCGTGGGGAAAAGACTGGGGAGAGAATGGATACGTACGGTTGTTGAGGGATTCCGGTGTGCCGCAAGGACTTTGTGGGGTTACCACCCAATCTTCTTTTCCCACTCCTCCAAAATAGTGCTTGCACCCCACTTAAATTTTAGTACTATTTAGCGCAGATATTTTTATAATGAAGCCATGATCATAATTAAGATCCCAATAAAATTTTACATTCATTATCGTGCATTTATACTTTATTATTATATTTATTCTTATTATTATAGATATTCCTGGTTAATAAAGTGAACAAATTATACATTTATCGTGCCATTATTATTTGTCTTTTAATGTTGGTATAGTAATTAGACCTTGTACAGGAACATTTCTTTCATAACATCTCTTGTAACACCCCCTTTCCAAAATTATATTGTTTCCAAATTACGTTGCATGTTTCTCATTATGATAAGTGGAATAGATCAAAAAAGAAAACATGCATCATAAATTAAGATAGAGAGAGTACTATTTAATTTGGTTTATGATTTTCTTCTATTAAAAGAAAAGTAATTTCCATCCGCTTTATTTCAAAACAAAATTTCTACTCGATCACTCCTCGTCCTTGCCACTATCCACCACCTTAGCTACTCTGCTTCCACCCCATCAACCCCCTACACCGCCACACCTACTATACCCCTTGCCCCCTTCTACTTGGCTACCCCCATCTACTTACAACCACCCCCCCCCCCCCCGCCCGCACACCTCCCGCAGCCCCGCCCCTACCCCACACCACCCACCTCAACCAACCCGTTGCCCCTTATCTCCTATCCACTTTACACTATCCACAACCACTCTTCAACCTGTGTCATTCGCCCTTGCCGCTTCCCCTTCTACCTGAGCCTACGTCTCCTCTTCAAGCCACCTGCCTCCATGTTGCTAAAATAGTTTTAAATTATTTTTAAAACTTATTATTAAATATTAGTTTTGAAATCTTAACAATTTTTTTTAGAAAAATAATTTCCTTTCTACCAAACAATGGAAAATGTGGGAGGAAATAATTTTTCTTAGAAATCATTTTCTCCGGGATAATATTATTCTCAAAAACTATTTATCTCATAATTAACTAATGGAAAAATTTATAAGAATACTCCAAGAAATTTGTGAGTTTACGTTAAAAGTTAAAACCCTGAAATTAAATAATTTAGATCAGTGCTCCAAGAAATTGCGTGCTCAAATTTATACTAATACTCCGGGCTACCAACTAAGCAGAATATGTCAAATTTTGATAGTGAATCTAAATTGTTAATTATGTGTTGGTAACTACAGAGTGATAAAAAATTAAGAAAAATAATGTTTCAGATAAAATAAAGAATTTTGAAGTCAATAATTCATAATCAAATAATTCATAATCCACTTTAAAATTTTATAAATTTTTTCATCCCAATCACTGTTCATAATTTATCCGATTTAAATAAAAACACTTTATTTTTTTAGTTTTAGCATATTTTTATTTTAAATCGACATATAAGGGATAACTATAATGCACGTGTTTTCTTTATTTTTGCAATTAATTACCTACTCATACTTATAATTATTCAGTCACTATTTAAAATGTCACTCATTCAGCTTAGTTGGCAACCTGGAGTATTGGTGTAAAATTGAGTAATTTCTTGGAGCAGATATTTTAATTATTCAATTTCAGAGTATTTACGTAAAAAGACATATTTCTTGGTGTATTCATGTGATTTTTTCCTAAATTAACTTAAGTGCTCCGTCTCCCTTATCTCTCCTGGACTAAGGGGGTGTATTCAATCACAATTCTGAAAGATTCCTATAGATTGTTTAAAGTCTATGGATTATGTAAAATCTATGGATTGTTTAAAGTCTATACAGAGTTTGGTAGATTTTAATATATTTTATCAACAGGATTTTATAGGATTTTGTCTGATTGTTTATACTCCACAGATTATTTATACATAAATATAAATTATTTTATAAATTTATACATTGTTGTAACATCAACTATTGTAATTAGCTATTAATTTTTTTTTATGAAATCAATTAAAAAAATTAAAAATAACTTAATAAAATAAAAATAATGTTTTTTAAAAAATAATCATTATTGTTCATTGTCATACGCAATAAATATATTTTTTCAAATATAATCATTATTATCCCAATTATTTTTCTTGTATGTCAAAACTCATCAATGAAAATCTAAAGACAACACAAAAAAAGACATTATCCAAAATCTAAATATTTTAAAAAATAAAATTAATAATAAGTACTTGCGGACAAAAAAGAAGAAGAATAAGCCACGGATCAGCTTAAACCAAGCGCACCAAATTCCAGCCCACTAATCCCTCTCACCTTCTTGGAGAGAACCGCCACCATCTACGGCGACTCCACCTCCCTTATCTACAACACCGCCGTCTACACCTGGTCCGCCACCCATCTCCGGTGCCTCCGCCTCGCTTCCGCCATCGCGTCCCTCGGAACCCGCCGAGGTCAGGTGGGTATCCGTTCTCGCGCGTCCTCAACTCCGTCAACCTCCGCCCTGACGCCCGGACCGTCTCCGTGCTCCTCCGCCACTGCGAGTCAATTTCGCCGCCCCCATGGTCGTTGTTCGGTGGTCACAGAGTATTTGTTAGAATATACTCCCTCCGTCCCAAAAAGAATTTTGGAACGGTTGGACTTTTTTGAGAAATTAAAGTAGAGATATTTTGGTATTGACTTTCCAAAAATACTTTTAATGTGATGAGTAAAAGTAGGATGTGATTGGTAGATTATTAGGAAAAAAGTATGATGTGATAGGTAGGGTATGAAAAAGTAAGAGGTAAATGTGGTTTTTTAATAGAAATGTAACGAATTTTACGGGACGCAGTTTTTTCTAAACGTAACAAACTTTTTGGGACGGAGAGAGTAAATAATTGTTCTTGGGCCACAACGACAAGCTTGAGCTTTTGGTTGAGTTGGTTCTTTAACATGGTATCGGAGCCTCGTTGACTATGAGGTCACGGGTTCGAAACTCAGCGCCACGCAGTTTAAAAAAATTAAGATTTCACGTGCAAGGCTCGAAAAAAGACTATAACTGCACGTGAGGGGTGTGTTAGAATATACTCCGTAAATAACTGTTCCTGAGCCACAACCACAAGGTTGAACTTTTGGTTGAGTTGGTTCCTTAACGGTATTACTTGCCCGGTTGCCCTTTCGTCACTGTGATTGGATTACTGCCTGCCGCACCGGCGAGAGAAGAAGACAGAGAGAATTGTTGGTGAAAGACTTTTCAAAATCTTTAACTATTAGGTGAGATTTGGGAATTGATTTGTATTTATATCCCAGGCCTAAAATTCCATCAAAATCCACTCTTTTAAAAAATTTTAAAAATCTATCAATCCAAATTTTAAATGACAATTTAAAATCTGAATTAAATACCTACAAACTTTAAGAATCCAAAAAAATCCATTAAAGTTGAGATTGAATACATCCCCTTAAGGATATAATTTAAAAGTCAACTTTAAAATACATTTCCTTTAAATTTTCCAAAAAACAATACTTCCCGGTCCCAAAAGAAATGTCACAGTTACTATTTTGGTCTCTCGATAATTTTTGTTTGTTTACTCGTTTTGGTTGATCATTTGATAAAATAAAATACTTTTATCGCATTTTCTTTTGTAAAACTTTTTATATGTATTTTTGAACGGTGTATTTTTTCTTTTTATTTTCCTATCAATTTGTAGATGAAATAAATTTTAAAAGAAATGATATATTATACGTTTATTGCGTTGTTCTAAATGTTGTAAATAAATTAGGACCAAAGACTAGTAAAACTATTTTACCAAATGTAGAGAGTATTTTTTTACGGGAGGATTTGAATGAAATGTACTCGGGAGTAATTTAAAACAGAAATTTACCTAAATAGGACTAAAATATAATGACTTTCCTAATATATGACCATATGTTTTTATTTCCTAATGTAGGACTTTTGGTCATTATCAAGTACTCCCTCCGTCTCATTGTCTTTTTCCACTTACCTTTTGGCACATCATCCAATGCACTTCTTTAATCCATTTTATCTTGTAATTTGTATATTAAAAAATTATAAAAATTATATATTAATAATCTTAATGTTAAGACAAATCAAACAAGATCACACATGACTATTTTTAGGCTTACACATTGAGAGAATTTGATGAGTCAAAGTGCTTAAATGAACAGTTCCAAAAGTCAAAACTGGGCAAAGACAATGAGACGGAGGTAGTAGTCATTATTCAAGTAAATGTCTGTCATTACCGGATATTATTCCTTCCACTAGGTCATTATTAAGTTCTATTTAGGGGAAAAAAATTTAAATCCTACACTAGAAAAGTCATTATGTTATAGTCATATTTAGAGCAAATGTTACAATTTAAAATGGCGGGGTAAAGTTACCCCACTTGCACCTATGTGTGTAATGGGTTTTCGGGGAATTGAATCGGATCGGTTTGGTTTCAAGCTTCTGGTCTGATTCGCCGGTCTGGCCTTATATTGAAGATTCAAAACAGTTCAAGGAGAATGCATGCATGACATGCATATTGGCTGGCAGGTAGGCGTGTACGTAACTACACCACGAAAATAAAAAGGAAAAAAAAATATTTCGTACTAAATATTTGTTCAATTTGACTTTTTCAAATCAAATTGATCGAACATTATTAAACATCAAGTGCTTTAAATTTTATAGCATATTAATATAATAAAATAAAATTTTAAAATTCTCTACAAAATAATTTTTTATATTCATCATATACTTTACCATTTTTGTATAATTAAAATTCGAAGTTCTTTTAACTTAATTAAAAAATTCAAACGGAATGAATACACTCGAGGAGAGGTAGTACTAATAAATTAATAAAACCCTTGAAAAAACATGCATAATGTGCCTGCAGATTTAGGAAGTTGATTAGTTTCAAAAGCCTCGGTGCTTAGCTTATTGAACTTCGTATATCATTCTCTTGTTTTTATTGTTGAGACCCATATTCAATTAAAAAAAATTGTGCTAAATTGTCTAAAGTATACGCTCTCCATCCAAAAAAGTGGTTTCTCTTTCGAAATTAAACGTTCATTTTAAATCTTATTTTTTTCAAGTGGAAAATTGTTTTAAGAGATGGAAAGATTGCAACAGATAGGGAGTGAATGTTGTTGACAAGAATGCGTGACAAAGTCATTTGTGGAACTTGGCATTTTAAACTAAGTGTAGTGCTAGAGATATCCCAAGATTTTGACACCAAATACACATCAAGCCCAATAAAGACACACTGATACGAATATCGTATCGGATAGGAAAGAACTTCGAGCGTCCTCGGACTCCAAAAAGGTGAGGTAAAGAGAAAAGGAAAACTTCGAGCGTTTCCGGACTTCAAGAAAAGAGAGACGAGAGATATTAAGAGAATTCTTGATTATTGATTGATTGATAATGATACGGGATTACAATATATAACGGTGAGACGTCCATCTACATGACCTAATGGGCTCGGGCCCATATAAAAACCCTAATCTATAGAATATTACTAAATAATACAGAGTAGTAAATAACTACTAAATAATAAAATAACTAATTAAAATATTCTAATTAACTCTCTGTATCATTCTCACCCCCTTAAAATCCACCTTGTCCTCAAGGTGGAGGCTCCCACTCGTGCTTTAGAACCGGAGAAAGAGTGCTGAACCAAATGAGCAATCCACTCTTTGTATCTTCAACCATCTTGGATCTTGGAGCAAAGTGATGGAAAGATGAGACGGGGCAAAGAACATATGTAGTTGCTGTTAGACAAGGCGTGCAACTCTAGAGGGGGGTGAATAGAGTTGTTCAGAATGATTACCAATTTTTGCAAGATAAATAAAATAAACGTAAGTGCAGCGGAAATAAAATAGAGAAGGGAAAGAACACACCGATGTATACTGGTTCACCACCTCGTGGCTAGTCCAGTTCCCCGAGAGACTCTCTCGAAGCTACCACTACTTTCGTTAAGCTTACGGGTGCTTAACAAACCGTTTACAACTCGAGAACTTGAATCCCACAAGCCTCGACACAACCGCTCGTAGATATGCCCTCTACAAGACTTCACAACCAAGACTTAAATCACATAAGCCTTGAACAACAAGAAGAACAATCTTCTTCAACCTCTCAACAATAGCTCTCAAAAGAGTAGATAAGAGAAAAGATTAAAGCTCTAATGGATGACAAGAACACTCTCTTTAAAATATAATTTTCTCTCAAAATAATATAAATTTGAGGAAAGATTGATGGAGGATCAACACCTCAAGAATGGGGGAGTTTAGGAGTTCTTGTGCATATAAAAAATGACCAAAGAAGAGTGTTTAAATAGGGGTTGAAGGAATATATCCGTTGGTCCAAGAAAGGAAGCTGGGATGAAAAAATGCAGCATAATAATCGATTAATGCAGAGCTATTAATCGATTAGAATGGTCTGAGTAAACTAATCGATTAATGGAAATAAAAAAATCGATTATGTCAAAGAAGCTCAACACGAAGTAAAACTCAATTAATCGATTAATCAAAAGAATTTAATCGATTAATCAAAACAAAAACTGGGTTAATCGATTAATGTGAGAATATTAATCGATTAGATTCGAAATGATTCACAAACACAAAGAGCCCAAGGCCAGTTGCGATTGAGAGTGAATTGGCTCAAACTCGTTGTTTGAGACAAGAAGAATCAGAGAGCGCTCCTCCTCTCTTATTCAATGATTTTGAATAAGGGAGTAAAAGTGAGTCCAAAAAATTATTTTGTGCGTCAAACGATGTACATGAAAAATATTTGAATAAAATATTTTTGCTTACTAAAAATATTTTATAATATCAAAATAAATATTTGATAAATGTTTGACACACTTTTTGTAACTGACTCAATAAAACTATTTTGAACAGTTAAAAAGATTTTTCAACTAACTCCAAAAATAAATATAATTTTTATTTTTACTCTCATAAAAATAATTTTGGAGAGAAGATATTTTTGTCATCCTTACAATAATTCCTACGACTCAAATAAATAAAAGTCTTCGGAAATCTTCTACTCCTCCGAGTCCTCCGTTAGGCGCTCCGAACGTGTCTCGGACTTCAACAAAATCCTGTGCACCTTCTTGAAAACTTCAAGGAATGGCACTTCAAGTCTTCGTGTTTGTCGTTGTAGCACTTTGATCTTGACTTGAATAAATTGTGTTTGTCAATTATCAAAACCTGTGAGTCAACATTTAACAACACAGAAAGGGTTGAACTCATGCATTCCAACAGTTGCTCTTGGTGAAACCAGGTGCTCCGTCTTGACCACATCGACAAGCTCAAACAACTTGATAGTGTCAATCAACATAGGTGAGTGTGCTTGTTTACCATCTGCATCTGTCACTTTGTCAACACTTTTTGGAATATCATATTCTGCAATGACCACACCAGCTGAGGTAGAAAATTCCTGAAATGTAGGATTTGGCTTGTCGACATTAGCAACATCTTCTGCAAGAGGACCTTCATTTTTGTCCACAACGTTGGACCTCCCGTCATCTTTATTTATTGCTTCCGAACCGGTGTCCACTTCATCTCCAACTTGTGAGTCAACGCTTGATTCCTCCTTTGATGCTTGATCATGTGCTTCAGTGTGTTGCTCAAGTACTGTAGAGACCAAATTTGACGCTGAAGGCGGAGTATCGATGAGAATTTTAATAGCACCCGACATTTTTGTTCTAAAGTTTTGTAACTCCAATGGAATCAAACTCGACAAAATTGGGGGCCCACGGACCAAATCTTGAACTTCAAAGATTGGGCGCAGCAAGTCTTCGGCGCAGCAAGAGTAAGGCTGAACTATTTTTTTTGGTTTTTTTTGTTTTTTTGGATATGTGATGAGTTCAAGAATGAAAGCACCAATTGATACGAATATCGTATCGGATAGAGAAGAACTTCGAGCGTCCTCAGACTCCAAGAAAGGGGAGGTAAAGAGAGAAGGAAAACTTCGAGCGTTTCCGGACTCCAAGAAAAGAGAGACGAGAGATATTAAGAGAATTTTTTTATTATTAATTGATTGATAATGATACGGGATTACATATAACGGTGAGACGTCCACCTACATGACCTAATGGGCTCGGGCCTATATAAAAACCCTAATCTATAGAATATTACTAAATAATAGTAAATAACTACAAAATAATAAAATAACTAATTAAAATATTCTAATTAACTCTCTGTATCACACACTCGGATATTTAATGTCTGCTCGTACACTAACATTAAATGTTTTTATGTATTAGTAGCATGGATGTGTATTTGGTGTCAAATGCTTGGGGAGCCTCTAGCATTTTTGTTAAACTCATTTCTAAAAACTGATATTTTTAGGAAGTGAACAATTATAACTCGGTGCAGTAGTATTTAAAAATTATGTTACAAATTTTCTCTCCGTCTCAAAGTATTTATCCAGCTTGGCATTTTTTAGTTTAATTAATTCAATATATTTAAAAATTGCTCTAAAAATAAAAAAAATTAGTTTTTTTTATTCAAATACTATATAAAAAATTCTACTAAACAATACCCATCCGTCCATTTTATTTAATTTGTTCTCATTTGATTTTTTATGATCTCTAATCCAACTTTTTGACCAATTTAATAATATCTTTATTTATATAAAGATATACTTCATATTTTATAAAATTTTGATACTTCAGAACTATATTTCAATTAACCTATTGATATTAAATTTATGCCATAATCTATTACATTTTTCCGGAAACTTATGATCAAAGTTTTAAAATAATGTTCATAAAACAATTCAACAAAAAATTTAGACTTGTGATTGTTGTTCAGAAAAAGTTTGTATACCCTAGTCTGCCACCCCTCACATGGAGTCATGCAGGTATAGCCACTTTGAATCTTGCACGCGAAACTTTAATTTTTTTAAACTAGGTGGCGCCATCAAGTCGGTGAGGTCTAGACACGTGATCTCTTAGCTTGATCATCATGTTAAATAATCAACTTAACCAAAGATCTTGGCCGATGAGAATGTGTGGAAAAAGTTACTTAAAACATAAAACTTTCAAAGCTGAAAAAAGGCACACATTTAAAATGTCCTCCCTCGGTTTTTTCAAAACGCTTCTTCTTTAATTTTTCTCTTTTTCCAAAATACCTCCATTTTCTATTAAAATTACTTTTACCTTTATTTTTTCTTATTTTTCTTATCATATCATATTTTTTCACTAATAATCTATCATGACGTTTTACTTTTACGCATCACATCAAAGACAAAATTGAAAAGTCAACTCCAAACAACCTTCCTTATTTTTTCCCAAAGTCAATACATGTGTTTATAGAAACATGGGGAGTAATATGATATTATATGATGTATAGAATATATGAATCATGATTAAAAAATTATCCTCCGTATCCAAATTATACATTTTTACGGTGCATCATTTTTCAACATTGAAAATTTTACTCCCTTCGTCCCACAAAACATTACTTATTTTGAATAGTATTTGGTTAAACAATTATACACTTTGACTACAATATACTATGTGAGAAAAGTATATTGAATTATAATATAAATTTAATATAGTTGAATTCATCATGGGATATAATTTTGATATATCAAATTTTTTTAACATTTCTTTATTTAGATTATTCTTAATTTTGGTCAAAACATGTAACTGTATGATCAAAAATACATCAAAATGAATAATATTTCGTGGCACAGGAGAATATGAATAGAAACTACTCCGTATAATTTTACCATTTCAATAGCAATTCAGGCTTTTTATTTTAGGATGTGAAAAAAATGAACAAATAAATATGGACGAGGGAATAAATTAATCTCAGCCAATATTAATAGAGTACAGTACTAGTACTACTATATATCCATTCACTCTCCTTCTTCTTCTTCCCAAACGTAACCTTCACTTCAATCACATATATATAAATATAGCAGAAAGCAAAGAAAGACAGGAAAAAAAGTAACGATGAACTCAATGAGATGGAACAACAAGAACATTATTACTGTTCTTGCAGCCATTATTACGGTGTGGGCATCCGCCGCCGCCGCCGCAGCTCGCCGGAGCTCGGCCGTCGACGACGGCGAGATGATAAAGAGGTACGAGCAGTGGATGGAGCAGTACGGGCGGGCGTATTCAAACGAGACCGAGAAAACACAGCGGTTCAGTGTGTTCAGAGACAATGCGATTTTCATCGATTCTTTCAACCGGGCCGGAAATCATTCGTACTCTCTGGCCATCAACGAGTTCGCCGACTTAACAAACGACGAGTTTCGATCCTCCCGGATGGGTTACGTGCCGCCGCCGCCGCCGGTTTCCGGTAATGCGACGGCGACGCCTTTCATTTATGAAAACGTCACCGACCTTCCGCCCGCCGTGGACTGGATTAAGCACGGCGCAGTTACTCCCATCAAGAACCAAGAACAGTGTGGTAATTAATCCTCCAGCCACCCTAATTTAAATGAATAGAGTTATTTTTAATATTCATCCGTTCTAAAATTAACTTCTCATTTGACTTTTTACGGTATCTAATGCGATACTAAGACCATCAATATCTCAATTTTTATATAAATATATTTTATAAAAATTATATATTCCAAAACTATGTTTCAAAATTAATCTATTGCTAATAAATTTATATGAAAATTCAATGTATTTTTTCCATAATATACAGTCAAAGTTTAAAAAATTTGACTACAAAAGTCAAACTGAGAAGTTAATTTTAGGACGGATGGAGTATAATTTATTAAAAAATTAGAGCAAATTTAAAATATAAATTTTTTATATTAAAAAATTACCTCAAAAATTCTACAAAACAAAAGATGACATGATTATATCCCATATTATTTTACCAGTATCAAATAAATAATGAAAGAAAAGAAAATAAAAGAAGTTTAACTCTATACCCATGCAACTTAATTTTGGAAGGAAAGTCACGTTAGATCTAGAAGTTCTTTTTTTACTTTCATAATATACTCACTTCTTATTTTGTAAACTTTGATTTTAATAGAATCTAAAAAATGTAGAAAAATTTAAAAGTGGTTATAATTTGATGAGAGGAGAGATACTTTTTTGACACTATAACTCTTTATTCTTTCATTTTTAGAAAATAAATTTCATTTTGGAATGTCCAAAAAAGAAAAGATTGAAGATTGGTTAGGGAAGAAGAGAGTAAAATTTTCCATCTCTCTCATAAAAACTAATTTCACAGTTTAACTTTTTTTGCAACATCAAATATATTTTGACTATTAATAATATAGTTTTAAATACATAAATGTTACTCCTTTCATCTCATAACTTATTCTCATTTGATCTTCAGTAATGCAACATTGACCATTAGTATTCATATTTATATATGAAGTATAAACATAAATTACAAAAATATGATATTTCAAAACTACATTTCAAAATAAATTTATTGATATTAAATTTAAGTCACAGTTCAATATATTTTTGCTTAATTTATAGACAACATTTTAAAAAATTTGAGCACAAAAGTCAAAATGAGAAGAAAAATATGGACGTAAAAAATTTATAAATTGCATATACTCCCTCCGTCCCATGAAACATGGGACTTTTGCTTTTTAGGAGGGATTTAAGGGAAGTGTATTTTGGTATTGAATTTCCAAAAATGTCCTTTGATGTGATAGGTAAAAGTATGATTTGATGGATAGATTATTAGTAAAAAGGTATGATGTGATAGTTAGAGTATGAAAAAATATGGGATAAAAGTGACTTTTTAATAGAAATGAGAAGTGTTTTGTGGGACGGATAAAAAAAGAAAGGAGAAAGGTTTCATGGGACGGAGAGAGTATTAAAAATACATCTAAAAATGAACTCAATCATGTTAAACTTACATTATAGCTAAAGAGAGTACTACCTACTCCCTCGGCCCCTAAAATTAATCATGTATGTACTTATATAAAAAAATAATATAATTAGATCTAAACTTGAGTGATTTAATTACACATAAATCCGCTATTTATAATAGTTACTCTCTCCGTTTGGAAAAAAGCTTTCCATTTTGATTTGAGACAAAAATAAGAAAGTGTTAAATTATACTCCCTCCGTCCATGTATGATCTTCCCATTACGCGTTACGAAGCTTGACCGACTTTATTTTCAATTCAATTTAATTGATTATAGGAGTAAAATTTTAAAATAAAATTTATATAGTAATAAACTAAATGAAAAGTTCTACAAAACTAGAGGTGACAAGAATATATTATTTTATGAAATGACTAGTAAAATTGAGTAAACAAAGTGAGTAAAGTTTGACCCTGTGAATAGTGACTGGGAAGATCTATGGTGGACAGAGGGAGTAGTTGATTTCCAATTTTGCCCCTAATGTGATGTGTAAAAGTAAGATGTGATGGATATGTTATTAGAGAAAAAGTATGATGTGATAGTTAGGGTATGAAAAAGTAAGGGTAAAAGTGGTTTTTTAATAGAAAGGGGAATTGTTTTGTTAGAAATGGGAAAAATGAAAGAGGAAGTGTTTTTGAGAATGGAGGGAGTACAAGATTATGACTTAACTATGAGCCCAACAATAATAAGCATGTTAACGACAAACCCTACTACATTCCTTAACACTTCCCTTCAAGTTGAGCATGAGGTTAACGAATGCACAATTTGGACAATTAAAAAAACTAGGACTAAAAAAAACTTGATAAACAACTTGATTTTGATCTGCTCTGGCAAGAACAAATGAAGGTAACCGGCCCTGCAAACGAACAATAAATTTTGATGACGATTGACTCCCATGCGGTGACACGAGGACGACTAACAAGCATCCCAAACTTGGAGGCCGTGTTGTCGGACTGAGGCGCGACTATGCGGCCAACCTCACAAACAAACATGACGAACATACAACTGGCTGCACTTGAACATACCAAATAACAACCGAAAACAATGTCACAAAAAACGTCGATCAAAACTAGCTTTGGTTGAAAACCTTCTTCGCGATGTAGGAGCACAGAATAAACAAAACAAATAATCACTTTGGTAGGCTAACAACTGGCGTGTAGCTACTCAAAGATAGAATTGAGCAGCAACACAAATTTGGGACTTCGATACCGATGGAACATATCAAAAGCACCGAACGTACAAACGGGATTGCCGGGGAAGACATCTTCAGCGGCGGCCAAACTTTGACTCTGTTCTAGGCAGATCTGAATTTAATAGCAAAACAAATACTTGAGACAGATTTTGGTCAAGAGATTAGATATGATGCCGTCGTCGCCGGACAAACCACCGGCGACGGCGACAACGGAAGCAATAGATTAGAGTCGACTAGGTTTAAGTTCCCAGATTGGCTCCGATACCATATAGAAATATAATTAGATCTAAACCTGAGTGATTTGATTACATATAAGTCGCTATTTATAATAGCTACAAGATTATGACCTAATTACGAGCCCAACAATAATAAGCCCGTTAACGGCAAATCCTACTACATTTCTTAACAACTTATAAAAAAAATAAAGAGATCGGAGTATATTTTGGTATTAATTTTCTAAAAATATTATTGGGTATGATGAGTAAAAATATGATGTGATAATTAAATTAATAGTGAATAAATAAAATGTGATAGATAAGTTAAGAATTAGAAGGTCTTTGGCATTGTGTTAGACAAAAGTAATTTCGTGTGTTTGACAAATCTGAATCTATTTACGTTGTACGTGTACTTCGTATCACTTTTGAGTGTAACATTGGTTACAAAAGTACTTTTTGGCAAAGCTGGGATTAAATGTTTTTGGACTTCTCCATCATGACTTTTACTTTTCAAGAATTTACCCAATGACAAACACCCTCTTAGTAGAGATAAAAATGATTTTTGAGTAAATTTCATAAATGATTATTTATAACATGATATTTTCTCTATTTAGCCCTCCATTATCAAATATTACTCATGTGTTCCTTCTTTTATAAGTATGTTTTTATAAATAGTCCTTTTTCAACCTTTTGTCGTTTGGTGTTAATTTGAAGGATAAAGTAAAATTTGACATAAATCTTATGTCTAGAAACGTATTCTGGTATCGGGTAGACGAACAACGCAACAATAATGACTATGAATGTAGACTATGATTTCGATGAAAGACTACATCTAGAGATTATGGTTGTAGTAGAAAGCGACTAGAATTCACAAATGATGCATTAAGAGCGGTCTCTAGAATTGTGTATGATAAAAAAGATATATGATCATTGTGAAATTACACTTTAAGCTCTGAAATTAATGCCAAAATGATAGAAGATCAAGAAAAGATTATTTGTGAAAAGATGTTCATAAGAGAAGGACGACCAAGTAATATATGAATAAGTGAAATTTTCAGTGAATAATTAAAATTTGCAGTGAATAGGACTAAAACATAAGTCATTTGCACTAAAACAAATAAAAAGGAAACTAAAAGGCGAAGGTCGTGAGCTTTGTTAACATAAAAGTGTTAAGGGCAAAATTGGAATAATACCTTTTTTAATGGTCTTTTATAGAAAACATGTTCCCTCTCAGTCTTTTACTTTACATATGAGAGTTTTAGATGTCTTTTTTATAATAGAGGAACATGCCCAACAAAACTGGCATTACCGGAAAGTAATCGTTTTGAAAAATATGCAGGGTGTTGTTGGGCGTTCTCAACCGTGGCAGCGACGGAGGGAATCACAAAGCTTACCACCGGAAAACTGATATCCTTGTCGGAGCAACAGCTGGTGGACTGCGACAGGATAAGCCACGGGTGCGACGGAGGGTGGATGGAGGCCGGCTTCAAATACATCACCGAGAACAGGGGCATAACCACCGAGGCCAACTACCCCTACACCAAAATGCAGGGCCCCTGCCAGCAGAGCAAGGCCTCCGCCGCGGCGGCGAGGCTCGGCGGCTTCCAAATCGTTCCCAAGAACAGCGAGGCCGAGCTCCTGAAGGCGGTGTCGCGGCAGCCGGTGTCCGTCTCGATCGACGCTGCCGGGCAGCCGATGCAGTTCTACGCCGGCGGGGTTTTCACCGCCCAGTGCTCGACGCTGATCAACCACGCCGTGACCGCCGTCGGGTACGGGACGGACCCCAACGGGATGAAGTACTGGCTGCTCAAGAACTCCTGGGGACCCACTTGGGGAGAGCGGGGATTCTTGAGACTGCTGAGGGACTCCGGTGTTCCGGAGGGACAATGTGGGGTCGCCACCCAATCTTCTTTCCCTCTTCCTCCTAAGTAATTGTTAAACAAACAAACATGGGAGGCATTTGTTGTTATGATAATGAAAATAAATAAACCAAATTAAACCAGCTGATGTATTACTTATATGAGTATATATGTTTATTAGCTTATCTTTGCTAAAGAGAGTAGTACTAAATCGTTCTATTCATATTTTCAAGTAATTAGATCACACTTTTCATTGATTATTAAGATTGAAACTTCTTTTCATTTGTACCGCTGAATTTTCAAAAATGTTGAAGGTCATATCGAGAAAGAATTATATATATTGTGTGGTTCTCATTAATACAAAGATACAAAGACATTCTCCTCTATTTATAGGAGGGAAATCAATCACACTAGGAAAAAAAATCACCAATCCTACTTGGAAACAAATCAAGTAATAGACAACATAGCAAACCAAATCCCTTTGTGATTCAGTCCTTCCTTCTCCGTGGCGTTAGGTGCACATCGCCAACACCCCCCCCTCAAGCTGAAGCATGCGGATTCAGAATGTCCATCTTGGACAATAAATGATTAAATAAAGCTGCAAGCAAAGGTTTGGTAAGAATATCACCTGGTTATTTTGCGGAAGCAATGAGAGTTGTATGAAGGACGCTATTTTGAAGTTCATCATGAATGAAATGACCGTCAATCTCGATATGCTATGTACGTTCATGAAACAAAAGTTTAGTAGCAATGTGGAGGACAACCTGACTGTCGCAAAAAGCATCATAGGTCTGTGATGACGCACGCCTAATGGGAGTAAGAGGGCGCGAAGCCATTTGAGCTCGCAAACAATGTCATGGCGCGATACTCGGCAGAGGAGCGAGAGTGTGTTTTGTTCCTTCATGCGCTAAGAGATCGCCGAGCCACCGAGCTTTATAAAATAACATGTCATAGATCGCAGAGTAAGCATGCAATTTGCCCAATCCGAGAAACAATAAGTTGTAAGAAAGAGACTACATGACATTGGAAGGAAAAGCCCCTGTCGTGGACGAGATTTGATGTAACGCTGAACTAGTTGAGTGGCGTCCTAATGTTCCTGTCGTGGGGCACTCGTGAACTGAGAAAAGATATGAACATAATATGCTAAATCAGAACATTAGATAGTAAAGTAGATAAGACAACCAACCAGCCAGCAGTAGCACCCTAGTTCAAGAAGTTCAGTTTTGGTGGTTGGTGCTAGGCCATGATTCGGCAAAATGTCTAAAGTACTTTTCTGTTGGCATAAGAAAATCCCATAAATCTCGAGATCCTTCGTGTGAAAACAATCGCAGAGGTATTTCTTAAATCGAGCAATCACTGCTTCATCAGTTCTCGCAATGATAAGACCATATACGTAGACCAAAACCTAGAGCTCCACGCTCCCCTTACGTAGGTGTACAAAGAGTAATCAGCTTTTGATTGGATAAAACCAAAAGCTCGTAAGGAGGATGAGAGCTTTGCAAACCAACAATGAGGAGCCTGTCATAGTCTATACGAAGATTTATGAAGAGGACAGACCTAACCGGCTTGGCGAGAGGCAAGCTTAGGAGGAAGACGCATATACACTTCTTCTTTAAGATATTCATGAAGAAATGCTTTGGGAACATCCATCTGATGAAGACTCCAATGTTGTGCAGGCACGACAGCTAAAAGAGTACGAACAATCACCAGTTTAGCTACATGAGCAAAAGATTGGTATGAAATAAAATTCTATTAAAACTAGTGAGGCAAAGTGTACCAACTCATATCAGAAGTCTTCAAATTTGAATTTGTTTGATTAAATTGAGGAAAGTAATAGTTTGATTCTAATGATTATGATAGAATGGGTACATGAATTAATTTTAGGTAGTGAAAATTTTTCAGATACTTTAATTAGTTGGACTATTAAAGTACCTAATTAATTTAGCTAATGAGAAGTTCTGTCACAATTAATTCACTAATTTAACATATCTCTAGCATTATCAATGTGCTAGTATTGGTTGGCTAAATTATTTTTCACATTCACAAAGAAATGAACCTAATAATTTTTTGAAAATTAATTAACAAATTTGCCAGAGAAATTAATTAGAATATTACTACAATTGCTAGTAACTTAAAATTTTAATTAATTAAGTTTAATATTCTAACATAGTTACTTTTCTTACATACCCACTACCATATTTCAATTCACAATATTAAAATATTTAGTCTAAGATGGATATAATAAAATTTCATATTTTTAGTAATAGAACATTTTTATTTAAATTTATAAAAAATTTACAACTTCCAGAAAAATGGAATTGAAATATATATATATATATATATATATATATATATATATATATATATATATATATATATATATATATATATATATATATATATATATATATATATATATATATATATATATATATATATCACAAAACTAGGATTCCTGAGAGTTTTACATAATTTTTCTCCAAGTATAGAGGTAATAATCTCCCTAAAAATCATTTTAACCATAACTTTATCCCTCTCGCACTTTAACCGAATTGTGCCCTCGAGACTAAATGTGTTTAGAAATTAGAGTTGCGGTTAGAGAAAAATCACATGCAAATACTAAGTTATTATAACACTTAAAGAATTCAATTAAAACAAAAAAAAACAAGAAAAAATTATGGGGAAAAGGGCATATGGCATAGTAAACTTCCCCAAGATGTTCTCCATAAAGTTTGCACACAAAAAGATGATTCAAAATAAAATGGAACATCCAAGCAACCTGATCATACCATAAGAAAAAGCAAGTAAATGTGCAGCATCGCCTCGGGTCTAGGCAATGTCTCGGCTCTCGGTCTAATCCTTCTCGTTTGACCGACCTCTTTGTAAGCGAATGTGGGTTAGCATGGTAGTGTCTAAAAGTCGGACACTTTGTTCCAAGGGAAGAAGGTCAGGAATAAGAAGATGTTCCATAGATAGATATGCCTACGTCCTCCCGACGGTCAAACTCCAAGAATGGTCTCAGTGAGCAGATGAACTCGACAGTCAGAGGCAAACTAGCATCTGCTCGTAATGACAGGGAAGCGTGGCGAATAAATCCCTCAACATCTGTCCACACACCTGCATGCAGCAATCAACGGCCTCTGATCAAGGATCACCGGGGCCTGTACTGTCCTGTACGTGTTGAGCCCAACTGGCGAATTGAAGTGGAATCTCAAGTCCTTGTGCCCTCCTTAATGGGTCGATAGGTGTTCCGGCCATCTGCATAAGTGAACAAACAGTTATAAACCACCCTTTTCCTCTTTTTTGTTTTGTTTTTTTAATTAATATGACGAGTTGTCTCCCACTCAGCACTTCATTAAAATCACCAGCTTGACAGTTTTCCTTCTTCATCTTTAGTCCTCCAAAGCTTAGAGGTATATCACTTCTCTTCCTTGGGACTAGGGGTGAGCAACTACCAAATCGATCACAAAATTTCTCAAAAACCGAGATTATCAAACCGATAAAGTACCAAAAAAGAATCATACCGTACTAAATGGTTGGTCTAGTATTCAGGGATTGGTACGTGGTAACTTCTCATACTGAAAAATCTTGAACCGAACATATATACGAATATGTTATAATGATAATAATAATTTTATATTTCTTCATAAAATAATGAATTGATTTTGAAAAGTTGGTTCAAGTGTAGATGAATTACAAATAATATTTCATTTAAATACTCATTTATTTGAATTTTAATTTTTTGTAGATGAATATAAAAAAATTAACAAACATTTGAAATATTATTTTGTTATCATTCACTCTCTTTTACTTGCGAAATACAAAGTATAAATTAAACTAAGTTATTTAAGCATTTCTTGCATTTAATTATTCATTTTTCAATTTTTTATCTTTCTTTATTTGAATGTACTTTCAATTTTTTTAAATAAAGAGTTTTATACATTTCAAAGTGTAAACTAGGTACGTACGTATACATACATACATACATACATACATACATACATACATACATACATACATACATACATACATACATACATACATACATACATACATACATATATTTATATATATATTCATCCCAATATTTACTGACACCAAAATTGATCCATCATGAACCATACTGAACCGATACTTCGGGATCGGTACGATTTAAAATCTCATACCAAACCGAAATATTTAGTACGGTATCGGTACGAACCAAATACCGTACCACGCTCACTCCTACTTGAGACCCTTCAAACTTCTTCAAGCGTTTATCGTTTACTTTGAAACCTACATTCTTCCCTCGAACTTCTATCGTTCCATATGGGTAGACTTTTACAACTTCAATCTAGACTTTAGTATCTCGAAAAACAACTTCAACCGAAAATTGTACATAAGTACTTAGTCACTTTCATGGAACTCTTTGGATTGTTTAATATGCGCATTGTGGTATTTCTTTACTCGCTCCTTGTATTACTGATTGTTGTTGAAAGCCAATGCTCTCCACTCATCCAGCTGGTAGAATCTTTCTCTTCTTGCAATAAAGCATCTTGACACGCATTTCTGACTGTCCATAGTGCTTTGTGCTCAATCTCGATGGGTAACGAACAATATTTCTCGTAAACGAGATGGAAAGGAGTAATTCTGATGAGAGTTCTAGGTGCAGTTAGTTCGGAAGGCCCATAATGCATCATCAAACTTTATACTCTAGCCCTTCTGAGTTTTAGCAACGATCTTCTCCACTATTGCCTTCAAATCGCGATTAGTATTTTCCACATGGCCTTGAGTCTGGGGATGGTAAGTCACACCACCTCCGTGCTGAATTACATATCAATCATTTTTTAGCTTTTCACATTCCCATCTTATTATGGGGTATTACATCTGAGGTCATGTGGCTTACCTATGTTCTCAATGACTTGCACGTACCAGTCTCTCCTCCACTGCTTTTCTGTGACAATCAATCTGTTTCATGTCTCATGAAGAATCCAGTATTTTACAAACGTATGAAGCATGTAAAGGTACATATTGTATAATAATAATAATAATAATAATAATAAGGATAATAATAATAATAGAAATATTATGTATGAAATTATGGTAGTAATTGTATTCCTTGTCAGTTTCCATATGTCATTCCTATACATGTTTGGAATCTGTCTCTATATATACTTTCGCAACTTGAAGAATACAATTGTTTCATTATCTAATACTAACTACTTATTTTTGTTTATTTATTTAAAGGGGAACTAAACGTAGGAATAAACAAAAAAATACCAACATAGAAGTTTAAAATATTTTTATTTTCAAAATAGAGGTTGCAACATCAACAATGTCCTAATATAATATCAAAAAATAATGTAAAATACTAATGTACAGTGTTGTATTGTCACAATACAAACTCTTATTTTGGGAATAAAAACATGACACTCTTATTTTGGGGATAAGAGCTATGTTTTACATTTATCTTTGAGTGATTTCGTAAAAAACTATATACATGAACTAGTTTTTGATAAAATATTTCTAAAAGACCATACAAATAATTATATGTAAGAACAATAATTCTATATCAATAATTTCTTACTTTTTGAAATCATTTTATTTACAAATTGATATATCAATAAGAAATAAAAATTACATGTTACAAAACTACGTCAGAAGTTACGTTCTACAAAACAAGAGGTGATAAAAATGTTATATTTTATCGAAGACTTAATAAAATCGCGTAAATAAACAAAAGTCATCGAGAGGAGAGAAAAAAAATATGATCAAAATGGAGACAGAGGGAGTATCCCACAGAAACAACTGTTACGTGCATATGTGGGAGAAACAGGATGTTAAAATAGTTCGGAGTACTTCAGAGGACTATAAAAAAAGCTAACCAAACTCATTTAGGCTCTATTATTTTAAGTTGGAATTTCAGAGTTGAATGTTGAAAAAACTAGAAGGAGTTGGAAGAAAATAGAAATAGTTGGATAAACTTGGAAGAAGTTGGAAATTGTTGGAAGAATTTAAATATTTAAAAAATCACTCAGTTAAATGATCATCTAAATATATTTGCGAGAAAACTTTTATTTTGGATGAAAAGAATTCATCATTATTTGTGTTTGATATGATACATCATAAATTTAGATATATAGTCGTTGGAAGGAGTTGAGAAAAGTTGGAAGTTGATTTTTCCAACCAAAAGAAGAGAGTCTTACTTACTCACTTCGTTTCAAAATGTTTGTTATATTTCATAAAACCGAAATAAAATTATACGTTTTCTTAACTTATTGTACTTAAAGATGTGTTTAGAAATAAAAAATAAATTTTACATATTCAAAAATTAAGTCCAAAATTCTTTAAAATAAGATATGATATTTTATCAAATAATTAATAAAAATAAAAAAAACAATCAAAAATTCGTGTGACTTTTAAATAGCTAGGGAGTATTTATTGGTTTTCTTTTGACCTAAGATATTTCCCTTCCAAAATCCAGGGTAGTGGGTACTGCAGGGGAGTGAGCGAAACAGCGCCAGTGGATCGGCGGCGAGATGCGGTGGTACGTCGTTGCTTCTCTTCTCACCGTTCTCACCAGCTCCCAGGTTTCCTTCAAACCCTAATCTCTCTTCTCAAATATAATGATTTACATTGCAATTTCACTTCATTTTCCTCTTCTGATCCGCCGGGGGAAATATATAAGTATGCTTTCATTCGGTAGCCCTCAATAGTAAATCGCGGGAGGCCTTTCTTCAATCGTGAGGTGAATTCATCGCAGTGTTTGGATTTATGTGTTGAATGTGAATGAAATGCGGCAGGGAATATTGACGACGTTATCTCAGAGCAATGGGGGCTATGAATATGACTATGCCACTGTTCCTTTTCTTGCTGAAGTCTTCAAGGTAACACTCCCTTCGTCCCGCGATTGAATTCACAGTTTGATTTTAATGGAATTTTTGGAAAGCTCTTTTTTCTATTGACCTCTCAAACTGCACTTGTAATTAATTGGTCTGGGTGTGCTACAAAAGGTGGCTCTGTCAATGAATATTGGATCTTTTAAGAAAAGATGAACCGTTTAGGAAAATGGGGCGAGTATACAATGTAGATCAGTAATGAAAAGGCGAGTTACTCCACATTTACCTTCACAAGGGCAATGAGAACTATGCAAAGCATGGAGTTCATGTACCTACTACGGGTGCATTCTTACACCTTACATGTGAGATCGACTTGGATCATAGCTCAATTTACTCCTCCAAGCCAGGGGACTGTCCCTCTAGTTTTGGGGGACCCTAGGGGACGGGGTTCATCGTTATTTTGTTGTTGTGAGTTACTCCGTATTTAAGAAAAAGGTGGGCTTATTCCTGAAAGTGAGGTGTGTAAGAAATTGTGAGGAGTGTGTTAGGAAAGATTGTTAATGATATTTAGACTTTTGCTTCAAATTCTTTACCAGAATGTCCAGAAGTAGAAGACAACAACAATAACAACCCTGTTGGGTCCCACTTTTTAGGAAGTAGAACTGTAGAAGTGTGAATTTAACTGCATAACATTTAGAGAAGGAAAGTAGGACTTTAATTTTGAGACAGAGAAGTATATGAAGTGAAAGTTCAGTCTTGTCTGAATGTGTTTGTTTAATATCTTAAAATTAACTTCTGTTTCCACTTAATTGCAGCTTCTTGTATCTTGTATCCTTCTGTCTAGAGAGATGAAAAGCTCACCTACTCCACAAATGACCACGGATTGGAAGAGCATCCGCCTGTACCTAATTCCATCTATCATTTACCTCATTCACAATAATGTTCAGTTCGCTACTCTTAGATATGTGGATACATCAACTTATCAGATAATGGGCAACTTGAAGATTGTCACCACTGGAATATTGTTCAGGTGCTACATTTGTCTTGTTTGTGATGTATTAGCCTGGGAGTTTCCTATTTCCCCCAAACATCATGAATGTTGGTCATTAAAAAAATTGTTTTAGGTTGTTTTTGAAGAGAAAGCTTTCTCCTTTGCAGTGGATGGCAATCGTATTATTGGCTGTTGGAACAACCACAAGCCAGGTGCTTCTGCTATTTGTATTCTGTTCACGAGCTCATGCGCTATGCTCTGTGAGCTCGGATCAATACTTTCAATGCTTTTGCCAATAATTTAATAACTATTACTCACAATATATCACATAATATGGGCGTGTGAGCGTGTCAAACTAGGCATGAGTTACTGAAGTGTTTGGTTTATGATGCAGTAAAGCCAAAGCCTCAAAGGTGTATTGCTGTTCTTTTTTGCAGTTAACATTTTCCAGTGATGTACTCCCTCCGTCCGACATAGATCTTGCCAAATGACCTTTTTATTTGTTAGTGAAAGATCTTCCCATTGCCTTTTTTAACATTTAAAATACCACAACTACTCCCACTTTATTTTTTATACCTCACCCATCTCATTTAATATACTGCACTCAGTTTGTGTTTCATTAAACTTCCACCTTTTTTCAACTCTGCTCAGAAACCACAAAAAATCAACTTGGGAAGATCTATGGTGGACGGAGGGAGTAATAATTTGAAGAAACATATCAATGCAACCATGTAATAAGGAATTAAGGACCAGTAATAAGAGAGAACATTTTTATTTCTCAAAAAAATACTAGTTAGTGATTAGGGTGAAATGGCTCTGACAGTAGGGCTTGTCTGTTGCAATTGATGTAGGTAAAAGGCTGTGGAGAGGCTTCTTGTGAGTCATTGTTTTCATCACCCGTCGAGGGATATATGTTTGGGATTTTGTCTGCTTTTCTTTCAGCCTTAGCTGGGGTGTACACTGAATTCTTAATGAAAAAGAACAGTGACAGCTTGTACTGGCAGAATATCCAACTATATGCGTAAGTTCCTTTCCGTATGTCATAGAAAGTTAGCTTTCATGAATCTGTCAAAAAAAATTGCGAACAAGTGAAATATGATATATAAATCAAACTAGCAAATGGGTTTTTATAATATTGTACCTTGCCAAAACTAAAAGGTTGTTTTTATCAATGAGACTTTTTTGTTTTGTATGGGATGAAAAGGGTATTAATACACAATATAAATTTATCTGTCTTGAGAAAATCATATGTGCTGAAGATAGATAAAAGTTGATGGCATAGTAAGATGATTATATTGCATTTTAGTGAATGAGATATTGATGCAAAACAGTTCCTTCTATTCCCAGATTTGGCTCAATATTTAACATTGGACGTCTTCTACTCGATGATTTCAAAAGTGGGTTTGAGAGAGGGCCATGGTGGCAACGCCTTCTACATGGATACAGTATTACAACATGGTTGGTGGTTTTGAATCTGGGAACAACTGGGCTTTTGGTGTCATGGTTAATGAAGTATGCCGACAATATTGTTAAGGTTTGGTCTTTTTTTCTCTTCATTTCCTTCTTCAGATTGCTTCTGCTTTCTCATGAGATTTGTGCTTAATAGTAAATGTCTGGGGCATCACCAAGTTAACCATTTCTTGAAGTCCGTTATTGGATGCATTATTTCCTTTCTTCAACCAATACAAACTTGAATATATTTTCCATGTTGTGAAGGTATACTCCACATCTATGGCAATGCTTTTAACAATGTCATTATCAGTGGTCTTATTCAATTTCAAGCCAACTGTTCAGGTAAGTTATGTACCCCTACCCCCCCAATCATCACTCGTGTATATAGCTCTAAATGTATCATATGCTTGTTGTAAAAAAATGACTACACTATGATGTTCTTGGAGCATTCATGTTGACTCTTATATACAAGAAAAACACTCCCTCAAATTAGCTACTTTTCTTTTTTGGGGCGTCTGGAATTAGTTGTCCACTTACCATATATAATAAACAAATTATTGTGAATTATCAAAAAAGTATCAAAGAGCATGTTAGCATTGTTCTTATTCGTGAAGGACAAATTTATTATAAACCCAACAACATTATGTCAACTACCCATTTGGGATCATAGTCCCACTTTGCAATTGGGTCATAACATGATGATGCCATGGGAAAAGAAACATCATGCTGATTATTGTGCAGTTAAAGTTATTTTTAATACAAATGTTTTAAGAATCTTCATTCCATTGCAGCTGTTTTTGGGCATTGTTATCTGCATGATGTCACTACACATGTACTTTGCTCCCCCAAACAAGCTGGTGGATTTGCCTTTGACAACAAAACCTGCCCCCGAGAGCTTAGCCGAAAGAACAGTTTCATGATGTATATGTACGAGTAAAACGTAGAGAAAGTACCAAAATAGGAGTTCCATATTTGTATTTTCAAAATAGAAGTTACAATACCAAGAATGTCAACATATAATACCAAAAAACACCGTAGAATGCCAATATACAGTGCCACATTATCAGTGCAAACTTTTATTTTGAGAATAAAATCATATGGAGGTTTTATTTTGGTACTTTCTTTATGTCTTACTCTTACTCTGGATGATTTCTTATACATATATATTGGTTTGGATTGATGTCTTCATTTGTATTTGCACGAAGCATTTCATCCCCGTTCTTAGCTTAACCACAGGAATAGAGATGGGTGCATCTCTTCACTCAGTATACCGACAATAGGGACGAAGTTGATCTTTCTCATGATTCCAGAGCTGATTTTCAAATGTGTACAACTGTACAAGCCATCCACAGATTGTAGTTGTGTTTACAATACGTTAGAAGGGGTATTTGAAAATGCCAAATTCTAGGATATGTTCCTTTTTGTGAACCCCTGGATTTTGATATGAAAGTCTTCTGAATTTTATACTACATATTGTTAAGGAACATTAGACTATTGTTTAAACTATTCACACATTAACATGTTGGATAAGAAGGTTTCATACATGGCCACACCACATCTGCATCAATATCCCTTTGCAACCTAAACTAACCCCATTTTCTCCCCAACTCTCTCCCCATGGTCCAATGAGAAGATGTCAAACCAAAGATCTTATAATCGAATTTCGATTGCGGCAATGTGAGAGTCTTATTCTTTGTAATAGCTCTTTGTGCGTACTGGACACGAGGCGACATCTCAAAGGATCAAATTAAATTATACCATGATTTAACTTCTTCACAATCCTGTCAGGTCGGGGTGTGGAGCGCCTGGGATCGATGTCCACCTTTATTGCTCAATACTTTGTCCCATCTCTATTTGTTCCATAACCCACCAAAATCACACCATGGTCTATATTTGTCCCACATCTTCTAGCAAACCTAGACTCAATGGCATATCACGATACTTTATGAGTGTGTCTCTGGTAGCAATCATTTGGAGGCATCCTAGCATTTTTCTATTTTTATTCTTTCTATCTCTCTTTTTACAGATTTAAGCGATATGCTACCACACATGATTCCATTAATGACACCATTTGTTAATTTGTCCTTGCATATCATCCTATAAAGTAGCATTGAAAAATAAATGAATATATACATATTTTATGTTTACAGTTATTTATTTTTCTATTTTCTTCGTATCAAATTAAATTGACTGTTTCGGATTACAATTTAGACTAAAATTATTTTCAATTGAATTTATTTGAAAATTTAGGTAAAATTTAAATATAAAATATACATATAAAAAATACATTAAAAATTCTATGAAATGAGGGTGGCCTCATTTTATTATCTTATCGAATAAGTAACAAAAATAAGTAAAGAAAGTAAATGAAATTTGATAATATAAAATTGTAAATACTCTGTACTAAATAGACAAGGGTTAATAGCATGGGCACCCCCTGTGGTTTACAAAAAGGGCGTCAAAACCCCCCTGTTTTCAAAAGTTATTTGTAAAGTCCCTGTGGTTTCTAAATAGAGCACACATGCCCCCTTACCTATTTTTAAAGCAAAAATGACATTTATGCCCTTTGTTTTCCCCGATCTTGAATTTTTCCGATTTTAATTTCTTTTATTATAGAAATATATAAAATAAAATATATGCTTTCCATCTCAAATTAGAATTTTTCATAATGTACTTTTGAAAACAAAATATTTTTTGGAGAATGTTACAAAAAAATGAAAAATAAAATATTATGTACAAAGTAAAAAGTAATAACAGTTAAAAAAAGTAATGAAAAGAAATAAAAATATAAAAAATAGTCTTTTTTTTAACTCCTTAATTTAAAAATGAAATATGAAGAACAGAAAGATGAAATAAAATATGGAGTTACTTTTTTATATTTTTATTTCTTTTCATTACTTTTTTTAACTGTTATTACTTTTTACTTTGTACATAATATTTTATTTTTCATTTTTTGTAACATTCTCCAAAAAATATTTTGTTTTCAAAAGTACATTATGAAAAATTCTAATTTGAGATGGGAAGCATATATTTTATTTTATATATTTGTATAATAAAGGAAATTAAAATCGGAAAAATTCAAGATCGGGAAAAACAAAGGGCATAAATGTCATTTTTGCTTTTAAAATAGGTAAGGGGGCATGTGTGCTCTATTTAGAAACCACAGGGACTTTACAAATAATTTTTAAAAACAAGGAGGGTTTTGACGCCCTTTTTGTAAACCACAGGGGATGTCCATGCTATTAACCCAAATAGACAACTTAATTTGAGAGAGAAAAATATTACTCTTTTTTTACATTAAATTTTACATCTCAAGAATGTCGGGCCGGGTCCTGGCAGTCCATCCCGGAGCTTCGGTCGAATTATAGCAGCAATTAAAAGACAATTGGGCCGGGTCCTGATCATCCTTGGCGTCGAGAAGAAATCACTTCAGATTCTCACACGACAATGGAGCGCAGTGTAAGATGCTCGTCGTCCTCCTTTCTCCCTTCCCCAGTCTCCTGTTCGACGAAATTCCCCAGAGAGTTTAGGGGTCAGAAGGGCATAATTTTTTTAAGAATTCTTGCAGCGAAATCGACCCCTGAGAACACTTCACAAGCCGTGCAAAAAGGGTCCAAGAAGGACCTTTCTCGGATTCTCCGAACCGAGGCGGCCGTTAAAGCTATTGAGAAGAAAGCCAACTCTAGCAAGTACAATAACCTCTGGCCTAAGGTTGTCTTGGAGGCCCTTCATGATGCTATCAGGGAAAACCGTTGGGAATCTGCTCTTAAGGTTACTCAAATCTCTGCTATTTTACCCAAACTTTTCTTATGATTCTTTAGTGTTATTCTTTGGGCCGTGGTAAATTGTAGGCGTTTCTTTAAGAACTTGAAGGCATTGTTTCTACAAGAGATCCTTAGCTTCTTTAGGAAAGGTTGAAAAGGAAAGAGATATTCTTTGGCCCTTTGGAAAACTATACCTGTATGCATTAACCCCATAGCTGGATTGCAAAGTCATGGGTACTGTGCAGTGCAAGATTCATCTGTTATGCTCCCGTTTGCCATTAGCGTTAGAGTTCAGATTTTGAGTTTTGGAAATGATACCCAAATGTAGTTTTTAGCTTTACTGTTTTCAAACATTGATCTGCAGCGTTAAAAGTTTAATCAAAACTTTAACGCTGATTTAAAAATTGTTATTCCCAAACGGAGCCTAGTAAATTGGAATGAATAAAGATTGCTTTTTGTTACAGTTAAATAAGAATTTGCAACCATATACGTCCCGAAAGGAATGTTATTAGTTTGAATTACACAATTTTGAATGAATCAAATGTTTAGCATTGGCTTCCAAGAATGTCATTGTGATAGTAAAGTAGGGATTAAATTACGGCCGCAAGTAGGGATATTAAATGAGGATAGTAAAGTAGTACCATTACCTTTTCATTTTTACCGCATATGGAAAGAGTCACGTCACTTGTGATTTATTCTGGGTTTTTTTTGCATCGAAGTTTACCTGTCTACGAAACTCAAACTCTTGATTTTCTATTTGCAGATTTTTAATCTTCTTCGTAAGCAACATTGGTATCAGCCAAAATGTCGGACGTATGCAAGGCTTTTGGCAATGCTTGGCAACTGCAGGCAGCCAAATCAAGCCAGCCTGCTGTTTGAGATGCTGCGGTCTGATGGGCTTCGACCAACTGTAGATGTCTATACTGCACTTGCAAGTGCATATGGTCTCAGCGGCCTCATTGATGAAGCACTGGATATCATTCATGACATGAATTCGACCTCTGATTGCAAGCCTGATGTCTTTACCTACTCAATACTCATCAAATGCTGCATGAAATTCCAACGCCATGAAATGATCGACCAAATGTTAGCCGAAATGTCTTATTTGGGAATCAGATGTAGTAACGTGACCTACAACAATATAATTGATGGCTATGGGAAAGCTAATCTTTTTGAGAAAATGGAGAACTCATTGCTAGAGATGATAGGGAGTGGGGAGAGTCTTCCCGATATATTTACTTTGAATTCGGTTGTTGGGGCTTATGGTAATGGTGGAAACATTGAGAAAATGGAGAAGTGGTTTGATGAGTTTCAGCTTATGGGAATAAAGCCCGATGTCATGACATTTAACATACTAATCAAGTCCTATGGAAGGGCAATGATGTATGAGAAAATGGGGCAAGTGGTCGATTATATGAGGAAGCGCTTCTACATGCCAACAATTGTTACTTATAATATAATTATTGAGACTTTTGGAAAAGCCGGAAATATCTATAAGATGGAAGAGTTTTTCCTGGAAATGAAACATCGAGGAATGAAACCTAATTCAATCACTTACTGCACCCTGATTAGTGCTTATAGTAGAGTAGGAGTTGTAGAAAAGGTCGATTCAATAATGAGGCAAGTAGAAAACTCGGATGTGCTTCTGGATACTGCATTTTTCAATTGCGCTATCAATGCTTATGGCCATGCTGGTGATATGGAGAAGATGGTTGAGTTGTTCTCTGAAATGAAGGTCAAACAATGCAGACCAGACAATATCACCTTTGCTACCATGATAAAGGCATTTAATGCAAAGGGAATGTTTGAGGCTGCCAATGATCTACAACGAAAAATGCTCCCCGACAATAACTCTGCAGGTACTTTTTTTTTAATGCCATGCGAATTGTGTTGTTTTGGACTATAATGAGTGCACCACCACTAGTTATGACTGGTAAGGCTACCTTGTGTCCAGGGCTTTTGAAACAAATTCAAGGATTTTGTAAAATAATTGCCCAATTATATTATTTGGGGGGGGGGGGGGGCTAGTGCTTATTAGTTTATTGCTGATAAGCAATTTTTAATTATATAAGCCAAATGTTCTCTCGTGAAAGTAAAGTGAGTTAAATGATTGATAAAGTCATTTGGGAATATTCATAAATGATAAGGGACTATTTTGAAAATAATCTGGTAAAAATGGAGAAACGAAAAAATCGGCTGAAAAATAATGAGGTAAAACATACTTATTTTTTTGGCTTATAAGTCAGTTGATAAAGAGAAACATGTCATCAACTTGCTTATAAGTTAAAAATTGCTTATAAACATTTTTGACCAGCTTATAAGCACATAGAAACACCCACATAGTACCGTTTAAAAAAAACAAAAGTAGAAGATAGTCTATAAATGGAAACATTGAATGAGGCCAGGGGGAGTAGCTAAAGTTAAAAAAGTTTTTTTACTTGCATGAACCACATGGTGATTCTGTTAGATGTTTAAAGAAACTCAGATAGATTATTACACTTTGTTTTGGTGACCACTTGATATTTGATCTCAATTTTTCCATTTCTTTGAACTGTAGGGACGAAGTTAAGTCGAATCATAGCTTGATTAGTTTGTTGTTGGACCGCGCGGGATGGAGGAGATTTCTTCGACTTTTTACAGTGAGAAGTTTCCTTATATGTTAGTGACGATGGTCAACTTGTAAGTAGTGCAGCATCCTTTCTGTTTTTCGTCATCTTGAACTTAATACTGTATAATACGGAGTATAAAACGTTGTAGTATATTATATCCTGACCCAAACCTGGTCTGTGTGGGTTGGTCTTTTCGGTGAAAGAAGACTTTTTTTTGAGACGGAGGGAGTACTATTTTCTTGAGGAAAAGAACAGACCAAAGTGGGAAGTAGTATGAAAAAAATGTTATTCTGGGTTTAGAATACTGCAGAGTATGAAATAATGAAGGCTTGGAATGTACTAATTTGATTTCATGATTACTGTTATTTTTACACCAAGGGATAGAAGAGCTCTGGTTGTGATGTTCTCTTTTAGTTTTGTAATTTTAATGCTCATAGTTGTTGTAATTAGAATTTGCATAATAAGGAAATTATGCAAACCATAATTTGCATCCATGCCATAATACTACGAATGGAGTACCGTAGTTGCCCTAATTGTACCAATGTCATTATACTACGAACGGAAAAATTTGTTAGGAAATAGATAATCTAGTCATTGAAGAGCACATGAATGAAGCAATTGACCTTAAAGAGGAGTTGGATGCCGGACACGAGAGGAGTTGGACGCAAGACGTAAGAGGAGATAGACGCCGGACGCAAGAGGAGATAGCTTCCAGACCAGTAGCTAACAAACTTCGTCTTCTTTGCGAAGAACGTTCACTATTTCAGCAATGTGAGACTGCGAGTCGCGGATTGAGTAAATTTTGCTTCATTGTGAGTTGAGTAAATTGCTTAGATCGTGTACTTTGTGATTTAAGGTTTTTTTTATTAAAAGAATAGAAATAAAGAATCGAACTCTCAATCAAAAAAACCAAAGAATTAGGATCAACTAAACCAATTAATAGTTGCCCGTGAGGCATGGAATAGCTTGCTATCCATATTTTGGTCTCTAAAATTAGATATGAATAGATTGAGTGATGAGTAACAAAAATTTTAACTCACATCAAATATTGATTCATTACCTAATTCATCTATCATGTATATTATGGTGGTGCATGTCTCGTTTGGAATGAGTGTTAGAGATTAGCGTTAGTATTTTGAAAAAGCTATCGACAATAGCCTTTAGCGTTATTATTTTCAAAATTAATATGCATCATTTAAATTTTATCCAAAATGCTAATTATGGGTATCCGCCGGGATAGATGCAAATTGCCATCCCTACCCCTCCCCCCTTTTGGAAATTGGATTCCCGTCGATCACCGAACGCGGGTCAGACCAGACCAGGCATGGCGACTGTTCCGAATCTGTCTCTATTTCTCTCTCCGCCGCAACCCAGGAGACGTCCACCGCTCGCTTCCCGCGGTTATCGTCTCTCACTCGTCTTCCCTGTCACTTCACCATCTCTACTTAGCGTTTCTCATTTTCGCCGGAAGGGAATGCCGGCGATCTCTTCTCTCCCGGCGGGTTCCTTGATTTCCGATGCAGAACAGGTCCCGAATCCCCCGGGAATTGCTACCGCGTCCGGAGATGGGGCTTCAATTGTCATTTCTGCTCTGTTTCTCACTGCATTCATTGCGTTGTCCGTTCTCACTGCCGGGGTTATCTATTTGGCTGTAACAGATTTCATTCAGAGGAGGGAAAGCGAGAAGCTTGACAGAGAAGAGGCTTCCAAGAGGAAGAAGAAGAAGGAGAAAGAGAGCAGGAGAAGGGGGAAGGTCGCGAGCAGAGCTAAATCCGGACCTCTAGGGTTTGGACAAAAGATTGTGGAAGAAGATGATGAGGACAATTGACACTTTTCAAACATTGAAGATGAAGCCTCCCTTTTGAAGCTCAATGATATTGTCAGTATTTACTTGTTTTACTTCTACTTGAATATCCTTCATTTGCCATTCTCATCCATTCTTCAGTTCAAGAATGTTCAATCATTACAGAAAAGAATTGCAGCCGATCTTTCATGTTGGTAATGATCACAAGTACTTGAAGTTTTTGAACTTGTTGCTTAGTGAGTAGAATTATGATTATAATTAAATCCTTATTTTACTTGTTGGTGGTTGATTCATGAGGAATCATGACACATTCTTTGGCTATACTTCATACTTCTTTTTTATGGTGTTTCCATAAAAATGTCATCTCCATTGCTGTGGAAAAATGTCTCATTGCCACAAATTTGCACAATATGCCACCATGAACCTAGCTAATTGGTCACTTGCATTGTTATCATAATTTTTTACTCGAACCCCATAAAGTTAGCCTATGAAAGATTTCATTTTGAATTTTTGACACATCTTTTGATCGTTTCGATCTATGTATTTGGATCATTTGGAAGTGCCTCGGAAACATTAGGAGCTAACATTTATGTTTTGTCAGATAGAAACATGGCGAGCATTTGTGACACATGAAACATTAGAAGCACAATGTTGGTGATTATTTGTAAAGATTGATCAGGTAAGATTTCGTTCTTTTATTTTTTTGTTCTTGGATGAATTCTCGAAAAGAACAAGGGTATGGATATCATGACATATCAGCTTACATTGCTTATTTCTAGAGAACTGCATTCTGTGAATCTTATTTTATTTTGAAAGTTCCAAGTTTTGACCCAAGTCAATGGTCAATATCAAAGTCAAGTTTAAGCTAAAAGTGTCATAATCCAATTTGAAAAGTATCATGTTCCAAGTTTAAGTTACTTCTAACCCAAAGTCACATCAAGTTTCGAGCTTCAAGTCAATAACATTTTTTATCCTAAAAGTGTCAATTTTCAATAGTTCCAATATGATTTTTAACAACCTGGTTTGATTCGATCTGGTGTCAAACTTGCTGATTTATTGTCCATGGAATGTGTCAGGTTCTTGAGAAGCCAATGAAGACATTAACACAATTATGAACAAAAATGGAGGCCAAGAATGATATCAACACATCCGAGAGATACTCAATACGAGTCCTAATTTCAGAGTGTACGAGTCCTAATTTCAGAGTGGGACGGAGGAAGTACTATATAAGTTATTACGGAGTACTAAGCTAGTATAACTTTGTCTATAAAATGGATGAAAATGATAGTACAAAGTTTGGGGAAAGAAAGCCATGAATGACGTCGCAATCTATTTGTCAGAAAATAAATTACATTACGTTGTTGGCAAAATAGCTCAAAATTGTTATTCACAAAAGAAAATTGCACACTTCACCACTAATACCAATCATTTTTTCTCCCACAAATTCGTGGACCCAAACAAGGGTCGTCATTTTTCTCCCTAAGAAGATTACATTGCATGAAACAATTGAATTACATGGTTGGTTTGCTCATCTAGCTGTGACTACTTTGCCTACTTGAAAACCGGGCACCCCTCAACCACAATCCCGGGAGCGGTGGGGCAAGCCGCGAGAGGGCAGTGGTCCAACTCCGACCCCCACCACTTCAAGTTTTTATGCTCGTTCTGCAATGCGAAGAACAGAAGAACAGCCATGAAAGCTGTCCCCGCGTCCAACGCAGCCGAGAGGACATAATTGTACTTTTTCCACCACTCCTTCCTGTACTTGAACACAAAGTAGTTGAATATCAGCCCAGTCACTATCCAGCTGGCTATGTTGGTCGGAGTTGCGGGGGGCATCCCGGCAAACCCGTAAGAGATCACCGGAATATTGATGAGGGGAATCCATTTCTTCTCCGGGTACATTTTGCTGAGTAGCCAAACGGGCACAGGCAAGACCGCTCCCACCAGGAATAGCCAAACCAGGTTCCTGTACAACCCACCCGGTCCAAACAGCCGCTTTGGCCCGATCAGTCCCCATATGACCGAAGCGTCAAACGTGACTCGGAACTTCGGGCACGTCCACGGACTATCCGGATGAAGCGCCTCGATGTCACATATGTTCTCAATGCTACCCAACATCCACCAGCACACCGCAAGGTTGACGACACCAGAAACAATTGTCCCCACCAGCTAAATCAAAAAACATAGTAACGCTTTTAAAATTTAGACAGTGACCAAACCATTGTCTTAGTGTTACCTAGACTAATTACCTGAGCTGTGTACATGCTGCGTGGGGGGATTTTCAAATAGTGACCAAGTTTAAGGTCAGCTAAGAATGAGAGTGTGTGAAGAGTGCTGATTCTCCCATAAATCTTGAAGAGCAAGTTGGCAATGGGTTTTCCTGGAAGGATATACCCAATGATGAACTGAGCTATAATGTCATAACCCGGTTGCTGCCACGAAAAAAAATTCAAAGCATGAGACACACGTAGTGACACTAGCAACTAGACCCATAGCACGAAAAACGCAAACCAGGCTTTACCTGGTTCGTTGTGGCTTGAATGACACCGATGGGGAGACTAACGACAAACGCTAGAGCAAACGCAAAGAGCATTGCCCACCATGGAATTTGAACGGTTTCTTTCCAAACAAAGCACATAACGAGCGAAAGGCAGGTGCTGGCAAGGAGCAAAATCAAGAACCACCATTCCGGGACTTGCTTGTAACTTCTCATTAGTTTGGCATGGATATCCATCTTGACATTCCTCGCGGCAGATCTTGTTTGTTTCCAAATATCACTGACAAACAAAGAAGCAAACTTGAACCCATAGTCAAAAACATCTAGGGGAATCTCACATTTGACACTATAGCGTCTCAGAGGCACACATGCAATAACTGTCTATGTTGGAATTGTTTGTGTGTGTGTGTGTGTCTATGAGACATTGGTGTCAAATGTGGGGTTATTGTTTATGTATATAACATCATTGAGTGACAAAAGGCCAAACCTGCCATTGAAAAGAGCCACATGTGTCAAAGTTGCTGTGAACCGTGCGAATCCGGACCCGATGGATAGGGCGAAAAGAGGGCTAAGATAGAGCTTGCTATAGCTCTTATATGCAGCAATGTTCAAGTCAAATTGAGGGGTCAAGACCTTAGTGGTGTCATATTTGTGACCACTAGATGTGAAGAGTTGGTTTGAGAATATAGGGAATTTCCGGGCATCAAAGGTGCCGAACTTCCAGTAACACAGAGGGACGATTACGTAAACGAACATGACGAAACCAACAGCAACATTCAGAATCGAGGACCATGGCGTGACCAATGGGCTTCCGTGGTAAGCCGAAATCCCTGCCCAATCAAGTGTGAATGCACCCAGGCCAAGCCCGTGGTACGCTGAGCCGATCTGCTGGGCTGTTATGCTGCGGGGCCACACCCAACATACCCACGAGAAGAAGGTTAAAATCGGAAACAAGTAGCCGGGCAAAATGTAGTATATGAAACTTGCTCCCATGACTATCAGAAAAAACTTCATCCTGGTTAATCCTCTTGACTTCACTTCCTTTTCATGGAGTGCTCTATCAATACAAGAAAAACACAAAACCAAGAATACAATTGTTAGAGTTCATGTGTTCTTAGAAGGAAGAACAACCTCAGATTACAGTAAAATCCCAACCCAGAAAAACCTCAGACCTGAATAGAGAAACTTGGGCCAGGTTTGATGGCCACCACATATCTACTGGATCAACAAGGTACCTCCTCAACACCCCTGCCCATCCATACCCTATAAGCTGCATAATAACACCAGATCAAGAACCTTTCAAAAACTGAGTCTTTGCAACAAATTCAACATTTGATTGGAAAATTTTGTGCCAAATACTCCGAGAAATTCGAGATTCTACAAGATTACATAAGCATCACAAATACTCATCAAAAAAATTGTTGTAAATATGTTGAATTTCTGTGAGCATGGGTGATAATTAAGTAATTTTGGAGTATTATTATAAAATCTCAAAATTCTGAAAGTATTAACATGAATTTTTTTCTATATGATTTTGCATCCCACTGTTTGGAATTACACTCATAAATTAACTCATTTCACCCTAAAGTACTCCTAGGAGTATCAGAAACTAGAATTGAATTAGGATCAAATTGAGTAAATCAAAAGATAGAAAAGAAATTTTGAGGAAATCAATTTAGCTAAAACTTAAGCTTTTTTTATTTATAATAAAACACAAATATATTTTATTAAAAAAGGGAGACTGACAGAGTATAATTTTAATAATATAATAATATATATATATATACCTGAGTGGTCAAGACAATGATGAGGGCACAAAGAAAGCTCAGGCTTTGTTTATAATAAGCTTTCATAATAGTAACAGCTCCGATGGAGTAGGCGTCGCCGCCGCCAGGGGAGACGCCGCAATTGGCCATGACGGTGATGATGGCGTGCTCCTTGATGTTGAACGGCCCCGGATTGAGGGTGAAGCTCCAGCGCCCGAAGGCTGTGAACCTCCGCTCGGGCAGCGTGGCGGCCATGAATCTGCCGGCGGGGAGGACCGCAATCTGCATGAGGATGGCGGAGATGGAGAGGGGCTGGGTCCGGTAGATGAAGAAGGTGTTGAGGAAGATGAGGACGACGCAGGAGACCAGCCCGAGGAACCAGGCTCGGAAAGTCATGACCGGGAGCGTGGGGTCGTCGGTCTCCGGCACCACCAGCGCCACCTCCTCCACCGGGAATCTCTCCTCCTCCTTTGCCGTCGCCGGCGCGTCGCCGGTCTGCTTCTCGCCGGCGGACATCTTTGTATTGGGGAATTAATGAAAAGAAGAGAGCTCTGTGTACGGAGTGAGGTGAATTGGGGGGAGGGTTATAAAGAGAGGGCAGAGAATGGAGGACGTGTGCCGGTTTGTGCGGCCCCCACCGGAGCCACGTGCCGGACTTGAAATGATTTCGGTCAAAGGGGATAAAGAGTGTGTCTGCGGGTTTTGGCACGTGCCTTCCACACGCCTAGTAAGAGTATGCTCTCTAGTCCATACGCTCCCTATGCAATTAAGGAACAATTAAGTTTACAAAAAAAAAATTAGTCGATCTGTGAGAGCTCTCAAACCCGACTGGACGTATACTTGAGAAAAAATAAATTAGATTTTAATTGTAGATTAGTGATATAAAGTATAACCTACATTTGATACTTGTAAAAGTCATATACTTAATGTTGATTTTTAAATATTAACATTGGAAAATATTTTTTGGAAAAAAAAACCTTCCTATCAAACAATGAAGAAATGTGAGAAATTAATTTTTCACTGAAAATTACATCTACTTAAAAAGTTTTCTAAAATATGTGTGATTTTAATAAATAATTTAAAAATTTACACCACTATTTCGAAAAAGTACGTGTTTATTCTTATATCGATACTCCAAGTTTCCAACATTAAGGCAAATTTTATGGTGGATCCAAGATTCACTATAGACTTACATATGAGCAAAAATAAGTAATTTCTTATTACTTAAATAAGTATCTATTTTTAAAAAAAAGATATTTTGTAAAAAATGATTTTTTATGTGAAATGTGTACAAAAACTGTATGCATCTAAGGTGCACCATAGAAGAACTCCCCAACTAAATTATAAATACATGGCACTTAGAATCTTAGATGATCATCGGATAACTATTAAGAATGGGTAACTATAATACGGACTAAGGACTGTAAGGAGTATAAAATTAAATAAAGAAACTTCGTATTATGCGTTAGAACTAGACTCCTCCCCAATTCAAAACTGTTTATATTTTAATGTGATAAAATCAGAGTAAGTGTGTCAAACAACTATTTCGAGTTTTCAATAATTTTTGTTTGCATACACACACACACATATGCATGCATCATTTGTTTTGTATAATTTTTTATATAGTTTTTAGATACTAAATTTTTTTTCTTTTTACATTTATAGCAATTTGTAAATAAAAACATGAAAAGAGCTTTGTACCCTATTCAAAAAGGCACCATAAATTGGGGAAGGATTCTCTGTCCCTAAATATTTGCTACACTTGTATTCTCAAGGTAAAATATCAAGTTTTTTCAATTCATTTCATTTATATATTGGTGATAGTGTAAATTACTTGACCGGTCAAACTATACTAGACCGGGTCTAGAATAGTTCGCTTGATTTGGCAAAGTAAGAAATGTAAAAACACGCAAATTGACCGGTAGGACTTTAGGTGGAACACCTGTAGCCCAATTTATCTTATAACGGAGAATGCACGGGTGCTTTTACAAGGGAGTTTAGAGAGAGTGAATTCAGATCCCCTCATTCGAGGGTTACAAGAGGTATATATACTAGGCTGGGGAGCAGGACCACATGCGCCCACGTGGGAGCATGCTGCTAGCGTGGTGTGAAGTGACTGGCTCTGAGCTGCCTTGTCATCTTGCGCGGGGGGTGGCACCCTTGTCGCGTTCTGGTTTGGAAATATTCCCTCAGCATCCTTGCAATTCCAAACACTACAGTCCAAGTCCTTTTGGATTCCTCTTGCCGACACTTCCCCAATCTCTAGAAACTACACCGGTTGGTTCTTGCAGGTTGGCGTGGCCATCTTTGTAGGGTGAATTAGCCGCCGGTATAGTTTGACCGGTATACTATCCTAAGCATACCGGTCAACCTTTTGGTCAACCAGTCATCCCTTCGCCGACGATCTAGACCTCTCTTGCAAGTTTGACTTCTTTGACCGGTCAACTATCCGGTCTTGACCGTTGACCGGTCATGGGTGAAATACACCCATCATTAAGCCCTCCACTTCTCGGTTGTGCAATTTTGTCATAAGCGGGAAGTAAAAACTTAAAACTGGACCTTTAAATTTGAATTTTTGGCTTTTCCCGCTCGAAATTTTTGAATTTCAAAATTCAAAGTGTCGGTTATGACACGTGTTGCCCGCTGGACGGCGTCAGACTTGCGCCCTTTCGTCTTCCCAGGTGCAATGATGGCGCCGCCTGACGCGGCGCGTCCTGGTGAAGCCACGTCGCCTCCCTCTCTCTCTTCCTCGCCTATATAAAGGCTTCCATCCCCACTGCCTTCCTCACTTCTTCCTCGCGCGTTTCTCGAGTTTCACCGGTCAACTTCTCTCTCCTGCCCTCCGAGCCAAGTAAGCTCTCTTCCCTCTTCAGTTTTCATTCCCGGTCAATGTCTTCTTCTGATAGTCAAGGTATTTCTTCCTCGAATGCCTGCGCATCCGAGGAATCTTCAACATACTCTTCCTCCACCGGGTCCTCTTTATCCAGTTTCGAGACCCGGTCAGGCCCCAACACCACCGTCCCTGAACCGCAACCTGTTAACCAGATGCCCGGTCAGGTTTCTCAGGAGAGGGATGAACCGGTTGACGATGAGCCGGCTCCCTATGACCCTGACAGCGAGTCGTATGAGGGATGGGTGAACCGGCTGGATGCCGCCGGTTATTTTCCTCTCCCTTCCAGCTACCCGCTTGACATCTACCCCCGGGTCTCTAAGATTGCCCAGAACAAAGCCCGTAGGAATCTCCCGGAGGGGTATGTCCTTGAATACGACCCTAACTGGCGCAATATCATCGAGCCTCACCGGGACGATAGGGTAGGATTCCATATCATCTCCCTGGAGAGTGGCACCGTCTTCCCCCTCCGTCCCCTCCTTGTCAAATTGTGCCACTGTTTCAAAATTCTTCCCGGGCAACTTACGCCCAATGCCCATCGTTTCCTCAACGCCTTTGTAAATATCTGCGTTGAACTTAAGATCGACCCTTCCCTTCGCTTGTTTCTCTTCTTGTTTGAAGTCCTTCCCGGTAAGTCGGGATGCGATGGTTATGTCTATTTCAAGGGCCGTAACGGCCGTCAATTTATCTCCGATCTTCCACAAAGCAACCGGCAGTGGAAGGAAAAATTTGTTTTTATAAAATTTCCTTCCATTTCCCCTCTGGCCGGCATAAAGTGGAACGATCACCTCCTGAAACCGCAATATACTGAGCCGGCCAGCGCTCCAGACTTGGAAGAAAGTTTGGAGAAACTTTTACAAGGGGACCCGTTCACCGGGCAAATGTTCCACTACGGGGCCTGGATTTGGAGGATTTCACCGAGTGGAACGGGTACCCCTTGGGCTGATGAAGCAGAGGGGCACGGGGTACCCGCCCCGGGCAACACTGCGGATGCTGGGGGTTCCAGTCACCCAGGTATCCTCCCCTCTCCTTTCTTCTTTCTTTTATTATACCGGTCCAAGTTCAAGTACTTATAGTTTCGCTTGTTTTACAGAGATGAACTTCAGAGCATTCAACATCCCCACGAAAAAGACCGGCGGCTCCTCCTCTGCAGCCCCCAAAACTATACCGGTGCAACAGGAACCGGTGGAAATCAATTCCGAGGAGGAAACTCTTCCGACCGGGAGGACCGGTCAGGCTAGGAGGACCACGGCAAACCCTCCTCTGGACAAGGGGAAGGGGAAGGTCCGGACGAAGCACGCCGCCACCACTCATCCCTCGGCCAAGAGGAGGAGGGGAGAAAATGTCCCGGCCTCAGAGTCGCTAGAGGAGCTCTGGGTAAAGATGGGGCAGAAACTGAAGGAGGTAAAACTTCCGACCGGTACATTTTCTTGAATTCTGTTGCCTTTTTGTCGCAATAACCGGTGAGTTTCGTTTTGCAGATGGGCGAGGTTGGGCCCGATACCTTGGAGAGGCTCGCCGAGGACTCCCCTCCCCGGTCATTCCAGGTGGAGGAGAAGCTGAAAGGGGTCGAGGCCCACAACCGGGAGCTGCAGGACTTGATAGCCTGGCAGCTCGATGAAATGGCCAATCTTTCAGCAATTGCCGGGAGGGCCAAGGCAGAGACCCTCCAGCTGAAGGAGGAGAACCTGAAGCTGGCGGAGGACTTGGAGCTCAAGGAGCGAGAGTTCCCCAGCAAGGCCAAGCAATGGGTGGGGGAAAACTTGGAGGAAACGGCCCGGGTGATTACTTCTACCCCGGAGGTGACAATGGAGGCCTTCAAGTTTATCTACCGGGAACCCAACGCGAAGGAAATGGTCACCCAGGTCGGGTCCTACAGTTTCATGTCCGGGCAGAAACGAGACCGAGAGGCTACCCACGCTATCCTGGCTGACCGGGACCCGGCCTTCTCTGCCGATGCTTATGGCCTGGCGCCCATCCCCGACGAAGAACCCGAGCCCCCTTTCCCCCTCAAGTAATCTTCCCGGCTGCGACCGGTTGAATTATTTTGTAAAACTTCAAACTCGTTCTCCCGGGAATGCCCGGTGTATCTGTAAACATTTGACATGCTTGTTCCGTTTGAATGCCATGTTTAATTTGCCTACCGGTTAATCTTTCATATCTGCTTGCTTGTTGATCTATACTTTTATCTTGCTCCTTAGAATATCATCCTAGAAATTCTGACCGGTACGTAGATCAACCATTACCGCGTTCGACCGGTATAATTTCAAAGTTCTCTCTGGTCACTTCAATTTTCGCTTTTTGAAAGTCTGACCGGCCGAACTTTACTTTTGCCATTTGGATAACTTCGCCAATTCTTTTGGTAAAAATTACTTTGACCGGTGAATTCCCACTTCATGGTTTGACCGGTCAACTACCTTGCCTTTCGATGGATGTAGAACTTTCGAAGTTCTGTTGTGACCATACCCGACCCGGGTATTCTTTTTTTTTTTATCGGTAGGTTGTAGATGGAAACACCTGTAACCTAGTTATTCTTGAAGTATCCTTAACCGGTAAGAATACTGGAGATTTGACCATGTCGAATGGTTTCGAACCCTCTCCCCGGTCCAAATGCACCCTTCTTCCAGGGCCCCCTCTTCCGGGTGATTAAGTCTTTTAATGGCCCTTTGATTTCTACCATCCCGGGAAGGCCTTAGCTCACCCCCCCGTTCAAGTCTTCCCTGAGAATGGGGAAACAGGATGCGCCACGGTGGACGATCCCCTTCTATTTCTTTTGATGGGCATCTTTTTAGTCCCCAATCAATTTGACGGCGTCGGCTGATTCCCCGACACCAGTCAAACCTCATGGGCCCGTGTAAGTACGGTTCGAACCCTCTTCCAGGTCCAGCCCTCTTGCAGGCATACCCTCTTCCGGGCCCCTCTTCCGGGTTTTAATATTTTTTCTATTATACTGAGCGAGACCGGTGTAGTAACCAGCGTGCCAGGTCCGGGCCTATGTCTCAGTCGGCTTATCTAAGTGGATTCGATCCACCCAGGAAGCCCTCCTAGGATAGGTTCGACCTATCAATTCTGCCGCTACCAAGTAGAGTATTGAACATCACTTTGATTGATAATGAAGTAGGTCTTGCCTAGTATTACAATCATTTGTAGAACTTGCGAAGATGATGGGAATTCCAGGTTCTTTCTACCGGTACACCTTCAAGAGTTTCTAACCGGTAGGTTCCCGGGTGAATGATAGCTCTCACCCGGTAAGGTCCTTCCTAGTTTTTGGCCAGCTTTCCTCTGTCTCCCGGTCTACTAGCCTCCCTTCTTCGCAGGACTTCATCGCCGACTTGAAAGTATCGCGGCCCAACCTTGTTGTCGTGGTACTTCTTCACGATTTGTTGATATGTGCTCATTTTAACTTCCGCGGCCATTCTCCGCTCTTCGACCAAGTTGAGTTCGGCCAAGTGGTCATCTTCATTTTGTTGGGGTTGATAACTTGATTCCCGGAACGTCGGGAATTCAGCTTCGATGGGCAGCCTTGCTTCACACCCATAGGTTAGGGAGAATGGAGTTTCCCCGTGAGCCCTCCTAGGTGTTACTCGGAACGCCCATACGATGTGTGGGAGCTCTTCCAGCCACTTGTTTCCTGCTTCTCCCAACCGTTTCTTTAGACCATCCACAATCGTTCGGTTAGCGTTCTCGACTTGGCCATTCCCTTGGGGGTATGCTACCGAGGAACGATTGTGCTTGATCCCGAAGCCTTCCAAGTATTCAGTGAATCTCGGATTTCGGAATTGTGGGCCGTTGTCGGTGATGAGGTTCATGGGCGCTCCAAACCTCGTGATGATGTTCTTCCAAACGAATTTCTTGCATTGTTGCGTGGTGATATAATCGATGGCTACGATCACGAACTTCTTCCCTCCTTGGGCGACTGGGAAGGCTCCAATGATATCAACCCCGAATCTAGCGAATGGGATAACATTTGATACGGGGTGATAGTAGGTTGCTGGTCTACCGGGGTACTTGTAGAACACTTGACATGTCCTACATTTCTGTACATACCTCTCACAGTCCTGGACGATTGTCGGCCAGTAATACCCCAACAAGATAATGCGCTGGGAAAGCGTACGAGACATTTGATGCGCCGCGCATACGCCTTCGTGGACTTCCGCTATGACTCGCTCAGCCTCCTGGTTGGTCAGACATCTCAGGAGTGGCCCCCCAAATGCTCTTTTATACAGCTTTCCATCAAGAATTTGGAATCGGGGTACCCTGAGCTTCACTTTTCTTGCCCGGTCATCTTGTTTTGGTAAGCTCCCATCCGTCAAATATTCCATCAGATCATACATCCAATGGTCGTCCGCCCCGACCAAGTTTGACCGGTCAAACTGGCTTCCGGCAGTTATAGCGGCGACTTCCAATTTCTCGATGCTTGCACGGTCAAGGATCTCTACCCGGGCAAGTTTCGAAACATGCTCGGGAGCATACTGCGTCAATTTGGAGAGAAGGTCTGCATCCGCGTTCTCCGCCCGGGGAATCTGGGCGATCTTAAATTCTTCGAAGCCCTTCAACAGGGCAAGTACAAGGTCCTTGTATTGCGCCATGCGTCCCTCCCTTGCTTCCATGTTACCGGTCACCTGCCCTACTATCAGGCTAGAGTCAGATTTGATACTGACCCGGCTGATTTTCAGGGCTTGGGCAAGTCTGAGCCCTCCAGCCAGAGCTTCATATTCCGCCTCGTTGTTCGTCAGCTTGAAGTTGAAGACGATTGCATGGTAGATCTTGAATCCTTCTAGTGTGGTGAACACGATACCACCCCCGTATCCTCTAGGACCGGATGCCCCATCAACTGCCATCTCCCACCATTGCTCAGTGGGCTTGTTGACCGGTAAGTCTGGAGTTAGACCGGTCAGTTCTACTAGGAAGTCAGCAAGGGTCTGTCCCTTGATTACTGACCTTGGCCGGTACTCAATATTGAATTGAGTTAACATCATTGCCCACTTCACCATCCTCCCGGAGGATGTTGAATTTCGCAACACTGCACCCAGCGGTTGGTCAGTTAAGACTTCTACCGGGTGAGCTTGGAAGTAGGATGTTAACTTTTTTGCGGAGATGAAAAGCGCGTGTCTTTTCCATCGCCGTATATCTACTCTCAGCCCCGTTTAGTGCCTTGCTCACATAATAAATGGGCTTTTGTGCCCCATCATCTCTTATTAAAACGGAGCTTACAGCATTTGGGGAAATTCCCAGGTACAGATACAGAGTTTCACCCGGTTCGGGTTTAGACAATACAATATCCGACGCTAGGTACTCTTTCAGCTCCTCGAATGCCCTTCGGCATTCTTCGTCCCATGCAAATGTGTTGGCCTTCTTCAAAACTTTGAAGAAGGGCAGGGATCTCTCAGCTGACCGGGAAAGGAACCGGTTGAGGGCCGCTAAACGACCGGTCAACTTTTGAACATCCCTAACGGAGGTAGGGGCTTGCATTTCAGTGATAGCCCGGATTTTCTCTGGGTTGGGCTCTATCCCTCTCTTGGTCACCATGAATCCCAAGAACTTCCCGGTACGAACCGCGAAGACGCATTTTTTAGGATTCAGCCGGAGGTTGTACCTTGCCATGATATCGAATGTGGCTCGCATATCTGCCGGGTGGTTCAGAGATACCTGGCTTTTGATCAGCATGTCGTCGACGTATGCCTCCATGGTCTTTCCCAGTAGTGGCTTGAAGAGCTTGTTCACCATGCGCTGGTAGGTTGCCCCCGAGTTCTTCAAGCCAAACGCCATTACCCGGTAGCAGTAGGTTCCTTCGGGTGTGAGGAATGATGTCTTCTCTTCATCTTCCTTGGCCATGTAGATTTGGTGGTAACCCTTGAAGGCATCCATGAAACTTAGGAGTTCGCACCCCGCAGTTTCGTCCACCATTTGATCTGGACTGGGGAGGGGGTATGAATCCATCGGACAAGCCTTGTTCAAGTCCGTATAATCCACACACATTCTCCACGTGTCGCCCTTGGGAGCAAGGACAACGTTGGCCAGCCAATCCGGGTACTTGACTTCCCGGATGTGACCAACACTGAGGAGGTCTTTCACTTCCTTCTTGACGAAGTCTCACCGGTCACTGGCCAAGTACCGCTTTTTCTGGCGTACCGGTCGACTTCCCTCCCTCACAGCCAACCGGTGGCAGATAACAGAGCGATCTATCCCGGGCATATCCGCCACGCTCCATGCGAATATGCCCGCGTATTCTTGGAGGACCCGTGTAATCTGATCCTTGAGATCCTCGGGGAGATTTGCTCCAATTCTGACCATCCTCGAAGAATCACCCGGGTGAAGTTCGATTTCCACCGTTTCAGCCTCGGGCTCCAGTTTCTCCCCGGTCTCTCCTTTTGTGATCTCTTGGGAGATGACATTGACCCCCTGGTCATTTTCTTGACTGCCCGGGCATAGCACTCCCGGGCGTTCCTCTGGTCGCCCTTCACCTCACCCACACCACCTGGAGTGTGGAACTTCATGCATAGATGAGGCATGGAAATCACCGCCCCGACTTTATTGATGCCTAGCCTTCCTAGAATTGCGTTGTGGACGCATTTGATGTCCACAACTATGAACCGCATCTTCTTCCACACGGTCTTTTCACCTGATCCTAGTTCGACCGGTAGAACTATGGATCCTTCAGCTTCAACGGTGTCCCCCGTGAAGCCTGAGAGAGGGGTTTTGAGGGGTTCAAGTTGTGTTCGACACAACCTGAGTTTTTGGAAGGTCTCCAGGTATAAGATGTTGACACTACTGCCGGTGTCACCAAGTACCCGGGCGACATCTACCCCATTAATGTCCATGGTGATGACCAATGGATCATTGTGATCTTCTCTGGTAGGAGGGAGATCCCGGTCAGTAAAGACGATTGGCTCCCTCCTAGTATGTTTACGCCTGGGCGGTTCAGCACTTACTTCTCCCACGTAAATGCTCCGGACCCAGTTCTTCTGCTGCGCGGCTGAATCTCCACCCTCGGGTCCGCCGAAGATCATGCCGATGTGTTCTTTTTCGGGGGCAGGTTGCCGCTCCCTTGGCCGGTTATTCCTCCGCCGGTCATTGTCCCGGTCATTCCCTGGGGCAGTTGGCCTAACCCACTGATGACTCTTCTCCTGGCTTTCTGCAAGTAATCTTTGCCCAGCTCTCCACTGTCGATCATCTGCCGGATGACCCCTTTAACACTCTTGCATTCGGAGGTGTTATGGGAATCAGACCTGTGGTACGAACAATAGGTGCCCGACCACTACCGCCCTACTTGCCCGGTAGGGTTTTCTGGAGGAATGACCGGTGCTTTCCGGACTTCTTGGCATTCTTCTGTATTGACCACTCGGATGATCGGGTCATAGTGGTGCCTCGGCCGGCTAGGTCCCGGTGCTTCTTCCTTCTTGACTTGCACCGGCTTGGGCTTGTGACCATGCTCAGCTTCTCTCTTTGCCCGGAGCTGGGTTTCAGCTTCAGCAAACTCCCATGCAGTATGGTAGGCCTCTTGGTACGTGGCTGGGGGTTTCCGGCAGAACTCCTTGTATAGTTCCCCAGCACGCAAGCCATTCAAGAGGAGGGAGAAGACGGTCTTGTCATCCATCTCTTCCACCTTGTCTACCTCTTCCTTCCACCGGGTAAGGAACTGAGTGAGGTTCTCAGACTCCCTCTGCCCGGATGTACTAAGATAGGTGAACTTCTTCCTCTTAGTATAATTTTCCTGGAACTTGGCCTTGAACTTTGAGGCCAAATCACTGAACGAGTCAATGCTTCCCGGGCGAAGCTTATTGAACCATTCAGTGGCTCGGTTCCGCAAGGTCTGGAAGAAAAGTAGGCACTTTTCTTCATCGGTGCAACCGTTCATGGTCGCACTCTGGTTGAAGGAGTCCAGGTGGATTTCCGGATCTTCCTTCCCGGTGAATCTGGGGGCGTCGATCTTGACCTTTCGCGGGAAAGGTGTCAGATGGACCCTTGTGGTGAACGGGGACCCTGCCAGGGGTTTGTCCCGGTCATTCTTCTCCCTGGCCTTCTTTTCCAGCCTTTCCAGCTTTGCCTCCATCTGCTGGACGCGGTCGTTTGGGATGGTTAACCGGTTCGCCACCGGTAACCTGGGCTGGCTTTCTGCCTCCCCTTCCTGGTGGGAGGCTCTCGTCCTCGCTGGCTCCTGCCGGTTAGACCGGGAGCGCCGGGTGCGGGCAGGCTCGGCCTCCCGCACCTCGCCTAGCCGGGCGAATGCGCTGACATGGGCAACGCTCTGCCCCAGCCTTTGCTTGGCTGACTTCCTCTGGCCTTCCTCCCTATCCCCCAGCCTTTCGAAGGCGGAGTTTCGGGAGGTCGCTGGCCGAATGTTTTTTCCTTTCTTCTTCTTGTGGGCCCTCGGGATGTCCCACTCGCCGTCATCGCTCTCAATCGAGACGCAATGACCATCAGGAGTGACCAGTTGGGGCTGGAAAGGTGATGGTTGCGGCACCGGCGTTTGGAACGACGTTACTGCCATCGGAGCTTGTAGGGGCATGGTCCCCGCGCCTGGAAGGGCGAATGGGAACATACCAGGGAGGAAAGGCATCCCCCCGTTCTGTTGGCACATGGCATGACCTGGCCGAAGCCCTGGATGGCTTGTAGGTTGGCTGGGTCATTCATGAACTGAGTCATGCTTGGTGGGAACGTTACCCTCGGTCCAGCGGAAGGGACGGGGGTCACGAAGGGACTGATCACGCTGGCCGTCGGGACAGAGCTCAGACCCAAAGGCAACACCGGGGCTGAAATGACCGGTATGGTAGCAGCCACATGGATGCTGGCTCCCTCGTTGGTGGCCTGCACCTGAGCGGAAGTATCGTTGATTTGTTGGCTGGAAGACATTTCGAGTGGTGTTTTGGTGGGTAGGTTTGTGTTTAGGAGAAGAAACCTTAACGGTCCCACGGTCGGCGCCAAAAATGATAGTGTAAATTACTTGACCGGTCAAACTATACTAGACCGGGTCTAGAATAGTTCGCTTGATTTGGCAAAGTAAGAAAGGTAAAAACACGCAAATTGACCGGTAGGACTTTAGGTGGAACACATGTAGCCCAATTTATCTTATAACGGAGAATGCACGGGTGCTTTTACAAGGGAGTTTAGAGAGAGTGAATTCGGATCCCCTCATTCGAGGGTTACAAGAGGTATATATACTAGGCTGGGGAGCAGGACCACGTGCGCCCACGTGGGAGCATGCTGCTAGCGTGGTGTGAAGTGACTGGCTCTGAGCTGCCTTGTCATCTTGCGCGGGGGGTGGCACCCTTGTCGCGTTCTGGTTTGGAAATATTCCCTCAGCATCCCTGCAATTCCAAACACTACAGTCCAAGTCCTTTTGGATTCCTCTTGCCGACACTTCCCCAATCTCTAGGAACTATACTGGTTGGTTCTTGCAGGTTGGCGTGGCCATCTTTGTAGGGTGAATTAGCCGCCGGTATAGTTTGACCGAAGCATACTGGTCAACCTTTTGGTCAACCAGTCATCCCTTCGCCGACGATCTAGACCTCTCTTGCAAGTTTGACTTCTTTGACCGGTCAACTATCCGGTCTTGACCGTTGACCGGTCATGGGTGAAATACACCCATCAATTGGTATGGAAATAAAAAATAAAATTTACATATCAAAAAATTAAATGAAAAGTTTTTCGAAATAATATGCGTCAAGAATATTTTATTTTATCAAATAACCAATGAAAACGTAAAAATAAACAAAAGTTCTCGCGATTGCTGAAAAAACAAATGTTGTGAATATTTTGGGATTGATGAAATATTTACATCGACCCTACATATTTGATATTTCTCTTTATTCCACGTTTATCCAATTATTGACAACGACAACAAGATTTTTTTTTAAGTGGCTCAACCAACTACCTAGAGAGCCTGTTTGGGAATAGCTTTAGCTATTAGAATTAGCGTTTTGAAAAGGCTATCTACGGGCAGCATTTAGCGTTAGCGTTTTCAAAGTAATCTGCACCGTTAAAATTTTATCCAAAACGCTAACACTAATCTCTAACGCTATTCCCAAACAGGCCCAGAGCAAGTTGCAAAAAAAGGCCATCGAAACAAAACACAATGAAAGATGCTTTTTGCCGGCCTTAATTATCAGTACGTTTCAGCAATGACAATAGGCCTCACATCTTCCACAAAAAATGACAAAAAGAGTTTGGTCACGGGTCACACTTCTGATATAATAACAATACTTATGCCTTATTTTATTCCAAAACAAAAAATGAGCCTTCCTTTCAGATCCCATTAGACGGTTATTGAGAGAAAGAGGAATTTGGATGTAATTGAAGATTGGCCATAGAGGTGTCATGCTTAGGATAATTGCCTCCTAACAGAGTTGCAGGAATCGAATTCGAGTCTATCTTCTTGGCACTTTTTGCCTTTGTCAGCTGCAGAACACCCACCACCACTTAAATTTGTTCCAAGGAATTAAAGAAAGAATTGATGTTTTCTTTTACAGTATGTTTGTTTCACAGGATTTGGAAGAAAAAGAATAGAAAACGATTTTCCCAATTTTCTCACCAAAATCAAAAGAATTTGGTTTTCCCTCTTAGTAGAATATTTTATCTTCTTATTTGTTTTGGGTTCCACCTTTCTTTTTCTTTTCTCCCTAACTAATCAAGAAAATTATTATTTTTTTCTTTTTCTCTCAAATTCCTTGAACCAAAAAAAAAAGTTAGCCTCGTAACAAAAAGGAAGGTGGGATTGGGGAAAGGTTTGATATTTCATAGTTAGCTCTTTTAGGATATGTACTTATTAGGTCTAATTTGTAAATGGATCGTATAATTTTGATTTGATTATTTAAATTTGTTGAGAGAACGAGTAGAGACAAAGAAAAATCTATGTGAAAGAAGATCAAGAAAGTTTGAACTTCACATAAAAAATATGGAATGAATATAATTCTGAAAACATGAGTTTGTTTTTGGAAATATTGTTTGATAAATGGAAATGACTCGTTATTCTTAAGAAATGAGTTACGAGTTTGTTTCACTGTACATTGGAAAAAATGAAAAGGAAAGTTCTGGCCACAAGGGGGTATTCCCATTAGATTTGATAAGAGAATGAAAACAACACAAATATCACATTTGATAAGCCTAGTGCGAAATATATAATTAAATAAAATAAATGCAAAATATTACTTTCTCCATTACGATGTTTGACTGAAGCTATTTTCAAATCATTTTATATGAAAAATGGAGTAAAATTAAAAAATAAAAATTACATATTAAAAAACTATATCAAAAGATCTACAAAACTAGAGGTGACATGACTATATGATTTTATCAAATGAGTGACGAACAAAGTGAATAAAGTTTGACCATGTGAATAGTGAACGAGAAGTTTATTCGTGAACGGATGGAGTATCTTTCTATAAGTTGCGGGAAACAAGATTGAGAATTTGAGATGTTTTATACACGTGAAACGGAGAAGTATAAACACCCTAATACAGAGAGGCGAGGGGCTTACGATAGTAGAATGTAGAAATAGGGAGAGAGGTAAACCTCTAAAAGATTAGGAAAAAAGATGATTAGGCCACACTTAAGATTTGGAAAATTAAACATACTAAAGACGTACCTTTAGAGAATTTATTGTTGCAATCCAAATCTGATTTTCAATGGATAATAATGGTTCTTTAAATATAGGGTTCTAGGTTATGGGTTGCTATTTTGTACATTAGTTTGGGCACAAAAATTTACTCGTATAAACGTTCTGAAATTTTCAGAGCTTACCAATTTAATTCCTCTAGATGGATTTACTCTGTAATACTCTCTCCGTCCAAAAACTATTTTTCGGTTGTGCGTTACGATGTTTGATTGAGGTTATTTTTTAAAATATTTTATATGAAAAATGGTATAAAATTAAAAAAAATAAAATTTACATATTTAAAAAACTATATCAAAAGATCTATAAAATATTGAGGTGATAAGACTATATTATTTTATCAAATATGCAACGAAAATAGGCCAATAAAGTAGAAAAAAAGTTTGACCCCGTGAATAGTAAACGAGAAGATAATTTTTGGACGGATGGAGTAGTTGCTTGTTTTTGTTCCTACAATTTTTTTATTGAAATCATTCTTACAAAATTTTATATTTTGAAAATAGTCTTTAAATGTAATTAGTACTTCTAATTAGTTGAGATAACACATTTATTATTTCCTACTCAACATCTTAATCTCGCATTTTCTAATTAACTCCGGCACGAATCTCATGTCCTAAATTGTGTAATTTGAGGATTAGATTAATTTGACAATTAGGGATGTAATTTGATGAATGACTCAATTCAGGATTTGAGAATTGTGTCTGAGATAAATAAAAAATTAAGATTAGGATATTGAGTATTGAATATAAAATAAATGTAATTATGTTAATAAATTAGAAGTCGCACTCACGTTTAAGAACAATCTTCAAAATAAGTTTTTTTTGTAAAGATGACGTAAACAAAAAAATTATGGAAACAAAAATATCTTATTGGAACAAAAATATATTTTACCCTTTCTAGAATTATTGGAAGACTTTTCCAAACCATGGGCTCACGGCCCATTTATTAAACATAACTTCTTTTCGCTAAGGGGCTAAATAAATTTCAAGCCTTAAACATTTCTCCAAGCCCGATTAGAAAATGAACTAGTAAATAAATTTCAAGCCTCTAAATGCCATCAATTTTTTACCAATTTACCCTCTAAATGCCATCAATTTTTGAAAAGAAAACATATTGGCATACCCATCCGGATTATTGATAGATACTACCTCGAGTTTTGACTTTTTCGGCCAACCATTTCCAAGTTCCAACCTTTGACTTATACTTAAATAAAATATATATTGTATATTAATTAGATAAAATAATATTTTGAAAATATTTGATATAATCAAACTATTCTTGTATCAATATCTAATATCATTTTTATTTAATTTGAGGTCAAAGTTTACCAATTTTGACTCAAAAAAGTCAAAAGTGAGCAAATACTCAAGAACGGAGGGAGTAGAATAATTGCTATCACTCTGTCATATATCTCCTGGTTGAAGCAGCCTTTTATACTTGGTCAAATAGATTAGCAATAACAGTAGAACATCAAATTATTGCAAAACGGGCAGAGATTAAGGGGATTTTGCACGCTCTTATCTCCCCCTTTGTTTTTCCTGTGTTCTTATGGTGTTGGTTAGGATGAGTAGATAATTAGTTATCTTTATACACTAGCCACTTTGTGTTTTGGGGGATTTTATGGGGGGCCAATGTGCTTATTATGAACTTTTTGGTATCAAACATATGAAAATCTTATTGAAATGCCAATGAGAGGAATGTTGGTTTGTTTTAAGTAAAGCTGTTGTATTTATTTATAGGATCATGCTACTTTGACATTATTAGTGTTTTGTATATAATAGTTTCCCACGATAATTACCGTTGTGCAAAAAAATAGCTTGATGTCAGACATTGGAATTATAGTAACATTATTATTATTTTTAAAGACACATTGATGTTATTTTCATAAACAATAATATTAGAACCACTTTCTAAGTGTAAGATCCTCTAATTCAGCCATCATAAACATTTTTAAAATCTTAAGTCTTAACTAAACAAATTAACTGAAGTAAAATAAAAATGCATATTTATATATGCATTTGGATAAGAAGCATGTGATTATGCTTATGTGAGAAGTCACTTTGAGTAATTCAAAGAGAAGCACTTTAGTATGGGAGGGATTCTAAAACCACTCATTTTGAGTGGCTCCGTATGATTATATTCATATGATATTATTATATCATAGTTTTAAGAATTGGACAGGCAACCAAACCGGTCCAGGTACTGGTTCACTAGTTGAACCAGTCGTTTAAACAATATATATATATATATATATATATATATATATATATATATATATATATATTAAAACTTTATGAAATTGAATTAAAATTCTAATCACTTTAAGTTATTTTGTTAGTCAATTTATATTTAAAATAAAATTTACATATAGAGAAGTACATTAAAAGTCTTATAAAATAATGATGTTTTATTTTTCTTTATATATTTTGTCTAATATTTTAAAATATTAAAATGAAATTTTTTTTCGCCCCACATACTCCGTATTTGAATTATTTCTATTTTTAAATGTTAAGAATCCTAGGATATAAAGAAATGTTTTTAATACTCCCTCCGTCCCAAAAAGTCTTTCATGTTTAATTTTTTGCGCATCCCATAAAATACTTCTACCGACATCTAAAATGCATAAAATTTATAACATTTCTTCTTTATTGTGGGTAGAAGTTATTTTGAAAGTTTTTTTAGCATTCAAGGTGGGATATAAGTGTTTTAAGGGATGCGCAAAAAATGAAACAGGAAAAACTTTTTGGGACGGGAGGAATAGATATTTACTCTTTTAATTAAGAAGGAATTATTACCGGTAATTAGTGTTTCATCATTTCGTGTTCTCCAAGGAGATGAAAGTCTAATTATTACTAGTGGTGTTGAAGTTTCCATAGACATAACAATGGGGACTTCTCTGTTCTTGAACACCTGCGGCTGTTTCTCCTCCACAAATCGCTATAACCTTATTACCATTAATCCTTTCCGGACTTTTCTCCCCCACTCTTCTTCTTCTTTTTCTTATTCTTCTTACAGGAAAAGAGTATATGCAAATGGGTCTGGGGAAGCAGAACAAGAAAGTAAGAGAAAGGGGTTCGATTTGAGGAGAAGATCACTTCTGGTTTCTGGGTTTTCTTCTGCTTTACTGCTTGGGTTTAGTGAACAGGCTTTGGCTGTTGTGAAACAAGGTCTCCTTGCTGGGAGGGTTCCTGGCCTCTCTGAACCAGATGAACAAGGTTCCATCAGTCAATTCAACCCAAATTCATCACTTTTTTCTCTCTAAATTTTAGGTTTAGGACAATCTATAAGCGTATCTGATTGCTTTGTGATGTGAATTTCAGAAATTTTATGATGAGTTTTTTTGTTGTTGTTGAGGAAATAATTACTCTATACAATTCAATTGACACCTGAGATGAAATGCCAGTGTTGAATCAAATATAAATAGAGAATCATAATTCATACAAACTTCCTTGGGAAAATCCCTATTTCAAGTCTGCCCTTTACTAAAAGAATTGAAAGGAAAAAAAATAATCACTTGATTTCATACCTTTTTTTTCTTCTTTTTATTGTTGTTTTCGACGTGTTAGTGAGTTTACAGATAGCTGTTCATTGAGGAAAAAGAAAATATATGCTGCGACAGGTTGGAGGACTTATCGTAGACCAGATGACAAGTCTGGAGGGCATGGCATAGGATGGAGTCCGATCATCCCTTACACATTTGCAGTGCCTCAAGATTGGGAAGAAGTAATATATCATCTGCTTCTTCTTCTTCTTCTTTAGGTTTTTAACCATATTCATCTTTGCTATGTTTTGATGTGGCATGAAATATGTAGGTTCCGGTATCGATTGCAGATCTTGGTGGCACAGAGATTGACTTGAGATTCGCAAGTGGAAAGGAAGGTCGCTTGTCTGTGATTGTCGCTCCTGTTTTGAGATTCGCAGACGGTATGCCCTAAACTATACGGCTAAGGGTAGGGATCACTAGTCTGGGCCATAAGACACTTGGACTGAAGCACATTTAAAGATTTAATTCAATTGATTGATTATTAGTTCAACTCAAGAGTTTATATACCCATTAATTTTCAGATTTTGGAGATGATGCTACAATCGAAAAAATTGGAACGCCAGAAAAAGTGATAAGTGCATTTGGGCCGGAAGTCATGGGGGAGAATGTAGAAGGAAAGGTTATAAGCACAAGTGTTACTGAAAACGCGGGGAGAAAATATTACCACTTTGAATTGGAGCCTCCTCATGTTCTCATCACTACAACTGCTGCTGGAAATCGTCTCTACTTGTTTAGTGTGACCGGAAGTGGTGTGGCTTAAACTCTGGTTTTGCATCCCAAAATGAAGTACAAAAGAAGGTTGAAACATAACTTGTAGTAGTTCATGTTGTTTTGTAGGTCTTCAATGGAAGAGGCACTACAAGGATTTAAAGAAGATAGCTGATTCTTTTCGTGTTGTCTAGTTCAATTTTTCATATAGAGGTAATGTATCTTTACGTAATGTATCTTCAAACTAGAGAGAATAGTGAGATCACTTTAGAAATATTTATGGAAAATCGTTCAAACATAAGATTATTAGCGATGGGGTTTTCCATAGTTTTGGCCAAAGATATTGTGGAGTGTTTCTCTGTGATGGTACTGATTAGCTTATAGTTGATAAGTAGTTTTTAACTAATAAACTATTTATAAATTAAATATTCTTTTGTGGAAGTAAAACAACTTAAATAAAAGGATTATATTAAATACTCATTGTGAGTGTCTCTACATAAAATACAGATTATATTAAATACTCATTGTGAGTGTCTAAATTGGTCAAAATTATTTATAAGATGTTTTTAACTTATAATTCAGCTTATCACTTTTTTTTGTGCTTATAAGCTGACTTATAAAGTGCTTATAAGTCAATGAATTGATTAGCTTATTACTGATTATCTTATTGCTGCTTTTATTAAATATTCTTTTGTGGAAGTAAAATGACTTAAATGAGGCAAATATATATTTCTAAATTTGAGGCAGATATATATTTCAAAATATATCCATTGTCATACTTCATAACCTGTTATGAGGCAAATATGCATTTTAAAATTTGATGTTCTACTGTTATTGCTAAGATATCATTATAAAAAATCGTAAATAACATTTTTACCTTCTTATTGACACCCTCACTTTTAACTATACTTTTCACGACCTCGTCCATTTTCTTTAGGTCGTATTGATCATATTGCGTCTTAGTCAACTCAAAGAGTGGTTGCTTGTAGCTCACATCAAGCTGCTACTCTACTATGTGTACATTGTCATTCCCTTGATGCGCGGCCTCACTTCCTGCAACACTTGGATACTTGGATTCCCTATATTATCAAACACACTACCTTTCTGAGTTAGTGTTAGCAACACGAATGCAGGACAATCATCTTTAAAGTCTCCCGGTATTTTTTTTCATCTCTTCCATTTTTGTCATGATTATTGTTGTTCAATTGATTGCCAATGGTGTCTACCTCTTAATCCATCTTCTTCTTAATTTCTTCTCCATATTGAGACATTTTATCAAGTTCTTCCTCCGTTTTTTTCTCTATATCATGTGGCTCAAGGAGTTCTAAAATCTTTTTAATTAACACCTCTTGACGATTTTCTCTCCTAAAAATGTGGAGTCCCTTGAAAGCAGTAACCCCAAAACGACAAAAGCAAATACATGTAAGAAAAGAAATGTGGATTTTGGAGAAAGTGGATAGTGCAGGCAGTGGATCTAAGGATTTACCGAGAGTGCTAAAGGAGATCAAGGAGACACATAATCGTCAAGGGGTGTTAATTAAAAGGATTTTGAAACTCCTTGAGCCACAGAATGTAGAGAATAAGGAAGAAGTTGATAAAATGACTGAATCTAGAGAGGAAATTAAGAAGAAGATGAAACCAGAGGTAGACACCTTTGGCAATCAGGTGAAAAGCAATTATGGTGCCAGAAATGAAAAAGATGACAAAAATGTAGATCTGGGAGGCTTTAAAGATGATCGTCCTACATTCTTGTTGTTAACACCAAGTCAGAAAGGTATTATATCTAAAGACATGGGGAATCCAAGTGTTGAAGAAAGTGAGGCAGTGCATCCAGGGAATTCAGTGTACATGTAATAAAGAAGCAGTTCGATGTGGGTTACAAGCATCGGCCAATCTTTGTTTGAGTTAACAGAGTCGTAGTATGATATGGAAGACCTAAAGAAAATGGACGAGGTCCTAGAAAGTATAGTTAATAGTGGGAGTGTCAATAAAAAGGTAAAATGTTATTTTTTATTTTCTTTCAATGATATCTTACCAATAGTAACTGAACATTAAGTTTTAAAATATATATTTAACTCATAACAGGTTATGAAGTATGGCAGTGTACATTAGTATGAGGAAGGCAATAATGAAACAATGGAGAGTGCACCACCAAAAGAAAAAGGTCATGAAATAGCCAAGCGAAATTTCAATTAAAATGAAGAAAAAGCAACCACAGAAACTGCTACGATAGTTAGAACTCTATACAATGCACTGTTGTAATACACTAACTTTTTCTTTTGTGTTAGCTATGCACTGCTATGGAAGAGGTGTCATGCGTGGAGGTCGAAAAACCAAAGAGAAAGCTGAAATGTCCTAACAAGTTCACACCAGAAAAAATAGAGAAAACGAGAATGAAGATGGAAAAAGATATGGGGATGTTGTATGGGCCGTACTCATTGGAGCCAAAGAAAATGCCTCCACAAGAAGAGGTGGCGAATTATTTAAGACGGGTCTTTTGAAGATAAAAGCAAAGACACATGACAAGTATAAAAAGAATTTTAAAAACATGGGACACAACTCTTTAAACCTTGAAGGGTTCAAGGGCAAAAGCAAGGCACGACTTTATGAACTGTTTGTGGATGGAGAGTGGCTGCGTAGCACGGTAAAATCTATAGTTATGATTTTATACTCATTATATGTATGTGTTAAGAAATGCTTCCATTACACTGCGCCACTGAATGGCAGTTTATTGTCAAAAAGTAACAATGAGTTATTATTTTGGTAGCATGATGTTGGGGTAACAATGTACTTCTTGGAGTTAAAAAGGGTCTAATTCAAGCTATCGTAGACCTATGCCACTATTTATTTATTTATTTTTTTCCTTTTTCATGCACGTACTAAAAGAACATTATGAGGATGTGCAAAAGGGTCGAGCGACTGAAGAGAATAGAATATGGTTAGTAATGATTCATTGGTGGGCGAAATGATATGATATGAGGCCTTAGCTTATAGTGTACATGCCAGTAAATATTGGGAGTCATTGGATGTTATAATTGTGTAATATGTAGTACGAACTGTGGTATGTTCATAATAAAGTTTGTTGAATGCTTAATGATGCATGGCCCATAATGAGAAAAAGCATATGGCTTCCACCATCGAGTGGAACATGGCATAATTTCAGCTTGAGTAACATTGTGTTAATTAATTCCTACAACGAACAATGTTTTAATTCCTAGAACAATATTTTGTGTGTGTGTGTGTTTATGATTGTTTGTGGGCAATGGATGACCATTTTGAATTTACTCCTTCACATTCTCCCTGTAAATCTTGAGATTTTTTTAATAAACACAATCTTGTTTATCATTCGTATAACATTCTGGCAAGTATCATCAACTTATACTTTCAACCCAACAATGTAAATGATCTTTTTAAAACGATGCATGTTCATAATAAAAACCAGAATTGTTACGTTATTTAAAATGAATAAATTTAAACGTCATCGTTTGGCAATGGCACTTGCCCAACAATAATGCCAATTTCACAATTAAAGTAGACAAACTTTCACATTGCCAAATCATCACTCAATTCCATAACTAAAAGAGACAATCAAGGCCAACAATAATGCTAATTCTATCATTAAAGAAGACAATCAATACCAACAATAATGACATTTTCATAATTAAAGGAGACAGTCGATGCCAACAAGATCTTGTCATTTTCTTGGCATTAGCAGTACGTACTGTTGGCATTGATTCTCCTTTTATTATGGAATTGGCGTGTTGCCAATCCATAATAAAAGGAGACAATCAATGCCAAGAAAATGTCAAAAATAGAGTGACAAAAATGCGAAAAACAAATCAGAATGGTTGTTCCATGTTTCATATTATCAACAAGAACAGAAAAAGGTAAAACACATCATCTATATTGTATCTCATCAAACATGATGTAACTTGAAGTGACAAGACAATATTATCAACATTGAAAAAAAAAGAGATGTGTGTGTTACAGGACATAGAACTATATGTAAACATTAGAGAGAATGAGTGTGGTGCGGAAAAAACATGGGATGCGTGCATGTCTTGATATTATATATACCTAACATTGTGACACCGTGAACATGCCTGCTTCGTACGACCCTTCTGTTTCTGGAATTCACCTTTGAGCATGTTGAAGGGAGGCAAAATTCTGATGCAATTGAATGAAGGACTACTCATCACCTATAGGGTGGACAATGCCATCATAAGTGTCAAGCAATGCAGCTCGTCTGTAAAATGGAGATATGAAATTGTGACATGAGAGCGTGTGGCGAGATGAAATAGCTGCAACAGCATGTACGCATACAAAATGATCAAGCTAAAATTCAGCACTTGTGCATGACTTGTCCATGGGGTTCACAATAAAAGAGCAACACCACAAATCAATGATCTCAAACTCATACACACATGATGGTTTCACCTTTGAAAGAAGAAAAGATAGTGTTAATAAAAAAGACTATAAAAGTTCCAAAAGTTCAATTAGAAATCAACAGTGTAATTGAATACCTTCATCCTTAATGCATCGCAATAAAAATAGGTTGAGACCTTAATTACCAATTCTCAAAGCCACACAACATTAATTAAATTAAATTTATTTAAATGTTTTATAAAAACGGGGGAAGTATAAAAGAAAGCATTATAAATAGAAGAAAACATATAAAAAAGAGTTGTTCTTCTGTGGTCTTAAGATCCACATGTAAATATGAACCTTCTTGCATTTTTATGGACTGGCTATTGGATCTTTTTTAACAAAAGGCTATATTCTTTTATAATATCAATGCACTAAGATCCATAAAATGAGCATTGACCTAAGAACCACATAAAAATTTGCCTAGAGAAAAAACTAAAATAGGAGTTCCATGTTTTTATCTCCAAAGTATGAATTTGCATTTGTGATAATATAATGTAGCACTGTATAAGGATATTTCACAGTACTTTTTTGTATTATTCGCATTATACATGCATTTTTAACTCTTTTTTGAGAATAAAAATATGAAATTCTTGTTTTACTACTTTAATCATTTTCCCTTTAAGAAACGTACTTACATATTAAATGTCTATTATAGATTTTCATATACACTAAAAAATGAATGTAGGCATAAAATATGTTTATACTTATTTATCTTTAAATATATCTAAAAAGTCATAATTGACAATGAGAAATGGGAAATGGGGGGAGTAATTAGTAATTAATAATCTCATGGAGTTGTGTTCAAGCAATGTTCTCCATTTAATGAAAACGTAATTAGTACTCCCTTCATTCGCCAAAACAATTCATATTTTGACTCACGAGAGAACTAAAGAGTGTATATTTGTAGTTGACTTTCCAATTTTATTCTTGATGTGATAGGTAAATTTAGATGTGATGATAGATTATTAATGAAAAAGTATTATGTGATAGATAAGGTAAAAAAAAGTTAGGGCGAAATTGATGGGTCGAGGGGTTTAAGAGATTAAGAAAGGTAAAAACTGTCAATTTTATGAACGATCGAATGCGTATTTGAGGTTGTGGGGCATGGCAAGGTCAGCTTTAGTGAGTGAGAGTTGTCCGGTGGAGGGAAACTTCTTAACCTCCGTGTCCTCATTTTGCGGGTGGCGGTCATCACCGGTGTACCTCTTCCCGGTGTTCATGTTAATAACCTTCTATATATCTCTCACACACTCACACCAAGTGGTGCATATATGTCTAGTTGGTTTAATTATACAAAAATATATAGTGGAATTACCCAATCTAAAAGTTAACCATATACTCTTAATTCAAACCAGATTCTTAATTAAAGACTTTGTGGTCCAATGGTACGAAGGTGATTCTTCCAAAAAGGAAGTCGCAGGTTTAATGCCTAGTAGAGGCACTGGAGGTGATATCTTGCTGCTTCAATAGATTGACAAAATATACGTAAACAGAGAGTATGCTTCCGTGATCTTAAGATCCACATGTAAAATATGAATCTTCTCATATTTTTTATTAGCTATCAAGTAGATATTTTTTGAAAAGCCCAAATCTTTCACCGCATTTATATAATAAGGTCCATAAAATGAGTGTGCACCTAAACACTACGTAAGAATTTGCCATAAATGGGTTGTTCTTCCGTGATCCTAAAATTTGGCCTCAATTCCTTTATGATATCAATACACTAACATCTATAAAATGAGCACGGACCATAGACCACATTTGAATTTGCCATGTACGTAATTTAAAAATTGTGCTCCTTCCATCCTAATTTAAATCAGTTGTTGTTCTTTATGAAGGTTGAGTAAGTTATTTTCAATTTAATTTATTTGAAAAATGGTATGGAATTAAAAAATAAAGTTCATATATTTGAAAACTACGTCAAAAATTTTTCAAAACAAAAGGTGACAAGACTACATTATTTTCTCAGATTGATAGCAAAAATGGGTAAAAAAACGTAGTTATATTTAACGATGTAATTAGTAAACAATACCAAAAAAACTGAATTGTACCAAAGTCATTTAAACATAGGTTCTGTATTTAAGAACGGTAAGAGGTAATTTCTCATCCCGAGATTCCAGAACCGAAGATTGATACTAAAATACTATAAATGTAATATTCTTTTTTTACATCTATTCATTAAATAATAAGATTATTTAATATTTTGGTTCTAATTTTATTATGTGTACATTGTTCTTTTATTCAAGTTTTAAGTTTTTGTGGATGAATTACAAATATTTACAAGCATTTGGAATGCTATTTTGTTATCATTCATTTTCTTTAATTTGTGAAATATAAACTAAGTTTCATAAGCCTTTCTTGAATTTAATTATTCATTTCCAGTTTTTTTTATGTTTCTTTATTTAAATGCACTTTTTACTTTTGAAAAATAAAGGGTTTTATTACATCTTTAATTATAAATCAGGTACATATGTATATATATCGATTTGTACTGAAGCTGATACTGAACCATCTTGAACCATTCCGAATCAAAATTTTGGGATCGAGATCGATGCAACGTAAAATCATATACCGAATCAAAATATTTAGTACGATGTCAGTACAAGCTAAATATTGTACCATACTCACCAAGGAAGTACAAAACATACCCCTTCAAATAATTTTTTTTTTAAAAATGTAGTCAACAAAGAGCTCATTCCAGCAAAATGTAGTCAACAAAGAGCTATCTCTCAAGTCTCCAAAAAATTTAGCGAAGTTTCTGGATTTTGCTTTAGATTAATGGTGACACAACCAAAATTTTGCTTTAGATTAATGAATAAAGCTAGCTGTCAATTTTTAATTATAATAAGTGTTCATCAACATATTTAAGAATTACTTATCGAATTTTAAGTCCACCATATGACCATAGAATTTGCCTTGATAATTTACATTGACATAAATATTCAGGCATATAAAAAATTTGACACTGACATTTTCTATTAATATGAACAATCTAAGTGTCAATGCAAAGTTAATTTCTGACTAGCGTGCTTCTAGATTGATTTCTGACTAAATTCCTTCTTTTTGTATCTTAACTGAATAACATCGAGCAAATTCTCTCTTTCATACTCTATTTGTCTTAAAGTATTTTATATTAGTACAAAACGAAGCAAATTTTTAAATTTTTTTAATTCATTTTATTTAAAGATTAGTATGAAAACTAAATATAATGCTTACATATTTAAAAATTACGTCAAACATTCTACAAAACATGTCACAAAACATCTTATCTTATCAAATAATCAATCAAAATGCACAACTAATAAAAAAATTTATGTAACTTTTGAATAACGAAAAGTGTAAATTTTTTAAGGTATTTTTAAACCTAGTCCGTCCCATGCTTGAATCCAAGGAAATATTATAAAACATGGTTTCAATGAATATGTTAGGACTCGTCAGGAATATTTAGCGAAATAGATCCATTCTATTGTTAATAGAGTATTTAGGCCTAAATTTCCAAAAACTCGTACAATTCGATAGGAGTATTACTGTATTAGCCCTTAATCCAAGAAAGACTTTACATACATTCACCTCTTCATACTATTTACAATCCACTCCTTGCTACGGGCTTCAAGTTATCTGATGGGTTCTGATCTGATTCAATTAAGTTCTGATCTAATCTGACTGTAGTCATACTTAAAACTATTTCTGGCCTGATTCCAATAACAAATACTTCTTCCGTCCCGAAAAGATTGTCATGGTTTGACTTTTTTGGTCAAACTGTGACACCCTTTGACCGCGAATTATGGAAAACGTATATTTAGTTGTAATGTAAGATTAGTAATATTAGGTTTATTTTAAACTATATTTAATTCGTGGTCAAATGGTGTCACAGTTTGACCAAAAAAGTCAAAATGTGTCAATCTTCTAAGGACAGATGGAGTAATAAATAAAAAGAATAAATTAAAGAGAATAAGCTCTATATTAATGAGTATCTTTTTATGAAGAAAAATTCATTAGGAAAGGAATAACAAGTTGTTGGAAACACGAGAGGGGTAGACCCGTTGCATTGCAGCCTGAAATTAGTGAAATATGCACTAAATTTACTTCGATTTTTTTCTGTTTGAACTCTGGCTTGCTCGTTCTAGTGAAACAAATTCAATTTCCAAACACACCATTACCTAAAAACCAAGGGAAAGACTTACAGTAGACCATCAAAATTGTGAATTACTAAGGAATGCCACCATGCATCTGCTACTCTGGAACAACTTGTCCACTCTCCGCCAAACGCCTGACTGGATTTCTAGAAGCTTCTGAGCCTTTTCCCGCAGCTTCGGCTGCTGCCTGATTGCTTCACCATGAATCTGGCCGTCATGACACACATAGATTACACAAAAGTTATATGACCTTGTGATTATTATTCCTATGAAATGGTGAATAAAGATTAAAATCATGCCATTTTTGGAATGGTCGGGTTGATTAATTCCCGGTAACTTTTAAAAATTGAAAACAAGCGAGAAAGCCTGTCTAAGATAAACACGGCTTCTGCCATGAAGATATTGAAGAGTTTGTAGTTGTGTACCTTCAAAAACAGTCTAATGAGAGCCTGCACAAACTCAAAGTTGTTCCTGCATGTGGTCTCGTGTATGAAGTAATCCAGAAGCAATTCAATGAAGTACAATTCCTGTCTGTCCATCACAATATCTTGATCATCGTCGTCGTCGATAAGTTGAAGCACTCGCATTTCCATGTCCAGTGCTGATGGGGACACGCTTTTAATATAATCAGTGAATGCTTCAACTGCAACAAGCATTTAAAAAAATCAATATGTAAGGCCTAAGCTGATATTTTTAGACCACAAACATTTCACATATAAATGTGCCATGCAGTGGAAACCTGGTCAAGCAGTACGAACGGGTTTTAGAGTACATTTCCCGTCCCTTTTATCATATGTATTATATCTACATCACTACAAACATTATTCCGCATCCCTTCTTTAATGATTGTCTATTAACTAACTAAAGGCATTCTGTTCACAAATAAATGTCCATTTAGCAAATCAATCTAGTCAAATGACAAAATTATACTCCTGTATTATTTCACTTGATTTTCAAAACCTAGAAATAAACAGGAGTACGTCAATTAATGACATTTAATATTTGGAAAGAACAGGACAAAGCATATAATATAACCATGAATCTTACAATTTTGACTCTCCGCAGATGACTGGAGGACATGCAAGAATTTAGAGACAGGAAGATTCGGTTTTCTCCGGTTCTCTCCCTTTTCGCCATCTTGTGAATTCTTCTCATCGCCAACTTCTTCACTGGGTTTAAATAAAATTTCACCAGAGAGGGAGGGAATTGAAGGTAAGAAGAAAGGAGCTTTCTCCGGTTTCTTCGGAGGCTCAATCGGTTTGTTCCGCTCCTTTATTATGTCTAAATTGATCAAACTCTGCCACTGACTCTTTGGCAATAGTGAGAGCGTGACTAGACCTGGAATTTGCTGCTCCAAAGTAGGTACAATTTGAGAAGAATCAAGAACCTCTTGAGGCTTTATTACAGTGGCTTTGTCATCATTATCTTGAAGAGTTTCTTCTGATGAAACTGATGGCATCTTCACACTCACAATTTCTTTCCCACTTCCATAAGATTCAAAATTAGAAGCGCTGGAGAACATGGCCTGATTGACCCATAGATAGATACCGTTTTGATCAACATGTGTGGTGGCTAGGACATCCATGTTAGGCGATAGAGATAAAGCAGTTATAGAGATATCAACTTGTATGGCATCAATCTGTCTAGCTAAAATAACATCCCAAATTCTAAGAGTCTCATCCATGCTAGAGGTCAATAGCCATTTCCCGTCCTCACTAAAGCACATGTCTGTAATGCGATCTGCATGCCCCTGAAATTTTCTAACCATCCTCAATGCGACAGCATCAAACACACGGATAACTAAGTCATCTGCCGCAGTCGCTAAAAGACCATTGGATCGATGATAAACAATCTTTACTAGAGAGCAGTCAATGTCCAATCTAGACTTCAACCCCTTCCCTTTGAAGTCCCATATTTTCACATCCCCGTGGTATCCTGCACTTATCATAAGGGTATTTGTGGAATCACAGGCTATGCCAATCACTTCTCCATCATGAGCATAATGATTTTTCCCTTGCAAAATGGTGTCGCCATAACTGCCACGACTGATTCCAGATTGAAGATTAAATCGCTCAATCCAACCACCTGATGTCCCTATAACTGCAAAATTGCCACATGCACTTATGGCGCATGCTTTGACTGGTGTTGGATTTTCCGGGCACGGACTAAGGATATGTTCCCCAAGGACAAAATTTTGAAGCCTCCATACATATGCTTTAGCGGTGTCCATGTGACACGTAACAACATTGCACCAATCACGTTCCCTAATTTCAGCAACATCAAATGCAATAACAGGCTTTAATTTTATATCCTCCTCCTTCAGCTTGAGTTTTTTTGCTCTTTTAGACACATTTTTCTGAGAGAGCTCTCTGCTCTGCTGGTCTTGAACAACAGAGAAGAGACGGAAGGCTCGATCTTGACCAGCAGATAGAATGTGTCGCCCATTGGCATAGTACTTGATACACGAAGGGGGAGCACTGTGACCACTTCTGAAACGCAGTAAACGGGGGTCACCATCAGTTGTGTCAAAAATCCACATTTTTATTGAATTATCAGATGATGAACTCAGAAGCACGGGCTCGTTAGCAAAAAAATGAAGAGAGATTACAGAGCAAACATGGGCCTCCCTGATTACAGACTGTAACCTTCTCTTCTCAAGATTCCATATACTAATCACACCAGATGAGCCTCCAGATGCTAAAAGGGGTTGCCCGTCAGTGCTAAAAGATAATGAAGTAACAGCACCCCAGGCAGAATGAGTAAATGTAACGACTTCTTTGTCATATCGAATATTATGAACATGAATTTTTCCATCAGCACAACCCACAGCAACAACGTCTAGCGCTGGAGATGAAATGCAGCAATTTATAGAAGACTTCCACCTAGTGAACTCATACAGTTTTTTATTTGTGCTAATGTTCCAAAGTTCCAGTGTACCTTCTTGACTTCCAACAATGACCTATTTCAGAATTGATTGTTGAGCAACCAGAAATCAATTCAACACTAGTAGATTATGAAGTATGTTATTTAATGCATCACGTTCGATGTTTTAAAAAACAGAATAGCACAATGTAGAACATAACCTACAATACCTTATTTAAATATGTATCTGGATGCATTATGCAGCTTGGCGTGAAATTATCTCCTAGCAAAATGTGTCCAACGGGAGCAAGGTTTTCACTTATTCCTTTGAAGTTCCATGTGAAGATATTTCCTTCAACATCAACACTTAATATGTGGTCACCAAAAAGTAGCAAATGGTTAACCTTAGCAGTGTGCCTGCTCCAAGTAGCCACCTACCCACCAAAAGTTGATTTCATTTTTACTTTTAACTATATTGAGAATCATAAGGTAAAGGGATGCAGTGTAGTGTCCTTCATCAAGATTACAGGAAATATGCTAGAAAAATAGATTATGTAGCTTATCAAAGAGAAAGAATATGTAAAGCCTAAATATAAGACCAGAGCATTTCAAATTTCATGAAAAAAGAAATGGTTAGTCCTGGACCTGATGAGCACGCTTCACAACTGCAATATCATTTCCATAGGCAGCAAAAGTGTAGTCTCGGTAAGAAGCAAGAGCTCTTATCTTCTTTGGTAATTGAGGGCCTTCATGAAAATTTAAAATTAAAATCATTACAAATAATGAAATGGCAACACTTGGCCATCCATTTTTAGTGAGACAAAAACCTAGTCACTCATTTGTGAATTGTGATCATGTTGCTTTGGTTAGCAACTTGAATTAAAAATCAAAGAAACATATGTGCAAACACTATTTACACCAAAACCCATGTTAGAAGAAGAAAAACTACACCAGAAGTTTCATTTTAGAACCAGAGGTCAAGATGTTGTGAAGATCTCTCTTCATATCAGCAGTTCAAAGTAATGAAACGAAGATTAGCGTAGATTAAATGTTAAATTGAGTGGTAAATTAATATTAAATTTGCCTAAACTTGGTTTGGTTTAGCTGAGAGGTGGATTTTGTTTAGGATAATTCACTTATGGACACGTTGTAAGCAAATCTTGGTAATTAAAAAGTTATGATCCATTTTTTTGTACGGCATGTCAAAGCCAGTCTTGAAGCTTAGGAATTGTTGAACATTATCCTCAAGCCAATCACACAAATCATTCCCCTAATCCCCTGTAAACCCTTAACTTCTCATTGAATATACTAACACATTCATGGTAATCAAAATCGTGATTTGGTGCACAAAAACGTATGACTCTTTGCGTCCATAGGGAAATTGCAATTTGGATCACTATCAAGATCAGAAATATGGTTGAATTGTCTGGATGGTCATTCAGAAGCGCATAAATGCTTGTATCGTACCGGCTTGATTGATTCATAGGCGTCATTGACGGAATGGAAAATCATATGTTGGATATCCAATTCATCAACTTCCAATTTTAAAAATATATATATGACTCTTCCGAGAATCGGAATTCATCAAAATATATTTGACACTCCTGTGATTCATAGGTTTCACACAATCACAATCACACTTAAACCTCAGTTTCTCAGCCTCTAAAGAGTTCCAAGCAGCCTGCAACAGTGCACCTTAACTGCAAAACCAGTCTCTGGTTCTTTCAACCTGGGCTCTCCATCGTGCTTCTGCTTCTACTCTTAGGGACTCATAGTGTGTCTGTTTTTTATCTTTAATTTCTTTATTATTGAGCCCTTTGTCTCTGCCACACCACTTCTGTTTTACAGCACTCTCCACTTCTAGTCTACTTCATTCTCCATGTATTTTTTTCTTTCACTTCACTGTATAGGATTATGTTAAGAAATTATTTAATTTATGATGCGTATGAATCGAGGTGTTATGTTCTTTTGTCAAAACATGTGTTCTATTACTTTTAAATGTGTGCAGGAGGATCTTATGACCGTACCTTAATCTTATGATTTACAGACTTTACTTCTTACTTCGATCCTACATAGAACCTCGAGTTTGACAACCTTGAAAACATTGATTGTGACATTTTACGAGACATCAAAATTTCATAGATTTATGTCAATCAAGACCATTCAGATTTATGTAACTGTTTAGATTACTCCAGACATCCTGATTTCCAAGAGCAGTAAAGGAAAATGAATGTAAGCTGCAAAGATTGAAAATTTCCAAAATGGATAAATAAATGTAATGAAGGGCATACCGACAAGAACCAAATTGAGCTTAGCGCACTGCAAACAAAGTTTCATAAAGAGAAAAATGGTTAGGTTTTCAAAATATGAAAGCTCTGACAAAGTATTTAGACTTCAGGAGTGAAATAAATCTAATCAATGGACACAAAAATCGTACGTTGTAAATCTGGAAAGCCTTGCCAATGCTAACAGTGACAAATGTCTCGGTGCCAAGTCTCTGTACTGAGAATGGAACGTTGGTCGTGATGTATCCAATAGCTCTAAATGGTTCAAAAATCCCCATTATCGTCGACCTGTGTTCTGCTAGCCGCACCAGACAAAGGGTAGTTGGGAGATGATTTGAGCTTATTTATAACAATACAGAAGAATATCTGGGAGATGATTTTGAATTGTTTGGAATGATTTTAGAGGATTTCTAGCTTTTTGGAAGAACAAATTTTCCAGCAACTTCGGAAATCACCGAATCTGTGAGCGCCGATTCGGCTTCTCTGTTCACCAATCTTCTTTCTTTGGGAAATTTGAGCAGCACCGCAGCTACTAGGGTTTCTCGGTAAACATGTACTCTGTATTTTGTTCAATGGAGGCCGAACAGGAGAGAGGCGCAAGAAGTGAGATGGACGATGAGGGTGACAAGGGAGACGGGCAACTGTGTGCAGGGTTTTAGGGTTTTGTTTTTCAAACTAATTTTTTGGATTAAAAAAATTAATTTCTAATTCTTTCTTATTTCTTTTAATTTATTCCATTTTTTTTATTAATTTCTTCTAATTTTTTCTAACTTCTTCCAATAGCTAAATAAAAAATATTTATATATGATGAGTATACGATAACATTATATATTCAAATTTATAACATATATTCAAAATTAAAGAGTTTCTTACATATTTATTCAGGTGATCATTTAACTAAGTGATTTTTTAACACTTTAATTCTTATAACATTTTCTAAATCTCTCCAGTTTTTTGTACTCTTTCCCGTTTCTTCCAATTCTTTCTAGTTTCTTCCAGCATCCAATTCTGATATTTTAACTCAAAGGAACAAGGCATAAGAATAGTTATTTTCTAGCGCAATTGCCCCTTGTCAAGAATTGAATTTAAGCATTACTCTTTGCACACCTTTTATTTTGCCAACTGAACAGCATTTACCAACGAATAATTTAACTTTATTGTTTAAAAAACACCTTTATTGTCAAAGACCTTGTGGTTCTCCCTCATATGGGAGTTCATATACTCAAATATATGTACCAACAGTAACTTTATGTGTTTAACAAAATGATAGTCTATGAGCATATAACATTGGCTTTGAGCATATAACTTTGTGTTTAGAAAAATGATAGTTTATGAGCATATAACATTGATAGTAATAAAATTATTAGTGTTCAAAAAAGGAGATTCATACCTTTGACATTAGATTTGACTAGTGCATCTACAATATCTCATTCGTAAAATTGACAGTTCATATGCATCCTAACCCCCACTTCACTCACCCATCCTAACCTAAACCGAACCCCAGCCTCTTCAATGACACTTTCAGAATTTAGCTGGCTTTATAGGGTTTACCGGAGAATTAGGAGCCTAGAAATCATTAATTTTACGAAAGGAACACCGTGAGTACTCCAATCAAACCAATGTCATATTATGACATACTCCCTTCGTTTTTTAAAACAATTCCAATTTTGACCAAGCGTTAAAATAAAAAGTGTTAAATTATAGTTCACTTCTAATTTTACCTTTCATTTGATACTTGGTAATACGATTATTAGAAAAAAAGTATAATGTGATAGGTATGGGAAAAAAATAGAGGTAAAAATAGATTTTTCATAGAAAGTGAAAGTGTTTTCATGACAGAAAAAAATGAAAGAGAAAGCATTTTGTTAAATTTGTTAAATAGAGGGAGTATTATGGCATTTGGCCCTATGTACAAAAGAAGTACGGAGTATTTAGTATACTTAATCACTTAAAAAATAAATAAGTATAAATCGAATTACTTTAAATCTCACTTTTCTTAATACTATTGATAATTTAGAAATAATAGTTAAAATTGGTAGACTTAGGTCTCGTTCCGTTCAACTTATTTTTTCTACTTTTTTCTTATTCTTATTAAAATCAAACCAGACCAGATCAGATTATATCACATCAGATCTAATCAGATCTGATCACATCTCATCAGATCACATTAGATTCAATCAAATTAGGTCCAATCAAGAATTATTATTATTATTATTATTATTATTATTATGAATTATTATTATTATTAGGAGTTATTATTATTATCATCATTATCATTGTCGTTAAAACTCCGTACTTTTTAAATTACATACTTTTTACTTGTTTTTACTTGATACGATTCTTTAAAAAAAATAAATATAATTTCTTTTCAAAAAATTTAAGAAGAAAGAAATGAAACTTTTGTGCGCTTATAATTTATGTAGAGAAAAATAAAATGATATGAAGCACAATTTTTTTTTCTTAAAAATGAAAAAGAATAAACTTTAGAAATAAATTAAATAGAAAACTGAGAAAGCAATCCTTAATTATTAGACGCCGGAAAAATTATTTTTAAAATACATTAACAATGTCAATCTACTTCTACTTTTAAACTACGGAGTACATTTTTATTACTACCTATAATTTGAGTTTATAAAGTTATTACATTATAAAATATGAATGAAAAAATATTATTACATTATAAATTTGGGATTCAATGAGTGGAATTGAAGAAAATATGAGTGTGTAACATTTTATGCAATGTACCCGGAGTATTATTTATAGCATACAACCTTTTTGTCAAGAACATCTAGCATGTAATATATTATTATACAAGATGCAGAAAAATGAATAATTCCTTTGCTTAACATTGATATTTTATAAGAATGAGATATTTTAATAAAAATAGTATATCTTCTCTATATTTATTATCTAAACTTAATTACTTTTTAATGTATATATGAATTAAAAATTTATTCTAATGTATATATATGAACTAATCATTAAAATATTAAATCAATATTCTTATTACATAAAAAATAATCATAAAATAAAAAATATTATTACATTATAATATGAATGATTATTCTAATATATGAATCAACTAATTTTATTTCATTAAAAAATAATCATAAAATAAAAATATTGATTATATTATAATATGAATTATCATTACAATTTTCAAAAGTTATTATAAAGTGAGATCAAATTTTTTATTTTAATTTTAAATCAAATCATAATTAATCAGTTCAAATCAGATTTAATTAGATCAGATTCAATCAGATCAGATTCGATCAGGTCCAATCAGATCAGATCAGAACTACAAAAAATTAGATCATATCAGAAAAAATAAGTTGAACGGAATGGAGCCTTAATGTGAGTACCTCTTTTTCAATGACACCTCAGCATGAGCAATTAGAAACCTTCCACATTAATTTCAGTACTAAATGAAACAACAAAATAACTATGTTTAGTCGTGCCATGGTAAGAGGGTTTACCGGAAGAGTTAGGGGTAGGAATCATCAATTTTGGAGAGGAGTATCATAGTTGCCCCACCGTGGGAAGGATGCCATGCTAAGTTTCTTCACATCCAATGTTCATGTTTCTTTCAATGGTTGAGACTATAAGTATGGACAAATATTACAATGACGGGTCTCGAAGCTGCTAAAAAATAGATAATTTTGAAATAGATTGTTTCCGCCAAGTTTTATGTCATTCACTTGAAAAAGTTGTGTAATTATTTGTTCATACGTTCATGCAAGGTGTGCATTATTAGATTTAGACCCAGACTGACTCAAAATCCTGTAAAAAATGGATTGGTCCCTTTCCCATATAATCTCTAGTCCTCTAAATTTATTTATTCAGGTTTTGGTCCAGTACATCACGTTTTGATCCAGACCGATTACATTTTTTCTTTTTTTAAAAAAATATCTTTCCCATAAAAGTTTTGAAGATTTTTTTATATTTAATGTTACATTACCTTCAAAATTGAAAAAATTTCATTGCTATGTTTTTGTCAAAATTAATTAGAGTAGCTTGTCCAATTTAAAATAAGATATCAAGTAAAGTTCAAATTTAAAACTGAAGTAGAATAAATTTTGTTTAAAGTATGCCTAAGAAAACTGTAAATAGTGATGTTTGATCATGTTTAGTGAATGTTGCACATTAAAAATTAATGATAGTAATATATTTATAAAATTGGACGCTTTAAATAATTAAATGGATAAATTTGAATAAGAATGAAAAAAATACATTTGTTCTTGTCCCGAGCCGATCCTTACCTTATTTCTTTAGATTCTCTAGCCATGAAATACCACTTTTTTGGTTGTGGCCTAGTTCAGATTTGGGTTGATGCACACCTCTATCCAAGTCGGGGACAAATTTACAAACTCATAGTGGTTTATACCTTACATTAAATCATCAATAATTATCTGTACTAAGAGAGGTGTGTTCAATTTAGATTTTGAGAGATTATTTTAGATTTTTTTTATAATCAATGGATTTTCATGGATGATATAAAATCTATGGATTGTTTCAATTCTATATAGATTTGAATAGATTTTAATGTATTCTATTACTCCCTCCGTCCTAAAACTTTCTTCTCGTTGCGCAAAACGAAGAAAAATCTCAAGTTTTTTCAATCTATTTTATTTAAATATTGGTATAGAAATAAAAAATAAAACATACATATTTAAAAACTACATCAAAAGTTCAACAAAACAAGTTGTGACAAGAATATTTTATTTTATCATATAGGCCATGAAAAACACAAATAAATATAAATTCTCGTGAAGTTGGAATAGTGTTCTGGGAAGAAAGTTTTAGGACGGAGGGAGTATATGAATTCTAAAAATTCCATGGATGCTTTTAAAATAAACAATTGATATTCTTTTTTGGGTAGAATTAAAACACACACACAGTCAATCTAGGGTTTCTTATATAATCATGCCCCAAACTTCAAATTGCTCCATGAAATCTTATCTTGAGATATGGGACATCGATCAGCAAAGTGTAGAAACAATAATACGTACACTATATGACAACAACTTCTGCCAGAGGATTGAATTTGGAACAAGGTGGATGCACTACTTCAAAATCTCTAGTTTTTAAAGAAGATTTCGATTCGGATTTCCATTTTTGAATAAAGACCAAGGGGATTGGTGGGTAGGGTGGCCTGTGTGAAGGATTGATTGTGATGAAGCTGGAGAAGAAGCAGTTTGTGGAGAAGAAGAGGAGTCAACAAAATCCTAGGGCTTTTGGTCGGATTTGCAACGTGGATTTCTATCTACAAGCAAGAGATGAAAATCCACCAAATTCTACGTTATGAAATTTTTTTAAAATCCATCAATTTTTTAATATCATCACATTCAGAAGAGTTTTTTAAAATTTAAATTGAATACACCAATATTTTAAGTCACTTTTTGAAATCCGATTTGGATTTTCAAAATCCAAGAAAATCCAACAGAATCATAATTAAATACACCCCTTAAGTATCCAAACACACTTATTTAGAAAACATTTTCAACAGTCCTTCTTACTAGTTTACATCAAAGCAAGAGTCACATTGAAATGGGGAAGGACCATTTATAGAATTTATTAAAAAAATAATTTTCTAGTTTTTTAAATCTGAAACAATCACACCTAAAATTATATTTATATTGTTACATAAAAATATACAAGCTCATGTGAAACACATGGATTTTTGGCATTGTTCGAGAACAATAATTTCAAATAACGTTAGTATTTAGAAATCCGAGAGCGGTGACAACAATGTGTAGCTACATTTGAAACAAATGGTACACATGTCCATGAAAAGAACTTGTTGTACTTTGCGAAGAAACCTGATTTCCTTAACAAATTGTTAAAACACACTTTCAAATTAAAATATTTTTGGGATATAAAAAAATATTTCAATCCGATAATGATCCAAAACGAGTAAGAAAGTTCCATACATCGCAAACGTACATTGGTCCCACATATATGTCGAGCACAAACTCATTGGACACGTTTGTTGACAAAATTACACAACTTTATGCGAAACATTTAAAAGTTTTGGCCAAGACATTCAAATGTAGTGTTAGTTATTATTTAAACAATGCGTTCAACGGTTTTCTACTCGAACCATCATGTCTAATGGCAAAAATTCTTATGTGTAAGATCAAACATTCGAATGCATCTGTCCTTTTGAAAGGGTTATAGTGGTTATCGCTAACATATGAATGTATACTTTTATACTTTCAAATGTTTTCTTATTTAACTTCGACTGCGGAAATCTAAAGAATTTCCTTAAACAACAATATCCAAAATATTTTTTCGGTTAGGACCTCTTCCCTTTGGACTACACCAAAGATTGTTACCCCTTTGCATGAACATTGCTATTAGGGGCTATCGTGCCTAGGACCCCTGTTATAGAATTTGAAATGTCGTTGAATGAATGTATGCTCCACATTACTCAATTTCTTAATAACGTCTATTAATTTTTTTCGTCTAATCTAAATAAATCAAATTACAATGTTTTGAATAATTTTTAATGATGCAGACAACTTTAGAAAATGTTAAAACTAATCCTTGTCACTAGATAACGTTTTTAAAATATCAAACTAAATGATCTATCTACATATTGCAAAACGCACGCAAAAAATAGTGAGTACTTTTTTTTTGTTTTTGAAGAGCTTATTAATGGGGGGGCAACCCACAAAAGTCTCCACCTGCCTAGCCACATAATGGACTAAAACATTACCATTTTTTCTCACAAAGCTAATAAAAAGAGACTCAAAAGAAAAAAATAAAGAAAAACAACTATGAATCACCGAATCAAAATAAGAAGATGAAAAAAAATTCTCATCACACTACAAGGCTTGAACCACATGAAGACAATTTCAGAACAAGGCTACTTTACATAACCCTTTATCCTTAAGTCAAGACAACACCTCACGACAAGCAAGCGATTCTGCCAAACGTGGCTCCTTCATGTCCAATAGAAAATCATTTCTAGTAGCATAAAAATTAACTTCGCTTTGATCAAAGAGAAGACCACCAACACTTTCTCTTTCCAACCTAACAAATAAGGCAGCACCCACATATAAATTCAAGACTGAGCATTCATCACCTTCGCATTTGAAGCTTCTACCAAACCAATCTTACCATCACTTCCATATGTTCAACTTTTCAATAACTCTCTAACCTACCTGGTCGCCATCGATGACAACGTTACAAAATGATTATACAAATTACAATATACGGGGAAGATAAACGACCCAAAGATAATAAACAATATTCTAAATTTATAATTTATTTATAATATTATAAGAATAAACAACAAAACAATGAAATAAATTCAGGATCTTCAAAGGTCTTGATGTACGATGATATTTTGCGTTGGACTGCAAGCACTTTATGTACTACACTAAAGCAGCGAACTATGATAAGGTCACTGCGAGCAACATTGATGTCATTAGAACAACAACGAAGATAATATGGCTAAAAACAAACTACCATCGAGGACATTATGGTCTGTGCAGAATGCAGTGTGGAAACTGTGAACAGAACCTGCAAAAATACTAACATTGTAAAAAGGCAAAGGGAGTTGTCAGAGTTGTCCTTTAGGTAATAGTGTCCGCCTATCGTACCAAAAAAAGCATGGACACTCTCCTATGAGGATAAAACCAATATCTTGTACGGTAGTTGTATGGGCCGACAATACACAAACGAACGAGAACATCATAAGCCGTTGTTGACCTTAAAAAATGAAGGGAAAGATCGTTAGAAAACATGCCAATATTTTCTCTCTCTAGTTTATCCTTCTCCAATGTGAAGCTTAAGAAAATAGAAAAATCATCCCCTTATTTTATTTCATATGTATGGGTTAGGAAAAGAGAAAACATCATTCTCTTTTAAATCGGCTAGGCATGAGTTCTCATGTTGTAACCACCATGTATTAATTATCATTAGTGAGCCTCATTAGTAATTAACATGATATTAGTGACATGTCAATGATAATCATTAACATGTTCGTTACACTACGCTCTCTTTAAAATTTGTTTTGAATAATTGAAGATTAGTGATCAGTTAACTCCGTAAAAATAGACATATTTTAAACATCACGTAAAAATAATGATAGAAGAATGATTCAACAAAAATTACAAACTTAACCATATTATGCTATTAATAGGTTAACTCTAAGAATCAGTTTCTTGTTCACCCTTCTACCAATTTTGACATATAATTTATCAAAATATTTGTCTCACTTAAGATAACAGAAGTTCATCAATTAACAATTAAAATCATTAGTGAATCTATTGACAATTATGTCTAAAATTGATACATTTAATGCATATTCAAAACGCCAAAAATCATAAGAGGCAAAGACACCCAACTATCCCACATAACTGAGTTTATGCATTTATGAAGTACTCCCTCCGTCCCCCGTAGATCTTCCCATTAACCCTTTTTATTTGTCCTACATAGATCTTCTCATTACCTTTTTTAACATTTAAAATATCACAACTACCCCCACTTACTTTATTTATTACACCTTTTCCACCTTATTTAATACACCCCACCCATTTTCATTAAGGATATTTTGGTAAACTTTCACTTTTTTCAACTCTCCTTAAAAATCGCAAAAAATCAAAACGAGGAGATCTTAGGGGGACGGATGGAGTATCTATAAGGTCCAAGCCATCACATGCAACTCTGAAAGAGAGAGAGAATTACATCGTTTCTGAAATTAGTTGGGAAACGACAATCCACTCGCCCCATCACCCCACGCATGCATGACCAAGCTCCACAAAGTATTAGTAAACAAACATGAAAGAAAGACATTTTCGTCAGCCCACATGTGGGGCAAACATTTAAAATATCCATTCGTTTAGTGTTAAGAGCATATATGGTAGACTTGAAGACCCAAACCTTCAATAAAATTTTGGTTTAATAAAATACATCCACCATTGAGTTGTCCTCCAAAGGAATGTCTTTGTCATTTTTACATATTGTGTCATAACAACGCTCTGATAGATTATGGCATGACATAATGTTCAACAGACGTGTAACTGTAGATAACTGAGACGTCTTTGAACACCCTAGTTAAAGATATCTTTCAATATCTTTCAACACTTCAAAGAATTTCTTATGTGTCGGATTCAGCTATTCTTCAAGAATTGAGATGACTGAGTCAGACCGAAAGTAACGAAGACCATATCTACAAACTGCTATCTACCCACTATATATGATTCGTTTGAGGCATCAACCTTATGAGGAACTTTACGTCATTGTGGATGTACATAGATGCCATGCTTCTCACCGTGACACACCCAATCGAAATAATTGGTTGTGAAATCAAACTGCAAAATATTCTCTAATATAGTCTTTGAAGAGCTAAACTTGATGTCCCTACATTTTTTGTAAGGATAATGCATTTTCTTGTTATCCAACCTATCAACACTGAGAATTGACTTATAATACTCTTCAAACTCGACAACGTTGTTCACCCATTCCCAACTAACAACACCTTCTCTCTCACATTCCTTATACGCCAACTCAAATTTTCGAATGTACATATTTTAGAAATGTTTGGTAGTTGAAAGGCAACAATCAACAATCTTTAACTATGAATATCAACCACAATCTTTAATCACAAACTATATCTACAATAAAGTCTAACAAACAACAATCTTTGACCATAAATAACCATCACTTAATCACGAATATCAATCACAATCTTTACCTACAAATTACATCAACAATAAAGTCTAACGAATAACAATTTTTAACCACAATCAATAACTTAAGCACTATGAACTAAAAAACAAGACTAACATAATTTCAAAACTTTGTAGCTCAAATTGACAAATGAATACATATTTTTTAAAAAAACACTAATGAATAAATATAATTCAACTAAAAAACTATTCAATTATACCCAACTTCAAGTCAATTTAGATTAATTTCAAATTAATTTTACACAATTTCAACTCAAATTTATCTAAATGTAATTTTTAAATATATAAATTTTATTTTTTATTCTTATACCAATTCTTAAATAAAATAACTTTAAAAAATATAAAATTTTGACCCGTAATTGTTAAATTGTAATCAAAATTGGGACCCAAAACTTACTCCTATTCGCGAAACACCCCTTATTTGAGTCTGCCAAGTCAGAGAATGCGGTCTCTTCATCTCTCCTGCTCCCCTATTTGGCGCCAAAAGCCCACACCTACCCCAAAGCCTGCTTGCCAGTTGCCACCGTCGTCATCTTCTCGGGCAGGAAACCCTCGTCAGCTCTCATGGCAGAGCCCAGTTCTAAGAGAATGAAGGTCACAAGGTATTTCCGGCCTATGAAAAATTACGCGAACCCAATTACATTCTAACGCCGTATACGCATTTTCCCAATCAACGTCTAAATATACTGGACTATCGGAGTAATTTGATTGGTTGGAATTCGATCAACGCGCTCCGTCTTCTTCGCTTGAACTCATGTTGAAGAAAAGTACTCCTCTCAATAGTTTTCACGTTTTGTTGTCTGCATTCTTCAACTGTTAGGGTTTTCACATACTTCATTAGCAGTCTGAAAATCTGGAGTTCATGACATTCCCAGTTTAGTACCATTTGGTATTCTGTTTCTCTGTTGCTTTATGACCTTAATCTATTTCAATTCTGAATTTATGGGTTGATATATGTTTAAAGCTATTGCCTCTTAAACGTGTTTTTTCTAATACAGAGTATCCCTATCCCCCCTTCCCCCCTCCCCCCACCCTTAAGGACGGTTGTACCAATTCAGCCTATGATCTTACTATTACCATATGAATCGCTCTTTAAAATAATATACTCCTATCCCAATAATTGAATTCTTATTCTCTTTTTCACTCTGGCCCAATGCAAACAACTCACATTTCCTTTTAGGCCCCGTTTGGTACACGGAATTCAAACTATGGAATTGGAATTGAGGGCTTCAATTCCAATTCTGGTGTTTGGTAGCACAAAAATTATGTGGATTTGGAATTGATAGTGCAAAAAATAAATTGGAATTGGCAGAATTCAATTCTATGGAATTGAATTCCATGGAATTTCAATTCCAATTCAATTCCAATTCCATCAATTCCGTATACCAAATGGACCCTTAAGGAAAAAAAAGTACATGACTCACAATATTTCTCCCTTCTTAACAAAGTCCAACAACACTCTCATTTCCAACATTTTTCTTAAACTTTGTGAAGTCAAGGTGAGAATTTGATTTTTGGACAGAGGGAGTATAAAATACATTAGCTATATCGAAATGCATCAGGAATGTGCATACTCCAATATGACTATTTGGAGTATGTAAGTAACAAGAACATGTAAACATTTCATTTTCCCAATAATTATCAATTTATCATTAAATGGTGGGTGAAAACGTAAAGAAGAGAGAGATATTATTTTTTTAATGTCTGGAAGTCTGAACTGATTTGGCTAATGAAGAGGAGCTAGCTAAATTAGCTAGCAACATCATAGCACTGGAATTGCATACTAACTATGGAACTACTTAAATTTGACAAAAGATGTAAATAGCTAGCTCTACTGGAGATGCTCCAACGGTGTTATTTATATATGTGTGCATACGTGCACAGACAATCTTATACATTGTCTCCCCTTATTGGTTTGCTGGATACATTAAACTGAAAAGAGATATTTCAAAAGTCGATATTTATATTCTATGTTGTGTTTGCCCTTGAAGAAATATTTTGAGAGTCGATATTTATATTCTATGCTGTGTTTACGGGTGGGCGTGGCAGCTGTGGAAGATAAGATGCAGAAAGCTAGGTTGAGGTGGTTTGGACATGTGAGACGGTGGAGTGTTGACGCCCCAATGCGGAGATGAGGGGTTTACATTGGTGGGCGGAAGTAGGGGAAGGGGTAGACCTAGGAAGAATTGGAAGGAGGCGATTACACAAGACCTAGGCCTTCTTGGCTTCTTGCCCATACTGGTGATATAGCCTTAGATAGGAGTGTTGGAAAGCTAGGATTAGAGTAGTTCGGTAGGCGTTTTGGGTTAGGTGGTAGATTTTTTGTTGTGTGCTTTGTATGCTTGGTATTCTCTCTTTGCAGTGCTTTCCTTCGTTAACTTTAGTATGCTCTTTGCCTCTTTGTGCCTTGTGCTCTCTGTTCTGTGTGTCTTCTATGATCTTGTTTTATCCGTGCTGCGTGAGCTGGGGATCTCTTGGAAACAGCCTCTCTACTTTCAAGTAGGGGTAATGACAGCGTACACACACCCTCCCGAGTCTATACTCTCCTAGGATCCAACTGTATTTGCCCTTGAAATTGAAGAAGTGTTTCTTCAATCATGTGAACCATGTTTTGGCAGTTATATGGGAAGGCTATTCTCAAATGGCCTATATGAAAATTTTTAATATTTTCTACAAGATCACTAGTACTTGATTTTCTTCACATGGTGCGAGTCTGAGGGGGGGGGGGGGATCCAACTGGGTTGTTGTTGTTGTTGTTGTGGGGGATGGTGTCAGTCTGAAGGGAGAGCATGATTAGGCAATATTCCTATGTTCAATGAATTATTTGTTTATCTAAATATGTAGGGGAGAAGATGACTATATGCCTGGTAACATTACAGAGATTGAGCTTCATAATTTCATGACATTTAGTCACTTGAAGTGCAAACCAGGCTCACGGTTAAACCTTGTAATTGGACCTAATGGCTCCGGTAAGAGCTCACTTGTTTGTGCAATTGCACTTGGCCTTGGCGGGGAGCCTCAGGTTTGTGGGGAAAAGAATTACTTCTATCATTTAATTAATTTGTTTGCATTTGCATGACAACAGATCTGTTTTTTTATTTGTAGCTTTTGGGAAGAGCATCTAGTATTGGAGCCTTTGTAAAGCGTGGGGAAGATTCAGGATATATTAAAATATTATTGAGAGGAGATTCTAAGGAGGAGACACTTAATATCACACGGAAGATAGATGCCAAAAACAAGTCCGAATGGTTATCTAATGGTAAATCTTATTCTTAAATTAAGGGCATAAAACGGACCTTCTACTGACTTCTGAAATGCTGTATTTCATTCTGATGACTGATGAGCTCCCTGAAATGGCTTATAGACATGTTATCATTACAGTTGATTGAAATCCACAATATTTCTTCACAAGTTTATTTGAACACACTAAAAATTATCACAGTGCTTATAGTAGTCAGTAAACTGAAAAAGAGGTCATCCAAACTGGGCCTTGAATATATATAGTTTCACATTAGTGTTAGTTATTACAATAACAACAGGAATAACAACCCAGCAAGGTCCCACAAGTGGGGTATGGGGAGCTTAGGTGTATGCAAACCTTACCCCTACATAAAGGCATAGACTGTTTCAATTTCTTGTTATTACAAATGTATTTCCATATAAATTCTTGCATCCTATTGTTTTCATCCCCTTAAATTTAATTTTTTCACTCTGTGATTTAAGTTGGGCTGGATTATATACTACATTTTGTTTGGTCCATTTTTTATGTTCTAATCAATGAATTAGTGATGGTTGCCATATATCCTGTATTTTAAAAAGAATTTATGGCTCCATACTTCCATGTGAATTGTAACTTTTATCCTAGATGCTAGCTAACATATGCGACATTTGTCTTTCAGGGAAAGTGGTGCCAAAAAAGCATGTACTTGAAATCATACAAAGATTCAACATCCAAGTGAACAACTTGACTCAAGTGAGTTCCTTGCCTTTTCACTTTGTGCTTTCTATGGACAAGAAGTATGTAACCACAGTTTTTTTAGCCATCAAATCTCCTTCTGGACCTCCATAGTGCATTATTTTTGTTAATGAATTAAACATAACAAGCCTGTCTTTTATTTCCATTAGTAGTTTGATTATTTACCTTCCTTTTCTTTGGGTCATTTTCATTAAAATATTTTCTTGAAGTATTGTTTAGATTCTGCAACCTTCAACCTTCATTCCCGCTTGTTCACTTCCAATATCTTCGAAGTACCTATCATTTTAGTATTAGCGCTGTTTGATCCGACCATCCACGATGGTGAAAACTCAAAGAACTAAATATCATAATGAATCTTCAAAGTTCCAACCACCCCGCTAACAACTACCACAATCCTGCTGGAAACCATACTGCCATGAACCCTCAGAACCCATCACATCTTCATAAACCCCATTAATTGTCCTATACTCCTGAAATTGTGGCTCGACGACTATCAACCATTTCCTCTCATCTTGAATCTCTTGTCACATCAGCAACTGATGTTACAACACTTCCATGTCAGTACTGTTAGTTTCAACAAAGGTAAGGCCAATGAGGTTCTTCCCAAGGTTTGAAAAGGCTAGTTCGGGTATCAAGGCAGTTTGTTTTAAAGAGGTGAGGCATAAGTCTTGATGCACTTTGTGGCATAAGCCTCAAAAGGTACCTACAAGTAAAATTTTTAATGGGTTACTATTATGAACGTAAAAGAAGATATGGGTCCTGCCTTGCCTGTGGCTGGAAGGAGGTGAGAGTAGTCCATAGTTATCAAGGCGTCGCCTAGGCGTCGCCTAGGCGTCTGGGCGAGGGTTGGTGGACGCCTAATTGGTCGCCTAGCTTTTTTTTCCCTGGGCGACTGTGTTGTACAGTGACTATGTCACCATCTCTGAGACGCGTCTCCATTTTAGAAGCGCAATGGAACGGAGGAGGAGAGGGAGAGAAGACGGAGGAGGAGATAGAGAGAAGACGGAGGAGAGGGAGAGAAGACTTATCTTTATCGCTGAATATTTGTCGCGCGGCTTCTAGATCTGCGACCTCCACTGCCTCTTCCTATCTCTCTATCATTTAGACTAGTAGACTAGGTCAAATAACTGGGCTAGATTCATTAATAGACTATTGGACCTTCACACAGGAGTATAAGGCCCAAAATTTAACAGGCCTTTTAAAAGCACACTTTATATATATATATATATATATATATATATATATATATATATATATATTAGTGTTCATTTTAATTAATTATTTCATACTATATGCTTTAACATTAGTACCTATAAAATTATTATGGTCGCCATAGCCTACTCGCCCAGCGGACGCCTAGGCGGGCGCCTAATCGCCTAGGCGACTGGAAGGTGCTCTAGCGCCCAGCCTCGCCTAGCCGCCTTAACAACTATGGAGTAGTCTGTGACAAGCTTCTCATAATTAGAGATTTAACTTGAACCACTGATGATTTTATTAATGTTCGTGTGAGTACACGTTGGCAAAGCCTTATAAGAGACCTACCATAATCATAATAGGAAACATAAATCCTTGTTGAGGAATCTTAATTATAGGAAGCTAATAATAATAGTAACAGAAAACTACTACTATAACATACCCAATGAGAAATCCCAAAGAGTAGGGTCTGAGGAGGGTGTATGTACACACTTATCTGAAAAGTAGAGAAGCAACTTCGAAGAGATATTCGACTCAAGATAACACAATGACAAAGGAAAGTTCCACGAGTAAAATGTACAAACAGAAAAGCAGACACACATAAGGCACAAAAGCGTGCAAGTCGAAACCACAAACTAAGACCCAAAGGATTACCCTACTGTGATCTCCAGACCTAACTAAGGCCATATCCTCTTAAGATCCTGAAACCATAAGTAGTGCCTAATCACCTCTTTCTAACTCTTCTTAGATTTACCTCTACCCCTCCTCACGCCCCCTATCTCAAGCCTCTCACACCTCACTTAGGCATGCATACTTCTCTTCAGTACGTGCCCAACTCTTCAGTACATGCCCAAATCATCTTAGTCTACCTTCCCACTGCCTCCCTCCCTCATATTTCGAATCGTATCCATCCTCCTATGATCGCGCGTCCACAAAAACATTCTCATATTTGCGACTCAAAGTCTACGAACATGAGCATCGTTATAATATTATTAGTGATCGTATCAGTTACCTATTGAGTACCAACTAAATATGTGCATGATTATAAGTCCAAAGAGAGTTAAACATAACCACATGACTTGATCACACACCATAGTTCAAGATGAGATTTCAAACAACAAACAAACACATCCCAAATTCACAACCCAAGATTAATACTTCCTCCATCCCTATTTTATCTTCTTGTTTCGTATTACGATGTTTGATTGAAGTCATTTTCAATTTAATTTTTTAAATATTTACATCAAAAGTTCTACAAGCCAAGAGGTAATGACTATTTTAGTTTAACAAATGATATAGAAAAAATAGGCAAGGAAAGAAGATATAGTTTGACCCACTGAATAGTAAATGGGAAGATTAAAAGAGACAAAGGAAGTAATAAACAAACACACACGTGACACATTATATAAATCTAGAATATATCTGCATAAAAATAGTTAAAAAAATGTCATCGAATAAATTAAATACTTACATATCAAAATAAAAACAGTTAAAACCAATCACAAATTAGTTAAACCACGGAGTGATACATTTTAGTTATTTATGTATTGTTCAATTCTGCAATTATTTCTATTGTTCCTTCCCACTTGTTCCCTTCCAAATCCTCAAAGTTAACATTATACCTGATCTTATAATTTGTTTTTTCCAAACTCTATTTGAAGATGTGGTATTTGATTAGTTTTGAAGACTATAAAAGATGTTTCATTCAGGGAATATAGAATATAAATCCAAAGGTAATTTTACTTTATTGTAAAGTTCTTTGTATTTCTCCATACTTATTTGCCTGTCTTTTCTTGGGGGATGTCACCAGTTTCTACCACAAGACAGAGTATGTGAGTTTGCAAAGCTGACTCCTGTTCAACTCCTTGAAGAGACTGAGAAAGCTGTGGGTGATCCTAGGTTGCCTGTCATGCACAATACACTTGTGACTAAGAGTGAGGAATTGAAGAAACTTGAACGAGTGAGTTCTATCTTAGCATCTTCACTTCATTCTCATATGTGGGTTTCATTTGAACCTATTTGTTTTTTCTGTTTTGTGTAATTTTCATAAAGAGAAAGACTTAAAAAATCTTGCCTATTTCAGACTATACAGAGTAGCAAAGAAACTTTAGATCAACTGAAGCAAGCCAATGCTGAAATCGAAGGTGATGTTGAACGTTTCCGTCAGAGGGATCTACTCCTAGCTCAGGTTTGTCGATTTTACTTATATATTGTTACCAGTATGCAGCTTAAATGACTTTGTCTATTCTGCATAGGCTGACCAGATGAAAATGAAACTTCCATGGCTGCAATATGACATTAAGAAAGTTGCATATGTGGAAGCCAAAAAGCGAGAGACAGATGCCAAGGGAAAGCTGGATGATGCAGCTAAGACTTTGAAAGAACTCATGGAACCAATCGAGTGAGTCAGCCTGCTCAATTCAATACACAGTATTGTGTCTCTGAAAAGTTCCCTCTTTTTGAAATATATTTTAAATGCACTTTTTAATTTATCAGATGGTTGAACCTGAATCAAGAAGGCAATATGAATTGTTAGTTACGGATTTGTTAAATGATTAGATCAAACTGATCTGCCCTTGCAAGAAAATTGGAATTATCTAGAATGGAGACTAGAGTGACTTTTGGAAACACCCTCTCTACTTTTGTGTAGGGGTTGTTGTTGTAGAGACTAGAGTGACTTTCTTCTATTATTATCTCAGAGACTAGAGTGACTTTCTTCTATTATTATCTCCGAGAAACAGGCCGCTGGCAACCCATATTTGATATGTTCTTTGCAAGTTTAAATTTGTTTGGGATTTCATTAGCCGTTGCTGCTTTGCCTGTCAATTGTTATCTGACTACTTTGCTTCAGGAAACAGAAAAGGGAGAGAGCCACACAGGATGGTAAATGTAAGAAATTGGCTAAACTTTTGGACAACAATGCTGAAAAGCGCATGCAAATACTGGATCGTGATAATATTTTGGTATTCTATCTAAAATTGTCAATGCAGTAACCAATCTGTTTATTCTTACTAGAGTGGAATCATGCATTCATGCTGACCTTTTTCTAATATAATTCTCAGAGTTCACAAATACATGGAAAGTTTAAAGAAATGGAAGATATAAGAAGGCAGGAAGAGTCCCGTCAAGAACGGCTTTCTAAAGCTCTAAGTGATCTCAAAGATGCTGAGATAGAGCTTGCAAATCTGTCTACCTCTGGACCTCCAAAAGACCAACTTGTAGGTTTAATGTTTCTTGCAACTATACATTATATTGAAATAATTGAGTATGTATATGCATGTGTCTGTGTGAGATGAAGTGGTTACATGGATAATCCTCCATTATACTTGTCAATTGCTTTCTCTTGCCATTTTTTGTTGCTAAAGTGGATATTTATCAGGAAGGCTTGCGCACTAAAATTCTTGAGCTGCAAGATGCTGCTAGAGAACTAAGGGCTCAGAAAACAGAAACTGAGAGATCCCTAGAACGAAATACGACTACCTCGAGGCAGTTAGCGGACAAGTATAGTCTTCCGCTTGTATTTTTAAATTTATTATTTTTAATGGTCGAATGCTTCTAAAATATTCTGAATGGAACTCTTTGTAGGTTGACTGAAATGGAGAATACAAACAATAAGCGCTTACGCGCATTGCAGAACTCTGGAACTGAAAGGATTTTCGAGGCTCATCGTTGGGTGAAGGAGCATCGTAATCAATTTAGGAAGGATGTCTATGGACCAGTTCTGGTAGAGGTATGTAAGGCTAATTACTCATTTGTTTCATATTTTTAACCAGTTACTCTTCATAAATAGCTTTTTCGTCTGCTTTTGTTTGTTGTTTTTGCTGCTGATGTTTTCTTGGGGGTGATGGTCGAATTTCAAACATAGGTGAACATTGGAAACACGACACATGCAAATTATCTTGAAGGTCATGTTCCATTTTATGCCTGGAAGGTAAACCCAGCTCAAGCTTTATTGGTCTTTATAATTGATTTCAGTTATGTACAGATCAAGCTCCCTTTTATTTCTGCAACAGACAGATGCTCAGTAGGAATGAGTAAAGAAAGCGGATATTTAAATACATAGTCGAGTAGTCAACAGTTATGAAAACCTTTGTTAACTTTCCATGACCTTGAATAGCTTTCTTATGGATTATTTCTTATGTTAACACTGTATTCTCGTATTTGTATATATTTCCACATGCAGGCATTTATTACACAAGATTCGGCCGACCGCGACTTCTTGGTTAGGAACCTGAAGTCATTCGATGTCCCAATCTTAAATTATACAGGGCCTGATGGTTATGACAGATCACCTCTTCAATTGTCTGAGGAGGTGGGTGTATGCATTTGAGACTTTTTTAGTATTAACTGCTTATGATCTTATCTGACTTAGAACTCATAAAACATCATACTCGCTCCGTCCCCTTTTATTATCCCACTTTCCTTTTCAAGCTGCCCCTAAATACAACAACTACAACAACAAACCAAGTGTAATCCCACAAGTGGGGTTTGGGGTGGGTCAGGAAATAGTTGTGTGCTCCCTAACATTTTTCTCGCACATAAATTCCAATCCTACAATATCACCTTCATTAACCTCTGGGTAAAGTCAAAATCGGACAATTACAAAGGGACGGAAGGAGTAATATGAACAGCTTAGTCAGATTAAACACTAAAAAGAGAACAAGTTATTGAAAGCTAGAGAAGAGGAAATACATTTCATCTTCAAGAAGTCCAACTGCACACACAATCATTGACTTGGACTTTATTATAAATATAATATGCAGATGCGTAAGCTAGGCATTTATTCCAGGCTTGATCAAGTATTTGATGCTCCAGTTGCTGTCAAAGAAGTTCTGATTGGCCAATTTGGGCTGGAACATTCGGTTTGCCCCGTACCTTAGTTTCCTTTTACAGGAATTGACATTTTTTTGATAGAATGACCTTCAGAACATGTACGCACATTTTCCCTCTCTTCTCAGTATATAGGATCCAGAGAGACTGACCAAAGAGCTGATCTAATATCACGATTAGGAATTTCTGATTTCTGGACACCAGAGAGCCATTACCGATGGATCAAATCGAGATATGGCCCCAATGTTTCTGCAATTGTGGAACCTGTTAAACATTCTCGTCTTCTCCACTCCAGTAACTATTATGCCTTCCATTTTTATTCTGCTACATTTTCCAGTAACTCTTATGCCTTCCATTTTGAAACAGCCTCTCTACTATTGAGGGGTGAGGTCTGGTTACACAAACCGCCCCGACTTCACTTCGTGGGATTTTACTGGGCCTGTTGTACATTTTCCCAAAAGTTTTTTCCATGTACCAATATATTTAAGTTTTTAGATATGGAAGCTGGAGAGGTTGACAAGCTCAAGAGCCAGAAAAGTGAGCTGGATGAAACTGCCCATTATTTGGAGGAGAAATTAAGGACAATCAAGGCTGAGCTAAGAAACATAGAAAATGAAGGAGCTCAACTTGAAAAGGAACGGGTATGTGATTTTCTTTTCTTATTGTGTGGGAAGGTGTTGCCATGGAGCAAATTACATAATGATTTGAATCTACATTCATGTTAGAGTCCTAATGTTTGCATTAAAAACATATTTAATGCATGTCATCAATTTTATTGAAAAAATCATTTGTTCTTAAGGAGGTAAATATATACAGAGTAGTGTTATTTATCCAACATTTTCTACACAGTACATTATATGCATGTAGATATGAATTCCATGTGTGCATGCGTGCTTGTGTTGGTTATCAAAATGGTATGCATGTGTACATTGATATTCTTGTGCAATTGTGGTTTTGATCGGCAAGATATAGCTTGACTTTAATCTTGAACATGCACCAGATCTGTCAATGACATCGTCTTAGGTTTATCAAGAAAAGTATTTTATATGTAGCTCTATGAAAATAATTCCTTGTTTAGTGTGCGCCCCAGATTCTATATATATCCTATCCCTATCAAGCTAGAATATTTCTTTGTTATTCACTCTAGTACCCCAGTAAACTTTGGCCTTGTTTGAAGATTAGCTGTTGGTCGTTGGCTCTTTGTGTTGACTGGTTTGAATGGATGAATGAGTTAACCAGTTTTGACCGGCTGATTCAATTAAGTGTTAAGAAAAAATTGTTTGACAATTTTAGCTGTTCATAGGCACCTGTTTGCAAAAAAAATTACATGTAAGGACATGTGTCCCTATGTATGTGTTACCTAAAGTTTTGTTTTGATTTTTTTGTACCAAAAAAAATTACTTTGATTTTAGAATTTTGGTAAAAAATACACACACACACACCATATAAGCAACAACAACAACCCAGTTGGATCTCACGAGAGTAGAGTGTGTGTACAGTGTACACAGACCTTGCCCCTACTCAAGAGTAGAGAGGCTGTTTCCAAGAGACCCCCGGCTAAGCAAATGAGTATTAAATTATCCTTTCGTTCCAAAAACTTCTTTACACTTACGGAGTACTCTGCATAACTTAAGAGTTATTTCGGCAATATTTTCTATCCGTATTTTCATGGATCATTTTACAAAATAATAATTATATCACCTCTTATTTTATAGAACTCTTGTCTTTTAAGAAAGTTTACAAACACTATTCGTCTTTTAAGAAATTTGATAATTTAATTTTACAGATTTAAAAAATAGTGTTGAAAAATTGGAGAGCACTAAAAAAATCGCATTGGGGAAAGGAAAAAAGTGAACGGTCATTTTCAAACGCTACAAATGTTTGCTTTTCTATATTTGGCTGTTCGAGCCAATCAGCTAAACAAAAAGGCTATTTACCAAACAATTAATTGTGGAGCGATTTTAGCCGTTGCTGGTCAATAGCCAAAAAGGGCTGATCAGCCATTTTCCAAACACAACCTTTATCATGAGCCAAGGATTACTTTGTTTTCTTCACAAGTGTCTTAAGATATTAATATTTATGGACAACGGGACATTACGAATGAACTTCATGTTCATATTAGATTGTACTTATTTGTTCATTTGATTTGACAAATTAATATAAAAGCTAATTCTAATGGTTTCTTATTTGGATTCAATGCACCTTCATTAAGATTGAACTTCATATGAACTCATACTGATATGAGCTGCATGAAGTCCACCTAGCAGTATAACCATGGGTGTGTAATGTACCAATTAACGCATTCCACTTGCTCAAAGCTAGTAACTATTGCTTGACCGTTTACTCGCAAATGCACAGTATTCATTGGTCTTTTACTTGCACAGTTATAATTTTGAATAAATACATACATTTCTGAATAAATACATTAACTACCTCCATCCCCAAAAGTGGTCATAATTGACCCAAGTACAAGTTTATAATGTGGGTAAGGTACATTAATCATTAATCCTACTTCTATTTTGTAAGTTTATTTTCTTGTGTTGATGGTTGGGACTTGTCTTTAAGAGTATTAAAAGACTTTTTGTTGCTTGATTCAAATGAGATTACAAATATACAATGACATGCTTGATGCTTCTACTGAAACACAATGTAGTAAATCAAAGGGTTCAAACTATGTGCGATGCTAAAGCTATGTACTATGAAATTGTGGTCTGTGATGTTATTGGATGTGGTAGCTCTTATGTACTACTCTATCCTGTCCTATATAAGATGCACTTGGGTTTGACACACTTAAAAATAAAGGTAATTTTATTTACTTTACAAGTTTATTCTTTTGGATATTGAAGGAAAAATGGGACCCATTAAAAAAATGAAAGGATAAGTTGGTCAAAGGTAAAAATTATTTGTGTTTAATTAAGATATATGCCATTATTTTGGTACATTCTAGAACAGAAGCTATATGTTAAAAGTTGGATAAATTACTCTTTTTTGGATAAATTACATTTAACATCAGTTGTTTGTCAAAACATGGCTCTTTTTTGGGACTGTTCTTGAAACATGATTCTTTTTATGACATAAGTAGCACTAGATCATGCTCTTTTATCTAGGTCATTTTTTATTTGCATCTCAACTTTATGAGTATCTCTGCACATCTTGGGGTTTACTTCTATCTCGTTACATTTAGGGCATGTTTGGTGGGGAAAAAAGATATGGCTTTGGATATCTTAGAAATCAAATTTTGGAAATAGATGTTTTTTGTGAGAATAAAAAAGAAATCAGAATTGAAATAAGGGGATATGGAAACTCTCCAAAATAAGGGGACTCCATATTGGCGCAATTTGGCCGTTATCAAAAGTTCCGCTTTCAAAACCCTTCTCCTCTGCAATTTTGCAAGTTTTCTTCAGTAAAGAAGCCACCAAATTCAAATTCTTCACATTCAATCGCTGCAAATTTGATAACTCTGTAGTTAAGTCTCCAAAACTCCATAATAATTCCAATCATTTTCTCTTCATTTTTTTCTCTCGAAGGTGGGGTCTGCACTCTTTCACTGCCACGTTTGAATCTGCATTTTCATTGTTCTTTTTAATCAAAAAAAGATTCTAATTTTTTTGTGAAAATTTAATTTATTGGTAATTACTTTTGATTTTCTGAATGCCTACCTAAAAATTGCGACAATGACTTGATTCCATTTTTTTTCTCCAAACACTTTTTTTTAATAAACCCATATCATATCTCTCCATGATTTTAAAGCCCATATCATATCATTTCTCCAAAGCTCACCGAACAAGCCCTTATATTTGAATTTTTGTTTCTTTACATTCGTCTCTTGGTTTTTGAGCATAAATAGTGACCTTTAAAGTTTATTTTCTTTAGGAGGAGCTTATTAATGCATCATATATGAAGAAGAGGAAACGAAATGAATTGGAAAAGCGTGTTGGTAAATATCTTACATTCTTACTATATTTATCGTGAAAAAATGTATTCTATTTGTTATGTAGTTTTGACATTTTTCTCTTGAGAAGTTGTAAATTGACAAAGATAATTATCCAACTGTAGATCAGCGGAAGTTGAGGCTAAAATCTTTGGAACGAGAAAATGACTTGGATAGCATCATTGCTAACTTAAGTAAACAGGTTACAGAACTGAAGGTTCAGCGATTCAAGTGTGCAGTTCACCTGAAGGTGAATTTCCTACTCATTTCATTGCTCTTCTCATAGACATAACCTAAAAATGTATGCCTGGTTAAGAAATGTTCCTTTTCAATTTTTAGACTCTACTCATTGAGGCTATTGCTGATAGAAGAGGTTATGCAGAACAAAGCATGGCCTTGATTGAGCTGGAATTTAAGGTACATCTTTTTTGGTAATGACATAAACAGGTTACCGTTTACTGGGATGTTAAACTTGCTGCATGATAGATTGGAAGTAATGATAAATTATTTTTACTGTTGCATTGAATTACTTCTTATTTCCTTCACATTATGCATATATCTATTTCTTTATGTGCTCCTCCTAAGGTATTGCATCATCTATAAAGCGCTGGAAATGTTTTTTCATAAACCATTTCTTCCAGGGTTGTTAAAATCGCAATCTAGATTGCACTGTTTTACGATCAGTGTACCTCGGCCCGATCTGGATCATGTCTTAGACCGGATCATGTCTTAGATCCGGGATCATCTAGCTTGATAGTCGAATCATTGAATTACCATCCGATTCAATCTTATGCAAAAGAGAACAGGTCAGGTCGTGAGGTCGTCAATTTATATATTGGGTCGGCCAAAAGGCAAACAGGATTTATTCTTGATCCACAGACCTTTATCATGATTTGGTGAAAGTTCTTAAATTGAGGCTTACGGTTTGCCATGTCTATAGGCTTATGCCTCATGCAATAGAGTCCCACCTCCTCGAGGCCCGATTTTGCCTTTCAAAACCTTGTTCACATTCCCAATTTCCCATTACGTTTGGGTTTATTATTTCTCTACATACACATTATAATAGTGTTTATTGAAAGTCATATAAGAAGTGTTAATACCTGAATTAATTCCTCAAGAATTCACTATTACTCAATTGAATAAGACTTTTTTAAACGCTTTGATCTTTGAATTTGTGATTTGGACCTAATTTAGTCACCGAAAGTAATTGGCTCATATTAAGAGATCATTTTTGTTCTCTCAAGTGGGGACAAAATTGAGTCTAAGAGCGGATGATGAAGTTAACTAACATAATGTATTCTTGATGGACTAAAATGTGTCTTAACTTTATTAAGAATGCAAGCCATTGATTCTGTAAGTATACCCTATTATATGTCATTGATTATTCTTTTATATATTTTAGTTTGTTTGTTGATTTAACTAAATTGTACTCCTGCCCAAATTTAATCTTCTCATTTGAATTTTCACAGTCTCCAATGTAACACTTTGACCACTATTTTTTATATTTATACATCGATATATTTTATGAGTTTTTAATATTTCAAATATATGTTTCAAAAGAAAATTGTTGATATTACATTTATATCAAAACACAATGTACTTTTTTTGCATATCGAGGTCAAATTTTACAAACTTTGTGAAAAATTAAATGAGAAGATTAAATCCAGACAGAGGGTGCAATACTTAACATATTTACTATTCTTTGTTGAGAAGCTTATAAAAATATATACTCCCTCCGTCCCAAAATGTTCACCACATTTCAAACAACGTGCAAAATATCATCTCTTTAAAAATTATTTTATTTACAAAATGGTAGAGGAGTTAAAAGTATAAATTACATCGTTCAAAAGTACATCAAAAGTTCTACAAAACAAGACGCGACAAGAATATTCTATTTTATCATTTGATCACCGAAAGCGAGTAAACAAGTAAAAGTTATTGAGAAACCGAAATAGTAACCGTGGCAATCTTTTTGGGACAGAGGGAGTATATTATTTGTTGAAACCGAACTCTTTTTGTTGAAAAATGTTTGAAAACTCTTTCTTATCATCTCCATTATACTCCCTTCGTCTATGTAGCACTGAAACGGAAACGGGGACGGAGACGAAACGAAACGGACACGCCGAAACGACTATTTTGAAAAAATGAAGACACGAAACGCCGGGGAAACACCAAATTTATATATAAAAATTATATATATAAATAAAATTATGTAAACAAATTCACAATACATAACATATTTTAGTCATTACAAAACATATTAAAGTATAAGTTCACAAGACATCATAATTTAGTCATTACAAAACATATTAAAGTATAAGTTCGAAAGAGATAGCATAATTTAGTCATTACAAAACATATTAAAGCATAAATAAGTTCAAAATACATAACATAAAATCCAGAAGTCACTGACCAGCGGCGTAAGCTTCTCCCTTTGTCGGCGAGAAGCTTATTTGGAGAGAACACTTCACCTGATGTCGCGCCCTTTGTCGGCGAGTAGTTGGCCAACCAGCTGCGTAAAGCTTCTTCAAGGGCCGCTGTCTATTGTCGATGAATATGATAGCCGCGTAACACAGAGGAGCGATGAAGATTTAGGGCCAGATAATACTTTTTATAATTTGAGTCAGTTCCAAAACTTTTAAAATTTATAAAAAGAACCCCATTTTTTAAAAAAGAGGTGTCCCTGCGGTTTCCTAAAAGAGACATGCGTGTCCCAGCCGTTTCCTTGGAGTTTTTTTCTCTCTTTAAAAAATTAAAATTACAGAAACGCCACGTGGAGTTTCCGAGACGTCTCCAGGCGTGTCCGTGGCGTGTCGGCGTGTCCAAGGTGTCCGAAACGGGTACGGCAGCCTATATGGAGTTTCCGTGCAACATAGCCCTTCGTCCTCGAGTTAAATTCATGGTCTCACTTAACGGAGGTTAAGAGACTTAACAGAGTTTAAGAGAAAGTAGTGAAATTCATAATCTATTGTTGGAATTTGTTTGGAAGAGAGAGAAGTGTTAAGAGCCACATCCATTCTTGAAAAGGAAAGTAGATAAAACAAGTTTATTTTGGGACGAGTGGAAAATGAAAGCGTGAATTTAATTTGGGGACGGATGGAGGATGTAGTATCTAAAAAAATTGTTTAAACAAATAGAGCTAATATTTTTTTACTATCAAACTTCTCAAAATAAATCACAAATACGTTAAATATGGTAGTTTTAGTTAAATTTGAAAATAGACTAAAAATACGTAGTATGTATTTTCAATTACCGACTTATAATAGTGTATAATCAAGAATTGATGATTTCCATTCTTATTGGAATTAATAAACAATTTAGTTCATTGATTATAGGACTATACACTGTGCTGTGTAATGTGTATTACTTAATTTGTCCTTGACATTTTTTCAAATGCTCAAATTAGTACTCATACCACTTAAATGGACAAAAAAGTCTTCTAAATTAGAGCCAATCTTGCAAGGATGAACTTGTGACCAGTTCCATAGTCGAGTGTAAAGCTGAATTAAAAATGTCAGGCACTAAATTGAGTGCTATTGAATGGTTGAGGGACTAATTCAGATATGAACTCCAAAAATTGTAGCCTTGCTATTTAACAAGACCGTTTTGCAATTTTAAATCCATTAGATTTGCAGCGCTTTAGTTGTTAGGCATGTTGGTCCAATAAGCACCATTGTATGTATCTTGCAACATCAGCATCAAATCACAATCTGGTTTTGTAACTGGCTCTAACCTCTATGTGCTTTTCTTTCTAGATTAAAGAGATGGAATCTGAAGTGAAACATCAGGAAAGGTTTGCTGAGCAAGCAGTTTTGCATTATGAACACTGTAAGTTCTTTCTGTGCATCTTATGCACTTGAGGGTTTCAACTCGAGATATCTTAGTTAGGATCAGAAGGGGTGGAAGATAGTAAATCAGGGATCATAAATCGGGTCGTAAGATCCTAGATTCCTAGCTAGTACGTAAAATATATAAAATGCACCTTTATGTAACAACTTAAATTTAAAATAGATAGTCATAATTCATCCACACTAATAATTATTAGCAATGTCTTTTTAGCGTCTTATAAATCATGAGTGACTTAACTCTCCAGTATGCCATGAAATGTACCCATGTGTCCATACAGAACTTAATTTCTTGATTGTCAAGATGACTATCGTAGATTCATAGGCCTAGTTGTACAACCATAAATAAAAGCATTTTGATAACTTGTAGGTAATACACACGCTATTAGTTGTATATCAATATTCATGTAGTGAATTTGTTTTGCAAGAACATGGCTTTCTTTGCCGCGTGTACCATATTTGAAATAAAATGCAACTCACTATCATTCTTGTATTCCAACTTATAGTGTCTCTATTTTCTCGACACATGTATCATTTTGGTAAGGATTTTTAGTTCACAATAAAATAGACAATGATATCAATTGGAACTTTCTAAACGATACTCCCCCCGTCCCACTATTTTTGTCCCTTTTTACTTTTTTTGTCCATCCCAATAGTTTTGTCCCATACCATATTTCATGTCACTCCCTCATGTTCCAAAAATAGTGGGAAGGATGGAGTATCTAAGATTAATGCATTTTATACAATAGAAAACTTGTTTATCAAAATCAAATAAGCTGTTTGGAAGTTTGTATTAATTATTAAAATGTTTTGATTCTGTTTAGCTTTTAAAGCTCTGGTTCCTTTTTCTTTTCCTTAATGATCAGGCAAAAAGGAATTGGCAGATTGTCATGCTCAATTGTCAGCTGCTAAGAGGCATGCAGAATCCATCACATTGATAACTCCAGAATTGGAACAAGCGTTCCTTAAGGTGTGCATAGAACTTTTAAGAAACTTTTGGATAATCTTGGTGTTGTGTTTGCTATCAACATATTGTGTTAGAATTCTTACTTTGGTTGAGAAAATAATTTAAAGAATAAAGATGAATCTAAGCTCTAAATGATGCAGTTATTGTAAAATTCTGCTTGCTTTTTTTTTAATTTTTTTGCAATTATACTCTGTATATACACTGATTACCTCACTGAATTTCACTGACTATGCCGTTGTCCTTTGAGCATTTCTAGATGACATCTTTAGTTTGAAGCCACTGACGAATTGACTACCAGTATTGATACTTGAACACAAATATTAGTCCTAAACATCATGGATGTCCAAATAAAGTTAGCTATGGGGATGCATTATTCTTGTTAAAAAGATTCTTACTATGTGCTTAAATTGTATCCATTTCTTTGCTTCTATTTTATGTACAATAAGCAACAAAGTCTTGTTTACACCATACTATAATTTTCTGATCGGTGTGGTACTATGCTTTATAAAATACAATGTATAGTTTAGAAATTTGAAGCCTGATTATTTATCAACACTTTTATGTTTTCTTTTAAATGCTTTTTTTTAGATGCCCTCCACGATTGAAGAACTGGAGGCTGCTATTCAGGACACTGTTTATCAAGCCAATTCTATCCTTTGCCTTAACCCTAATTCCCTAGAACAATATGAGACACGCCAGAAAAAAGTAAACCCTATTGTTTACTATAATCACTGTCTTTTTCTGCATCATTATGTGATTTGATATATTTGCTTTATGCAGATTGAATCTCTCTCGAAGAAACATGAAATGGATGAAAAAGAATTGAATTGTCATTTAAAAGATATCAATTCTCTAAAGGTGAGGATCATGTGTGCTTTAGTCAGACATGTCATGAAATGGATAAAAAAGAATTGAATTGTCATTCAAAAGATTTTATTTCGCATGCTTATTTCACCTCCAGCAACTTCCTTCCGTTACTCCTTTGTGTTTTGCTGTTGATACTTTAGTCAGACATGTCATGAGTTGTAAAATTTTGAGACTAGTAATCGACACCTTGAAGATTTTCACAATGTTGCATTTTGGTGCTTGGTTTGGTTTGCCTGCTTTTATATATATATATATATATATATATATATATATATATATATATATATATATATATATATATATATATATATATATATATATATATATATATATATAATGTCACTGTTGAAATATAATATTGATTTATGTGCTTCAAGTTTGCACAGAAAATGCCCTTGCAAGCATTTGATACTGCAAGAGCCCCCACCCACCCTGCCCCAACCATGAGCTTCTTTTTTGTTTTGTATATTTCATTCATGGTGGCTCATGGCTGGAGGTAGTGGCATCAGTGCATTGTTTTCTTCCTTCATTAACATATTTGTATGTCTTTTCACTAAAAGAGTCTTGTGGTTTATAACCCCATTATAGACTATATCACTATGTGAAGCATTTTATGATGGCATGACATCTGCAGGAAAGTTGGCTTCCAAGACTGAGAAACCTTGTCTCAGAAATAAATGACACTTTCAGTCACAATTTTAGAGAGATGGCTGTTGCTGGAGAGGTTTCATTGGGTAAATCTTCCTCCAACTCTGGAAGGCTTTATTTCATTTAAAAATACAGAGGTTCCTGAAATGCTCTCTCTCTCTCTCTCTCTCTCTCCCCAGATGAGCATGATATGGACTTTGATAAATATGGAATTCTAATTAGAGTTCAATTCAGGTACATTTGTATATGTTTTTCAAAATTCCAATTCCATATTTTCAGCCTGCAGAGTATGTGGTTAGTTAATATTACTGATGTAGGCTTCACTATTGTGGAGACATGTATAAAAATGCTATTAGCCTAGTTTTTGTGAGCTCTGATCGAATAAATGAATTAGGGGTGTGACTATGGAACTTTGGTGGTCTCACGGATATCTAAGAGGCACCAGTTGCCAGCAAGGCAAAACAATAAGATAAAGTCATTGTACTATACGATGCATTCCTGTAGTGATTAACAGAATACACCCTCCGTCTGGATTTAACTGCCTACTTTCTTGTTTTTGTTTATTTGGAATTAGTTGTCCTCTTACAATATTCAATAAAGAAATTATGATGAATTGTCTAAAAATATCCTATAGATATGGTAAGAGCATTGTTGACATCAATGAATGAACAACTCATTTGAAAAATTTATTTCATAGCTTAAACTGGTTTCTTTAGAATGAATTTAGAAAGGGGACAACCAAATCTAGACAGAGGGAGTATATCAACAGGGTACCTATGCGAAGTTTGACGACATGAGGCCATGAGGGGAGTTATGCAGAAACCATACAACCTAGTGTTTATTATTCTATATGATTACTAAACTAAAAGGAGATGGAAGTAAAGAAAACAGCTAAGTTATCAAGGCGACTAGTCGAGTTGAGTCGGTGAAGAGGAGACTAGTGGACTAGTCGACTAGTCGGCCTACTAGTCGACAAATCACAATTAGTATTGAAATTTTTAACATTGTACTATATATCTTCATTGAACTATATATATGTATATGACGAAATATCATTACCAAAACAAAATTATATTTAAAGTTAGCACACAAAGTCACATAACGAAGGGTACATAAGAAACAAATACCCTTCAATCTTCAAAAACAACACACCAACAAAGACAACACGCACAAAAAAAAGTTAAAGAACATATTAAGACATTTAATTTCATGTTTTGAGTTATAAAATATCATCATCCAACGTTTGCCACCAGCAACTAGTCGGGTCGGGTCAAAATTGGGTTGGGTCAAATTGGGTAGGGTTTCCATCAGCAGCTAGTCATCACCCAGGTGTGACTAAACGTCGCTTTACACGACTGGACAACAAGTCCAGCCAAGTCGCTAGGCGACAATCAAGTCGCCACCTCCAAAATGACCAAACGACTAGTCGGCGATGACTTAATAACCATTGTAGCAATAGACCCCCCCCCCCCCCCCCCCGCATACCTTCAAATTTGCTCATGCTACAGCACTACTTACAATCTCGAATTCTCTAAGGGTATTGGATGGAGGTTCTAGAGGGCTAAGACTATATCTTGATATATACTCTCTCCGTCTGCGAATAGTTTACCCACTTTCTTTTTTCACCCGTCTCAAAAGAATTTACACACTTTTTCTCTTTTTCTTTTTTTGGAAAGGAATCTGTGGTCCAAAGTACTTCTCTCTCTCTTCTCAACAATTCTAACCTTCCACTTTTCATTTTTTTTCATCTTATCAACACTTTTCTTAATCTTAGTGAAATCAAAATGGGCAAATTATTCTAGGATGGGGGGAATAGTTGAAATTTTATTAAAAGTGAGGGAACAACATAATGGTTGATCATGTAACAATCACCTTTATTTTTTTATTTTTATAAACACATCCTATTTATCGACATATAGACTATAAGCCTTTTTAGTTTTATAGAAACATCCTATTTATCAACATATAGACTAAGTCCACTAGTGCCTTCCCCTCTGTCTAAACTGACCCTAGAGGAACTTAAATCAAACTGAACTTGGAAACCAGAACTAGCATTGCAAAAGGAAACTTTATCTAGGACATGATCCCATTGAAATAGTAACTATGGATGGAGATTCTGCAAAGAAGTGGCCAATAATAACAATGTGTAGAAAGTTTGGAACTTGGAAAGTCTTTTATGTCTTATATTATAGGAAGTTAGGATTAGGAACATTTATTTTAAACAGTGCAATAGTAGTTACTAAAGGTGCTAGTTGCAAAAGGCTGTAGTAATTGGCTAGAGGAAGAACTGAGTGCTTTCTGGCTACAAGAAAACTGTCAAAACATAAAATTCACTGTTAACTATGCCCCGCCTAACTCAACTCCTATAAAACTGGCATATGTTTGAATGCAACTACATGTTGACTCGGTTGAGTGTTTGACCAGTAGATAAGAGAATGTATAATGGACCAAGAAACACTAATGCTTTGTTTGTTTGGGGGGAAGTTGAGAAGAAAGAGGGAAGAGAGGAACATGAGAGAAAGGGAGAAAGCTGGTTAGTGTTTAGTTAGGAGAGAAAGTGGTGCCAAGGAACCAACTCAACCAAAAGCTCAAGCTTGTGATTGGAGGCCAAGGGAAGATTTATACTCTACTACAACCCCTTACGTGTAGGCAAAAATGTTTTTCCTAAAGTGTTGCACGTGAATATTAACTTTGTAAACATGGCCATGAGATTTGAACTCATGACCTATAGGTCAACAATACTTTGATACTATGTCAAGTATCCAATTCAATCAAAAGGTCAAGCTTCAAGTTGTAGGCCCATAAAAGATCTCTAACAATAGGAAAAAGAAAAGGAAAAGCATTTGGTTCCTAAACACTTTGATTTCTCTCCTCCAATAGGAAGAAATGATGAAGGAGATTAGTTTTTCTTTTGATTTCGATATTTATGCCTCTTTTTATATTTCTTTTTCGTAATATAAGGTTATTTGTCTATTTATAATAAGCATACATTTCTCTCTTTTCTCCCTTTTATTTCTCTCATACCATTAAATGCAGAAAAATCCATCCATTTCTCTCTCCCACAGTTCTTTCTTCTCAGAGTTTGTTTTTTCATTCTTTCGTCACTATTTCTCTCCCTCACCCGACAAAGCACAATTGAAGTGGTGATGCCTAGACATTCTAGTGCTCTAGAATATGAAAACAAGTCCAAAAAATATTCCTCTTTTATCTCTTTGAGACTACATCCTACTCATTTCTTTGCTGGCTGTCCTCATATTTTTATGTGAGGTTTTAATCTTCTCCTGTTTTAGTGTTTGTTTTTTTGTTGCCCTATTTACATTTGTTAATATTCATTTTGATCTGGTGCTTTCTGGTTCATCAGGGAAAATGGACAGCTTCAAATTCTTAGTGCCCACCACCAATCAGGAGGAGTATGTTTAACAATTCAAATCTTATGCATAAGGTGTTTTTGTTGGTTTGCTAATTTATTGTGTGATTTATTTTAGGAACGCTCTGTTTCAACTATTCTTTACCTTGTTTCTCTTCAAGACCTAACTACTTGCCCTTTTAGAGTGGTTGACGAAATAAATCAAGGTCAGCACCTCAAATTCATTTTGATTATAAAGTTTGTGGGTCCTATAGTAGACTACAATAATAAGGGTGGTAATCATTGTGCCTTTTTTTCCTGGTGGTGTAGGAATGGATCCAATTAATGAAAGGAAAATGTTTCAGCAATTAGTTAGAGCAGCCAGCCAACCTAATACACCACAGTAAGAAAATTGCTACTTCTATCTTTCAACAGTTTTCAAGTAGTTTTTTTTATAACAATGTTTTTGCTTATACTTTTAAAAACATTTACTTCATTGGCAATCAATCAATTTCTCAGTAGCTACTTAAAGCATACCATTAATAAGATATTGATGAATCATGATATCATTCTTAAGATACTACAATACTCTAACATCTTTAGTCTCATTGTAACATCATAGTTTATGAGTTTATATAATCCTTTTGAATGCTTTCTGAGCCTTTCTCCATTGTCTCTTTAAATATTGACTAATTCAAATGTGATGCATTTTGTTCATTCAGTAACTTCTGCTGTAAAATACTCCCTCCATCCCAAAAAGATGTGCCTAGTTTGACTTGACAGATTTTTAATAAAGTGAAAATCGTGTGGTTGGGATTTATACAGAGAGAGAAACACTATGAGCCACACAAAACTCACCAAATACTGAAACAAGCACATCCTTTTGGGTCAGATGTAGTATAGCAATCTTGGGTCATAGTTGTCTGTGTGAACAATATATGGAGTCCTTGAACATTATCATTTAACCCCAACAACAACCCAGCTGGATCCAACGATATCATTAAACCCCTAATGAACAGAAAAACCAGGGTGAATTTTTGATACTGTCTAAACTCTTAACTTTTAAAATCTGTCAATTTGGCCAGGACTTGGCACTTGGGTGTAGTTTTAGCCAAAATTACGGTTTTTTGTCGAAGCTGAACATGTTGGCAGCTTGCGTGGTTACCGCTTACATGATGGTGATGACTAAGTAAACTGTTTTTGGTCACTACGCCTATGATAAATGGACTCACCACCCACCACAGATTCTACTAATCAATTAGCTTGGTTTTTAATATCCTATCATGCTACACATCTACTATATTTCACCATTATGTTTACAACTTCCCTAAACTGAATTTTGCTTTGCGAGCCGTTTTACAGGTGCTTCCTACTCACACCAAAACTGTTGCCTAATCTAGAATATAGCGAAGCTTGCAGCATTTTGACTGTAATGAACGGGCCGTGGATCGATCAGCCTTCAAAAGGTTTGTGCCACTCTATATATCTTGTTTATAATACAACTCAGTCAAGTACACAAGTTGGGTTTGGGGCGAGCGGCTTATGTAGCCGTATAAAGCTAGAGAGGTTATTCCCCAAAGATTCTTACTTAGAGTAATTACGATAAACGACGAGTTAGAATGCAAGATCCCCCCCCCCCCCCCCCCCCCCCTCCACTGACATCTCCATTTTGATGCTAAATTGCAGCGTGGGGCAACGGGGAGAATTGGAGAACCGTTGTGGGATCCCTCGAAGAGAGGTGTCACTAGGAAGGGCAAAATCGTGTCTGGACTGCCTTCTGTTTTTCAACAGTTCTAACGGCATTTTGTTTAGTCGGATGTGTATGTATATATGTAATTCTTTTGCTAACTTGAAGTAGCATCCTCTTCTCTTTCAAATATTTTTGCAGTTTTCAAGCATTAATTTTTGGACCTTTTACATGATGCGTAGCTTGTAATTTTCTCTCTTTGTATAAATGGCGGGAGAGCAGTGTTTTGTGTAATTGAATAAATAAACACTCTGTTACATATTGAATACATTACATTTTCAACCATAATCAAACCAAAAATATAGATAATAATTAAATCCGACCTATATAATATGAGTAATACATAGGAAATGATCAGATTGATCTGATTGCTAGATCTAAATGAAGAGAATAGACAGTCACATATTTTATTTCTTAATTGAAAAAATAAGGTCTAAATTTTATTTTGTACCCGTCCAAATAAAATAAAGACTTTATTTTGGACTATATCTTTACATATAAAACCCAAAAAAATAACCATAAAGATCCTCTTCTTCAGATTTCCTGTTCTTCACTCCCATACTTCCACAGTATTGGACACAACGATCGGACTCCTCACTGTGTGATTACCGTTCACCTCAACCCAAGTGATGGACCCCACATTCTTGCTTTGGTTCTCGTCCCCTCTATAACGGATCGTCAAACTATAGCTCTGCTTCTCCATCTTCTTCCCGAACACCAACGTCATCGGAGACACTGACATTGTTGAATTCTTGGGAACTCTTAGCCCAGCTTTGTACGTCGCGGCGCCTGGCCCAACGTTCGTTAATGTCCTCTTGAAGGTTTGCGACAACCAGCGGTAAACGCCGTTGTCTCCTCCGAGAGGATACAAAGCGATGAACGACGGGTAGTTGAGGTCCGGATTCGGGTCAGAACAATTCTGGCTCGAGGAGGATCTTGTTATGCTTTGGAACTGAGGTCCCGTGAAATTCATGGAACAAAGGAGGTTCACATAGTCTTGGGGAGTTGCATCGTACACTAGACCCGGGTCAACTGCCATGTTCGGGTTAACCATACCTGCACCCATGTCCAGTGGCGTCGCCACCGAGTTGTCGTCAGCGGCTTTAATTGGCTTGCCGGTATTGTCAACGGTGATAGCTGTGGTCATCATGGCGGACCTGACGAGAGATTGAATAAATTATTTATGAAAGAAGTTTTTTTTAAGATTAATTTACTAAAATATGACCAAAATATAATGATTTTCTCAATATAGGACCATATGTTTTTGTTTCTCAATGACCATTGATCATTATCTATTAGTCATTATTCAACTAAATGTTTAACATTAATTAGATATTATTTCTCTCACTAGTCATTATTAAATCTTAAAAAGTTTAATTCCTACATTAGAAAATGATTTATATTTTTTGATCGCAAATTTCACTTTTTTTTAAGAAAAATGCTAGTCCACTAAAATGCTATCCCCCACCCCTCCTTGTCCACTAAAAAAGGTAAAAAAATTCAAAAAAATTAATTAAATAAAAATCAAATAAAAATGTGTGGAGGAAAAGAGGGTAGTGTACATTTGCAGTGACAGTAAACCTGTTTGTTACCTGATTGCAGAAGGGCTCCAATCCGGGTGCGCCGCCTTGAGCATCGCCGCGATTCCGGCGGCGTGAGGGCAGGCCATGGAAGTCCCAGACTCCAGATTATAATCCGTTCCCAACTGAATATTGGTTCCAATATTCACGGCGAAGCTATTCGGCGGATAAGCGGCCAAGATCAGAACTCCGGGCGCCAATATATCCGGCTTCGAAATCCCGAGGTAGCTCCGGGACGGACCTCTGGCTGAAGAGGCCGAAACCGCCGGCGCCGGTGTTTTCCCGAAGAATGTTTGCTGAAAAGTGATGGTGGCTGTTGGGTCGTTCCCGGATTTCGCGTATCTGATCACTTCCTTTCCTTCTTTGGGGCTGATGAAAACTCCGGGAATGGGAAACGTCGTCGACCGGAAAATTCCTGGCTCGTCGTTTATAAAGATTGCCGCGTCGAATCCGGCACCTCTAACGGAATTCATCCGGGAGAATGTTGAGGTAGAATCGTCGTTCTCCGGTTTCTCGCAAATGATTATAGAAGGTTCGGGGTCTGGGATTCCGGCGAGAAGCTCCGATGAGTCGCAGGCGGAAACTGTTTTGTTGTAAAGAAGACGAACGTTTCTGACCAGTGCTCTGCCCGGGAACAAACTCCATCCCCTGAATTCCTTCCCGTTGCCCAGGGTCAGCGTCCCGGCGAACCACCGATCGGTATGGCCGGAACCCACCGTCAAGATCCAAGGAGCGCCGTTGTTTATGGTACCCACACTGGGACCACTGTTTCCGGCAGAGCCGGCGACGAGGACGCCTTTCATCATCGCCCCAAAAGCAGCAATTGCGATGGAATCTTCGTGCAGGGGTATGAACCGGTACCCGATGGAGACCGAAATCACGTCGACACCGTCGGCGACTGCCTGGTCCATGCCGGCGATGAGGTCGGAAGTTAAGCTTCCTTCGCTCCAGCTGACCTTGTACACAGCCAAGCGAGCCCGAGGCGCCACTCCTTTGGCCGTGCCCGGAGCGTATCCGAAGAAGGACACATCCTTCACGTAGTTCCCGGCGGCCGTGGACGCCGTGTGCGTGCCGTGGCCGTCGGTGTCCCTGGCGGAGTTCATAGAAATGTTGATTCCGGGGTTGGCAGCGAGAACTCCGGCGTTAAAATAATTAGCTCCGATGAGCTTCCTGTTACATAAAGAAGAATTGAACTCTGTCCCTACCTTACAACCACCCTTCCACCTCCGGGGAATCTCCGGCATCCCGTCGTCTCTAAAGCTCCTAGACTCCGGCCACACACCGGTATCAATCACGCCGATGATCACATCCTCCCCGTACTTCGACGCCGGCCATAGCCCTGCCCCGGAACTAAGCTTCAAGAAACTCGGTGTGTACGTCGTCTGAAGCTCAAAGGTCCGATCTTTATAAGCAGAAACGAACCCGGGAGAAGCCTTCAAGGCTCCGAGTTCGTCTTCCGACAAAACGGCGCTGAAACCGTGAAGGACATGGTCATAAGAGTACACGAGCTTCGGTGAAGAACGGATCCCGTCGCCGGCGGTGGGCGGCTTGCAGAGGGAATCGACGGCGGCGGAGTACCAGTGGTGGTGGGTGGGGAAGGCGGTGGGCATGAAGGACTTGTCCATGTGGACAATGTAAGTGGACCTCTGGTTCTGGGCTGATAATAATAAGGGTAGTACGAAAAGGTGAGAAGCTAAAAGAAGAAGACGCCATGGGAGGGTGGCGGGAAGCAGAGGAGAAGAACTCATCGGAGAAGATGGAGTGAGGATGGGGTCGATTTGGAATTCGGGGATTTTATAGGGGGTACGGCGCAATTATTGGTCAACGAGTAGAAAAGTAAAGAGAGGCGGCTCGGATAGATAAAGAGAGCACTACTCCGCTCCACTTGGGTTGCAGCTTTGCTGTAGTAGTTTATTAAAGGCCGACATGGGCCACGTTTGGACCAATTTGGGTTATTCGCATTTTATTTTTTATTGAAATACACATACTCTTTTACATTCCATTATCAAAAACCACATTCATACATCTCCGTTGCACGGAAACAAATTTGTTGTAGAATAAAAATTTTAAAACATTTGGGATTCACAAATAAAGAAATTCAAACCACTACAATCTACATTTCTTGAAATGCAACATACAATTTATTAATTATGGAGTAGTTTATTAATTAAAAATGACTATCTAAAGAATTCAATATTTGAATTTTTCCTATCTCAATTGTATTTATCAATTCTATACTTCAAATTTGCAATCCCTTTTTGCTGTGTTATTTAATAATTTATTTCATGTAAAAGGATTCGAGTCAAAATTTACTTCAACTCTTCCCCAAACTTTATCCATTGACTAATTTGTCGATCCAAAGATTTGAAGAGATATTTGAGTCACGTGATAGAGAATGTCCAAGGATATGGCCTATTTTAGGGTGAAATTCGGAAATAATATTAAATTTACGAATATCTTGAATTGCATTTTTTTAAATGAAAAGGTTTTATGGGGCAAAAATAACATTGTTTTGAGTATAATATTTCTTGTGATCTCATAGTATACACTTATCTAATGAACTAAATGTGACTTAGATTATGTTTTTAAGCCATAGATACAAAGAGTGTAAATAAAACTCATTTGGCAAAAGTGATCGAAGAGCTGGAAATTCACAGAAACAAAGACAATGTTCAGGGATTGAATTTTTTAATAAAAGGGCAGTAATCTTGTAGCCAATCTCCGAAGAAATATTTGCACTAAATAACACTAAAACTTAAGTCATTTCTCTAAATAGCACTTAAATTGTTTTATTCTCTAAGTAGCACTTAATAATGTCTATAATGACCAATGATGATGAATATTTACTTGAATAATGACTAATGAATAATGACTAAAAGTACTATATTGGAAAAAAAATACATATAGTGTTTTTTGGGGAAAGTCATTATGTTTTTTTTTGTTATTTGAGTACATTTCTCATCAACGAAATGGGAGAGGGAGATGTTGTGGTGGGTGGGCAGGTAGGGGGCAAGGGGTAGAGTTTAGGGAGGGGACAGGTTCGGGGTAAGATTCATCATATCTATGAACGAATCACCGTAAGGACCCTGTATCATAATATGACCCAAACTTTTAAGGTCAAAAAGAACAATTTCGTTAATAAAAAGGTTGTGCAAGCTTTCCAATTATCTATGTATTTAAATTTTACTCCGTACTTTTTAATCATTTAACATCATTTTTTGGTGAGGTGAACTAATGGTGAGATTGTGTACTTTGGGAACGTAGTATTTGCGACTCGCACGCCTAGATTCAACTTTGAAAATTGGAATGAACAATGTTCAATAATAATATAGTGGCTAATTACTCAAAAAACAATATAGTGGCTAATATTACATTCACACATACTCCTTAGAGCACTTGAAATACTCGTGAAGCCCCGGGGCTTCAAACTCTCTTTATCTGTCACGTCAACTTTAACTTACACCAAAAATTCACTGGAAATGGGTTTGAAGCCCCAGGGCTTCAAACATGGGCTTCAAACCTTCATTTTTTACATTTTTAAATATACATCTTCTAAATTTAAATTATTAAATTTTAATTAATTTATTTAAATTAATCAAAAGGAGATTAGTACATTAAAAAATTACATTCATTAAAAAAATATTACATTCATAGAAGAATATATATATATTCATAAAAAAGTTTCATTCATTAAAAAAATATCACATCCATAAAAAAATAACACTACAAAGAAATTACTAATTATTCGAGCAACTAAAAATATCTTCATTCAAATTTGAGTTGTAGTAAAATATTGCAAATTGAAATAATTCATCAAATAAAAAATACAGTCAATAAAAATAGTATGTTAAATTTAATAAAAAACAAAACAAAATTAGATTACTAAAAAAAATTTAAACAAAAAAATATTACATTAAACAACAAAATATAGAGTAAAAAAAATTATGTTTGTGTAGATTTTTTTTAAAGAGAGAGTGGGGGGAAGAGCTTTAAAGCACGTTAAACATTTGAAGTAGAAGAAATGAAGCCCGGATGAAGCCCCAGGGAGCGGTGTTTAACGCCCCCTGGGCTTCAAAAGTAACATAAGGCCGGGTGACGTGGCATCGCCACATTGGTGAGGAGTCACGGGAACATTGCCACATTAATAATAATTTGTATGTGTTTTACAATCAACGTGTTAATATAAAAATTACTCCTTCCGTCTCAGAATTATCCTCACACTTCTTAGTTCTTACCTAGACCTCTCGATAATATTTATTTATTTTTATATTTTTTATTATCAGTTGATGAAATAAAATGTTTTTCTCAAACTATGCTTTTTTATAATTAGACTCGGTTGTTGTTATTATCATCTCTTGTTTTGTAAAATTTTTTATTTCTTAAATATGTCATTTGTACTTTTTACATATATATACCAATTTAATATATAAACAAAAGACATTAAATTTTGTACATTATTCGGATTGAGATAATATTTTAGGAAAAAGTATGATGTGATAGGTAGTGTATGAAAAAGTAAGGGTAAAAGTGGTTTTTTAATAGAAAAGGGAAGTGTTTTGTTGGAAGTGGAAAAAATGAAAGAGGAAGTATTTTTGAGAACGGAGAGAGTACTAAAGTAGAGTAAAACATTGAAAATATACCAAAAATACAACAACCATTGATCTATATAGAAAATCAGATCAATTGACCATATATGGCTATGTTTTGGGCAGGAAATCGCATTTTTTTTCTTTTTTTTCCTTTTTTTCTTCCTCCAATTCTTTTGCTTTTGTATATAAGTATAGATGTATGCTCACAAAAAAGAACATTAACAATGCAAAATTGTCATACCGTTGCTTTATTGTATGTCATGTCGGTGCGACCAAGTATCAAACTGATTCCAAAATAAACGAAAAAACTTGAGAATATCAAATCAAAAATAGCAAACTGAAAAAATACCGTCAAAGAACCAAACCGTACTGAATCAAATAGTCGGTACAATATTTGAGAATGGTAAAAAGTAGATGAATTTACCGGATAAATTTCAAGAATAGTACATTAACTTTCACGAAAATTTCAATTCAGTACCTGAACTTCAAAACCTTTCACAAAAATACATGAACCTTTACCATTTTTTCACTAAAAGTCCATTTGCCCATTACAAGGTCACCAATAGGTCACTTTGGACCAAATTGAAAAATCCAAATTTTTATTTTTTTTCACATTGACCCCCGGGTGTTCATTCGGTAAACCATACCGAACCCAACCAAAATTTTGGTAAACTTATAATTTGGTTATTAATTTTTTATACCGAATACCGAACCAAAATTAAATTAATCAGTTTAGTCCAAAACCGAAATAAATCGGTTTGGTAAATGGTAATACCAAAAACCGAAAAAAAGGACCTTCTGACATTGTGAGTCGTCAGTTTCGCCAGGGCGGCCAGGCGAATGGATGAAGAAGGGAGCGCAAATTCAGTTCGAATTTCCGGCTGAATTCATTAAAGAGACTTCCTTACTGGCGGCCGACTAATTCCATCGAATTGAATCAATTGATCGAAGAAAAGAGAAACCTAATAGTGAGACTTAATTTAGAAGTGGGCTGGATATTAAATTTTTTAATATTGGGCTGGATATTGGTAGTGGGTTGGGTAGAATTACACAATATTCTTAAATTATTTCGGTAATACCGAAATACCGACCCAAAAAATTTTACCGAACCGAAAACCAAATTCCATAAAAACCTAAAACCGAATAGCGAATCAAATTATTTGGTTCAGTTTTGGTACGTACCAAAATTTTCGGTTTTGATACGGTTCGGTCGGTTTACCGGAATGTGCTCACCCCTATAATTCTTCCTTTTCTTCTCCTTATTATTATTATTATTATTATTTGTCTTATATTCTTTGTTTGCTTTCAATTTTGTGTAAATAACCATCTATTTTCACTATTTTTTGTTTGTTTTTTTAACTTTCTCTCATCTTATTTTTTTTCTATTTTTTATGTATTTATTTAGGGCCTATTTTATTCACGTGTTTTATTGAGTTGTTTACAATAAAGATTAAAAACAAACAAAAAAATAAGAAAACAAAAATAATAATACGCACGGTTTGATTTTTTCGTTCAATTAAATTGATTAAATATAACGTAGATAAAAGAAAAGATAAATAATAAAGATAAAGTAAAAAATAACGAAACGGATAGATAAAGAAAAAAAAGAAAACAAAACAAAGAAAAAAAGTAAGAAATGAGAAAAGGCATAAAAGAAATAAATAAAAAATTAAAAAATTCAAAAAGGAACTAAATAAAAACATAGGAAACAGAAACAAATACAGAAAATTAAAATAGTGAAAAAAATTTTAAAAAGGAAAAAATTTAAAAAGAGGACGTGATGAAGAAAATTAAAGTAAAAAGGAAAGAAATGATAAAAAGTGAAAATGAATAAAAAAATAAAGAGTTAAAAGAAAAGATGGAGGGAATAAGAAAAAAAGAAAAGAAAGGAAAAACAAAAAATAAAATAAAAGATCATTATGTTTTAGTCCTATTTAGTGCAAATTTCACAAGAAAGAAAGGGGGGTGAGTTGAAAAAAAAACTCTCTATTTATGATTTAAAATTTTATTTTAAAATCATTTTAGACCATTTAATTTTATGCATGGAAGTTCACAAATAGTAAGTTTGTAAAGTTTGTGACCATTGTGTTTGTGAACCAAGCATTTTCCGGTTACAAATTGCGGGTTACGGAGTGAAATTTTCTACTTTTTAAAATTATTTTATTTACAAATTGGTATATCGATAAGATATAAAAATTACATATTAAAAAACTACGTCAAAAGTTCTACAAAACAAGAGGTGACAAGAATATTTTATTTTATCAAATACTTAACTAAATTGCGTAAACAAACAAAAGTTGTCGAGAGGAGAGAGAAAAAAAATTGTAATCTATTTAGGGACAGAGAGAGTATAATTTGTGGGAATGTAAGGAGAAGAGAAGGAAGAAATGAGGGTCAATGCGAAAAAATAAAAATTCGGATTTTTCAATTTGGCCCAAAGTGACCTGCCGGTGACTTGGTAATGGGAAAATGAACTTTTAGTGAAAAGATGGTAAAAATTCAGGTACTTTTGTGAATGGTTTTGAAGTTCAGGTACCGAATCAAATTTTTTGTAAAAGTTGAGGTACTATTCTTGAAATTTACCTGGAATTTACTTATATATGACTAAAACATAATAACTTTCTCAATATAAGACCATATGTTTTTATTTTCCAATGTTGAACTATTGTTCATTATCCATTAGTCATTATTCAGATAAATTTTCACCATCAGTGGACATTATTCCTCTCACTAGACATTATTAAGTACTCCCTCCGTCCCATGAAACGTGGGACTTTTGCTTTTTAGGAGGAATTTAAGGGGAGTGTATTTTGGTATTGAATTTCCAAAAATGTCCTTTGATGTGATAGGTAAAAGTATGATTTGATGGATAGATTATTAGTAAAAAGGCATGATGTGATAGTTAGTGTATGAAAAAGTAAGGGGTAAAAGTGACTGTTTAAGAGAAATGAGAAGTGTTTTGTGGGACGGATAAAAAAAGAAAGGAGAAAGGTTTCATGGGACGTAGGGAGTATTATTTAGAAAATAAAAAAGTTTACATTCTACATTGAAAAATAACTTATGTTTTAGTCATATTTAGTACAAATTTCACTAAAAAGTAACTTCTCATACCAAAAATATTGAAGAGAACATATTTACTAATGTATTATTAAAATAATAATATATTTATATTTATTAATTAAATACTCCATAATAAATTTATTTTGAAATTTTAGTTCACATTTTGTTATGTGTAAATTATACTTTATTCGAGTTTAGTTTTTCATAGATGGAAAAAATTAACAAACCTTTAAAACATTAATTTGGAATCATGTGTTTTCTTTAGTTTGTATTTAGTTTTTTATGTTTCTTTCTTTAAATGTACTTTCGTTTTTTAAAAATGGTGTTTTATTATATTTTGAAAAATAAACTAGGTATGTATGTATACATTATATTTATACCAAAATCGATACCAAACACTATCAACCCGATATCTTTAGATCAAGATTGGTTCAACGCAAACTCCCATATCAAGATGAAATAATTTTGTCTTACAATTCATGTGTGAAAAATAGGTCAACGACAAAATGTCAATTATAAATATGACTAATTTATGTAATTAATATGATTGTTATTATTCTTTATAGATTACAACAAACAAATATAAGTCATTTCTACAAACGTTGATGTATGAGGTTATAAAGATTATTACCAGACCTCCACAGTATTGGACACAACGATCGGACTCCTAACGGTGTGATAGCCGTTCACCTCAACCCAAGTGATGGACCCCACATTCTTGCTCCGGTTCTCGTCGCCTCTGTAACGGATCGTCAAACTATAGCTCTGCTTCTCCATCTTCTTCCCGAACACCAACGTCATCGGAGACACCGTCACGTTCGAGTTCCTCGGAACTTCGACCTTCGCTCTGTACCTCGTCGCGCCCTCTCCGACGTTCGTGACTGTCCTCTTGAAGGTCTGGACCGACCAGTCGTAGGTACCCCCGTTGTTTCCCCCGCGGGGGTACAGGGCAATGTACGACGGGTAGTTGAGGTCCGGGTTCGGGTCGGAGCAATTCACGGTCGCCGGAGATCTTGCTATGCTATGGAACTGGGTGGCGGTGAGGTTCATGGAGCAGAGGAGGTTCAGGTAGTCTTGTGGGGTGGCGTCGTACACAAGACCCGGGTCGACTGCCCTGTTCGGGTCGACTAACCCGGAACCCATGTCTAGCGGCGTCGCAACCGAATTGTCGTCGGAAGTTTTTATTTGTTCGCCGGTGTTGTCGAGAGTTATCGCCGTAGTCATTATGGCCGACCTGAGGGCACACGGATACCATACTTATAAAAAATGTGAAGCGTTTTGGAGGTTTAAATCATAAGATTCCAATAAAAATATAATGACATTATACCCCTCGGTCTCATATTTAAATTTTTGACATCTCACTATAAAGTTCTCTTTTACATTCAAAGAATGAATTATTTGGTTATTCTTTTTCTTGTCTTTGCATAAAATTGCACTTTTCTCAAACTAAATGAAGTAGAGAGAATTACGGTAAAAGCTAGGTTTATATATTTTAATATTCATTTAATTTTGTTGCGAGCTACAAAATATGTAATTCAAAACTCTTGGCTTTATTTCTTATAAATGATTTTTTCTACTTTTTGGGAGGAGAGAGAGAGAGTAATTTATTAGGTTTATAATATATTAATATGTGTAATATGCATTTGCTAAACTTTGAAATAAACTTTCTCTAACCAAATTTGCACTCTCTTGAAACCAAATTTTAAACGACAATTAAGAACTCAAACACATGATATATACTCTAAGAACTCAAAATATTGGGCCGAATTTAAAATAAGTTGAAAACAAAGTCCATGTACATCATTGTTCCTTTTGAATTTTTCAATGGTCTTATAAATTACTCAATCACTCTTAAAATTAATTTTTTTATTTGACTTTTACGATCACCAATACAACACTTTGACCATTAAAATTTTTACTTTAATATAAATATGTACTATAAGAATTATATATTTCAAATATAAGTTTCAAAATAAATTTATTGATAACAAATTTATATGATAATTCAATATATTTTTTCTATAATACAAAAATAAAACTAGGAAATTAATTTTAGGATGTGGAGTTTAATTTTAAATATAGTACAAATAAGTTCTTTACTTGGGTAATTGGCTGGGTATTGGAAGCCAGTGTGCCCAAGTCATTAACTGGATCTATTTGGCACACTTGTTATTTGAGTCCTTCAATTCGCACACCTTTGTAGACACTTATTTATTCCTTTTTTTTTCTCAATAATTTTATAACTATTGCTATTGGGATCATTTATTCATCGAAAATTATTCAAGCAAAAGATTTGACATTTAGTAAGTAATGTTTAGCCAGGTGATTAGATACGAGTATGTTCTAAGAGATCTTATTTTAGTGTAAATTTACCATATTATTTTAGCCTTATTTAAAGATATTTTTTATTCTAGTGCATTAGAGTTGAAGACGGTGAAATTTGAAAACCATTTTTAAGACATATATATTAATAATTTATATGTTAAGACAAATCAAATAAGATCTGACTATGTTTAGGCTTACATGTTGAGAGAATTTGATGAATCAAAGTGCTTAGATGAACAGTTCTAAAATGGGTTAAAGACCAAAGTAAGACTAAAACATTGAAAATATACCAAAACAAGACTTCCATGTTTTTATTCTCGAAATAGAACTTACATTACCAAACATGGTCATATATTACGTAATTTGTACTGTATACTGCCACATTACCATAATGCAAAGTCACATTACCGCAGTGACAAGTCTTATTCTGGGAAAAGAACATGAAAGTCTTATTTTAGTACTTTTCTCTATGTTTTTGTTTTATTTAGGATGATTTCTCTTCTAAAAGTCAAAATGGGAATAAATAGAGGGTACGGACGGAGTACCTGATTGCAGAAGGGCTCCACTCCGGGTGAGCTCCTTTGAGCATCGCCGCAATTCCGGCAATGTGGGGGCAGGCCATCGACGTCCCCGACTCCAGATGAAACTCTGTCCCTAATCTGCTCGGAGAATAAGCGGCTAAGATCAATACTCCCGGCGCCATGATGTCCGGCTTCGAGATTCCGGGGTAACTCGGCGACGGTCCCCTTGACGATGATTTCGAAACAGCCGGCGCCGGTTTCTCCCCGAAAAGCGTTTCTTTGAATGTGATCGTCGCTCGTGGGTCGCCGGCGGCGTCTTTTGCGTAGTTGATTACTTGGTCTCCGTCTTCCCGGCTGATGACGACGCCGGGATTGGGGAAGTAAGTTGACCCGAAGATGCTCTGTTCGTCGTTGATGAAGACTGTGGCTAGAATTCCGGCGTCGCCGACGTATTTCATTTGGCTGGAGAATACGTCTCCGGCGAGAGGTCTGACGCAGATCAGGACTGTGGAGCTTGGGTTGGCCACCTGACCGACCACCTCGGAGGAATCGCAGTCGGAGATTGACGGATGGTAGAGGAGACTTGCGTTTTTCACGAGTGTTTTCCCGGGAAACAGAGTCCATCCCCTGAATTTTTGCCCGTTGCCCAGGGTCAATGTTCCGGCGAACCACCGGTCCGTTGTGCCGGATCCGACCGTCAAGATCCATGGAGCGCCGTTGTTTAAAGAACCCGGAGTGGGTCCACTGTTCCCGGCGGAGCCGGTGACGAGAATGCCCTTCATCGTGGCGGAGAAAGCGGCGATGGCTATGGGGTCTTCGTGCAGAGGGATTTCCCGGTAGCCAAGGGAGATGGAAATCACATCGACGCCGTCGGCGACTGCCTGGTCCATGCCGGCGATGAGGTCGGAGGTGAAGCTTCCTTCGTCCCAGCTCACCTTGTACACAGCCACACGAGCACGAGGCGCCACTCCTCTGGCCGTACCATTGGCGTAGCCAAAGTACGAAGCTTCTCCGACAGAGTTCCCGGCGGCCGTCGACGCCGTGTGCGTGCCATGTCCGTCAGTATCCCGGGCGGAATTCATCGATATATTGATCCCCGGCTTGTCGGCGAGAACGCCGGCATTAAAATAATTAGCTCCGATGAGCTTCTTGTTACACGCCGATGAATTAAACTCTTTTCCTCCCCTGCAAATTCCCTTCCATCTCCGGGGAATCTCCGTCATCCCCAAATCTCCAAAGCTCCTAGACTCCGGCCAAACTCCGGAATCAATCACCCCAATTATCACATCCTCCCCAAATTTCGACGCCGGCCATAACCCAGAATCCGGATTAAGCTTCAGAAACCCCGGAGTATGAGTGGTCTGCATTTCAAAGCTCCGATCTTTATACGCCGAAACGAATCCGGGCAACAACTTCAAGGCCCCGAGCTCGCCCTCCGACAGGACGGCGCTGAAACCGTGAACAACGTTGTCGTAAGAGTAGACGAGCTTCGGGGAAGAACTTCCTCCGTCGTCATCGTCGGTGGACGGAGTGTTGAGGGAGTCAACGGCGGCGGAGTACCAGTGGTGGTGGGTGGGGAAGGCGGCGGGCATGAAGGACTTGTCCATGTGGACAATGTAAGTGGACCTCTGCTTCTGTGCTGACGAGAAGGGTGGTGGGAAAAGGTGAAAAGCTAAGAGGAGAGGAAGAAGAAGAAGAAGCCATTGGAGAGTGTTTTGAAGCAGAGCAATAGGGGAAGCCATTGTTGGATATACATATACTATAGTGAATGAGTTCAAGATGGGACTATATGTAGAGGAATTTCTCTACAACATAATGACTTTCCCTAAATAGCACCATATATGTTTTTTTTCAATGTAGCACTTTTAGCCATTATTCAAGTAAATATTCGTCATCACAAGACATTATGGACATTATTAAGTGTTATTTGGGGAATAAAAGAATTTAAGTATTATTTAGAAAAATGACTTAAATTTTAGTACTATTTAGTGCAAATATTTCCTATTATATATAGTGTGCCAATGTGTGGGTAATGTGTATAGGCATGAAAAGTCGCAAATGCACATGTTCACATCAATAAATGTCTCAAAGTTACATCAAAATTATAAACTAATATTTTAATGATTCACACTTGTACAAAATACTTATGCGATTGAAAGATTTGCATTAATATTTTGTCATGTATGAATGATCAACACCCTAACATCATTACACTGACACAAAATAAAGATGTACACGTATAGTGTTCAATTTGGTTTTTAAATTTTGAGGTACAAATAGCTTAATTCAAAAAAATTGCTTTATACACTTAGGTCATGTTCTTTTCACCTGGTCTGAATAGTTTTCTCTGATTAGAATAAGATCTGGATGTAATTATATTTAAAACTATTTCTGATTAGATATAAGCTGATTCAAATAAGAATCATTGAAAAGAGCATGACCTACCATGAGTGCACTCATTTTCGCACAAACAAATACAGACGATTAGCGTCTGTGTTTGTCTATACGAGGTATAGGTGCACCCGTGGTAGCACCCATCTGGTGGGACCTTAGTATAACCCGTATTACTATACTATCACCCTATCAAAGTTATCTCCCTCTTAAAATTATCATCTATTTTTTTTTGTCAAAAGTTTCTAACTTTGACCCTAAAATATTTAAAAAAATCAATTATGATATAAGTTTAATATTTATAGATTCATTTTAAATAAAGTTTAAAATATCATATTTTTATAGTATAAAATTATATATAAATAAAGATATTAATGGTTAATGTAGTAAATGGAAGACCATGAAGAAACAAACAAGAAGAAAATTTATGGGACGAGGGAAGTATAATTTTCTTTGACTAACAATTTGATTATTAATATCTCTATTTATATACAAATAAATATTATAAAACATGTCAGAGTAACTTATAAAATTATGATTTTTCAAAACTACATTTTGAAATGAATCTATTGATATTAAATTAGGGTGCAGCCTCAATTTGGCTATATTCACTCCATTCAATATTAAATTGAAAATTTTAACCTCAAAAGTATAAAAGAGAGAACTCTCATACAAAGCCACTTTTAGGGAAAATTGTCTATTCCATATAAAGGTAGTGGATATGTCCAAAACAAAGATTCATATAGCAATACTCATTAAATTTATATCAAAATTCAATGCATTTTATGTTATCTCTACTGAAATTTCAAAAGATTTAACTACAAAAGTCATAATGAGTAAAATAATATGGAACAAATGAAGCACTTTATTTTTTTTAAAGAAAAATAGTGTGGTGCATAGTTTCTTATTATTCATTTAAATTGATTTCAAAGAGACAGTGTCTCCAGTGAACATATGATTTGATAAAAATAAATGCACAATACTTCCATCTTCTTAAAATTTCTTTATAAAATATTCATGAATTTAAAATATTACACGTACGCCCATTTGAATTTTAGATGATGTGGATATTGATGCCCGATTTCTAAATCACGATCACCGGATCCCATTTTCCATTCATTTTATTGTTTCTTTTTTTGATCTTTTTGATTCCCTCTTTTCTTTTCCTGTTTTGTTTCCTTTTTTCATAGTTTTTTAAATGTCTTTTTTTAAATTATTTTTTTAAAACAATGTTTTAGAAATGCAAATAGTTTGTGTTAGAAATAAAAAATAAATTAAATGAAAAAAGTACTAACATACACTCCATGTCTCCAAATATCTAATTAAACATTTTCAATTTTTATACTACTCCCTCCGTTCCACAAAATCTCACCTCTTTCGTTTTTTTTTGAATTCCCTAAAAAACTTCCACTTTCTATTAAAAAACCACTTTTACCCTTACTTCTTCATGTCCTACCTATCACATCATAGTTTTTCACTAATAACCAAACTATCACATATTACTTTTACCCATCACATCAGGGGCAAAATTGAAAAGTCAACTAAAATTACACTTTTCTTATTTTTGTCAAAAGTCAAAAGTGGAAGGGTTTAAAGTATTTCCCAAAATAAAAGGAAAAACCTTTTTTGTATGGAAGACATGCATGTTCTACTGCCTTAAGGAGAGCTTGGCGACTGTGCTGCTTTGACTATATTTTGTCCGTTTGACCTGATATAATTTGATTTTTTTAAAATCTGATTTGCTCTAATATAACTATATCTGATATAATCTTATTGTGATTCTAATAATAATAATAAGTAATAAACTGAAAAAATAACTTGAATAAACCTTTGTAATCTTTCTTTACTCGTTCTAACCCTGTGAATATCTATTTAAATTCAAAGTTTATTTTTATTGTTCTTCTCGACTCTTGCCGGTGTCGTTTCCTATCCTTTGGGCTGATCCTCTTCGGGCCATCAATGCATTGGCCCTATATCATTAACATAAATTCTCGAAATGATACTCGATAATTATGTGTTTTTCTAAATTAGTCTTTAAAACTAACTAATACTTGAGATGATACTCCTTAATTGAGAATAATATAATGCTCAATTCTGTCCTCCGACCGACGGCAATTAAAACGACATTAAAATGAAGTTAAACCTTATACTACTTCCCCAACATTGTAGTTTCTAACTAGGTATTTTTTCAAACTCGTCCACTTTCGAAATAAAAATACATTAATTATGGAAAAATATTTTAAAATTTATAAGATGACAATATAATACTAAAATTTATAAATATAATTTTATAAATTTGAAAGCAAATGTTTTATATTATTTACAATTATTTAGAACAATATCATGAAAACAAAATGTTTAATAAACATTAAAAGATCACCCCAAATAGGATTACAACAGAAATAATATTTTATTTATTTATTCCTATTTAGGATTATTTATTTATATTTTACTCCTATTTGAGATGATTTCTTTAATGCTTTATTTACATGATACTCTTTTAAATAATTGTAAAAAATCTAATACGATTCCTTTCGAATTTATAAAATTATAATTATAGTTTTTCATATTATATTTTCATCGTAAAAATTTTAAAATATTTTTACATAATTAATATATTTTTATTTCGAAAATGGACCAATTGAGAAAACACTCAGTTGGAAAGTACCATTTTAGGAAAGTAGTATGAAATTTGACGTCATTTTAGCATTGTTTCAACGAACGGCCGTTAGTCGGGGGCTGAATTGCCCATTATTCACAATTAACGATTACCATCTCATAAATTAGTTAGTTTTTGGGATTAATTTAGAAAACACATATTCCCTCCATCCCAGAGTATTTGTCTAGTTTGACTTTTTCGAGTCAAACTAGATAAACTTTGACCTTTAATTAAATAAAAACCGTAAAGTATTTTAATATAAAAATGACTTTATTGGATTTATCGTATTAAGAATTTTCAAAATTGTATTTCATTATGCTAATATGTAATACAAATTGAGAGTAATTAGAGTTCAAAGTTTGTCCAGTTTAACTCAAAAAAGTCAAACTGGACAAATACTCTGAGACGGAGGTAGTAGTTATCAAGTACTATTATGAGAATTTACTCTATAAGTTGAGTTCAATAAATCTTTCATCATTTTCTTTGTTCATTTTCCCTATTTTATAATGAAATATGTTGCTTACAAGTTTTTCTCTCTTTCAAATACACTTCAATCGCCCTTTAAATTATACTACTCCCCCTGTTTTTTAAAACATTTTCTCTTTTGTTTTTTTTCTCCAAAATACTCCCACTTTCTATTAAAAACTCATTTTATCCCTATTTTTTTTCACCTTTCCTATCATATCATATTTTTTTTACTAAGAATCCACATGTTACATTTACCCATACAAGATTGAAAAATCAACCACAAATATATACTCCTTATTTAGGCCTAAAATCAACGAAGACATTATTTTTAAAATGGAGGGAGTGAATTTAGATCATACTCCCTCCGTCCTTAAATGCTTACCACATTTTAAAAAACGAGGCAAAATATCAAGCTTTTTCAATTCATTTTATTTAAATATTGGTATAAAATAAAAAATAAAATTTACATATTTAAAAACTACTTAAAGAATTCTTTGAAATAAGATGTGTCAAAAATATTTTATTTTATCAAATAATCAATGAAAAAATACAAATAAACAAAAGATCTCGTGACTGTTAAAAAAATAAATGTTACAAACATTTCAGGACGGATGAAGTATTATATAATGCTAGATCAAATCTAAGAATGAGTTTTTTATTAAAGACAAATTCTTCCTTGAATTTAAGGTTTATGCTCGTTTTATGTTATGCATTTGTAGCATATAAGAAATGAATCATTTCCAAAAGGAAAAAGAAAAAATATCCATATACAAATTTATCAAAAATGTGAGAAGATCTACATTTAAAATGTGGACCTTGGAGCATAAAAGATTTCTATCTCACCTCAAATGCCAAAAATACATTTAAAACAATTTCTACCCATAATAAAAGAAAAACATGATAAATTTTAGTTATTTTAGATGTGAGTAAAAATATTTGATGAGATCTGCAAAAAAAATGAAATATGAATATTTTTTGAGAGGGAAGAAATATACTCCGTATATGATCAAGTTTATTTAATGTTTTTTTTATCTTTTATGGGCAGGTACAATGATTGGAAAAGGGAATCTTTCATTAGAGTGTTTTTAAAACTTTTTAACCCACACTACCACATGGATTGGATGTTAGATGGGGAAATATTTTCATATGTTTCGTGGCTCAAAGTCTTAAACTTAGACTTCTTATGTTACCAATCATCATGTGTTAGACTTATTTCATCACCAGAATTTATATTGCCAAAAAAAAAATAAGTAGATTATGCTCCATCGTAAAATGTGAAAACGTAAAATGCAACAATTGTTACATCGAATTATTTTAGAAAGGTGTATCAACATATTTTGATAGACTTTGATAGATGGTTTAGAATCTGTGAATTTTATAAAATTTATGGATTATTTTAAGTCTATACAGAGTTAAGAAGATTTTAACGTATTTTATCAACATGATTTTATAAGATTCTGTCTGATTATTTATAATACTTGGATTATTTATGTATAGATATAATTACAGTGCTTAGTTTCAGTGTTTTGACATTAAATTCAGTACGGTGTTTAGCATCTTCAAAAAAATCAGTGCTTGCATTTTGAAATTGTAATTCAATTATGATTTTTTATGTTAGTATTTTTAAAATTAATTTACACCATTAATAATGTTCCAAAACAATAATGCGCTATTTCCAAACGAAGTCTAAGTTCCTTTAATTGAAGTAGGGTTAGTGTAACATACACCTTACAAGCAAATGGACATTCTCATATAAAACAATTTAATAAAAAATAAATTACATTATTAAGAACAATAAGAATAATAGAAAATAGATTATAATTATTATTATTATTTACTTTTTTATTTTATGGTTACCATAATTTCTTATTCTATTTTGGTTAAGATTCTCCATGTTTTTTATATTTAAATTGATGTAACAATTACTATTGAATCATGATATCAAATCTATCGTCTCTCTTCTAAAACACCTAGCTTCCTTTGTTTTACGATTGTGCACTACCGCCGGTCTTCATCATCGACGGTAGATTGCCAAAATCGTGTGCGTGATCGAAGAATTATAAAGCTACATTTATTTGTGTTTTTATTGATTTCGAGAGCATGGAAAGCGATAGAAGTGTAGAAAACAGCCCAAACTTCTACATAGAAAAAAAATTCAGCAAACGTACTCTCAAGATCATTCATCATGTAGCAAAGATTTATCTCTCTAGTCTCTACTTCTAGTAATTTTCCTCACAAATCTACTTCCGACAGGGTCTAGTACTATACATGTGCTCCAAGCCACTCTTTGTTACCGATGGTCAAATCTACTTTCCTTATTCTATAGTTAGCATGTTCTATAATTTTTTATTCTAGTTTGGTTAAGATTTTCCATATATTTTCTATTTATATGAATGTAACTTTTATTATTTGATAAGATCATCTATTATCAAATTTTATCATATATAAATAATTATTTAAATATTAAATAAATATTAATTAATTACCGAGTATATTAAAGGTCTATGTGCATCAGGGGATTCAGGGCACTTAACAATTTGTTATCCAAGTAAAGATGAAGAATTTCACATTTTAAAGAAAAAATCTTCAATTATTTACTTAAATTCAACATTTTACGATCTACGATCGGTTCTATGTTTTGGACGATATTGATTTGTCAAATAATACGAGCATAATTTTCAAAACCGGACCGGTGACCGAATCGATCAAACTACCGGTTCACAGGTCGAACCAGTGGTTTAACCGGTCGAATCAGTGGTTTACACATATTTAATACACACACATACACCCTCTTTTGACTAAAATAAGATTAATTTAATTGAAGTGTGTTACTAAGTTAAAAAAATAAAATTAACATATTTGAAAACAATATTAAAATTTTTATAAAGAATAGGCGATTTTATTTTTTTTCAAATAAGTTACTCAAAATTAAGAAACACTCTAATGAAATATTTGCGTGATATGCATTTTGTAATAGTACACTCTAATGAAACACTCTAATGAAATATTTGCGTAGTATATCAAGAATTTTGAATTTGAATCATAGCAATAACATTATATTCTTTAAAGTTTTTAAAACATAAAAACATTTAAAAGAAATCCTTGAAGAGTAAAGAACCGCTCTAAAACAGTTGTTCCCATGAGTTGATCATAACCTCCTGTTGCAACTTCTAATTAGTCAGAAGTTAGATGGGTTGCGCTGCCCCCCCAAGCCGAAAGAGAAGCAATGGTCATTCTCCAGGTACAAAGTAGCATGTTAGAGAACCTTCTATGCCGGACACTGAGGACGGTCACTACCTACCGACCAGACACAAGGTAGCCAGTTACCGTCACATGCCATTTGGTACTGGCAGACTCTATCATAGCCCGTAACAAGGTACCGCCTGACGGTATCTTGGTACCGTCTGGCGGTACCCAGATACTGTCTGCCAGTACCCAGGTACCGTGATAGGTACCATCTGGACTATTGTTTTTTAAATCTTGTTTACATGTCTAAAATTGACTCCAAAGCCTTGTATGTGCACGACAGTAGGCAAGAGTACTCATACCCAATGTTAGGCTGATGTTTGATCATATTCATTATATTTAGATATGTAATTCACGTTAAATTGTGTTAAGCAATTATGAATCAAAAGTTGAATGACTGAAATACTCCACCTAGCAATTTATGGTCTTTTTTTCTAAACATTTTGATCTAAAGAAGTTAAAAGAGGACCTTTTTGGGATAAAGTAAATATTAGAATTGGTAAATCGGTTAATCAAATTAGATTACTTGTTGGGCTTAGTTTTAGTCTCATTTTCTTCTACATTTACTAGCTTTTTTCAATATTATTTGTGTTAATTTAGTTTTAAACAAGACCCGTTGTGATAAATGACCAGTTTTGGATTAGATACATTTTTTGGCTCATTTTTGGGATTTTTAGTGACTAATTCTGAGATAGGGCCCAATCTTAAAAGACCATGCCTAATTGCCCAAATAAAGAGCCCAGCTCTTTTCTTAAAACACAACCAGGCGAGTCAGTAAGTATGATGCGTGTACTATATGCATATTAACTAACTAAGGCCCTGTTCCGTGCAACTTATTTTTTTTACTTATTCTTATTAAAATCAAATCAGATCAGATCAAATTCAATCAAATTAGACTAAATCAGATCAGATCCAATCAAATCAGACCAGATCAGATCCAATCAAGACTTATTATTATTATTAAAAATGAAAAATAATAAACTTTAGAAACCAGTTAAATAGAAAACTGAGAAAGTAATATTTAATTTTTAGACGTCGGAAAAATTATTTTTAAAATACATTGACAATGTCAATCTAATTCTACTTTTAAAATACCTTTTTATTGCTACCTGTAATTTGAGTTTCTAAAGTTTTGATCTTTTACTACATTGAGTTGATCAACTTTGATCATGACCTAAATAAAATTAACATTTGATATTCATATACGGAGTATATTTTAGTTTAATTGAAATAACTATTATATCTATGGTGTTATATTAATCATAAAAAAGTTTCGTAGTACGAAGCACACGTTGATATTTTATAAGGATGAGATATTTTCATAAAAATACTATCTATTCTCTATATTGATTATCTAAATTTAATTATTTTTTGATGTATATATGAATTAGATATTTATTCTAATGTATATATGAACTAATTATTAAAATATTAAATCAATATTCTTATTTTATAAAAAAATAATCATAAAATTAAAAATATTATTACATTATAATATGAATGATTATTCTAATATTTGAATTAACTAATTTTATTTCATTAAAAAAACATAAAATAAAAAATATGGATTATATTATAATATGAATTATCATTACTATTTTCAAACGTTATTATAAATACAAATCAAATTATTGATTTGAATTTTAAATAATATCATAATTAATCAAATTGGACCAGATCAGATCCAATCAGATCAGGTTAGATCAGAACTACAAAAAATCAGATGAGATAAAATGAGTTAAACGGAACGGAGCCTAAGGCTTTTAGAACTTGGGTGAGAAAGTTTGACAAAAAACAAAAAAATGATTGTCCAAAAAATTACTCATCACATCAATTGGTTAAATTTAGTGCTTCACTTTCAGTTAATAAAAACCAATTTTTCATAAACCATTTTTTCATATAAAATGAAATCAGATCTTACTATAAAAGTTTAGATCGAATCAGAAAAATCACTTCACATCAGACCAAAATAAGTATAAAAAAAAACTCTTTGGGCCAACGATTCACACCGCCCACTCCACAAGGTAAACTAGCTTGGGCCAACAATAGCAAAGTGTACAAATCCCTTTGGCGTATTCAAAAACCCCCCAAATCAACCCAATACAGAGAGGGGAAAAAGCCCTAATCTTGTAAGTTTTGGTTGCGAAACCAGAGAGAGAGGTGGCCGCGGAAGAAGATGACTCAAAAAGCCAATCTCTTCAAGGGCCAGCAAAAGGCGAAGTCAATCCCCCCCAATCGCCATGGAAAGCTCCCGAAAACTCGCAAAGGTATTCATTCCTCTGCTGCTTTCGATCCCATTCACTCGTCCTGGTGAGATGTTAATTATGACCTTTGAATTTCAGGGAAGAGAGTTGTGAAATCAGCTAAAAGCACAGACGCCGATCGTGTAAGTTCTTGTTCTTATGATTTCTGTACGTTGAAGATATGCCGATTGTTGTTGTCTGTTTGATTGGGTATTATTATTGTTGGAAAGTTCTAAAAGAAGTGTTATTATCATTTCTAAGATTAAGTTAGGTATATTGATTATCGAGACCGGCACAAATATGTGTAGTGAGTGACACCCAACAATCCAACGTACCCAATTCATTCTTAATACACAAAAAAATGTGTATGTTTTGTTACTCGATAGTTATGTCTTAGTTTTGATGGATTTAGGTCTAGTTTTGGGAACATCGTTCTCGATTAACGTTAGCATTTTGGATGAAATTTTATCAGGGTAGATTAATTTTGAAAACTCTAATGCTAAAAGCTACCGTCAGATAGTCTTTTCAAAATGCTAATGCTAACCAAACATGGGCTAAGTCCATCATGCACTATTAAAAAATGCAAATGCTAATCACCTAACTAATGAAAGTTTGGCTTGAGTTTGAATCTCTTCAAGTGAAAATTCATGGCAACTATTTATCTCTCACTTTCATAACCATGTTGGGGTTATATATACATTCATCTCACAGTGATTTAGTCTTTTCATCTTGGAGCATTCTTCGCTTGTAAACCCAATTCCGACTCCTTAAGTATTGGACACTTATCTTCTCCCTTAGGCCCATAATTTTTGAGTCAAATAGCTAGAATCCTGATGCCGAAAAAAAAGGCTTGATCGTTGTCAATCTCTAGAACACTATTTTCAATCAAAATAGACAAGAACAACAGTCTCTTTTAGTGAATATTTCTGATATATGTTATTGCTTAATCGTGTTTCTTGGAGTTTAAGGGTACAATATTTTTCTTTTCTTTTAATGGAATGGTTTCAGGAGCTAACAAAGTTCATAAATCAATGCAATGAAGTAAAAGCTGCAAGTATTGCCACAAAGGATGGTGGCCAATTAAGTGTGGTTAAACTACAACAAGAGTCTTCCAATGCAGCAAAAAAATAGATCATCAACTCATGAATTTGAAGAGTAAAAGAAGCTGCTACTCTACCTATTTGCAGACTGTTTACATGTAACAGCAAACAATTTTTGTGCATTTCATATAAGTGTTAAGAACTTATCTTGGAAGAATTTATTGCTTTGTAGGACTAGAACAGAGGTTGTATGTGTGGTATAAGGTTTAGTAACACAGTTTGTGTCAATGTTGATCCCAATCACTTCAGGTGTCTAGTATTTATTGACTCAAGTTATTTTTGAACTAATTTATTTTACATTGGTATAAAATTTTAAAGATACAATTTATATACTTAAAAAGTCTATCAAAATATTTTATAAAATTAGGGGTGACATTATTATATTATTTTATCAAATACTATGTAATAGATAAAATATGTAAAAAATAGCAGTTTGAACGCTTGAATAATACATCATTCTAATAAAAGGTTTTATTTGGACTTAGCATGAAAATTAATAATAGTAAAATGATATGGCTGAAAGTGATGCAGAAGAGAAAAAATTATAAGGGCTATGAGTTTTTTTAAAGTGAAATAATTTGTTTAGGAGTTAGAACAAACAAAAAAAATACTCCCTCCATTCCTAAAAATATGAGAGATTTTGATTTTTAAAAGATTTAAGAAGTGTGTATTTTGGTGTTAGAGTTTTTAAAAATGTTATTGGATATGATGAATAAAAGTAAAATTTGATGGGTAGATTAACAGTGAATATATGTAATGTGATATTTAGAGTAAGAATTAGTAGGGCTAAAAGCGACTTTTAATAGGAATGAGATTTTTTTTTAAACAAGTGCAAAAAGAAAGGAGAGATTTTCAGGAACGGAAAGTGAACTTTTTTATGTGAGGAAGAGGCTGTAAAGGTAAAGAATGGAATGAGATGGATTATATATATTTTTAATCAAATTATTGGTGCAAATATGTTTTAGAAAAAGGAAATAATTGTATCATGTGAATAGTTTCCCACTTTCCCCTCAAATAAGGTTTCATTTTACTTTATAATTATTGTATTAAATGTGATACTTTGAGCATTAATATTTATGTTTATACGTGAATAAATTTTATAAAAGTATGATATTTTAAAACTATATTTATAAAGAATTCAAATGATATTAAATTAATATTATTATTCAATATATTTTTAAAAAAGTTTATGGTCAAATTTTTTAAATATTAGAAAGTAAAATGAGAAATGTGTTTGAGACAGAAGAACTGGCAAATCTATTAATTAAGTTGAATTACTTCATGTTCAAGTAGAGAGTTTGATTCTGTATTACAGGACTTGGGTCGATCTAACAGATCATAAGTTTTATTCTTAGAATCATTAAGTATATACTACATTTGTATTTTGATCTAAATTAAGAAAATGTCAAAATACATATATGTTTAAAAATTTAAAATACTTCATTTTGGTTGTCAAGTAATGTTTAGATATGTACAACAATATTATAAAAAATATTTAAAATTTAGATATGCACTTCCTTCGTCTCAAACAATTTTTCTCATTTACCAATGATGGTGTAAATTTGTCCAAATAAGAACTTGTCAAACGGACTCTACCAGGTAAGGAAAACAAATAAAAACAGTAAATTCCATAATTAGTCCTTTATAACAGGGGGATTTCCATATTTAGTCCTCTATTATCAAATATTACCCCCGTAGTCCTTTTTTAAGGGTATCTTTCCACAAATGATCCTTTTTTTGATTTTCTGCCGTGTTGGTTTTAATTTAAAGGCTTAAAGTATAATTTGACGTCAACATTATGTCTAGTGACGTGTTCTGATATTGGTTAAACGGATAACACAAAAATAATGACTATAATTGCGGGTTAGGACTCTGACGAAAGATCACATTTGTAGACTATAGTTGTCGTAAAAAGCGATTGTAATTCACAAACGACGCAAACGGAACAGCCTTTGGAATTGTGTATGATAAAAAAGATATATTATCATTGTGAAATTACACTTTTAGTCCTCAAATTAACACCAACATGATAGAAGATCAAAAAAGGACTATTTGTGGAAAGGTACCCATAAAAGAAGGACCACTTGAGTAATATTTGATAATAAAAGATTAAATAGGGAAACCCCACTGTTATAAAGGACCAATTATAGAATTACTCAAATAAAAAAGTAATAATACAAAAATGACCAACGGAGAATATCAAGAACATTATACGTCGATGCCCTATTGTCCGAACCACAACATGTGCTTCAATTGCTTCGTGGACTACGGAGGACCTTCAACCCTAGACTTCGCTTCTTCAGTTTTCACGATCCGTTGCCCACGTTTCTTTAGATCCACTGCTCACGTTTCTTAATATTGATGTAGAACTTTATGGTACCAGAGTATCTGTAACCCTAGCCGCATCACTCCACCCCATTCGCTGATCTCTTCTCGTCGGCCCTCCCCCTATGCCGACATTAGCAGCGGTATTTTCTCCCTTCCTCTCTCCTCTGTCGACTTCTCTCATGTCGAGTTTGTTGACAATAGAAAAATCCTCCTCCACCTCGCCATCAAATCCTCCTCACATTTCCTTTAACACGGTAGAGCAAATGGACCTAGAATATACACAACTCGAAAAAGAAGACTTCAAAATAATGATGAACATGGTCGGCAATCTTGGTTCGGTAGAGCGAACGGTGATGTTGAAAATGAAAGACAAGATTACGAAGAAGTGACTTGAAAATTAAGTGCAAACGACGATAAGCGGAGGTGTTTGAACTTTTTTTTTAACACACTGTTATGTTTTTAATGTACTTTTTTTTAATAAGTACTTATTTTTCAAACTTTACACAAATTTTTTTATATGTATCAATTTTAGTTAGTAAAATTAAATGTGTTTTTAAATTTAATTTAAGTTCTTAGTTTAAGTAATTTAAGTGTTACTTTGTAAAATACTTTGTATAATACAGAGTATAAAAGAACACACTTTCTGTCCCTAAAAGAATTATACTCATTACTCTTCAAAATTCACAATTTTTTTTTATTTATTTGTGTATTTTGATTTATTAATTGAAAGAATAAAATAATATTGTCACATCTTGTTTTGTAAATCTTTAAAATTGGTTTTAAATATGTAAATTTTATTTTAATTTCTATACTAGTATTTAAATAAAATAATTTAAAAAATTTGAAAATTTATTTTAATTTAGGTAGAGTATAAAATATTTTAGAATAGAGAGTAAATGTGGAAGGGAAAGAATTGAAAAGAAAAAACCAATGTGGGGTTGAAGAATTGAAAAGAAAACACCAATGTGAGGTTGAGTATACCCTTTGGCTTTGAGGTTTTATGAGTTCAAAATTCAAAGTCAATATACTAAAATATTTTTATTTGTAGAATAGACAATCTTGTTGTATCCACGCACGCAATTCCATTCCATCAAGGCAAGTCCAAACTGCTTCGTGCACATTCGAGCGTTCCCCTCACGCGATACAGTCTGCGCGTGTACGAAAAGTACGAGCACTTGGTGTTATTGCGTTTCTGAGGTAAGAAGCAAAAGCTGTGAAGAAAATGATAGCAACGTTTGACGAAACATCAGCCTCCACCACGTAGCTACAAAATCTAATTGAACTCTCCCTCCGTCTATCCCCCACGCGCCGCCTGAATCCGCCATCGATGGGCGCCCAAGAACCCGTAAGTCATCCGCTTCTTGAATATATTCTGGGCAATTTTGTTAAAGATTACATCTTTTTGAAGAACCCAGACAGGAATTTCTATTTTGTTTGTTTATTTGCTGGTTTTTGTGCAGGAAGAAGAAAGAAAAGCGGAGAGGGAGAGAGATGTGGAGAAAGGGGAGATGGGTCTTGGAGGAGAAGACCGCCGGAGACACCCGCCGCCGTCACAGCTTCAGCCGCCGGCGACGACTCAAGATTTCAACGTGTCAAGAATGCAACGGCTGAGTGCCACCAACCCTCTCCGGCTTGTCATGGACAATGCCGTCAGAGTCGCCTCGCCTTCTCCGGCTCAGCCGCCTCGCCGTTTCCATTCTCCGGCCCCTCCTCCTCCTCCTCTTTCTCAACCGCCTTTCTCTTCTCCGGCCGTCGCGCCCCCGCCTCCTCCTTCTCAGCCGCGCTCCATCCCAGACACAACGGTTACTCCCCAAGTAAGTCATAAAGATCGCTTTTTTAGTCGTTTGGGTAACCGAATCTTTATTTTTAGGCTCCATTTGGCTGAATTAAATTCCAAATCATTCTTGCGAATTAAAATAACTTTTACCAAATGGACCCTTAATGATACACTTTCTTTTCTTCTTCTTCTTCTTCTCCTTCTTGATTAGCTGCAGCAACCATCTGTGGTTACACTGAATTCAAGATCGTACACAAACAAGTTTTCATTGATTCTGTTTCTTGTGCATCTGGTTGGGGCAATTGGGCTAGTGGGGTTTCTTGTGTTTAAGGGAGTTCAAGGCCTAATAGAAGCAGGGGAGGCCAAGGTTAAGGAAGAAAGGCTCTTAAAGTATTTTCTTCCCCAAGTGGAAGCTGCAAGTTTTCTCAGCATAACACTTGCCCTCTTATGGCAAAAGGGTTTCCGAATGTGGCCCAAATTCATGGTCCATTTCATTCTGTGGAGCTCTTTCATCCTCACGTTTGCAGCTGGGATCATGCTCATCTGTTTCCAAATGCCGTCCACGGATGGATTAGGCGTCGTTTTCATTTTCTTCGCAATAGGGAATGGGCTATATTCGTGTTGGGTCACCCCAAGAACGGATTTTTTCTGTAGAGTAATGATCAAGGCCCTAGAACCCGTCCCTAAATTCGGGGATTTGAATGCACCCACTTACTGGATGCTTGGTGCGGGGTTCGTTTGGATGTCGCTTTGGATTTTGGCTGTTGTGGGCGCCATCAACTTCTATCTCCCTCCATTGGTCATCATCGCACTGGTGTTGAGCATGGCTTGGGTCGCCGAGGTGATGAGGAATGTGGTGAACTTGACCGTTAGTAGGGTGGTCGCGCTCTATTACCTAAGGGGGATGCAATCGCGCACCAAGTTTTGTTTCCAAAGAGCTTTGTCCAACAACCTTGGGAGCGCCTCCCTCGGATCCCTTTTCGTGCCTGCTATTGAGGCACTGAGGATCGTCGCGCGTGGTTTGAATTTGTTGGAGGGGGAGGACGAGTTCATGTTTTGTTGCGCTCGTTGTGGCCTCAAAATCATGGACTCCATCTTCAAGCGCGGCAATGGCTGGGCCTATGTCCAGGTATTCCCTATTCTTGTTTTTTTCTCACCTCTTCTATTGCCATATAGAGTATTTGAAGTAATCTCAAAGTGCAAGGCCTTGGGCTACAATTTGTGCACTTTATCAAGCTCTTAATTAGGATTTGTATGTTTTGTTTTGTTTGTACAATAAAAGCTTTGATTATATCTGAGGCTCCCTCTGTTCCACAATTTGCGTTGTGAGTTGGAATGCGACACATATGAAGGCCGGTTACGTTTTTGTTGTCGACTTTACAATGTTGCCCCTACGAATTTATTGGTTTATGCTAAGAATGGCAAGGGTATTAATGTCTTTTTCTTATAAGGTTTTGCCTTTTATGGGAATGGAACCTTAATTTAAACATCCCTAATGGAAATCCAACTTAATTTGGGAAGGTGTGTATATGATGACTTCAATGTGTTCTTGATCCATTGCAGCCATCTTCTTGTTTGCCTAAGATTCAAAATCAGAAGTTATCTTCTAGAAATTATTTCATTTATTGATTTTTTAAAAACCTTTTTTTTTAAATATAATCACTCACATCAATCCATCTTGACCCCAAAGTTTATCCAACCAAAATGGGCTCTTTAGTGTATTATTATGTAAGAACTCCAAATAAAGAAACTGGTTAATTAAGTATGCATGCACAGATTGCTGCATATGGAAAGAGTTTTGTGAAAGCATCTCAAGACACATGGGAGCTCTTCAAGAGGCGGGAGATGGAGCCGATTGTGGATTCCGACATGACGAGCGCCATTTGCTTCCTCACCGGAATTTGCAGCGGCTCTATTTGTGCCATCGTCGTTGCCGCTTGGACCGCCACCGTCTACCGCAACTTCACTGCCACCCTCTCCCTCTTGGCTGCCTACATTGGTTACCTTTTGGTTAGCCTTTCACATCTCACCAAACTATATCCATACTCCCTTTATTCCTTTTTAACGACCATTGCGACTTTTTTGATACATTGAAGAAGGAATGAATGTAGACATAACGTATGTCTACATTCATTTTTTAATCTATCAAGAAAGTTAAAAAGGAATTGAGAGAGTACTCCTTTTGTGCAATACTTTTGTTAAAAGTTGCACACTCGTTTATACCAACAAATCCACTTTGATACGTTGAAAAATAAATGAATGTAGACATAATGTGTGTCCACATTCAATGTTAAAAGTTTCATACAACGGAACCAACTCAACGAAAAATTTAAATTTGTGACAGACGATGATAGCAATGGCGGTGCCACAAGCATGCGTGAGTTGTTACTACGTTTGCTACGCAGAGAACCCAGAAATCCGGATTTTCGACAAGACGATCGAAGAGCGGATAAGAGCTATAAGAGAGGGACGGAACATGGTGGCGCCGACCCCGAGGGTTCCCGGCCGGTTTGCAAGGCAATACTTCAGATAGTAGTAATTAATTCATGTTGGACGGATTCTTCAAACAAGTGCCATTTTTCTGTCCCCGAACATTCCAGTTTGGGTACGTGGAGGCGTCCCGACACCCAAATTCTTTGTAAAATTTTTTTAAAAATTGGGTTTTTTTTCCTCGTTACAACTTGGTAATTAATTAATGCTCTGATTTCAGCAGCTAATTAACCCTACCATTGAGTACATATATTGATTTGATGTGGTTGGGTGGGTGGGGAAGATCATCACAATGTAATGTTTGAATACTCCATCCGTCCCAAATTATTTGCAACGTTTGCTTTTTCAGCAATCGCGAGAACTTTTGTTTATTTCTACGTTTTCATTGGTTATTTGGTAAAATAAAATATTTTTGACATCTCTTATTTCGAATAACTTTTTATGTAGTTTTTTGATATGTAAATTTTATTTTTTATTTCTATACCAATATCTAAATAAAATGAATTGAAAAAACTTTATATTTTGCCTCGGGAATACAAGTGTGGCAAATATTTAGGGACGGAGGAAGTAAGACATAAGCAGCAGCTTTGGATGCTCTTTTTGGTCCCCTTTTTTTGTGAATTTAAAATTAACGTTTTTTTGTATTACTATTATGAGTTAGGTAGACTGGAATTTCTTCCCAGAGTACTATTTCATCCTCACAGAAATTTTTATCTGTTTGTGTTTTTTCATGGCCTATATGATAAAATAAAATATTCTTGTCACCGTCTGTTTTGTTGAATTTTTGGTGTAGTTTTTAAATATATAGATTTTATTTTTTATTTCTATATCAATATTTAAATAAAATAGATTGAAAAAACTTGTGAATTTTTTCGTTTTGTGCAACGGAAAGAAAGATATGGGGTAGAAGGAGTATTTATTATACTAGATAGTAGTACTGTAATAAATTTTTCATGATACATTGAAAAAGAGTTTTTAGTCTCTGTAAAATAGGTCATTTGTTTTGTGTTTCTCTATAAAAAAATTTGTGAAGTCATCTGATCTTTACAAAAAAATTTATTTTGAAAATGGTCCCTAAATATAATTTTACACTTCTAATTTGTTGAAATAACACATTTATTTCGTACTCAACATCTTAATCTTAAAATTTCTATATTTCTCAGACACAATTCGCATGACGTATAGATCGCCTTCTTCATCGAGGTACATCCCCACTTTCTAAATTTTATTATAGTATGTTTCTAAAATATTTGAGAATTGGAAATGTAATGTAAATAATGATACAATTTAGGACATGCGAATTGTATTTAGAAATGCAAGACTAAGATGTCTAGTATGAAACAAAAATATGTTCAAATAATGTTTAAGAACCATTTTAAAAATGATTTTTTGTAAGGATGACTTAACAAAAAAATATTTACAGGGATCAAAAACAAAAATCATCTATTTTACATGGACCAAAAACATATTTAACTCATTGAAAAATGAATAAATATAGATATATTTTATTTTTATATTTATTTATTTATTTAATATTCTGTATATCTTAAAAGTCATAATAGACAATTTAAAAACAATAGAGGCACTTTGGATTATACTCCATGTTTTTCCAGTTTTGACTTTTTGTTGTGGATCAAGATCGATCTTTGACCTATAATTTAATAAAAATTAAACAATACTCGTATATTAATTTGATAAAGCAGTATATCAAAAATATTTTACAAGATTAATCTAATAAAATTATTTTTATATCTATATGTTATATATATATTTTATTTAATTAATGGTACAAAATTTTCAATTGTGATTGTAAAGAGTTAAATTTTGATAGATATTCTGGAAGAGATGTAGCAATTATTATTACTCCATTGGTTTTCTTTAAAGTTGGTCATAAATGATTATTTATTCTCACTTTTGACTAAAATAATGCGTGCTTCATTTGCATCTTCATAAATGTTAGCCACAGAATTTTCGTTATAAAAATATATATTTGTAGTCTTCACAAAAGTTCTTAGAAAAGTCAAAGTGTCAAACCAATTGCACAGTTATTATTATTCCCAGGTTGAGAATGTTTGAATAATATTCGGCCAATGCCATTTCTTTACTCAAAAACTTCAACATTGTGTGGTGCCTAATTGTAATGATAATAATAATAATAATAATAATAATAATAATAATAATAATAATAATAATAATAATAATAATCTAAAGTGTAAAGCAAAAGGGATCCTCCTCAATAATCATAACAAGTCCCTAGTATTTCCTTCAAGATTATTGTGTAATATTATACGAAGAAGTATGGAAAATGTAATGTCTTGAAACACGGGCTATCGGAACTAATTAATTAAAATGATTAGTCGATAGTTGAAATGGATTTGGAGCAATAAAATATTATAAAATTATTTCTTCCGTCCCAATTTAAATCATATATTTTGGTTTATGATGTTTACCTTAAGTTTCAATGCAGTTTATTAGCGAATTGGAGCAGAATTTAAAAATAAATGTTATATATTAATAGACCACATCAAGAGGTGACATGATTATGTTATTTTATCAAATGACTAGTGAAAAAATAGAGAAAGAAAATGAATAAAGTTTGACGATGTAATAGTAAACAAATAATTTAATTTGAAACGAAAGGAGCTATAATATTTTTCTCCGTCGCAATTTAATGTTTATTACCATTCATATTATAAATTTTCAACCATTTTAGCTATTTATTTGATAAAATATTACTCCATATTCAATTAACTTGTCCTGGAATATTTGTCTGGTTTTGATTTATATTGTAAAATATTTTCAAAATATTATTTTATCTAATTGATATACCGTGTAATTTTTATTTATTTATAAGTCAAAGATTGATTATGAATTATTACAAAAAGTCAAAACTGAAATAATAGTTTGGGAATGATCTCCTCTTTGTATTTAGTGTTAAGTTCGGCCATGTGAAGTCAATTCAAGCAAAGGTAGTTTAGGCCAATTAAGCTTCACAAGCTTAGCTTCCAAAAGAGGGTATAGTAGGTATGTACTTCATGTCTTTTACAACAATGCCAAACATATAGTGTAGGGAAAATGTTTTTTTTTTGGGGTGGGAAACAACATACTTTAAGGAATAAAGTTTCACACGTTAAGAACATACAAAAGAAAAAGAAGGGCATATAGAAATTTGGCCAATATAATGAAGAAATAGCTAATGTTTATTATTTGTTTTTTAAGGATGTACTCCTAGTAAATAATACTTTCTTATTTATGTACAAGAAAATTTGTATACAAATAGTGTAATCATTTTTAAGGATAACAGTTAAATCTTTGATTGAGACCAGAAATTAATACTTTCTTATTTATGTAGTAAAGATTTCATGTCATCAAATGGAGTACGATTTATGTTTAAAATTGTGTACTTCAGTTTAGTAGTGCTAAATTGAAAATTATTCCAAATAAATCATCAATTTTTTTTGAATGCATATAAATCATCAAATTTGTTTCACTATCATTATTTATTAGTGAATGAGTGCAAAATTTGGAAGTCTCTACAAAATAAACCCATACTCCTTTTTCAACAAAGGGAACTCATTTGGGGCAAAATGTTGCACTTTCTTTTATTCTTTTTTTTTTTTCTTTTTCTTATTTAAAAAAAGATGCTTACATGCTCCTCCTCCTAGATTAATGATCATCTTTTGTTTTCAGTTTCCACTAACGCCAATTTTGTTCACACAGAAACGATATTGGCTAATTTCAACTCAAGTATTAAAGTTTTAATAAATCAGGGGTATAACTTGTGTTTAAAAACATGATATTCTTACATGTAACAAATACGGATCACATTTCCTATTGATCTAAAAGTAACAATTATTGGAAAAGGTGCGGGAGTGCATTGGGGCCGGGGTGGGAACGAGGGGGGGTGGAGGAACTATCGCTCGTCGGCCTTTACTCAACATCCATTTCCCTCGGGATCTCAATGGATCCGTGTGGTTATACTTTCATCTGAAACGAGACATCTACAATTAATCAGACTAAAAAGATTGCAACAGAGAGAAGAGGGAGGGAGGAGACCACACCAACGATGGCACAAAGCCTCCCACAAATTGCAAAACTTCAATTTGGGTAACAATGTAACATAAAAGACTAAAAACTCATATGAGCCTAAGAGAAACTTGTTCTATTTTAATCCACATTACCTGCTATACGGGTAAGCAATACCCAGATTTCAACACCATTCTATCATTCCGTGACAAATCCACACCCCCAAAAAGAAGAAAAGATGATCATCCAACTGACTTCAAGATATAATGTGATATTGATGACATAACATGATGGACATAAAGGAAAGAACATAAACGTGCAAGAGTGGGTTTTGAATAAAGAAACGAGAAAGGGCGATGGGCTGCAAACACTGGTATGCGCGATTGCCTAGCAGTATCAATGTGCCTTCCCTTCTGTCGCGCCATCCTTTCCATCTGCTTTCACTTCCCTGGAGCAACACCCGCCTCCGGTGTGGTGGTGGTGGTGGTGTTGATGCTGATGCTTCTTACCTTTCAATAGTTTCCTCATATCATAAGCATCTTCGCCATCTGCATAGTACTTTGCTTCTACATCATGAATTTGGTACCCTAATGTCTCCGTGTACAGCTTGAATGCTGCCCTGTTACCTTTCCTGACATGCAATGACACATATTCTGCTCCAAAAACCTATCCCAAATTTAAAAGTCATACGCAATTTATGAGTTGTGACAGTAAGGGTATGTATGGATCCCGTAAAATGCTAGGGAAAGGAGCAAGACTTCTTAGGAAGGTTGTTCTCTTATGTTCAGCTTCACCTTGGAAATGCCAATGAAAATTAAATACCGGAGTACTTCGTATAATAACCTTTTTAAAAATGAATATATTTTTAAATTTCTTAGCTTTTTATCATTGTAATTTAAATATAATTGTTCCTAACAGACCTTCCAGTACAAGGGAGGGCAAATGGGGTTTTATATAAGTTGCTATCTCTCTGTGTGTGTGTGTGTGTTTTTTTTTGGGGGGGGGGGGATCATAGAACTGCCAACAACAACAATAATAGGAAAACCATTGATCTGTCATCTGCTCCATTTCCCAAGATCGATCTTTGACCTATAATTTAATAAAAATTAAACAATACTCGTATATTAATTTGATAAAGCAGTATATCAAAAATATTTTACAAGATTAATCTAATAAAATTATTTTTATACCTATATGTTATATATATATTATTTAATTAATGGTACAAAATTTTCAATTGTGATTGTAAAGAGTTAAATTTTGATAGATATTCTGGAAGAGATGTAGCAATTATTATTACTCCATTGGTTTTCTTTAAAGTTGGTCATAAATGATTATTTATTCTCACTTTTGACTAAAATAATGCGTGCTTCATTTGCATCTTCATAAATGTTAGCCACAGAATTTTCGTTATAAAAATATATATTTGTAGTCTTCACAAAAATTCTTAGCAAAGTCAAAGTGTCAAACCAATTGCACAGTTATTATTATTCCCAGGTTGAGAACGTTTGAATAATATTCGGCCAATGCCATTTCTTTACTCAAAAACTTCAACATTGTGTGGTGCCTAATTGTAATTTAAATATAATTGTTCCTAATAGACTGTGTGCAAGACGTTTTATAAAAAAAAAGACTGTGCAAGACATAAATAACATTCTTTTTTACAAAAATGAACCATGAAATCACACATCAGCTACACTGCCTACTTATGAGAAACAAAAACCTAATAATATGACCTAAAGCCCAGACAATAGTCTAAGATAAAGATAATGCTTAAAAGTCTTAAAACAAAAAGTTGTAAAATGTGGGTCCATTTCTCCAATCTCCAGCAGTTCTTTATTCACCTACATATAGGCCAAGCTCTCTAACAAATACACAAATTACTCTTTGTAGAAAGTGTAATTAATCCATCTAATGTACCTGCTCCTTCCAGTGTTTCACTTTTACAAGTTGACGCTCCTGAATTTTATCATGCAGGCAGGCCAGACATGGAGTTTTACAGTAGACTATTTATAGGCCAATAATATTTTCTAAACTCATACAGAGTATACAGTAAAGTACTCATTTTTATTCTTTTATGGTAGGTAATTCAGATGAACGTTTATATTAGCCTTTCTTTACCAAGCTCCTTTTACTGAGAAACATTTAACTGTTATCTTATGTAAGTAAATTTGTCACATACCAGGATTGATACCACTACTGAAAAACTCCTACACTCCCTCTACATGTTTCATTAGGGTAATGAAGTCCATCTTCAACAAGCTCACCATTAAAGAAACCATTACTTCATTAAACAGTAGAATGCAAGATAATGATTGAAGCAAAAGATTAAAAGCAACCCACAGAAAATAGTGAAGTCACTCCAACCCAGCCCAAACAGTATCTAACAATCAAATTCCCATAGCAAGTTTTAAGGTTTATTAAAGTCTAAAGCTTAAAAATAGAGGAGAAGAAACAGATTTTCCCCCGAATTGCACTGCAATCGCACTAAAGTTCCCTCTTTCCATCCATTTACAGCATTAGTTTGTTTCCTTTCCATATACGGAGAACAAGTTATATAAGCAATTATAAGTTCAAATGAAGCCACTATAAGTTCAAATGAAGCAATAATAAGTTCAAATGAAGGGGAAATTTCAAGATTGAAGGTGGTGCAGGACCTGTTCCATAGCGTTCTGGGCAGCAGTCATGAGCTTGGTGGCAATGCCGAGTTTGCGGTGGGTGCGAAGGACGGCGAGGGAGGTGATGTGGCCGTGGCACTCGTTGGTCTCCTCGTCCATCTTGGCGAGGACGTAGCCGACGATCTTGCCGTTGTAGTCCTCCGCCACATAGAGAAGCTGCGGCCAGGAGAGGATGTGGTAGAAGTAGTACTTCATCTGGTAGTTCTCCGGCAAGCACATCAGGTTGCACGCCTGCATCGCCAGCAGATCGTCGATCGTCGCCTTGCGGATGCACACCATCGCTCTCTGCGTGCGTGTGCGATTGATGCCCACCAGAAGAAGCCTTTCTTTTCTATTCTTTCAGAGTTTCTTGCCCTAATTCTGAATGGAATTTGGGGGTTTCGGAAGAACTCGTGGACCTGGACCAGAGCAGTGCTTTCTTTACTTTCTTACCCTTACAAAATTTTGTTTTCAAGGAAGAGTAGGAAACAACAATGACATTAATGATGAGAGAAATGTTACGTTCACAAACACTTTGGTCACAAAATACACAAATTTACTATTTGTGTATTTAAATGTCTACTTTTTAATTATTTAACATCATTTTATTCATTTGGTGAGGTGCACAAATGGCAAGATTGTGGGATTGTGCATTTTGTAATCGAAGTGTTTGTCACTCTAGCATGGTTCTTTTTTAAACGGAACATCTAGAGGCCCTAATTAGATCTCATGACATAGGATCACATTGACTCCCAATGTTAAGGGAACCAAGCCGAAATTATTAAATGTATTGTTTAATTTTCACTTTTTCATTTTTTTTACATTACTTCCTCCGTCCCACACAGAATGCTCATTTCCATTATTCAAAATTTGCGAGAATTTTTATTTATTTATATTTTTTCATTTAGTGGTTGAAACTTGTATACAAGCATAAATATTGTGATTTAAGTATCTTTACTGATTTTCATCACATTGAGTTTTGAAATTAAAAATGAAGTACTGCATAGGTTAACTGAGTGAACAAATAAGTACATTCAACATTGATGTGATCCTAAATAGTTATTGATTTAGACTGAGCCATAGTAAAGAAATAGATATATAACCTAATAACAAAGGGAGGGATAAAGTTGGACTACATTTAAGCTAGACACTAATAAACTTGTACTCTGCAGAATTTTTTTAAACTAATAAACTATAGTCCATTGGGGGGAGTATATAACTCCATCCATTTTATTTAAAGATATACTCCGTAAATATACATTTCTACGTTAACTTATTCCAAAAACAAACTCGGATTTGAAGGAAACAAGCTAATTTTTGTAAATATATAGAAACCAGTCCTATTAGACTTAGAAACTCACCAAATAATAGAAACTATTGAGTACTACCCAGTAAATAATACTCTCTCCGTCCCGTTTTAAATCGACTGTTTTGACTTTTGAGCATATTTAAGGAAGAGAAAAAATAGAATTGTTTTTCTGAAATTGTCATTACTTTTTAGGATGGGTGACGATAAATGAGAAGATAAGGTGGAGAAGAGTAACTTATTTTAGGGGTAGTTTTGGTATTTACTCTTAAATGTTTACGATAACAAGTAACATGCAACTTATTTTTGGACGGAGAAAAAAGGCAAACAGACAATTTAAAATGGGACAAAAGAAGTAGAAAATTACATTGTATAATACAAAGACTGCTCAAATAAATTATTATTACCACTAAATCTAACAAAAACCACCATTTTTTAGAAGAGAAAAAAAATACAATTTCCAACTTAGACATCACAAGTTCACATGAACACCATTTCAACAAACACAATAGAATTCCAAATAGTAAGGTCTCGGAAGATTGTGTACGCGTACGTTACCCTTACTTGAAAGTTGAAAGGCTATTCCCGAGAAACCCCCGACTCAACACAAAAACACACATAAAGACTTCACATGAACAATGGGAAGCAAATATGACCCTAAGAATGAACTGGCAACAACATAGCCACTACTTAAATTTCCAAACACTGATATAGTTAAGATTGTGTGCAGTCACTACCTTCTGCATTCCCACAGCCAAACATGTGATTTTCGGACGACAGGTTTTGGACATGAGATCGACGCGATCATTCGATGAGAGGTTTTTCACTCTCCTGACAATCACACTTCTTCCAGAAGAGGAAGAGGAGTGTACATTTCTGCTGTCTTCTTGTTCTTCCATAATGTGCCTGGATAATACCTCGCCGGAATCCTGGTCCACAACTCTCAAGACACCATCTATTCCACCTACTAATAATGTTGACTTGTCATTTCTGAGGTGATGCATGGAACAAATGACATTCGGGCTCACTCGGTCTTCCCATAGAGTCTTGTCTATCCTCCTTTGGTCAAGTGCGAAAAGAGAGTATCTTAGCCTTTGAAATGTTCACAATTTAGAAGAGGTGATTGATCTCCTATCCTATGAGGTGGTTTCAGTGCAAGACAAGACTAAAATACAATGCTTTGGATGTTGAAAGTGGCACCCAGTACAATGAATAGCTATAGTTTGCAGTTCCAAAACCACGAGATTCTGATTTTTGAGTTGTGGTAATGAGTCATGCTAGTGGCACACCACTTTTGATACAACAGTGTCTCATGGACATACACACACATTTAGCCAGCTTTGAACTGTGTGTGTGCGTGTCAAAAGTGGTGTGCCTGAAAACCACTTGAGTTAAGGGTCCATTTGGAAAGTTTGAAAATGAATTCCCAAAAAAGACTTCTCAGAAATAAATTCATTTTCTGGCGTTCGCTTGAAAGTTCGGAAAATAAAAAAAAAACTAAATTTTTTGCTACTCGGTATAACATAATAAAACGTGGTGAGTTTCAATCTAGGAAGTAAGAGAAGGATGAAAATGTCTTTGGCCAGAGAAAAAATAATCATTTGCCTCCTAATAAGGCTCATTTCCCGTTGACTTCGGAAATCATTCCGTGTCCACTCCTATTTTGCGGAGTAGCTAAATACCAGAAAATAGGAAACTGACTTCTGGAAGTCCCCCTTCCCCAAACAGGACCCTAAATGCTATTCATGAATCATGAGGAAAATAATTTCAAAAAACTGGGTGTAGATCCTACTGATTTGGATGAAAAACATGGGGATGGTGATTTCCAAAATATTAATTTGGAAACAGATGTCCCATCTTAGTTTGGCCAAAATAGAAACCAAATACACAGCTATCTAGCACAGATTGTGAAACCAGCAAAATAACCCCACTAATGCAAACCAAATACACCCAATACTGTTTCAAAAAAATACACCCAATCCATTTAAAAATATAAAGTTTTGAAAAGTACTCTGTATTAGATACTTCAAAGAATTATATTCTAGCTCTGTCTTGCACAAGTTGACTTGGGAGTTAGTTGCATACCTAAGATCCCAACAGAATATGTGACCAGCTGTAGATCCCGCAAACAAACAATTCGAAGCAGGATTGAAACATAATGTCTTCATTCCCACTTACATAAAAAAAAGTGAATTAGTTCCATGATACAACAACAAAAATGACAACCCAGTTGAATCCCACAAAAGTAGGGTCTGGGGAGGATGTGTGTGTGCACACCTTACCCCTGCTCAAAAGTAGAGAGACTGTTTCTAAAGAGACCCCCAACTCAAGCACCACATGTAATCACATACGCAGCCTGACCCCTATGTTTAAAACATAGAGTGACTGTTTCCGGATGACCAATGATGAGCAAGGTATCAAAAGTTGCATTGACTAATTGCTAATTCACTCTTAAAAGAAGCGCAGACAGTTTAAAGAGTCATTTTGCTTTATTCCATCATACCTCAAAGCCAAAAAATAGTGAATCTTTGGCTCCATCGGAGATTATGGACAAATTAGTTTCATGATACATAAGCTCAATTTTGTAAAGAGTGCTAGCCACCATGTAGGCAAAATACCGAGACTTCACACCTTTATGCAAGGTCTAGATGAAATTAGACAGTTGCCAATGGGTAAGAAAACATAGGCAACCATTAACCAAAGATAGTTTAGTGCTTAGGGAAGGATTAATCAGAATTAGGAACTATGAGGTTGCAGGAGGTCGATGTGAAATTAAACAATTAAAAACGGGTAAGAACACATAGGCAACCAAAGACAGCTTAGTGCTTGGCATGGATTAATCGGATCTAGGTGGGCATTTTCACAACAATGGACATATTAAAGGATAACTGTACAAGAAAATGACCAATATATCTTATGCATTGTTTGTTGGGGGTGTTGAAGATAGGGTAGCAAGGAGAAGAGATATTCATTTCAGTAATTTATTCTTATATTAGTTGGTTGGTAAGAAAGTGATCAGTAATGATGAAAAGTTGTACATAAAAATACACTATTTAAACAAAAATATACTCCGTTTTATTTTTCAATCAAAGAGTAATCAATAGAGATAAGTTAGAAAAAACAAAAGTTTGTTTCCCCTTCCTAAATCCCCCAACCAAACAAGCCATTCGCTTTAGCACAGTATATTTTCACATTAATACATTACTCCACCTTACAAAACATAGGGGGCATGTATAAGAGAAGATTGGGTGAAAAAACCTGAACTATAAGATGATGTCTGTAAAGACAATGTCTGACCAGTTGAAAGGTCCAACAATGAAACCTTACGATCCTGAGAAGAACAACTGAAAAGCATTTGATCTTCACTAAAAGATAAGCATGTAACAGGACCATCATGCATCCTGCAAAAGGGTAAAACAAACACATGATCAGTGAGATGCCATTTACAACAGAAAGTTGATTAAAAATTAAAGCCTAAGTTTCCAAACAGCAGAATACCAGGCTTCAGAATATCAGTTTAAAAAAAACATAAGAACAAGTCTGCTAGCAAAATAGTCATACTTAATGATTTGAGTAACTTTTCTGCTATAAAGGTCAAAGACGCGGATTTTCCCATCCTCACATCCAACCACGGCCTCTGGATCAGCATAACTGTAAAAAAATGGAGTAACTAATTAGCGAAGGAGCAGATGTTCAGATTATAAGAAAATGCCCATAATCAAATAGGATGAAGTTTGTATGCCTAAGAACAGAGGTGGCTTGGGAATCAGGAATATCTCACATTGGGATAAGGCTACTTTTATGATGAGGCTAGTATGGGATATCAGGATATGGCCAAGAAAGAAATCCTTTTGGTCAAATGAGTACACAGTAGATATTTAAAAGACAGTGACATATGGTGTTATATTCCAAAACCAGGCTGCTGCTAGTATTGGAAGAAGTTGATACAAGTCAGAGGTGACACGAACTAAAGCTATGGTGGACTAAGGTCATATGGAATAATCTAATCACCCCAAAGCATCAGTTTTTTTTTGGATTCTAATTAAGGAGAAGGTTCGAAATAAGGACAAATAGATAAAGTTCATGGATATCTTCTTGGAGTGCCCTCTGTGTGAGCAAGCTGTAGAAGATGCAAAACATTTGTTTTGGCAGTGCATATACATGGAAACACTAAGGAGTATGAACGTATGGCCTTTGGTTGGCTAAAAACGAATTGTGAGGTAGGTTCATGTGAGGGTATCCTGAAGTGGCTGCATGAGTTTCAGGGAAGGATCCGAAGAGGTGTTTATACTGCTGCTTTTGTGGGCTATACAGGATATTCAGTTTGGAGGGATAGGAATCACTTGGCATTTCGAAAGAATACTATAGTAAACAAAATTTTTGCTCATATTAAGTTTCAGTCATGTTTTTATATTAATAGTAAAATTAGAGGCAAAATTTACTTTAAGTAGAGATTGTGTTGTAAAAGGCTGTATGGATATTGGGTTCCTGGTTGCCTCCTAGATGTCGATAATCACCACAGGAGAGCTTAATATATAGTACATTCAGTCAAAAAAACTAAAAAAGCTAACTAGCTAAGAGAAGTTTCAGGTGCAAATCAAAATCGTGCTAGACAAGTCAAAGCAAATATTAGATAGAAGCATCCATGTCAGTAAACAAAACCCCTAAGGGCATTATCATTTAACAAATGCTCAGCACCAATGTCCTCACTATTTATTGTTTGACCTCACATTTAAACAGAGGCTTCTGTTTAGGCACAAAATATTGGACTGCAAATTAGTCAGTCATGTGAAGACTTGTTATGTGCATGAAACCATAACCATATCATGGGCATCAACACATTTAAAACTTGCAAAGGAAAAAAAAGGAACATTGAAAAGGTATTGCACACCGCATAGTAAGTCCATTCGTGAAAAGGCCATCACGTGAGGAAAATACACTCCTTGTTCCAGTCCGGTTCCATATGCATATCCGGTCACCAACCAAACCAACAACCTACATACAAAGTCCCATAATCAGAACAGAGACGCAAATGAAAATACAAATGTTAATTCAAAATAAAAAGGCACTGAGGCCTCCATAACAATATTCCACACAATTTATACCCATTAATGCTTTTCCTCCATTCACCCTTTTGACGGTTTCAAAAAAATAATTGATTATTTATACTTCTTTGGTACGACGGGATGCAAGGGTTATTCTTACTCTAAGCCACAAATAACGGTCCTTTTGATACTCCAATACATACCAGTATAGTTAGTATAGTGGTATCATACCCGATACCACTGTACTAACTATATTTCCTCACAGGTGTAGCCTTCTCAATGATTTAACAATGCATCCTTCACATATACAAAGTGCATAATTGCACATAAACTCGTGCTCTTCAAAACAAGATATGCAGCATCCTATATTTTCCATCAACTAATCTCTCATAAATGTTACACAATTACACCAATAATCAGATATCTAGATGGCCATGTCTTTCTTAAGTATCTTCTTTTCTTCAGGGCTCGCTAATTTTGCTTATTGCCTGTTCATATATCTTCTATATAGACGATCCAGAATACAAATGACTCTTCTACAGAGTGTACTCTATACCTTTTATTATATCCTTTGTATGAGTAATGAGCTAAAGTTTAAGCATAAACCAACTGCTTTAGAATTTTATTTTCATATCTCTATACTTAGGATGAGACCCCAACAAAGTTGAGATTATACAGTTGTTGTCATGCTACTTTTGCTTATTGCCTGTTCATATATCTTCTATATAGACGATCCAGAATACAAACGACTCTTCTACAGAGTGTACTCTATACCTTTTATTATATCCTTTGTATGAGTAATGAGCTAAAGTTTAAGCATAAACCAACTGCTTTAGAATTTTATTTTCATATCTCTATACTTAGGATGAAACCCCAACAAAGTTGAGATTATACAGTTGTTGTCATGCTGCCAAGGTGAGTCATGGCTCTAATGTACCACCAGAATGCTAGGTGACCCCTCAGACGACAGTAAGGGGACAAGTCATAACTTAGAATTCTAGTACATTAGTAACACTAATATAAAGTTCCAAAATTTAACATCATCTTTTAATATATTCTAAGTTTATCAGAGTACTAGGTATATACCCAAAAAAGAGTACTTCATCAAATTTTAAAAAATTAGATACATTAAAAAAATCAATATAAAATAAAACCGAGTACTACATACTTGGTGCACTAAAAAAATACCCGGAAATAAGATCCACGGACAGCTAGTAAGATAAGATCCACCAACACACTGAAGGCTATAAATTTATCGATTAATGCTTTCATCAGTACTGAGATTCCGTGAAGGCTGCAGCCTGCAAAATCAACCAACGGCCATGAACGTCGCTTACGGAGAGGCTGTCGATCAGCGGTGGAAAGAGCAGGGGAGGAGCGACTCAGATGTTCCAACTTGTGTTGCTGTGTAAAAAAGGACTTCTCAACTTACCTAGTCGTTTTAGTGATGAACAGGCTGCCTACGTGTCCCTAAGGTGACGCCATACTACATGAGGCAAAACCTGGCGAGTCAGGGATCCATGGCGAGAGTGCCTTATCGACGGGACACCAAGCCATTGCCTAGGCAACGCCGTGACACCTTTTTGCATACCTAGGAATGACTTAAGACTCAACAACAACAACAACAACAACAAGAACAGCCAACCTAGTAAAATCACATGAATGAGGTCTAGGACACCTTACCCCTGACCTAGAAAAGGTAGAGAGGTTTCCGAAAGACACCCGACTCAAGCACAAAAGACAAATGTTAGTACATTTTAACCGATAGGGAAATCAAAAGGAAAAACACTAAACCACAAAAGGTAAATTTAAACCAAGCAAACATTTTACATCAAACCAATTTTGAAAGCCATGCACACCCATGAGAACCACCCATATCTAGGCCTACCCAACAACTTTAATCCTAGATGGCTAGATCACTAAACGCTCCTATCAAAGTCCAGTTCTTTGGTGAGCTCTTGAAGCTACATGTTTTGTCTAATCACTTCGCTCCAACTCTTCATCAGTCTACCTCTAATCATCCTCAAATTCCCTACTTTTAGCTTCTGGCACCTCCTTACTAAGCATCAATACTTCTCACTTAAGCATCAACCTTTTCCTCATCATGTATTCAAACCATCCTAACCTAGCTTCTCACATGCTATCCTCCACAAAAATCACTCTTGCCTTGTCATGGATATCCTCGTTCCAAACCGTATTCTTCTTTGTAAGACACTAGTAACATAAATGAATATAGTATATCAATTTGAGGGGAGCCTTGCATCAGTTGAGGTATTTTTGTATGGCGTTGAGGTCACGCATCACAAGTTTGAGTCCTAGAAGCAGCCTCTTGCCAAAATGCAATGTAAGCTTTTTTTTTTACATCACACCTTTATGGTCGAACCATCCTCCAGCTCATTAAGGAATTTGTATGAAAACGTTGGTCACCAATTTAAACAATAAAAAACTCCCTAAACGTCTTGCCAAACACTCTTGTCCATCAATTAAACAAAGTGCATCAAAACTCTAACACTATGTTTGGTTCAAGGAATTTGGAAGGAAAAGAAAAGAAAATGTGTTTCCCTCATTTTCCTCACCAAAATGGAGGGAATTTGGTTTTCCCTCCTCTTAGTACATTTTTCCTTTTTATTTTCTTTTCCTTCCACTTTTCTTTTCTTTTCCTCTCTTACCAAACAAGAAAATTATTTTCCTTCTCACTTTCTAGACCTTTCCCTCTCAAATTCCTGATCCAAACATAGTGTAAATATCAAGGATGCATTGTGCGTTTAATATTACCTTGCTCTCATCGAAGTCGTAATCTCTTAGAGGGGCTTTCATGGGCAGCGTATATTCATCCAAGCATTTGTAGCTTTCTGCTGACCAGAGTCGCATGGCCTAGATTTTTGGGATGATGAAAATGTGAAATATATTAGAGGTCAAAGATATCACCAAGTACCTTACCGACTCAACACGATAGACAATAGTCTTCAACAAGTAATAATTTTCAATAGAGTGAAAACTCAACCAACTAGATAGCATCGCTTGGTCATTGTTTTGTTGGGGCATGGAATGGGATGTGCAGTGTTGATTTGGCCATGTGGAGACCTTTGGGATTGAATTGTGTGAAATATACAGCTAAAAATCCAAAGAACATAATTATGGAGATATAGAAAGAATAGTTAACAAAAATATTGCTGACAACTTGACAAACAAAAAGCATCCTACCTTATCACCCACACCAGTCAGAAATTGTCCCATCTTTATTCGGCACTGACTAACCCTAATAGTATGTGAAGTCATAAGTGCTTTTTCATGCAGTAGTCAACAAGACAATTCAAGCCCCAATCTCCAATATTATTCAGAGCATAAAGTAGAAACTATTAGTTGTAACCTCCCCCCCCCCCCCCCCCCCGAAGTACAAAACTACAATCTCAGCTAGAAATAAAGAAATGCTACATCAAAACATACTAAAACTTTGACTTAGCAATGGCTAACACAAAAATGTCAAACAGGTAAATAAAAACTAACCCCACTGGGTGGCATCTCCACTGGAAGGCTTTAGCATTACATCTCACAAAGGCAGACCTGTGTTTTTCCATAGCTAGCTGATCAAGAAGTTCATTCAGTGGTCTTGCACATGAAGATGTCAGACATTGGTAATCAGCATCATTTTTATGGTCTCGCTCATACCGTATTTGCAGCAACTTCAGCTTCTGAATAACTTTTCTCCTTCATGTGGAGGAAAGGAAATCTTTTAGAAATGTCACATTATGTTGACATGCCCAGCCAGTAGATATTTTTATATTCCACCACATTTGTTATTTATTATGAGTCTGTAATAACGTGTCAAAACTTATTTATGAACTCAAAAAATGGTATCAATCTTTTAAGGTGCCTTTGCAATAACAACCCTTGTTCTAAAGGTCGATCAGGTATGTCATATCAGAAGTCAAATTCTAAAGAAACAAAGTCATCTCAAAAGTCAAAACTTGAAGAAACAATTACATGGAAATTCTTTTTTAATACTGTAAATGTTTTGTAGGATGGAACAAGTGAACACTTTTGGATAACCTTAACAGGTTGTTTGGATGAGGTGTAATCAGGTGTGAGTAATGGAAGAGAAGAGAACGGTAAAGGGTTACCCCTATTTGGGAAAGATGAAAGAAAAAAAAGGAGTTGAAGTGAAAAGGACTATTGATAAATGGAAGGCGAGACCCATGGTCTTGGACAATCCACCACTACAAGTCTTTTGGATGTCGTATCCGGCAGTTTTTTAGCTTACTGATTTTATGAACAAATAGCAATTATCAAAACCTTTGAGGAAGTCCAATTTTTTAACAAACATAATTAATTGATATAATTAATCTCTAAAATTCACCACCATGTAAAGTTCATAATATACAACTTTGCTTTTCACTCCACCAACGTCATCGATTGTCACAGTTCTCGGCTATCACCACAACTTTGCTTTTCACCTATTATCACTATGAGATTAATAATTATTTATGATACACTGCATATTAAGCATTAGATTAATAATGAGAGACTCAGTAAGCACTTCTTAGTAACCCGTGGATTAAAAATGTCCAAGTTATCCCTAGCATGTATGTAACATCTTAGTCTGTGTATACCATCTACTTCTCGTAAGGAAGATGCTTACATGGACCCTCTTAAGATTTCATCCTCTCCCAGATAAGGTAACTACTCGCTGACTTAGAATCATCATCTTCATCCATTCCTACTCATTAATTCCACTTCCTATACTTCCATCACTTACTCTCTCTGTCTCTCATGCTCATCCAAACAGACATGTTGTAGAATACCAGTACATTGAGAAAAGAATAAACAATCAAATAACCAAAGAAGATGAACTTGAATGCTAGAACTAAAGTTTCCAATCCAAATGAGTTGCCATCATAGATCATTTTCAATTTGCAGAAAAAAGGTTTTGATTAAATGAAGGACATAACGAAAAGAGGAAACTTGTAAGAGAATTTTTTGATTTTCCTTTAAAATGAGTTCGAGAAGGCGTACCAAGAAGAACAGACGGCAGAACTTCGAATCAGCTCAAAGATGTCGAGATAGGCGAATATCAAACAGAGCGCATCGTCGCTAAGATCTTGAATGGTCGTCCGTTTAGCACTCTTCGCCGGGCGGCGAAAGTCCGCCGTCGACGGCTTCATAGTATCGACCTGCTTGGCGAGCTGTAAAGCCTCTGGACAACAGATGTCGCCGATATTAAATCAAGGTTCGATCCCAGCATCAATTTAGAACCCGAACAGATTAAATGGTGAAAAAGGGAACCCAATTTTGGCTAGACTTATCTAAGTATGTGTATTCAATCTGGATTATAATAAATTTTATAAGATTCATAGATTATTTTGAATTTGTGGATTCTGTAAAATCTATAGATTATTTAGAGTTTATGCAGAGTTGGGTGGATTTTACTGGATTTTATCAACAAGATTTTATAAGATTCTAGTATATTATTTATAATTCATGGATTATTACATTTGAATTACGGAGTATTTTAAAAATTCATACTTTACTGTAATATTAATTATATTCATGAAATTGATAAAAAGATTAAATTAAAAACTAATGTAATAAAATAAAAATAAATTATTTTTTAAACATTATTATCTTATTATAAATTTATTAGCATAAAATAATGTATTGATCATTGTCATAAGCAATAATTTTGTTTTGAAACTCAAAACATTATTTTCTCTAAACTATTTTTCATCTATGTAAAATTTTATCAATAAAAAATAAAAGACAACACAAATGATAGAAGACATTACTCAAAAATTCAAAGAAATATAAAAAATAAAATTATTAAATAATATAGCTCTCAAAAACAATTTAATAAAACACGAGTACTCTTAACTTTCAGTCAAAACAAAGTCACATAACACATTAAAAATAAATTAACATAATCCTTTCATTCATCCTAATATATCTTTTCATTTTATCCTCTCGTCTTGAAAATTAGATCTCTAATTATAGTTATATTTAAAAGTGATTCTATCAGATCTGAATTTAACAAAATTAAGTAAAAACCGGGAAAAAAATTGAATGGAACGCAACGTTTTACACCACATACACTATAATCATTAGAGCACTGGAAATACTCGTGAAGCCCCGGGGCTTCAAACTCTCTCTCTGCCATGTCAGCTTTAACTTACACAAAAAATTCACTGGAAATGGGTTTGAAGCCCCGGGGCTTCAAACAGGGGCTTCAAACTTTCATTTTTTACATTTTTAAATATACATCATCTAAATTTAAATTATTAAATTTTAATTAATTTATTATTTAAATTAATCAAAAGGAGATTAGTACATTAAAAAATTACATTCATTAAAAAAATATTACATTCATAGAAGAATACATTCATACAGAAGTTTCATTCATTAAAAAAATATCACATCCATAAAAAAATAACACTACAAAGAAATTACTAATTATTCAAGCAACTAAAAATATCTTCATTCAAATTCGAGTTGTAGTAAAATATTGTAAACTGAAATAATTCATCAAATAAAAAATACAGTCAATAAAAAAAGTATGTTAAATTTAATAAAAAACAAAACAAAATTACATTACTAAAAAAATTTGAACAAAAAAATATTACATTAAACAAAAAAATATAGAGTAAAAAAAATTATGTTTGTGTATATTTTTTTTAAAGGGAGAGTGGGGAGGAGGGGAAGGGTTTGAAGCTCGTTAAACGTTTGAAGTAGAAGAAATGAAGCCTGGATGAAGCCCCAGGGGGGCAGTGTTTAACGCCCCCTGGGCTTCAAAAGTAGCATAACGCCGAGTGGCGTTACATGTATTACCAGTGCTCTTAGTGTCACACGTGCAAGTTTACATAGATACACATATCATCGATTCAAAACATAGTTTATTTCCACTCCTATATATGAAGTTCTACACTAATGCCCTTATAAAATGTTTATGTTTTATTCGTTTGAGTTGTAAAAAACAAAGTTAAATATTAGAAAAAACGTAAAAGACTAAAATAAAAATAAGACATTGAAAATATATCTAAATAGAAATTCTATTTTTTTTATTTTCGGAACAAGAGTTAAAATGCATATAGTATCACTCATGATCATATACATAACCAAAAATTATTGTGAAATATTTATTGATAAGTTCGTTTTGTACGCACTTATCTTTTCCATATTTAGTGTGTTATTGTACAATTTTAGATTAATCAAGACAAGTTCTCATTTATTTTTATACCCCGGAGTATATTTTTGTTTATTAATTCTAAAAGTGCACAAAAGTCATGTCTTGGTACAAAAAAAAAATAAAAATTGAGTCAAAGAGTGGTGCAAAAAACTAAGTATAAAAACTGCATGGAGTAAAAAAAACTATAAAAACTTCAAAATATAAGTCATAAGTCTTTTAAAACTAAAATAGGAGTCATAAGTCTTTTAAAATCGAAATAATAGTTCACACTGTCATTGTTACAGCATCACACTCACCACATCGTTACATTGTAACTGTCACACTGTCATTCGTCGTCCACCCTAGTGCCGCCGCAGATCGCCGACAAACGACTGATCACACTGACATATTACATTGTCACCACTTTTCCATCACACTGCCAACACATACTCTTACACTATACTACCGTTATACTCCGGTTTTTTGTCTTAAAAGACTTAAAGTACTCTTATTTTTGTATTTTCATACTTTCTTTCCAGACTAATCTTGGGCATATACTCTGCATGTTTATTTAATAGTTGGAATAATTATTCTATAATTAATTTTATTTTTAAATTAATTAATTATTTCAAGATAAAAATTAAGTAATCATTGAAAATTAGGTTTTTACCCTGTCTATGAAGATATACAATTAATTAAGTGGAACTTTTAAGAAAAATGGTGACCGAAATTTTATTATTTCAATTATTAATTAAATACAAAGTATATGACAATGGTTGTTAACTCAAATGATGTCTTGACCAAAAGTCCGATCTTATACCTGTACGATTTTATTTCACTGCAAAAGCGTTCAGTAGTGTAGTTTTTCCTTTCACAAATCGAACCGGAAAGACTTCTAGACTCATCCTAACCTTTACCCAATTAGAAAAATTAGGTGATTTCCTTCGTCCACTCCTTGAAGGGAACTAAAACACTCCTCGAAAGGAACTAAAACTCTTTTATCATCATTCTTCTATATAGTGTCACATCAAACTTATATTTTTGCGATAACCGATAAATAATATTAAAGAAGAAACAATGAACAAATACAACGGGCATACCCGTGAGCAAGGGAAAGCCGTAGCCACCCTAAAGTCAAACAGATAAAACAAGATCACATGGCACGCAGGCCAAACCAACCAAGGAGTACACAGGCACGCAAACATCAAGCTTCTATTTTTAAGATAAAAACATGAAGCTAGGGGCGTACAAAATTCAAGTTGGACCGGAAAACCGGACCGACCCAGAAAAAATGGTTTCGGGCTAGACAGGTAAAATTCAAATTGGTCTCCTGTCCAAGCATTAAAAACCGGTAAAAGTGCAGTCCATTCCAGTCCAAGACCGGATTGCTTCCAGGTCATCCCGGTAAGACTGGAATGTAAATTTTTTATTTTTAATACATATAATACGAAGTATGTGATTGTAAATACAACTTTATGTTTTTATTATTTGTTCTTACTTTATTATGGAGTACAATCTTTTAAATGTAATATGTATTTTTTAATTAATTTTCATTACTTTCTATAATTACAATCATTGGCATTTATTACCCAAAAATCTCCATAGTAATAAAAAGCTAAAACAATTTGGGAAAAAATTGAAGTATAATGTTTCAATTTAGAGTATTAGATCATTTGAAATTTAACATATTCTTGCAAGAAACTAAAAAGAAAATTAAAGTATAACTTCATAATACTATTGAAATCCCACAAACTAAGAGAAGTAAATTTTTTTTAAAACTTATCATATTGTTGATTAAAATATTTTAAACTACTATAGTTTCTTCAAACACGCCCAATGAATATAAAAAATTAAGAGTATGGTTCAAATCTGTTCAAATCAAGCTACATTGTTGAAAAACAAGTTTAAAAAAATTGACAAAAAAATATTCCGAGTTTTCCAGTTTTTATCCGGATCGAATTAGAAAAAATAGGTATGAATCGGTCCAGACCGGGATCTAACAGATCCGGTTTCTGGTCCTAGACTTTAAGTGATTCCGGTTTTTGGTTTTCCGGTTTCATTCCGGTCCGGTTCTTGACCAGTGTACACCCATAATATATTAGTACTTTCTCTATATTTTATTTCTATTTATGTGATTTCTTTTAGAAGGAACATGAAAAAATTGGAAAAACAAAAAAAATTGGAAGAATGAATAAATATGATGTGATTGATGGGATAACAATTACTCCTTCCGTCCAGAAATGATCTTTCGATTAGACTTTTTGGTCAAAATTTGTAAACTTTGACTCCGATATGTGAAAAAAATACACTGTATTATGATAAAAGGGATATATATATATATATATATATATATATATATATATATATATATGTATATATTTATTTATTTATTTATTGAAACGTAGTTTTGAAATTTCAATTTTTTATAAAATATATCTACTAATAAATATAGATATCAATGGTCAAGGTGCAAAATCAAATTAGAATAAAATTTCTGGATGGATGGAGTAGAAGGAATACAAGAAGGATTCTAATTAAAAGTAAAAGTTTTTGAACATTGAAAAGTGAAACTAGAATAGTTTTTAAGGTCATTTTTCTAAAATGTGACTACAAATAATGGAAAAAACACACTTAGTTATTATAGAAACATAATACATGTCAACAAATACATTTTGAAATATAGTTTTGAAATATTATATTTTTGTACTCGGGTAATATATATCTATAAATAAAAATAGTGGTGATCAAAGTATTCCATCTATTTTATAAATAAATTTTATTACACTACACTGGTTCTTTTCATATATTTCTCTTCTACTATAATATTTTTCTCATTTTATTTTGAGAAATGCTTTGTTCACAATAAAATGGTCATAAAGTTTATAAATTTACTATTTGTAAAATTCAATATAAAAATTAAATAGTCTAGAAAAATTTTAAAATAAAAATTTAAACCATAAATTATAAATTTGTAAAATTTATAACTACTTTATTTATGAATGTAACTCTTTTATAAAATTGTCAAAAATTTAGAGATGGTGAGAAAAATTGTCAAAAATTTAGAGATGGTGAGACTTCCTTCACATTTCACATGATCAATCATCGTCATCACGACAGCTTCTTCCCCCAAAAGTCCCAATCCCCCAACCACAACAAAACCGAGCACTTTCGGTCCGAAATTAAAATAAATAAATAAAAACCGCCGACGGCTGGTCTGTCGCCGGGAAACACCGCAAGATGTACAGAGACGAGCTGGCGTGCAATTCGCACGACTATGGAGACGCGATTTACTGGGACTCCAGGTATATTCAAGAAGCAGGGGTTGGGCCCTTCGATTGGTACCAGCGCTACTCTTCTCTCCGCCCTTTCGTTCGCAAGTATATCCCCACCTCTTCCCGTGTTCTCATGGCCGGCTGTGGAAATGCAGGTGATTCATCTCTTCTCTTCTACTCTCTGACTCTCGGGCTATGACTGGATTTATTTGTCCTAAAACTCCTTGAAATTAATTACCTCACAACCCTGTTATTCCATCATACCACCCAGAATTATTAAGAATGAATAGAAAATTATACCCTCAAAAGTTATTTCCAATTTTATTTATTTAAATATTAGTGTAAAATTAGAAAAATTATATTAGTGAAATACTCTGCATTAATATATTTCAATATAACATCAAATGTGTTACTTCAGGTGTAGGATATGTATGTATGGATGTATGTATACATACATACATACATACATTATATATATATATATATATATATATATATATATATATATATATATATATATATATATATATATATATATATATATATATATAAACCCAAATTGAAAATCTATGGCTATTTCCTTTGAAAGGTCACTATGAGAGTACCATATATTAGTTGTTTCAGGTACAAAAAAAAGAGTACCAAGTAAATAAATGAAAACTCTTGCATTAAGAGTTTTATATATATATATATATATATATATATATATATATATATATATATATATATATATATATATATATATATATATATATATATATATATATATATATATATATATATATATATATATATATATATATATATAATTCCAAAGTATGTACAGAGAATACACACTATAAAATAGCTACACAGAGGAATACGAAAGGTACAATCTAAATGCATGATCGTAAATATTACATCAGGCTCAATAACCTACCAAAAGTGATATAGTTTAACTCTTTGAATAGTAAAAGTAAAGTTTATTTCACGACAGAGGGAGTATAAATCTTAGTTTCATTTCTTTGGATTTTCTAATTCTTAGTATGTTGATCAATGTTGAGTTAGTGAAGATGAAAACTTTGCAGGTGTTTGGCAAAAAGCTTTCCAAGTAAGCTTTTTGTTAAAAATGAGTTTTTTATTGGTCAACAAGTGGTTATTTGAAGTGTGATAAACATTTTTTGGTCAATGAAAACTGGAAGGGGAGTTATATTGGGCAGTGGTCAGACCGGCAACATTGTATGGAGTGGTATGCATGGTAGTGAAAACACCCATGTTTAGAAGCTCCAAATGGCATAGATAAAGATCCTGAGATGAATGTGGTCATATGGAGATGGACAGGGTCCAAAACGTTGATATTCTAGGGAAGTGCGAGTGGTCTTTGTGGAGGACAAGATTTTTAGGCACATGTTGAGCGAAGTGTAAATGCTTATATGACGAGGTGCAAGACTGTGAGAGGCTAGATGTAGAGGACATGAGGAGGAGGAGTAGACCTAAGAAGAGTGGGAGCAATGTGATTAAACTTGAATTATGGGTTCATGGGTTAACCGAGATCATGACCTTGGACTAGAGCTTCCAGAGGTCTAAGATTAGGGTTTCAAGGTAGGTTTTGGGTAGTGTTATGTCCTTGTGTAGGACTTGGTTTCTAGAGGTCTAAGATTAGGGTTGCAGGGTAGATTTTGGGTAGTGTTATGTCCTTGTGTAGGACTTAGTTTCCTTTGTCTCTCCTTTCTCTCTTCTCTTTCCGTTACTTGTTTTTTCCTTATTTATGATCTTTTATTTTGAGTCGAGGACTCATGTAAATAACTCATCTACTTCCTAAGTACTGGTAAGGTTTGTTTATCCACACCCTCTTCAAACCCAAGTCTTTGAGATTTTACAGGGTTTGTTGTTGTTGTTGTTGTTGTTGTGTGTGTGTCTCTCTCTCTCTATATATATATACATATATGTATCTGTGTGTGTGTGTTTATGATTATTCGCACAAGATAGTGCCTTTGCTGGTGCTTTAAATGGACCTTTGCCTCATTTTTTAGCCCGTTGATCGTGGAACCTTTGGCTTGTATGGAAGTTCCTCGTGGTTGAAAGGTCGGGGTGTTAATGCGGTTTCCCTTCGATCAGATTGCTCTACCCACTGTCGTGATCTGGCAGTCTCTTCAGCAATGCCCAGATCTTGTGTTGCCAATGTCATTTCTGGATGTCGGGAACCTTTCAGTTCTTTTTTTTCTTGTTCTATTCAGTTTATTCCTCATGCTTCTAACTTTTTGGCTCACTCTCTAGTCTCTAGCCAACCCAAGCCTATTCTCATGCTAATATTTTGTATTGAGAGTCTCTCCCTCCCAATTTTTCGCCTATGGCGTAATGAAGCTTTGTTTGTTTTTAAAAAAATGCTTATTGAGATTTTTAATGTGTATTTCGTGTACAAAAGAAGTAACATACAGAATATTATAGAAACGAGTACAATTCATGTGGTATGTGTCTAGATAATCAACACAACCCGGTATAATCCCAACTCTGTTTGGGTCTTGGGCTAAACCAATTATAGAAAGCCTCTTATAATACTTTCAGTGAGAAGATAATTGATAACAAGTTTTTTAAAATTTATTTACCTATATTTTTTTTCTTTATAATGAGATTTCTCAATGAAAGTCTTGTTTTTAGTTATGTCAGAGGAGATGGTGAAGGACGGGTATGTGGAGATTATTAATGTTGACATATCATCTGTGGCGATTGATATGATGAGAAGGAAGTATGAGCATGTACCGGAACTCCAATGTATCCTTACGAGTTACTATTGGTCTTCACTCTCCAATCATTTAAGTTTTATTCATTTGTTTTGGTTTTTGTTGTCAAAGATGAACTGATGAATACTTTTTGTTCTCTATAAAAACACTCACCTCCCTAGATCTCACTTGTAGGACTTCATTGTTGTTAGAATCCCACACCAGAACATTTAAAATAGAAAATGAGAAGATACTAAAATTTTGAGTTGAACTAATTAATCAATCGGATTGAATCTTAAAGTATGGGTTGGCCCAATTGCCATTTTACCAATCAAGTGAGATTTACCCAATCCTAAACTCTATTACGGCATTATAACATGTTTTGGCCCAATTTATTTGATGGATTGTCCATCTTGAAGTCCATCTCTAGCGGAGCATGATCATTTAGCCCGGGTCTTCGCATGGAAATTCATCCCCAATTATTCAGACTTCTCTGGAAGTCAAGCCTCAGACGCCCATGGCACTTTAGATGGCGTCACTACATTTTGAACATTTGTTATAGGGGAAGGAGAATTCATTTGCAAGCGGTCAACTGGTTAGATTCAAATGACTAAGAGTTCTCCTTGAAGGGAAGCATTAGAATTGCATATCAAAATATTTAAGAGTGAATGATACCTTCATAAGATCTTGAGTTGAACTAACTAATACATTGTATTCAATCTTTTAGTGTAGTTAAGCCCAAATATCTTATTGCACAAACGAGTGACAACTTCTCAATCTTAGTTCTAATGGGAATGTTGCTGTTCTTGTAAAGATGAATACATGTTGTGGAGAGTTTTCCTTAAGGAGCTCAATAGACATGCAAATGGATGTTAGAGACATGAGCTTATTCCCCGATGACTCATTTGATAGTGTGATTGACAAAGGCAAGAGAACGTCAGGATTCATTTTATATGTTTTAAAAGTAAAATTAGTTCAATTTAATTTTGTTTGTTCTACGAATGTAATTTTTTCTTTCCGTCTTTGGTTTTATATGGATGACCTGGTCATCTCGCTGCAACAGGAACTCTTGATTCCTTAATGGTGAGGTTTTTCTCTATGTATTTCTTAATTCGTTCAAGTGTGCTCCTCTTATTTTTGTCATTTTCAATATTTGGGCATGGGCCCAAGATCTTTCGGAAACCACCTCACTACCATTAGGTAGGGCTAAGGTCTTCGTACACCCACCTTCCCAAAAATCCCACTTGTGCGACATTACTGAGTTGTTTTTATTGTTGGTTTTAACCCTACAGTGTGGCACCAATGCTCCAATTAGTGCTTCTCAAATGCTCGGGGAAGTGAGCAGGTTTTAGAAAGCACGTCATTTTCTTTTTGCTATTCATTAAATTCTTCTGTGTTCTTCTTAATCAGTTTTTATGATTTTGTCTTCTTTGGTTAGGGTTCTGAAGCCGGGTGGAATATACATGTTGGTAATAATCCGCAGAAAGATTCTTTGTGTTATTATTTGCCTCTTAAATATTTGAACCTTATATTTACGGATTCTTTTTGGCTTTTTACTCACAGATAACTTATGGTGATCCCACAGTGAGGATGCCTCATCTGAATCGAGCAGTGTACGGCTGGAAAATTGAACTATACAACATACGTAAGTCTACACTCTACACTGTTGTTTATCATCTCCATCTCTATAGCCTGTGAGGTTTATAAATTGTCGTATTGGATATAATTTCTCTGTTTCACAATATGTGTTGTTTTACAAAACCCCAAAAGGGTTTAGTGCTGTTTTTTTCTTTACATTTGGCCTTGAAGGCCCATATTCTAAGTTAGTCTTCAACAATAATAATAGGTAAAGGGTAACAGTGTAAAGTTAAAAAGTGCAGAATATTAGACTCAAGTAACTTCGACACGTTAGAGGATATTCAGAATAATGATTCCATCCTAAAAACTCTAACTAATAGGAGTTATCCAAAATCTTATATTGTAGCTAATATGGGATGAGTTAACATCCCCACAAGATGGTGACCCGTGGAATCAAACCAAAGTTTCATTTTAGAAGTATATACACATGTTTGTATACTAATAAAAATCATTATTGTTATTATTATTATTATTATTAGATCAGGCTGGGCCAGCCCGCGAGCTTTAAAATAAAATTCTTGCGGGCCCTTAAGTTTGCGGGCCCCTGTTATTACGGCCCGGCCCCTCCCGTAGCCCAAATATCAAAGCCCAAGCCCGTTGTTTTGTGGGCAGGCTTTGTTGGCTGGGCTGGGAGCCTGGGACCTGGGCCCATGATTGGGCCTAGCTTAAATGCTCACAAATGGGAAACTAATTGCTCACTCACTAACTGGATGTACGACATTCTCGTACCTATGGTTGTAGGATAGAGTTCCATAGCACACTCACATCTAAACTTAGCGAACTCACATTGCAAGAAGAGAGACAATGAACATGATGGTTGTAGAAAGCAAATGAGAGATGCCTATGACATAACTAACACTATGTTTGGTTTGGTTTTAAACAAAAAAACACTATGTTTGGTTTAAGGAAATTGAAAGGGAAAAGAAAAGAAAAAGAAGTGGAAAACAGTTTTTCTTGTTTGGTTAGAGAGAAACGAAAGGAAGAGTTGAAGGAAAAGAAAACGAGAAGGCAAAATGTAGTAAGAGGACGAAAAACCAAGTTCCTCCCATTTTGGCGAGGAAAATGAGAGAAACTCATTTTCTTTTCGTTTCCTTCCAAATTCCTTGAACCAAATATAATGTAAGGGTTTTGCGGAAAACAAATACCATTAATGCGAACCTACATATGTTTCCTGTTGAGCACACTCTTTCTTGGAGACTTGTAACTTAAACATCGCTACTTACCGATGATCTACTTATTTGTGAGTTTTGCAGCTAGACCTGGATTTCAACATAAGCCCGACTCGACCTCTTGTTTGAGATCACATTTGGAACCCGTGCCTCTGACCGAGACGGGCTTACTTCCTTCGGATTATGTCATGGAAGACCCAGATTCACATTTTATTTACGTATGTAAAAAGATGGACTCCACATATGCTTCCGGGTAAAAGATGGCTACCTCCTGGAACGAAGCCTGCAATAGAGATTCGGCTTACATTACACTTCCTGCCTTTGTTTTCTACACAAATGTATGTATATTTTTATATTTTGGGTACTCAATGTGCATTATCGGCGGGTCTTTCAGAAAGGTTTTTTTTTGTTTATAAAAAAATCTTTTCTAGGTAAGGGTAAGGTTTGAGTACATGACCCACTTATGGGATTATACTGAGTTTATTTTTGTTGTTGTAAATTGTAATGTGCATTATTGGTGAAAGGAAGTTGAAATTTGGTGAGGCGTGATCTTAAGCACCATGTTGGGAATGTTATTGATTTAGGGCCTGTTTGGAAATAGCATTAGAGATTAGAGTTAGCGTTTTGAAAATGCTATCTATGAGCATCGTTTAGTGTTAGCGTTTTCAAAGTAATTTGCACCGTTAACATTTTATCCAAAACGCTAATGCTAATCTCTAACGCTATTCCTAAAGAGGTCCTTAAATTTACTTTAGAAGCTATCCACAAAACTTTGCTTTTCATTGTTCTTCATGCCTCATTATGTGACTCCTGATTTGCACTAAATATAGTCAATGGTTAATAAAAATCATGAAAAGAACTTTCATGTTCACCAAAAGATTATATTTTCTCCGTCCTACAAAATTTTTTCCCTTTCTTTTTTCATCCGTCCCAAAAAATATTTCTCTTTTCTTATTAAAAAGTCACTTTACCCCTATTAATTCTTAACCTTTCTATCATATCACATTTTTTCTCAATTAATCTACTCATTCCATCCTACTTTGTCCATCACATCAAAGGGTATTTTTGTAAAGTCAACACCAAAATACATTTTTCTTAAATCTTTTAAAAGTCAAAATGAGAAGTTTTTTAAGGGACGAGGGAGTATATTATTTTAAATGGTGTTTGAGATTTTTATTAAACGATAGTCAACATTTATGCATGGGAATACAAAATAGAGCATTTGCTGTGATCCATAATCTAAGCCTCATGAACGGAAACTCCCCATGGTAAACTATTTACACCCATCTCGTTACAAGAAAAATAAGGTATACTATTATTAATAATAGTATTTTAAACCCGTGCCATGCACGTGTGCAATGAAATTATTTTTGATTCTACAAACTACAATTTGTCCTTAGCCATCATATTCTCCTTCGCCGTCGCCGTCCTCCAATCCACCTACCCATCGTTGCCTTAGTTCACCGATGCCATCCTCAACCTAGGGTTTGCCTGAACTGTCATCTTTTTCTTTTCAATTCCTTCGCCTTCGTCGTCACCATCCTCCACGCCACCTCGTTGCCTTAGTCTCCCACATCGCCGTCCTCCACACCGTCGCCGTTCTCCACGCACCTCCATGCCATCACCCCCACTCTTTGTCGTCGACGCCTCACCATCTCCACGTCGTTTCCGCCTCAACGTAGCCTTTATAGCTCAAAGGTTTTTTTCTTTTTCTTTATTTAAATCCCTCATGGTAGGTGACTACACTCACAACCCAAGTTCATTGCCAAACCAAGATACGGATAGTACCGAGGTAGCGTGAGGCGGTACCGAAGTACCATACCAGACATTTCTCGACTCTATTTGCTTGTTTGTTGTTCCGACCAAGTCACGGATCGACTTCGAGACCTTATGTGCTACATGATGTTAAGTGGAAGGTGTTTGCACCCAACACTAAGCCTCTAATTGTTAAATAATGTATGCTTATGAACTTTACTAGAATACAATTAAGAGTTATTAGTCATGTGATGAACGGGCATGCACACATGATCATTGGGTAAAACGTGCGCACAGGGGTCTAAGATCAATTCATGGATGTGAGTAGGCGGTCCCACCTAGCTAATGTTGGATGACGTCGTATCAAGCGTGTTCTTTCATGGGTGTGGTTGAATGAGGACTCTAGAAAGAATAAAGAATTGACCTTAGCTTAAGATAGGTTATGAGCTTAGAATTAAGGGTTATATGACATAAATATATGAGTTAAGAATGAAGTAAATTTGGTAATTAGGCAACAAGGTTTGATTTATGAATTGTTGATATTACTGTTATCCCTTGATGTTGTGATAATATTTGTTGCATGGAATGCTATGAATGGTTATATATGTTGAATTAATCATATGCGTGACTTCTACTATTAGAACCTCTCATTCAGCGTGAAAGATGAGCGTGTGGCTTGTTTTTACTTGCTAGACTTAAGTAACAAGCTAAGAATGACGAATAAGGAAATTAAACAATCCTGCAGGGCAGTAGGGATGAGATGGCGTGTGGATGCAGGCTGATGAATAGATTTGATTAAATATTTCCGTTTGAATTTATTAGTTTCTTTTTAGGGGAAGACCCCAAAGTTGTTTTTGAATTAAGTACTTAAGCTTTCGCACCATTTTGTTTACTTCGATGGATATTTTGATAATGTTTTGAATTAAATATTTTAAATTATTTTGAAAATTATTGTGTTTGGATGCCAATCTAGTGACAACGCAATTTGCTGATCCATGTATTTGGGTTACGCGGGATGGAATGTTACAGATGCCGTCATCATCATATTTGGTCTGACATAAGGTTGCGCATCCCCGAAGCATTGAAGCTGTAGATCCTCCATTTGATCAGACTGAAGCTGGGCAGCCAAATTGAGGAACTTGAGACGTTTGATTCGTCCTCGCTAGAAGTCATAACCATCCGACAAACCTAGCCAGGGACACGGAGAAGACGTTGAATTTAGGGTTGGTGAAGAAAAAGATGCAAAGGGAGCGCGATTAAGAAAGAAAATGGAATGTGAGTGGCGACATATATAGAAAGAAGAAGCGCGGTGCAATGTGCCTGAAAGAATGGGAAAGTGGGTAGTCACGATTTTTAATGATTGGCTTCGCACTTATGCAGCAACTGCACAAACTTCTAGGCGATAATAGTTTTTGTCCAACATAATAAACGTATTAACGGTATAATTCTCTATATAATATCGGGCCATTATTGCATGGTTAGGCCCAAAATTTTAAGCATTAAAATTTTTTGCTGTTTTTGTAAAGAAGAAAAGTTAAACTTCCCAATCCCTAAATAAATAACAAATCTGAAATTTTCTTCTTCTTTGTTTTTTAAAAATAAAATTTACATTTTTTAATGCACTGGGAGCAATAAGCCACATACAACATTTCTTTTTTTTTTTTTCTAAAATAATTATAGACACAAATTTTTTATTTTTCAATAACTTTTTTGAAATACGTAAAAACAAACGCTTATACGGGTATTTATTTTAAGATAGAGAAAATATTTATTCATGTTTCTAAATTTGAGAAATCGTAAACAACACTCATTGTACAATTAAAAACGGAGGGGTACAGTTGTTCAATCGATTTTAGCATTTACTATATAAATGTAAAAAAAAGATTACTTTCTTTTCTTGAATTCATCGACTGAAAAGGGAAAAAAAGAAAGAAAGGATTACACAAAAATAGCAAACAAGGAGGAAAGTACCAGTTTACCCCCCAGCCTGGGAAACCGGTTGGGGAAAACACCATTAATGGGCAAAAATCAGAAAAAGCAAGACGAATCATGCGAAATGACCAAAACGCCCTTGGTACCCGATCTGTTTTAGGCAAACCCATAAATGCAGAAATGCTTGCCAAGAAAGAGGAAAAAGGGCAAAAAAGGAAGGCGGTGGGGCCCAGGGAGTAAAAAAAGGGGGGCCAATGGGAGGAGGAAGTCAGGCTAAATGTGGCAACAACAGAGTCATGCAGTGTTTAGGAGAGTGGCAAAATCCCATGCAAGCTTGCCATTTGGGGACTCTCCATCTTCTCTCATCTCTATCTTTATATGTCTTCTTCCCCTTTTCCACAATTCTCTCTCTCTATATTTAGCAACCCATTCTTGCCCTTCCCATTCTCCTCATCTCTTCATATTCCTCAAATAACACCGCCGCCGCAGCCGCCCTCCTCCGCCGGTCAAAAAAACCCTTGAATATGTAAATATAGATTTTGGAATTTTGTTGGTTGGTTTCTAGATTTCAGAACCTAAAAAGGGGGGGAAAGAGAGCGGAAGAAAGAAAGATGGGGAGAGGAAAGATTGACATAAAATTGATTGAGAATGTGAATAACAGGCAAGTGACTTTCTCCAAGAGGCGATCTGGGCTCCTGAAGAAGGCCCAGGAGCTCTCCATTCTCTGCGATGCAGAGGTGGCCGTCATCATCTTCTCAGCCACTGATAAGCTCTTTGAGTACTCCAGCACAAGGTCTCTCTGTCTGTTTCCCCATCTGTTTGCTCTCCCTTCTTTAGATTTGTTTCTTTTTGCTCAAAAGATTGAATTTTTTGGTAGGATTTGTGATGGGTGTGCCATATTTCTTTATATTTTAAGTCCGGTTGGTTTTTTTGGGGTAAAAGATTCGATTTTTTTTTTTGGGTATTTTGCATCCGAGATGAAGTTTTGTTCTCTTTAAAGGTTTCTTGATTCTCAGTTCTGATTTTTGCTTCCTGGAGTAATGCTTACCCTCTGGTTTTTACCCAGAGTTTACTTGGGAGTTGGGACCAATCCGTGCATCAATTTGAGTGATTGAGTGGGTAAATTTTAGATGATAATTACTCTTGCTTCCTCTATGAAAGGTGTTAGCTTTTTGTATTTGTTCTTGGTTTGCATTGCAATTTCTTTACTAATTACTGCCACAGAGTAAATTTGAATTCTTGAAGGGATAAGATCAATTTGTTTGTCTCTACATGGTTTTTGGATGTTCTGTATTGTTCTTAATTTGATGACATTGTAGGGGCATCATGATCTTCACGCAAATGGTCCTTTATTTGTAATTGGATTGACTTTGGAAGCATATGTTTTGCTTATCTATACAAGTCACCTTAACAGTGTAACAAGAAAACAAAAACTAAAACAAAACAACAAAAAGTGATCCTTAATTGTTACTCAATGACCTTTAATGACATCTTAACCGTGTCTTTAGTGTGTTCATGACTGAAATTGAGAAATACAAATCCAGAAATTACTCATTCATCCCTGCAATTCCACAATGAATCATTGACTTTTTTTAAACATAAAAAGAGCTATGGGATGCAGAGTCATCCTGGATCCATTATGAACATTATATTTCAACTTATGGATTGTGTCTATATGCAGCATGAAGCATACTCTGTCAAGGTACAATAAGTGCCTACTTTCTTCCGAGGCGCCCGTTGTTGTAGAGAAGAAGCCAAAGGTGAAAGATGTACTCCATAAATAAGCATTATATATACACATATATTTACATGTTAGTATGTGTAATACTCCCTCCTACCCATAATGATGTTCCCAGTATGACCAAAAGTTCAAAACCAATATTTTGACTTTCCAAATTGAAAACTCAATATATATATATATATATATATATATATATATATATATATATATATATATATATATATATATATATATATATATATATATATATATATATATATATATATATATATATATATATATATATATATATAGAGGATAGGGGTGACCACATAGGTATTGTGATTTATAATTTTTTCTGTTAAGCAAATTGGCTGTACAAAGTCTATTTAAATGCATCTTAGCATGAAAAAATCACCATAGTTTACCACATATTGTAAGCTTTTATATCCTCTATTTCAGTACTTATGACTCCTAGGTTAATTAACCATAAATTGTGTCTTTTCTACTAAACATTGGCAAGAATTGTGCAGATTTTTACTGTCTACTGTTTTACTTGTTAATTCTTGAAGTGTGCTTCTGGTTATTAATAATGAGCAGGTGGAGCAAAAGGAATTGGAAGTTTTGAACAACGAAATCTCCGAGCTTAAATCAAAGCAGTTGTATGTCTAGTACCGTTCATATAATGCCTCATTATTTTTTGTTAGTTCTCTGTAAAATTCAAAACAGTTCATTTAGTATTTAACGAAGTTGGATCCTATTTCAGGCAGTTGTTGGGTAAGGACCTCACGGGCATGGGCTTGCACGAATTACGACAGCTTGAGCATAAACTAGATGCAGCACTCTTTGCTATAAAGGGAAGAAAGGTTTGTTTTGCTAGTGATTATTTTCGGGGCCCGTTTGGCAACAACCTTAGAGGTTAGCATTTTGAAAAAAAAGCTATCTAACGACAACGTTTAGCTAAAACCTTGTTTCTTTGAGCTAATCTGTAAGGTAATGGGTAAGTTTGAATATTAGTTAATTTTCGTTTCTAAGATCTCATAGGGACTAATAAATATGGTTATTAATTGTACTCTTTAAAATATACTTTAGGAGCAATTGCTGACGGAACAATTGGAGCAATCAAAAAAACAGGTAATGCTTGCCAAGTGCAATTGCTGCTTGATGCACTTCTAGCTGAAATTTCAAAACTAAGCCTAAGGGCTCGTTTGGCGTCCAGTTCTTGCTTCTTTGCCTCATTCTTTGTGCTAACTGAATGAGCAGAATAAATGGATGTTAACAAACACTTTTCATTGATAAGTTCAGATGTTTGAGTCATTTTAATCAAATACCCTTTACCAAGCGCTTTCTATGGAAAGATGCATATTGAAACACAGGCATCACATTGTGAGCTCAATGAATAATTAGTAATGAAACGGCGACTCCATTTGACATCATCTTACACATTTGATATTGCTAACCAGGAGGAGCGAACCCGGCAGGAGAACGAAGATTTGCGCAGACAGGCAAGACAAATGTTTCTCTTAGAATCATCTGGTTTTGGCCATAACTTGCTCAAGATTTTACATTTTTTTTGTGTGCTTAACTTCTTCTTGAACGGCGAAACATGTTTAGCTAGAAGAGCTTAGAAGAAAAGATGAGGAGCTTAAAAGCATGATGAGTAAACCAGCCTCAGCCACCCAGTATCTTGAGTACTATCCCACCACACAAAGGACTTGTTCTTCCTCTGGGAAAGATGGCGCTGAGAGTCACAACAATGGTGATTTGTTGAATGAGGTTTCTGATACCACTTTGCAGCTGGGGTGAGACATTTGATCAAACACTCAAACTTATTTCACTCTTTTGCAGTGACTCATTCTTCTTCTTCTTGTTTTAACTAAGCAGACCACCGGATGCTTCGTGCAGAAAGAGGAAGACGCCTGAACCAGAAACCATATCCTGCTGCAATTCGTAGAACCATTTGAAGCTGAAATGAGAGTGATGCGCAATGGGACGTGTTTTTTTAAAATGGGGATTATATCAAGAACTCTAATTGGTTGTAAAGACAAAAATTGTTGAAGGAAGTCCCACCAGTTTTTCACTAGAATGGACTGGATTGGTGTGGGGTTTAGGTGATAGGGAAGCACCTTTGGGTCTGGCTGATCTCAAGCATGAGTTATATAGTGAGTGGTAGAGTTTTATTTTTGCTTGGTTGGTGAGTGACCCTTGGGACTTATTAATGGAAGGATTTTTTTTCTTTTTATTCAAAATGGATGTTAAATGATTTACCCTCTCGAGTCCATACTTTCGTGGGATTTTACTCGGGGTGTTATTATTGTATTCCATTTGATTGTTGTTGTTGACTTTAAAATGAATTGAAGTACTTAAATGACTATTTGGTGAGCGAGAGTTTTTGTGTGTGATGAAGCCAAAACATGGATTGTCATTTGATATCTTCAAATATCACAACCCAATTAGGTGAAGGTGTTTTAATATCTTTCTAATTTAGCAAACATCAATTTGGGGATTTGATATCTTTCTGAAAATCGGCAACCAATACGACCACCTAGAATCCCTGATTGAATCTCAGCTAAACACCTCCGTTGTTGCCCTCCATTAGTGCTAGCCCCCACCATGTTAGTCGCTTGTTGTTAGCTCCAACCATCGTTGACCACTAATAACTATCACTCACCGATGCTGGCCAATCGCTGTCGACCATACCTTGTCATTCGGTCACCCATTGCCATCGATATAGAGGGTTTTTATTATGGATAGGCGATGATGGGTGGCTAAAAATTATTTTGAAATCCAGAATATAAAATGAAAGTGTTTAAAGAATTTTGAAATGACTGGACGACGAAGTTCGTTGGGTGTTTGGAAATTGGTGATTAGCAGGGATGGGTTGCCAATGGTGGCGGCAGGCGTTCAAGGAAATCATGAAGATATCAAAATCTCGATTTGATGTCTCTTAAAACTAGGAGATATCAAGATATTAACATTTAGGAAAATTTAGTTATTGGTATCAAATCCAATCTCTTTTAGGTTTCACCAAAGTACCACAAAAAGGTTGTCCGTATTAATCTAGAGTTTTCATAGGTCCTTCTACCACCACCTTCAGCCACACTTTGTCACAATGTTGACCGCGGATGACCAACTATTGTCACCATAGACAACCCACTATCATCGACTATCCAATAGGTTCTTCGTTTCATTGTTTCAAATATATATGCTCAAACACCCTTATTTCAAAATTTAAAAATACACTCAATATTAATCTCTTCGTTCCTATTTAACTTGTTCGTTTTTGTTTACGATGTTTGATTGATATTAATTTTCAATTCATTTTATATAAAAGAAATATATAAATAACTTTATATATTTAAAAATTTATCAAAAATTTTAAAAATGACTATTATTTTATTAAATGAGCATCATAAATATGTAATGAGAATTGATATCATAAGGAAGATCTTTCATTTCAAAACGTTCAATCTCAGTCATGTTTCACCTTCATGAATCTGAGTGGCGGGTGAAGGAGACTGGAAATGAAGAAATTACTGGGTAATTGGCTACTGGCTTATTATGAATCTTTTCGTCATTCGTCGGATCAGAGAGGGAAATAGCTTGGGGATGGGTCAATGGCGAAGCAATTATTGGTATCAGATGCCTTCAGATCATTGAAGCCCAATCGTTCTATTCCCAAACTGAAAGCTTCTCCTTCATCGGCACCTTCAAATTCCTTACCAATCAAAGCGTCTCCGTCGACCTCCGCATCAAAATCAAACTCGCCGTGGTCGGTGTACTTGATCTTGTCTACCAATCCGCCTATCAAAACCTACGTTGGAGTCACCACCAATTTCACCCGCCGGTAATCTCCTCTTGGTTTTTTTATATGAAGATTTGTAGTTTTAGGGTTGTTAAGATGTGAAAATGGAAGCTTTCGAAATGATTGTGTGTATTTTCCTTCTTGAATGTTCTTATGCAGAACTGGGAAGTGTCAATCTTCCTATTTGTTTCCTCAAATGCGTTAAAACAAATTGAATTTTGATGGAAGTTTAAATAATTTTGTTGGAATTGAATCTGGTGAAGACTGAGGGGTGGTAAAGTTATGGGTGTCCGCCCGTACTTTTTTAAACAGAAAATGGGTTTTGTGATCAAATAACTGGAGGTTGCCTTTCAGTATCAAACACTCATCACTACTTTTCGATTAAGAAGCACCGAATGGGTTGAGGTAACAGTGATGAGGATAAATATATGTTATGCACAAAGGCCCAAGGGAACCATTGTAACACTTGGTAGCATATTAAGACTTGGGTTCCATAGGTCGACAACCCTCTAGATTGTTGGGTTAAATTACTCAAGATTGAATAATGATTAAAGACACAAATTTGAGTGAAACTCCATTTCTACAAGAAATAGAAATTACATAAACTTCTCAAAAATAATTCAATTCACTCAATAGGGATTAATTCTTCCCCTGGAAATTTATTTTACAAAAAAAATTCTCTGCAATTTTGGGATGATAGTACCTGATATAGGAGCTCCCTATTTATAGCAAAAAAATGTGAAGTTTCCTCTCACATACTGTCCTACCGCCATTGAGGTCTTGCATGACCTCACCTCATGATGTCTTGCATGACATCTCCAACTTCTAAATCCAGAGACTTCAACAATGGTTGGTTGAACATATTCAATGATTCTCCCCCTCTAGCCACATCTGAAGCATGTGTCATCTTACAACAATCTTGGCTATGTCTATGCACAACTCTAGTTTGTGTGACCAATTCTATCTATGTCTCTGCACAGCTCTTGGAAGCTCTCTCGTTTTTCATCTTCACTATGCAGAAAGTAATAAGAATCTAAATATCTTTTTGAAGGACTATGTCCTCTTTCAGACTCTGAACATCTGGAACGGTTTGAGAAGAAGACTCACCATCATTTTGGCCTTGCAATGGTCCTGGAACGTAAGGAGATGTAGGTTGAGTCTCCCTATGCTCAACACCATCTTGGCACTAAATCAGTGTTACTCCCTTTCTCCTGCTATTTTTAGCCCCCTGTACCTTTTTATTTTTATCTCATAGTACATTTAGCATCATTAGTGTGGATTACATTTATTTTTACTTTTTCATTGTTTCTAACATCATTATCAATGACATGATTTCATTTTCTTAATTTGCGTGCCACTACCCCGTGTCCCAAAAATAACGGGACGGAGGGAGCATGTGCCAAGGGTAACATACATTGCGAGGCTTGTTAGCATATTAAGACTTGGGTTTCCATAGGTCGACACCCCTCTAGACAGTGTCATGCTTAAAAAGGAAGTAGCAATTGAAGAAACCCAATTGAAGGTTGCATTAACTTATATGTTTGCTCCACATTTCTTGTTACAACTTCCGGGAGTATATTTTGATCATTGTGTACTCACTTTGGTCACTTTAATTTCATGCGTATTAGTTTTGCATTTTTTAGTTTGAAGCAACATAACGGTGATCTTAAAGGAGGTGCAAAGGCATCTCGTTCAGGAAGGCCATGGATATGTGCATGCCTTATTGGAGGATTTAAGGACAGAAGTGAAGGTATTTGTTGATAGTGGATTCTTTTTGTAAAGTGGAGTTAAAATTGCCATAAATTCTTAAGTTGGGTTTGGCTGGAGTCTTGGAGGGAGGGAAGGGAAGGGAAAATTATACCTTCTCCTATTTTGGCTCAAAACATTTTTTTAAATGTGGGATCCAAATATTTGATGGGAGAAGAGGGGAGAGAAAGTTTTTCAATCTCACATTAATAAAAGTTTTGAACTAGACAAGGGGTGGGAACATTTTCCTTTTCCTCCAACCAAGCATACCTACATAATGGTCAAATGCTAGTATCTAAGGCTCAACTTTTTCTACTCTCCTGTCGTAGTCCTTCCTAATGTATGAACTATGAAAGCCATATTATTATCTATTTCTACTCCTTAGTTTTAGTTTTGAACACCACGCATACAACTAAGTTTTAGGTTAGTCCCGAAAACCCCTTAATAAAAAAAACCTACATTACATCACAAATTAGTCTGTTAGAATAAATGGCCAATAGATGAATAGTGTTTTACAAGAATGTTGATAATTTTTTTGGAATTAAAAAGCACATGAATAAAATAAAATGCGTAAATAAAAGTGGGAAGGAAGAATACAAGAGATTTATGTTTTCTCATCACAACTTGAGTCAAGTATAGCCCCCGAGTGAGTCACTCCAGATTCCACTACCGTATCGTTTACAAGTGCTAGTAGATATTCTCTCTACAAGATTTAAATTGCATGAACGCTTATCTCAGGACTTCACTCCACTAAGATTACGAGTTCTTAGCAAACCAAAATACAACAAGGTGTTTTCTTCTTAACCTCTCCCTTGCAAATAAAAGCTCTTTCTATGAGTAAATGAAGAGATACAAATGGCTCAATAATGGCTTAATGAAGTGTATAGAAATTTATGATCAACGCTATAATATGGAAGGATGTGTTATCAAAATGGTGTTAAAACACCCATATTTATAGTAAAAGAAGCTTGTGACCGTTGGGGATTTATTTGGTAAGAAAATCAATCAATTAATCCAAGAAAAGCTCTTGGAAGATGTTTAGCGGTGGACGATAGATTGTCTAGTCAGGACCATCGATTGGCAGTTCAAAAACTGACCATTGGGTCTTAACAGACTTGTGACATTCAATTCTTCGATTGTCATGAGTGAGACAATCCATTGTCTCACAGTTTCTGACAACAAACCCTTTGCCCAGATAAGTAACAATCGATTGTCCAAATGGTGACAACCGGTCGCCTGGGCAATTCTGCCGAGAACACGAAATTTGCAAGAGTGCAATGTTCCTGCTGCAACACATTATTCCTGATTTCCTGCAAAATTATTCCTGCAACCAAAAAGAGTGTTTTGGTTTACAGAAGAATATTTAAAAATCAGAAACACATTATTAACGTAAATAAAAAATCTGTTTGAAACAAAATGATAGTTTTTGAGCCAAGAGAATCTTTGTGGTTGTTATCAAAACTCATCAATGAAATTTTATTATACCAAAAAAGGATACTTGGGCTCATGTAGTCCAACAAAGTCAACTATTACTTTTAAGACTACCTAAAGTCTAGCTACTCTTATTAGCGCAAACACCAGTAAATTCAAGAAAGGAAAGGAATAAAAACTTTAAATTAGACAAGTTAACAAAAGTAGAGAAGAAAATGTTGCTGAAAGTTGATGTTTTTGATGTTAAACCCACATCCACATGTCCAAAACTCCAATTGGTGTCTGCAAGTAAGATACTATTGTTGTGTTTTTAAACCTTTGAGAGAGTTTGGGTTTTAAGAGGGAGAAAGGGTTGAGTTTATGGTTAAAGGCCATTTTAGGTTCCCTGACCAGCCCCTTTCTTTGTCACTTTTAAATATGGAACTAGTGCTGAATTAGAGTAATATTTATGCACATTAATGGCAAAATTGTTTCACAAACATACCATATGTTTTTGCTCTACAATATGAGAAAGTAGATTTACTTTCCTACCTCTTTCTATTTGCAGCTTGTACTTTTGAATCAAGATGGAAACAACTTTCCAAGAAACTGGCACGTAAAGGAAAAAGCAATGGGCTGCAGAAGCTGGAAGAAACTAAATCTGTTGTTTTATTGAAACATAGATATGCAGCTCTGGATCAAGTCAAAAACACGATCGATTGCAGTCGCTTAATAATTGATTGGCATTCTAATTTTTATTGATTATGTGGATGCAGAATTGCAGCCTTGTCATTTCTTCCAGATACAAGCAAGATGCACTGACTTCTGTCTATACATGTATGTATGCTTACAACACATTAGAGTTATGCTCGTTGGGTCGGCACCATATTGTCTATATAGAAACCGTCTACAATTGTGTTTTTGAAGAAGAATCATGGCACACCTGATAAAGTACTTCTGTGTGAGGTTAGGGTCTCGTGGATTCAAGTCTTGGACCTCTTGTAAAAGAATTTGAGTTAAGGTTTGCCTACACATCCATGTGGTTCACTAGTCTGCCCTTTAGAAGATGTAGTAGTGAAGCTACAGTTTTGTCTAAAATGGTTGATTTTTTTGGTGAATTGTCAGAAAGTTGTTTGTTTACTCAATAAGGTTGTAAATACTTACTCCCTCCATTTCTCATAGATCTTCCATTAACTCTTTTTTATTTGTCTTTCATAGATTTTCTCATTTGTCCTTTTAACATTTAAAAAACCACAACTACCCTTACTTTATTTGTTACACCTCACCCACCTCATTTTATATACTCTACCCATTTTCATTAAGGACGTTTTGATAAACTTTCAATTTTTTTTAACTCTCCTTAAAACCCACAAAAAGTTAAAATGAAAATATCTTAGGGGAACGGAGGGAGTACCACTACACTTTTTTGGGCATGAAAGGTTGTAGTGCAGGTCTATGCCTGGTTGGTTAGGGTGTGTACATCATGAAAGAGTTGCAAGTTTGTGACACTGCATGCAATTGACATTCTCTTTGAAGTTTTGGTTGTTTGTTGGTAAGGCCGAATGGTGTGTGTGTGTGGGTGTGGGGGGGGGGGGGTCGGAGGGGATGGGCCGTGATGGGTGATTTGGCAGCCACGTTGGACCGGGATGGAGAGGGAACACAGCCCCGTCTTCTGTGACCGTGATGCTTGTGATTGGCATTACAACCATTTCGTTTTTTTACTTTAAGATTTTGGTCTTTTACTTTAAATATATACTCGGGATATAAACACACACATACATACCTATGTATTTAAAATTTCTTTTATTATTTAAGTTTATATTACTTTTAAATGTAGTACCAGAGAAATTATTATATCACGATGATGAATAGTTTTTTTAAAAATAAATTTTTAATTTATTCGTATTACTTTATTCAAATTGAATTATATCAAAATTAATTTTGATTTCAGTTAGAATCATATCTGAATTAGATAATATCATATCAAACTCTAATAAATTGAATATAGAACCAGATCAATTAGTACATGCAACTAAGGATTATCGTAGATCTTCATATGTGTAAAATAAGCATTTTCAAGTGTGAAAATAAGCATTTTTAAATAATAAAAAAAGTGTGAGAAGTTCCATGTAGACCTTAGGTCCACCATAAAACATCTCGTAGAATAAATCCGAGGGAAAAAGAACAAAGTACGAGTAAAACATTGAAAATATACTAAAATAAGACTTTCATATTTTTATTCCTAAAATAGGAGTTAAAATATATTTATATTACCAAACATGGTTATATACATTACCAAAAAGTATAGTAATATGCACATGTATAGTGTCACATTACCTCTGAAGTCCTATTTCAGGAATAAAAACATAAAGCTCTTGTATTTGGTACTTTTTTCTATATTTTAGTTCTATTTAGGGTGATTTCTATTAAATCCAATAACATGGCAGAAAACGCCTTGAAAGGGCATGAACCATTACACATGGTCTAAATAATATATCTATACACATGGTCTAAATAATATATCTATCCTTTTCTAGATACTTTTTGCTCATTTGCATATTTCCACTTCTAATAAATAGTATATGAATTAAGCTATTAGTACCTCAAAAGTTGTACTCTAAATTATGCACTGCAGATATGCATTTTTATTTTAAGCCATTGTGATACTAAGCTGATGAGTCATTCAGGTACAAAATATTAATGCAAATTTTTTTTATCGCACTAGGATATTGTGTTAGTGTGAACCATCAAAATATTAACGTATGATTTTGGTGTATACTTTGGAGTACATTTCATAAGGTACCTCTACTATGGTTGTAAATATATTCACTCAATATCTTTTACAACCATTCTATTTTAAATTTTTAACTCACTACTCGTAATCAACTACGTGTCCCTCAAACTTAGGAAGACATTTAAGAATGGAGGTAAGTGATGCGGATGGATATCCGGGGGTAAGCTAAATCGGAGAGCTAAATACGTGTACTTGGCTTGTAATACTTGTCTCGTTTATCGAGCTAAATATCAATTGTGATTCGTTGAGAGAGAAATATACATACTTTTAATAGCACCGTTTTTCCATGACAAGGCTACTTATAACCTTATTTCTGGAGTTGTGTTAGTTCTATTTGACATGATGTGAAGAACTAAGCGTTCGGGAACCTTTTCAAACTAATGTTCTGTCGGGGTATATGGGCGGTGACTTTGCCCCCTCTTGGGCTCCAACGTAGCCCGATGTTAATACAAATGACTCTGACCTTTCAAAGTTGAAGCCCGACACTTAGAGCATGAGCAAAGGGAAGGCCAACAATAGCACTTTTTAATTTTTTTAGTATTTGTAATTTTAATTTAAATTTTAAGCATGTTAAAATGTTTCCCTTTTATTAATGTAGTATTTAGTAACTTTAATGTAGTAGTATTTGCTAATTTTTTTTATTTTTTATTGTTATTTTTTTATTATTTATAAATTTTTCTTAATTTATCTAATTTTTATAAATTTTTAACTAAAATGATTAATAATGTAAAAAAAGTAGAGAGACGAGGCGAGAGAGAGCGATAACATTACAAGTGTTTTGGCCTGATTTAGAAAAAGAGAGAGATGATGATGTGGCAGAGATTAGGGCAGGGCGAGAGTGAAGAGTCCATGTCATTGTAAATGTTTTAAAAAATGAAGAGTGTACATAGATATTTGTAACAACTCAAGCTCAACATTTATCATTTAGCATTGTTATCAAAAGTCGAATTCAAGTATTATTCAAGTAGGCAACAATCCATTTCGTACAAAATTACAAACACAGTAATTAAATTGTCAATGTTGGAGTCGTCTTTCTTAAGTGTACCATCAACTCTCTTTTAAGATACTATACTCCGTAATTCACTGCCTTAATTATAGGCTCTCAGATCTCAATGGATTCCTTTCTTTTCCCTGCCAGTAATGAATCCCTCTACCCTATCCTATCCTATCCGCCTCCATCGCCGCCAAATCAGATGAACTCCGAGGAACAAATCTCGAATTGATTTAGATAAATGGGTTATCTTTCATGTAATTCCCAATCTGCAGTTTCAATCTCCGATTCCAAGAACACCCAGAGCAAGAAGAAGAAGAAGAAGAACAAGAACGTCAGCGCCAGCAGCAGCAGCAGCAGATTCATTCAAGAATTCAGCCACAGTGACCTCGAAGCCGCCACCAATGGCTTCTCCGACAAGAAGCTCCTCGGGAAGGGCAGCCATGGCCTCGTCTACAAGGGCGTCCTCCCCGGCGGCCGTCTAGTGGCCGTCAAGAAGTCTTCCAGGTCTCCGAGGTGCCTTGCTTCGTCTTCCTCCTCCTCCTCCTCCGAGAACCCGAATGAAATCGATAATGAAATTGAAATCCTGTCCAGGTTGCAAAACCCTAGGCTGGTGAATCTCGTCGGGTTCACCACCGGTGAATGCCGGGACCGGCTTCTGGTGGTGGAGTTCATGTCCAATGGGACTCTGTTTGATGCCCTTCACACCGATCCCCGCCCGCTCGGTTGGGGCAGGCGGGTGAAAATGGCTCTTCAGACTGCGAAAGCCATTCAGGCACTTCACTCGTTGGACCCGCCCGTGATCCACCGCGATATCAAGTCCGCAAATGTGTTGATTGACCGAAACTCCAATGCCCGTTTGGGCGATTTCGGGTTGGCGTTGAGGTGCCAACAGGATGACTCTAGGCTTAGGTCGACCCCACCCGCGGGCACAATGGGCTATCTTGATCCGGGGTATGTTACCCCGGATCATCTGAGCCCGAAAACCGATGTGTTTAGTTTTGGGATATTGTTGTTGGAGATGATCAGTGGGAGAAAGGCCATTGACGTGGCGTACTCCCCGCCTTATATAGTTGAGTGGGCCGTCCCTTTGGTGAGGCGAGGGAAGCTCTTGGCAATGTATGACCCTAGGATCCAACCCCCCAAGGATCCAAGGGTGATGAAGCAATTGGCGGTCGTGGCCACCAAATGCGTGAGGTCTTGTAGGGAAAGGAGGCCGAGTATGGATGAGGTCGTCGAGTGCTTGAGCGAGTTGAGCAAATCGGTCCCGCTTCATCCGTGGGCAAACGGTCTTACCAATCCGTGTTTGGTGGTCGAGACCGTGGGTGGTGGTAGGACGCCCGGTAGGGGCGATGATGGGAACTTCAATGCTAAGAAAGTCACAAGTAATAAGCCGTTGTGGGGTTCGCGGAGAATTCATTCGGATTTGGGATCGCGGAGCAATTTGATGGATTTGATGGCGGGAGTGGATGGGGGCTCGGGTTCTCGGGCAAGTCCCGATCGCGGTGCTTAATCATCATCATCATCATCATCCAAATTCTTGTGTTTATACCAGATGATCACATTGTTTTGAATGAGATTAGTGTGTTATTATTGCTTCTATATTTGAACTCTGTCTAATTGCTCATACTTAGGATTTGGTTGAGCCATAAACATCACTAGTGTGAGTTCATTTTAGGCAGACACAAGTTTAGTGTAGCCTTTTGCTGCTTTCTGTTGATCTTTTAAATTTTCCCTTTGTTTTTGGTCTTCAAAGTTTAATAATGAGAAAATGTTTGCTCTCATACTGTTTATGCATTGTTTTTTTACTAAGTAATTTCTATTTTTATTTTCCCTTTCATTTTCTATGAGGCCCCGTTTGGTACACGGAATTCAAACTATGGAATTGGAATTGAGGGCTTCAATTCCAATTCTGGTGTTTGGTAACACAAAAATTATGTGGATTTGGAATTGATAGTGCAAAAAATGAATTGGAATTGGCAGAATTCGATTCTATGGAGTTGAATCCCATGGAATTTCAATTCCAATTCAATTCCAATTCCATCAATTTCGTATACCAAACGGACCCTGAAATATATTTCCAAGCAAAGTAAAACCAGAGACTTAAGGCTATGTTTGGTTCGTGGATCTCGAAAGAAAAGGGGAAAAAAAGTTTTTTTTCCTTTTTCTCACCTAAATGAAATGAAAATTGTTTTCCTTTTTAGTTCGTTTTTTTTCTTCCATTTTTTGGAAGTTTGTCACTGTGTTCCATTTTGGTATACGGAGCATGTTTTATTATTAGTTAGATATAGTATGATACATTAAGAGTTAAGTAAATTTGGAAATACATTATTACTAACCATCCAATATTTTAGTATCACAAATATTATAATGGTGAGTTAAACGTGAATAAAGGAAAATGGGAATAGATAATTTCAAAATGTTGTTGGGATAAACTATGAGAAAGTTAATAACACAATTTCACCAAAATGCCTTAAAATTAACAAAATGAAAATACTCAAAATAATAATAATAATAATAATAATAATAATCAGTGATCTTTTTCATTGCAACAATGCTCTTCTGCACTTCTCATCAGTTGTACATGAGACTGCATCTTCTTCTTCTTCTTCTTCAGTCATTCTCTTGTGTGTTCTTTCTTCGTCCACTTTCGTTGTCCTTTTGGTCCGACTTTCTTCTTCGTTTCCCTTTGTCTAGAAATAGCGATTGTGCCGAGCGAGAGTGCAGATCGAATAGGGGTGTTGAAATTCCGGTGGGCCGAGAAAATTGAGGACATTATATGGAGAATGAACATATAGGTTTGGAATGGAGTGTGCTGTGGCTTGGAATATTTCATTGGTGGAATTCTTAAGGTTACTTAATTGTAGTGTTTAATTTTAATACTATTTTTAAAATTAATCTACACTATTAAAAAATTGAGGAGTGATAATCTTACACAAATTAAATAAGTGTAAGATTGTTATACCCCCTAACCACACGTTCATCATTTTAAACGGTCTCTCTGTGTCAAATTTTGGGAGTGCATTAATCACACGTTCATCATTATACGTGTTGGAGCTTGATGAATATGTCGTAGATTGATAAAGAGGTTGATAGATTGATGACGAGCTTTATCGATTGATGTCTGACCTTCAAATTTCGTAAGATACAATTAAATCGAGAATAATTGCCTAGGTTTAAAGATGTTAAAAATATAAAATATAATGTTGTGGAAGTGCATATTACAGAACTCACGTTTAATATGTGACTTTAGATGAATCCATACTTGTACTGGATGATCGTGTGATTAACACACTCTCAAATCTAACACAGATAGACAATTGGTGTAACGCTTTAAAGTCTAGGGGTTATTGGTACAGTTTTTAAAGTTTTTGGAGAATTCGTGCAATTTTAAAAAGTTCAGAGGTAAATAATGCAAAAAAAACTCATATTTTGACCCTAAAATCTAAAAATAGTGAACCCAACCAATCAGTCAATGTTAAATTTAGACACATCAATAATTTAGCTTTATTGGAAGAGGCAAACTCTTACGTGGTCTTAAAGTTCATATTCATTTTATGTATCTTCGTACCTACATTAATATCATAAAAAAATTTGGCCTTTTGCAAAAAAAAGATCTTTTCACGAACTTATGATAAGTGTGAAAATATTCATATTTTACATGTGGAGCTTAGAAAACGGAAGATCATTTGGTTATGTCCAAGCTGGATACATATTTGATTATTAAAATTCATTTAGTATGACTTAAAAATTTAAAACTAGACAAATATACCGAGACATAGAGATTAATTAAGAAAGAGAATAATAAAGAAAGTAATAATGTTTACAAATAAATACGAGTAGTAGTCGCAATGAAATGTATTAGTATGACACACATTAACACATGTTACAGACCAAACGGAAGAACTCAACCCAAAAGACTAGTCTGATAGGTGAGGGAACACATTTGGCCTATAAACCCCACATCAATTGTCCATACAACCGATGTGGGACAAGTCTCATACCTTGCAATGGTTTCGATCCATAACAAGACATGGAAGATACAACAATAATCTGGATCCAACATTATTTAATTAGAAACTAGAATAAATTACCACCTTGACCTTAATTTGGTCAAACGATGCTAGCTGATTAATCTCGATCTCTGTTTCTTTTAGGCTGTTTTTACGGATGCATATAGACAATACTCCGTATTATAATTATTAATTACTATTACAATTAAAACTAAACCAATTGAAACCTTGCTAGCTAAATATGTACTATATACTACATAAATTAAATATAGATATATAATTAAATGCGAGAATGGAGACATACCTGAGACAGAACTTCGACGTGGAGGCGAAGAGGCCGTCGGAGGAAGCGCTGAGGAGATGGCGGTCCGCCGTGTGGCTCATCAAGAACCCCCGCCGCCGGTTCCGCATGGTCGCCGATCTCGCCAAACGTGCTCGCGCCCACCGCGATCGCCGCCAAATGCAGGTATGTATATGTATGTATGTATGTGTGTGTGTGTGTGTGTGTGTGTGTGTGTGTGTGTGTGTGTGTGTGTGTGTGTATATATACCGCCTACCTCGCCGATCTCTGAATAATATAGGTCCCGTTTGGCATCAGCGTCAGAGATTAGCGTTAGCGTTTTGAAAAGGCTATCTAACGGTAGCTTTTAGCGTTAGCGTTTTCTGAATTAATCTACATAGTAAATATTTTATCCAAAACGCTAATGCTAATTGAAAACGCTCTTCCCAAATAAGGCCATACTCGTAATATCCATTCGCCACTCCCTAGTGGCCCGGCCGGCAAGCAAATATATTATGGCCCCGTTTTGGTATCAACGTTAGAGATTAGCTTTGACATTTTGAAAAATCTATTTGACGGTAGACTTTAGTATTAGCGTTTTCGGAGTTAATCTACACCGTTAATATTTTATCCAAAACGCTAACGTTAATTGAAAACGCTCTTTCCAAACAAGGCCTATGTAAATTTATAATTAAACTAAAGACTCATGACCTTAAATATATTACCCCTCCCTCTCAAATAGACTCCCACAATTTGACCTTTTTCGGTCAAATTGTACATTACTTTGTTCATAAATTAAATATAACTTATAATCATTAAATATTATAAAGAATTGATATTTCAAAATTATATTTTAAAATAAACTTAATTTTAATTGAATTTACATTATAAATAAATATTTTTTTAAACAATTTTTGGTCAAAGTATTGCACTGTTTGACCAAAAGAGTCAAACTGTGACAATCTTTTTAGAACGAAAGGAGTATTAAAATTGATAAGGGTTTTCTAATTCAAGCCAAAAGTGACTCAAGAATGACTCGGATATTTTAGACATCTACAATACTCTATTAGTAAATCTAATGAAATCATAATAAAATACTCCGTACATTGTAATTAAGGTTCAAAATTCGAGCAGCTGAGTGTGTGATTAACTCACTTCCACATCTGCCGCAAAGGGACCATTGGTGCAACATTTTTAAAAGTTCAGAGGCACTGGTGTAATGTTTTAAAGCTCATGGTGTATTTGCGCAATTTTTAAAAAGTTTAGGAGTAAATGGCGCAAAGAAGTCTAAAAACAATATATACTAAAAGTACTTTTTGATATAAATAATTTGGTATAATTTTAAGGGAAATTTACCTAAATATTACCAAAACATAATGATTTTCTCAAAATAAGATCATATGTTTTTATTTTCCAATGTAAGACCAATGGTTATTATCTATTAGTCATTATTCAAATAAAGGTCCACCATCACTGGACATTATTCTTCCTACTGGACATTATTAAGTTCTATTTAGAAAATAAAAAATTTTAAATTCTACATTGGTAAATTACTTATGTTTTAGTCCTATTTAGTGCAAATTTCACTAATTTTAATTCATTGTATACTTTAATACTCCCTCCGTCCCTTAAACTCCTTCCCTTTTTTTGTCCCACTAACTCCTTCCCGTATCTATTAAAAAACCACTTTTACCCCTTACTTTTTCATACTCTACCTATCACATCGTACATTTTTACTAATAATCTATCCATCACATTAAGGATATTTTTGAAAAATTAACACTAAAATATCCTCCCTTAATTTCCCAAAAAGTCAATAAGAGAACGACTTTAAGGGACGAAGGGAGTATATAGTTAGTCAAATGTTTGATACACAAAGCGAAACACACAGTTAAAAAGAGAGTATCATAGGGGGTTGGGTGGAGGCGGGAATCATCAATTTTTTAAATGGAACACCATAGGGACTTTGGGTCATAATATGACCCGAGAACCTAAGGTCTAGGAGTGTAAACGAACCGAATCGAAACGAATACCGATATATTTGAATTTGTATTTGTTTAATTTTTTCGAATACGAATCCAAATCCGAATATGAGACGAATTCAAAATAAGATTTGAATAAGTATTTGATTAATATTCGAATAGTTATCGAATCATAAACGAATATTTGAATAATCATACTATGTAATTTATATGATGGACCAACATCAATTTGTAATTTAACTTACGATACTCTTCATACTATACTATATTCCGTATATAAAAACATTAATACATATGCATCTTACACAAATTATATTTTATAAAATATAACTATTAAAAATCATATGCTTTAGATTTTCGTGTTACGTTAATTTATTGAATTCTTAGTATTTTAAATACACTTTATACTATATTACTTTGTTTGACTTTTGATGTTGAAAACATGGCCTGTGTATATATACATATATTCGAATATTCGAATATCATCCGAATCGAATATATCCCTATTTGTATTTGTATTTGATTAATATTCGAATCAAAAATAATATTTGAATTTGAATTTGTATTTGAATAACGCGAATTCGAATCATCATATTCGAATACAAATCGCGAATCGAATTTAAAATATTTGATTTGTTTACATCCCTACTAAGGTCAAAAGAACCACATTTCCTAATATGATATGTCCGCCATATGTATAATAGTAATAATACAGTAATTACGGAGCTACGGTTATATTTTAACTTGTTTATTAATTGCAAGTTTCTTCTATTTAATATAATTAATTTTACTCCGAATTACTCCACATTCAAGTCAGGGCTTCCTCTCTGGAAACTTAAGCCGCCTGTGGTCGAGTCAAAAGCTGCTAATTAATTACATTTATTTATTAATTAAATGGTTAATTATACTCCCTTCTTCTTCTTCTTCTTCCTTTTCTTCTTTTTTTGGCCACCTCGCTCTGCCATGGTACGTTCTGTTCAATAAGGTCTGTATTCTCTTCTTGATGCCATTTTCCATTTTTTTTTCTTTTTTGTTAAGGTAAATTAAATAAACATATGCTCGAGTGCATATATATACTGGCATGGGTAAAACTGTAAAAGTGTAAAAACCCTCATTTCTTTGTGCTGTGGGTGAATGTAAAACCCCGCGTTTTATGTTCAAGATCGTATTAGTGACGACGTAATTATTTTTTTATCCACATCTATCATGTCTAAAGTTCACCTCATTTCTCTTTTATTGCGGATAGAAGTTGTCTTGAGGGTATTTTAGACACTTGAGGTGGGGTAGATATGTTTTACGGATGTGCAAAAAATGAAACCAGAACGTCTTTTAGAGGTAGAGGGGGATACACACATCAACTCTTTATATCCACACCAGGATTATTGTGTGCATTGGTTGAGATACAACGGAGTACAATTAAGGTATACTTTTTGGTGTACTCCTAACATTTTTTCAACGGAAAGAACTTTTCTATAAATATTTAATAGGGGATAAAATTTGGCACATTTTGATTTCCCAGTAGATTATACACTCGGTTCTCTTGAAAATGAGCATTACTACACCTTGCAACCAAACTTTAATCTTGAGGCTAGGGAGATATACTGTGTTTGGTTTGGCCAAGTCCAAGCATAATTGGTTGGGTGGTTCAACTTGTAGGACTTTTCTTTTTATTTTGGAGTTTGTCAAATAAATCTGCTGTGGAATATATATATATATATATATATATATATATATATATATATATATATATATATATATATATATATATATATATATATATATATATATATATATATATATATATATATATATATATAATATATATATATATATATATATATATATATATATATATATATATATATAAAGGGACAAGAATATTATTAGTCTTGTGTACGGTTTTGTACCATTTACCCTCCTAGCTACATTTTACACCACACCAAACAGGACCTAAGACATCTTTGAGCAGGACAAAGACTTGCTACCTTTGTTTAAGGTGGCTGACTTGTTGGCTCTTTGAGGTTGTGGTTAATTAGCTTAAATGAGTCCCAAAATGTCTTATATTATCCCTAGGACCCAATGAACCAAGGAGAAAGTTTTGGGGGTAAGTTGCCAAAGTTGCCCCTGCTTTTTTTCATGGGAGTGAACAAACTGAGGGCAAATTTGTCAAAGTGAACCTTAAAATCTCGCACAAATAGAGGCGAACAAATACAATGGGACAACCCAAAACGGGAAACAAGAGAAATGTATGAAGAGAGGAGTATAAAAGAGAGTAATGCTAAAAGGTGATGACCATTAACCAATGCATCCTAGAATTACAGAAATGTCTTTTCTATCAAATATTTATATAGCTAGAATCTAGTCATAAGGACATAGGCAACATTTAATTTGATTTCTTATTGTAAATTCTGTAATCCTGACCCCCTCTCAAAAGTAAACAAATGCTTGATTCTTCATAATCAACTAATTCTGAGCCATTTTAATCAAAGCCAAATGAGCCCTTTAGTCTGCAAAAGATTAAAATTTCACTGAAATTCCTGCACAAATATGATAATCTATGTATGCATTCATATTGTCACAAGTTTAGATGTCTCTTTCATGTCATTTTGTTCATGTTTTAGGTTTAAAATTTCGACCATTTTACCACTGTTCAATAGGAACCAGCTTTAGTGCATTTAAAGATTCTAAATTTCTGATGTGTTTTTTTTCAATCACAGGAAAAGATGCGAATACTTCTGTATGTACAAAAGGCTGCATTGCACTTCATTTATGGTATGGTGTTGTTTCCCCACCTTTTGACATAATGTGTAGTTTGGTAGGGCGTAATTAAAACCAATGTAACCCCATAGTTTCATTACACCTTACCAAACTTGACCTTACCAGTCCTCACATTACCAAATGTCTAACAGTTTGATGTGTTCTGCCATAGTACAGCAGCCAAGCAATATGATCAGCCAAGCATTACAGAAGAGGTGAGGCAGGCGGGTTTCCACATTGACCCGGAAGAGCTTGCTTCCATTGTCCGTTCCCACGACTCAAAACGCTTGGAGTTGCATGGAGGATTGAGAGGTTTGGAACAAAAGTTATCTCTTTCTCTTGAAAGCGGCGTTCCCCTGAGTGAGATCACGAAAAGGCAAAATATTTTCGGGTTGAACAGATTTGTTGAGAAACCTTCTAGATCTTTCTGGAGCTTCATATGGGACGCCCTACAAGATCTTACTCTCATCATCCTCATGGTTTGTGCTGTAGTCTCTATATCCATTGGAATCGCCACTGAGGGGTGGCCAAGAGGGGTTTATGATGGGGTGGGGATACTTCTTTGCATTCTCTTGGTGGTTTTGGTCACTGCAGTCAGTGACTATAGGCAGTCGCTGCAGTTCAAGGACTTGGATCAAGAAAAGAAGAACATCAAGATTCACGTAACCCGAAATGGGAAAAGAGAAAAAGTTTCCATCTATGATTTAGTGGTAGGGGATGTAGTCCACCTGTCCATTGGAGATGTAGTCCCTGCAGATGGGCTGTTCATATCAGGCCACTGCAGCTTATCCATTGATGAATCCAGCTTGTCAGGGGAGAGCGAACCGGTTAATGTGGAAGAAAAAAACCCATTTCTTCTATCAGGGACGAAAGTACAAGATGGGTCAGGAAAAATGGTCGTGACAGCTGTTGGGATGAGAACAGAGTGGGGGAGATTGATGGTTACCTTGAGTGAAACCGAAGACGAAGAGACACCATTGCAGGTAAAACTGAACGGCGTGGCCACGATTATAGGGAAGATCGGTTTGGCTTTTGCTCTCTTGACTTTCTTGGTTCTCACAGGAAGGTACATATCAGTAAAGGCAAGGGAAGGTGAAATCACAAAATGGTCAGGAACTGACGCGCTGAGTCTCATGAATTTCTTTGCCATTGCAGTGACCATTCTTGTCGTTGCTGTTCCGGAAGGATTGCCATTGGCAGTGACATTAAGCTTGGCTTTTGCAATGAAGAAATTGATGAACGACCGGGCTTTAGTTAGGCATCTCTCTGCTTGTGAGACAATGGGTTCTGTCACCTGCATTTGCACAGACAAAACAGGAACGTTAACCACAAACCACATGGTAGTTACTAAATTATGGGTATCTGGAGAAACCAAGTCACTAAATCAGATTAGTGATCCGAGAAGCTCCATGAAGTCTTCATTATCGGAGAAGGCATTGACAGTTCTTTTGCATTCCATATTTCAAAATACGGGCGCAGAAGTCGTGAGGGATAAAGACGGAAAGAATAACATAATCGGCTCTCCAACAGAGACAGCATTGTTAGAGTTTGGTTTGACACTTCAAGGAGATTTCCATTCAAAAAGCAAGGAATTGAAAATTGTGAAACTCGAACCTTTCAATTCAGTGAAAAAGAAAATGTCTGTTCTTGTGGCTCTTCCTGGGGGTGGTGGGCATCAGGCATTTTGTAAGGGAGCATCAGAAATCATATTGAGAAATTGCAATAAAGTTCTTGACAAAGACGGGCAGTCTATGGCCCTAACTGATGAACAGAGGAATAATATCTCCAATGTTATAAACACATTTGCTTGTGAAGCTTTAAGAACACTTTGTTTGGCTTTTCAAGATGTGGAAAGCGATTCTAGTATTCCAGAAAATGATTATACACTGGTAGCTGTCATTGGAATCAAAGATCCGGTCCGGGCTGGTGTGAAAGAATCTGTTGAGACTTGTTTGGCTGCAGGAATCAAAGTGAGAATGGTGACAGGTGATAACATCAATACTGCCAAGGCCATAGCCAAAGAATGTGGCATACTGACTGAAGATGGTATAGCCATTGAAGGCCCTGATTTTCGCGAACAAAGCCCTCAGGAGATGAAGGAGATAATGCCAAAGTTGCAGGTTCATCATCACACCGACTAACAAACTCAAGAGCGCGTTTGGTTACCTCTATGAAAAATCAAATTCCCTATTTTCACTTTCTATGGAAAGTGAGACTTTCCATAGTGACCAACCGCGCGCTGTTAGAGAATCATTCAATTAACTGCCTCAAAGAAGCATCCATCTCTGAAGATCTCTTGTTTTGCAGGTGATGGCTAGATCACTGCCACTGGACAAACACAAATTAGTGACTATGTTGAGAAAGGATTTCCAAGAAGTGGTGGCCGTGACTGGTGATGGCACTAATGATGCTCCTGCTTTGCATGAAGCCGACATCGGATTAGCCATGGGCATAGCAGGAACAGAGGTCATCAGTCTATATTAAAAATAAAATATCTCCACTTCTTTTTTGTTCTGCAATTATTACAGCCAAAGGTTCTAGTGCCTCCAAATCCTAGCTGTTTTCCCAATAATTTTAAGGATGTGCATTGTAGGTTGCCAAAGAAAGCGCTGATGTTGTGATAATGGATGATAACTTCACAACTATACTGAATGTAGCAAAATGGGGTCGCTCAGTCTACATTAACATCCAGAAGTTTGTTCAGTTCCAGTTGACAGTAAATGTTGTCGCTCTCATGACAAACTTTGTTTCTGCTTGTATTTCAGGCAAGTGAACCATGCGGGGTGGGGCCGTGGGAGTGGGGGGCTAAGGGGTGAAGTACCTTATGCCATCGTCGCTCTGACGATTTACTTTTTAACTCTGTGATCTCAGGCTCAGCACCCCTCACAGCAGTTCAGCTGCTATGGGTGAATATGATAATGGACACCCTGGGAGCTTTAGCACTAGCAACAGAACCTCCAAACGATGAACTTCTGAATCGGCCACCCATTGGAAGGACAGTCAATTTCATCACAAGGATCATGTGGAGGAACATTATAGGTCAAAGCATCTATCAACTGGCAATCCTTGGTCTCCTCAAGTTCAACGGCAAGTATCTCCTACATCTTGAGGGCCCATTTTCTACTGCAACTCTTGACACCATGATTTTCAACACCTTTGTCTTCTGCCAGGTTGGTTTCTCTGTTCTTGAACTTCTTTTAACCAAGCCCCCAACTCTTTGAGCAATTTGTGGCCGTTTGGTAGCCAATTTTTCCAGCTTAGCAAATACCCATTCAAGTATCAACTACTCTCTACATTCCATAAAAATTCATGTTTCATTGTTGTACATTGTTTTAATTTTTAGTAAGGTAGAACTATTAGAAATCATTAATTATAGCTTTATTCCATAACAACAACCCAGTTGGATCCCACGAGAGTAGGGTCTGGATCTGGGGAGGGTGTGTGTATGCAAACCTTACCCCTACTCGAAAGTAGAGAGGTTGTTTCCAAAGAGACCCCCGGCTCAGCGTTGAAAGTTGCATTGATTGACTAACTGCTACTTCATTGATTAAAGAAGCGCAGACAGTTAAGAGATCCATTTTGCTTTATTCCATCACACCCAAAGCCAAAAAATAGTGAATGTTGATTTAACTAAATTTGGAACTCTACTTGGACAAAATGACAAATTTCATAGTACTCGTTTTTTTAGACGGATGGAGTTCATTTTTACCAAACACTAACTTATTTCATTACCTAGGTTGAACTGGTTAGTGGAAAAAAATAGTATCTAGACATTTCGTTTAGTTATAAGGTTGAGTTGATCATTTTGGCCTCTTTTTAAAAATATATTTTTCTTTGCTTGATCAAGAAAATAAGTTCAATTTATTCATAATGTAGACATTTGGACAAATTCCTCAAGAGCAGCCACAACTTCAATAATTTTAATGATTTCAAGTTTTCAACCAAAATCACTCTCACCAAACCGGCTTGGTTATTTTCTTGGAATTCTTTAAAATGTCAGGTATTCAATGAAATAAACAGCAGGGATATGGAGAAGATAAATATTTTCAGAGGCATGTTTGGGAGTGGGATATTCATGGGGATCATACTCTCCACAGTGGCATTTCAGGTTATAATAGTGGAATTCTTGGGGGCAGTTGCAGACACAGTGCCATTGAGTTGGAACTTATGGTTAACCAGCATACTGATGGGAGCAGCGAGCTTGATCGTCGGGGCCGTCCTCAAATGCATTCCTGTTACACTAACCAAGGACAGTCAAACAGTCAAGAGCCATGATGGTTATGAAAAACTCCCATCTGGACCAGACTTAGCTTAAAGATTAGTTAGAACAGCTGCAAAGCTTTGCTCCTTACCAAATTATACAGGATGTAGCCAAGAAAATTCATTTGCTAGCTAACTCTAGATATAAGGTTATTTTTCCATTACATTATTGAGCTTTGAGACTCCCCTAGCAATTAGTGTTTGCCTGTTCCACTTGATTTACAGTAAAAACTTAACACTAGTGTGTGTAAGTTGGACATGACAACTCCTTATTGATCACAGATTTCATTTATTGAACTATTGATGTAATTGGCCCTGTTTGGAAACCAACTATTAGTTGTAAATTTTTATGATAGTTGTTTGTGTCATTTGTTTTAAAAAGCTTGACAAACAAACTTTCTGTAAGCCAGCCTTGTAGGTGCTCCAAAAAAACCTTTGAACAGCTGCTAGAGAAAGCCTGAAAAACATATGTTTTTTGGACCAAATTACTTGTTGCATACACTTCTACCCCTGTCTTTTAGCTCAAAAGCTTTATACACAAAAAGGTCCCCAAAAAGCTACTTGTCAAATAAGTTCACATAAGTTTCTGAACAAGTTCAAATAAGTCAATGTTATGTCCTACAATAACAACAATAACCCAGTTGAATCCCACAAGAGTAGGGTATTGGGAGGGTGTGTATACGCAGACCTTACCCCTACTGGAAAGTAGAGAGGCTGTTTCCAAAGAGACCCCCGGCTCAGCGTCAAAAGTTGCATTGTTTGACTAACTGCTACTTCAATAATTAAAAAAGAGCAGACAGTTTAGAGATCCATTTTGCTTTATTCTATCACACCCCAAAGCCAAAAAATAGTGAATTTTTGGCTCCATTAGAGTTCCTCAATGTTACATCCTAAAAAGTCGATAATTCAACATAATAGGAGGCGCAACTCAATGTCGTATATGTTAGCACAATAAGGAACTTAACACACACTACATTAGCTCAAAAACATTATGCACCAGAGTACTTTGTAAATGCATAGTCAGTTGCCACAATTGTACTGTGTTAACCCACATGAACATGAACAATAACAAATTATTTTCACAAACATATGGCCAGAACGACCAACCTGTTTCAGAAACTGACAAAGGTTAATCAGATCTAAAGAAAATTGGCAATTCCATACATCAACTAAGCTGAAGAGTTGTCTTGCTTTCTTACAAACAGCTTGTTTATGTCTTCTGTGACGACATTGCTCCTGAAAATATCCACGCGAAGTTTTAGTAAATCAGTACATTCAGAATACTAAAAGTAGACATGGATTGGGATTAGCTTCATTCTTCACAATTACTGTAAACCAAAGGTAGAGCAACATTAAAGCTTCTGGCCAAGTAGGGGAAGTGTAGAAAATGTATTTGCTTTTAAGTGGGTATGTGACATAAACATTTCTCACACTTTCTGAAAAATGTATTGTCGTGAACCTCCAACGGCAATAAGGCAACAATGCTAAATACAAACTTTTACTACAAGACAGTGAAAGAACTATGATACGTTTATAGCTTTCATCCATTTACAAAACAAAAGAGGGTAAATACAGGAAGATAGTCACTTTTAGTGACAATGAGATTTTCCCCAGTGGAAATAAGTAAAGTTTCCTTCAAACTTTTACTACAAGCTTAATTGACATGCCAAAGAAACATCAAGTCATATTTGCATCAAATCAAGGTTCTACACACTTCCTCACAACTGTCACACTAATTAGTGAAATACCGAAATGGCTACACTTAGTGTCTTTGAATGATTGTATCTCCTATTCTCCCTCATGCCACCCTCCCATATCCTCACCACAGCTCTCTGAACACTGAACCACTGTGCCAAAAACATTGTCTATGCCCCACTCCTGACTCCCCCATAACAAAAATAGACTCTGCTTTTAGAGAGGTAAGGTTGCGTACATATGAGGATTATACAGTTGTTGGTTTACTATAGTAGATTGATAAAGTATTGAAATTCAACCCTTTTTTTATTCAGTTTCTGATGCTGCTATCTATTATTTCCTGTCACTATTACTGCCATTCCCGCCAGTAGGCCACCGCCTATTTTGTTTAGCCTAGTAAGTGTTACTGATTTTTCTTCTCGAATTTGTTTCACTTTGATGGTTTCAATCGGTGTATAGTTTTAGTTGTTTGTGCACTAACTTTTATTGATTGTAAATATTCAATTAAAAAAGTATGAGCTTTAATTCCATATTTCCATTCTACTGGTAGAATATCTGAAGAACTCCATTGGTAAACCAAATACTGCACAAACTCTTAAAAAGTTGATAGACATACAAAATACAACTCCAGAAAATATGCTCCTAGTGGTAGACAACTTAAAAACAACAGTTACTCCCTCCACTCATACTTAGGTTCCCACCGTTTTAAAAATTTATGGTCCTTTGTATCTGTCCAATTGGTAAAGATATGCGGCACGGTATTGATTATTTTTCCCAGTGTTAGCATTTAGACTTTATTACTCTTAATCTTATTTCTAGCAGTTTACAAAATCATAAATAAGGGAGTATAATCATAGGACATATATAGCACAGTAAAATCATCAATCATTACTAATGCTCTAAGAAATAATAGCGGCTATTTCACTAGTAGATACTCAAACTTACCTTCCAGAAAGTTGAGGTGGGAGTAGAAGACCACTTCCGGTGTCAGGAAAATTCTTTGTGTGCGGCAATGAACCTCTTGGAACTTTGCTGCGTGGATAGCTGCTTGATACTGGTCCATTTAAGTCTCTCTTCCTTGCGTTTTCGGCCATTGCCGTTGCCACTCGAAAAGAATGGTCAGATGAATGTTCAAGATGAGATGGCAATGAAGGTGAATTCAAGAGAAATGAAGCATCTGGAAGTTTCAACTCAGATGATTGTGACGGGTGGGAAGATTCCAGTGGTTGCTTCTTTGAAGACGGCTCTTCTCCTCTACATGAGCAAACAAAAGTAACCATAGAAATGAGAGGATGAGAACAGTATCAAATAAAGAGTATAAGAATATGCATTGCCCTATTCTTGAGATGCTGCAATTGCACATCTTGACAAGACTGTAGTCCCTGGAAGTTAATCACACTAGGAATCTTAGCAGCATGAATTAAAAAAATCACAACTTCCCCCCAAACAGAGAAGAAAAAAAACATCTTCTGTGGGGAACACTATTCACTTATGCGCAACAAGCCTGTTTTTTTAATATCATTGTTGAACCACGTAAAACAGCTCATTTCATTGATTGGTAATGCGCCCATTAAATTAGCTAAAATGTCAGAAAATGCTCAATTTCAAAAAGCTTACTTGGGATGCTTTTTGAGGAACACTTTTGGGAAAGTATGTTATCTTACATTTGCTAAATCCAGTCCTCTCTTTGCTATATCCACCCCATTTATGACAAAGGTCCAATTATACCCTTTAATTAGTCCACATGTTGCCTTTCCTTGTTTTCACACTTGTAAGGATAAATTTGTCCATTCTTCACAAAAGGTGTGGATATAGCAAAAAAAAGGTGGATTTAGCAACACCCCTTGTACACTTTAGAAAAATGGAACACTAAGGTTTACAAGTAAAACCTACTGCAAACTGCTAATTTGTAACTGCCAAACAGGGCATATTTCATGATTTAATCCACTTCTTATTGAAGAACAGAAAGTACCAGAATAGAGCAAACAACAAATTCTCTCCCAACTCCACCACTCATCTTCCCCCAAATTGTAAGTACCACAACCAACATCTCAGCTCAATAATTTGAAAAAGGAAGCAACAATAAAACCCATAAATAATAAGAAATCATGAGATACTAAAAAAAATGATCATGTAATAATGATACAGACAGAGAGCATAAAACCCTAGCTAAGTTCACAAGGAAGATTTATGAACAGAATGATTGGAAATTCCTTCAAGAGATGGGTGGGTATTACTTTTTCTGAAGCTGAGGAGCAGGTGGGTCTTGGCTTGGAGCAACCTTAGTTTGTAAGGCGACTGATTTCACTTGTTTTTTCTGATTTTGTTCCTGCGATGGCTCCTCTTGAAGCTCTGTTTCTTCTTCATCGGAATCTGAAGATTCGTAATCCACCAGTGACATCTCTCTTTCCCTTCAACGACAACTCGCCCGATTATATTCTTGTGTTTCCCTGCTCGATTGCCCGCTTCTCCTACAAGAACAGGCCAATTTTACTATGGAGTCCTATATACTACCTCTCAAATATATATTTTATATTAATTAGAAAAAATAATATTTTGAAAATATTTTATATAATAAATATAAAAAAAATTATTATTTTATCAATATCTAATATTATTTTTTATTAAATTTGAAATCAAAATTTACCATTTTGATCGAAAAAGGTAAAAAAAGATACAAATATTTCGAGATGGAGAGAGTATTTATTTAAGAATAAAGTTATGGAATTATCTCCAGTTAGTGAAGGAAGTCGGTTGGGAGTTACTCGGGCCAGTTGTACACGTCCCCGTTGGAATGTCATAAGCCTCGAACTCCATATCTGAAAAACTAAAAGGAATTGATTAATTATGAATAAACGGACCGCTACGAAATCGAAAGAGCGAATTAAAAAGAATGAAGTCAAACCTGAGCGAGGACGGCACCCGGCCTCTGTAGTGTTGCCCGGGGAGGATTCCCCGCGCCCCCTGCTTCATGAACCGACGAGGTACCCTCACCACCCAGTTAGCTCGGCGCACTAGCTCCCAAAGGAAAACTTCTCCCCGTATTGGGAATCACCATGCAGAAGCCTTTCGCATGACTCTTCCAACTGCAGTGTGGTGGCCGGATGGGCATTTTCATTGTTCAACAGGTGGTCATTCCATCGCAGACCGGCCAGAGGAAAATCGACTTACAGGAAGTCGATGAAGACAAAATGAGATTTCCACCCCCCGTTGCTTTGGGGTAGATCGGAAATGAATGCCTATTTTACTGAGATTTAAAGAAAACAAATCTCTCACACTTGGCCTTCCCGGGGAGGATCTTGTACATAACGACAAAGAGAGATAAAGACTAACTTATTTTGTAAAAATTCACAGATATTTACAAAACAATTCAGCAACCGGTGGGCGTTTGGGGTTATTTGTCTGGGAAGAATAGAAAAAATGGGCCCTGACTATGTGGGGGCGAAGAGGAAAACATGTGTCACCCTCCAAAGATTTAATATGAAACCCTACCCTAGTACCCCGGTGAGGGTCGATGATATTGGGCACGTTGGGGTCATACTCAAAAGTATAACCCTTAAAAAGAAACTGGCGTACTTTATTAAGGGCGATCTTTGAAACACTCGGCGGATTTATCTAACATTATCGATAGGGAGGGGAGAAAAATTGGCTTCCCATAGGTGGTGCTCCCATTCCTCATAGGTCTCATTTTCCGGGTCGAAGGGACATAGTTCCTGGCTAATGGGCTCAGGATTCAGAATAGGAACACCCTCCAGGATCAGTTCTTCCCGGGTTGGAGATGAAGAGTAAGAAAAAGGGGAGGACAGGACGAACTCCTCGAATGCAAGTGCATATGAGGTGGTAGAAACGTTTTGACTATCCTCAGAAGACATGATTGGGATTTGAAAGAAAGAGAAGAGTCGGGAAACTTACTTGGAAGATTGAAGACTCGGAGGGCTGAAAAGAACTCTAATCGGGTGGGAATCGAGAGCGGATTCGCGAAAAGTGAGTCAAGGAAGAGGGGAGAACCCTTTATATAGGCAAGGAGGCGGAAGATAGCACGACGCGTGGCAGATTGCGAAGGCGACGCGTCAGGTGGCGCAATCATGGCATATGGGAAGATGAAAAGACGGGTGCAGAATGTAATTATCGCGTACAGGGAGGTTCGACACGTGTCAAAAGTCCAAAATTTGAATTTGAAATTCAAAAATCTGGGCGGGAAAGGCTTAAAATTCAAATTTCAAGCACCAAATTCCAATTTTTCACTTCCTGTCCTTGAATAAATTTTACAAGGCTGAAAAGTGGAGGGTTTATTGATGGGTTCATTCCACCTTGGACCCGGTTTGAATTTGGGTCTACAGCCGTTGACCAGTCACACGCAAGAATATCAAATGGAAGATTTAGACGAAAATATGGCCGACCGGTCAAACTCAAGAAATGAACCGGTATGATATGTAGGCTTACTAGTTAAAGTACATGACTTCGTGCAGGCAGTCTTCTATCCCTTCAAAATGCATGACCGGTGAACCTACTGGGTAGGTTGCTATGTTGTGAAAGTGTCGGCATGAATAGCTCCAATGGTGGTTGGACGGTAGCGACCAATTTCAACGAAAGATTGCAGGAATATTCCAACATTCTCCTCTGAGCACTACGCCCCAAAGAAGTGTTATCAGCACAAAATGATAAGGGAATAGGACAAAACACTACGCAACAAGAGGAAGACACCTCGCACTGTCTAGGAACGTGGGCTGATGTGGACACGCGGCGCCTTGTCCCCCCAGCTTCTTATAAATAATGAATGGATCCAAACTTTATCTATATAGCAGTTGCGGATGCACTCTAATGGAATTGGGGGCATATGCCCCCTATTAATGTTTTGTAATAATGTAAAACAAAATTATTTTTTTAATTTTATGTATATATGCCCTCAACAAAAATTAATGCGACCCCACCTAATTAAGCTAAATTTAAACTTTTTGTTAATTTTTTTAGTAAAGTATATTTTATTGAATATAATTAATTATTTACGAATTCAAATTTCACATTACCTATTTAAAAATGTTTTACATTCAATACATGTTAGAAAAAAAATCATTACTTTTTTGTCATTTCATATGCCTTATTTCAAAAAAAATCTGGGGACGCTGCCCCCCGGATCCCCAATCAATGATGCCTCCATGTAGTTCAATTACTGGATCCGCCACTGCTCTATAGGGTTCATATTGCAATAGTACCCTGTATAATTCCAACTTCAATACTTAATAACAATTGGGTTACACGTGTTTCCACCTACAGTCCTACTAGTTATTCATTGTGATGGTGTAAAACCGTGCAAATACTAAGTATGAATATGCGAAAGGGCTGTAGGTGGGAACATATGTAACCCGGTTTGTTATTAATGATAATGGGACCGTTTATTACAAACTTACAAGCCGTGTAGATTAATTAAAGCATGTCTTTCTAATGAGGCTTTTACTCCTATTTATAAGAACAAACAAGCACGCCAAGCATGTCCCAACGTTAATGTTCTTCCGGTCGGTCAGTCTTCAACCGGTAAGTCTGTGTGCCTTAGTCAGACGAAGTCATGCTCTCAATTCTGAACCCTTCCATACCCGACCGGTCAGACGACCCGGGTTGACCAAGTCATGAAGCGTCAGACCTAGGTACCTCCCAGCCGATTGCGAACCTGCCGGGTGGAATCAATGGGTTTATACCCATCACATTGTTTTCTCCGCATTCCATTTTCTAAGCTCAGCAGACTATCCTAAACTCGGTCTAGTACAGTTTGCCCAGGTGATTAATTTACACCATCAACACGTAAAATTATTTTATGTGATGGACCTTGTAAAATTAAGAAAATCCAACTCTCGGCTCCTTAAGAATATGTGAGAAGATCTATATCTTAAGTATGAACCTAAGTAAAAATATCATTGAAGAAGAGGATAAGGTGAAGAAACCTAAGCAATTTGCAAGAAGAAAACCTAGTTGCCAGGAAGAGAACTGGAACCCTGATTTGTTGCCTTAAAACATCAACCAAGCTAAATATATATGTTTGTGAAAAAATGATCTAAAAATTTCAACAAATTAAATGCACACCCTTTAACTGAAAGAGTATATATGGAGTGGCCAACAAACATTTATGAGATTTTAAATGCTCCAAAAGTAGTCTTATGTAAATACTCCCTTCGTCTTAAAACGTTCTTCTCGTTTATGTTTACGAGGTTTGAACGACTTTATTTTTAATTCAATTTATTTGATTATAGGTGTAAAATTAAATATTAAAAATTTATATATTTAAAAACTACATCAAAAGTTCTACAAAATGAGATGTGACAAGACTATACTATTTTATAAAAAAACGAACAAAAATTGATAAAGAAAGTGATTAAAGTTTGATCATATGAATAGTAACTGGAAAGAACGTTTTAAGACGGATGGAGTATTAATTACGAAGTATTTGCACTTTTCGTATAATACTTATTTTCATTATAACATTAATGTTTTTTATCTAAATATATAAAATGCAAGCATGAATTTTTAACATTAATAAAACTTCATATTATGATTAAATATTGGTGTTTATATTTTTATTAGTTTTTTAAACTTGATAATATGGTTAAAAATGTTCAATAGTTAATGTAAAATAACATAAATCGATTGATCAGTTATTTCTATTTATATTTCTATGATTTTTTTACATATCACATATATATACTCATATACATAAAACGAACTACGTAGTAAAGTTTTGTTTATTCAGTTTGATTTATTCGGTTCAATTTGATTTTTCGGAGTGAAAACCAAAACAAAAACGAAACAACAACGGCCGTTCGCTTCGATTTTTTTATATTAGCTTTTGATTTTTTCAAATGCGATTTCTTTAGATTATTTCGATTTTGATTCAGTTTACCAAATCTTTATTTTTCAAACTCAGCCATACGAAGATCCACCACAAGAAGAAATTAGTGACGGTAAATCACCGCTAGGGTAAGGTAAAAATAAACTGAATTCACCTGAGAGATGTACAAAAGTGAGTCGTCTGACTTGAACTCTTTCGTTCTCCAAAAGGTGAAATCGCTCACCCCGGGCGCCCCTCACCCCCGACCCGACGGGAATGTGAGAGGAGGTAAATCACGGTGACCCAAGCACAACACTTAGCTAGACCATATCCTAGTGCGCACCAGAGACTCCCCCTATTTTTCAGAGGTGGTCGCCTCCACAACGGTCGCTGCCGGGTGACTTGAACTCTTTCGTTTAGCTTTAATGAATTGAAAGAATAATGCTACTTGAAATATGGAGAAAATGATTGATTTGTTAAAGCAAATTAAATCTCCCAAAATCAAGACCTAAAAAGTAAAGATATACTCTATTTTTTGCAAAAATTAACACTAATAATAATAACAATAATTATAGTAATAATAAATAATAATAATAATAATAATAATAAATGATGTACGAAGTAGTCCTTTATATATATAAAGAAGACTCCATTCTCTAAGAATTTGCCACCCAATTTTTAAAGTTTAACTTTTTGACATGTCAACGCGCCACATGTCAGCCCAAGAAATATCAAAAAAAGGAATTTCCAAAGAAAACTACTAAGGTATGAAATTTCTAGAGGCTCTCATAGGAATGAGTACATGTACAAGGCCACGTTATAACCATATTACCACATTGTGAAGTCTTATTTTGGGGAAAAAACGTGAAAATTCTATTTTGATATTTTTCTTTATGTTTTAGTTCTATTTATGGTGATTTCTATACTTTTTTTTTCAAGGTTTCATATCAAAGAGTTTAAAAAAATCAAAACATAAAAATTTTTCTAGAAAGGATGCAGTATTAACGGAGTAATGGAGTATACTTGAATACTCGATTATATATTGTTTTTAATAAACATATTAGTGATAACGGGGTAGTGTTAAATTATTCTTTTTTGTGGTAAATTAAAAGAGTACCCGGGTAAAAAAAATATTTGCCCCCAGTGTCAAAAAATAGTAAAGTAATTATTTAAATAAGATATACACGTAAAATATTTGAAATGTCATACTCCATCCGTTTGCAAAAAGACTTCCTATTTTGACTTGGAGCAAAAATAAGGAAGTGTTAAATTACACTCCCTCCGTCCCTAAATATTTGCCACATTTGTAATCCCGAGGCAAAATATCAACTTTTTTCAATTCATTTTATTTACATATTGGTATAGAAATAAAAAATAAAATTTACATATCAAAAAACTACATGAAAAGTTCTTCGAAATAAGATGTGTCAAGAATATTTTATTTTATCAAATAACCAATGAAAACATAGAAATAAACAAAAGTTCCCGCGACTGCTAAAAAAGCAAATGTTGCAAATAATTTGGGACGGAGGGAGTAATTGACTTCCAATTTTACCCCTGATGTGATGGTTAAAAGTAAGATGTGATGGATAAATTATTAGAGAAAAAGTATTATGTGATAGGCAGGGTATAAAAAAGTAAGGGTAAAAGTAGTTTTTTAGTAGAAAGTGGAAGAGTTTTGTTGGAAGTGGAAAAAATGAAAGAGGGAGTGTTTTTTAGAACGGAGGGAGTAGTTATATTAGTTTATGATATATTTTGTATTATATTTTCCTACTTTAAAATTATTATTATTTACTTATTTGAATACTTGTTTGAAACTAAACTCGTTTATTTTACATCAATATAAATAGCCTTTAAAAAATTCGGGGGCACTGCCGTCGAACCCCTGCACGCCCTACTTCTTAGTGTGAGTTTGACCCGGTCATTTTTTTCTGGATCTTCTGCTGCGTGGAATTAAGGTTTGGTATAATTTCTAGATCAATCCCATACGTAAGGTTCTCATGACATTGGGAACCAATGTCATGAGATGACCCGGGGCGCTCTGGTGCCCCGTTCGTAAAATTGACGGTTCCTACCCCCTCTAACCCCCCCGGTAAACCTCCCCACCCCACCCCGACCCGAACACCCCCCCCCCCCCACCCCCTTCAATTGCACCCCACAAGCCGATTTTGACTTTGGAGTCAAAATTTGACTTGATAAAATAATATAGTCATGCTACTTTTAATTTTATAGATCTTTTCATGTAGTTTTTAAATATGTAATTTTTGTTTTTTAATTCCATACCCTTTTTCATATAAAATAATTTAAAAATAACTTTAGACAAACATCGTAATGCGCAACAAAATTTTTATTTATGGACGGAGGGAATAGTTAAGTATTGGCTCCATCGAGGATGATGAAATTGATAAAATATATATGCGTGATGGGAATTGATAAATACAAAATTAATTATCTATGCATAATTATATAAAAAATTGATAAAATAACAAGTTAGTAATAAAATAATTCTGGTTAAAACTATAATTTATCAAATGCATGATAAAAATGATAAATAAATAAAAATTTGACCCCATAAATAATAAATAAGTAAAGTAAAATAAGTATAGAACATTTTATTATTCATATGGTAGTATAAATATTTAAATAACCAAAATCTATTTTATACTAGTATTGTATTGAATTCGATTACCATAATTTAGATTTCAGACTCTTGAGTCTAGATTCAAGACTTTAATCAAGGTTAAAGTGTAAAATTATATTCATGTACTGATTCGTGTGTTTCAATAAAAAATAAATAAAAAATTCAAAAAAGTAAAGGAGTATAAATTCAAATTATTACCTTTTTTAACAAAAAAACATAACTAAGTTTAAGAAAAGGACGAAGGATTTTATAGAATATGATTGAAAAAATTAATACTCATAAACTTAGGTATAAAATAATCCACGTGTCAAAATAATAGTGGAAGAGCATCAATGCCCTCTCAAATAAAGAGGCATAGAGAGAAAATCCCAAATCCATTTGCTCAAAAACTTAGTGATAATATAATTATCAAAGTGAAGTTGAAATTTGAAGCACTTGGCTTAATTTTACTGAAATATCCTGCACGTTAGTTATAACTATTACTATTAGATTATTAAATTCATTTTATTTAATCTTTACTGTTTTATTATTTGTTTTGCTCTAATCTTTTTCTACAAGATTATTGTTTGATAAAGAATATGTTGTTGGAATTCCCTTGACAACATCTTTAATATTTTATGAAACTTTTTTTTAGATGAAGCAAAAACCAATATTAAATGCATACATACTCTTCTCTATTTTCATCCAAATAACAATTTTATGAAAACCCCTATTTATTTATTATTTTCAAGTATAATGTAACAACACAATTTTTTACCTAAATATTTTTTTTGAACAACTATATAATATAGTGTTTAAATTTTTCTTTAATTTGGAAAATAAGAGCCTTTATAAATAAATAAATCTCTAAGTCACAATATACTAAAATAAATTTAGAGTCTCGTTTTGCCCTTGTCATAATTATTTATTACTATTTTTTTTTATTTTGAATATATATATTCTTGTCAACAACAAATCATATACGTTAAACTCATGTCGTCATACCTTTTTAACCAAAGAATTGTCAGTGAAAAAATTCTTTTAACATTTTTTTCACTAACCCTCACAAATCAACATTAGTGCATGGCCGAGAATATATATAAGTTTCAATTAGTTATTTTCCTTTTGAATTGTTATCTGTAAAACTTTGGAATTTATTTGTACGTTTACATATAACATTCACGATATGTAAACTTTGGAATTTAATGCACTAGTCTCATTGCGATTAATTTAAATTTAAAAAATGTATATTTAAAAATGTAAAAAATGAAGGTTTGAAGTCCCAATTTGAAGCCCGGGGGTTCAAAACCATTTCCAGTGAATTTTTTGTGTAAGTTAAAGTTGACGTGGCAAAGAGAGAGAGTTTGAAGCCCCGGTTTGAAGCTCCGAGGCTTCATGACCATTTCCAGTGCTCTAAAGGCTTGTACATTAACTAAAGGAAAAATTATCTCAAATAATCCCATCTTTTAGTGCTCTTTCAAAAATAATCCTACTTTTCACTCTCACTAGAAATAATACCACCTTCCCGCATGTGTGCGAGTTTTGGGTCGCCGTTAAAAAACTAACGGTCACTTAACGGAAATTTTGAAAAATGCCCATTTTTCGCAAATAAATGAAAGATGAGATTATTTTAGGTAAATTCTCCCTTTTTCGTTTTTTAATTTCTTTAAATGTATTTTTATTTTATTTTTTTGGAAAAAATACCAAATTTAAGTGTTTTTAGAGTGAAACTAATTGTTTTTTTCAATAACCAATAATATGGTAATAATTAGAAAATAAATTATTCTACACAATAGAGCTAATTTATTAACTTCATAACTAACTGTATTTTTCTTGAGCTGCACTTCAAATTATTTAAACTGTAAGTTGCATTTACTGTATTTTTCTTGAGCAGCACTTCAAATTATTTTTTGATACTACATTATTATTATTTCTTAAAAAAATGGCACTACAAAACTTATGAATATTTTTCGATAGTTCTATATAAATATTTTTTGTGAAACAACATTACAATAGTTGTGAAAATAACACAACAATTTTTTTCTCTAAAATAGAACTTTTATTTTTATAACTCATTACATTTTTTGATGTATTGCAATTTTTCCATGAACACTCTGAAATATTTATTGATAATCTTATATTGCAATAAAATTTTCTTTCTAAAATGGAACTACCCAATTTGTGATTTTTTTAATAATTCAATACAAATTTTTCCCCAAAATAGTAATTCAAAAGTTGTGAAAATGACACAATATTTTTTTCTCCGAAACAGAACCCATAAATTTTATAAATCACTACAATTTTTTTTATTGTAATTTCTTTCTTGATCGATACTCTGAATTATTTTTGATAATTCAATACTATATTTTCCCAAAACAATTAACAAAATTTGTTAATCGTTAGACAAATCTCTAACAAGAGTGTATTGTAATATTTTTAAAAATATTAATTTTAAATTCAAAACTAAAAAAGTAAAAAGTAAATTTTTCTAAAATAATACCACCTTTCATTTATTTGCAAAAAACAAGCATTTTCAAAAACTTCTGTTAAGTGGCCGTTAGTTTTTTAACGGTGACCCAAAACTCGCACACATGCGAAAAGGTGGGATTATTTCCGGTGACAGTGAAAAGTAGGATTATTTTTGAAAGAGCGCGAAAAGGTGGGATTATTTGAGATAATTTTTCCTTAACTAAACTACAAAGTGGCTTCATTCCTTAACTTGATACTCACAAACATTAAAACTCCAACGAACAATGTGGATATACTTAACTTTGTTGTGAACTCAATACTTTATTCATCATATACGGGGGATTTATACATACACGGGAAGAGGTATAGTCTAGGTCAATAAGGAAACAAAATATTCTAAATAGAATGAGAAATATATCTGTCATATTTAACACTCCCATCAGATATATCATCATGCATTATACACTAACAACATTATGCTACTGGATAATGTTGGCTAGGTTCTTCAGGACCTATATTAACTGATATTGCAGGATCAGTTATGCTGCCTCATTAAAAACCTTACTAAGAAAACCCAGTGGGACAAAACTTAGTTAAGGGAAAAAGAGTACAGCGTGTATAATATTTTCCATCAAAATAAAATTATACTCCCCCTCAAACTAATTTATCTCTTTCAGCCTGCGCAGTCCAATCTTCTTTATGAGTTGCTCGAAACATTGCCTAGGCAGAGATTTGGTGAATAAGTCTGCCAAATTTTCGCTTGATTTAACTTGAAGAACATTGATCTCTCCTTCTTTCTGCAGATCAGATGTTAAGAAAAACTTTGGTGAGATGTGCTTCGTTCTGTCTCCTTTGATATAACCTTCCTTGATCTGAGCTATGCATGCTGCATTGTCTTCATATATAATTGTAGGATTCTTCTTGATTTCTTCCAAACCACATGCTCCTTATATATGATCGATCATCGATCTCAACCAAACGCACTCTCGACCACCTTCATAGAGTGCTACCAATTCAGCTTGATTTGATGATGTTGCTGTTAGAGTTTGCTTTGTTGACTTCCAGGAAATTGATGTACCACCGTATGTAAACACATAACCTGTTTGAGAACGTGCATTGTGTGGATCTGATAGATACCCAGCATCAGCATACCCTACAAGTTGGGACTTTTCATCTTTCTGGTAGAAGAGACCTAAGTCTCGTGTCCCACAAATATATCGAAATATTTGCTTTATCCCATTCCAATGTCTACGTGTTGGGTTTGAACTGAATCTTGCTAATAGATGTACTGAGAATGCAATATCAGGCCTTGTATTATTCGCAAGATACATGAGTGCACCGATCGCGCTTAAATATGGTATTTCTGGACCAAGTACTTCTTCACCCTCTTCTTGGGGGCGATAGGATCTTTATGTATATCTAAGGATCGGACAACCATGGGTATGCTCAACGGATGTGCCTTGTCCATATTAAAACGTACTAACATCTTCTGGATGTAGTTTGACTGATGGACGAATATGCCATTGTGCAAATGTTCGAATTGTAAACCAAGACATAATTTTGTTGTGCCAAGATCTTTCATCTCAAATTCCCTCTTTAAAAGCTTAGCAGTTTTTTCTATCTCTTCAGGAGATCCAATGATGTTTATATCATCAACATAAATTGCTACAATAGTGAATTTATAGAGTGATCTTTTTATGAAAACACATGGACTAATTACATCAGATTTAAAGCCATGCTTTTTAAGATATTCGCTAAGTCGATTGTACCACATACGACCAGATTGCTTGAGACCATATAAAGATCTTTTGAGTTGTATAGCACACATGTCTCGAGGTACTGATTTTAATGCTTCTGGCATTTTGAATCCTTTAGGGATTTTCATGTAGATGTTATTCTCAAGTGTCCCATATAAGTATGCGGTGACAACATCCATAAGTTTCATTTGAAGTCCTTCTGAGATTGTGAGGCCGATTAAGAATCTAAGGGTTATCGCATCCACTACAGGGGAGTACATTTCCTCATAATCAACTCCTGGGATTTGGGAAAACCCTTGTGCTACAAGTCGTGCATTATATCGCATAATCTCATTCTTTTCATTTCTTTTTATTGCAAACACCCATTTATAACCCACTGGTTTGACGTCTATGGGTGTTCGGACTACAGGTCCGAAAACATTTCGTTTGTGAAGTGAATCAAGTTCAGCGTTCACGACCTCTTTCCATTTTGGCCAATCATTTCTGTGCATGCACTCTTCTAGAGTTTTAGGTACGTAATCATTCTCATTGAGTACATCCATTGCTATAGCATATGCAAAAATTTCATCAACACGGCAAATCTAAATGCACTTTTCAAATTACTCAATACTTTTCAAACAACAATACTGAATAATGCAAAATAGCAGTTTACCCATCTTTGCACACTTGGCCAATTATAAATGCAAATTTCTCGATGCTAAATTTGCCCAAACAAATCTAAATATGTTCGAAATTATTATTATTAAAATAACTGGGCAGAGAAAGACCTGACATAAACTCAATACTTATTTTATTTTATTTTTTTTCAAAAAAAAAACCGGCATGATCTCTCTATTTTGTGAAAACAGTGGCAAAAAAAATTGCTATCAGTAAAGTATGCCGTAAAAAAATGTCCGTCTTAAAAAATGACATTTAAAATTTGCTTTTGAAACTGAAAAAATTATATATTTTGTACTTCAAAACTATGTGCTGAGTGAAGTTCTAAAGTACTTAAACCACACAAAAATGGGTCAAAGAGATGAGCGAAACATACCAATCAATATGAGAGAACATATACTTTGTGGTATTTAAGAATATGGAGTACTGAGTATGTATATAACAACATAAGTGTGAATTAAAAAAAATATAATCAATATGCAGATTCATATATTTGCAATTCCTACATCACAAATATTATCTAGCTTTGGAAATCAATATGCAGATTGTATAATTTTTTTTATCATAAAAAAAACAAATATTAAAACTGTGTAAAGATGGAATATCAATTTATTTACTTTGTTTGTTGGTCTATTAGGCATCAATCAAAATATGTATATATGGATGCGAAAGAGACTTATGCCAAAACTGATTCAAATATAATATGTAATGAAAAATACCTGTATTATGCAGCGAAAAACTGATACTTAGAGTAGAGTCCAGAAATTTTTTTCGATGGTGAAACCTTAGCCGCAAGTGGTCAGACGAGCTTCTTTTATAGCGGCTGGAGCTTTGGGGAATTGCAGATCTGGTCGCAGCGTGGAACGAAGAAGAACAGATGCGAACTTCTGTGATGCGCAGCGGAGAACGGCGAGAGAAACAGAAGAGGGTGAGAAAAAAAATTAGGGTTTGAGTATCGTGCTGATAACATGTTGTGAACTCAATACTTTATTCATCATATACGGGGATATTTATACATACACGGGAAGAGGTATAGTCTAGGTCAATAAGGAAACAAAATATTCTAAATAGAATGAGAAATATATCTGCCATATTTAACAAACTTATCATTATTATGATTATTTTTTTATTTTTGGTGAGAAATCCAAAAAAAACTCATCATATTATTCAATTTGTAATTAGTATGATTAATATATAAATTTTAGAGTAATGCTAGGGGTACACCAAAAGGTGTACCCCAAATGTACACCACTCTCTTTTCCTCCACACATTTTTATTTGATTTTTATATACTTATTTTTTTTTTGATTTTTTTTGCCTTTTTTAGTGGACAAGGAGGGGGTGAGGGACATTTGGGGTACATCTTTGGTGTACCCCTAGCATTTTTCTAAATTTTAATATCAAACTATGTAATAAGAGATGCACAGTCCTCAAGAATCTCTTATTAGTGGTGTATGTTAATAAATTCTTCAATTAACTTACCAACTTGGTTTGAAGTTATTCGTTCACTTTAATCACACACTAGCATTACTCCCGTGCGTTGCACGGGTCATACTTATATTACTAAATTAAGATCATTTTTGAAGGATACAATTTCTTATCTAATACTCTCTCCGTCCCTGAAACATCTTCCTCTTTCATTTTTTCTTGGTACCACAAACTCCTTCCTTTTTCTGTTAAAAAACTACTTTTACCCCTTACTTTTTCATACCCTACCTATCACATCATACCTTTTTACTAATAATCTATCTATCACATCTTACTTTTATCAATCGCATCTATCAAGGGTGTTATTGGAAAGTCAAAACAAAAATATCCCTTCCTTAATTTTCCAAAAAGTCAATAAGCGAACTTCTTTTCGGACGGAGGGAGTAGAATATAAAGATTTTATTATTTTAAGGTACAAAAGTTAATTGTTTTACAAATAACGAAAGACTTCTTTATAAACTACATTACTCGTATAATTTTTATATATCAAACTTTTAAAACATTTATTTATTTAAAGACTTATTCATGATTTTCTACTCCGAAAGCATGAATCTTATTTAAGAACTCCAGAGAGTGTAAGTCATTCAAAAAATTTGAAAGAGGCTAATTACGAAAAGTGATTGAGAATGACTGTATTTAAAGTATGAAAAAGTTAAAATATTTTTCTATTTCCATGCATCTAAATTTTTTTCCCGGGTAAGTTATTAATTAGTGGTTGATTGTTCAACATATAAAGGTTTATATTATTCAATATGTTTCCATGTATTAAAGGGACACCTCTTAAAACAATGTCTCCATAAAACGTTTGGACCTGGATCTCTAAATGGAAACATTATTAAATTGAAAGCTTATTTGGTTAAAATTATTACACGATAATAATAAATAAGTACGATAATATTATTACACGGTATATTATTATTATTATTATTATTCTTTCATGACAATAAATTAATAATGATTAAATACATTAAAATTATTGCACGGTATATTAGTATTATTATTTTTTCTACATGGTAATACATGATTTATTCTTGCTACAAAGTAATTTATGATTTAGTTATTATTTCTATATTCAATACTTAACATATGTGCCACAATTTCTATGTATTACTTTGACATTTTTTTTATATTTAATTTCTTTTATTATTTTTTATTTTGATTTTTTTAATTGTGCCTTCCTTATATGCATAAAATTATGTATTTAAATTTCTTCATAAAATATTTGGCACCGAATCTCTAAATGGAAACATAATTAAATTGAAAGCTTATTTTCTTAACATAATCACACCGTAATAAATTAATAATGATTAAATATGGTAATATTAAGTTTGGCCATGTTCTCTAAATGGAAACATTTTTAAATTGAAAGCTTCTTAGACGATAATAATGATTAAGTACGGTAATTTTATTACACCGTATAGTATTACCATTTTTCTTGCATGACAATAAATTAATAATGATTAAATACAGCAATATTATTACACAATATATTAATATTATTATTCTTGTTACACGGTAATACATGATCTGTTCTTATTACACGGTGATTTATGATTTATTTATCATTTATTTATTCAACACTTACTATATGTACCACCATTTCTATGTATTACTTTGACATTTCTTTTAGATTTGATTTCTTTCCGTAAAGGAAACAAATGGTTTGTATGATTAAAATGGTTTGTTTCTAAATTGGAAAAGGAAACAAATGGTTTGTATGATAAAAATGGTTTGTTTCTTAACTGGAAATTATATAAATTACAAAACTATAAATTTAATGCATTGATTAAAAAATTTACACCATAACGTGATTATTACCTTTTATGGACAAATATTATTTTTAGTTGAATGGTAATCATTTTTTTATTATATTAATAACAATTTTATAAAAAAGTTTGGTATTATAAAAGAAGTTTATATAAATAATATTTTTTATATTTTGTTTCCTTTTTAGAAATATATTAGGCATGCAAAATTTCCTTTAGTTTATCATTCTAAATAAGAATAGAGTAATTAAGTAATTATGCATGCGAAATTATTCTAAAAAGGAAACAACGTAAATCTTGTTTGCAAAATTAGTCCCTTCCTTTTTATCAGAATTAAGTAATTATGCATGCGAAATTTCCTTTAATTTATCATTCTATTATTCTTAAAAGTATTTCCTTTTAAGAATAGAGTGATTAAGTAAATAATTACCTATTTAATTAGGCATAAATAATTACATTTTGAAAAAATAATCAGGCGTAAATTATTCCAAGTAATTATAATTAATAGTAATAATTAGGCGTAAATATTTACCTATTTAAAAAGGAAACAAAATATAAAAAATCTCCTGCACAGTCCCTTCCTTTTTTATCACAATCAAGTAATTAGGCGAAATTAGTTAGGAAAGAAATTACTCCCTTCCTTTTTTATCAGAATTGAGTGATTATGCATGCAAAATTTCCTTTAATTTATCATTCTAAATATGTAATATTACACAACCAATCATAGCCGCAGATCTTGTTTGTTCCTTGATATCGACGGTGCAGGAGATGAGTGCATTAGGCGGGAAAATAATTCCCCTGCTTTTAAGAATAGAGTGATAATTAGGAAAGAAATTACTCCCTTCCTTTTTTATCAGAATAGAGTGATTATGCATGCAAAATTTCCTTTAATTTATCATTCTAAATATGTAATATTACACAACCAATCATAGCCGTAGATCTTGTTTGTTCCTTGATATTGACGGTGCAGGAGATGAGTGCATTAGGCGGGAAAATAATTCCCCTGCTTTTAAGAATAGAGTGATAATCAAGTTGAGTCGAATGATTCTTGTGAAGCTTATATACTCTAACATCTTGGAAATTTATGTTAAACAAACAAGTTTATATAAAAAGATTTTTTAAAAATACATTAAAATTTAAAGTTAGAAATTAAAAAAATGAAAAAAGAAAATTTGCCTAAAATAATCTCACTTTCATTTATTTGTGAAAAACATATATTTTCAAAAAAATTATGTTAAGTGGCCGTTAGCTTTTTAACGGCGATCCAAAATGTGATTATTTTTTGAAGAGCGCGAAAAACTGGAATTATTTGAGACAATTTTTCCTATAAAAAATAATGTGTTAAAAATAAAGTTGTTTTTTTCTATTTACACATTTTTAATGTATCAACTTATACGAGTATTTTCGAACACATTTTTCATGATATTGTATAGTTATCTTAATTTTTTTTCTTCAAAATTTGTAAGTATTTATTTATTTTTAGATTATTTATAATATTGTTAAATATATATTTTAAAAGTAATTAAAGTTTTGAAATAAAATATGCTAATACCTTTAATATATTCCCTCTGCGTCAAAATATATTATATTTTACCCAAAATAAAGCAAACTTTCAAGAATTTTTTAGTTCATGTTTTTAAAGATTGGTATAGAATTTAATATTAAAAATTACATATTTAATAACTATGTGAAAAATTTTATAAAATAAGAGATGACAAAAATATTTAATTTTATCAAATAATCAATCAAAATACAAAAATAAATAAAAGTTTCTAATGTTTTTGAATAGTAAGTAGTGTAGTTTTTTTTTGGGACAGAGAGAGTATGTATTTGAATATTTTATTATTTTTTAGTGAAAAAATGCAAGTGTGACAAGACTAAGGATGCATTTCGTTCGCCCGATCTGATCTGATTTTTTGAAGTTCTTATTTGATTTAGTCTGATCTGAATTTGATTAAAATTAAAATTAAAATTCTTACTACAATAGTTATAATAATAATAATAGAAATATTAATAATACTAATAAAAATAAAAATAATACTAATAGTAATAATTATAATAGTAATAAGAATAGCAATAATAATAACTATAATAATAATAATACTAATGATAATAATATTAATAATAGAAACAATAATAATAGAAATATTGACAATAACAGTAATAATGATAGTAAGAATAAGAATAATAATAACTATAATACTAATAATAATAATAATAATAATAATAATAATATTGTTTAGATCCGATTTGATTGGACCTGATCTAAATAAATTGGATTTGATCTGATCTAGTTTGATCCAATTAGATATAATCTAATCTAATTTTGATAAGAATAAATAACAAACAAAAAAATAAGTTGAACGGAACACACCCTTAATTTGGCATGGACATATAGTTTTCAGTTTGAATCTAAATTCACTTGAATCCGATATGCAGTGATCGAATCCGAATAGGAATTGCCAAAAATGAAAAAGGAAAGTAGCCAAATTATTTTTTTTCTCTTCTTTGTTTCTTAGAGCGAACCCTAGGGGTTTCAATCGTCCAGAGAGAGCTGCTGCATCTTCGCCGGAAACCGGAGGCCCCTTTTCCTTTTCCGATCTTTCTCGGCGCTGTGTTCATTTTCCAGGTTTACGCATTTCTTTTCCGTTCGGTTATAATTCATTCTCTAACTCTTTCTCAACTTGTGCATCCATTTGCAACGGTGTTGATTCGCTTCAAGTTGGCTGCTTTAAGACTACCCAATCTTTTATTTTTATGATAGAATCCTATTGATTTCAGGTTGAATGTCGGGTATTCTTTTTTTTTTGAAATATATGACGGTAAGTAGCTTCAATGATAATTGTCTTATTTTTATGTTAGGATCTGTGGAGTTCATTTTTTTTAAATTTTTGACAGAAAATAGTTTTTTTGTATACTTAGTAATGCTAATAAACTACGTACTCCGTAGTATTTATCTATTTATTGTGTAAGGTAAAGAAAACAGAAAACGAAGTACTCCTTATTAACTAATTTCATCACTTTTTCAAGTGTTCTTTTTCCATTTTTTTGCAGCGGTGCTCTCTTTTAAATTGATTTCCTGGTTTGTTAGTAATTTTATTGCATCCTTTTCTATAGTTCTAATTTGAGGCTTTACACATATTACATGAATTTTAAAATTTGAGTGCTGAAATTGTTTTTACACTTGGATAGAAACCACAAGTAATATAGGATGAATATACATTTAATTTTCCATGAATTGAGACCTTGATAACCCTTATATAAATATGGGGAATATTATTAAAGATCAAGTGATGAATTGCCTCTGTCTATTTTGAGGTGGTAAAGGAAAATCCCAGATTTGAAAGCAATTATGTTTTAAGATGAATAATAAATAATTATGCGACTCTTCTGTTTTATTATTATTGAAATAAATCTATATTTTTTTTCTCAAAAATACATCACAAAATTAGTTTAAGCCGGAGCTCCTCTTGAAATCTGAAGCTGCACATTTTTCTAAGTGATCACTGATCATGGATTGATCTCTTTGAAAAGTCTTCCAAATATTGTCAATTACTAAGATGAACTTTTAAAAGCCAAGCTATTTGATTTCTTTTATGTGATTTCTTACTTGAACTTGTTGAATTTGAATTATGTCTGCATCCTCTTATAGATAACTTGGAGGCTCATACATATGACTACATGAGAAAGACAGAGGAAATTGATTTTTTTTGAAAACCATGTTGGCTGGTTCACTCATTTGCCAAGTTGCTAGTAGTTCATGAAAAGCAATACCACTATTCTTAACATAGAGAAGGCAATACTGTTATGGATGCTATGGATTTTGTGTTGCGAAACTTCACATGGATGAATAAACTATAGGTTAGAATGAACACCAAGTAATGGAGATCTTGTCAAAATCTTACCTGGTTTCGCATCTGCCTAATAACTTTCTCTAGGAAGATATGAATGAATTATGAAAGCATGTTCTGGCCTGTTATAGCGATTTTGATACATTCGTTTGCCCAGATGATCTTGAGTTCAGGCCCTCTTTCTTGTCTGCAGGGACCTGCCAGGATTGAAGAGAAGCTGGAAAAGGAACGGAGCGAGCTTTGAGATCTCGTAATATCTTTGGTGGAACACCATCAAACATTTTCTCGTTACATTTCCAAATAAAAGGATGTGCATCAAGCACAAAGGGGCGGAGTATATAGATATACTTAGGTCCGAGAGAATTTAGTTGCATAGCAGAAAGTCCAGAACATTGTTACAGGTAATTTCCTTGCCTTTCCTCTCTTTCTTGTTCATACTTCTCTTCATTATCATCTTCTATTCCTTCTCAGCGGCTTCTTTTTCTCTCTCTAATTGAGAGTTTCTTCTTCCTTGACGATAGCGTGCTGTTAATTCTTTGTTTTCACCATCTGTTCTACATGTATATATTTTTTGTTGAGTATTGACAAAAAGTTCATAATTTCATTCCTTGATAATAGTTATGCTTCTTTTGTGGGTTATTATTGTTGATTATGTATAAGGTATTCAGCTTTGCGGGATTTTAATGGGTTTGTTGCTGTTGTAATGTATATGTCAGCTTTTTCACTGTTTTGTTATTGTTACTGCTCCTGGACAGTGGACACTAATATATTCAGATTTTTATACAAGGATTTTTGTTGTAAACACTCTTTTACCTTTTATTTGGTTATGAACTTTAAAATTTGATCTTGTTTATGTTTTGCCTGTCCTATTGTTTCATGTGGAGTTTCTGGTATTTAATTTGGTTGTTTATGGTTTTGTGTGAGGCAGTGCCTCTATTTTGCACCTCGTGCCTCTGTTTTGGAAACCCAAAATGCCTTGGTGTGCCTCTTGCCGTTTTAAAACTTAGATATTGTTACATGATGTTCATGCAAGTGTTTGATCTTGCTTGTACGGACATTCTTTTCATTCACTTGTAATTTCATTCTGAATCTAGAAGTATCTTTGGCTTTTCGGATGGCTGCTGATCCCTCACACCATGGATTGCATGATACGGGAAGTCAAGAAACAATAGAGGAAGGTGGTGGCAGTTGGTATTTCTCCAGGAGAGAGATTGAAGAAAATTCTCCTTCTAGACAAGATGGCATCGATTTGAAGAAGGAAACTTACTTGCGGAAATCATATTGCACTTTCTTACAAGATTTGGGCATGCGACTTAAAGTGTAAGTTTGTAACTTCTGGCATTTCTCATTTTCTATTCCCAATATATAAAAACTAGTTTTGTTATTGTGGGCGTTTGTCTTAGAGAAGCTGGTCTTAAGCCTCAAAGCACTTTTAAGCGTGAACCTTAAACTCCAACTAAACATGGATTAAATGATTTTTTGAAGCCCAAATACACTAATGTATAGATTACAGAGTAATTATAAAGAGACTGTTTCACATAACTGCACCATAAAAATTCATAAATACCAAGCATTCATGCAAGCTCTGTAGAAGTGTCAGAACACATCACATTTGAAAATTCAAAGTTCGCACAAAATATAAATCCACTAGTAAAAAAAATTACAGAGTAAAATTCTAGTTTTTGTAGTTAGAGCTATAAAATTCTTTAAGATATAAGATGTAGCTTCTTAAGAATTTTTAAGAGCATTCATAATGATATCTTATAACCTTATAATTATCTCCTCCATTGGCAGTACCAGTATTTATTATTACTTTTTATCCTAAGCATTTTGTGCTTTTCTTCTTCTTCTCCACTTACTTTATTGCTTGAGATTTCTTCTGATTGAATTCGAGTTTCTTCCAAATTCCCTTGTAAACATATCCATCACTATTGCCCACAATCCGTTCATCACACAATGGCAAATCATTATCCTGCCTGCCCGTTTTTTCATTGATACCTAGTTATTTCAACATTAAAAGCCTATCATTCAATCCTTCATTGTATATGATATAGAACAAATTCATCCTCATAGTGGTCAAACAGTTTCTTTTCTTTGTCCACTCGATTAAATGTTCTTGGGTTTTGCTCACAACATGATGATGAACCAGCCTATCATTTTGAGTTATATTTAAAGCTATTCCTGATCTGATTTGAACTAATGTGATCTGATTTCAATAAGAAAAAGTAATAAGAATAAATTGAGGAGAACATGGCCTTATTTTCTCGAAAATGAGGAACTTGGCAAAAATCTCTTTTTAGTAGGACCAGGGGGAGTAATATACTTACCAAACATGCAAACTGTGTTTTCTAGGATATAATATGCATGCACAAAGCTTGATAAATGTCTTGTGAATGTAATTGTGGTGTTGGATGTTTTGTCTTGCAGGCCTCAAGTGACCATTGCTACTGCAATTATATTTTGTCACCGTTTCTTTCTTCGTCAATCTCATGCCAGAAATGATAGGAGGGTACGTGATACTCTTATATCTTACCCCAGTGTTTGTTAAAATTCCAATTACAAACTTCATTTATATGTTGAAAGTTCAAACAACACTCTTCTGCATTATGTATATCTACACATAAAGTGCAAACTTTGTGAACAATTCACAAGTATTCACCTGCATTATTTATATCTATGCATTAATTCCATGCTCCATGTATAGTTTTCTGTTTAATTTTCATGTTTTCCCCGAGACTTTTTTTGTTGTGAATTGGATGGATAGATGATGTTGATGTTGTTCGTTATGTATCAGGGAAACATGTAATCTGTTCTTTGTTATTTTCATTTTGATTCCCATTGGCTTTATGCATGGTTTATCATGGATGCCAGGATCAACTATTAAAGACATTTCTACTAGTATAGTTTTAGATTGTGCGTGTATACATACATGTATGTCAGTATGTGTCTATCTACACACATATAACAAATCAACAAGCGACCTAAAAGATTATGAAATGTAGGCGGAGACAGCTTATGATGCTTTGCTTGCTGCTATTTGGTCAGATGGTTTTCTCTTTTATTAATCAAATTACTATAATTTTGCAATAATGATATTTTTTTCTTTCTAATTTATAATTATAATGTGCCACAGTGGATTTGTGATTTTTCATCGGAAGGCAGAGTAGGATTAGAAAGATGATAAGTGATTGACCAAAAGGGTTTAGTTAGTGCATGATTGATATGGTCTTTTCCTTTCAAGATTGGTAGTGCATGTCGATCCAACCCATTAAAAGGTTTCACGTTTTAGTTCATCCGACCCAAAAAAAGTTCTACTTTCCCCTTACAGAAAAGTCTTGTGGCCCATATTAATTTTCGTGTCAATTCAAACGTGGAACCTTTTTACGGGATGGAAGAAGCATTAAAAACTAGTGGCTGAATTCCATTTTAAAATATTAAATACTGCTAATGTCCTTTCTCATCTTCCATCTTTCGTTTTCGGGGCATCCCCAATTGATTTCCCCCTTCTCTTTTAAAGAAAGAATTGCGTGGTTCATGCTATTTCTTTCTCATTTGCAAAAATCTCAGCCACAATATCACTTTCATTAAACTCTGTGCCAAACACAACACAAATATCAAATAGGGATGGATGGAGTATATTATAGGCAATATAAGATTAAATACAACAACAGTAACCTAGTTGAATCCCACAATAGTAGGGTCTGGGAGGATGTGTGTATGCAGACTTTACCCCTACTTGAAAGTAGAAAGGCTGTTTCCAAAGACCCCCCACCCCGGGCTCAAGCACCACATGCAATATAAGATTACGTGAATATTTTTATTTAAATTGTTTAACATGTAATTTTAATTAATGTCCTAGGTTAAAAACTAAAAGCCTAGATATAGAGTGTTAGTTGATGCCATATTTAGTTGGGTGCAATGGTGTGTGTAGGGTATCCTGACCATTTGCCACCCCTTAAATGAGCAAGAAATGGAAAAGAGCAATTTTTGTTGTTGGTTATCATTGATACGTGCTATTATTTTCTTGACGACCTAAATGTATCATTCAGGAATGCCTTATAGTCTTGTGGAATTCTTGTTGCGTGATTGCCACTTTGCTGTTCTGCGTTCATAAGTCTCTAAACTTTTCCACGAGGAAATTTTATCTGACTGTCTTATAGGCAAAGCTGTTTATAATCTGGCATGAAAACTTGAGTGCCTAATTTATTTACATAATTTGCAGAATATTGCAACTGTATGTATGTTCCTTGCTGGAAAGGTTGAAGAAACACCTCGACCCTTGAAAGATGTGATACTTGTCTCGTATGAGATTATTCATAAGAAGGACCCGGCAGCAATACAAAGGATTAAGCAAAGGGTATTGACGTAACATAATATTGCTTACTGTGTCAATGCTTATACTATTCTGGTCCACTGTCACAATCATTTTCATATTTGTATCTTCTTCTTCTTCTTTCTCGGTCTTTGTTCTATGGTGACAAATATTTGGGTGGTTGTCTATGATGTTTTCATATCACAGCTACCTAATATATTTTGACATTCCAATGCAGGAAGTCTATGAACAACAAAAGGAACTGATTTTGATGGGGGAGAGAGTAGTTCTTGCAACACTTGGTTTTGACCTTAATGTGCATCATCCATATAAACCCCTTGTTGAGGCTATTAAAAAATTCAAGGTTGCCCAAAATGCACTTGCTCAAGTTGCTTGGAATTTTGTTAATGATGGGTAGGATTGCTTTATTGTGGTTTTGTTGTGTATGGAATTGATCCAATGGGATCCTTCCTTATCTCTTTTGATGACCTCGGAAAGCCACGTGCAGGCTTCGGACATCTTTATGCTTGCAATTTAAGCCCCATCACATTGCAGCAGGTGCCATTTTTCTTGCTGCGAAGTTTCTCAAAGTTAAGCTTCCACATGACGGTGAGAAGGTTTGGTGGCAGGAGTTTGATGTCACCCCACGTCAATTGGAGGGTGGGTTGGTGCTTTGCTTTGGATATACATTCAATCTTATAGATACACATTTTGTGGTATTAAATGAACTGACCACTCTTATTTACTAGGTTTGTGGCCCTCATTCTTAAAATGGATTATTGTGCACACATGCATTTTTCTTTATTAATATACGGAGTGTTTGTGTTCTTTTTGTTGGGCAATGAAGAATACTCACGTTCATAAGCTACGAGTGTGAGAACTGAGGTGGAGAGGTGGATGTGTGGTCATAAAAGGATGCATAAGATCCCGAATGAGGATACTCTAGGATGGTTGGAGTGATCTCTGTGGAGATTAAAATGCAGAGAGCTAATTTGTGATGGTTGGGCATGTATTGGGAAGTATGGATGCCCCAGTGAGGAGGTGTGAAGGGCTTGAAGTAGAGGGCGCAAGGAGGGGTAGGGGTAGAGCTAAGAAAAGTTGGACGGAAGTGATTAGACATGACTTACGACTTTAATATCCTTCTGAGGGTATGACCTTAGATAAGAGCGTCTAGAGATCTAGGATTAGGTTGGTAGGGTAAAGACCTCTGGGCCTTGTTTGTAGTTTCTGCACGTGTGCTGTTGTGCTTGAGTATGTAGTTTTTGCATGTGTGTTTGATTTTATTTATTTTATCTTTGTTTGTGCTACTTCCCTTTGTTGTACTCCTGTGTTTTGAGCCGAGTTTCTCTTGGGAACATCCTCTCCACCTTTCAGCTTGGGGTAAGGTAAGGGTGCACGCCTTCCTCAAACCCCTTGCTTTGTGGGGATTTACTGGTTCTGTTGTTATTGTTCTCTTGCAAAGAGATTTTGTTTTGTTTTCTTTTTAAAATAATAAAAAGGAATTAAGGACATTTGTAATGATGCTGTTTCTTAAACTTTCTTGCAGAGGTAAGCAACCAAATGCTTGAACTATATGAACAGAACAAAGCACCACCTTCTAATGCCAATGAAGCAGAAGAAAGCCCTGCTGTTGCGGGTACTCAGAGACCATCGAATGTTTCCTGTGCTGATGAAGACCAGATCCTGAACAACAATTCTCATGGTGGCGGTGCTGCCACATCATCGAAGTCAGGGATCTCCAAAGCCTCATCCTCTCAAAAGCCAATTCCCGATCATTCGCATGCCGATAATCATGGTAGGGGCAGTCAAAACCGTAGCAATGACTACGCAAGTTCTGAAAAGAGCATTTCAGACCGATTCAGTGATGTCGGTGAGATCAGCGATCAGCAGAACCGTGAAAGAGGACTGTCGTTGCCTTGCCATGGGAATGGGGAAGATGAGCTAGTTGAAGGAAATTGTGGGAGAATAGAACAAATGAAGGACAAGCTGCATGTTGGTCGGGCCCTGGAACCCCACCACAAGGAAGGGGCTGCAGTTGGCCGGTCTCCACAAGAGGTCATCAAGAAGATAGACAAAGACAAAGTCAAAGCAGCACTCGAGAGAAGCCGGAAGTCCCGTGGGGACGCAGCTAGGAAGGTCGATGTTCTGGACGACGATGACCTCATCGAAAGAGAATTGGAGGACGGGATAGAGATAGCCGCCTCGGATGATGGTGAGAAGGGGAAATGGGAAAGAAGACAAAGTTGGTCCAAGTCTTCAAACGGGGCAGAGCACGACCAAGGAATGATGACGAAAGGTGGGGAGGCGGCACCCAATAATGTGGAAGAAGGGGAATTGGGACCTTTTGGGGATGCTGCCGACAAGGGGGCCCACCGTTCGCCCAAGTCGGTTAACCGTAAGCGGAAGGCAAGTCCCCCTCCCGCAGAGGGAAAGCATCGTCACGAATACCCAGCAACACACAATCACTCACACCACGACTTCCCGGAGGACAGAAGTAGGAGCGGCAAACTCGTCGGGCATTCAGAAAGGGACAACAAAAGGCACCTCCAGGAGAATCACACGTAAAATGCTGTCGTCTTCGTAGGTTAGTACAGAGGGAGCATCCTAGAAATGGTCGGTCGGTCGAAGCGGCAACGTTCTACTGAAGTGGTTTGTGTTTTTTTTGGGGGGTAAAAACACTGTCCTGGTAAACCTCATCACATCAAATTCTGAACTGGTCTACTATTATTATAAGGTTTGATGAGAAATTCTTCTGACTCTTGGGGTGGGTGCTGTGCATTATTAGTCTCCCTGATTTCACATGCTACAACAGCTTAAAATCCTCATTTGGTTGTCACACACAAAATCTATATATCCATAGAATGATTTTTTTATATTAAAAAAAGGTGTAAAATTATTGTTTTTCTTGGGATTTGGGAACTAATCCATCCTCCCCCACACCCATTGCTTTTTAGTCCCTGCTCTTCATACATGTTGGGAATTCTATGGATCTGTTGTATTTTATTGATGAGGCTTAGAATAACATTTTGGATCCTTTTTCCTCACATTCATTTACTTGCTGGAGTTCAGTTTAGTTCTCTTTTTTCTTACTCTTTCTGTTCTTTTTTTTAACTGTCTTTTGGTACGCGATAAAGCAAATAAAGTTCAACCATATGGATAGTATCGAAGTCATTTAATTTGTGGGACAGAGGAAATATCTTCTCCGTTTCAGTGTATTTGTCCACTTTGACTTTTTTGAGTCAAACTGGACAAATTTTGAGCTTTAATTAAATAAAAATCGTAATGTATTTTAACACAAAATTGACTTTATTGGATTTTTTGTATTGAGAACTTATGAAATTGTGTTTCATTATGCTAATATGCAATACAAATTGAGAGTAATTGGAGTTCAAAGTTTATCCAATTTGACTCAAAAAAGTTAAACTGGACAAATACACTGCGACAAAAGTAGTAATAATATAGACTCAATTAAATATATGATTATTATTATTAGTATCGTTTCTATTTATAGAGTGTTTGTTTTGTTTAATTTTTTTGAGTCAAATTGATAAAGTTTTAATTATCAATTATTCCATTCGATTTGTGTTACATATTAATGTAATAGAATATGGAGTAATTTTTGAATATTTATTTATTTGATTAAAGATTGTCTTATGAAAGTCAAATTACATGAATATTTAAGGACGGAAGTAAATTAATACGGAGTACTTTTTAATAATTTTTACAAATACAGAGTACATTTTTAGAGTTATTGTTGGTCCAAAGTTTAATAAGAAAAAATTAAAGGCCCCACGAGTCTAACTTCAATTCTAACTTGTGGAGTCCAAGGGGAGAGCACCCCTCGTTGAGGTCGAGATAATTTTTTATTTTGGACAAAGTACCATGTTAAAAGTTCATTTGAATTTTTAATTTTCGAATTTCCTTAAAGGAAATTTTTCGAAAGGAACACCACAGTTTTCTCAAATTTCGCGCAAAGGGACGCGCATTTTGGACGAGAAACACGACCGCAGCCTCTTCCCTTCTGCAGCTCTATAGATCCCGTTGTTCCTTGGTCGAAAACAGAGAGTTTGAAAACTCACAACAAATTCATACTTGTTTTCGATAACTTTGAGTTTTATCTGATTGAATTTTGAATTATACTCCCAAAATATTTAAATCAAGAGAGGTCTTAGGTGCCTTGGGAAACAAAGGATTTAGTGCCTCGCAAGGTGGCCAGGGCAGACCTCTGAAGTGGGCTTAGGTGCATCAAGAGGGCACAAGGGCTTTTTCTAGTGCTTCGAGAGGTGGTTGGGAGAGGATTTCGTTTCTAGTTTAATTAATTTTTTTTAATGTAATTTTTAAATATATAATTCTTATTTTCTAATCCTATACTTTTTACAAATAAAATGATATAAAAATAACTTTAATCAAACATAATAATTTTTTTCTGGATGGGAGGACTATATATATAGAGAAGTCTTTGTATGTGTATCATATATATCACCCGTCCCCGTCCATGAGGTGGATGTGGCGATCGATAATGACATTTATTGCCTTATTACATTCACTAATAGCCATTATTATCAATTTATCATTATTATTATTATTATTATTATTATTATTATCAATATTGAATTCTTCAGCAGAAAACAACGTTGTAGTTTGTCCCCGAACGGCAGCTGTGAGTTTTAGAATTGTCCGACGGGAAGAGGTAGGCGTCGGAGCACTTATCAGCGGGGCACCGGAGGGAAGCGCACCCACCGGACGTCGGAGCGAGGGACATCGGGACATTGAACCCGTCGATCACCGAGAGGTCGTAGAAGTCCAAGTTGTTGGGCTGGTTGAGGGAGAACTCCGCGAGCGTCGTCGGGGGGGCCCCCGAGAGCCTGCACGCCAGGACGTTGCCGCAGTCGCCGGTCTGGCAGTGCCCGTTCCCCGCGCCATTAAAGTTGCATCCCGTCCGGCCCCATATGCGGCCGCTGGTGGTGCCTGGCGCCACGTTCAGGGACCAGGTGCCGCCAGTGTTTATCTGCTGCCCGCCACCTGTGGGCAGGGACGCTGCCCACACGGTGTAGGGGCAGTTGTTTTTTATGAAGAAGGTGGCAGCATGAGTGAGAGGGAGGAGGATTAGGGAGAGGGAGACAATGGAAAGGGTTTTGAATATGAGTCCCATTATTTTTCTTTTAGGGTTAATGTAATGTATATTGAATGTATATATGGGAAAATGGATAAGAGGAATGGGTATAAATAGGGGTAGCCATTCTTATATGGGTGCCAAACTTTGAACATTCAAATGTTTCATAGGGGACTTACGTATGTGGAAAATCTTCTCCTTTAAAATTTTTGTACTTTTAGCTTTTTATAATTTTTAATAAGGAATACATTTATATTATCTCTCTAAAAATAATTTAAATAAAATATGTAGTGTATTTTTCGGAGTAGTAAAAAGTGATTCATTAGATTTATGTTGTTGAAAATTGGGAAAAAAACTAAAGTAGGAGTAAAAACATTAAAAATATACCAAAATAAGAGTTTCATGTTTTTATTTCCGAAATAGGAGTTAAAATGCATTAACATTGTTGCAATTATTACAACGGGAGTATAAAATAAAATAATCCAAACTTATAATTCGTTCGGATTTTACAACGAGAAAAAAGAAAAAATAAATAAAATTAATGGAAGCCGAAGGTGGCCGGTGACCGGAAGAAACCGAACAGACACGAGGCGCGAACGAAGAGTGCCTTTACTTGGAACAACCGAACTGCCTTTCCGGGGACAATCTAACAAAGATGGAGCAGTGGAGCCGAACAAAGAAAAAATTCTTAAGGAAAGCGGAGTCGCCGTCGGAGCTTTCCTTAAGGTAGTATCGCCCGCCTCCCGCACTGGCTTACTTGAGCGGTCCCCTCCCAGGATAAAACCGCTACCGCCAAGATCTAGAGCGGTAGAACCTTGTGCGGCGAATGAGAATGACGAAGAGTTACTTGCCGGAAACTGATCGGGAATGTGTGAGAGAGAGAGTTGAATGCAGAGATGCATATATGCTTTTAATTCTTTCGTTAATACTCCCTCCGTCCCATAAAACATTTCCTGTTTCAAAAAAGCGCGCCTTAAAATGAGTAATTTTGGTGTTATTTTCTAATTTTGCCCTTACTTTATAAAAGAGTAGGATGAGATGTGTAGAATAGGTTAGTCATAATTAAAAAATAACACTAAAATTACTCATTTTAAAGGCGTGACGTAGGGAGTACTAGGTTATTAACGGGAAGTATTAACGAATACTTCGTTACTACGAAGCCAAACGCGTTTGATTCGGACGGACGTGTCGTGCCGAGCCGAGCCGGACAGATGTCGTCCCCTTGTTTTTGGGACGGAGGGAGTATTATTTTTTGACGTGGGACGTGTTGTTTTCCTGAGTTTGGAACGTCGAAGATTCATCTGTTTCTATATATGTCCACATAGACCTGGCAAAAAATGACCCGACCTGTTTTTGACCCGAGACCTGACCTGAAAATACTGGGTTTTGAACAAAGGTTTTGCTGACCGAACCCGAAGTTGACCGAACCCGAAATGACCCGCTAAAAATGGGTCAAACCCGACCGAACCCGAACCCGACCTGACCGACCCACTAATCTAAGATTTTTTCAGAATCATACATTTTAATATGAAATATAGTGTTATAAAAATAAGATTATGATTATATTTCTTTGCTTACTACTCATTTTTTGTGTATAAATTTATAGCATCATAACAAATTCTAATGATGTCGCATACTTATCTTACATTTTTTCAAAATTTCTACATATTTAATTTTTTTATTCGTAATATTGACACTAAGTCATAAAAATTACTTAAAATTTCAAAAAAATAAATGAAACTCATAACCCGTTGGGTCAACCCGAACCCGATGACACTGGGTCATGAACATGTAGTTATCAACCCGAACCCGAACTTAACCGAACTCGAAGTAACCCGAACCCAAAGTGACCGAACCCGAACCCGACATGACCGACCGATTTGCCAGGTCTATGTCCACATGATCGAAAGACTAGTATGCATCATGTAGTTGTGGACGTACCAATAATTTAATTTCTCTGAATTTGACGTAGTCAAAGGACAAGTTAGTAATGACTTCTCATTTACTTTATTTTTTCTTTTAATTTATTCAATGGGTGTTACTCCTTCCGTCCCCCTAAGATGTTTTCATTTTGACTTTTGGTGGTTTTTAAGGAGATTTGAAAAAAAGTGAAAGTTTACCATAATACCCTTAATGAAATATGGGTGGAGTGTATTAAATGAGGTGGGTGAGGTGTAATAAATAAAGTAAGTGAGGGTAGTTATGGTATTTTAATTGTTAAAAAATGAAATGAGAAGATCTATTGTGGACAAAGAAAAAAGGCTATTGAGAAGATCTATGGGGGACGGAGGGAGTATTTCATACCCAATTTCTTATTAAAAAAATCCACCTACTAAAATACTCCGTATATACTACTTCCTTCGTTTCGAAAAACCCTTCCCATTTTGATTTGGGACAAAAATAAGGAAGTGTTAAATTGTAGTTGATTTCAAATTTTGCCCCTGATGTGATGGGTAAAAGTAAGATCTGATAGATAGATTATTAGAGAAAAAGTATGATGTGATAGGTAGGATATGAAAAAGTAAGGGTAAAAGTGGTTTTTTAATAGAAAAGGGAAAGGTTTTGTTGAAAGTGGAAAAAATGAAAGAGAAAGTGTTTTTGAGAACGGATGGAGTAGTATTAAGATAGGACATGTTAAATAAGATTGTTGGCAGTGTACAATATCACAACAAGAAACTCCCTCCGTTCCATTAAACTTTTTCCCTTTCATTTTTTTTCAATTCCCTAAAACACTTCCACTTTCTATTAAAAATCACTTCTACCCCTACTTTTTTTCATACCATACCTATCACATCATACTTTTTCACTAATAACTAAACTATCACATCTTACTTTTACTCATCACATCAGGGGCAAAATTGAAAAGTCAACCAAAATTACACTTTCCTTATTTTTTGCCCAAAGTCAAAATGGGAATGGTTTTAAGGAACGGAGGGAGTATGTAATACTCCCTCCGTCCTAAAACCATCTTCCCGGTTTGACCGGAGGTGGTTTTTAAGGGAGTGTAAAAAATGGGTTGACTTTCCGAAAATGCCCCCCTAAATCCTTCTTTCCCCTCTTAACGCTGGATCGAGACTGGGAACAAAAATCACTGGCCTTCTTTCACGGAGGCATGGTTCTAAAACAAAATAAAAATGAATTAGGTTCTAAATTAAAACAAAATTTACGGAGGCATGAATCAACATTAGGTTCTAAAACAAAATTATAAAAATAAAATAGTAGCTAAACATATTTAAATAAAATGAATTATGAAATTGGTCCTTGCAAGTGAACGAAGAATCAGAAAAAAACCATGTACAAAAAGGAAAAGGAAGAGCCTTCCTCTTCAAGTGCCTTATTGCAACAATAACATCGCCCTTATGCTCTCGCAGTGTTGACTCCAACCTCAATTTTTTCTGCTCTCTTCTACTGCTCAATATCTCGGCCGTTGGGTTTTCGAACAAAAGATTATATTTATGTTTTGAGGAAGAGAAATGATAAGATCTAGATATTAAGATAGAGAGAAGAAGATTGGATCTAAATTTTGAGGGGGGAGAGCCGAAGAGAGACGAAGAGGGTTAAGTTTAGATTTCGATAGGGAGGGAAGAGAGACGGAGATGGAGATATTGCCAAGGTGAGGGATGAAGAAGATAATGTATGGTAAGAGGGAAAGATGAGAAGCAGGTTGAGAGAGGGGTAAAATAGTCTATTCATGTTCTTTTTTAAAAAGTGGGAAGATAGTTTTAGGACGGAAAAAAAAGGGAAGTGGGAAGATAGTTTTAGGACTGAAGGAGTAGTACATTGATATTTCATAATTTTTTTTGATTTTTAATGTTGTTGACATATTTTGACATTAATTATAAACCTTATTTTGGTATATAGATGTCATTTGATTCGTTTATACGAAGTTTTTATTGTTACTCATGCAATTATTATTATTATTATTATTATTATTATTATTATTATTATTATTATTATTCCGTCTAAAAAAAATTTACTCTTCACTATTCAGGACTAAAGGAATTTTATGTTTATTTGTGCATTTTGATTTATTATTTGATACAATAAATTTTTTGTCAATCTTGAATTATTTTGTAGAACTTTTGATGTTGTTTTTAAATATGTAAGTTTTATTTTAATTTCTATGCCAATGTTAAAATGAAACTAAGTGAAAAAAGCTTAAAAATTCATTTCGCTTTGCGTAAAGTATAAAACATTTTAGAACGAATGGACCATTGATATTATTATTATTATCATCACCATCATATTGTTATTATTAATAATTATTATTACTCCCTCTCATCCTAGAAACCCTTCATGTTTTAATTTTTTTAGTCAAACAGTACGTGGTACTCTTTGATCATAAATTAATTAAACATAATTTAAATAAATGAATGATATAAAAATTTGATATACCAAAACTATATTCTAAACTATACATTTCTCAAAATTTTGAGTCAAAGAGTGTCACTGTTTGACAAAAAAAGTCAAAATAAGAAAGATTTTTAGAAGCGGAGGGAGTAGTAGGTATCATGAATGCAAGGTAGAGGAGGTCCTTTGGGGGTTTGATAGGTGCCATTGCACATTTGCCCAGGTGCCTCTAAAAGTATTGGACCCCCAAAATTTGTTTTTGGTCTTGTTTGGATGTTGGGTGTTAACTGTTGGCTGTTTGTATCGGCCGTTCTAAATAGTTGTTTAATTTAGCTGGTTTGACCGGCAGGATGAGTTGGCTGATCGTTAAAAATATTTGGTAAAATTAGATGTTTGAAAATAGTTTTTTGGCGGTTCGATAAGTCAAACAAGCCTAAGTCATTTAAAGATGTCAAAAGCTATCTGTATTTTCCAAACACAACCTTTATGCTTTTAAAATTAATTTAGGATCATGCTAGGGTGCCATCACATGGGTGCTACCATGGGTGCACCCATGCTTCGCACAGACAAACACAGACAATTATCGTCTGTGTTTGTCTGTGCGAAGCATGGGTGCACCCATGGCAGCACCCATGTGGTGGCACTCTAGCATTTTCCATTAATTTAAATGTAATTTTTATCAATTCAGTTATATGTTACTCCGTAATAAACTGCTTGGCAGTGTAAAAAGTTTAGACAATGACACTCTTCAGTCAATTTTTCGTACTAAAAATTAAATATGATCATTCATAAATTACGAATATATATATATATATATATATATATATATATATATATATATATATGTTTAAGTTTTAATTTATTATATAGATATGATTTTCTATAGTAACCTTTTTTTTAAGTTCACACATGGTCCCAAAACTGGAGAGTTTTGTAGTGAATGGAGTGTGCCCATATGGGTAGGTCAACTCGTCCAAAGAAAGGATGTCAAACTCGTTGATTCTAGAGTCGAATCCCTACGGTTCTGGCCTAGAAAATGTTTCTTATATTCTAACACGCCCCCCTCACGTGTAGGCGTAGTCTTTTTTTTTTATCCTTGCACGTGAAACCTTAATTTTTCTTAAACTGAACGGCGCTGAGTTTCGAACCCGTGACCTCTTAGTCAACAAGGCTCCGATACCATATCAAGGAACCAACTCAACCAAAAGCTCAAACTTGTCGTTGCGGTTCAAGAAATGTTTCTTATATTCTAATACTAATACCATGATTGAGATCCTTGTGCCCATCGGGCACGAGGCAGCCTCTCTAAGTACCAGATCGAGATTATACCATGATTTACCCCACTCACAATCCTATCGGGCCGGGGTTTGGGGGAGCGCGGGGTTGGGCGTTCCACCTTTTTTTGTAATGTATGCAGTGGCAGACCCACTCTCAAAGGAGCGATGTCAATAGTGACGGAGCCAGAACCTCACAAGTGGATTGCAAGGGTACATTACGTTCAAATAATTCAAATAACATAATTAAACACACTATTATTAATTATAAAAATGACTACACTAGCAAATACTAGAGCTAATACACATTGCAGTGGTAGCTAATAACCAATTTTCTTACAACGGTGGGGTTCTAGTGACACCGGAGTACGGTGACACTCCGGTGCCACTGTCATTTTGGGGCATTGTCATATAAATTAATTAAAATTTAATTTCGGGTTTATTCTATTTTACTTCCTCCGTCTCGATCTATAATGTCTATTTCTGTTTACGATGTTTGACTGAAACTATATTCAGATCATTTTATATCAAAAGATCTACAAAAACTAGTGGTGACATGATTATTTTATTTTATCAAATGACTTACGAAAATAGAGAAAACGAGTGAATGACATTTGATCATGTGAATAATAAACATGCAATTTAATTTGGAACGGATGAAGTATTTCTTTTTTTCCATTTTGGACTCCTGTAAATATTTCATCATCACTAGACGAATCGAAAGAAAGAGCAAAATTGTTCATCTTTTGAGTATAATAGAAGAGAGATAAAGAAATAAGAATGGAATGTGTTAAAAAAAATATAAAGATTAGATGGTTTAAATAGAAGAGAAAAGAGAGTATAAGGGGTTTGAAATTTGAATTTTTTTTTATGTTGCCATTGGGGAGGGGGGAAAGCAAAAAAAAAAAAGCAGAAGATTTAAGCGTGGCCATGGCCTTTCGATCACGAATAGACTTCCGCGTGGTCACGTGAAAACGTGGCAATGCCATGCCGGTTAGGCGTGGGGCATTACGCCTAGTCTTACCACCAAGCATGGCATAAGAGTAAGGTGAGAACTGTAATCATCCTTCAGCAGCCCCATAATGTCAGTTTAATAAAGGACCAAAACTAGCAGTGCCAACATGTGACCAATGAATGGAATTTAGCCTAATAATACCAATTCCATCATAATAATAAAAATAATAGTAAAAGGGGGGTTCCCATGACATTGGTCGATACAGGATTGCGAAAGAAGCCATACAACAAGTGTACATAAAAGCTTAAAACAAAAGCTACTAAAAACACAGACAACTATTTTCATAGAAGATTTTGAATCAATTCGAAACGAGCCCCCCCCCCCCCCCCCACAGGTTAGAGGGGCAGTGCAGCAGCCTTTAAGCAAAGTTACTTCCCAAGTAATGAAGGTCTGTAGAAGGCATGGCTTTGTGCAATCTCAATACGCTCACGGGGATCATTCATCGTCTCATCTCTCAATGCCTCAAGAATAGCCTTTGTCGGCTTCTCCCTGTATTTCGTGAACAAAACAAGAATTGTGTTTGTGTTTGTTTCATGGAAAAAAACTAACAACAGCCCGGTAAAGTCCCAGACTTTACCCCTACCGATAAATAAGACCCTCGGCGTCATAGAAAAGCTTAAAACACAGTAAATCTAACAGAATGAAAGTAACAGAGCAGTACCTCACTATAAGGATTTTATATAACGTCTTTAAGATAGGACAAAGTTCAGCTGCGGCAACATGTCTGTTTTCACCGGAATCATGAATGTTCAGACTTGACTGGCTGAGCAACTCATAGAAGCCTTTTACTGCCGAAACTCCCTGCAAGAAAATGAGTTGTACCCGGAAATGGTTTCACACTTTTCATACGTAGACAGTATTTGGTACACATGTTGCAAATCATTTTCTTGTTTTCCTGTGTTTGGTTGGCAGGGGGGTGGAAATTTTTTTAGGGGGAAAGTCTTTTCACGTGCCGAGACTTGAGAAATAAGTTTTCCAACTCACTAGAAAGATGTGTTGTGCAGTGCAATTTCATAGGCATGTAGTTTCATTCTTTGGACAAGTATCGACACTTGAGAACATGGCTTGCTCGTGAAATTATTTTCTGGAAGTTTAACAAACACTTGAAAATGTTATGCAAAATATATTATCTAACCCTATGTTTGGTTCGCGTATTTCGATAGGAAAGGAAAAGAAACGACTTTTCTCTCTTTTCCTCACCAAAATGGAAGGAAAACTGTTTTCCTTCTCTTTAGTTCATTTCTTCTTCCATTTTCTTTTCCCTCCATTTTTATTCTCTTTTCCTCCCAAACCAAACAAGAACAATTGTTTTTCTCCTCATTGTGTTTTCTTTTCCGTTTCAAATTCCTTGAAGCAAATACAATGTGAAGGAAACCGTCTTGGGAGCCAACATGAAAAAATGCATCCCCCCCCCCACACCCACATACAAATTTGTAATAGCAGATTGTAGAGGATAAAATATTTTACGAGTACTCGTGCAGCACATACCTGTATCATACCCTTCCCCTTAATGCTATCACCCATTTCAAGACTTAATTCCCCACTGGCCAACTTTTGGCCATACCATGCATTACGACCTTTCAGAAGGGTCACATACGTATCGGCCAAGAGAGGACCTGCAAGTTTCTCTGGTTCTTCCGTCAAAAGATGAGTAATAAATATCATCTCAGATGTACAGTGTGCAAAGTATACTGACTTGCTCGTGGCACTCTCCTTTGTAAGAGCTGCTACCATACCTGCTCAATCCAAATCAAACATTAAGTTCATGCTACCAGTCTTCATTATCAGTCCCATACTCCCATCATCCAAAATTTTATGGGACGCCTCAGTCAAGGCTTTTTTTATTTTTTCCCTCCATAACATTCACTTCCTCCATCCAAAACCAGTCATTTTTAAATGTTTTTTGTCCCCAAAACGAAGTTATATAAAAAGTTAATGATTCTAGCATTTAGTTAAACAATGAACATTGAAAATATATGTAAGGTTCAATGAATTTAAAAGTCGTGCATTGCCAAAATTTAAATGTTGCATCTTACTAAACAGGGATTTTTTTTCTGGGATGGAGGGAGGTATTTTAGTATTAATGCTATACATTTTTAAACTTTATTAAAAGTTGTATTGAATAAAATGTAAATTTAAAGATAATGATGAACTGTTCCTTGAATCAAACGTCCCTTTAATGTCAACCAGAATAAGAAAAAGGGGGAAGGTTGAAAGAGAAGCTCATTGTGTAGATTCTCAAAACATCTCCCCTTGCATTTTAATAAAAAAGGATGGTGTAAGCCAAGAAGGCTAGAAGACACACCTTGTTTACCAGTTATGCCTAAAGATGCATTCATATTGTTTGTCAAAAGGATAGGTTCTACATAAAGATCTACTGCATGAAACCAGAGACGAATGTGTACACAATGCAACGGGTCAAAACAAATAAGGAAAATTAGGCCAAAGCTGAGAAGGAATGTTTACACTTGTGCAGTGGCTGTGTATTTGCATGCAATTTGGAAAGCTAGAGATCCTAAGGTATTTCAAGACAAACCAGTAAATGGTGTTCAAACATTCCAGAATATTAAGGAGACGGTTATAAGGAGGCAACATCTAGCCTTACTCCAACATCTACCTTGAGTTGTATGTGGTAGTTCCAATTGGGACTCTAAAATACTGTCCCCTCATGTTTTTGAGGTGGAGTTGATTTAATGAGAAAGATCCCTTCGCTTTGGTTCCAAAAAATACTACAGGACGGCAGGTCGAAACAAAGCTTACCCTAATCAAATATTTCTAACTCAGAGAAATTGCATGACCACAAGTCCACAATACATAAATACACGGCTAACTGAGGGAGTAAGAACCATGATACTAAAAGTTACTCTGTATATAAACAAGGGAAGACTGAAGAGTATAAAGGTTTTACCAGCACCAATGGCATAGACATTCTTTAAACCACCCATAACCTCATGGGTCACAAGGTCACAATTGTCCCAAACAATAAAGTGTGGTTGTCTCAAAAATTTTGCCAGCACTTTCCTCCATTTCTGAGCACCACATATACGAGCATTAGCATATTCTTTGTTGTAAATTTCAGAAGCAATATTAGGCCCCCCAAGATATAGGATGTTCTCAATGGGTACTCCAGCTGGAAGAAAAATCAAGTATAAGTGGGAAATTAATCAAGTTAACAAAAGAATATAGAGATGAGAATCTCTGAGACATCAAAACTGATTAAAGTGAACTTCTAATACTCTTCATATCCAAAAATATTAAGGTCTCGTCTGGTAAAGGTCATTTGGCTGAAATGACTGCATTTTTTTCTGAAAGAAAAAAAGTCTAAAAACATCTTTATCCTTTTAGCCAACTAAGTCAGTCAAAAGGTAGGTATACTGATCATGCCGAATACAAATGCGGCAAATAAGGCAGCCAAACAGGGCCAAAATACATTTGAAACTAAGTCAGCAGCACGTATAAATGAAACTGCAATAAATTGCAACTATATATCAATATCATACTGGTAAATCAGAACCAGACATTCATGGAAAATGAACAGTTTGAGAGGGGGAAACCCCCTTAGTCCCTTACTTGATCGGTTGATCATCTGAGTGGGGGTAACTAGTCGCAGTTCAGGCTCCGACTCGGCTTCAATCCCTTTTGCCAAAGATATAATGACAGGAACGGTAATCCTTTCCTTCCAATACCGACTAATTTCTTCAAAAACTTGGCCAGTTTCGGTTGATGGCAACCCATTGATGACAATATCAGCATCCCAAACAGCCTCCTGCAAATTGGTGACAACCTTCAAAGGGCAAAGGGGTGTGTCGATCATATTCAAGCAAAACCCATCCTTCAAAATCTCATCTGCATACAATGTCCTATCGCCTAACCTAGCCTCTACATACTTCAAGTACGCACACCGCCTTATCAGCCTCCTTAACACATCTTCCCTTGAATTGATCACCTCAAATAGGTGCTCGGCAGTGGCTCTATCAACCCCTCTACCTGCCCTCCGCCATATCCTAATCTGAACCTTATCCCTAACCCCGCCGTATGCATCTTGCAACATTGCTATGAAAACACTGCCCCACGCCCCCGCCCCAACACCCACAATCCTCAATGGATCTCCATCTGCTTTCCCAAATAAACGCCGAAGCTCGTCCACTTTCTCCTCAATGGAACCATTTCCAGCTCGAACGGACCCATTGAGGTGCAAATGACCGCTTTCTCCTTCAGCACTTTCAACCATCTCTGCAAGTGCAAAAAATCACAGCATCAAAGCAGCTGAAATTAAAGGTTGCACTGGGACGGGTGCGGGTACATATACGGGGACGGATTCGGGAATCGGCATTTTTAAAAATTTAAGGATGCGGGGATGGAAAAGATTCGGCAACAAAAGATAATTAAAATATTAAATATAGGCATGTAAATGTTAAAAATAATGTTACAATAGATGTAATAAAAAATTAAAGCCAATCGACACTAATAATTATAATAAACTAATAATATGGAGTATCAAAGCATTTTCCAGTAAAAAACAAGAATGAGCAAATTGTAGAGAGAACATGAAATTCTGTTAATGAAGTAAATTGCAAAGCCAATTAGCCAACTAAAATAACTTGCAAAAAAAATTTAATTGAATTAAAATGGGTCAAAGAAAGAATTTTGGTGGAAGAAGGAACTCAAGGAAGAAGTGAAGAACTATACCTGGTCCGCTGGTCGTGTACTCGTGCAGGGGGGTAGGCCTGGACGGCGACCTCGCCGGAAGCTCTGGAACAGTGGACGGCGACCTCGCGGAAACCTCTGGAACTCGTGTAGGGGTGTAGGGCTAAATTCTATCCCTTTCCCACCCTGTTTCTCCTCAAATCAAGAAATCTGAATGGAATGAAGCCCAATTTGAGATCTAGAAAAAATCACAGGTCTCCGTGATGATCGCCGAAATTCAAAAAAAATAAAACCTAGGAGTCTGAAATTCGAGACATTGGTTTCAGCTAAACTGTAGAATGTCAACAACAACAACAAAAAACTTGGAGATCTCCGCAAAACTCCGGTGAACTACTCAACCAACAAGTCGGCACAAAAAACAAGAACATTTAATACCCGCCGATAGAATTCGCATGGTAAACAGCCTGGCGGAGTCTGTATTTATGAAGAAATGGCGTCCGCGCAACTGAATGCTGCCTTCTGGTGTAAACGCGACGACGGGCAGTGGTGAGGTTCCCCCCATAACGGATGGTAAATTACCCCACAAATTATACCATGGTTATGCAGCTTTTTTGAATGAGCAATGCCAGGGTCTCCCACCCCTCTCTCCATAATTCAAATTTATTTTATTTTTATTTATTTAATTTTTTTAGTTTCTAACTTTTTCTTGTGGTGATGGAGGGGGTGAGGGACAAATGAGGTACATCTTTAGTGTACTCCTAGCATTTTTCTTATTTATAATTGTACTAGACATCATTATTTGTGAGTTTATTTTATTTTTAAAACGGGATTGTACATGTGAAATTGGTTACCACATTGTGTTCTGTTCGCAGGATCTAATCTAATTTTTTTTGAAAATCTGATCTGGTCTGATCTTATTGCAGTTATAATTAAAATTATTTCTGATCTGGTCTGATTTGATTTAGTATGATCTGGTCTGGTCTGATTATAATAAGAATAAAAGATAAATAGAAAAAATAAGTTGAACGGAATGTTATTTAATGTTATAAGATAACTCTCGGCTCTTAGACCATGTGTTATGGGGTGTTACTACCGCCGTGGATTGGCCGGTAATGCCCCCACGCCGTTACCATGGCGACACCCAGGGCGTGGCGGAGGCGTGTCGAAGAGGCCTTGAAGGTTACCATGGGCATTGCCCGTCTCGTTTCCTGCGCCTATCGTTGCCAACGGACAATTTTTGGTCCGTTGGCTATATTTGAAAAAAATATTTCTCTATAAATTAATAAAAAATCTCATCATCTCCACACATCATTTTCATCTCTTGTGCATTCATCTTCAATTCAATGTTTTTTGTCATGGATTCCAATTACCCAAATTTTCCGTATCCTAATATATTTTTTCAATTATTATCGACTCCAAATCAAGCCAAATATTCCAAATTCTCTGAATTCACTAATAAACCCTACATATAATCATCCGAATTGGTTCCCAGCGGGCCAATTTCCTACCCCACCGTTCCAACCCACCTAACCCACGTGACGCGGACCCAAATACGAGAACGAATACGTTCCCGAAACCTAATTTGAAGCATCTGCTCAATCCCACCCCGCCATTGATTCCGAGTCAACACCCTCGAAGAGAAAACACAAGAAGAAAGAGGTGCCGGCAAAAATTACAAAGCCCGCCATGACCAAATAGATGGAAGAGGAGGAGGTTGCACTTGCCAGATCCTACATCGACACCTCCGAAGATCCTCATATCGGTATGAGTTTAACTTTTTTAGGTTTTTAATTTTTTTTCGTTTTTGTTTATTTCTAGTTTTTTATCTTGTTTTCCTAACAACTTAAGTTAATTCTTTTTTAGGGCGTAATCAAACATCGTCGGAGTTTTGGGCTCGCGTTTGAAATCAATTTTTTGAGACGATGGGTCGCGGCCACTACCGCACCAACGACATGATCTCAAGTAAATGGCAACTTGGCGAGACATGCAAGCAAAGATTTCCAATTTATGCGGTATTTGGAGCGAGGTGAATAGGTCGCGAAAGAGTAGCCAAAACAACTCACAAGTTTTGGTTGACCAATACGCTCGTGAGCTTGGTATGTTCACGAGTATCAAGGCATGGGAAGTCATGCGTGAATCCACGAAATGACATACCATCCCGAGACTTTAAATGTCAAAATGGTCAAAGATAGATTCGTCAACCAACGTGGGTTCGGGCCATTTCTCATCTAGAGTCAAAATATCTTTGAACGACTCTGATGAAGATGACGAGGAGAACTCCATTCTCCCTGTACCTTGTTGCCCTCCAGGTCGTAACAACCGAGAAAAATGTCCAATGTCCTTGGGGAGTAATAGCCAGTTGGAAGAGAAGTTGGACGACATATCAACGTATGAAGACATTTGTGTTGAATATTACAGCGGGAAACAATAAAAATAAATTAATCCGAACTTATAAAACGTTCGGATTTTACAACGAAAAATAAGAGAAAGAAAAATGGAGTCTTCAGAATCTCGAACGGGAACAGACGGCGTGAACACGAACGGGCAGGATCGGGTAGAGGGGAAGAACACGAACAGGCAAGTGCGTCGGACGGTAGGCAGCGGGTCGGCGGAGTAGTTTCTGGAAATATAGGTTAGGAAAGCGGATTTACCGGAGCTTTCCTTAAGGTAGTTTTGCCCGCCTCCCGCACTGGCAAACGTGAGCAATCTCCTCCCAGGATAAAACCGCAGCGAGCTAAGTCTAAAGCGGTAGAACAGAGCACCGGCGAACGAGATCGACGGGAAGTTATGCCGGAGAAGGTGATCGGAAATGGGAACTTAGTCGGAAGTAACGCAGAGAAGGGTTTTCCGAGTGTGTTCTCCTCCTGCAGCCAAGCCCTCCTCCTATAAGCCGCCATGCCGCAGATGCGGGCGCGCCTCGCCACGCCCCGACCCGACGCGGGCGCGCGTGTCGTGTCGAGACGGACAGATGGCGGCGGCGGCGCGCGAGGATTCCTCTTCTTGTTCCTTTCATAAGCTCAATTAAAAGCCTAAGCTTAAATATGAGAATATGAAAGGTTCAAAAACCGGTGTGGGACAAGGGTATTTACTCTACCCTCGTATTCAACTTTGAAAATTAATTTCTCATTCACTCGAACACCTTTTATGGCGTGTCATATGTCCAGACGTTCGTCTTACTTACGAGATTGAACGTCCATAATTATTTCGGAAAATAATTTTGTGGACCCTACCGAATTTATGTCCAAAAAATGTCCAATTTACTTAAAATTTCCAACAGTTTGTTTCTCTCCAACAAGAAAAACAATACAACAACTACATGCGCATGATGGGGACTCCAACGGATCATGAAAGACTAGTTATATTTTTTCTCTCGGTGTTTCAATGTATTGTTTTATTCTTGTATGTATTATTTTCCCTTTGTTGTTTTTTTCGTTGTTATCTTTTTTTATCATATTTTTTCCCGTTTGTAGTATGTTTAAATTATTATTTTAATTTATATGTTTACAAAAATATTATCTATAAAACAAAGAAAAAAATTTAGTCAAACCTCTGCCATTACGTATCTACAAGTGATGGGGTTGATGGGAGGGCCAAGCCACATGGCGCCTATGTGGCGGCGGTCAAGCCCCATGATAATACATTGTCTTACGATGTTATTTAAAATAATTAATGTTTTCTATCCCCTAATCCCCCCTCCCCGCCCTACCCTCCATTTGCGTATTGGTTACAGTGAATCTTTCCTGGTTGTAGTCAATCAACGAAGGGAGAGGATTGGATTCATCAATTTATCAAACAGACACTGATGGAGTCCTGAGTCATCCTATGACATTGGTGACCAATATCAAGCAGACCGTGGTTCTTTTAACTTTTAGAAAAACACTTATCTGAATTGTTAGTAAGCACATCCCCAATGCAGGAAGTCTTTATATTCTTTCAGACTTTGTCACGTCAGCACTTCAGTATTTCGAACTCCTCTTCAAACTTTCAAAAAAAATACTTTAATCTTCAAACTCTTTTAGACTTTGCCACATCAACATTTCACTATCTTTTATTCTATTAATTTTTATTTCTATTTAATCAGTTATCTAAGATATAGTTGTACTATACATTGATTTTTCTACCAAATTTGTTAATAAATATAATTATTCATTCGAAAAATCAACAACATAAAATTTGAGAAAATTATATCAATTAACACACATAAAATATATAAAGTAAAATGAGTATATTTCATTAAAACCTTTTAAGTAAAGACACAAAAATTAAATTGCATAAAATAAAATTAAAATCACGATAAATTAAAATCACATAAATAGACATAATTAAAATGTGCAGTCACTATATTTTGGTTGATCCTTAAGAGAATGCCAAATAAAAAATAAATATAAAATGGCTAAGAGGATGCCAAACATAAAAGAAGTTTAAATATAAAACTCATAAAATAAAAATTACATAAAATAAAAGTAAAATAATAACAAAATAAAGTTATATAAGTAGACACAATAGATGATTGTTTTTTTTAATGGGAAGGATTGGTTTTTTTGACAAAATCATTGTACCTAATTTTTTTTAAAAAAATAACTGTTATTCATTACTCGTGTCTAATTTTTATTTAGAGAATTGAGTTGGGAGTCTTGACCGTGAATCTAAAATTCAAAGACTCTCTTCCAAACTTTCTCAATTTTCCGTGCACTCCCAACGGGGAGTATTTCTTACCTTCCAATCTAAACCCCTCTTAAAACCCCTACCTCAGCCCCCCCCCCCCCCCCCCCCCCCGCACTCCGAACCCCTCCCGATTTGCCCGGGATATTTTTTTTAAGATCAACAAAATCTTGACGCAGATAAAATAGTCTCGCTCCACATACTTTGTGTTCATCATGTCTTTCAAATTGTACACGCGTTTCCATTGTTGTACACATTGTATTATGCACATAACTTGCTAAATGAAATTTTGCACCTCCACCTGACCACCTCTATCACTCTTTCACTCTCAATAACCTTGAGTTTGTGATGAGAAAAACTATTTAGATAAGAGTAAAATAGTCATTTTCTTGATATGAATATATAGCAAAATTCCATTCCAGGCGTCAAACCTTAATTCATAATCATATCTACTCCACGGTCATCGTCAGCCACCTATCACGCCTCTCTTGTCCAGTGTCGCCATTGCCCTTTATCGTCTACCATCATTGTCGTCCTTGCAACTTCAATGTCCTCCTATCGTATCAAATAATGTCCACGACACTATCTTCTGTATACAACCTAAAGGCCAGAAAATGTGAAATAAAAAAAACTAGGAACAATATTGTTTGAAATTTGTCACAAAATGAAAACCTCAAACAATAAGAAACATCCTTTTTATTAACTTTCTTGTCAAAATGGTCATCACAATCTCTAATATGCAGCATCCATTTATTAAATTTTCTTGTCTACAATGGTCATTACATTCTGTTGGCTGGTCCTTTCACTTCTTGGATCAAATATAATTAGGAAAATGAGATTATGTGCTGAATTGAACTAAAAGGTACTTCTCACTTAACTAAACTAAACCAAACTCCAAGTTGAAAAGAACAAAGTCATAACAATACAAATCTTGACCATTGTACTTTTACCTTAAAAGGATGCTGATAAGTGTCACTGGTACATGGCACATATGACATATTGACATATCAATCTAATTTAAATATAAAAAACAGGTATGTATACCTCAAACTTAAACATTTGTGTTTTCAAATGCTTCTATTTTCCAGTTTTTCATCACCCTAGAGTTTCTAAGAAGCACAAACACTCTTAGTACAAGAGGAGACAATACCACAAAACAAATGAAACACTTAACCTTTTAGCAAAATCAGGCATCATTTCCTCTGTTAGGCTGAGCCAGAACCTTTTCCTGAAGCAGCAATAGCACGTTCCTTGACTCGACATTCCCTCTGAGATAAAGAGAGCCGTATTAGATCATTAGCAATGTGCAAAATCTATATATATATATATATATATATATATATATATATATATATATATATATATATATATATCAGATTTTGACTATAGATATTAGTGGGTTGTTCTTTCTTTGTCACCCTGTTAGTGTAAACTGTTTGAGTGGATGTTTATGTCTGTTTGAGAGAAAAAAAGTTTGGTAAGTTGAGTTATTTGTGTGAGTTGTATCAGGATTATATGTAAAGAAAAAATCAAATAAAAAAAATATTGTCAACTAGAAAGCTTAGAATACAAGTTTTTTGTCAACCCACACCACTTTGATCCCAAAAAGCAGATTACCAAATGCTTATAACAGTTTTTATGACCAGAGGGTCCAGAGTAAAGAATCTTGGTCAAGTTTAATAAACCTTCATGCACTCCAATGTTTTTTTTGAGATAAAATACCTAACTTCTAAAGTATTACAGAGTTTTTTTTTTGAGGCATGAAATGGTTATGAATGTAAAGAACTTTTGGGAAGGTAATAAACAGGTTAATATTGGCTAGATTTTCTTAAAAGTAACTTATTTCACTAAATTAATGGAATATGATGTTAATATGAAAAGCTAGTGTGGAAGTTAATAGCTGGTGTGGGAACAAAAAACAGTTCTACACTTCTATCACCATAATGTTGATGCTACATGTAATTTACTATGGAGTATTTAAAAAAAACATTTAACTACTCTTTTAGATAATTCAGTCACCATTCCAGCAAATAGAACTCATCCGGCCAAACTTGGTTCCTCATAAGGAAATAATGAAATACTCTCTTTGTTCCCGATGACTTTGCACGCTTTTCTTTTTAAGTTGTTCTATATCACTCCCTTCATGTCATAAAGAACTTCACTCTCTCAGTTTGAATTCCTTAAATTGAACTGAACACATCTCTAATTTCTTTCAAAGGAAAGAATATGTGCCTCACAACACTTCTTTTTAATAAACAAAACACCACATAATTCTCTTTCCTACACATAAACTTCTCCATCACTTCAACATATTTCTCTTTCCTCGTTAAATAATTCTACACAAATTCAAATTCCCTCGCTCGGGTTTAGGATTAACAAATAAATATCATATTTTTAAAAAATACAAAACAAGAGGTGACAACGCTATATTATTTAAAGTAGTGAATTTTTTAAAGAGTATTTGAGAACTTTTTTAAGAGTGGGGGAGCACTATTGTATATGATGTTCACAAGTCACAACTAGATAAACTGGCAATTTGTATAGCAAGCTTCCATTGCGATTTGCGAATTTATCATATCATGTGATAGCTAGGGATAAGATTAGTTCGGTGAGTAAGAATGGTTTTGTGTATGGAGGATGAAATAAGAAGCTTACCCTTCGTTCCCAATATGGTAGAAAGCACACAAAATCATAGACAGGCTCAATGGTAGAGACCAAAGCAGCATTTAGTCCAACGAACAGAAGAAGCCCTGCCATAGGCCTAGCTCTGTGAGGCATATCTTGATTGAACTTTGACGGTGAAGCACAAAGAGACCCTGTGCGAAATAAAAAACAGTGGCCCCATTGTACTTCATAGTTGCAAATTTAAATAAGTTTCATATTAATTTTGAAAATTGTTACAATGAAAATTAGAATTTAAAAAACTAAGTAAAATTTTACGTAGAAAGAGACATGTTTGCAGATTTAGATGCAAAATCATCAATCAAGGTATTAATTTTTATCTCTTCGAAACTCTCGCATCCAATTGATATAAAAGTCATAGTTGAACGCAAGCCGTTCTTCAAAACTTTCAGCCTCTTGTTCTTGTTGGCTCTCATGAGATTCTTTTAAAATAAATTTATCAATTGCTTCTTTCTGAGATTGTGTTAGTATTTCAAGTCTTGTTTTCTTTTAATTTTTTCCATAGCCCGATACCAATGTCCTAGGAACCATAACTACAGGCAACTAAAAAAAAGGAGAAACAAGGAGTAAATAAATAAATAATAATGGAGTACATAAAATAGGAAAAAAAAATGTAGGGAGTAGGGTAGGGCTCCTTCAATTATTTTTTAAATTTTAATTTAATGTAATTTTTTTAATTAAAACTAAAAAAACTATTTTTATTCATTTGTAATAAACACATTTCTATTCATTTGTGAAAACATATATTAGAAAAACAATCTAAATAGCTAATATAGCATTCAATAGAAAATTAGAAGCCAATAAAAGCATTCATCGGTTGATTTTCACAGCCAAACAAAGTGAATCTGTGAACAAGCAATTCATTAATTTCATTAAAAAAAATTGGAAAATTCGAAAAAAAAATCAAACTATAAATCTATTACTCCCTATTTCAAACAAAGAAGAACAGATTACAGAAATCAAACCTGGAAATTGTAGATTGGAGAGTAAAGAATGGCAACGCTGGTCTCTGTTCTCGATTTTCTCCGCGCGACCGGCCCCTTTTCGCTTCTACAGTTCTGCGCCTTTTCTACTTATCCTATCTATGCGGGCGATAGTTAGCAATACTGCACGACTGCAAGAGTAGGGGTTTAATGTGATATTATTCAAATCAGTTTATTTTTGTTAGATATCGAATTTAGATACTGAAAATCAAAACCGTATCCGTATCCGCTGAATATCAAATACTCCGGGTATATCTGTATCTAGTTTTTAAAACCAAGTTAAACAGTACTTTAATTTTCAATTAAACTAAATCAAAATATTATTAAATGAGGCATAATTTTCTTTTTTATATAGTTTATGATATTCTACTATGACTTTATATCATAAAAAGATATACATAATACATATATACACATATTTTATATGTCTACACATATATTTGCATATAAAAATGTCTTATACTTTGAGATATCAATAAAGAAGCAAAATATAAAAATCAAAATTAGGAAAAACTATGTATAACGGATCGAATACACGGATAAACGTTTATTTAAACGGATGTAAATGCAGAGCGGATTATAAACGGATCGGATGTATGATTACCAAATTCGTATTCGTTTAGCAATCGGATATCCTTAATCAGATATGGATAATAACCGCTTTTAACGGATACAAATTGAATCCATATAAACGGATAAGGATGCGGACGGTAATCAAATTTTTGGTTATTTATTTACAACCCTAAGTAGGAGTTTATTTTAGTGGATCTATAATTTAGTAAAATAATTTTACTAAATTCACACTTAAAATGATTATATTCACACATTTCAAGTGATTTGGCTAAATTCTACCATAACCAATTTAGAGTTTCGCCTTGAACTTTAACAATTATACTAATAATTTATAAATTTACTCCTATGAAAAATATTACATCAATAGCCTCTGTGCACTATATTTGAAAGTGTGTTCATCTGAATGTTCGCCATGTTTTTTCGTTTGTCAATTCTTTTAAGAATAAGGCAAATTATTTTATAAACCTTAAGTCCACACTTATTTTATAAACATTGACACATAATCAATATAAAAGAATTGGACTTTTACAAAAAAAAAATATTTGCAAGCTCGTGAAAAATGTTTGAATTTATACAAGAAATAAAGCATTACTTGTTATTTTTACATCCTATCGGAGCCTTCGCTCTCATGTATTGATTTACATTGACAAAAAATGTCAGTACAATTTTTTTTAATTGAACAAACATTTTGTGTCAGTGTGAACCATTAAAATGTCGGTACATTTCTTGGGGTATAAATTTAGGTACACTTTTTGGTGTACCCCTATCATGGTTGTTGATACTAACTCAAATATGTGTAGAAAGGTAACATTAACCAAACAGAGTTTCCCCTCACATGTATGGCAACAATTCTCTCAAAATAAATGTCACTTACATGACTTTCTAGATGGTTTTTCTAGAGCAAGAAAAACAAAACACCAAATATCTACCCTCGCTTTCTCTTCCTCTTTACTGTTGGAAATGTGAGAGGAACAGAGAGGGTGGCCAGATGACCTCTTTTCTCGTCACGAACAAAATTGCAACCCAGCAACTCAAGACGAGGCCTTAAATGTCCAGTTATTGTTCTAAGGTCTTTGGCTATGTCGGATGGATTGGAGCGGAAGTTGTCAGCGTATAGAGTAAGCACGAGCACATAACTGATGAGGAGATCAACTTTTTCATTGGGAAGTCTTTTGGATTCGGGTACACAAAACATCGAAGAGAACTTCCGGAACAACATCTTAGGAAATCTGTGATTCTTGGCAGATTGAAAACCATCCATGGAGTGTTTGTCCTTGAACTTGACAAGATGAGTGATATATGAAAAGATTCTAGCCAGCTTTCGCCGCTCCTCTTCACTCTGTAACATAATTGAAACCAGAAGCGGGTGAAATTGCAGTTTTACGTGTGAAAACGAACGCCTTTTTGCAAAAAAGGCCGTATTGGTTTATTAATAACAATCCATCTTAGTAACACGTGAGAATAGTACAATACTTATGGGTCATAATAAAGGTTGGAGTGACTAATTTAATTCGGGATGCCTTGTGTACCAGGCTTCCCTTTTATTGGATAAGAAGTACTCTGTATCATAATCCCAAAACCTCTAATAAGGAAATATTATGACTGTTCGAGAGAACACAACCATGTCATGGGATTGATATTAAATTTAACTCAAAATGTTAATTTACCTTCCAATTTTGTGAAAACTGGTGTTCTAAAGCAAATGGTCTTTTACTTCTAATTTTTTACGCAAGGGTATTCAGTAAAAAAAAATTTAAAAAATCTTTTCAAATGGTTGGAGGGTCGTTTATTGTTATCCTTCACTTTATCTAATATTTCATGACATCTTTATTACTACTACATGATCAAATTTAATCAGGCTCCCAAACACATGTATATTTATTAGATAGCATACTTGAAAAATAATAATTCAACAAGATAAATGCCAAGGAGTATTTAAGATAAGATGCGAACCGGCCAGCCACATTTTTCATTACCTTAATGTCAGCCAAAGTATGCATTCTGTTGCAAACAAAGCTTGGATAAGCATCAGGACTAATGCGCTCTCCAGCTTCGGAAAGGTCAAAGATATCTGTAAGGTAATCCCATTCTCCCTTGAATATAATCTTGTGCAGGGGATATGCTGTCTCGGGTGTAGTGGCAGCCAAATCATACGGTGGGATATTCCGATCCTAATCATCCGTGAAAGGAACTTCTTCAAGTGCATCTTGATTTAAGAGTTTGCTCCCTTCTATTACATGATCCCCACCGGCATTAACACCTTGACGTAGTGTTTCAATCTTCTTGTCCTGCAAATCAATAATTACCATTGTAAATCATTGCATCATGAAATTGCAATCCAAATCAATTATCTGATAAAATTTCTCCTTCTGGAATCTCATTCAGATGCATAAATACCAGATTTACAGTCTTCTTGGGAAGAATCATCTCTCTAGCTTTCTTTTGGGCTTTCTTTTCCTCTTCAGTCATTTCTCGCTTGGCCGTATTATCTTCTTCTTCTTCTTCTCCATCTATCTTAGGATCCAGTCTTATAATCTACAATTACATGATTAATTCACAAAGATAGATAAAACACATCATAGTTTAAACCCAACCCTCGCGAAAAAGATAACAATTTTACCATGTTTCCAGCAATAGGAACGATCTTAAGCGTCTGAGTCTCCTTGTCCAGCACCCCAATAGAGTAGCTACAGCTCTGCGCCCCCGTAGCCTCGCCGGAAAAATTTGTACCGACGAAATTCACCTGAGACCCGCTCACGACGAGCTGAAACCTATTGGTCCTTTTTGTGTTTTTGAACAAACTAACCCTGCTTACCGGTCCACTGGTGTTCTCCGTCTGGTCGTCCTCCATACTTTCCTTCAACGGATCGAAACCAGATGGAAAGTACCCTACAATCGAGGAATTTTTTGTGCGCTTTGACTCAGAACTTGAATCTTCACTGTCATTTTCTCGTTTTTCTTAGGGTTTTCGGATTTTGTGATGTTCGCCTTGAGACTCCCTGCTTCTCCATAGCAGTGGTCCGATATGGGGTTTCCCGTATCCAGCTTCTTTACCTTCTTCCCCATGGTTCTGTGTGAAGTGAAGGCGGGAACTTCAGATCCCCTTTCTTGTAGCCCTAACTCCGAATTTTGAAGCCCTCGTTCGAACGAGCCCGAACTCAGAAGCTGCGGGTGGATTCCAGTCCAACTTTATACTTGTACCAACTTTGCTAATGTATGTTTTTTCCCTCCTAAAATATTTTTTCCGTACTCATTTTGTCTTAAAATATTTTTCCCGTTTCTGTTTATGATGTTTGAATGATTTTATTTTCAATCTAATTTATTTAATTCTATGTGTAAAATTAAAAAATAAAATTTATATATTTAAAAACTAAATCAAAAATTCTACAAAATAAGAGGTGACAAGATTATATTATTTTATCAAATAACTAACTAAAATAAGTAAAGAAAGTGATTAAAGGTTGACCGTATGAGTAGTAACTAAGAAGAACGTTTTAGGACGGGGGGAGTAATATTTTAAAATTATGGTTGAGGGTAGAGCTAGCAAATCGATCAGTCAGGTCAGTTTCGTGTTCGGTCACTTCGGGTTCAGGTTGAGAACTATATATTCATGACCCTGTGTTATCGGGTTTGAGTCGACCCAATCGGTTATGACTTTGGTTTTTTAAATTTATAAATTCATATTAACACTTGTATTTTGCATTGAATAAATTTTAAATATAAAAAACTATGCATTAAATATATTACATTATTTTATTTTAAATTATGGAGTAATTTTTAAATATATAAATCAATATAAAGAAATAAAAAGCAAAATAATTATGCAATATCATTAAAATTTTATCAGAAAATATAAATTTGTACACTAAAAACAAGAAGTAAGAAAAAATATAATTATAACTATATTTTTATGACATTATATTTCATAGTAAAGTATATAATTTTTAAAACAACTCTTACATTAGCGGGTCGGTCAGGTCAGGTTCAGTCGGGTTTAACCCATTTTTAGCAGGTCATTTCAAGTTCGATCAACTTAGGTCTTAGTCATCAAAACATTTGTTCAAATCCTAGTGTTTTTGGATTGGGTTTTAGGTAAAAAACAGATCGATCATTTTTTACCGCATCTAGTTGAAGACCCCAAGATTTGAACCCCACTTTTAATCACACTCTTACTGACATTTACAGACACGGAACGATTCGAATGTGTAACGCTCCAAAACACACTCTGAAAGTTATATTGAATTACTATTCAATTAAACAAATTTATTTTGATTAAAATAAATTATTGTTGGGTCTTAGAATGAAATCGTATGTGTTGATATTCAATATCACAAACTGGATTAATCTCATGGAGATAAAAATTCAATATGTTGATTGTTTATGCGATCTTGATTGAAAACTAGAGTATATACTCAAATCAAGAATAAATAAAGAATTTGAGTTATGAAGTGAACTTTTGAGATAATTTATTGAAGTAAATCATGAAAATAAATAAAATGAATTTGATGGTGTAAATTATCGGCCGTTATATCGTTTTTAGTCAGGAAAAAATGATAAACTAGTCTAAAAAATACACCAAAATATAAAAAACAATGATTTTGACGTGGAAACCCAATCGAGAAAAAACCACAGGCCTTTTTCAGCGGTACCTTGCCAACATGGGATTTTTATTAATATCGGGAGTTGTATACGGTACATTATTTAGACTTAAAAGTCATTAATAATGGAGCTAAAGCTCTTGAATTGAAGAAGAAAATATATCATAATCTAGAGAGAGAAAATTGGACAGGGAGAGAGAACGAATTGACTCCCTTTATTTTGAGGGCAAACTTCTCTTTTATAGGAAGGATGAGGAGCATCTTCGGAGGAATATTCTCTTATTCCTTCATTTTACTAAATAGACATCGTTTGAGTATTTTTCGTAAATAATTGGAAAATGTGAACCGAGCCACGCATTATTTCCCATCAGAATTGAATATGAGAATTTTTGAATAAAGCATTAATTAAATCATTTTTACTGTGTCAAAGTCAAACACTCAAAAATATAATGTCGGAAAAAGCATTACAAATAAATATAAAATTATATCGTTGGATAAAGTTTGACTTTCTGATCGCAACAGTGCAATGAATTTTAATTCGGAGAAAATTAGAACAAAAAATGTACCCCAACTATGACCAAATTAGTCTCAATCGAGGACGATGTGTACAAACGATGCCTCCTGCTCCACTATCTCGATTCTACGATCACAGTGATACGAAACCCATAGAGATTGGCCTGGCTTTTTCCTCCTCTCCTCTACTGTATAAGAAGACCCAACCTTCTCATCTCTTCACCATCCTTTCTGAAATTAGTCTCATTAGAATCTTGAGAGTGAGGAGGTAGAGCATTCTACAATAGTTGGTTGCCGTAGAGGTGTTGATAGTAATCATCGCTGAAATTTTCTCAGAACCTCCATTTTCGCGCGAAGTAAGTCCTTAGATATTTCTAGGGATTAAAATGTTCGTATAGATCGTTTCTACGTTCATAAACATCGTTTGGTTGAGTTTTGTGTTTGACATGCTTGAAGAACCAAAAATTATAAACCTTGAAATTGTTGTTAAAACTTCGAATTAATGATACCAAGATGAATTATAAACTCTGGAGAATATTTTCATATAGTTTAATTGAAGTTTGATAGCTAAAAATGAAGTTTTCAAAAATTAGCCACGTGTTCCACATGACTACTAAGAATATCTTTAGTTGGGGTTGGTTCACTAAATAACTTGTTTGCAAACAGAATAACTAGTGCTCCGCATGTGTTCCACATGAACTTTAGAACATCTTTTATAGGTGAAACAACTTATTAAAAACTTTACATTAAATATGCTTGAATTTTATTTTTAATGGAATTTTTCAAAATTTAAAATGGATACTTTATTACGGAGTAATTATTTGTAATGCACTTCGTACTTCATGAATTCTAACATACTTTATAATACATTTGTCTTTTATAACTATCTGTAAAAATTTAGAATTGTTCATGCTACTTGGAATAATCTTTAATTCTTAAAAATGTTGTATAATAATGTAAATTAAACTTTCTTTCATGTAACGCACGGATACGAAATGCAGAAAGGTGATGCGAGTTTTTTCGAAATAACTCTCAGGTCTCTCTATTTTTAAAAAAATAACGGAGGTCCTTACATTTTGTTGTAATGACCGGGAGGGGACATTTCATCCAATATTTCATCCATAAACGTTAATAAATATATTTTTTTCTTAATATTTTATGACAATAACTCTTAGGTCGCTCTTTTTTTATTTCTTTGTTTTTTGTTACTCTTTTTAGAGTGTTTTTTTAAAATTTCTTCTATATAATCGTATAAAAATTCAAAATTGTTTATATGATATAAAAATTAATGAAATAAAAAAAATTTCTAAAAAAGAAAAAAAACCGAGTAATGGCAAAATAAGAAAAATGGTAATGGTAAAATAGGAAAAAATGCTTTTATTAACACTTATGGATGAAGTATTGGATGAAATGTCCCTCAAAGTCATTACAATAAAATGTAAGTACCTCTGTTGTTTTCTTGAAAATCAAGAGAACGAAAAGTTATTTTGACAAAACTCGTGTGACCCGTAAGTAATTTTCTATACGAAATGTAGTGTAATTTTCAACGCCACCCCAAACCCGAAATAATCACAACCTTAAGATGACCAAACTTACCATTATTTAGTTTTAGAAAATTTACTCAGTACTCCCTCCGTTCCAGAAAGAATGCCACGTTTACTATTCTGGTCTCTCGATAACTTTTGTTTGTTTACTCGTTTTGGTTGACCATTTGATAAAATAAAATATTTTTGTCGCATCTTGTTTTGTAGAGCTTTTCATATAGTTTTAAATGATGTAATATTTACTTTTTATTACTCTACCAATTTGAAATTAAAGTGATTTTAAAAGAGATATTTTGCACGTCGTTTGAAATGTTGCAAATAAATTGGGAGGGAGGGAGTATGTTTTATCACCACTATTCAGTTTCAGAAAATTTTCTCCGTTTTGGGGAAATCCATCGGCAGGCTATCTTAGATATCTGCATCGATTATGGAGTTACTGTTTTTTGTTGCAGTTCGTGTCTAATTGATCCATTTTAACTACGGAGAATCTGATTAGGGTTAACTTGCCTGGGTCGTGCCATTGAAGATTTGAAGTTCGATCTCGCATTATTGTTAGTTCTGTTCATTTTCACATTATTGTCTACTTTCGTCTTAAACTTCGATGTAATTGTTCGCATTTAAGTTCATTTGTTCATGTAATTGAATTCTACCTCCGTCCTGAAATATACTTCGAAAGTTGATTTCACAGAATTTAGCATAAGTGTTAAAAAATAAAAAGTGGGCAAGACACATATTTCATTCTTTAGTAGTAAAAGGAGAAATACATGGTTTTTACCAGGACAATCAAGAAAAAAATGTGAACTTTATTTTAGGATGGAGGAAACACATGTTTTTAATTAGTATATTGATTAATCATTCATTGACTAATTGGCTAACTAAGTTATTTATTCCTTCTGAATTTATGATGGAAAGACATTTAAATACAACCACAATTTTATAAAAATAGTTTCAAGCATACTACCCATCTTCATTTCCTTATTACTATGGATTGTGCCTGGTCTTGCAGATATTGAACCCATACCGTAAACTGCCTGAATGCCCTGGGTCAGCCTTTGATAACGAACCAGAGTCAGAATAGAAGAGGTGAATTGCTGATGTTTTAGGATCATTTGAAATCGGCAAATCTCATTTGAGAAGGAAAAAAAGTAGTAGAAACAAAAGGGTGGACCAGCGCCAGTGACAACAGACTTGAAAACAGAAGGGAAGAGGGGGAATTGGCAAATCCCATTTAAGAAGAGAAAAGAGAAGAAACATAATATAATGAATAGTTTGTTATTGCAGGGAGTGTATAAATGGAAGAGTGGGCGATTGATAGTGAAGGATGTTATTCACAATTCGAATCGCTTTCTCAGCACTTCAAGAAAGAATGAAGAAACAGCTGAAGACATCTCCAAGGTTTTAGGTCTTACCAATTGGCAATTCCTTTTAGAGTTATCAGGAGTATCATCAAAGCTCAACCCGCACGTAGTTTACTTGGTGCTTCACAGAAGCAGATCATCCGTCCAACCAAAGCGCATGCTTTTATTCTTTGATTGGTCTAAGAAAAAGATAGGTATTTCTCCAAACGTAAATTCTTTTTCGATTCTTGCGGTGGTATTGTGTCATTCCAACCTGTACCGGGAAGTGTTAAGTGTAATGGAGAAAATGATCAAATGCAAATATCACGTTTTGGATATTTTAAGCTCTTTGCTGAGGCACTATGAAGAATGTAATAGGTCTAGATCAAGTTCCCTGGTGTTTGAGTTGCTAATTGATGCTTTTAGGAAAAATGGCATGTTGAGTGATGCTGTTTCAGTGTTCTTGGGCATTAAAGATGTTGAGTTTGTACCTAGCCTGCTGTGTTGCAACTCATTGCTGAATGATTTAATAAAGGGGAACAGATTGGATATGTTTTGGAGCGTGTATAATACAATGGTGGAGAAAAAGATTGCTCCAGATGTTTACACTTGTACTAATGTTATAAAGGCTTACTGCAAGTCTGGGAATGCTAGGGAGGCCAGAAAGTTGCTCTTTGAGATGTCAGAGGAGGGCTGCATTCCAAATTTGGTTACTTATAATGTGGTGATCAGAGGGCTGTGTGGCTCAGGGCTTGTTGAAGAGGCAGTTGAGTTGAATAAGACTATGGTGGAGAAGGGATTAAGGCCAGATAGTTATACTTATGCCTCGCTCATATATGGGATCTGCAAGCAAAAGAGGTCTAAGGAAGCAATGTTGATCTTGAAGGAAATGTGCGAAATGGGTCTGAAACCAAATGCTTTTGCTTATACTCCACTCATTGGTGGTTTCATGAGAGAGGGTGATATAGAAGAGGCATTAAAAATAAAGGATGAAATGGTTGCGCATGGGATCAATTTGAATCTTGTGACCTATAATATTATGCTGAATGGGCTCTGCAAAGTCGGTCAGATGGAGGAAGCTATAAATCTGAAGGCTGAAATGGTTGCTATGGGTCTATGCCCTGAGACTAAGACATACAATTATTTGATTGAGGGATATTGCCTACAGAATAACATGGAAAAGGCTTGTGAAATATTGGTTGAAATGAAAGAACGAAATTTGGAACCTAATGCATATACTTATGGCATCCTTATCAACAGATTCTGTCTGACTGGAGATCCCAATAAAGCAATCCATTTGTTGGATCAAATGATTGATGCAGGTATTAGAGCAAGTGCTGCTATTTTGGCGCCTATTTTAAAATGTTATATTCAGGATGGGAAATTTAAAGAAGCACAAAATTTCTTGGATGAAATGTTGCAGAAATGCATGTTGCCCGATGTCTTTTGCTACAATTACATCATTGTTGGTCTCTGCAAAGCCGGAAGAATGGAAGATGCACATGTTTGTTTAAATAAGATGAAGGAGAGGCAATTAATTCCTAATGGCTACACTTATGAGCCCTTTATCTCTGGATACATGAAAAAAGGTGAAACACAAATGGCTGAGAAGTATTTTTATGAAATGCTAAACCGAGGTATAGCACCTCATATTGTGTGTTATACATCTCTGGTTGATGGGTACTGCAAAACTGGGGATATAACTAAAGCACTTGCAAAGTTCAGAATCATGCTCGGACAAGGGCTCGTCCCAGACGTGCAACTATATACAGTACTTATAAATGGCTTATCTCAATGTTGGAAATTGACAGAAGCCATGAATCTCTTGTCTGAACTCTCTAATAGGGGGTTACATCCTGATGTTTTTACTTACACCTCTATTATTTCTGGTTTCTGCAAGGTTGGTAATATGGAAGAGGCTTTTCTTCTTCATGATGAAATGTGTAAAATGGGCATTGTTCCTAATATCACTACATATAATGCCTTAATAAGTGGACTTTGCAAGTCAGGTGACATCATGAGAGCTAGAGACTTGTTTGATGGAATCTCTGAAAAGGGTTTGACTCCAAATAGCTTCACATATTCTACAATTATATATGGTTACAGCAATTCAGGGGGTCTAAATGAAGCATACCATTTGTTGGAAGAAATGCAATCAAGGGACATTCAACCAGATGCATCCACGTTCATGAATTAGTACAGAGGGGAATTGCGGCCACATCAACTTTCAACACAATAGTTCAAGGGTTTTGCAAGTCAGGAAGATTCATGGAAACCCTTGGGTTGGTAAATGATGTGCTTGATACAAAAATTCCACCTAATCATGAAACATACAATATTTTGATTGTTTGCCTGTGCAATATGGGTAAGGCAAAAGAAACAGAGGAGCTTCTCTTGGAAATGCTAAGGCGGAACTTGATGCCAACAAGTGTAACATATAGATCACTTATACCTGGCTACGGTAGAATAGGGGAAAAATTAAAGATGTTTTCTCTGTTTGACGAAATGGTGGCAAAGGGTTTTGAGCCTGATGAAGTAGTATACAGTGCCATGGTTGATGCTTTATACAAAGCAGGGAGGTTGCAGAAAGCTTTTAAGCTTTGGGATGAATTGATGGAGAAAGGTTTATTAAGTGGACGAGTAATACAGAAATTAGTAGAGTCTTTCTGTGAAAGTGGAGATGTTTCTGAACTATTGGCGTCACTTGATGAAATTGGAAAGCAGGGGTGTGTCCCTAATCTTACTATGTGCTGCACATTAGTACATGGGTTGAATAAAGCAGGATATTCTGAAAAGTTAGATGCAACTATGGAAATTATGTTAAGGTTTGATTGGGTCCATAATTCCATGACTTGAGCGACCTGAATAGTCGATACCAGACAAACAAAAATGCACTGTGTCTCACAACCTCTACAGAGCAAAGAGAACCAACCCTCAAAGATTAAGCCGAACTCACGGGAAGTAAAAGGAATGTAGTACTTTGTTGTTTTACTCTCACGTTCTGTGAACATATATTGCTTCTCCTATTAAAGGGGGATATCCCTTGTTATGTACATGCTTGTTTGGGCTTACTGTCTTATGGGAGGATGTGATGCTATTGCCTTTCAGACTCATCACGCGAGAGGTACACAATCTGATAGTGTAAAGATGCTCTGGAAAATAAAGGGATTTTACTAAGTTGAAATATTTAAAAAGACAATAAAAGAGCTTGAGAGAAACCCATCAAGAGCCTCGAAGACACATAAAATATCAAGTAAATAATAACTAAATCAAAATGGCACATTAAACATCTTTGGTTCTTACATTCTCTGAAATTTTGGGTAGCAAATGCAGCAAGGATCTTATGGAAAGTTTTCACTGTTTTACAGGGGTAAACTACTAAACTTGCATACATCTTGACCCCTAGACCCCAGTGGAGTTGGGAAATTGGAATTATACCCCAGATCCCGCCCTGATATGTTGTCATGCAGGAACATCATATAAAATATATGGGTTTTCAGTCGAGATAATGCCATTTTGGTACTGTATGTTTTAGCTTTTCCTATGCTCTTTCATTTGCGTATGATTTATATGTTAAGATGAAGGTGCCCTTATTTTACTGATCTCTTATATAAATTTATATATATATCAGGTACTACATGGTGCCGCATCATCATTTTTGCGTGCATGTTTTCTCTTTTGGCTCAATGGAAATCCACATGCGAAAACCGCCAGGGAACTAGTTTTTGGGAGGTGTTGATCTGAAGCATTTCAATGGAGATAATACTTTTGTTCAAGTTACTAAAAAATGTTACTGGCAGGTTAGCAAACACAATTTAGTTTTACAAGCAACATAAGTATGTAACTCTTTACTTTTACAGTTCACTCTGACAATAACAACAACTAGAGATTGAAACGGGCGATTTTTTCAATGGGGGTCTCTCAGCAGGTGACTATCTTGTAGGTGGGTCAAACTAGAGGAAAATTTTTGTTGGATAAGTTTTTTACGTATGTAATTCTAAACACAAAACATAATTCCCATTTTACCCCGCATACCAAACGCCTTCATTTGCAGGACCTTTACCCTATTTCATATTTCCTCGATTTTTAATATGTATGATCTCACAGGTATGCCGTCATAATACATTTTTGGAGTATGTTGGCATGCTCTTTATGGACCAGCTGAAATGGTTTTCCCACCTCGCAAATGGATCCCATTAGAAATGAGGTGGGAGCATCTTGTCCACCCCCTTCGACAACATGTTCCTTTCATTTATGGTACGCGTGGCGAGTTATGTTCCCAAGCTGGCTTATGTTTCGGCAAGACTGAGCAATCTAAAAAGGTTAGGAGTTGCAATTTCTTTTATTTTCGTGTATAGATTTATATTTTCCTCTGAGTTCCTTTTTACATGTCAATGTCCTGTATGCCTTTTAACATATTAGGACTAATCACGCGGGGATTCCTCCCTCGCTTCCTTGACCTCGCCGCAACTCTACTATCTTGCACAGATTCTTTAAACAGGTGCCGCTTCCCATCCCGAAACATCCCCGTTCGGGTACTTGGGGGCGTCCCGGCACCCAAATCCTTTAAAAATTATGAAAGAATTGGGCATTTCACGCTTCGACCCCGTCCCCGTATAAGTCTCTATCCCCATCTCGGTGCAACTTAGCAACTCCAGTACACGCCTTTTTGGGTTTGCGTTGCTTTCTCGGGTCTGATGGCCCACATCCTTTTTCACGTGGACAGTGCCTCACGGGCTGAGCAACCCAACCCCTCTTATGCAAGCTACCCTTTTCAGTTTTCACCTACGATTATGTGTAATAAAAAAAGCAAAACTCATCAAGCTGTTTAAATTATTTTTTATCCTTTTAATATTTTAAATTATTTTTATTTTTATAATGATTGTGTATAATTGAAAAGAAAAATACATCAATTTTTATGTAATGTAAAATATAAATGTTTAACCTTCTAACTTATTTTAATATTTATTACAGTTGTGTGTTTAAAGAAAATGGAAAATGCATCAATCGTTTTATTATTTTTTGTTCTGTTTAATCTTCTAATTTATTTAAACTTTCAATTTGTTGTATTCCTATAAATTTTTTATTATTATGCGTTGTATTACAAATGTGTACTCTGAGAAAATGGACGAGCATAAAGCGTTTAAATGTTCCACATTTTTTTCATCTATCCCAAAAAAAAATCACGTTCCATTTTGGGAAAAGTTTTTGTGGCTATTATTATTGTTATTATTATTATTATTATTATTATTATTATTATTATTATTATTATTATTATTATTATTATTATTATTATTATTATTATTATTATTATTATTATTATTATTATTATTATTATTTCTCTCTCCTCTGCATCACTTTAAACCACACAATTTCACTTTTCTTCATGCCCGGTCAATTGTGGAATACTCTTGCGGGACAAAGGGATAATTTATTTGATCCTTTCAAATCTCCTAATTTATATTATCATTATTTTAATGAGTTGTGTGGTAAAACAGGAAAAGGCTTAATGCCTTTTTTTGTTTTTAATCCTCTAATTTACTTTATTTTTTGTTATGATTATGTTTAATAAAAAAGGGATAGATATCAAGCCTTTTAAATTATATTTTGTTCGTTTCCATCTTCTAATGTACTTAATTGTTTATGTAATGTAAAGTTTAAATGGTTTTAATATCCCACTGAGTAATTTATTTTCATATTTTATTATGATTACGTGTATCAAAAAATGGAAAAGGCATCAATTTTTTGATTATTTTTTGTTCCTTTCAAAATTATAATCTATGTAAATGTTTTATTATGTTTGTGTGTAATAAAAAATAAAATGAGATCAAAATTGTTATATTTATTCCTTTTTGAGTTATTAATTTTTTGTTACTTTGATTTTTTTTTACAAACAAGTTTTGTGAAAAAACAAAAGAAGTGATAGAGCATTAACATTTTCAATGTAACAACTTTGGTAAATTATTTCATCGTCCCTATTATTTTATTTTATTTGTTACGGCCATATAATAACAAAGTAAAAGGCATCAAACTTTTTAATTTTTTGTTCCTTAATCTTTTAAGTTATTTTAATTTTGTTACAATTTTGTGTATAAAATAGACATCAAGTGTTTTTATGCAATTTAAATATTACTTTTTTTAATATTCTATTTTTTAATTTTTTTATATTTTGATAATGTGTTATTTGAAAAGGAAACTTTTTCTAACTCCTTGTAGTTTCTTCCATCTCCTTCCAATTTCTTCCAACAACGGCTAAAGAAAAGTATTTACACATGATGAATTTACAATAACATCATATATCCAAATTTATAGCATACCACCTCAAACACATCGTATACAATACTCTCTCTTTTGTATATAGGCTTCTTCTTCACAAAGTAGTTTGGAGCTTCATCCTATATTAATGGAGCTCCTTCAATCTATTATGTAAATATCTCCAAATACATAATACAAGCTCCTTCCCTTGACAAGGTACCACCTAAAAAAGCTCGTGGTTTTTACCGATTTGGTTTCCACGTAAAAATATATTGTCTATGCTCTTTTATATATATTTTTCTATATTTTACATATATACATTTTGGACCAAAAAATACATACCCAGGGGGTTTCGGTCCATCACGGACAAAGATGAATTTCTTTTTTATTCAAAATTAGTTTTCTTACATATTTATTTGGATAATTATTTAAATGAGTGATTTTTTTAACACTATTTTTTTCAACATTTTCTAACTCCTTCCTATTGTTTTTCAATTCCTTTCAGTTTCTTCCAACTTCTTTTAGTTTATTCCAACCTCCTCCACTTTTCCCAAAATCTAACTCTGTTTTTACAACATAAACGAACAGAGCCTTAATCTTCTAAATTATTATTATTATTTTTTGGAACTATAGCGCTTTACTATTACGTTTCCATCCTCTCTGGTGAACCAAGATCCACTATTTTTTGGCTTTGGGTATGATAGAGTAAAGCAAAATGACTCTTTCAACTCTTAGCGCTTCTTTCAATAGTAAAGTAGCAGGTAGTCAGTGCAACTTACGCTCATCATGAGTCATCCGGAAACGACTCTATGTTTTAAATATAAGGATCAGACGTACATTCGAACCCCCTTACCCGGCAATGGGCGCGAGCCTTTTAGGCACTGGGGTAATGATGATGATGTAACCCAGGAAGTTGGACTATGGACTAAGAAAGAAGTTTGATCGTATTTATATTGTTTAGTCTTTATAAAACTTTCTTATTTCTTTAAGAAGTTTGTAAAGTTGTAATATTAATATTATTAATTGTTATATAAGTAACATTGTTAATTTCTATCAATACTATGTTATTCCATATAAGATTAAAAATTGTTACTTTTCCCTAATTAGGACAAATTAAGTTTTTTAAAATTAATAGTGCTTATTTTATAAAGAACTTCCAGGTTTAACTTTCAAATTATTTGCCCCCTTCCATTTCTAATTCTATTTACTTAATTAGAAGATCACTTCTATAATTTAGGCAATACCTATTTTATCTCTGTAGTCATTAAACACATGTTTGTGCAATTTCCTTTTCCCATGTGCAACACCTTTTCTTCATCGTTTTCTTCATCCTTTTACTTTTATCGCATTTTCTTGTTATTTTTGTCATCATGTTCTCTTCGTTGTTGCATTTGGTCTCGTTTCCAAATTTGTTGTTGTCAGGTCTCTTCGTTGTTGCATTTGGTCTCGTTTCCAAATTTGTCGTTGTCAAGTCCCATCCTTCTTCTTTTGAAATTCAACGGAAAATGAACTAGAAATGATGTGTTCCATTCATAGTTATCATGTCGCCAAGGTGCGGCGCGGCGCCCATGTTAGGCCATGACGCCTAGGTGCCTAGGTGACAATTAGGAGACAAGTAGAGTCCATGACGATTTTTTATACATTAGTAACACTGGTATAAATATAACACATTATAACTTATATATTATATGTTGTAGATGATAAAGTTTAAATTTAAAATTCATCCAAGTTTAACATCCACATGAAAAATGACATGTGTGCTCTATAAACCTATTCAAAAACACATATTTTAAAAGGGTTCGAAACCCAATTACAGAGGGAATTTACTTAAATAATACTAAAACATAATGACTTTCCTTAAATAGCATCATATATGTTTTTTTCCCAATGTAGCACTTTTAGTCATTATCCATTAGTCATTATTCAAGTAAATGTTCGCCATCACTGGACATTATTCCTCCTTCAGGACATTATTAAGTGCTATTTAGGGAATAAAACAGTTTAAGTGCTATTTAGAGAAATGACTTAATTTTAGTGCTATTTAGTGCAAATATTTTATTACAGGGATCGAAACCCAATTACAGAATAAGGGTTCGAAACTCAATTAAGAACAAGGGATCGAAACCCAATTACAAAAAAAGGGTTCGAAACCCAACAAAATAAAACTGATGCGAGAATATGAGATGTGATCGAAAGAGATGACAAGGAGATTGGCGATAGACAGAGGAGGTACGTGATCACAATTTGAACGCGGCAAGTTTGGGGGAGCTATGGAAAGAGGTAGGGTTTTATTTTAATTTGGAATAAAGTTGGGCTTCTGACCCGACGACTTGTTTTAAAAAACAAGACTTTTTAATTTCATGGCGTTAGTCGTCTACGGCGCTGCGCCTGGACGCCAAGTCTTCCGAATGGCGACGCGTAGGCGAGGTATTGAAACTTAGGCAAGTTGATTGGCCACGGTGAGAAAAACATGCCGCCTGGACGTCTAGGCGACGCCGTGATAACTATGGTTCCATTGATCTTGAAGCATTCACTCCCTTTGAGCCTTTCATTTGTTGCGTTACTGGAAGTTCTATGTATTGCACGCGCAACATCAAAGATGAATTGTAATCACTTCTAGAATTAAACCGATAATTAAAGGATATCCCTATGCAATTGGCGAGGAGAAGTGAGCGCAGTCATGTTCCGATTTTAATCATTATTTGATCCTGACGTCCGCTAAATCCATGAAAAATGTCGATGTTGTATCACGAGAATACTCCATTGTTCAGCTCATTAATTTTTTGTTGGGAAGAATGCTAAAGTGGTTTCATGAGCATAGGTAACGTGCAAATGCAACTTCATCTATTTTAACATAACACTTTGAATTGGAGCTCAATGAAGTAAATGCATTATCATATCGCTTTCATTTATTATGTAATTTTTTTTATTAAACTCTTAGGTCATTATATGGTACATCTTTGGCTCTCATTACACATTATCCTTAATGTGTTCTTTGAGTATCCTTAATGTCAACCATTTGAACAATATCTACTATCTGTTATCACAAACTATCATTACTTTGCTTTACTGTGCGCTTGATTTTCTTCTCTGAAAAAAATGGAAGATCGCTTGTGGCCAACTTTCAAGGTAGGACATACAATTGCTGCTAGTTCCATTTGGATCATGTTGCGTGTGTACATATGACTGCTGCACTTTGTTCTTGGCCTGGACTGTGTTGCTATGATTACATTTCTTCATTTTAAACTATTGAGTGTAAGTATCAGACAATGACGTCACACACCCATTTGGATCTCGAGATTCTTGTGTTGTGTCAAATGATATGGCGAGTGTGCCACTCTCATCTTGCTTAATAGATCAACCTAGAAAACCTAAGAAACATAGAAAGTTGTTCATGGGGGAAAATAGCAATCTTAAATCATGTTCACAATGTACAATTTTGTTAGGTCATAATAGGAAGCCCTTTTCCTCAAATATATCTCAATACTCTTTTTTTACTCATATGTTTGTTTCATTAATAATAGTGTTTATTTTAATGTCCTCAATAGAACACCGAACGTTATTGTTACCCTATGGGTGTCTTAGTGTATAATGTTCATCCTATACTCATTGCCCATAAATGTTTTCTCAGACCAATGTGACATCCTTCTTAATGCCATTATTAGCACAAAATTTAGTTTATCCGCCGTCCATTCTAAATTCTGTGAACTATACATAATGCCTTGACCAACTTGGTGAAAATGCACTATCACATTGCATTATTTTCTAACAATTGCAGATTATGAATAGTCACAATTTAAAAAATCTCACGGTAACGTGATTCACTTTGTCAATAGGTTCAAATAAATCACAACAGTAACCACTCATATTTTAAGGCATTCAACGATTCTTACACGTGTTTATAAAACATCAACTCCAAAAGACAAAATGTGATTTCAAAATATAAAACATTAATGTTTCAAATTGCAGTGTATGGCGATATTTTTGTAGTGATGTTCTTGCAATATGAGGTATTTGATTAGCATCAATTGCACACACATCTTGCCCTCTCGTAAAAACTTTTTCCATTATTATCATGAAAATTCCACGACTTAATCTGTTTAGTACAAAAAAATATAGTACATTATTTACAGTTAATTCAAATCATGCATTCAAATGTATTTTATAATTCAAAGCACACTTAGGAATGGCTTGATATATTTGAACCTATTGAGAAAGTGAATTGTGTTATTGTGAGATTTATTAAATTGTGACTATTCAAATTCTGCGACTGTTAGAAAATAAGGCAATGTGATAGTGCATTTTCACAAGGTTGGTTAAGACATTATGCATAGTTCACCGAGTTTGGAATTGATAGTTAACATATCAAACTCTGTGTTAACAGTGACATTAAGATGGATGTCACATGGGTCTGAGAAAACTTTTATGGGCTGAGAATGTAGGACGTACATTATACACTAAGACATCCTAGGAGGAACAATAAAATTCGATGTTCAAACTGAAGACATTAAATTAAACAATGTTCTTCATAAAACCTGCATAGGAGTGAGAAAAGTGTTGAGATATATTTATCGTTGATGCAAGGAATAGGGGTTCCTATTATAGCCTAACAAATGCATACATTGTGAACATGATTGACTTTTGACATGTTCCCCCATGAACAATTTTCTACATTTTTTAGCTCTTCTAGGTTGATGTATTGCACAAGATGGTGAGTGGCACACTGGCCACATCATTTGACACAACTCAAGAATCTCGGGATCCAACTGGGTCTATGATGTCATTGTATAAAACTTTCCACTCAAAAGTTGTTTAGAACGGAGAAATGTAATGATAGCAACACAATCTATGCGAAGAACAAATTGCAGCGACCACATGTACACACACAAAATGATTCACATTGAACTTGCAACAATTGTATGTGTTATCTTAAGAATTGACCACAAATGATTTTCCATTCTTTTCATAGACAAGAAACTCAAACACACAATCTGCGAACACTGACTAGCACAAAATAGCCTGGAAGTATTTAGGAAATAAAATTACAGTTAATTCAACACTGACTAGCACAAAATTACCAACATATGTTTTCATAGACATTAAGCACACTGGAAGTATACATTAAGAATAATGTGTAACGAAAGCATAAAGATGTATCGTATAATAACCTAGGAGTTTAGTAAATGAAAGCGGCATGATGAAGCTTGTAGTTCATTGAGCATCGACTCAAAGTGCTATGTTAAAACAGATGAAGTTGCATTCACATGTTCTCTACGCTAATGAAACCACTTTTGCATCCTTCCTAAATCCCAACAAAAAATTAAGAGTGAATTCCCAAAATAGTTCTTTCTGATAAGGTGTTTTCCCAAATTAGTCCTTAATAAGTAATAATTACCAACATGGTCCTTTATAATTTTGATTTATTTCCTAAATAGTTCTCAGTCAAAAATGTCTATTAAACAAAAATGTCTATTAAATGAGAGTTAAATTAAAGGTATTTTGGTATTTTTTATCATTTAGATTTAAAGTATGTTCTCGAAATGCACCTTTATAATTAAGTGTTTTTAAAAAATGATACTTTCTAACTATTTTTCCGAAATGTAGTCAATGAGCCAACTCGGGGTGGGTACGTTACTCTAGTAGCCACCCACTTAATTTGAAAGGACCATTTTGAAGACTTGTTCATAATTTAGATGATGAAAAATACCAAAATACTTTTCATTTAACTCTCGTTTAATATGCACTCTTAACAGACGACTATTTAGGGAATACATCTAAATTTTAAATGACCATGTTGGTAATTATTGCTTATTGAGGACTAATTTGTGAAAACACCTTATTAGAATGGACCGTTTTGGGAATTCACTCAAAAATTAATGAGATGAGAAATGTGGTATTCTTGTGGTACAACATTGACATATTTCATGGACTCAACGAGGTGGGACGTTACAATCAAATAGTGATTAAAACCAAGACATGACCTTGCTCCCTTCTCCTTGCCAATTGCATAGAGATATCATCTAGTTCCCGGTTTAATTCTCGAAGCGATTACAATACGTCTCTGATACTGCATGACGGTGCAATGTATAGAACTTCCAAACACAGTCCTGCATCCACAAAATTTATTCTTGATGTCCCAAATATTTAAAATATGCAATGCCCATGACACATTTTAGAAAATGTACATGGCATCTTTGATGATGCACTCATTGCATCAAATTCAATGTATTCCTCGGGGTGATTGTTTTGTGCTTGCTTAACTTTCATCAAGAATCAACACCAGTTAACATCATTTTGAGCATTACAAACACCACAAGCTAGATGGAGTATATGTTTGTTACCATCTTATGTACAACACTTAACAATGTCCCTTTATAATAAGATTTCATAAATGACTCAACAACAATTAATACAAGAACACAATGATGTCATCTTACCCTAATCTCGTGTGCTCGCTCATCCACCGCAACATCCACATCTTTACAGCATGCAGTTGACGAACATGAGTTTTCTTAACGGCCTAGCACTCCGTACCATACAACATAGCTGCTCTCAGTACGGACCTATAGAACCGTCTTTTCTTCATAGCCGAAATCTTCTTATCACAAAGAACCCCTAAAGCCAACGTACTTTCATTTAGCCTAAGCCGCTCTAATACAGTGTCCTACATCCCAACCAACTTTTCATCCAACTCATGACCGTACTGAGATACCAAAACTTGTGTATTAGAATCAAGCCTAACTTATTTGGTCCTTATACACTGAAACAACATTCCATGTATTTAATCTTAAAGCATGTTCTTTTCAACTTATCGTTATTACTTATTACTCACTCCGTCCCTCATAGATCTTCTCAATAGCCCTTTTTCTTTGTCCACAATAGATCTTCTCATTTCATTTTTTAACAATTAAAATACCACAACTACCCTCACTTACTTTATTTATTACACCTCACCCACCTCATTTAATACACTCCACCCATTTTTCATTAAGGGTATTATGGTAAACTTTCACCTTTTTTCAACTCTCCTTAAAAACCACCAAAAGTCAAAATGAGAACATCTTAGGGGGACGGAGGGAGTAATTATTAATCAAGCCAGATCAGATAAAAAACAACTTTAAATATAACTACAACCAGATCAGAATAGATCAGATTAACCCTTGATAAATCAGACCAAATGAGATCACACAAAGAGAACAAGCTTTTAGGCCTACTCCATCTAAGACCTTTAGAATCTTATATGGAATAATGTTTACCAACAGATAACCCTTCACCAATTCCAAATCTTTAAAAAGAATTACTCACATAATTGAAAGAAAAAAGTATAGAGAAGAGATTACCTGATCAAACATAATGAGAAATTGGATTAAGAACATAATAGATTGAACCTACTTGTCTTGTGGTTTGCGTTCTCTGCGAAATTCGTACGAAGGGTTTATTCTTTTGGGTTGGAAAAGTTAACTTAAATTTTTTCCAGTTTCTTTCAATGACTTTAAAAAATTATGTACCTATAATGAATATACAATAACATCATATATTCAAATTTGTAACATACCATCTCAAACACTGGCAAAGATGAATTCTTTTTCATCCAAAATTAATTTTCTTACATATTTATTTTGGTGATGATTTAATTGAATGATTCTTTCAACACTTCATTTTTTTTAACATTTTCCAACTCATTCATTTTTTTTCCAACTCCTTGCAGTATTTTCCAATATCCAACTTTAGAATTCCAACCGAAAAGAACAGACCCAAAGTGTTCTGTCTATAGAGAAAGGGTGAAAATTCCTGAGTTAGGGTTCAGACCCCTGCACACGTCTTGTCGACATGATAATATGACATGGCATGTGGCGAGTGACTCCAAAAAAATAATGAAGAGATCACACACCGCATGTGGAGGCTCTTGTGAAAAATACTGCATGGACAATATATAGGGGTTTCTACACGGTCAGTCCACAGGGCACGTGAACCTTCAGGACATGACGCAGTTGCAGTAGTTCTCATACGGCTTGCACACACGGTGTATGTAGGCTCGTGTGCACTTAAACTCAAGTTTTCTTTGATTTTTTCAACTTCAAGCCTTCCAAAACCTCTTCAAAGGTAAATCTCGATGATCTTGGCCATTTCTTGCTCAATCCAAGTGTGAGAATTGATTCAATGAAGCTCCAATGCTCAGAAACAGGCCCAAACACCTAAAATGATCTTTAAAAGTCTACAACAAAACTAAACAATCCCGTGAGCATGAATGAAAAAATGGTTGGATCAAACATTTGGAGGGCTTTCAAACTTATTTGTTTAGAAATGGATCAATTAGTAAAATGCCAACATCACCCACCAAAACATGCATAAAATCATCACATATAACAAACTTATCACTCAACTCACAATATTTGACTAAAGTTTATACACTATCTTTAGCAGTTCATAAATCCCGCTTAGATTAATTATATCACTCTCATAATCATAAAAAGTACCCCCTCCGTCCCATTTTAAATTGTATATTTCAGTTTAAACTACCTGTTTGAGTTTACGATGTTTGAAACTTTTTATCTTTAAAAACTACATCAAAAGTTCTACAAAACAAGGGGTGAGATGACTATTATTTTGTCAAATGAGTAACAAAAATAAGAACGTGAATAAGGTTTGACCTTGTTAATAATAAACAAGGCGTTTAATTTGGGACAAAGGGAGTAATAATTAATTTAGGCTATATGTGGACACAACATTTAGACATTCGAATAAAGCAACAAGTGAATAACCCTAAGGTATCCTAAATCAGTAAATCCCTAAAGTAATATATATCTTTCAAAGTTGCATTTTTGTTGTCGGTTTCTACCTCATTAAATTTCAACTCTGGCATTAATAATGATCATCGTCATTGAAAAGTTGGGATTGTTTCACATAACATTGAAAAGTAAGATTATTTTAGGCGGACCTGGAAAAGGTGGGATTATTTGAGATTATTTCTCATATACTATATAACTACTCCCTGATTTGTTTAGTTATCATACGGCACATGTATTGGTTACATATTAAAATAAAAGTAAAATACTGAAGTCCCTGAACAATATTGCTCACATTTTTTCCGACATTGGATCATATTTCTTCAAAAGAAGCCATATATGTGTGTATATATATAATATAATAGTATATATAGCTCACATTTGTAATATGCAACAACCGTACACATAAGTATATGAAATATTACTATTGGTGTTGCATTGTTATTATTATATGATGGAAAATGCTATAACCTGTGAACTTAATCAGGTGGGAATGTGAGCTTTTAGTGTTTTGGCCGAGGTTCACCAATCAAGACCGGTTAGGCCGGGGCATGTTTCAAAGGTGAAAATGTTGTGACCGGGGGCTAGAGTGCACGAGGTATCGTACATTAGTTTTCTTTGGGACAAAAGTTTCCATTGTTCTTCACTGTAATGCTTGCTCTTATACTCTTCTGGGGTCTCGTAAAATGGAAAGTATTGCTTCTCTCCAATGCCCGCCGACTCGCAGAAGTCCAGTATTTTTTGCCTCTGCTTGAACATGAAATCCAAGCCGTCCGTTCCGTTGGACGAAAGGTTAGCACGTGGAAGGAATGAGGTCAGGTAAAATATGTCCTCGTCTGGAAACACCAATGAGGTTTTGTTGTCCCACCTGTACAAAGGAAAATATATACTCATGTTCACCCCTCTTCTTTTGAGTTTAGACAACAAAAAATAATGTTATTATATGACAACTCCAACCAGAGTACCTACGGTGCTTAGATCATAAAATTAATGGTTCTTTTCCCCGTTAACCCCCCGGTAAACCCTCCCACCCCGGCCCACCCCGTACCCACCCCCAACCTCTTCAATTTTATTTGCCAAATTTATTTGACTTTTGGGTCAAAAAATTTGACTCAGAAGTCAAATAAATTTGGGGAATAAAATTGAAGGGTTGTGGGGGGGGGGGGGGGGTTACCAGAGGGGTAGGAACTATCAATTTCACGATCGGAGCACCGTAGGTACTCTGATTATAATTGTTGTCATATTATGACAACACGTCTTGTTGTCAAAAGAAGTGAGCTCGTGATATAAACAACATTTGTTAATTGTATTAAGGGACTAATTAAATTGATTGTAATTCAAAGAATAAAATTTTATGAATTACTTGGCCTTGTTGAATGGATAGACAAGAATAGGTCCTGTGTTTGTATCTGTGACAATGTTGTAAAAAACTTGTGAAGCAAAGATTTGTATTTTGCTTTTAGGCACAAGAAGTTCAAGCCATGGGTGTGCCACAGCTCCTCCTTCCCATAATCCAATGCTCCTCAGAAACAGCTCAGCCGTGTAAACACGTTCCAAGAATTCCACGTAAGTTGACTCTGTAATTGTGAGCGTTGACGGTGTGTAGCTTAAGTTGGACGACAATCTGTCAATTTCCTGCACAAACACACACACACACACAGATATCATTAATAAATAATCATATTCAAATTTATTTAGTTAGTGTTTGCGAACTTGGATTTCATTTGAATTCTTGGATTTTGGTTATAAAAATCAAAATTTTAGATTTCGAATTACAAGGGGGAGTGTATGGATTTGCAAATGAGTTTTACTGAGAACGAGAGAAATTTGGCCCAAATCTGACTCTTTTTGTTTGGAATCTTAAACATGTACTTTGTGTCAACTTTAAATTTGAAATCTAAATCTAAATTGTCAGACAGATCATTAGGCACTGAGGATTAATTAATTTAAGAAATCAATGGTCTGTATATAAGAGTGTTTGTTATTAACAATGGAAGTATTACCGCTTTCACTACTTTTGGGTCGTCACTATTGTTGAAATTTTTTGTGACTTCGAGGCGAAAAAGCGGGGCCTCATCTGAACTGTTCTTCACCACCATTCCTTCTATGTAATCGAATGTCTTCTGTGAAGTTATAAGGAGCTCTTGATCTTGAGAGAACTTTGTGAAGTTTGAATAGAGGGCTCGAATCAATTTAACCTACATTATTATATATGCAATGTGTCACAAAATAAAGCGAGTTGCAAGGTATATAAGACTTGTCCCACATCGTTTGTATGAAAAATAGATGAGGGATTTATAGACAAATGAATTCCCTCACTTCATATACACACACACACACACACACACACACACACACACACAGAGAGAGAGAGAGAGAGAGACCATTGATTTCTTTATATATATGGAGGGTGTACCTTGTGTGGCGCTGGCTCGAGGATGATCCTTGCTTTAGATATTATTCCAAATTGTCCAGCCCTCCCCGAACTGCATTGAAGAGGTCCCCATTCTCTGATGCCGAACCTGTAATGACCTCAAGTCGAAGGACGTTACTGGTTTGGGGGCCATGGCGAAAAAGCCTGTTCACTAATCCCGGAATTAGAGAGAGTGCCGCCAATGGTGAGGTGAAGGTAATCTGTCCATGACTTGGGAGCCAACCCATATTTCAGAGTCTCATTCAACAAGTTTATCCAACTCTCCCCGCCGTAGACGTCAACATATGGCGGGTTTTCACCAGGGAAGACCCGTGTTTCGTACAAAAGGGACGACCGCATGCTTATTATGATTCCTTTGTCCACTTGCGCCTGTCCGCGGACGCAGTGCTGATACCCTGCAGCGGCAACTTTGATTCGAGTGATAGGTCCCATGATCGAAACCAGCTCCAGGGTTTCAGCAATGTCGTCTACGAATGCTGGGTGTAAGACTCCCAGTGGGGTCTTATGGACGACGTTGCCAAAGTCTGTGGCTGCGTCGCTAATGTTTGTGAAACCGATATTTCTATTCATACATTCAAGAGCGGACTTGACCGAAAGAGAAGGAGAAGAAGAAGAACTATATATATATATATATATATATATATATATATATATATATATATATATATATATATATATATATATTATATATATATATATATATATATATATATATATATATATATATATATATATATATATATATATATATATATATATATATATATATATATATATATATATTATATATATATATATATATATATATATATATATATATATATATATATATATATATATATATATATATATATATATATATATATATATATATATATATATATATATATATATATATATATATATATATATATATATATATATGAGAGAGAGAGAGATTCCTAACACAACTAGGAATAGAGAATGGAAACTAACTAACATACAACATCTACTACAAATAGGATTAGGAAGCTGACTAATAATGAAATACTAACATAACCAATACTACCAGAAGTAATATTAGTATTATTGTCTAACATCCCCCTCAAGCTGAACTCTGGTTGAAGCACGAGGAAGCTTGGACACTAGCTGGAAACTGGAAACTTTGAGAAGAGAGAAGTTTGACATGCGCCGGTGGCTGCTCACGTCATTGGAGAAGAGACAAGTCTGACGTGCGCCGGTGACTGTTGACGTCGTTGGAGAAGAGAGAAATATGACGTGCACTGGTAGCTGCTAACATCGCTGGAGAAGAGAGAAATTGACGTGCGTTGGTAGTTGCTGACGTCGATGAAGAAAGAAGATTGACGTGGGCTGATAGCTGCTGACGTCGAAGAAGAGGAGAGAAGGTTGACGTGCGCTTGTAGCTGCTGACGTCGAATAAGAATAAAGAAGGCTACTAGAGGTGCCTGTTTGACTGAAGATCCTTGACATTCTTTGTCTTTTTTCTTGGATCCGGGCAATGCCCTATTTCTTTCTTGAAGGGGTGTAGAGATATTTTTATTTAAAAAGTAAAATTAACAACAAATAGTTTATTAAATCAAAATATAAAATTTAAAGAAATTTGACGTTTGATTTTTTTGTGAACTACATTGTTATCGCTATAAAAAAACCTGCATTAGCAGTACAGTTAATAGGTACACAATGAAATTTGTGTAGTATTTAGTAAGGAATGAGGTTAAAATATGCATCAATCACTTGCGCAAATACAAATATATAGTAATTAAAAAATATAAACTTAAAACTAAGAACTTTGCGTTAAATTGATAATATTATAAATCAATTAGATTACAAATTACCCATTTGAACGATTACATTTGAAAATTGCAGTCATTTAACATTTGGATCATTTTTATGATTTACAAATAATCTTTAAAGTTGAATCACACATTATATTATTTCTATCTAAATAGTTGTTACAATCCTACATAAGAAATGAATTTTAAAACTTTAGTACTAAAATTATTTTTAAACTTGGATAGAAACTAAAAATTAATAGATGTTAGAAATCCACAGGTGGAGCAAATATTTATACATGCAAGAAGGGATTTGAAAAGAAAATAGACGTGCAAAAATTTTCATTATAAATAATGACATTATGTATGGTAATTAATAATAAATGTACGATAATATTTACCATTACCGTATTCCTCCAAGTACCGTGCTGCAAAATTAACATTTAATTTCGGACTATGGTTATTAACGATCTTGACATTTTTAGTCATTAGTTACGTTACCATTTACGTAGTACGTTTTGTACGGTCACAATTTTACATGTTTCCATTTATTTTTATTTATTCTTACATTTATAGTATATATATTCATCAACGTAATTTATGTTACAAATTATACTCATGATAAACTATAATGGGAACATAAATAATTACACATGGTCAAAGTCCCATTAAATTATATTTATTTATTTATTTAATTATATTTATAAATTTATTTATTTTTTTGTTTATTAATTTTAGAAATGGGACGATAAAATTATGTCTTATTTTAATTAAATGTCACCATGTATAAAAAATAATACGCGCAATCTAGCATTTAATTATATTTATTTATTATTAATTTCATACTATTAATATTATATTTATAAAATTTATAAAAATAATAAATGGGCAAACTATCATTTAATTGTATTTATTTATTATTAATTGCGGACTATTATTATTATATTTATAAATGGTACCATTTAATAACGTCAGCTTTTAAATGGTAATTAACAATCTTGACATTTTTACTACCCCGTAGTAATGAATTACGTTACCTTTTATGTTTTACACATTAATAAACCTTATAAACCTTCTTTATAAGGTTTAAAAATGACATTTGTTTTCAAAACGTATTTTTTAATTAAAGCATACAGTAATATATTTTCCTTTTTAATGTCTCCTAATTCCTATATGTCCTCACAAATAGGATTAGGAAGCTGACTAATAATGAAACACTACCATAACCAATACTACCAGAAGTAATATTAGTATTATTGTCTAACATTCCCCTCAAGCTGAACTCTGGCTGAAGCACGAGGAAGCTTGGACACTAGCTGGAAACTGGAAACTTTGAGAAGAGAGAAGTTTGACATGCGCCGGTGGCTGCTCACGTCATTGGAGAAGAGACAAGTCTGACGTGCGCCGGTGACTGCTGACGTCGTTGGAGAAGAGAGAAATATGACGTGCACTGGTAGTTGCTAACGTCGCTGGAGAAGAGAGAAATTGACGTGCGTTGGTAGTTGCTGACGTCGATGAAGAAGAAAGAAGATTGACGTGGGCTGGTAGCTGCTGACGTCGAAAAAGAGGAGAGAAGGTTGACGTGCGCTTGTAGCTGCTGACGTCAAATAAGAATAGAGAAGGCTACTAGAGGTGCCTGTTTGACTGAAGATCCTTGACATTCTTTGTCTTTTTTCTTAGATCCGGGCAATGCCCTATTTCTTTCTTGAAGGGGTGTAGAGATATTTTTTTCTCTTTCACTACTTCACCTCTTGGCTTTGCTTTTGTGTTATTTTTTTTGGAATTTTTTGGGTAACAAAAGAGAAAGAGAAGAAAGATTGATGATTAGAATGAGTGATTTGAGAGAAAAAAAGGGATGAGTTGAGAAAGTTTTTGAGGAGTTGCCAATCTTTAAAATTGAAGGAAGAATAACATCGGTCCGGCGGGCGGCTAACGGCGGCGCCGCCCGCCAGAAGCAAGCGCAGAGAGTTTTAGGTCACCAAGAGCGGTGGCTCTGATACCATGTTGAAATATTGGAATAATAATATTGCTCCTTTTAATTATGGAATACATGATAGAGTATATATATATGAGAGATTCTTAACACAACTAGGAATAGAGAATGGAAACTAACTAACACACAACATCTACTACAAATAGGATTAGGAAGCTACCTTATAATGAAACACTACCATAACCAATACTACCAGAAGTAATATTAGTATTATTGTCTAACAATATGACACAATATTCATCTCAATGTTAAACAAATTTTTATGACTTATTTTTCACGTTATAATACTTTTCTCATATAAATATTACTCCCTCCGTCCCAAATTATTTGCAACGTTTGCTTTTTCAGCAGTCGCGGGAACTTTTGTTTATTTCTACGTTTTCATTAGTTATTTGATAAAATAAAATATTCTTGACATTTCTTATTTCGAAGAACTTTTCATGTAGTTTTTTGATATGTAAATTTTATTTTTTATTTTTATACCAATATGTAAATAAAATGAATTGAAAAAACTTGATATTTTGTCTCGGGGATATAAGTGTGGCAAATATTTAGGGAGGGAAGGAGTATGAAGTCAAAAGGTAGATTTTACTTTTGAGGCGAAAAAATGTATATACTCGGTAAGGGATATTTTGTATCCCACTTTGTTTTTCTTTCAAATTGAGTACTCTATATATTTTTTCACCTTTTGGTTTTCCCATTAACACTAGTGCATTATCGATCTCATATTTCCTCTTTCGTCAATTACCATAGGATACAAGCAAGTGTCTTGTATATATATACATACATATAAAAATATTATATGTCTCTAATACATTGATGTACAAGATGTATATCAATATATATATGGTATCCACTGAACATGTTCCATTTAATTTTTAAAAAATTTTCATCAGTCGTGACAAGTTGTCACATTTACAGTTAATTGAGATTGACCTTTGATCCATCCAAACTCATTTCGCATTCATTAAAAATTTTAAAAGATTAAATCGAACACAACTCTAACTTGTCACGACTGATGAAATTTTTTAAAAAACTAAATTGAACGGAACTACAACTACAAATAATCTCGCCAAAGTTGTAGTTGCCTTTAATTTAATTTTTAAAGTTTTTTTAGCAAATCTAGGCAAACTTCTCTAGAATAATACTCCCTCCGTCCCAAAAATTCATTCCCCTTTCATTTTTTTCTTGTCCCACAAAATCCTTCACTTTTCATTTAAAATACCTCTTCCCCCCTCTCCTACTGGCTCGACCCCTTCCATAAAAAATCTTATTTTTACCCATCACATCAAGGGTATTTTTGGAAGGTCAACACCAAATTATTCCTCCCTGAAATATTCTAAAAGTCAAAACGAGAACATCTTTGTAGGGTGGACGAAGTATTAACCAAGGGGATGTGGTTTGTTAGTTAATTACAATACGTATAACATTTTTATATATTAAGACACATAAAATGAGTACGGCCAAACTTGAGAAGAACAAAAGAATTTGTCATAAATGAGTGTTTTGTGTTTAATAAATGGGTAATATTTTTAGTGTCTCGATCGACTCTCGAGTGGACACTTAAAATTACCCCCACTTCAAGTAATAATGTAAGCGAGGCAGGTTAATTAAAAGTGGCCGTTAATCTTCATGCCCTATGGTAATTGAGGAAAGAGGATATAACACATACTCCATCAGTTTTCAAAAACTCTTCCTCTTCTATTCTTTTTACTTCCAACAAAACACTTTCACTTTTCACTAAAAAATCACTTTTACCCTTACTTTTTCATACCCTACCTGTCACATCATACTTTTTCCCTAATACTCAATCCATCACATCTTACTTTTACTCATCACATCAAGGACAAAATTGGAAGTCAACTACAATTTAACATTTCTTTATTTTTACACAAAGTCAAAATAGGAACACTTTTATAGAACGGAGGGAGTAATATACTACTTGTGAAAATATACGAAGGATAATCAAATGCTCCACTTGAATGAATATATAGTACTCCCTCCGTCCCCAATTTGATTACAATTTTTTTTCTCTCCTCTCAATAACTTTTGTTTGTTTACGCGATTTTATTAAGTAGTGTCGCCCAATCATTTAAGATGGCCCTGTGCAATTGTGCAATTCAAGGTCTTGGGATATAAAAAAGGATTGGTTCAAGCCAATCCCTCTCTCACTGCTCCCCGTTTGATAAAATTCTAGTGTAAAAAGATGAAGAAAGTCTCTTGGATAATTTATCCTTAGGTCCTTTTTTTATGTTTGGGTCTCTTTTAGGTTTATTTATCAGTAAAAGGTCAATCACTTTAGAATCAAGTGCAAAAAAAAAACCAACAAAATTTATACTCCCTCCATCCAACATTAATGTTCCCGTTGCGTGTTACGATGTTTAACTAAAGTTATTTTCAAATCATTTTGTATGAAAAATTGTATAGAATTAAAAAATAAAAGTTACATATTTAAAAATACAATTTAAAGATCTATAAAACTAAAAATGACATGACTATATTATTTTATCAAATAGACAACGAAAATACACCAACACAGTAAATTAGTTTGACCTTGTAAATGGTGAACAAGAATATTCTTATTGGACGAGGGAGTATATGCCATTTTCGATTGAAAGGATGAAAGGAATAGATTTGAGCTTGAAAAAAAATCTGAAACATAAAATTAAGAACTCACCAAAGAAGAAGAAATTGAGGAGTTACACTACAATAATCGGCCAAGGAAGATGGCATACTAAAGGAGGAAGATGAGAAGAGAGGAGATTCAGCCCTTCCCTTAGACTATGCTGAGCGCGGAGGGACCGATGAGTCGGAAGAGACGATGATTTAGTAATACTAGTACGACTCCCGTGCGTTACACGGCTAATGTTTTTAATATAAAATTATTTAATCACTTCATTATTTAAAAAGTAAAATTAACAACAAATAGTTTATTAAATCAAAATATAAAATTTAAAGAAATTTGACGTTTGATTTTTTTGTGAACTACATTGTTATCGCTATAAAAAACCCCGCATTAGCAGTACAGTTAATAGGTACACAATGAAATTTGTGTAGTACTCCATCCGTCCGCCATAAATCTTCTCAATAGTCCTTTTTCTTTGTCCATAATAGATCTTCTCATTTCATTTTTTAACAATTAAAATACCATAACTACCCCCACTTACTTTATTTATTACACCTCACCCACCTCATTTAATACACTCCACCCATATTTCATTAAGGGTATTATGGTAAACTTTCACCTTTTTTCAACTCTCCTTAAAAACCACCAAAAATCAAAATGAGAACATCTTAGAGGCGAGGAGGTTCCGGCGAGTTGACGGGGAGGTAGATGAAGGAAGTTCACGCAAGAAGGTTGTCCGTGATCGTTCGTCGTTCAACGTTGTCAACCATTCATTCATCTCGTTTCATCATACCGTCAATCCCTTCATTTAGAGGTGAATAGTTGTCCCCTCTAATTCTAGAACATTTAGTTATAATCTATGTCGTTATATTCATGGGAATATCGTACGCAACCTACGTAAAATCTATGCATGTTCGTAGGTTAGCATCAAAATGTTCACTACGTGAAACTTGTATATACAATGGCCTAGAAATTACTAGGAATATATTCATCAATGTTTGTATTAATGTTCTAAAAAGAATCAAGGTGTTAACTATTCAAAATGGATCAAAACAAAGTTAAAGACAGAGGACTGTCTTCGGGACGGTCGACCGCCGCTACGGACGGTGGACCGTTCCCTCGGCCATTCCAACGGTCACCACCGTGACGGTCGACCACCGGCCGTGACGGTGGACCGTTTGAGAACCAGACCCAGACCGTAGACCACGGTCGACCGCCGGTAGGGTACGGTCGACCGTTCCTCGGGCAGATTTTTGGGCAGTTTGTAGAACGAGCCCCGTTGACCATGTTGACCCAGAATCAATTTGTATTTTTGCATGAAATATTAATCTTCATTATATATGTTATTTAATTGATATATTCTTAGCGTGACCAAAGGTAAATATATCAAGCATTCATCATGTTCATTCTAGACGCATGTCCTAGGTTCATCATCATGTGCATACCGCTGTAGGGAGGTCAGGCTTTCGTGCGCCTACTACAGTGGGCCCGTCCAGGAACCTTTGGGATCCAATGGGTTTTCATCATGTGGGCCTTGTGTACATACATAGTAGTCAGGTTACGGCTACTACCCGGTTTTGCTAGTCCACTTGTTCCCAGCTCATTACCGTTTTGGTATGACAACCGGAGTGCAGGGGTGATCCCGTCAAGTGAGGCTAAGCCAGGGGTGTCCCTGATAGTTTAAGTCATGCATCAAGTCGTATCATCATCATGTATGTTCCACATCACATCAACATTCAATGTGGTAGCACATCATTTTGTTATATGTAATAGTACCCCAACAGGTGCAAACTAAACGGTTAGTAAACATGTGGTTTTCCGTACGTTAAGTACATGTATTATTATGTGTATAGTAATATGGGTTATCACTTCATGTTCTTTTGTTAGATTCACTCCTCAGCTTTTGCTGAGCGTGTAGTTGTTTTTGCTACACGCAGGTAGACATGACGGTACAGGTACTAACCCTGGAGGACAGTGATGATGGGAAGATGGCCGGAGCACGGATGAGTTTAATAATTAAATACATTTAATAAATTAATCATTTGGGCAAGAACCCACCATTTGTCGTTTTACTTATTTTGGACTTATTTATTTACTTCCTCTTTTACTCTGCATTTATATCACACACGTTTTGGAAATAACTCCCTAGCATTTATTCCATCAATTAAGCACAACCGTTTCCATAATAAATGGACATTAATGTTTTTCGCTACGGACAGTTCTCGGACCGTCCATGTAACCCTACCGGTCCGTTGGGTCGCGGGTGAACCGGGTCTAGGAAGGTGGGTGTTACATAAGGTACACTTAAATAATAAAAGATATTTTAATTTAACATTTACAAAAGACAAATTTGTAAAGTTTGTGAGTTATTTATTTGTGACTCTAATATTTTTTATTTCTATTTAGAACACTCCATTTATTTAAAACATTTATTTACTTACCATTACCGTAATCCTCCATGTACCATGTTGTATCAAAACTTACCATTTTATTTAGAACTCTTCATTTATTTAGAATATTTATCTACTTATGTACCATTACCGTATTCATCCCCATTTTATTTAGAACACTACTCCATTTAATTAGAATATTTTTTTATTTACCATTACCGTATTCCTCCAAGTACCGTGCTGCAAAATTAACATTTAATTTCGGACTATGGTTATTAACGATCTTGACATTTTTAGTCATTAGTTACGTTACCATTTACGTAGTACGTTTTACACAGTCACAATTTTACATGTTTCCATTTATTTTTATTTATTCTTACATTTATAGTATATATATATTCATCAACGTAATTTATGTTACAAATTATACTCATGATAAACTATAATGGGAACATAAATAATTACACATGGTCAAAGTCCCATGTAATTATATTTATTTATTTTTTTAATTATATTTATAAATGTATTTATTATTTTGTTTATTAATTTTAGAAATGGGACGATATAATTATGTCTCATGTAAATTAAATGTCACCATGTATAAAAAATAATACGCGCAATCTACCATTTAATTATATTTATTTATTATTAATTTCATACCATTAATATTATATTTATAAAATTTATAAAAATAATAAAACGGGCAAACTATCATTTAATTGTATTTATTTATTATTAATTGCGGACTATTATTATTATATTTATAAATGGTACCATTTAATAACGTCAGCTTTTAAATGGTAATTAACCATCTTGACATTTTTACTAATGAATTACGTTACCTTTTATGTTTTACACATTAATAAACCTTATAAAACTTCTTTATAAGGTTTAAAAATGACGTTTGTTTTCAAAACGTATTTTTTTAATTAAAGCATACACTAATATAATTTCCTTTTTAATGTCTCCTTCTAATTCATATATGTCCTCATTAACCTCGATTACCTTAAATACCACATAATATTTCATGATGAATTAGTATGCCGCATTAATTCCAATACGTGAGAGTTAATTGTGATACCTTAAATAGAATTTATTAAATTGGTAATTTACGAAGATGCAGGGGAACCGTAGATCTAATGAAATCAATGGTGCTGAATGAATGTGCTTTGGGCGGGAAAAGCTTGGGGCGGAATTCCCCTACTTTTTAGAATAGAAGGATATCAGGGTAATGGGCTTTGAACAATATAGATTATGAAATAACTTATATCTAGTACTGGGCCAGAGGTATAAAAAATATGGGCCCTTATTATTTTAGAAGCCATGTTCAAATGAACCTATTGAACTTGCTAATAGGCGAGTCTGTCATTAAGTATTTGATAAAATAAAATAATTTTGTTACCTCTTACAAATAGTTCTTCAAGTCACCTATGTGTTGCATGGTTTGTCCTTCTGTTAAATTTGTCACTAGTCCATTTATTCCATTCGTCCTAAAACTATCTTCTTAGTTACTATTCACACGGTCAAACTTAAATTACTTTTCTTTTACCTATTTTTGGTAGTTATTTGAAAAAATAATATATTCTTGTCATCTCTTATTTTGTAGAACTTTTGATGTAGTTTTTAAATATATAAATTTTATTTTTTAATTTTACACATACATTTAAATAAATTGAATTGAAAATAAAGTCAGTCAAACCCCATAAACACAAACGGGAAAATAGTTTTAGGACGGAGGGAGTATTTTTTTTCAATTCTCATTATAAATATATGTGAGGGACCCCCTCTCTTTTTTATACAATTGAGTTATACTTTATTTATATCCTTTTTAATTGAAATTATAGGTAAAAAAATAACCCAGTTGACTATAGAAAGTCAAAATTTGATAAATACTTACATAGTAAGTATATACTTCGTCTGTTTCTTAAATATTTTTTCATTTTGACTTTTATGAAAATTAAGGGAGAAATATTTTTGTGTTGATCTGACTTTCCAAAAATATCTTTGTTATGATGTCTAAAAGTAGGATGCGATGGGTAGATTATTAAGTTATAATGTGATAAGTACGGTAAGAATTGTTAGGGGTAAAAGTAGTTTTTTAATAGAAAAGAAAAAAGACTTTGTGGGACAACGAAAAAAAAAAGGAGAAAAATTTTATTGGACGGAGTATTTTCTAAAAAAATTAAATTGATTAATAAAGGCAAGATCAAAGTAACTTATTATTATTAAAAACAATTAGACTAAAAAGTGAGAGTAACTTATTATTCTTAAAAAATGAACCTATATTAAATACATACGGAGTAGTATAGTTCAATTATATGAAAAAGGGAGATCGAGTTCCTCGCATACATTAATAATAGAAAATGGAAATCAATGTATGGAGTAACAAAAAAATTAATGGCAGGAAATGTTGATCGAACCCGAAATGACCCGTTAAAAATGGGTCACACTCGACCGTACCCAAACCCGACCTGACCGACCCGTTAATCTAAGATTTTTTCAGAATCATACATTTTAATATGAAATATGCTGTTATAAAAATAAGATTATAATTATATTTCTATGCTTACTACTCATTTTTTGAGTATAGATTTATACCTTCTTAACAAATTTTAATGATGTCGCATAATTATGTTACATTTTTTCAAAATTTATACATATTTAATTTTTTATTTGTAATATTGACACTAAGTCAATAGAATTACTTAAAATTTCAAAAAATAAATGAAACTCATAACCCGTTGGGTCAACCCGAATCTAATGACACTAGTTCATGAACATGTAGTTATTTACCCGAACCCGAACTTATCCTAAATCCGAAGTAGCCCGATCCCAACGTGACCGAACCCGAACCTGACCTGACCGACCGATTTGCCAGGTCTGGGCATGATCAACCATGTAACATTAGGTGACCTGAAAGAGTGATGCTTACATGGTCATAAGATTCACATTTAAAATGTAGACCTTCTCACATTTTCATGAATTTGCATGTGAATATTTTCTTTTTTGCAATAGGCCAACTTCTTTAATTAATACTCCCTCCATCCCTTTAAACATGGGATGTTTTGATTTTGAAGAGATTTAAGGAAAGTGTATTTTGGTATTGAATTTTCATAAATGTCCTTTGATGTGATGAGTAAAAGAAAGACTTGATGAGTAGATTATTAGTAAAAAAGTATGATGTGATAGGTAGGGTATGAAAAAGTAAGGGGTAAAAGTGACTTTTTAATAGAAATAAGAAGTGTTTTTTGGGACGGATGAAAAATGAAAGGAAAAAGGTTTTCAGGGACGGATGAAGTATTACAAATGCACTAATTCACTAAGGTTCATAAAACGAGCATAAACCTTAGGTCCACGGAAAAATTCGACCTGAAATACTATTTATAAAATTTACGAAAGTATAACTACTGTACAAGATAACCCATGCATAACGCAATGACTTGAAGTACCAACTCAACCATTTATGAATTTAGCCTTTTTTAACCAGAGTTAAAGATAAAATAAAAGTAAACATGGCAGAATTGCAAATTATTTCTTTATTTATATATCCCCCATTGCATTAAATAGGGGTTAGTATATTCTCAAGCATGCATGCAGAGTATATATATCATCGTCACCTATATGGCTATATATATAACGTAACGTAGTAATAGAGAGAGACCCATATATATATATATATATATATATATATATATATATATATATATATATATATATATATATATATATATATATATATATATATATATATATATATATATATATATATATATTCTCCCGTACGTGTTACAGCAGTATGTACGTACGACGTAGTATTATTACAAAGAGTAGTAGGTATACGTATTTGTTTGAGTTACTAGTTAAACCCGCCGGCGCCGGGGCAATTGGCGGCGGTGAAAATGTTCTGTCCGGGAGCAAGAACACAGGAAGCGTCGTAGGTTTCCTTCCTCTGCGAGAAGACTTTCCAACGTTGGGGACCGTACTGCTTGGTCTGCCACTCCGCCGGGGTCTTGTAGTAGGGCAGGTACTGCTTGGCTCCGATGGAGGCGGATTCGCAGAAGTCGGAGATCTTCTTCCTCTGGTTCAGCATGTTTTGCAGGCTGTCGGTTCCGTTTGAGGAGATATTTGCTCGTGGAAGGAAGGAGACGGCGTAGAAGATCTCGTCGTCTCCTTCCGGCAGAACTACTGATGTTCTGTTGTTCCACCTGAAATATGTACAAGTATTTAATTTAATTTGCTTGTTATATATTCCATCCGTTCTCAAAAGCAATTCCCCTCTCATTTTTTCATTTTCAACAAAACACTTCCACTTTTTATTAAAAAACCACTTTTACCCTTACTTTTTCATACCATAACTATCACATTATATTTTTTCTCTAATAATCTATCCATCACATCTTACGTTTACCTATCACATCGGGGGCGAAATTGGAAGTCAACTATAATTTAATACTTCCTTATTTTGGCTCCAATCTGTCCTAATTTAAATCGTCTCTTTCCGTTTATGATGTTTGACCAAAATTATTTTCAAATTACTTTATATGAAAAATGGTGCAGAATTAAAAAAATAGTAATTAGATATTTAAAAGCTAGATTAAAATATCTGCAGAACTAGTGGTGACATATATGATTATTATATTATTTTATCAAATGACTAACAAAAATAGAGAAAAAAAGTAAATAAAATTTGACTATGTGAATAATAAATATACAACTTAATTTGGGACAAAGAGAGTAATACACTTTCTTGATTTTATATATACTCTCCATCCCCAAATAGTGTGAAAAGTAGGTTAATTATTAATATGGGTATATAAGTCGTAAAAACTTTACTATTTCTGTTTGTATCCATCTCAAAAAATAAGAAAAGTTTTTTTTTTAAAAATAATGAATGACTCACAAGGCTAGCTTATGTAATCATAAAGGTTTGACTTTACAATACTTTTCTTAAACATTTGTAAAAGTTACATACTCCCTCCTCCGTCCTTGAAAACATGAAAGATTTTGATTTTTAGATTATTTAAAGAAAGTGTATTTTAGTGTCGAGTTTCCAAAAAAAATCTTAGATGCGATGTGTAAAAATAGGATTTGATGGGTAGATTAATAGTGAATAGCTGTGATGTGATAGGTAGGTTAAGAATTAGTATGTGTAAAAGTAACTTTTTAATAGAAATGAATATTTTTTTGGGACAGATGAAAAAAGATAGTCTGTGGATAAATGTTTTCAGGAATGGTGGGTAAATAGGACTTAATAATGATTAGTGAGAAGAATAATGTCCAAGTGACGCTGGATATTTAGTTGAATAATGACTAATAGATAATGACCAATGGTCCTACATTAGGAAATAAAAACATATGGTCCTATATTGAGAAAATAATTATGTTTTAATCCTATTTAGGTAAATTACCCTAAATTTTTATAGAATGGAGGGAATATATACACTAGCATATTTTGTGAGTATGTTGAGTTATTACTTTGACTTGTTCAATGGGTAGACAATGATAGGTCCCAAGCTTGAATCCGTGATGAGATTGTAAAAAGCTTGAGATGCAAAAGTGTGGATATCCTTCTTAGGCATGAGGAGGTTTAGCCATGGGTGTGCCACATCTCCTCCTTGCCACAGTCCTATGCTATCCAAGAACAGCTCTGCAGTGTAAACCCTTTCCAAGAAATCGACGTAGCTCGACTCCGTTATCGATAGCGTTGATGGTATGTAGCTTAAGTTGGACAGTAATCCATCGATTTCCTGCACGTCATACCGTATATATCACATCATACATCATGAACTAACTATGATCGTGTCGGTCGTATTTTTATTGAATAATGATATGATCGTGTGTCTCAGTGTGATCGCCTCAACGATCGATGTGTACATATGTACGTACCGCTTTCACTTTGCTGGGGTCGTCGTTGTCGTTGAAGTTCTTGTTGACTTCGAGGCGGAATTGGGGTGCTTCCGACTTGTTCTTCAACACCATTCCTTCTATGTAATCAAATGTCTTCTCCGAAGTTATTAAGAACTCTTGGTCCCTCGTGAAGTCTGTGAAGTTTGTATAGAGTGCCTTAATCTGTTTAACCTGCAAGCATGCATGCATGCGTACACGTAATTAATTAAGAATACAGTCGTCTATCGTCGATATATTGTCGTTGTCAGGAGTAGAACTCGGTTGTTACGTTATTACATCCTTTTATATATCTCCTATTGACCAACTATTAAGGAATGTCCTGGCCTCGAGCGGACAATATATGAGTGTTTGTTACACTTTTAGGTACCTTTTGTGGCGCCGGTTCAAGGATGATTCTTGCTTTAGTTATAATGCCAAATTGCCCAAGTCCTCCAAGAACAGCATAGAAGAGGTCCTCATTCTCCGTTGCGGAACAATTCACAATTTCACCAACTCCTGCAATAATATTTCACTTTTCAACACTTTTCTTAAAATCCCGCGTTCAGAGCGGAAATCGGATATAATTGGGTACGTACCTGTGACAACCTCGAGCCGCAACACATTGCTGATCTGTGGGCCGTACCGGAAAGCCTGTCCGCTAATCCCGGCATTCGAAAGGGTCCCACCAACGGAAATATGCAAGTAATCCGTCCAGGATCTCGGGGCCAACCCGTACTCCAACGTCTTATTCAACACCGTTATCCACATCGCCCCGCCCCACGCCTCCACGTAAGGCGGGTTTTCCTTCGGGAAAACCTGCGTTTCGTACAGGCTCGACGACCCCATGTCTACCACGATCCCGTTCTTCGCCTGCCCCTGCCCGCCGTTGGAGTGCCGTTTTCCAGCGGCAGCCACCGTCAGCTCTGTGAAGGGCTTTAATAAGGAAGCCAGCTCTACGGTTCGGGCAATCTGGTCCACGGAGGCCGGGTACAGGACGGCGAGCGGGGCGTTGTGGATAATGTTGCCGTAATCGGTGGCGGCGTAGCTAATGTTTGTGAAGCTGAGGCTGTTCCCGTTAAGACGGCGAAGCACCGTCTTTAGGGAAGATGGAGGAGAAGGAGGAGGAGAAGAAGAAGAAGACAATGAGAGATTAAGGTTGTAAGCTATTATTAGGGTTATTAGGACTAGTAAGAGACTGTTATTATTAATGGAATACATTTTTTTTCTTTTTATATTATAGTTTATGTATATCCACTTCCTTTGGTTTTAATTTTTTTCTTTGAGTTATGTGATATGGTGAAGTGCTCATAGATGAGGGGAATTTATAGGGACGAATTTTGGCGGTAATAATTAAGTGGTAAATAACTGTGTTTATACACTTTGTATTTAACAATTTGATCATCTCATAGTGGATAGGCCACATACCATTTCATGGAAAAATCACTGCATTGCTAGCCACCCCACAAAAGAGGGTCTAGCTAGCCTTAATTAATTTTTTATAGAGTTGAGAGTGTAATAGTGGAAGACTTAATGTTGAGTCAATTTTTTTAAAATTTTGTTTATAGGTTTTGACTTTTTGAATTACTAAAGTGATTAAGGAAAAAACTAAAGAAGGAGTAAAATATTAAAAATATATCAAAATAGAAGTTTTATATTTTTATTTTCAAAATTAGTTCAGATTATTATGGTGAATTTTTTTAAAGCTATGTAACCTATGTGTTTAAGAGGGTGCTTGGGAGTGATTTACTTGTGGATAAAGTGATTTCCATGCACAAAAGATGAAAGCAAAAGCACTTTATAACAGCTTCTCCAGAACGATTTTCTATGTACAAAACAGTGGTGGAGAAAAGAAGAAGCTGACATGCCAAACAGAGTAAAACCACTTCCACTCAAAGCAGAAGCTATATTCGTAAAAACGGCGCACTGCCAGTCTGCCAAACACCCTTTGAATCTTTCAACCATATGAATATTACGGATCAATAACTCATTAAGGTATGGTTTTGTCACCCTAAATAGAAAAATAGGAGTAAAACATAGATAAACTACTAAAATAGGAACTCCATGTTTTTATCCTTAAAATAAGAGTTTGCATTGGGGTAATGTAGCACTATATATGATTACTTCACAATATTTTTTGGTAATGTATATGGTCATGGTTGGCATTGTATTTGTATTTTAACTTCTATTTCCAAAATAAAAATATGGAACTTGTATTTTGATATATTTTCAATATTTCACTTCTTCTTTAGTCATTTTCTTTAATTTAATTTGTTTTGATTTTTTTGTCCAAATCCGAAAAATTTTATTTGGATGACTTCAATGGGAAATTTTGAACCTTAATTTTCGTTCTGTTTAATAAACAAAGAATATTATTCTTTGAAATTAAAATTATGAATAAATATTAATAATTATACATAACTTTTCCCTAGTATAGACTTGACCGATAGGAAGCCTATTCTCCAGAATTTATGGGGAAGTTGATATAGGTTTGAGTCCTAGTGGAGGTGGAGGCATTAGGTTTTGTTGTATTATTAGGTTGAGAAAAATATGAACAAATACATATTTAGTTGTATGAGTTCTAAACTAAAATAAGTATTAAAAAAACCTGAAACAATAAATCTAAAATGTATCATTATTTTAGAATGGAAAAAAGTTATTAATGGAAAAAGAATGGGATAAGTCTTTTTATGTGATAACATAATGCCTTATTTATGCATATGCCTTTAATTACGGGTAAATATATCATTTTGTTTCAATATGGTTCCTTTATTTTTACCTTTCCATTATTACAAATAAACAAATTTAGCTTACTTTCCTTTTTATATTCTCCTATTTTCCAAAAGGATTTAAAATCCTTTATACTCAGTAATATTCTCTTTTTCTATGTATAAAGGCATGTTTTTTTTTTTAATAAGGCATGTTTTTTAGTATCCTTCATAATACATTATCATTGTATAAATATACAAATAGAGGTGAATTCAATAGAGATACATTGTTGTATTAACTAAAAGTAGATTTAATTCAATATCTCGGTCTTAGGTTTACTTAAGTTTGCATCTATGTTACTCCGTAATAATATCATAGGTGAAAGTGTTTACAAATATGGGTTTACATTCTTCTAAAAGAAGTTAAATCTAGTTCAGAAAAGGTAATATATATTTAGTAATTCATATTTAAAAATGTATTTTTAACATATAATTAAAGATATCAATCATAGAATAAAGATAATTAAACACATTCTTGCCAGTAAAAATTAATATTCTATAAGAGATAACAATTACATCACATCCTAAGTTATTAGTTTTATATTCTTATTTAATTCAATTAACTAAATTCTTTTATGGCAAATTTTATAAGTTGGACTTGAGGTCCACCATGGACCAACGTCTGAACAAAATAAGTATTTTCTTGCTACTTAAATAAGCATCTGTTTTTTTAATAAAAAATTTTAAAAAATAAAATTTTAATGTGAGAAGGTCCACAAAAATGGTATGCACCATAGAAACACTCTTCTTTTATAACTCCTACGTCCGGGAATGATGTTTCCAGTTTGACTTTTCTTCATTTTTAAGGAGTGTTGCCTTAAGAATGAAAATGTCTAAAATGCCCTTCTTATTTTCTTTGATTTGCCACTTGAAGCACTACCCCAACCCTAGCTCTCAGAGAAAAGAGAGAGAGAAAGAAAATAAAGAAAAGATCGGATGAAGGACATGAAGCAAGAGTGAGAGAAGAAGAAAAGGGGGATGGGGGAAACGCAAGGTTAGAGAGAGAGAGATCGGATGAAGGTCATGAAGCTGACAAAAAAGGAACGGAGAAAAAAGAAAAAAGAAAAGAAATTTAATGAGGGGTATTTTTGGAAGAATTGTAATAAAAAGGTAGAATGGGAACATCATTCCCGGATGAAAAAAAAAGTAGAATGGGAACATCATTCCCATACGGAGGGAGTATTATTTATCCGATACTCTGTATTTATTCATTGTTTTTCTCTTTAACATTAGTATTATTTTTTAAAAAATATTTGAATCCAAATAGTTTAAATATAATTAGAAATAAGAATTTGAATTTAAAATTGTTAGACAACTAATTGTGGTAGCATTAATTATGATAGACTTCATGTTTTAGTGAGCTTTTGTTCTTGTTTTCGGTCCTATTTGGGGTTGTGTTCCCTCTCTATATATACTCTCTCATGTATCTCTTATTTCCTTGATCAATACAATTATTCAATTATTACATTATTCAATATGATATAGGAGCTAAGGTTCCTCTTTCCCATTGCTTAACTGCTGCTCTCTCGTCCTATTTTTCTTTATCCGACTTTCATTCCTCTACCGGTATCTACACCCGGATGGTCAGGGGTACTGGACCGACGGTACAAGAGTATCGCCTAGCAGTACCGGGATACCGTATTAGGTACCGTGTCAGACCCCGGCCACCCTTTTTCTTGTTTGCTTGTCCCGATTCGAACCCCAGATTGATTCCGAGGTCTTGTGTGTTGCATGACAGTAAGTGGAGGTTGTTTACACCTAACACTAGGCCGCTATTTGTATAATATGATAATTATTTAGTTGTTGTTGTCCTCGTATCATATAATCTTTGTATGTCTTGAATAAGTAAATTGAGTTCGTTATTAGCTTGGACATGATTATTTAAATAGAGTTAATGACATAGGTTACCTAAAAGAACTCTAAAACTACTTTGTGAGAATTGAGATGAGAGAAAGACTAAAGTAGGACTAAAACATTGAAAATATACCAAAATAGCACTTCCATATTTTAATTCCTGAAATAGGACTTAAAATGCATTTACATTACCAAACATGGTTATGTACATTAACAAAAAGTATAGTAATGTGTACATGTATAGTGCCACAGTACAACCACATTACCACGGTGTGAAGTCCTATTTCGGGAAAAAAACATGAAAGTCCTATTTTGATACTTTTCTTTATGTTTTAGTCTTATTTAGGACGATTTCTAAATTGAGATTGTAAGTTGACAGTAGATGGTAGAGCCTTGTGGACTTAGTGTCCAGTGGCATTTAGGTAAAGATGTACGTACATGGAATTTGGGATCTGATCCGTAGGATTGGAGGTTCCACTCAACCGGCGCTGTAGGTACCTGGTTGACCAGAATCATGGCCGTAGGTAGTGGTTCTGATGTCATATATTAGACTTGATTCATGGTCGTAGGTAGTGGCTCTAAGTCTTAAGGTAAGATTGTGGGTAATGAAGAATTGGCCTTAGCCTAGATTAGGTTATGAGCTAGTGTTTGTGATGAGTTATTGTAATAACTTAAATACTAGATTAATAACATATGCAGGGGAAGAATCGAGGTAAGTGACATGTTGTGTGAATTATTGTTATTGTTGATATTATTAATGTTGTATATGTGTGCATGATATTGTATGAAATTAGGAACTAGTGAGTTCATATGTATGCGTAGTCGAATGTTGGATATTTCTCACTTAGCAGCAAGGCTGAGTGTGTGACCATTTTTCCTCCTTGCTACACGTAGGTAACTGGAATGACGATTAAGGAAACAAATCCTGTAGGACAGCGATGACGAGGAGATGAATGGATGCTAGCTTAGGGAGTTTATTTAATTTAAATATGATATTTGAATTTATTATATTTTTGGGCAAGAACTCAATGTTTGATTTAAGTACATAAAGCTTCCGCACCACTTTGTTAGCTCCGATGGATATTAAAATAAAGTTTTGAATTAAATATTTTAAATTTTTTTGAAAATTAATTTGTGTTGGATGCCAATTTAGTATCAACTTGGTGTGCTGGCCCATCTATTCGGGTCACGCGAGTTGGGATGTTACACCCCCATATTTTCCCCTTCGACAATTAGCCCACCCGGATTCCCAAACCGACCAAATAACCCACCTCAATCCATGCGGTTTCGCACTTCCCAACCTGCTGGCCAACCAGTCTAGCCCATTCCCCAACCCGTCTCCTAACCTGTCCAGGATCTCGCGGTTACCCAGACCATTCCAGCCTCTTCCCAGCAACCGACCCAATTCACTCCAACAATTTCCGACACCCAAACACAACTGCCCAGCTGAGTCCCAAAACCCATGCAGCTAGCCATCCAACCTATGTGTCTTCAACACCTATTTCTAACTCAATTCCCCCACCTCGACCCACCCACCCAATGACTACACGTGCTAAAAGTGGAATTTTTAAACCCAAAATCTTCTCCACCTCTCTTCATTCCTCCCCTTCTGACTTAGAGCCAACATCATTTAAAGAGGCCTCCAAATATGAGGTTTGACGTCGTGCTATGGATGAAGAATATTCTTCTTTGATCAAACAAAACACATGGGTACTTGTTCCCAGACCTTTGGTCGATCTCTGATTGAATGTAAGCGGATCTACAAAGTTAAACATAATGCTGATGGATCTGTTTCGCGATTTAAAGCCCGCCTTGTTGCAAAAGGCTACACTAAGGAGTATGGTCTAGATTATTCAAAGACTTTTAGTCCTATTGCTAAACAACTGACCATCCGTATTGTTTTCTCTCTTGCTCTTCATTATGATTGGGCACTTTGACAGCTTGATTTCTTTAATGCTTTCTTACATAATGAAATTGAAAAAGACATTTATGACTTCCGTAGGAACAAGCATGACACCGGCCTTTTTTTATCTCTCATTGGTCCACTGGCGTGCTCATTTTACTTGTCTATGTTGGTGATATTATTGTTTCAGGGAGCTCTTCTATGCTTGTTCAAAACTTTATTACTCGAATGTGTGGTGAGTTTCAGACCAAAGACTCAGATCCTCTTGATTATTTTCTTAGTCTCGAAGTTTCTCATACCTCTGCTTCCCTTGTTGTCTCGCAAAAGAAGTACGCTACTGAACTTCTTGAGCATGCTGGCTTAGAGGACTGTAAGCTCACTGTGTCACCACTACTTGTTCGGCGTTTCAAACCCAAAGGGAGGGGGGATGAGCCCTTTTCTAATCCTACTTTGTTCCGAAGCTTGGTTGGATGGCTTCAATATCTCACTACTACAAGGCCGGACATTCATATTGTTGTGAACTACGTATGTCTGCGCATGCACAATCCTACGAAAATGACTTTCAAATCTTAAAGCAGATTATGCAGTTTATTAAAGGTACAATTGACAGAGGTCTTGAGTTTCAATAAGGTAATCTCCAACCGCGGGCTTATTCTGATTCAGACTAGGCAAATGACATGCCCAATTGGCGCTCGGTCATAGGCTATCTTGTCTATCTTTGACGAAATCTGATCTCATGGAGCACAGAATAGCAGACTAGAGTGTCCAAGTCCTCTACTGAAGCTGAGTATCGAGCTTTCTCCTCTACAACATCTGAAGTAATGTATCGTACTTATGTTTTTGATGACTTGTGTATACTAGTTCTACCTCTTGAGTTCTTTTGTGATAACAAGTCTGCTATATGTCTGACAAAGAATCGCTTGTCTTTCATTAGTGTATGAAGCATATGGGTACTGATTGTCATTTTGTTCGTGAAAAAGTTATTGCCGGGACCATGAGTGTGTCTCATGTTTTTTCTGAAGATTAGTTGTTCGATCTCCTCACTAAACCACTGCCTAAGCCACGTTTTCAAGCTCTTGTTTCCAAGCTTCCGTTCGTGCCACGACGCTCAGCTTGAGGGGGATGGTAGACAACTAATTATGATAGCATTGATTATGGTAGACTTTGTGTTTTAATTAGTCCACTTTTGTTCTTGTTTCCTAGTCCTATTTGGAGTTGTGTTACCTCGCTACATATTATTCCATTATTCAATAAAATTTATTTAATAATAAAGTAGTAAAATAGATAGGCACCCTACATAGAGGAGTTTGATTTTAAAATGATTTTATATTTTTCGAGGAAAATTATTACTCCGGTATATTACTATATTTCATTATTTCTAAACATTTTGAGTTTAAGATTCATTTCTAGAGTAAAATATACTTTGTAATGAATTTAATACTACATTTTTTCACATAGAGTAATTTATCTTTAGAATGATTATATTTAATTGTTTTAATAAAATTTGAATTTGAGATATATTTCAATTTTAAAATATACATTATGTATTATAAACATTTTTTCAATATTAAAGAGTATACTAATTTTGTACATAATTATGGTATATAATTCAGTACCATAAAGTAGGGCTACACCATATTTGCCAAGGCATTTACTCCATAGGTAGACATTGGTAGACGCATGAGTTTTCAAAAAAATGTTCAAAAAATTTGGATAAAAAAGAATATAACTTATAATTCAAATAGAACTAATAAAAAATTAAGACTTTATTTTATTTGATCTAGTTTTTATTATTTGTAATATATAAAATAATGCGCAGATTTTTTATTTAAAAATTATGATATTACTTTATTTTTTAATAATCTTATAGACATTGATGAATATAATAATAACAACAACACTAACAACTACAACGGCAAGAGCAACAACAAGAACAAGAACAATAAGTTAATAATAATAATAATAATATTTTGAACGTATTAATAATAATATTAATGTTATTATTATTATTAACAAAAAACAATTATAATAAAAATAATATGAAACGTGAACTTAAATCATTTTTCAAGGTCATTAATGAAAGAAACTAGAAGAGTTGGAAAAAACTAGAAAAAATTAGAAGAAACGAGAAAATATTTGAATAAACTCAAATAAGTTAGAAGAAACTGGAAGAGAAACAGAAAGAAACATGAAAGAGTTGGAATATGTAGAGTATAATATTGATTTCAAAAGTATAATATTTCTATCAACATTTTTCATTTTTTCCAACATTATCCAATTTCTTTCAATTTTTTTAACTCTTTTCTACTTTTTCCGGTTTCTTCTATTTTTCTATTTTTTCAAGTTTTTTATACTTTCTTCCCGTTTTTTCAATTTCTTCTAATTTATCTATATTTTTCAATTTCTTCATGTTCCTTCTAACATCAAACTATATATTTCACCCTAAAAAACAGATACTGAAATAGTTCTATACCTCATTTCCATGTTTGTTTTACTTTCACATTTTCCACCGCACCTAGAGTTGTAGATTGTATAATGGAGTTGAAATACTAGTATTACATTAATTCCCACTAGTAGTAGTAGTAGTAGTAGTAGTAGTAATAATAATAATAATAATAATAATAATAATAATAATAATAATAATAATAATAATAATAATAATAATAATAATAATAATAATAATAGTATCAATATATAGCTTAGCAACAACAAAAATTATAATAAGAATAATATGAAAAATAGAATTTAATAATTTTTAAGGTCATTATTGAAAGAAACTAGCAAGAATAAGAAAAAATTTGAAAGGATTTGAAAGAATATATAAAAAAGAATTGAAATAAACTCGAAAAATTAGAATAAAATGGAATAAACTGAAAAGAGTTGGAAAGAAACAGAAAGGATTTAGAATATATAGAGTACGTATAATATATATTTCAACATTTTCATTTTTGTGATTTCAAAATTATAATATTTGACTTAACATTTTTCATTTTTTCCAATATTTTCTAACTTCTTTCGATCAGTTTTTAACTCGTTTCTATATTTTTCAATTCTTCATATATTTTTAGTTTCTTTCACTCTTTTAATTAGTGCCTTCTATTTCAACTATTTCATTTGAGTTTTTTCCAGTTTTATTCTATTTTTTCCAATTCTTCCAGCATCAAATTGTTGGGTAATGATTGCCACACCCGCTAAAATGCTAAATATACCACGTCAACTAAATACACCCATGATGTATAGTTATTTTATTATTTAATTAATAAAGTTATATAGACTTTTTTAAATAAAAGCAAACATTATAAATATGTTTTTAGAATTATCAACCGTTTATTTTATCTTGTTACTTTTCGTAAAAAATTATATGAGTTTTAAAATTAACTTTAAAATATTTTGAAGATGTTATTTTAATTATTAATTTATAAAAATAAAATAAATTTCATTATTCTTAAATTTGATGACCAATACTTTTGTATAAACTTTTCATTTCTAAGTATTATACCAATATGTATTTTCCTATTCTAATTTTTTAATCTACATCATTATTTTAAAAAGAAGATTATGTATGTTTTATTATTTTTTAAAAAAATATATAAAGCTTTATATAAAATTTAAAACAACACACCATTTTCCTTTTAATTTCTTTTGAAACAAAGGTTTATTTAAAATTTAATAAACGTGCATCGTTATTAACACTACATTTTTTATTTTAAAAATATCATATCTTTGTTGGTGATTTTAGTGTCATCAATTTATTTTGTGTAATTGGATTTACTTTGATCGGACAAGAATTTAAATAGACGTTGTCAAACGAGTTAGGAGGCGCGGAGTGCGCGCTCGTTCAACGATATTATAAATTCACTGCGGGATCCGGTGGCGGCAGCCCCCGGGTGGCGGGGTCCAAGGGGCGGCAGCCCCTGGCGGGGTCCAAGGGGTCCTAAACGGTAAAGGACTCGTACATAATGGATAAACGTCGAAATTAAGCCTTCAACCGCAGGAGACCTTTCGTTCAAACTTGCACCTTTCTTCTTCTTGCGCGAACATACGCGTACATCTACGCGAATGTTCATGTCCGATCACAAGGATTTTCGACTCTATAAAATAGAGTCTCGTGGTATGGGTTGGAAGATAGATTCTCGAGTGCTTGTTCTGAATTAACGTCTTATCCGATTGAAGTATTTCGTATACCTCGAAATAACTTTGATCTGAAAGCGTTTCGTACGCGATTCGTTATTCTATCGAGTTCTTCGTTTAACACTGCTTCGCAGTGTTCTTCATTTTATAAATCCAACAATCTTATTATCAAAAAAGATTTAGATAATGCATACTAGTATTTACGAAGTATTAGAAAATTAAATGAAAAACTAAATATATTAGTTCCAAATATAAATTTATCAATATGTTATAGAGTAAAAAATGTAGAATATATAACAACCCGTGTGAAGTACTAAATTAAATAAAAAAATTTAAAATAGTGGGATAAATTAGTATCTAATAAGGTGAATTTAGTATTTTGGTGGGGCGTGGCTATGAGACTATCACCACCCCCAAACTATTCGTAACCCTAAAGAGAGATTCTAAAGTCAATCCTTCATCTCATTTTCATGTTTGTTTTTCCTTCATCTTTTTCACATTTTCCACCGCGCGTAAAGTCGTAGGGTACGTGTTTTATGGAGTTGCAATTATTACATTAATTCCCACTAGTTATGATAATAATAATAATAATAATATAAATAATAATAAAGTAAATAAATAAATAATAATAATAGTATTAATAATAACAACAACAATAATTATAATAATTAATAATAATATGAAAAATAAACTTTAATAGTTTTTTTAAAAAAATATTGAAAGAATTTGGAAAAAACTAAAAGGAGTTGAAAAAAACTAAAAAAAGTTCGAAGAAACGAGAAAGAATTAGAATAAACTAAAAGAAATCAGAATAAAATAATGTATCAGTAAGAAGAAACAAGAAGAAGTTGAAAAAAAACAAGAAGAAGTTGGAACGTATAGATTATAATATTTATTTCTACATTCCTCTTTTTCTGATTTCAAAAATATTTATATCTATGTTTTTCATTTTCTCCTTCAACTTCTTTTGGTTTTTTAACTCTTTTCTATTTTTTTTCTCTTTTTTTCTAGTTTTTTTTAGTTTTTTTCTAAAATCTTCTTGTTCTTTTCAATTTTTTCATTTCTTCCTGTTTTATTCAATTCTTTCCAATTTCTTTCAATTCCTTCCCATATCAAACTATTTTTTTATCCTAAAGACAGACTAGTTCTGTATCTCATTTAGATGTTTGTTTTTCTTTCACTTTTTCACATATTACACGGCACGTAAAGTCGTAGAGTGTATTATGGAGTTGAAATACTAGTGTTACTTTAATACCTACTAATAGTCCTAATAATAATAACAATAATAAATATAGTATTAGTATCTGTAACACTTCATGCGCTACCAATTTTTTAAAATTAAATGGTGTTAGCGGAAGCACACACCCCAGTCAACTTATAGTGCATTCAACACGCACAAGCGTCCACGAAATTAGATTGTGACTTGGCCCACACATCTTTCGTCACGAGATAATTGATGCACACATGACCAACAATCTCCTCTTCAGCAATTGCTCTCGGCCCGCTGGGAATCGAACTCGTGACATTAGCTCCGATACCACTTGTATGACCTCAGACGCTACCAACTCTTTTAAAATCAAATGGTGTTAGAAGAAATGCATACCCCAACTAGCTTTATGGTGCATTCAGCACACATAAGCGCTCACGACATTCAATTGTGACTTGGTCCACATAGTTTCTGCAACAGGACAAATGATGCACACATTACCAAAAATATCATCAACAACAATAATTATAAAAAGATTAACATGAAAAATAAACTTTAATAATTCTTTAAGGTCATTATTGAAAGAAACTCGAATTAGATGGAAAAAAGTGGAAAGAGTTGGATGAAATGAAAAAGAACTAAAATAAATTGGAATAAGATGGAATAAGTTGGAAATTGGAATTAACTGAAAGGAGATGGAAAGTAAGAGAAAAGAGTTGAAATATATAGAGTATAATATTTATTTCAACATTTTTCATTTTTGTGATTTCAAAAGTATAATATTTATATTAACGTTTATTATTTTTTCAATATTTTCCAACTTTATTCAGTTTTTTTAAAAACTCTTTTTGGCTTTTTTCAGCCTTCTTGTTTTTCTTGTTTCTTATGTTTTATCCCCAAAATAAAATTTGAAATTTATACTAAATAAGACTAAAATATAAGTCATTTTCTAATGTAGGACTTAAACTTTTTTATTTTCTAAATAGTACTTAATAATGTCGGAGGAATAATGTCCAGTGATAGTGTATATTTACTTGAATAATACCTAATGGATAATGACTAATGGTCTTACATTGAGAAATAAAAACATATGATCTATGTTTTAGTCCTATTTAGGTAAATTTCCCAAATAAAATTAATGCCAATAATGTCCATGTATAATACTAAAAGGGATAAAGCTACTTGTACCCCAACTTTTTGTACCCCAATTTGTACCCCGCAGTTTTGCACCAACATTTTGTGTTGGTATAAAACTAATTTTTGTTAACGCACCAACACTTTGTATCCGTATAAATTTTTGTTAATGCACCAACATTTGTGTCGGTGTAAACCATCAAAATCTTTTAGTGTCCTACTAAAAGATATAGTGGAATGCCAATGTCAATTCATAATGCAAACTTGTATTTTGTGTTGTTTTCAGGTCCTCCTAGTTTTTCTAGTGTCTTAGCTTCCATGTTTTTTTTCATTTTCTTCCATGTTTATCCATTACTTTCCCATTTCTTTCAATTCCTCCAATATCAAATTATCAAGCTATTTTTTCACCCTAAAAACAAACTTTAAGTAGTTTTATAATCTCTCCGTTCCTAAATAAACTTCCCTTTTCGACTTTTTAAGGATTTAATGGAGGGGTATTTTTGTGTTAACTTTCCAAAAATACCCTTGATGTGATGTGTAAAAGTAGGATGTGATATGTAGATTATTAGTAAAAAGGTATGATGTGATATGTAGGGTATGAAAAAGTAAGGGGTAAAATGGGTCTTTTAAGGGAAAAGAGAAGTTTATTTGGGGACAACGAAAAAACGAAAGAGGAAGTTTATTTAGGGACGGAGGGAGTATCTCATTTCTAACCCTAAAGAACAGATTCTACAAACTTTTATAGTTTTATACTCCGTATATTACTAGTGGGAATTAAAGTAATACTAGTATTTCAACTCCATAATACACTCCACGACTTTACGTGCAGTGGAAAATGTCAAAAAAGTGAAAAGAAAAACAAACATGAAAATGAGATACTCCGTAAATAATAATAATAATAAATTAATAATAATAGTCTTAATTATAACAACAACAACAATAATTATAATAAGAATAATATGAAAAATAAATTTTAGTAATTCTTTAAGGTCATTATTGAAAGAAATTGAAATAAATTGGAAAACATTGAGAGTTGGAATAAAACAGAAACGAATTGGAATATATAGAGTATAATATTTATTTCAAATTTTTTTGAACCCTATGCAAAAAACTCTAAGTAATGTTATTTCTTCCGCCCCTAAGTATTTGTTCAGTTTTGAATTTTTGCATTCAACTATTTTTAACTTTTGATCTTTAATTAAATTAAATATATATCGTATATTAACTCGATAAAAAAAATATTTTATAAAATAAATGTAATAAAATTATTTATATATAAATATCTTATATCATTTATATTTAATTTGTAGTCAAAATTTACCAATTTTAACTTAAAAAAGTCAAATGTAGACAAACACTCAAGAATGAAGGGAGTATATCTCATTTCCATGTTTCTTTTTCTCACTTTTTTCACATTTTGCACCGCGCGTAAAGTCGTCGTGTATTATGGAGTTGTAATACTAGTAGTATTACTTTAATTTCCACTAATTACCATAGGATCATATTAACGGCCACTTATACCACCTGAATTGGTGGTAATTAAGTGCGATCCATTAACCACAAAGCATCAATAGAGTTTGAAAAGAATAAGATCACAAATAAGGTAAACGAAAACTAGACCAAGCACTATAATGCCTTGTTTTTTTTTTGGTTGCAAATTCAGAATTTGGATGATTTAAGAAACTGAAAGGAGTCAGCAAGTGTTAGAAAAATTAAAGTGTTAAAAACTCACTCAATTAAACTATCACCCATATAAGAATATAAGAAAGCTCTAACTTTAGATAAAAAAGCATTCTTGTCCGTGCTTGAAGTGATGTTTATTATAAATTTGGATATATAGTGTTATTGTATATTTATCATATAAAAATACTTTTTTAAAGTCGTTGTTGGAAGAAACGGAAAGGAGTTGAAAGTTAATTTTTTCAACACATAAGAACAAGGCCTAAGTATGATGACTTATGGAAAAAGACTAAAGTAGAAGTAAAATATTAAAAATAGGATAATTATCTCAAATAATCTCACCTTTTTGCACTCTTTCAAAAATAATCTCACTTTTCACTGTCTCTGGAAATAATTCCACCTTTCTGTATGTGTTCGAGTTTTGGATCGCTGTTAAAAGGTTAACGGTCACTTAACGGAAGTTTTAGAAAATGCCCGTTTTTCACAAATAAATGAAATGTGGGATTATTTTAGGCAAATTTACTTTTTACTTTTTTTAATTTTCAATTTAAAATTAATATTTTTAGAAATATAACAATACACTCTTGTTAGATATTTGTCTAACGATTTATGAATTTTATTTTCTGGTCTGGGAAAATATAATATTGAATTATCAAAAATAATTTAGAGTATCGATCAAGAGAGAAATGGTAATACAAAAAATTGTAGTGAGTAATAAAATTTATTAGTGCCATTTCATAGAAAAAAATATTGTGCCATTTTTACAACTTTTGAATTACTATTTTGGGGAAAAATTTGCATTGAATTATCAAAAAAAATCACAAATTGGATGGTTCCATTTTAGAAAAAAAATAATAATATCGGCAATAGAAGATTATCAATAAATATTTGGGAGTGTTCATGAAAAATTGCAATACATTAGAAAATGTAGTGTGTTACAAAAATAAAAATTTCATTTCAGAGAAAAATTGTTGCGTTATTTTCACAACTATTGTAATGTTGTTTCACAAAAAATATTTATATAGAACTATCAAAAAATATTCATAAGTTTTCTAGTGCCATTTTTTAAGAAATAATAATAATATAGTATTAAAAAACAATTCGAAGTGCCGCTCAAGAAAAATAAATGCAACTTACAAAAAAGTGTAGTTAGTAATGAAGTAAATAAATTAGCTCTATTGTGTAGAATAATTTATTTTCTAATTATTACCAGATTACCGATTATTGAAAAAAAAACTAGTTTCACTCTAAAAATACTTACATTTGGTACTATTTTTCCAAAAAAAATAAAAAACATTTAAATTTAAAGTTAGAAATTAAAAAAGTGAAAAATAGAGAATTTACTTAAAATAATCCCACCTTTCATTTATTTGCGAAAAATGGACAATTTTCAAAAATTTCGTTAAGTGACCGTTAGTTTTTTAACACCGACTCAAAACTCGCACACCTGCAGAAAGGTAGGATTATTTCCAGTAAGAGTGAAAAGTGGGATTATTTTTGAAAGAGCACGAAAAGCTAGGATTATTTGAGATAATTTTTCCTTAAAAATAGGAGTTTCATATCTTTATTCTCGAAATATGATTTAAAATTTATTTACATTACCAATTATGACCATATACATTACCAAAAAAGTGTAGTAAAATACTCATGTACGGTGCCACATTGTCATAGTGTGAAGTTCTATTTAGAAAATAAAAATTTAGAACTCTTATTTTGATACTTTTTCTATGTTTTAATTCTATTTAGAGTGATTTCTTGAGGAGTTACATAAGAACATTAGGGGATACGAATTTGACTTAGGTCATGTTTTTTTTGGATTAGAATTTCAAAGTTGGATGTTAGAGGAACCTAAAGATAGAGGGAGTTAGAATGAATTAGAAAGAATTGAAAAGATCCGAGTTGAAAAGAATTAGAAGAAATTAGAAGGAACTAAAACGAGTTGGAACTTGGAAGAGATATGCATTGTGACATTATTATAGTCCCTCCATCCAAAAATTATCTTCTCGTTTACTATTCACAGAATCAAACTTTATTTACTTTGTTGACTTATTTTCTTTACCCATTTGATAAAATAATATAGTCATGTCACATCTAGTTTTGTAGATTTTTGATGTGATTTTTTTAAATATAATTTTTTATTTTTTAACTTTGCACCATTTTTCATATAAAATGATTTGAAAATAACTTCAATCAAACATCGTAACACGCAATGGGAGGATAATTTTTGGATAGAGGGAGTACTGTATAATGGCAACCCACTATATTTTTTGTTACTATACATTAGCATTGTTGGTATTATACTCTTATTTTGGGGATAAAACTATGAAACTCATATTTTAGTATACTCTTCATGCTTTACTCTTAGGTTAATTTAGTCATTTTCCTTAAAATTTAACTATATAAATAGTGCAAAAGTCATTTAATTAAGAACATTGATAATAATATTTTTTAGTAGCTCTTAAACACATCAGTATAGTATCTATCTATTTAATTTTAGAAACTCAACCCCTTAAGCATTACATAATTTTTAAAAGTTGATACACTTTTTTAAATTATAACGTGCATGTTATAAGTATATACAAAAAATAAATATGTTAGATTATATTGTTTAATTTTCAGGTCTACATATGTTAGATGTATATTAAATACTACCTCAGTTGGATAAAAGTTCTCCATTTGACTATTATAAAATAAAAAAAAATAAAAAGTAAAAAAATGTTTAAATACTCCGTATTTGTTAGACTTATAAAAACGAAATACTAAGGGTCCGTTTGGTATAAAGAATTGGTGGAACTGGAATTGAATTGGAATTGAAATTCCATGGGATTCAATTCCATAGAATTGAATTCTGTCAATTTCAATTCATTTTTTGCATTATCAATTCCCAATTCACATAATTTTTGTGCTACCAAACATTAGAATTGGAATTGAAGTCCTCAATTCCAATTCCATAATTTGAATTTCATGTACCAAACGGGACCTGAAGGTTTTTGTTAGAGAATTGGTTCATTTGCCTTTCAACTAAGATTAATAAAAAATATTTGTCTCCTTGCTTTTGTTTAGACCTGTGCAAACAAGGGTCAGCCCGTCTGGCCCCCCTTTAAAAAGGGCAGATATGAACAACCTTTAATACCACTTAGGCGGGCCGACCCAAGTTCGAATTGTATTTGGGCGGATCTGAAAGTTACTTTTAGCCCAGTCGGGCCAATAGGCTCGCCCATATTCATCAAATACATTTATTTTATTATTAATTACCTAGCCAATATAAATTTTAAAATTTTCTATAATTCATGTATAATAGTTTAATTTACTCACCTTTCTTAAACAAAAATCAATAACCTTTTAATAAATCAATATGATGGGTTTATTAATTATGCAACAATACATCTGTTATACTTTTATGTAAATGTGGTGACTAGTGATTTTATTTTAAACATTGAAAAAAGAGTTCAATGTTTTGTTTTTGAATTTTTTGTGTGAAAAAGATTTTATTGATGTTTTATCCAGGCCGGGTCGTAGCCGGGTGGGCAGTTCGGCCCACTAAGGTGGGCGAGTATAGGTAAAGAGTTTAGTCCATCAAATTCGGGCCAGGCCCACCCATGTAAAAGGGCTAATAATTTGTATCAAGCCCAACCAAGATTCTTATTTACACAGGTTTACTTTTGTTACATAGATTAGTGACATACAAGATAAAATTGAAAAATTTTATGATTGATATTGATTTTGAAATTTAAAGAAATAGTGTGAGTCGGACAAAAAATATAAATATGATTTGAGATAAAATACAATGGCGTAGAAAAAAATTAAAAGATAATGTAGAGTATAAATTTTTTGGATAAAATATGAAATGCATACATTAAGATAAATATTTTAACACTTTTTATTTTTCTCAACTCTTTCAATTTTTTTTTAACTCTTTCTAATTTTTTCAATTTTTTCAACTTCTTCCTATTTTTTTCAACTAACTCATTCTAGTTTCTTCCAAAATCTAATTTTGATTTTACAATTCAAACAAACAGAGCCTCAGAATATTAAAATGTGAGACTAGAGCTTGGATTCTTTATTGAAAATGAAGGACTGATTCCATATTTATAGTGGAAAAGTATTAGTGGGCGTTTAAAACCGTTCCGTTGAACTTGATTTACAAGGTTTTGGAGTCATTAAACACAATTAAACATAAAATCGGCATTTTGAAAACTCAGGACTAGATGACCAAAAATCAGGACTTTCTATCTTAGCCCAAATTCTTTCCGATTTTGTTTAAAACTTTCTATGTTTGAAAATGATTAAAACAATGTTTTAAACACATTTTGTGAGTGTATTTTGAATATGTGAATATAGTTATATAAAATCACATTCTTACATTTATTTCTACTTAAATTCTACACTAGTTTGATATTTCAACTTTGTTATCGAGAACATATACTTGGCGATTCTTGTCGTTCTTGAAACACTTAAACAAATGTTAGCTCATACATTGTTTCTTGAAATCAGAGGTTAATACAATCTTGCTCGTGGGAGCTTAGCCCTCCAAATTTTGTTTCTTTTTTTTGATGAATTAATAGATTGGTCTGTTTTACTTTTAATAAGAGTAAATTCTTTATATGATCCTTTATAATTAGGTTTTTTCATATTTAGTCCTTTACTAATTATTATATTTTCAGTCCATATTAATTTAGTACACTTCCAAGATTGGTCCTCTGTCAACCCTTCCTTCCATCTTTGCTAAATAGAGGGCTATTACTGTACTTTCACGCTTCAAGTTTCAAAACCATTTTGGTGCATCTGATTTTGATGCAATCTTGGCCCTTAGATCTCACAATCTAAAACACCAGATTCATTCTCATTTCTCTCTTAAGATCGCATTTTCACCAGAACATATATATATATATATATATATATATATATATATATATATATATATATATATATATATATATATATATATATATATATATATATATATATATATATATATATATATATATATATATATATATATATATATATATATATATATATATATATATATATATATCTGTGTGTGTATGTTGGTTCTGGTGAGAATACGATCTTGCGAGAGAAATGAGAATGAATCTGGTGCTTTAGATTGTGAGATCTAAGGGCCAGGATTGCATCAAAATTTGGTGCACCAATATGGTTTGAAAATGCATCATGTTGAAATGCACCAAATTCCTTTGAAAATGCACTAACTCAAAATCCGAGCGCAAGATGCAATTTGAGCCGCACAATGCATAAGACCCAACGGCTAGATTTTATTCTCATTTCTCTCCACAAGGTGCATTCTCATGGGAATCGGCCATACAAACATACACACACACACAGATATATATACATATAAACATACACACACACACACACATCTCTGTGTGTGTGTTTGTGTATGTGTGTCGAGATCTAGGGCAAGACGCAGAGTAAGACGACGAGGCAAAGCAAGATGATAGATACAAAGAAGAAGTATTGTGGCTCTTCCAAGAAATTGGAGCTCTTCAGTAGCCTTCTCAGCTCGTTCTCTTCTAACTCATTTGATGCTTGATTTACTAATCGGTAATCGGCCAAATTCCATTGTCTTGTCCACATTAAAACAAAACAGAAAATCATCTAGTTCTTCATCTGTGTCTTCAAGCACCTCATCAACCATTGATTCAGATTCAAAGTCTTTATCATATAGGTCTTCATCAACAGCAGGAAAGTTATCTAATGCATCGCTAACTCCTTTAGTCCATTATCACTTTGAGAGTATATACTAATATCTTCTCAATTCTTGAACCCAAAATCCTCAATATATGACTTTATTAGCATTATACCCTATTCATCAAACGATGCTTTAGGAACAACTTTCACAAAACCACCAACTTATCTAGGAAGTGCACCTCTCATACTTACAGACCCGCCAAACATAAACTTTAGTTCATTAGTATTCACTTATTCGAAAATAAATATTTTGTTACTTAAATTTGTTTCATAATGTCATGACTTATGATACAGGCACAGAGTGCGAACTCATTTTTGTATCTCCCTCAAAGCTACTGGGGTCTGGTACGGTACGGCTGATAATGGACGAAATGAGCAAAGGCAGCGATGGTTGGACGGCGGCCATCTCGAACATATCGGAGATAGCGGTTGATCTTGACTCCCTCCAGAAATTGATCGTCAAGAAAGCTGTTTATGTCAACGAAGACACCTACGCAAAAGCCCATCTCACCTCCGAACAAGCCCGAACTATCAAGGTACGATTTCCCCCATATCTGGATCTCGGTCTTTTTCTTCAGTTCGTTGGCAATATCTCCGAATACTTTGACCGATTTTTCCATTGGATTTGATCGATACTGCGATTAGGATTTAGAATTGTGATGCTATTAGCGTGAATTATGCTGGAGAAGCAGAATAAATTGGGGATGATAATTGTCAGATCCAAGCAGCATGATTTTTGGGATCTGTGTTAGAAATGCATCAATCATTATGGAACCCTGGATCGATTTCTTGTTTTAAGCTCAAATGAGGAATTGGATCTTAGTAGATCTCAAGAATAAGAATACCAACTTCAATCTCAGTGTGTTTCTAGGAGCAATTTGATTCATGTCTAAATGAGTTACTCATATTTGCATATGCAATGACCTTAATGGTGGTACCGATTTCAGAATATGTAATTGGAATTTCTACATTCTGTAGTATTTGTTGTTTAGTCGAAAGTACTCAGTAAATGGATTGTTTGAAGAAGTGTCACCTCTGCAATCATAGGTTCTTGAGCAGAGGGTAGATACTTTAGAACGTGAACTAGATTCCGCCATTTCAGCCGCCGCACATGCACGGACAGAGAAACGGCATGCTGAAATAGCACAGAAGGCTGCGGAACTACGGGCACAAGAGATCACGAAAGAGCTTGAAAACACCACAAGTATGCATTTCTTTTTCTTTCTTTTTTTGTCACAACATGTAATTGAAGAACTCTATGAAAATACTTTTGGAACATAGGTGTTGTTTTCTTAGCTCTACACAACAAATTGTGGTTTTGTGTTATTGCTTCATCTTTTCAGAGGTTCTTTACTACATAATTTTTGCTTGCCTTTTTGTTAGAGGGTGAAAGTATGCGTGTCCTGATTTGGGTTGAGTCAGGTTTGAACCATTTTTAGCGGGTCATTTCTCTTCAGTCATCTTTGAGTTCGGTTAACAAAATCTTTGTTCAAAGCCTAGTATTTCCAAGTCAGGTATTGGGCTAGTCGGGTCAATCTCTGCTAGGTTTATCTGCTAGACTTCTATCTAGCCTTTAGCGTCTCTTATCCATCTCCTTATTGTTTTTCTCCTCCCGGTTCGTTTTCTGTGTCGGGGTATCTTTAGGGTAAAGGTAACGGCCGCATACATTTAGCCTCCCCATCCCCCACTTGAAAGATTTACCAGGCTGTAGCTGTATAATAAATTCCACATGTTGGCTCCTATGGATGACAATTATCACATGATTATGGATGCGCTGAAAATCATCTAGTTTTATTGTTCCCAGTGCTTGTCTTTAGACAACACTTTTCTGTTTGAGTTATTTTCAGTTTTGCTTGAACTTGCAGATGTTTTCAAGCTGCACATGGAAGAGTTACGAGCAAAGCAAGAGGAGATTGCAACGCGTGACAAAGATATCAAACTCCTCGAAGCTATAATTCAGACGCTCGGGGGCAAAGACTCGCTACCTACCCGTGACTAAACCAATGTATCTTCTCACTATGTAAATTGCAAATAATAGCGTATGCGAAAATATATTGTATGGAGTAGTATTCATTTCTTTAATACATTCACATTTGATAGGATTGACCAAGATCCGAATTTGAATCGATCTAATTCGAAATCAATTTTTTTTTTTAAAAAAAAATTGGATTTAGAATCAAATAATTACGCCTCGGATTGGATCTACTTCGAAGTTGGACCATGTTGATCCAATCACGTGCTAGGCTCAAGTAAAGATAAATCTCAAAGTAGATCCAATCACGACTAGAATACAAGTATATTGGTTTGGGACGTCCCAAAAAAAGTCTTGTCTTTATTTGTTTAGAAAATTTAGAGTGATTTACAATATTTCTCTCCTCTACATCACTGAAAGTCTGTGACAATATATTCTTCTTATAACTCTTTTATAAACTAAATGTTTTCCGTACCTCAAAATTTTTTTGTTCTCTTGCTTTCACCTCTGCATCCACTTAATAGAGTACACAAATTGTCAAGTGCTCTCTTTTGAATTTTTAAAATATGCAGTATTTTCAGTGCCTCTTCCAAAGTGGGGTTTTAAAACCCTCCCTATGTGGCACAATAAAAAAAAAGAGACATGTGGACATAATATTCCATCTCTTTTCAAAACTTAAATTATTCTTGTTATTTTATTATTGGCCCCAATCAAAAATTAATTTTATTTTATACCATGAATTATTATTTTGTTAATGGCGGGTTAACGGAACAGCTTGTTTTGTGCAACAAAATGAAAGTTGAAATTATTTTTAGTGAATTTTTGTTTTTTATTTATTTAAATATTTATTTAAGTTTTTTTTTAAAAAACTTTCTACATAAATTTCTTTTTCCTTTAAAAAAAATTATTCTTATCTTATAAAAAATAAGTATAAAATATCAAATATAAAAAATAAGTATAAAAATATTAAATATAAGATTTCAGTTATTTTTCTCATTTTTGTGATTTTTTATATCTTTTTTTATTCATACCCAAAGTTAGACTAATCTTTAAAAGAATACAACAAAATGAAAGTTGGGATTATTTTTAGTGAATTTTTGTTTTTATTTAAATATTTATTTAAGTTTTTAAAAAAAATTACATAAATTTGTTTTTTCCTTTTTAAATATTATTCTTATCTTATAAAAAATAAGTATAAAATATCAAATATAAAAAATAAGTATACAACATTAAATATAAGATTTCTGATACTTTTCTCATTTTTGTTATTTTTTATATCTAGTTTCTTATTTATATCCAAAGTTAGACTATTATTTAAAAGAATACAAATGATGGAAATCAAACTAAAAATGAGAAGTAGACATATTTGGAAAAAGAAAATGAGATTTAAGGTTTCCTTCTGATATACTTCGTTAAAAAAAATAGATATAATAAATAACAAAAATGACTGAAATCTTATATTTAATATTTTTATACTTATTTTTTATATTTGATATTTTATACTTTTTTTTATAAGATAAGAATAATATTTTTTAAAAAGGAAAAAGAAATTTAAGTAGAAAGTTTTTTTAAAAAACTTAAATAAATATTTAAATAAAAAAATCACTAAAAATAATCTCAACTTTCATTTTGTTGCACAAAACAGACTGTTCTGTTAACCCACTGTTAACAAAATAATAATTCATGGTGTAAAAATAAATTAATTTTTTATTGGGGCCAATATTGAAATAACAAGAATACTTTAAATTTTTAAAAGAGATGAAATATTATGTCCTCAAGTCCCTTTCTTATTGTGCCGCATGGGGAGGGTTTTAAAACCCCCACTTTGGAAGAGGCACGGAAGAATTGGCCAGTTCCATTAGGTGGAAAGCTCAATTACAAAATTCCAAAAACATGTGGAAGTCCAAAATTAATAATACCAAAAAGGGGCATCCACAAAAAAAAGTCATTCATAATAGACTGGTTTAACTTGGTCCTCTAAAAATAAAAAATAATATCAGCATAAAATCTTAGAAATAAAGACAATTCTCTGGTTATGAGGTAGTTTCTGCTGTAGAAATACGTTTACTACCAGGCGGGCAGAAGCACAAATAGTTGCAAGATTATCAACAAAAACAATATCGTTCCGAGACACGATACCCTCATCATCTTTTACTTCTGTTTCTTCTTACGATCACCAAAGGTCGGAAGTAACGGTCTTTTCTTGGTAAATGCTTGAGTTTTGCTTTCAGATTCCTCATCGTCCGTGTCGCCCTTTTCTTCAACCTTTTGATCTGCAGCGGCCTTTCTGTCAACTTTCTTTTCTTTAGCATTCAGCGTACCACGCAACTTTCTTTCTATGGGATCGTCTGAACGAACATATGTGGGCCCCCGGGGAACTGTAGCACCAATTCCAAGCCTGTGAGATAGAGAGAAGCTTGGGGTAAAGGCCTAAAGGGGACTCGAACAAGGGAGAACTACCTGACTAGGACTAAAACATGCTCCATATACCAAAACAAGACGTTCAATGATTTTATACCAAAATAGGACTTATAATGCCAAAGAGTTCTAATATTTGATGCCAACAAACACTATGAAACGCCAACATACAATGCCAAGTTGTGGCATTGCACAGTCCCAACACTCTTATTTAGGGGATAAAAACATAGGAGGTCCTATTTTGGTATAAGTTTAATCCTTATACCAAAAGATACTAACCTAGGAGGCCGCGCCTCTAGAATAGCCGCATTTGATTTATCATCGTCCAATGATTTACCCATGTTATTAACCCATTGTTCGGCCTGCAATCGGTCATTCAAAACAAGCAAAAAGAAAAAAACAATGTGTTCTTCGTTAGCCACTTACGATATGAAAGAAACTATAAAACTAGGCATAAATTGGTTTATACATGTGAATCTGCAGACCAATAGCATAAACCCCAAAGCAATGGTTTTATAAAGCATATAGATGGAGTCAATAAACACTGAATAAATCGCTTTAAATGACATTTGGCAAGACCAAGAATGCCAATGGACATCTTGAAACACAAAGGGTTGTATAAAACAAAATAGACAGAGGCTATAAACACTGCAAAATCATTTCAATAACATTTGCAAGAAAATCAAGAATGACTTTACCAATTTGAATCCTCTGTCCAACTTTACCAATTGAGCTCGTGATGTTTTCTTTGACGTGCCTTCTGTAGTCATCCCAATTGTTTTCTAACCTAATCAACAAGGCACCCGCAAATGAATTTCTGTCTATATAAAACATTCTCACTCAATCTTGTAGAAGGTGTAAAACATAAATAGCTTTTTGATTGATCCCTTAACATTCTGCAATCACAAAACCAGACAAATATATAGATGAATAAAACTATGGCTCTATGCATGTAAAACACACACACACACACACAGTACAAACTCACAAACATAAATACCCTCCAGGACACTAATTTTATCCCGGAGACCAATAGACATCAATAATAATCTTACACTATGCATATAGAATACATCCTTACAATTGGCAGCACCAACCTTTCATTTTTCAGAACGGCTTATTATAACATCATCACTAATGGTAGCAAAAGCATCTCTCTCCCTGTATGTAACTAGACAATCACTTGATCATATTGTTTGACAAAAGAAGCATAAATACTTTGTTTTGGTTCACTAAATTTTCACCCCTTTTTACTGAACTAAAATGCGGGCTATTTGGTCCACCGACATGAATGTCAAACCTTACTTTTTTGTTCCAACTCGTGAACCCACTTCCTACAAAATGGTTTCCGCCCGTCACCCACATTTGTAAATAAGTAACATTGCAAACAAAATGCAGCATCTTTGGCAATGCTATATAACCTATATTCCAAATTCTGACCAAGAATAATAATCAAACCAGGATAAGCAAATCTACGTCCTTTTTTGATCCATTAGTTTAAAGGGAAATTCATAGTTTCAGTGACCATTTGTTTAAAGGGTAAATGGGCAATTCACAGTTTTGGTGATAATCAATAGGTTCTCTTTTGTAAGTTGTGACCCCAGATGAGAATCAAGATTCTCTTCACACTGTTTGTCAATTCTCATTCAAAAGGATTTCAAATTCACCAAACACTAGTTTGGTTCAAGGAATCTGGAAGGAAAAGAAAAGAAAATGATTTTCTCTCTTTTTCCTCATCAAAATGAGAGAAATTTGGTTTTCCCTCCTCTTAGTACATTTTGCCTTCTCATTTTCTTTTCCTTCCACTTTCTCCTTCTTTTCCTCTCTAACCAAACAAGAAAAACAGTTTTCCACTTTATTTTCTTTTCTTTTCCCATTCAAATTCCTTGAACCAAACATAGTGTTAATGTTTTCCTCTAACAATTGATTTAAAGGCTAATAAGCATTCAAATTCAAGTTAGAAGGATCCTCACTTGATTCAACCTCTTTGGAACTTAGCATATTTTTTAAAATACCTTTGCATCCTAATTTTAAAAATGAAAAATAATGCATTTAATTAACATTTTAACAATTAATTTAATTAAAAAAATCATTACAATTTTATAGTGAAATCTAAGGATTGTCACATTGTCAGCAATAGGGATAAAAACATGTGACTCCTATTTTGGAGATAAAAGCTACTCCGTATGTTTTACTCCTGTTTTGGTGATTTCTTTGAAATCAAACCTAATCAAAATTCATAGTTCCGAAATCCACAAATTACAATTCCACATAACACAATTAACATATCAAAATGAATAAATATATAAAACAATTAAACAAATAAGGAGAGTCAAAGACCGGTGTACTCACCTTGATAGTGGCTGAATAGTGTTGGCTGGGGCGGCGGCTGCAGGCTGAATTGTGGGCACTGGAGCAGCTGCCGGCAGAATAGCGAAATCTTGGGGCGGCTAACAGCTAAATCGCGGCTGAATGGTGCGGCGGCTGCGGATTGCTCGCCACCGTGCTCGGTGCTTAAGCGTCCGCCACTCTTCAGTCGGCAGAACTTGGGAGACGGAAAAGATGATGTGAAAATTCACGAATTCCAAAAAAAAGAGAAAAGCTTAATAAGTTGGAGTAAAAGAAAATAAAAATACTCCGCATCAAAATAAGAATAACTACTACCACAGTACCACCCAACCAACTGCCAACAAGTTAATTTTTTTTTTTGAAAGAATATAAATTTAATTATATAATTTAGTTTAATATATTAAATTTGTTTAATATTTATTTTTACTCAAAATAATATTTGCTAGTTTGTATTAAAATGCTTCATAACATTGTTATAAGTACTCAAAAAAATAAAAATAAAATTATCTTGCATTCCAATCTTACTGATCCGAACAAGACACCATCTAATTTTGAACTAGACAAAAGTTATACCGGTCCACAATTTTTGGACTAGAAACCACCGACATAGAAAACAACGAATCTAGTCCAAAAATAAACAAATTTTTGGGTCGTCCTGTTTTCTAGTCCAACCCGGATTGCTAGTGTGTCTACAAGACAGTATATATAAGCTTGAGCACGATTAGAGTCTGGGTCCATTCCGATTCTGGAATAGCTGATTCCCGGTATTGTAGGGCTGACACTGCACCGGTGATAACCGCTACAGTCTCGATTTGGTTCCTGGTTTCATTCTGGGGATTGGTTTTAGGTTATTTTTTAAATTAGTTAACATTAATTTAACATTGTGAATTTTTTGTATTTGGATTTTAGAAAAAAATCAAACATTAAGTTCTAATCAAATTATTCATGTTTGATATGGTAACCTAAAGATATTTTAAAATTCAAATTATTCAAATTATTTAAGTTTGATATTGGAAATGTAAAATTGTACGGAGAAAAAAATTGAAATGTAAAATTGTAAATTGAAGTAATTAAATTATTCAAAGTTTTAATATGTTTTGTTAAGTCTAGTTTCCACTTTAGTACTTTACAAACTACAGAGTACAATTTATCAAATTAAGCAAAAGATTTAAATTTGACTAGAGAAGTGGATGTCACGACAAATAGTTCAAATGAAACAACGCTTTCGCCACCGTTGGGTTTGAACTTCCCCATGAATCTTGGAGATTTGGTTTCCTACCATACAAGTCCAGGGAGAAGTTTAATATTTAATATTTCAATTGAACTATTTCTCGTAACATCCACTTCTCTATATGATTATAGCTTTCCTACATCGACTATATTTTCCTCGATTGTTTTTTATATTTTAGAACGAGTCTCGGTTATACAAATATTTAAATGTCTAACGAGTGTTTTTTGCGATTGTTTTTTTCGTGGCAAATATTAGCAATGGAGTTGCTCTTGCTCTTTTTCCGTAGCAACTTTTTACAACGGAAAATATAGTCGCAAATTTCTGATGCAATATGTTGCATCAGTAATACCGTAGCAAACTGTGGCAACAGAATGACTCTTGAAGTTATTACGTAGCAACAATGGGCAATGGCAATTCCGTTGCAACACTTTGAAGCAAACATACTGCAACAAAAATTCCGTTGCAGAAGTGAAATTGCAACAATGGTTTTTGCTACAGCACAACTGCAACGAAACTCCCGTTGCAATCACCATTAGCAAAGAAAATATTTAAAAAGTGCAACGGAAACTGTCATTGCAATTACGTCATATTTTTGTAGTGAATTTGAATAGCCATGGAGTTTCACAATGTAAAGAAATCCTAAAGACTCCATGTTGAATACACCCCCTAAGACTTTTAGAAGTTTCTATATCTTAAAGTGACTTGTTGTCCAATAAGACTTGAACTTGGGAGATGCAATTGAAGAGGTTGGGAATGTATTTGGGTCGGGTCGGGTGGGAGGATTTTACCGGAGGTTTAATTTAAGAAGGTAGGAACCGTCAATTTTACGAACAGAGCACCGTAGTGCCCCCAAATCATCCCGTGACACGGGGTTCCAATGTTATGGGAACTCCTCCGTTCTTCTTTCAATGTTTAAAAAGTGTACATTGCATTATTTTACATGCATTACATTATATTTTTAAAGTAAATTTGAAATAGCATATTGAAATATTTGCACTAAATACAACTAAAACTTAAGTCATTTTTCTAAATAGCACTTAAATTGTTTCATTTCCTAAATAACACTTAATAATTGTCCATAATGTTCCGTGATGGCAAACATTTACTTGAATGATGACTAATGGATAATTATTAAAAGTGCTACAATGGGAAAAAACACATGTGATGCTATTTAGGGAAAGTCATTATGTTTTAGTGATATTTACGTAAATTCTCCATAGCAGATTTTTATAAACATTTCAATATTTACATGATCAAATTATATATTCTTTATTTACACATTTTTATTAAATTAGTGAGCATTTATTTTGTAGACTTATTTATAAGTTTTTTAATATATTATTTTTAGTTTTTAACTTTACACGCATTTTTGAATATTTTAAATTAAAAACAACATCAATAAAACATTATAAACTAAAACAGAATTTTAATTTTTTGATCGGAGAAATACTTAACTAGGGATAAATCATACTTCATATACCAAAATAAGACTTTTAATATTTTTTGCTCAAATGAAACTTAAAATGTTAATTTTTTCTACACATAATGTCAAACATACTATGAAATGTCACTATGGGCGTTAAAATGTGAAAATCCTCCTATTAGGGATTGCAATTTATACCTGACTCGACGGATACTCGATGCACCCAACCCGCTCTCATGGATAAAATTCCGAAGAAAAAGTGTGATGGACGGATGATGGATGGACTAATGATGGATCGGGTCAGATGCAGATGAAGCGATATGTCACCCATCATCTGATCCATCACTTGACACATTCATATTTATTTTAGAAAAAACTAAAATTGTATTTCATACTTGATACATATCATATCAACACGTGCTTTCATTGTTGGTCTCATGTCTTCTTCAACGCCTTCTACCGACCGCAAACAGTCGTCATTGACTCTTGAAGGCGTGATGCATGCCATAGCGGACCTCAGACCTTAACTACACACCACCAAAGTCCGGGTCGCTAAGATAGCGACGTGGAAACGCCCAGTTACGGATGAAGGGCGACATAATCCTTCTCACTCTAATCTTGGATGGCGTCCTCCGCCATCTCGTACTACGCCACTGCGGTTGGACCCTGTTTCACGGATGCGCGTGGGTGCCCTAAAATTTTCCAGTGATAATCCCACTGGATGGATATTTCCAGTACCCTTTTGACGATGGAATTCACCTTGGCGAGGGAGCTTTCTGCATGCCACCAGGAGGCCGTCACAACGTACAGCAGTGGGTCACGTCGTGCTAGGTCTACGCGCCCGCCTCCATCAACCGGCGAGGGAATTTTACTGACGTCGCCTTTGTATGGCCGTCAACCTCTCGCAACCAGCCACAACAGCGACAAACCCGCGAACCTTCCGATTGCCTATTTGACAAATGCTAAAAAAGTGGAACATAATAACATAGGGTTGTGTTGGTATTGTGATGAGATGTGAGTTCTGGGACACAACTACAAGCGTCATTTTCTACTACTTATGGGACTTGACGAGGATGACGACTCTCCGCCTTGAGGACAAGTTTGGTTCTAACCCCGGGGGAGTTGACATGGGCTCAACCGAGGCTGTTTAGGAGCGGAAGAAAGTAGCGAGACATCCTTAAAGGAATGTCGGGCCACCCCGGTGCTATCAAGACTACATTTGATATGATTTATTATTCTTCTGTGTAATGTAGTGTTTTTAGTGAGTAAATTATAAGCTTCTTTGAGGATTTCTTTTTAATTCTTTACCTCGATGCTTTTTTTAAACCGCCAAGAGAGACAATTAGTAATTAGGGTTTGGGGAAACATATCATCTATAAAAGGACGATATGTAAGCCTTCGATAGGTGAATAATAATAATAATAATAAACTCCCTTTCCCCCTAAACTCTCTTCTCCTAACCTTAAATTCTCTCCTTCCTATGTCTCTCTCTCTCTCGCTCTCCCTCTCTCTCAAACTCATTCAGCACTCTTCCTCCGCTCTCAACAATTTGATGCTAGCGAGAGACATTTGATACATCTCATATCAGTTTATCAGAGATTTGTAGGGTGGCAACAACAATCGTAAATGGAGAAGGAAGGAGATGACAACGAAGAAGGTTTGAAGAGGAAGAAATTAATGGGAAGAAGGAGATGGCGGAGAAAAAAGAAGTAGAGGAAAGAGATGAAGTATATGAGATGAGGGTAAAAAAATACTTTACTTAAAAGGAAAGGGTAAGAAAATTTGAACATAGTGAATAGTGAGAGCAAGAAAATTTTTTGTTGGGAGGTTTCCCTCACATCGGAAAACAAACAACAAAGTGTCCAACATTTAAGTTCCATGGTCTCTCCTCCTATCGCCAATTGATTTTAGGATGGAACTCTCATGGGCTTGCGTGTTGAGCCTATCGCAAAAGTGCGCACGAATCGACGTGTATTCCCCCACGCTATGATTGGCCCATCGATCTTTTATCGTTTTTGTATGGAAGGGTATGAAAAAACAAACAATAATGTTACGTACTTGTACATCACATTGGTATTACCATTTTGCACAAAATTTTAGTGCAAAATTGTCATTACCCTAGTACAAAGCTTTAGTGTACAAAATAGTCTACAAATTGTAGTATATATACCTCGAAAGACAAAGGGTCCTAAAAGTATTGGTAGTGCCTTTTAGTTGGGGGCACTAAAGAAGATAAGCATTTGGGGTGAATTATATGAAAGACAAAAGGGTCCCTCAACAGTTGTCTCCTTTCTTCATCACTCAATGCTGCTTTGTTTCCTTCTCTGCACACCCCTCCCCCATTGCTCCCTTATTGGCACTTACCTTCCCCACCCCCACATTCTTCAATAATGCAATGCATTTTCTATCTCTGTCTCTGGATGAGTTTCCCTTTTCTTAGCTCATTCAGTCTCTTGTGATCTCTTGAAATGTGCATATAAATATGGTTTAGATTCACTTTGATCTATCTGTACTCTCTCTTGAAATTTGAAGATTTGATTGATATCATCTTAAAACAAGCACTGTTTCTGTCCAGTCGAGTCAAACTGGACAAACTTTAAACTTCAATTATTCTCAATTTATATTGCTGAAAGAAGTCAAACTGGACAAATACACTGGGACGGAGGAAGTATTTATGAATGTCCGTAAAAAGATTAGAGTCAAATCTGGGTACCTACAATGTATAAAAATAGTTCTATTTCGAGTTTTTTCTTTTCAAAAATGAGCATAAAAAAAGATAACTAATGAATTTTGAAAGAGAAGGACGAACAAAATAAATTTTGAAAGCATAGAAAATAACAACGTATATTTATCGAAATAAAAAAAGATACCATGTCAATAAACTAGAAAGGAGCATGCTACATGTATCCCATATTTGTACTCTATTTTGTATCCCAAAGCATTACTCTCACATTAAGTGTAGGTGCATCATTGGAATAATACTAGTTTTGCATCTACATTTAATGTCAGGGTAATGCTTTGGGGTACAAATATGGAGTACAGTTTTCAACTAGAAAAGTAAATGTTTTTAGAAACACGGAGGGCCCACACAAAACGGATTGAATCCTGTGGGGCTTCAAATGGCTTAAGTAGACGCCAAGTTCGTTAAGTGTGTCAAAATATGCATAAATTACATTCAATTGCTCTTAGCACACACTACTCCCACTATCTTCTTGCATTTTTCGTCCGGGAACAATTTTTTGAACAACTAACCATCTATTTGATGAGTTTGGAAGAATTGATATGTTATGTGGTTTGAAATTTGAGAGAAATGATATAAGAAATCATTCTGAACAGAAGTAAAACATAGATAAAATATTAAAATAGGAACACCATGTTTTAATCTCCAAAATAGGAGTTCGCACTTCTGTCATTGCATATGGACATTTCACAATAGTTTTTAGTAATGTATATAGTCATGATATGCACTGTAAATGTATATTAATTTTTATATCAGAAATAAAAACATGAAACTCTTATTTTAATATATTTCAAATGCTTTACTCTCACTTTAGTGTTTTCCCAAATGATATAGATTCTAAAATTATACATAGTAATTTTTAGTGATTAACGAGACGGACCGACAATAGAAAATGATCCGTGGCGACGATGATGGTAGCCCTTGGTTGGTTTAAGGAGATATCAAAAATTTATATTATCTTCTGAATTTGAGAGACATAGAAAAACCAAAATCTGTTTAGGCTTTACCAAATATCAAGATACAAAGAATGTGACATTTCACTATACAAAGATAACGGAAATTTTTATTTATTTGAATATTTTCATCGATTATTTGATAAAATAAAATATTTTTATCGCCTATTGTTTTGAAAACTTTTGATGTGGTTTTTAAGAATTTAAATTTTATATTTAATTTCTATACCAAATCTTTAAATAAAGTAAATTAAAAAAAAACATAACATTTTGCTACATTTACTTTGAGTAGTGTGACAAACATTTTGGGATGGATGGTTTATAAAAAGGTGTAGGGCAATTTAACTCAAGCGTAGGACCTCTAGAACCAGTCAAATAATTTAAGGTTTTATCACAACATGACCAATAAAAATACTATTTCGTCACATAAACTTCTTTTCCTTTCTTTTTTTCTTGTCTACTGCGGAGTAAATCTTAACATATTTATGGCATATATTAAAACTACTCTCAATATATATCCCCTTTTGGCAAATGGCAACCCTAAGGAAACCAATTGTGGGCCCACATTCAGCCAACTCATACCCAATCTACAACAACCGCAGACCCATACCCAAAATGGCTTCAACTAGGACACAATCAAGAGAAGTACCACAGGCCTCAAATTACAGCACTTCAAACATTCGAGCATGCCCAATTAGAGTGAGATGGTAGTGGTGGAGGGAGGGAGAGGCATGGACCCCACCACCTCCAAATAAACTTTACTATTTTGTACTCTGTATTCTTTTAGGATCCGTTTGGTATAAGGAATTGGTGGAATTGGAATTGAATTGGAATTGAAATTCCATGGGATTCAATTCCATAGAATTGAATTCTGTCAATTTCAATTCATTTTTTGCACTATCAATTCCAAATCCACATAATTTTTGTGCAACCAAACACCAGAATTGGAATTGAAATCTCTAATTCCAATTCCATAGTTTGAATTCCATGTACCAAACGGGACCTTAGGCTCTGTTTGGTACACCGTTTCACATCATCTTTAATATCTGTTAGGAGTATATATATTTTAGTGTAATTGAAAAACCTATGACCAATGGTATCCTAATAATCATCAAAGAAGTTTGGTGGTGCGGAGTGTACGCTTTGTCAAGTTTCTTGAGATAAACTCATAAAAGTTCCGTTTTAACAGGGGTTCCAAGGGGGGGCAGCGCCCTGTTGGCGGGGGTTCCAAGGGGCAGCGCCCCTGGCAGAGGTTCAGGGGCAGCGCCCCCGAGAAGGGTTCAAGGGGCGGCAGGGTTCATTTGAATTTTTAATTTTCGATTTTTCCTTAAGGAAAAAAATCAAAAACAGATAGCGTCTTTTTCTTTAAAGACTCGCACTTAGGGTCGCGTGCTATTGGAAGAGATGCGACCGCATATCAACAAACTCCTGCTTCTCATCCCCTCCGCGTCTATAAAATGCCGTTGTTCCATGGTCGCCAGTATAGTTCGATTTTTCACAACAGATCAATACTTGTTCTTGATAACGTTGAGTTTTATCCAATTGAATTTTGGATTGAACTCCCAAAATATTCGATCTGAAAGTGTTCAACACGACTATCGATTTATCCGCGTTATACTTCTCGTCTATCCCCAACAATATCTCACCATCTGTACCATCCATCTTAAAAATTTAACAATTGTACTGTCAGAGACAAATATGAAAAGTAAACAATATTTTTACATTCATCAAGAACGTAAATTTGTGATATTTTCTCTGTCAAGAACCTAAAGAGGGGGAGGAAGGAGTATATATCATCTTTATGTTCCCCACCCACAAGATACCAGCCCTACCACCAACAATATTTCCAGCATTTCATGCCTTAGCCCATGTGCCTTGACAGATACATTCCCATCTCACTAATATCATTCAAGCTGTGCAACATTATATTGCAAGCCAAGCATAACTGACCCCCCTCCCCCCACCCCCTCCCCCTCACACTTTTAATATTCTCTGTGTAAAAATAAAAGAAAATATATACTACAATGACAATTCAGCAGGGTGGCATATGATTAATGAAGTTGTACATTTATCTCTTCAAATGTACAAAAGGGTGAATAAAAAAACTGCATAACTTTCTTTATTTTGGAAAATGGGCATTGTGGGGATGAAATGACCCATGATAGAAAGGGTAAATTGGGCATTTCATTTCTTTCTTTTTTATAAAAAAAATCAAAGAATCTAATGGGAGAGAGAGAGAGTGTGTGTGTATGTATGTGTGTGTGTGTGTATATATATATATTTGTGTGTGTGTGTGTGTGTATATATATATATATATATATATATATTTGTGTGTGTTTGTGGAGAGAGTAGACCAAGCATTATGTTGGGTTCAACCTACCAAGGCCCTCTCTTGAATGTATGATATGATATACTCATATAGATAAATAAAACTCCACAATATAATAGTGGGGTAGTGAGAGTCAATGTTAAGTAAGAAGAAGAGGGCATGGCAAAGAAGAAGAGGAGCTGGTGCAATGTACTGAAAAGGCTTATTCTTCTGAGGAGGGAAGCCACATTAGAAAAGGTGAAAGAAAAAAAAAAGCCAGCAATGAATTGAAAATCAACATATTGTGTGTCTGAACACTAGAAACTGATGCATAATACCTTTTGTATTGTCCATTTATGGCAGGGCAAGAGAAAGAGGCCATTTGGAAGGCTGAAGATCAAATGGTCATCCCTGTTCTCTACGCCGCCGCAACCCCAGCCACAGACTGGTCATGAAGAAGGAGAAGAAGACCAGCAGCAGAAGAATTGCGTGGCGGTGACTGCAGAACCTGCAGAAACTCCACAACAGTACAGCTATAGTTATGATAGGCAGATTCTGAATCTTGCTTCCATCAAAATCCAAACAGCTTTTCGTGGTTTTCTTGTAAGTATGAATACATATGCTTACAAACAACATCCAAACAGATTTTGTTGGTTAGAAAAATAGTAAGGTAAGGCAGGATCTAAGTGGAATTAGGCATGGCATATATAAGACATGCTATGTTTGGCTTTACCTTTAGCGTTTTGAAAATGTTATCCAACGGTAGCTTTTAGCATTGGCTTTTTTCTACGTTGATCTGCACCATTAAAAATTTATTCAAAACATTAACAGTAATCCCAAACGAGGCAATATGACCCCCCCCCGTCCTAGCATTAATGTGGCTTCTTTTTTTGCAGGCAAGAAAAGCCTTGAGAGCGTTGAAAGGGCTAGTGAGGCTCCAAGCAATCATTCGGGGACGAGCTGTTCGGCGCCAAACTATTGACACCCTCAAGCGCTTGCAGTCAATAGTTAGCATTCAATCAGAACTCCATGCGCAAAGCTGCAACTTAGTGAAGAACACAGCAGACTTACAAGAAAAGCAATACCAGGATATAAAGGTGAGAAAAGTACAACACACCTGGCTCAACAGTACAAGGAAAACATACCATCTTGACCTTGGCATAGTGGCAAAACCCACTAGAAAACAGCTTCTGTTTCATTTAGGGCTTGTTTGGTTAGGGGATTTGAGGGTGGGGGAGGATTGATTAATGTTTTACTCATTTATCTCCATTTGTTAGCCTTAGACTACAAAACAACTGCATGTTTAGTTGAAAACATGCATTTCTACAACAACATTCAAATATCGAGAAAAGACCCACAAAAAGTAAGGTCTAGGGGGGCTAAACATGTATTTCTATATACTCCTGTAATTTTTTATAGTTTAATTTCTTTCCCACCATTGAAACGTAACCCAAAAAGGGATGAGTGACTGTTTCATCAATGCTCTTTATGTGTGCAGATAGATATGAACAGCCACAGAGGCTGGGACAATAGAATTCTCTCAAAGGAAGAAGCAAATGCTATGTTCTTAAGCAAGATGGATGCTGCCATTAAGAGAGAACGCATAAGAGAATACTGGTTGACTCATAAAGTAAAGTTAGAAAATTAATTTCTGCAAACTCTTATGACCACCGAAAAATCCCACTATACATGACAAATTAATATATATAAACATTTTCCAGAGATCATCAGAGGGAGAATGGAGACCACAGATAAAGCAGAGATATTGGTTAGAGCAATGGGTAGATGCTCAGCTAGCGAAAAGAGAAGATCTTGTGAACCTAGATACAGATATATGTGCAGGTGCAAGAATGAGAAACGAGTTTGAGCAAAGGGAATCAAAGACGATTTCTCTGAAACAATACAGGTGCGAAGGAACTCCAAGAAGATCATTTCAGCATAAGAGGCAACATTCTATAGGGGATGACAGTCCGAGGGTGTCTCGGTCTGTGCCAACTTACATGGCTGCCACAGAATCAGCAAAAGCAAAAGCAAGATCTTTGAGCTCACCAAGGATGAGGCCGATGAAGTTTGATGCCTATTCTGACATTAATTCCCCATACAAGTACAAGCTCTCTCCTATATCATCTATTAACAGCGAGATGACCGTAAAGAGCAAGGTTCTGAATCCTTCAAGTTTGTCACAAAGATCGCCATGCTTGAAGAGCATAGCTGCTCCTGTAAGATCAAGCAGAAGTCTAAAGAATGTTAGGCTGGAGTCAGATTTCTGACTTTAGACAGCAACATTTGTAACATTTGGGTGCTTTCTTACATGCATATTTCAGTTCATAATAAAATCAGTGCTGAAATTTTTCTTCTGATAACATGAAAGAACACTTGAGTGCCAAACAGGGGACTGGAAAAACATACAAAACATTGTAATTGGTAAATTACATAACCAGGACTCAGATCCCAAATTGGGAACCCCCATTAGTAATTTTTATTTTATTTTTGGATACAAAAATTATCATTTGAACTTTATAATAATTCTATGGGTATTGAAGAAAAACAATTCATTGAATTTAACAGGGTTGAGAGAAAAAAGGAACAAAACAAAATATTTAAGAGGTTCAAAATGGGGAGAAGAGTTATCACCAGACATATAAATTAAAAATTGCTTTTAAACAATTCTAACCAACTTATAAGCAAAGAGAAACACTCACTTCATCACATCTCCAACTTCATTTTCTTCTTATTTTCTAACTTTAACAAGCATACAAGACTAGACATAAGATTCATGCATATGTAGTAATACACATGTTGAATACCATAAATGCCCAAGACATCTAAAAAGTTCACCTTTATCATTTTCAAAAACCACTTGCCTAGTTATACTTTCTCATGCATAACTATACTAACCATACCAACATTAGAACTCTTACTTACACACAACTTCATGCACATATACTAATTAGCATAAGAGACTTTTTTGAAATTTATATGGATTGATCTCATCACACCCGTAACACTTTTCATTACCAAAAGGTTAATCTCTAACCCACTAAAGAAACACAAAAAAACGGTTCAGAAAACTACTTCTCTTTAAAAGAGAAAGTCCTTATACAATGAAAAATAAATGATCAGAAAAATTCATTTTCGATAATCAAACGGATCTTAAGTAACAAGGAAAGATTATAACTTACATATATCTGAACCAAACTGTATAAAAACATACAAGATTACAAAATTCAGTTGTCTTGTTTCAAAAATAAGCAACTGAATAAGAACACTGAGGGTACATTTATACACTAGTTCTGGATGCTGTATAACAGATGACCTTAAAACATCCCATTGGCCGATAATGCAATTAATTTGCATACCCGATCTCCCTGGGGGGCATAACTTGACTGGCGAAAGACGTGGGAGTAAAAATAACACAGCAGAGTGACATCTGAGTGGGATCGAATCCATTTAGAGAACATCCTCTATGGAAGTGAATGGAACAAAGACCCCCGTCAGTCAAGACATATTTGGTGATTGGCGTTCTACATTAAAGATATAGGACTCCATCTGTTATACTCTATGTAATAGCACTGATAGAGTCATTTTCACCTGTGAAAGATTCCATCTTTTATCCGTGAAACGTGAATCATTTATACTCTTTTGAGTTCTCCATTTTCCTCCAATGGTAAGATGCTCCCTCTTCATCTCCTTGAAACCTTGAACTTTTGAACCATGAAGTATGGTATGAAGAGAATTCCCTCTTCTTTGAACCACCATAGAAAGACTCCCTCCCAGCACTGGATCTCTCAGGCTCAAAATATGGGGGCTGGTGACTCTGACTACCTGCCGTTGTCCAATTCCTACAATTGTTTTCCCATTGCCGCAATCCTTCTTTTTTTGGAGCTCCACCTCCTCGAGCTGTGTTATTTCCCCAAGCATCACAATAATTACCCATGTTCCACACTTTGTGGTCGATATCACTTCGAACATTCTGCATTTGGGAACCATTGTGGTTCCTAACATTCCAAGCATTTTGACCCCATGAGGTATTCTTGTTATCACCCCAATCTTTTTGGCTTGTGCACCAGGCACTCCCACTTTCATTATTCCAAGAACTGCTCCAAGCATTATCGAGTCCACATGACGGGTTCTGACCCCACGAGTCATTTACGCCACTTATCAATCCAGGGCTCTTGGAAGACCCTCTAGTTCTTGTGTGATTCTCCTCCCACGGATTAACACTTTTCAATTTTTTTGAGCGATCGGAATCAGTCTCGCCGTCCTTAGGATTTTTATTATCTGGTGATGTTGTCCATTCAGAAATATCATCTAAGTTGTTGACCTCTGCTTCATCGGAATTGAAAATTTTCCACTCTAAATCCAATATCAATTCTGGATCAATATATACATTCCAATCAACTTCATCAACATACTTACAGGGGTCAGGCAAGGGGTTATCACAGGGAAGGCCATTAATCTTAGCCCAATATCTTGTTTTCGCCTCACCAAAAGTTAATTGACTAGCAGAATCATTCCACTTAACCACATTATCAAAGCAGCAAATGTACTTCTTCATATTGACAACCTTATGCCAAGGCATTCCCACAGATTTGCAGAAGTCTATCTCCCATGAAGGCACACTATTCTCCAGAATAACTACAGAGATCAGAAAGAAAATTCATTTAGAGGTCATACTTACACATATTTACAATATAATTACACATTTCGTTTTTGAAATGATCAAGAGTCAAATAGTAAATGCGAAAATATGGATCTTATTCGCAACTGGTGCAAAACTGCAAATTCACCATAGGCAACACTAATGATTAATAAAAAGTTCCCATATCAGACCATCGCTAAGGCGTGCAAATGTCAAGGCTGAGAACCTTGTACATGTACTAATTTATCTGTTTTACACACAAAACTGCAACCCTTGGCTAACTACGTAGGTAATATATCTTTTTACCACATAGCTAAAGATATACAAATCGCAATCCCAGAATTGAAATGTTAACTACTTCAAAAAATACAATTATCAAATGTGCAGAAGAGACTTGGTAAAATAATCAACTGTAACAATCATGCAAAAACACCCATCCTCGCACTCCTTTTCCATTAGGTCCTCTCTTCAACCACTTTGGAATTTCTATTCACATTTACTTCTTTTCAATTCAATACCAATCCTCCATTACTTCGAAGTTAATCTCTTAAAGTTCTAATGCTCTGTTAGGTTTGAGGAATTCAGAAGGGAAAAGAAATGAAAATGGAAGAGAGAGATAATTTTGGTGTTTGGTTAGAAAGGAAAGAAAAGAAAATGTATGGAAAACTTAAAGTAAAAAATGGAAATATGTTTTTCCTTTCATTTTTGTGAGGAAATTAGAGAACACAAAATTCCTCCCTTCACACAGCCATATAAGCAAAAAAATGAATAAATAAATTCTTTGATCCGCAGTAATTTGCCAACAATCCACATGTATATCCCCAGCAAGCGCCGATTTCACAGAAATCATCAACAAATCAAATACTGAAAATTAAAGACCCACAACAGTTAAATTTCGAAAACAAGATCTTGAAGAGTCGGAGAGAATAGAAGATACCGGAATGAGTCTCATCGTCAGCAGGTGGAAAATTCTGATACTGATTGAAATTTCGTCTGGGAATGTATCTCCGATTCCATTTTCCCATCTGGAGTTGTTAGACTATAGAGCGAAAAGGCGCTTGAAGCGAGCGAGGGGTTCCGAGATCTGCGATCTTCAAGCTTTGACAGTTCTGAGCAGATGAAGAATCAGAGAAAGCCTGTAACGGCGCAAGAGAATCTGCAGTGGGGGATTTTGATTTTCGAGAAGTATTTATAAGAAAGAAGATGATGAACCGGTAGTTCATCAGCACGTTATTAGGATTTTGGATTATGCTATGTGTACCCCAAGTTTTGTACCCCGCAGTTTTGCACCAACACTTTGTGTTGGTGTAAAACTAATTTTTGTTAAACGCACCAACATTTGTGTCCGTGTGAATTTTTATAAACGCACCAACACTTGTGTCGGTGTAAACCATCGAAATGTTTGTGCAAACTTCTGGTGTACAAATGTGGTATATTTTTTGGTGTAAGTGTAGCATGGTTCTAGGATTTTTAATGCCACTGTACGCATTTGATTTGTAAACACACTATTTTTCCATTTTTCCATGTCATACAAAAGGTATGGAGTACATTCTTTTAATGTTTAAATTATTTCTTTTAGTTTTGAATATTTAATTAAAATTATTTTTAATTTGGTTTCAAAATGTCCATGGTAATGATGTTGATGATAATGCGAAAGTTGATACAGAAATGAACGAGAAGGATTGAGTAAATCGGGATGCATTCTTTATTTCTCTAACTCTTACGTTTATTGTACTCTTTCCATAGTCTTTCTTATTTGACTCTCAATCCTATCCCCTTGTGTTTTGATTTAATTCCTTGATACTTTGGTTTGCTCCTTTAGCCTTTTTGCTCATGACAAAAGAGGTGAGAGTATGGTCGCGTTGTTTGTGCTTGCAGAAGTGCTTGCATGCAGGAGGAAGTTTACTCTAAACTCTTTACAAATTTTATGTTAGCTATTTTCTGATATCTTGTATGTTGTGTTGTGGCATGTGTTTTTCAATTGGTTTCAGAATGTAGGTTATATTGGTTTCAAGCCCAAGCATATTCAAAAGGTTGGGTTTGTCACAGACCTCGCAAAACTGACATAGACCCGATAACCCGAACAAAATAACCCGTAATCGAACCTGAATTGACTCGAAATTTTGTATTTTATCGTCTTCGAACCCGAATTGACCCGAAAACTGAAATTAAACCGAACATCCAAAATAATCCGAACCGAACTTAATGTATTCAGATCCGATTCAGAACCAAATTCGATTTGACCCGAACCAGTTAAACCAGAAACCAATTAGACCCGAAACCGATTAGACTTGAAATTGATCATATTCATTAATATATCATTTATCAAATGAACTTGAAGAAAAAGAATTACCGGTATATATTTTTACATATGTTGATGTGTTTCTAAAAAACATATTTAAATTATGGTTGCAAACCGTGCAACTACTTTCATGTACAAATCTTTTACTCCGTATTTTATAACTTAAGTTAAAGGGTTTTGTATTTTATCGTCTTCGAACGTAAAGTTTGACCAACATCGTCTCTACAAAAATATTAGCAAACAATATTAAAAATAATACATTTAAAGTGTTTTTTGATACCAACAATTTGGCAATAAATTTTACTCTTTATATTTTAATTCATTATATATTTTTATATATAGTTATTCAAATATTTGACACAAAGTGAAATGGATAGTTAAATAGAAATAGAGGAAGTACGAAGTAGAATGTTAACTAAAAAGGTCGCGCTGAAAACTTTAGGAGAGAAAACTTTAGAATGTAAACGGTAAGTGAATTATGTAGGTGTTATTTTTTATGTACGCCCGTGTTAAATAATACTCCGGAGTAAAATAACTACAGCGTATGTCATAAATTGACAAAATTTATTATCTGATATTATTGATTTATTAGCATATATTAAAAATACACCTGTACTAATATAAACTTAAACCGATACAAACCCGAATCGATATAAACTCAAACTGATACAACTCCGAATGGATACAAACCCGAACTGATATAAACCTGATCCGATATAAACCCGAGCCGATACAAACTCTTACCGAAACCGAACCAAAACCAAAAACCAGTCAAACTGAAATAAACACGGAATTGAACTAACCCGAACCGATTATAACATATATCCGAGAGAGACCCGAACCGAAAAAATTTGAACTGGAACCGAATCGATTGACCTGATTGTCAGGTCTAGTTTGTCATTATTAAAAGGGGGAGAATTGCAGACCCTTGTGTTTTGATAATGACAAACATGATGTGAATTATCGATTTAAGGACAGTTTGAGGATTGCTTAACAAAATTGCTTTGGGCGTCAAGTCTAGCTTGAAGGCATAGAAGGTTTTCGAGGTCTTTTAAGTTTTTTTTTCCCTTGAGCCTTAGTAAATTTGTTAAAGTGTGTGGCATATAGTTACTTTTCCTAGTCTTAAATTGGTTTTCAAAATCTTCTCTAAATGTTTTTGAGTTGGCTTCAAAATGGACTTGTCATTTTTGGAGTTTTTTTGAACCATTTATTTGAATAAATTGTTTTTAATTCAAATAAATAATGTATGTCCAGAGTTATATCTTCTCGCAAATTTAGTAGCATAAACTGTTTTAGTCGACTAAATTCTTGATTTTTCTAGTAGTCGATTCGAATAAATTAGGATTTAATCGAGTAGATATTGGCGTCTGCTGCAGCGAGTCTAGCCTGATTTAGTCAAATAAATCTCAATTTAATCAACAAAATTGGCAGTTTCAACTGCTCAACAATCAATTTTTTCAAATCTTTTATACGTTACATCATTTCTATCCTATATAACTTCTCCCATCTCGCTTTTCCCTTATCAATTAACTCCAGGAACATTCATTCAAATCATCCTTTGAACATTCAAAGAAATTCATTCAACTCTATAATCCTCCTACTCAATTTTCCAAGCTTTTCTTTGATAAATCTCTTACGCTTCAGTCTTGGAGAGTTTGTGTGTGTTACACTCTAAGCTTCTTGTATTCTAAAGCAAATTCACTCTTGCTTGTTGTGCACTTTGTCTGTAAGTTTAGCGTTGTAAAAACTTGAATTTGAAATAAATAAATCATGTTTGGATTGAAATCCTAATTCTTGTAAAATCAAGACTTTGGTGAAAGGGTTAGAGGCTTGTGAAATCAAGTTTTCGAGCTGTAATCGAATTTTCATACTCCGCTAAGTTTGACGAAGTTAGTATAATCCCGCGCACGTTTGCTTCGGGGACTGGACGTAGGCATTAGGCCAAACATGTATATATTGGCGTCTCGCTCTTCACTTAATTTTTCTTTCAAATTCTTTGGGTGGAGTACTCCTGCGATTTAATTATTTCTTTAACTTGGCAAAAATCTTACAATTTTAAAGAACACCACTATTCAACCCCCCCCCCCCCCTTCTTCTTCCTCTAGAGGTGTGCAAGGAGTCTAACAATTAGTATTGGAGCATAGTTGTTTTCCAAAGCTTTACCACCGGAAACAAGATCATTGGCGAAAGGTCATTCCAAGTCGGAGTGTCCGAGGGACAATCCACCACTCGTTATCCACTCTTTGATGTTACATATGAAGGTACATCTCAAGTAAAAGATGCTAATGATCTTTTATTACATAAATATGAATTGTTCTCAAGAAAGGAGAATGATAGTATTGATAGTTACTTTAAGAGATTCTCTACAATTACCAACAATCTCGACAAACTCAAAATACATTACACCGATCAGAAGCTTGTTCGGAAAATTCTCGAGTGGAAATTCGAGGTGTATGCAACAAGTGAAGGAAGATACTACAATACGCTGACTTATGATACTCTTTTTTGAGAGAAGTTGCTCACATATGAAACTACTACTTCACATTCTCGTGGAGAGGACAAGCAACAAAAGTCTATAGCATTGAAAGCCACCAAGAAAGCAGCAGAGGACAATAACAATGTTGATGGATCAAGTGACTTGGAAGATAATCCCAAGCTTGCTCTTGCCATCAAACGCTTCAACAAATTTATCAATGATGATGATCATAATTTATTTCCGTTGTGCACTTCATTTGTAAGTTTTGCATTGTAAGAACTTGAATTTGAAATAATTCAAATTTGGATTGAAATCCTAAGTCTTGTGAAATCAAGACTTCAGTGAAAAGATTAGAGATTTATGAAATCAAGTTCTCGAGTTGTAACCGAATTGTCAAACTTCGTTAAGTTTGACAAAGTTAATGGAATCTTGAGCACGTTTGTTTTGGAGACTGGACATAGGCATTAGGCCGAACCAACAATATATATCATCATCTTGCTCAATGCCTAATTTTTCATTTGCATTATTTGATTGGATTGCTATTGCATTTTTTTTAGCTTGGCAAAAAATCTTACACTTTTAAAGATCATCTCTATTTACCCCCTCTAGAGGTCTCCAAAGATGCAATTTCAACCTCTAACTTGATCTAACACGAAGATTTTTTTACAACAATAGCCTCTACCTCTCTAACTTCGAAAGTACAGCATTGAACATTCCTCACGGCAATGAATTACAAAACACCCATTTTGTATATATAATTGTGTTTATTACGCACATTCAGAAGTTAGAACGTGGACATTATAACCATTTGCACAATTTTTATTTCACGGCAAAGGAAAAGGTTCATCTTGTTCATAGTTAGAATTACCCCCCCCCCCCCACACCCCCTTTTCCGTCCAAATTTAGCGGTTCATTTCTTTAAAAATATTACCCCGGGGTATTTTAATTCTAAAATATCGAATAAGTCCTTTAAACTAATTTGTCAATAATTTATGTCAACAATTCTCACCTACAATATATGTATAAAGACAATTCACAATGAGCAATAATACAAAATCTATCACAAAAAGATTACTTTCGGAATGACCAATAATACCTTCACTGGTTAATTGGTTTTTCCTCCTGTACATCAGATGAACATTTACATCTCCGCTTGGGTAATGATCGGGAACAGAGTTCTGTATAGACGAAGCAAAACACTGAACGAAACATGCCCCGTTATGTTTCTCGGTCGTTCATGTCCTGCTTGCGTCGCTTTCTTGCTTCCCCGGGGGAGACAGTGGCGGCACAGCTGGCAGCTGAGCCACCAAAGGGGCCTCCGTCGCCGTCATCTGTAGTGTTTTCCTAGCCGTCACCACCTGAGAAGCTTGGTGGTTCCGGCCAATCTTTCTTGATGGAAGTGATTGAGAGGCAACCGCTCTTTCCGAGTAATTACCCACCCTCTTAACTGATGCTAAAAACGTGTCCCTGGCGAGACTTTTCTGGGCAGACGTGATGATGGATCCGAACACCCCGGACTCTTTCAGCCCTTGGATGATCACCTGAATATAATGAATATAGAAAATAACTTATTACTCTCCACATCAAAACTTAAGCGCATGTTCTCTTCAATTTATTTTTATTACTCCATACTTATTATTTATTCTTATTGGAATTAGATCATATCAAAAAGATTCAGATCCGATTGGACAAAATTAGAGTAGAAACATATACTCCCTCTGTCTCCAAATAAACTTCCTTTTCAGTTTTCCATTTCCAACATCCCAAAATAAACTTCTTACTTTTTACTTTTTTCTACTCATTTCCCAAAACATTTTATACTCTTTAGAACACTTTTTACATTCCCAATATCTCAGTTCCCATTTCTCAAAATACTTTTTACATCTTAAAAACAAGAAAAGTCAAATGCAGAAGTTTATTTTGGACTGGAGGGAGTACAACTTAAACTGAGATCATATCCGATCAGACCAGAAAGATTCAAATCAGATAAGAAAGATTCAAATCAAATCAGACCATATCATAAACATATACTTCATACAACTTTAACTAGAATTAGATCATATGTTTCACATGAGAAATAATCACACCAGATCATGCCTTGCGGAATTCACATAAGAACCAATCAGATCAAACGAAGAGAACATGCCCTTAGTTGTCCACTTTATGAAAAATCACATTTTAAAGTAAAACAAGTTTAAAATGTCAAATATGTCCTCCAAATGAGTTTGCCACTTGTTCATCACAACAATGCTCGTACTTATGTGTAGAATATTTTAGACAATTCATCATAATTTCTTCATTGAATATGAAGCATTTGAAAAGGGAACAACTAATTCCAGACAAACGAAAACAAGGAAGTGGACAACTAAATAAGGACGAAGAGAGTATTTATTATTGATCAAATAAACTTATTTGTTTACTCGTATTATATGAGCAGTTAAAGCACGCATTTACAGCCTGAAAACAGTATTCCTTTCAGGCTGCACAACATATTTAATTGCATAGGGTGAAACCAGCCCAGTCCCTACTAGTGTTTCAAACACAGAAAAAGAGTACAGTATTGCGTAGCTGATTCAAACTTCAAAAAAGGAGCAATGTGAGCTAAATATTGCTATTCAGCTGAAATGGATGAATGGACTGAAACTGATCAATTTGCTTAATATTAGGAATAATTTAAAAAATAAAGTGTATTTTAAAATTTGGAAAATAAAATAATACCCGTAGTACGAAGTATGGAGTGTGTAAACCAGGAGGGTAAAGAATCAGTTGACTCTATTTCAGCAAAAATAAAATCTTCCTTCTTCTAACTGTAAGGTCTTGGTAGTGAAAATTATGGACATATGTGACTAGTTGGCCAAAAACTAAAGCTACCAAACTCATTCAAACAGGAAATGTTCAAACAGTGGACTCACTCTTTGGGGATGTCAAATTGGGTTTAAGACAATGCCAAATAAAATTGACTTGCTTTAAAGTATGCTCAAAACTAACCCAAAAGTGGTACTATTATTATTTTTCCCATGTGATAGATGCACAATAGTTAGGTGAAAATAGACCCCTATCCCAAAAAAAAGTTTCTAATTTCCAAATAATTTATCCTAAAATAGAGTTACAATTTTCTTTTAAGGAAAAACATTGTGGATTTAAATTATTTCTCTCTCTCACACAACTAGACAACTTCTAGTTTCTTAATAACCCTGTCTAGTCAAACATGAAACCTTTTTATGGGAAGAAGGGCATATATATAAATCAACCTTGTGATTTGCACCCTAAACCTAGGAACCTAAACCTGTTCCATGTTCCATAGATGACGTTCTCAAATTCAAAACATTTTTACTTATATCTAAATGATATAATACCAAAATCTCAGTTTGTTCATGCATCCTAAGATTGGGAACACAAATTTATTTAGGTGGTTGAAGAAGCTTACCATTGGAGCATAAATACGAGTCAAAATGCCCTTTCTCAACAGTTTCATGTTAAGTGTTTTATCAGTCCACACAACATGTTCACGGTACCTGGGAAAAAAAGAAATGGTTATTGCATGAGTGAAGGATTTGTGTTGACAAAACTCACAAAATGGCCGCATAGAAAACCCCATGGTTGGAACACCAGACGAGTTATGATGATGCTAAGATAAATGAATGGGCTTCCACAAATTACTTAGTATATTTAGTATTTACCAGTTCAGCATCTCCTCCTCTGTCGCAGTTGAAGCAATAATAAAAGCCTGCATCACATTACAAAAAAAGAGTTTTAAATTCATAAAGAAAAAGACATCAAGATAAAAGTTCTATAATTAAAAAAACCAGGATAGCATTTTATATTTTAAAAAACATGAATTACATTTTAACACAGTTAAATGGTTAATGACTTGGATCAGCGGTCATTAACTATATTACACCGCAAAATATCACAAGTAATCATCTTATGGAGTACAATGTATCTTAATTTGTTCAGTTACAACACATCTCGACACAAGCATAAAAGAGTATATAAATACAAAGTCAACTATTTACCTTTATAATAAGTTTGTAACAGTTCTAAGTCAAGAAACCCCCTTGAAAAGAATGCTATTTTATTTTCAAAAACATCTACAAAAGAGAAAAGAAATGCAAGGAGAAACTCACAGATCTATCAAATTCCAACATGAAGCACCGTTTAACATCTTCCTTTGTAGGTTTGCAACCACACCGATCACGTCTGGAGGTTAAATCTGAGAACTTTGAATATGTGTAATGAAGAACAGCTGCCTCTTCCAATTTGATCTCACTACCACACGAAACACGTAGTTAACACCAAGAAAATCGAAACTAGATGGCCATATATTGAGAGAGCAAATCTGAAATCATCTTCAGATGATATAATGGAACTACATACTTCGGAGTTTTCATGTAATTGTGCCACCTGTGGGCTCCATTGGGACGAAGATGCTCTTGTATACGAGCAGCAGATTTGCCATTCCCATAAGTTAAAAAGTAGTTTGGATTGCCACGAGTTGCTTCTTTGTACATCCCAAAATATGTATCCTTCGGTAGATGGTCATAATTCTTCTTGAACATTGAAACCTATAACATAAATAATAAAACAGAAAAATCTTTGTTATCAACAAACAGTTGCAGTTGAATTGAGGGATAAACTAATGGTAGACTTTACTCTATACTGCACATGCATGATTTTTTTTACTACTACTACCCGCTACAACCCAAGAACCAAGGCGCGTTAACCACTAACTCTAAAGCCCGCTTAAACCCTTCTAACTAAAGCCCAAAGTCCCAACCATCTTGTATTCTTTTTTACTAAAAATCCCTTATATTCCCTCCCCTTGCTTCTATGGGGGCTTGAACCCGGGTGAGCTTACTTCCCGGCACTGGTACTCCGTCCACATACATGAAGCTGTGAAGGTAATGTTTCAATAACTTGTTTATCTTGTCATATCAGATAGCAGTATTCCTTTGATTAATTAAAAAGCTATAGTGAGATATAAGGTGCATGCAACGAGCCAACGATGAATTTGAAGTCCAGATTACCTCTGTAAAAGGATCCTTGATATCGTCTCGTTCCACACTACTTTCCTGTATAAAGAAATGCGATAGAAATTAGAAAAAGCAGATCAAAACCTTTGATTGATTCATGATAGTGTACCTTTGAAGCATGTTACAATCATTAAAAAGGTGGAACCACCTTATGTCAGTTTTAACTAACTAATAACTATATTCAAATAACAACTTACATAATTTGGAAAGATAACCATATCCACTTTCGAAGGCACATCTAGTAGTAACTGTCGCAATGAATACTCACGAGCACCACCCGGGTGTAGTAACTCATCTGTGTCTAGATGAATTATCCACTCAACACCAGCATCCTGACAAAGTTTTAAAAATATCTTCAGATAAGAGCTAGTTCTAACTTATAAACCTTAAACCCTAAATAATTTACTTAGAATAATGCATGGTGAGTGCTTCCAAAAGAAATGTCTGTCTGATAAGAAACATGTTGGCCATGAAGTTTGTACCTTGGCCATCACAATAGCCATCTCCATATTAAGAGATTGCTTCACAAAAAGCTCGTAGTTGCATGGCTTGTAAAAGAAGCTTGACAGCCATGTTTCATTCCAAATCCGGCTACAACATATGAACAAAGTCGGTAAGAGCATAAAGTGATGTAAGAATACTTAGGGGCTGTTTGGCAACTTCTGAATGGGTAAGTGCTGAACCAGTAAGAGGTCTGAATCATTAAGTGCTGAACCAGTAAGAGGTCTGAACCATTAAAAGCTAGTATATTGCTTAACTATTCAGAGGCAAATGTCTGATCAATTCAGATAACAGCTCTTAACCATTCAGACTCTGTATAATACTTAACCATTCAGAGGCAAATCTCTTAACCATTCAGACATCTAAACCATTAAGAGGCTGAAACAAACAGTCTGAACCATTAAGTGCTGAATCATTCAGACATCTGAACCATTAAGAGGCTGAAACAAACAGCCCCTTAGTGGACATCCATCAAGTGTCACAGATATGAGAATCAGAATGTAACATAACCCCCCCCCCCCCACACACACACGCATGTGCATGCATGCACCTATATCTTGTTTCATTAAGGGACAACTTTGATATTTTACTGAGATAGAAGTTTTGGATAGCATCACTTCTCACAGTAGACTTAACTGTATTTGTCGGTTTGACTAAAGTTAACATGCTTAATTAGTTAACTTGGTTGGAACATTTTTTAGGGGACAAAATACATTGGATATAATGAAAGTTATGGTATATTTTCCATTATAACTCCATTTTGAGACTAAATCAACTTCTCAAATAAGACTTTTTTTTTGGAAATGGAGAGATACACTCTAATTATAGCTTGACTAGCTTGTAAACTTGTAATATTGGACAATTAAATGCTCCATAAAAATTTATACAATTGCAGATGTTCCCGTGTACTTCCATCTGTTTCATTTTATACAATTGAACATGTTCCAGGGTACTTCCATCTGTCGCGTTTTATCACTGTGCATTAAAGGCAGTGACTTTTCTGACCAAATAATGAAAATATAGATCATAACATAGTGGATGGAAGTAAAGTACAAAGTGTCAATAGAAGCTTAATTAAGTTTACAATAACGAAACGAACCTCTTGGCCTGTTGCTCTTCTAGCTCTTTGGTTCTGTATATTACTTTTACTCCCTGCAAACAGTGCATGATATCCATTTCATTTAAATCATGAGATGAAAGGAGGGGAATCCCAATTCCAAACAGCACTAGTGCTATACATGATTGAGAAGATAGTGAAGAGAGAAGTAGATTTTACAAACTTACAGGAATGGACTCAAGAACTTTGGATACTTCAGGAGATGCAGCCTTCCCTTCCACGAAGAGGAAAAATGTTGTAACACCAATAACTTTATGATAGAACATCCATGGAAGAATTTGGTCCAAGCCACCTGATGTACTAGTTGTAATGCATATCTGCATACTCAGAAGACCAAGGCTTTAGATGGCGCTGCATTTTTCTATTTTTATTAAAAAAATGCAAAACCAAATAGTAAGGTCATGAATTGTTCATAGCCACAATACGACTGTGGCATATAAGAAGCCATTGTGAAAACCAAAATCGCATTTTAAAAAGCTACTATATATTACTTCAGTTTAGAAAAAAAACTAGTATCAGACTATCAGTAATAATAAAGTTGTGAATCATTTAACTATTTGAACAACACAGTTACACAGGCAAGTCCTGAATTTAACCATTTGGTGTTAATTATAACCCAATGTTTATACTCTTAGTACTTCAATGAAAAATACTGATTCAGTAACTTATAGGTACAGTTCATCCGAGTTTCTTTCATGCTAAACCACTAATCTCAGCATTTCGGGGCGTTGGACTAGAGACGTCAAGCAGAAAAACACTTATGATGGCTGCCAAAAAACACATGATCAAAGTACCTACGCGCCATGTTCACGATTCTATGATTTTCGTTCATCCATTCCCCTTGTTCACGATTCTATGATTCTAGAATTCAGTTTCAACGCAAAACGCAAGCCTCATTGGGGAGGTGTACAAATCTCGAATCTCATACATCGATCAGAACAGAAATGAAGCAAACAATCGCGAAACAAAATTCAAAAAGAAAAAAACTAATGAAATCATACCTTTGGTTTGAGATCTGATTCGGAATTGAGTTTCCAGTCCTTGTAGTAAGGGAAGGACGCCGAATGCCGATGGCCAAGGAGGGAACAATCAGATGAGTGATAGGAGTGGCCCACGGTGGCGAGTGGAGAGCTGTCCATTCCCGGGAACTTATGAGACTCTTCGGGGGACCACCGCGAGATTGGATCGTCGACTCCCCCGCCACGCCATTGGAGGACAAAGGCTAAAAGTGAGAGGGATAGAGGGAGGAGCGTGAGAAGGAGAAGTAACTTCGCGGCGAAGGAGTGGTTGGCAGGGGCTGAGGGCGGTGGTTGCGGCCGGAGAGAGGCGTACAGACCCGCCATTGGGACGGGAGGTGGTATGGTGCTTCCGAGTTTCCAGTATGAAGTTCAGAACTCCTACCTCCCTATTCCTCTACTTTCTAAATCAATCAAATGGAAGATTAGTTTTTTTTGAAGAGGAATGCTAGGTGTACACCATTTGGTATACCCCATTTGTCCCTCACCCATTTCTCCATCATATAATTTTTTTTTTTTATTTTTTTTATTTTTTTTATTTTTTTGCCTTTTTTGTGGTGATGGAGGGGTGGGGGACAAATGGGGTACACCTTTGGTGTACCCCTAGCATTTTTCTTTTTTGAAATATACTCCCTTCTAAAACTATTTTCCTTTATGAGATTTGATTGACTTTATTTTCAATTTAATTTATTTGATTGTAGGTGTAAAATTAAAAAATAAAATTTATATATATATATATATATATATATATATATATATATATATATAAATTACATCAAAAGTTCTACAAAAACAAGAGGTGACAAGACTATATTATTTTATCAAATAACTAACGAAAATAGGTAAATAAAGTTATTTATGTTTGACCGTGTAAATAGTAACTAGGAAGATAATTTTAAGACGGATGGAGTAATTAAATTTGTGATAATATAATATGAGGATACATTTTGTTTATTTGATTGTCAGATAAATTATTACATGTATCTAAGATCTATTGTAGCTAGATCTGCATATGCTAAATAAATATTTTCATTTTTTGAAATAAGTATTTTAAAAAAATGTGAGAAGGATATGGACCTTTTTTTGAAAATGCTCAAATTATTAAACAAATTTCAGATACAATTACATCACATTTAGTCACTCATTTGTATGCCTACTCCCAGGACATAGCTATAATCTATTACAAATAGTTGGACTTGAGCTTAAAGTTAACAAAGGTTTTAACCTGATATCTAATGAAAGCACACCAATCCTCAGTTGATATTTCCTCATTTAACATGATGTTTTTGTTTCTTGCTCTCCATGCCGCGTAGCTATCACCACATGCCTTCTCTTCCCCCATCATTCTTTATGTCAATCTATAGCATGTCATCTATATTTGATCCATTGACCAATCTTGCCTTGCCCTTCTTTAGTGAATCTGCATGTATAGAACAAATGATCTCTGTCTTCAATAGCATTTAAACATAGAATACAAGTGGTATCAATATCCATAAACTTGCTCGGTCTAGCCTTGGTGGGGATCCTGTTTTTCCATAATAGCCAGGAGAGGAAGTGATGCTTGGGCATAGATAGTTTATTCCGCACAATCTCGTATCCTTGTATGTAGGTGTGTTGTTACGGAATAGGGTATTGAGTAATCAAAGAACAAACAGAAAAACACAACAACAGATTTAACGTGGTTCACCAACGTTGTGTTGGCTAGTCCACGGGGAAGAGGGGGAGCAGTTTTATTTCTGAAGGAGAGGCAAAACAGAGTATAGCTCATAGGGTTTGTGGTAGCACCCATATAAATAGTGCTTCACTAAACCCTAACATACTTGGGCCCAAAACTACATAATTAACAGATAATTAGAAGCCCAATTAACTTCTCCGGATTCTGACTTCTCCGGATTCTGACTCCTCCGGATTCTGACTCCTCCGAACTCTGACTTCTCCGAAAACGGACTTCTCAGAAAACGGACTTCTCCGGATTCGGAGCTGTGATGGGTCAGATTCAAGGCATTTTAACAAATCTCCACCTTGACTTGAATCCTCCATACAGATTCTTCAGATGCACTCTTGATTGTGCCAGACCTCCCCCTCTTCCCCAGAAGTGCCCCGCAGGGCTACTAACAGCTTCTGATGTTAAGCAAGTCCAAACAATGTCGGAACTTGCTATGTGGGACCGGCTTGGTGAACATATCAGCAGGGTTATCAGCAGTGCCCACTTTCTCCACCTTGATTTTCTTCTCATTCCTCAGAAAATGATACCTCACATCAATATGTTTGGTTCTCTCATGATGGACCTGATCCTTGGCTAAACAGATAGCGCTCAGATTATCACAGAACACAATAGCTCGCTCTTGATGCAGACCAAGATCACCAACTAGCCCTTTCAACCAGATTCCCTCTTTAGCAGCTTCTGTCAACGCCATATATTCTGCTTCAGTAGTAGAGAGAGTAACTGCAGTCTGCAAAGTTGCTTTCCAACTAACAACAGAACCACCCAGAGTGAAAACGTAACCAGTCATAGATCTTCTACTGCCAACATCTCCAGCATAATCAGAATCAGAATAGCCGGTCATAGAACAGTGAGTACCACCTCCATATATGAGACCAACATCAGACGTACCTCTCAGGTAGCGGAAAATCCTCTTCACAGCCTGTCAGTGCTCCTTTCTAGGTTGTCCCATGAACCTGCTAACAACACTAACAGCATGTGCTATGTCTGGTCTAGTGCAGACCATAGCATACATCAGGCTTCCTACTGCATTGGAGTATGGAATTCGAGACATATACTCCAACTCTGCTTCAGACTTTGGTGCATAATCAGATGATAGATGGATGTTTGTGGCACTTGGAGTATCAATAGGCTTAGCTGTAGACATGCCAAACCTTGACAGAATCTTCTCAATATAGCTTTTCTGTGATAAGAAAAGCTTTTTCTGATCTCTATCCCTGTATATCTCCATGCCTAGAATTTTCTTCGCAGCACCCAGATCCTTCATATCAAACTCAGCATTTAGATGGCCCTTCAACTTCTGAATCTCTAACTTCGACTTCGCAGCTATGAGCATATCATCCACATACAGAACAAGATAGATCATGGAGCCATCATCAGCTTTGTTGTGATACACACAACAATCATATGGACTCCTGCTGAATCCTAGCTGAATCATGTAAGTGTCAAACCTCTTATACCACTGCCTTGGAGACTGCTTTAGTCCATATAAAGACTTCTTCAGCTTGCAAACATAATTCTCCTTGTCTGGAACCACGAATCCCTCTGGCTGAGTCATGTAGATATCATCCTCAAGCAATCCATGTAGAAAAGCTGTCTTCACATCTAGTTGCTCAAGTTCCAGATCCTGATGTGCAACCATCGCAAGTAACACCCTGATGGAAGTATGTCTGACTACTGGTGAGAAAATCTCATTATAGTCAACCCCCTCCTTCTGTGTGAACCCTCTTGCCACTAGTCGTGCTTTATATCTGACACCCTCACCAGGGATGGTTCCTTCCTTCTTCTTGAAAATCCATTTGCAAGTAACAATCTTCCTCTCCTTAGGCCGTGTGACCAGCTCCCAAGTCTGATTCTCGGACAATGACTCCATCTCTTCTCCCATTGCAGCGAGCCATTTAGCACACTCACTGCCCGAAACAGCTTCTTTGTATGTAGATGGTTCGTCTATCGATGGCTCATCTTCCACCTCATCTGCGACCTGTAGTGCATATGTCACCATGTCCTCAAACCCGTACCTCACCGGAGGCTTCACACCTGTCCTCCTAGTTCTATCAATGGCGATGCTTCTCTGACGAGCTTCCGGATGAACATCAGAAATGGTGGTTTCAGCAGTAGTGTGTTGATCTTCTCCACCTTGGGGTTGTAATTCACTCTCATTTGGAGTGACTTGCAGCTCCACCTGTTTATCAACACCAGAATTTTCTGCACCAATGGACTTCTCAACAAAATTAAGCATAGAATTTTCATTAAATACCACATTCCGACTGAGGATAACTCTATTTTCTGATGGCGACCAAATTCTATACCCCTTGACTCCATCCCCATAACCAACAAATACGCCCTTCTTTGCTCTTGGTTCTAGTTTACCCTCACTCACGTGATAATAAACTGTACAACCAAAAGTTCTCAATGTAGAGTAATCTGCAGGTGATTGGGACCATACCTCGAAAGGTGTTTTGCAGTCAATACCAGTGTGAGGTCCACGGTTAATCAGATAACACGCCGTGTTTACTGCTTCTGCCCAAAACTTCCTAGTCAAACCAGCATGAAAGAGCATGCATCTTGCTCTTTCCAGTAGTGTCTGATTCATGCGTTCTGCCACACCATTCTACTGTGGTGTATCTCTAATGGTGCGGTGTCGAACAATCCCTTCGTTCTTACAGAGCTCATTGAACTCAGACGAACAGAATTCCAGACCATTATCGGTTCCCAATCGCTTGATCTTCTTCCCTGTCTGATTCTCTATCAAGCCCTTCCACTGTTTGAACCTCTTGAATGCTTCACTTTTATGCTTCATTATGATTACCCAAGTCATTCTCGAGTAGTCATCAATTATCGACATAAAGAACCTGTGACCTCCAATAGATTCAACACGTGCAGGACCCCAGCAACCCATATGAAGGTAGTCAAGAGTCCCCTTTGTCCGATGTACACCCTTCTTTGGAAACTTGCTGCGGTGAAGCTTCCCAAATACACAATGCTCGCAGAATTCAAGATTCTGCACCTTATGCCCAGAAAGAAGATCACGCTCCGACAGAATCTTCATCCCTCGTTCTCCCATATGACCAAGCCTCATATGCCATAGCTTTGTCATATCTTTCGTTGGAACTTCTGATGATGCAATATCAGCAGAGCCTGTCACGATGGTACCTTTCAGAATGTACAAAGTACCACGTTTCAGACCCGTCAAAACCACCTTTGAACCTTTCAGAATATGCATTACTCCACCTTCACCTCTGAAATTGAAACCCTTGCTGTCAAGTGTACTCAGCGATATCAAGTTCTTCGTCATTTGTGGAACATGCCTGACATCGTTCAAAGTGCAGAATATCCCATCATGCGTCCTTATTCTGATTGAGCCGATCCCTACCACCTTGCAAACAGCACTGTTTGCCATGGAAACGTTGCCACCATCTACCTGCTCGTAAGTGGTAAAATACTCTCTGTGAGGACAGAGATGGTATGATGCTCCTGAATCAAGAATCCACACATCATTCTGATGTGGCTGATCACCTGCAACCAAAACCAGATCTTCTTCAGACTTTGAATCGTTAGCTTCTGCCATAGTTGCAGAACCGTGAGCATCCTCTTTCTTGTCCTTTTTCTTTATCTTCTTCTTAGGGCAATCAAACTTCCAATGCCCTGATTCTTTACAGTAGTTGCAGATGTCACCGGGTTTAGGACCTTTTGGACCTTTAGAGTTTGGTTTCTTCTTTCCAAAAACCTTCTGTCCCTTACCCGTAACAGAAAGTCCCGATGCCTGATTTTCTGTTGCTGAATTTGTTGCCTGTTGACGATCTTCTCTCATGTGGAGAGCAGATCGAACATCTTCCAGAGACAGAGTTTCTTTACCAGCAAGTAACGAATCAACAAAATTCTCATACGATTCAGGCAAAGAAACTAGCAGAATTAAAGCAGCATCCTCATCATCTATTTTAACATCAATGTTGCGAAGGTCAAGCAAAATTTTACTTAACTTTTCCAGATGATCCCGAAGGGGTGTACCTTCCTGCATGCGTAGTCGAAACAGACGTTGCTTCAAGAGCAACTTATTGGTCAGAGACTTCGTCATGTACAAGCTCTCCAACTTCATCCAGAGGGCAGCAGCGGTCTCCTGATCAGCGACTTCGATGATAACATCGTCCGACAGGCACAACATGATTGTCGAGTGGGCCTTTTCTTCTAGGGTTTTCCACTCTTCATCATCGTTTGCCTTATTCACCTTTTCAGTCAGCGGCGCCCACAATCCCTGCTGCTTCAGCAACGATCGCATCTTGATCTGCCACAAGCCAAAACTATTTCTCCCGTTGAATTTATCAATCTTCACGTTCAGAGCAGATGACATCTTCGATCGACTCAAGAAACCCTAACAGTGCGGAATTCAGAAAATCCCTAATCGGAAGAACCAGAAGCTCCGATACCAGTTTGTTGTTACGGAATAGGGTATTGAGTAATCAAAGAACAAACAGAAAAACACAACAACAGATTTAACGTGGTTCACCAACGTTGTGTTGGCTAGTCCACGGGGAAGAGGGGGAGCAGTTTTATTTCTGAAGGAGAGGCAAAACAGAGTACAGCTCATAGGGTTTGTGGTAGCACCCATATAAATAGTGCTTCACTAAACCCTAACATACTTGGGCCCAAAACTACATAATTAACAGATAATTAGAAGCCCAATTAACTTCTCCGGATTCTGACTTCTCCGGATTCTGACTTCTCCGGATTCTGACTCCTCCGGATTCTGACTCCTCCGAACTCTGACTTCTCCGAAAACGGACTTCTCAGAAAACGGACTTCTCCGGATTCGGAGCTGTGATGGGTCAGATTCAAGGCATTTTAACAAGGTGTTTTCTTTCATTAACCATTCATACCCCTCACTCACCTCATACTTCTTCATAGCACTCATCTCATGGAAAAGAGTTCTGTTTGCTAATACTCTTTTCAAATAAAAGCAGAAACCACTTAACCCAGAAATATCCTTTTTATTGGTAATGTCCCAAAGAAGCTTCTGATTACAGGCATAGTGTTAGAAATGATCGTACAGTTTACAATAGACGGGAAGAGGAACGGTCCCGGAAACTAAAAGAAATAAAAGAATCCGAATTTATAATTTTATTCGGATTAAATACAATAAATAAAATAAAATTAGCTTCCAATCTTCAAAGGCCTTCTTTGACAATGAGGACTTTGTGCACTGAAAAGAAGCAGCGAACTGGGACGTAGAACTCGAGAATAAAATCTGCAAAGTAGAACACTGTAGAAAGGCAGCGGAGTTGCCGGAGCTGTCCTTAAGGTAATAGTGCCCGCCTACCGTACTGGAGAACGTGGGCACTTTCCTCCCAGGATAAAACCGCTATCGTGTGTAGTGGTTGTACGGACCGACTGCACACCAACGAACAAGAACAACGTCGGAGTATTGCTGACTAAAAAAAAATGTTGAAGAGGATGGCTTGAAACTTTGGCAAAAAACTAGAGCTTTTGCACTCACAAAGTTTTTTTTTTCCTTTTTCCTTTCTTGTTCGTAAAAACCAAGGGGAAACAAAAAAAACTTTTAATAACAAGTAGGCCGTCTTCTCTCTTCTTGTGTGTACGTATATATCCAAAACCAAGAAGCATGAAAGGCCATTTAACATTTAATGCAATTAACATGTGCCTTCATCTTTTATAAGAATTGAAACGGATCAATTCTTTATCATGGGTATAATGACACTCATCAATAATCATAATGATTATATCAATTATGTACATTATTATCAACCGTTGGCATACACGCTAGTTTAAAATTTGTTCCTATAAATTGGAGATTAGTGGCCAGTTAACTCCGAAATTGGAACTAATTAGAACAAACGTGTAAAACAGGTTGTAAAAATTTGAAAATAATAAATATTTTCTTCTACTCAACAGTTCATTTGAGAATCAATTTCTCATTCACCCTCTACCATTTTTGGCGTATAAATTATCAAAATATTTATCTCATTTAAGAGAACACACGTCCATTAATTAACGGTTAAAACCGTTAGTGGACCTATTGACAAATATACCCAAGTTGGTCCATTTAATGCCTACTAAAATGCCAAAAATTCCAACAATCCCCCACATGAATGAAAAATTGATTTGGGGGTCAACAACATCCCACGGTTGAAAACCTGCAAAGAACATGTAAGGGTCTCCACTTTTGAACATGTCCCTTGTAAAGTATACCTTCTTTACTGCTGTTCAGTAGAACGCGATGTCTTTGAACTGTACTGCCGCTTGTGTAAACGATAGTATACCATACACAGATTCCAACCAAACGCCGTTCTGTTCTCATGGTTGTGCCCATTTTGGTCGTGGGACACGCGCCTGGTTCTGCGAGAGTGTTTAGAGGATTAAGCCCAAGATCCTCCGTTTGAAGCGACCACACTTCACTCTTACATAGGTGATTCTTTAAGAGTATCCCGATTACTCCACTTAGACCACCGTGTCTATTGTTTAAGAATCATTAAAGCATATTTATATGCTAACCTCATCATTTTCGAGAGTCACTGTCTTCAGCAGGAACAGAAGGGAGTGACCGGAGGTTCCGGTACCGCCCCCACAGTGACCATGCTTTATCCTACAAGTAGGTTGTCCCATTGAACCTAGGTACCAGCCAGGTTGGGTTTTCCTTCATAGGACTGTCCTAGCACAAGGGCTTCAAACCCATTCCTGCCACCAACTTCTCATGCAACTCATTTGTTAACCCTTTGGTTAGCGGATCCGCCAGATTATCCTTTGACTTCACATAGTCAATCGTGATAATCCCAGTTGTGAGAAGTTGTCTAATGGTTTTATGTCTACGACGAATATGTCTAGACTTACCATTATACATATTACTCTTTGCACGTCATATTGCTGATTGACAATCACAATAGATGCAAACTGGTGGGACCGGTTTATCCCATCTTGGAATGTCCTCTAGAAAGTGGCGTAGCCATTCAGCTTCCTCACCACATTTGTCTAAAGCTATAAACTCAGACTCCATGGTGGACCTAGAAATCACGGTTTGCTTTGAGGATTTCCAAGATATTGCTGCACCCGCCAGCGTAAAGACATATCCACTTGTGGACTTCAAGTCTTTACTATCAGATATCCAATTTGCATCCGAGTATCCTTCCAGTACCGATGGATATCTCGAGTAGCATAATCCATAGTCACGTGTATACCGCAGGTATCTCATCACACATACAATAGCCTTCCAGTGCTCATCACTCGGATTACTGGTGTATTTACTCAGCTTACTTATGGCACAGGCTAAATCTGGTCGAGTGCAACTCATTAGATATATCAAACTTCCAATAACTCTCGCATACTCAATTTGAGAGTTACTGGAACCTCGATTTTTAGCCAGGTGTACGTTAACGTCCAACGGCGTCTTTGCTACTCTAACGTCATCCTTGTTGAACTTGTCAAGGATTTTATCAATATAATGGGATTGGCTCAGTGCTAGACCCTCAGGTCTTCTCACAATTTTAATTCCAAGTATTACTTCAGCCAGACCCATATCTTTCATGTCAAATCGCGAGTTTAACATGTCTTTGGTAGACTTGACCATCTTGTCATCGCTACCAACTATGAGTATGTCGTCTACATATAGACACAACATGACATACCCTTGGGATGTGTTTTTTAGATAAACACACTTGTCTGATTCATTAATTTTGAACCCAGAGTTCATCATTACCTGGTCAAACTTCTCATGCCATACTTTTGGCGCCTGTTTAAGATCATATAATGACTTAACGAATTTACAAACTTTCCTTTCTTGACCAGGAACTATAAACCCTTCTGGTTGTTCCATGTAGATCTCTTCTTCTAGATCTCCATTAAGGAAAGCTGTTTTCACATCCATTTGATGTACTTCTAAGTTCCGTAAGGAAGCTATTGCAAGTATCATCCTAATGGAATTTATCCTTGACACAGGGGCATATGTATCAAAATAATCAAAGCCCTCACGTTGATTGTAACCCTTAATTACAAGTCTGGCTTTGTACTTATCAATGGAACCATCTGGTTTCATTTTCCTCCGAAAGATCCACTTAGAACCTAACGGTTTGCATCCAGGAGGTAGATTCACTAACTCCCAAGTGTGATTCTGCATAATAGAATCAACTTCACTTTTAATTGCCTCTTTCCACTGAGGGCCTTCAGACGAAGTCACTGCTTCACGAAAAGTTCGTGGTTCATTTTCTAATAAACATGTTAGAATATCGGGTTCAGTCTCTATCAGAAATGATAGAGTCCCCGATTCAAATTCCAACAAATAAGTTAGAAAATCATTACCAAAGGACTTCTTAGTCCGTGTCCTTTTACTTCGTCTAAGTTCAGTCTCAGTTTCGGTTTCATCAATTATACCGGTATTAGACTGATCCGAGGAATCATCGTTCAACATTTCATCATGTGAACGTTTGGAAGAACTTGCTTCTTCCCTCGACTTTAATGGAAATATATTTTCGAAGAATGTTGCATTCCTCGATTCCATAATTGTATTCTTATGTATTTCTTATACACTAAGAATCGATACGCGCTACCACTGTAGCCAATAAAGATTGCATCAACGGTCTTTGGACCAATCTTTATTTTCTTTGGTGGTGGTGCTAAAACTTTTGCAAGGCACCCCCACACTTTCAGGTATTTATAAGAAGGTTTCCTATTATACCACAACTCGTAAGGAGTCTTATCGAGTTTCTTTCGGGGTATTTTATTTAACAAATAATTGCTAGATAAAATAGCCTCCCCCCACATATTTTGGGGTAGCCCCGAACTAAGCAACATCGCATTCATCATATCTTTGAGAGTGCGATTTTTCCGTTCCGCCACACCGTTTGATTGGGGTGTGTATGGCGGAGTTACCTGATGCACAATTCCATGTTGTGCACACAATTCGGCGAATGGAGCTTCGTACTCCCCGCCCCTATCACTCCTAATCGCTTTAATTTTGCGATTGAGTTGATTTTCTACTTCATTCTTATATCGAATGAAAGTGTCCAATGCCTCATCTTTACTTTTAAGTAAATAAATATAGCAATACTTCGTGCTATCATTGACAAAAGTGATAACATATTTGTTACCACCTCTTGAAGGCGTTGATTTAAAATCACACAGATCCGTGTGAATTAAATCCAGTGGCTGAGTGGTTCGTTCAATTGTTTGAAACGAACTTCGTGTTGACTTTGCTTCGACACACGTCTCACATTTATGCGACATGTCGATATCAAACTTAGGGATATATTCCATGTTAAATAATTTTCGAAGAGACGTATAATTAACATGTCCTAGTCTTCCATGCCACACATTAAAAGACTCACAAACATAGGCAACAGGAGTTTTATTAATTTTCTCAACAACAGTGAGTACATTAAGCTTAAAAAGCCCATCAGAAATATAACCTTTGCCTATGAATATCCCCTTTTTGCTCAAGATTAGCTTATCAGACTCGAACACCATGCGGAATCCATGTTTGTTTAGTAGTGAGCCTGACACCAAGTTTTTCCGTATGTCTGGCACATACAACACATCATTCAGGGTGAGCTCCTTGCCGGATGTCATCTTGAGCTTCACTTTGCCCACGCCTTGAACCTCAGATTGGGCAGAGTTGCCCATCCACACCTTGTCGCCAGAAGTCTCCTTAAAGTCAAAGAGCATGGCCCGATTGGAGCAGATATGACAAGTGGCCCCGGTGTCAACCCACCACTCTTTCGGGTTAGACCCGACCAGGTTGACCTCTGTCACGACCGCACAAAGATCCATAGCATCTAGCTCCGAGCAGAGAGCTTCTTCCTTCTTCTGCTTCTTCTTCTGAGGCTTCTTTCGGCACTCTGAAGAACGGTGGCCCGTAATACCACAGTTGTAGCATTTCCCAGCGAACTTAGTCTTCGCGACGCCTCCTTTAGGACCAAGTTTCTTCTTGTCCTTATTTGGCTTGGGCCCTTTGGAAGAACCCTCTTTGGGTGGATGCTCCACCACATTGGCCTTAGCAACAGCTACTTTCTTCTCACGAGTGAGACCCTCCTCACGGATCCGGAGACGAACAAGTAACTATTCTAAAGTCATCTCTTTCCGTTTGAGCTTAAGATAGCTCCGGAACTCATCCCAAGTCGGCGGGAGCACATGAATAATTGCCGCCACTTGGAATGCCTCACTGACTCCCATTCCCTCATCAGTGCACTCATTAAAAATGAGAATCAATTCTTCAGCTTGACTGACCACGGGTTTGGAATCCACCATCTTAAAATCCAAGACCTTACCGACAACGAATTTCTTCGCACCGGCGTCCTCAGCCTGGTATTTGTTGGACAGTGTAGCCCATAACTCCTTTGCGGATGCAGCCCTGCTATAAACAGCATATAAGGCATCGCTCAAGCAATTCAGGATAAGGTTAAGGCACGTATAGTTATTCGCTATCCATGCCTCTTTAGCCTGAATTGTTGGCTCGTCCGCATTCTCCCCCACAACAGGGGGATCCTCCCTCAAGTACCTCGCAAGGTTGAGGGTGGTCAGCCAAAATAACATCCTTTGCTGCCATATTTTGAAGCCAACACCTGTGAACTTTGCCGGTTCTTTGACAGAGTTTGCAGGCAGCATGACAGTAGGATGTCCGACCGGCGCGGATGTGAAGACACCCGTGTTCGGTCCAAGTGAGGGAATGACCGGTATGGCCGAAGCCATATTCGGTCCGAGTGGGGTGACCATTGCGGCCGTAGCCGCGGTTGGTCCAATAACTGAGGTGAACGGAGTGGACCCCATAGTCGCGCTCGATCCAACAAAGGTGGTGATCGGAGTGGACCGCATGGCCGCACTCGATCCAAAGGGAACGTTGATCGGAGTGGTCTGCCCAACAGAGCCACCCAATCCAGCCGAAACGTTCACAACCGGAGTCTCGGAACTACTCCCGTTTCCGGTGTGAGCGTCAAAACCGAATCCGTCCATACCCGCCATCGTGCACGGATATGACTATTACCTTAAGCTCGTTAGAAATGATCGTACAGTTTACAATAGACGGGAAGAGGAACGGTCCCAGAAACTAAAAGAAATAAAATAATCCGAATTTATAATTTTATTCGGATTAAATACAATAAATAAAATAAAATTAGCTTCCAATCTTCAAAGGCCTTCTTTGACAATGAGGACTTTGTGCACTGAAAAGAAGCAGCGAACTGGGACGTAGAACTCGAGAATAAAATCTGCAAAGTAGAACACTGTAGAAAGGCAGCGGAGTCGCCGGAGCTGTCCTTAAGGTAATAGTGCCCGCCTACCGTACTGGAGAACGTGGGCACTTTCCTCCCAGGATAAAACCGCTATCGTGTGTAGTGGTTGTACGGACCGACTGCACACCAACGAACAAGAACAACGTCGGAGTATTGCTTACTAAAAAAAAATGTTGAAGAGGATGGCTTGAAACTTTGGCAAAAAACTAGAACTTTTGCACTCACAAAGTTTTTTTTTTCCTTTTTCCTTTCTTGTTCGTAAAAACCAAGGGGAAACAAAAAAAAACTTTTAATAACAAGTAGGCCGTCTTCTCTCTTCTTGTGTGTACGTATATATCCAAAACCAAGAAGCATGAAAGGCCATTTAACATTTAATGCAATTAACATGTGCCTTCATCTTTTATAAGAATTGAAACGGATCAATTCTTTATCATGGGTATAATGACACTCATCAATAATCATAATGATTATATCAATTATGTACATTATTATCAACCGTTGGCATACACGCTAGTTTAAAATTTGTTCCTATAAATTGGAGATTAGTGGCCAGTTAACTCCGAAATTGGAACTAATTAGAACAAACGTGTAAAACAGGTTGTAAAAATTTGAAAATAATAAATATTTTCTTCTACTCAACAGTTCATTTGAGAATCAATTTCTCATTCACCCTCTACCATTTTTGGCGTATAAATTATCAAAATATTTATCTCATTTAAGAGAACACACGTCCATTAATTAACGGTTAAAACCGTTAGTGGACCTATTGACAAATATACCCAAGTTGGTCCATTTAATGCCTACTAAAATGCCAAAAATTCCAAGACATAGTTCCAAAGACAGAGATTCTTAAATCCCAAGCCACCATGTTTCTTTGATTTACAGCTTTCTTCCCAACTGACTGGAGGAGCTCTAGTATATTCGGCCTTGGACCCCCATAAAAAACTTCTATAGGTATTTTGGATTCTTTGCATCACCTTAGAGGGTAAAATGAAGAGCTTACTCCTGAAATTAATTACTCCAAACAAAATTGTGTTTATAAGCTTGTATCTCCTAGCATATGATAAATTTTTTGATGTCCAAACAATAATTTTATCTATAATTTTACTCACCAAAGCTTCACATTCTCTAGCACTAATTCTGCTATCAGTAATGGGTCCTCCTAAGTATTTGAATGGTAGTTCCCCTTTGGCCATCTTGGTCATATTCAGTAGCTCTTCCTCTTCATGCATCTACATTCCTTCCATTACCATTTCGAATTTAGAATAACTAACTCATGTAGCTTCCCTGAAGTGGTTAAGACAATCCAGAATAGTTTGAGCATAGTCTGTATCTGCTTTGCATACCACTATTAAGTCATCAGCAAAAGCCAAGTTAATAATTTTAAGATCTCTACAATTGGGATGATAGTAAAATTTACTTTTCTAGGAAAACACTTTTAGTGCTCTAGTCAGGTATTCCATAATCAAGGTGAATAAGAGGGGGGAGATGGGATCTCCCTGCCTTATGCCCTTGCCTCCATTGAAAAACCCAACACTTTCTCCATTCATCATAATAGAATATGAGGTGCTAAAAATACAGAAATATACCCAATCAATGTACCTAGTTGGAAATTTCATGGCTTCCATGACCCCTTTTAAGACTTTCCATCTTATAGAGTCATAGGCTTTCCTAATATCAATCTTTAGTAGACACCTAGGCAATGTCCCTTTCCTGTTGTATCCCCTAGATATTTCATGGAATAGTAGGACATTGTTCACCCCTTCCCTCCTCTTTGTAAAGGCCCCTTAGTTAGGGTTGATGATAGTTGGGAGAACATTTTTTAGCCTTGAGCTCAAGATTTTGGAGATGGATTTATAGATGACATTGCAACATGCAATAGGTCTAAAGTCAGCTGGAGAAATAGGGGACTCATTTTTGGGTATAAGAGTAATATTGGTTGCATTCAACTGTTTAGGAAATTCTCCAGATTTGAAGAACTCACTAACTGCTTTAATAATCAATTCTCCTACCACATCCCAATTTATTTTGAAAAATCCACTATTAAATTCATCTGGTCCTAGGCTTTTAACATTGGGAATGGAAAAAACTAAATTCTTGATATGTTCATGAGATACAGGAGCTATAAGATGTAATTGTTGTGCTGCTCTAAGCATGGGCCTGTTTTAATAATATCTTCCCGAATAGGATTTGTCCAAGAGCTCAAACCAAACAGGTTTTTGTAATAGTCTACCAAAACACTAGCCACTTGCCATTTTCCTTCAATGTTTTCCTCTTTACTATTATGAATGTTAATAATTTGGTTATTCATGTTTCTCTTCTTTATCCAGGCAAAAAAAAGTTTGGAGCTTTGAACCCCTTTGATTATCAACTTTTGTTTAGCTTGCTGATATTTCATCACCTGAGACCTGATCAATGGTAATAAACTTTTTCAGGTAGTCCTTCTCTATTATTATTATTAGATCTTGATTATACATTTCAACTTTCAGCCTCCTATGGATATCAGCAAGTTCCCCCCTAATTATATCACATTGGGTGTGGATTTGCTGGAATTTGCTTTTATTGAGTCTCTTCAAAGGTCTCTCTTCAGCTCTTAAAGTTTCTGTATTAATTGGAACATATATCTGCCATCAGTTTCTTTTCCCCACACACTCCTAAGAATGGACGGAAATTTTGAGTCCAATTCCCACATATCACGGTATTTAAAGCCAACATTCCTCCTACCTTGAAGTTGAGTTATGATTAGTAACATACAGTGGTCTGAAATGCCTTCTTCAACAACCTAAACTTTAGTTCCAAATTGGAGGAACCATTTCATATTAGCCATGGCTCTATCCAACTTGGAGTAAACCCTATTCCCATGATTTTGCTTATTACACCAAGTATAATAGCTCCCATCACTAGGTACTTCTTTCAATACACATTTAAACATACAATCTTTAAAATCCTTAATTTCTTCTTCAGTGATATTGTTTCCTCCAATTCTGTCCAAGTTAGATAGTATTGCATTGAAGTCCCCTACTATAAGTAGGCTATCATCTATCTTTTTAGCAACTTTTTCTAGTTACTCCCAGTCCACATCTCTCCTGGGCTGAGTTATGTCCATATACAAAGGCAAGATAAAAGTTTTTTTCATCACCAATACCTTTTCCTTTATAGCGGACCATTTGATCACTCCAATCCATAATCTTGAGTCTTGACCTCAAACTTACTTTTATTCCAAAGTATCCAAATCATACCCAAGAGATGGGCTTCCTTATTCATAAAAGATCCCCAACCTGGTAGAAGTTTATTCTTTATTTCTTCAAACTTATTCACCCCTATTTTTTTTCAAGTAACCCTATCCAGCCAATGTCATATTTATTAACCATCATCCTGACTTCATGTTATTTCAGATGACTATTAAGCCCTTTGACATTCCAGCTCCCAATCATGTGAGGAAGGGGTAGTAACCCTCATATGGGCTTTTTCCCAACACTTTCTTAAGAGCAACCAAAAAATCTGCTTCTTCATTCTCAATAGACTTCTTCTTAGCAGCTTTCTTGCCACTAACTTCAGTGAATCCCTCATCCACGGGGGTCTTGTTTTCATTTCCCCTTTTCCACCCTTCCTCATCATTTTCCTTTTCATCATTAGCCACAGGATCAGTAGTAATTTTTGGTTTTCAAATCAGTTTCCTCCTCACGTTCATAGTTTTTCCATCTTTCTTCCTACAGCTTTCCAGCAAATGTCCAAATTAATTTCCTACAGTGGGAGCATGTACAAGGGGTATATTCATAGTCAATTTTCTGTGTATGCACAATATCCTCCTCATCCACATAGGTGATTGTATCTGGGAATTCTTGTTGTACTTTAACTTCCACATGAATTCTAGCATAGGCATATTTAGTTTTATTAGCAGTTGGCCTATCTCTTTTGATAGGTTTCCCTATCATGCTACTCAGTTTACTTAGACCCGTCAAGCTCCAGAATCTCATATCCAGATCTGGAAATTGGATCCATATGGGAACATAATCAAGAGTCTCCAAATTAATCTTCGCTTCAGGATACCATTTTTGAACCAATACAGGCTTATTATCAAAATAGTAGTACTTCCTTTGAAGTATATAATCCGTATCTTCCATCTTCTTAAATGATACAATAAACTAACCTTCTTTCAGAAGAGATATTTCCTCAATCTGAAATTCCTTCAATATCCTGTTAATATAACCCTTGACGACCTTCAGTGGGGGGTTGGCTCCCAGTATACAGCATACCAAGGTCGCATCCCAATAGCTTGTTGTGTCAATGATGTCTTCCTTCGAAAGTTTTGCTATCCGATTTTTTTCATCTCTGATGCAGAGATAAATTTTAACATTAGATCATCGTTTGGATCACCTACTACAATCGCGTGGGTTTTAGGTTTCTCCTCGTCCTTCTTCAGATCTGCAGCAACTGATTGATCTTTGGGACTAATAGATCAAGATTGATCTTCGCTTGATTTGGGGGTTGTTTTGTCCGTCGAGAGGGAGCTGCTCCCCTCCAGTGATTGCACGCCATGGTTTGAAGTATTCTTCTTCGGTCTTCCTCTCCTCCGCATCATGGCTAGAGAGAGAAAGTTTTTCGATTTATGGTCCATATGGACCTTAGGTATACAATAAAACATCTTTTGATTGTTAAGATTGAAAGTTTTGTTATTTTGACAAATCAAACACCAAAAAAATTACTCTCAAGCACCTCATGTTTTCTGCTAAAAATTGTAAGTTTCATATTATTAAATTTTCTTTGAATTATCATTATTTTATTAAATTTTAACAAAAATTTTCAATTTCTAAGTTTTTTCTGTAGTTGTGCAGAAATTAAGTAAGATGTTTAGTTTGAGACTAGTTCGTTTACGACTAAAACATTAAAATTCATATTAATACGATTTTATATATATCTTATAAAAAGCTTTCAAAAACTATTTTATTACATTAATATTCAATGCTCAATTCAATTTTTATATGGAGTATAATTTAAAAATGTTTAGAATTTTTGATGTTAGTCTATTGATTCAATTCGAAGTGGTTTATTCTATATTGTTGGTAGTTTTATATCATCGATTATTTTATGTAATTAAAATTATTATAAGATCGGACAAAAATTTTAATAAATTTGTTAACAAGAACGAAAATACATAGAGTATAAGCTTGGTTAACGCTATTACAATTTCCTTAGCAGGGTCCGATAGCCAAGTCCAAGGGACAAAGCTCCTAACGGGGTCAAAAAATTATTTTGGTAAGTAAACACGAGTTGTTACTTTATCAAACACATTTTACCCATGAAATTTTTGAGTGGGATGGCATGTCTGCCTGCAAACCCATCTTTACGCTCGTAGACACGAGAGGGAAATTGGCTGCAGCTGATGACCCATTGTTTGTCCATGTATCGCTCCATTGTCGGGATACTTCAACATGTCACATTTAGGTGACCAAATATCATATCTGTCGTGCAAAAACTATGCCTTCATCTCCATGAGCCACGATTTCTCCATCTTATTACCACCTTAAAGTGTGTACTTTGGTATCCCCTTGGGTTGACCGTTGACCACACACGAAATCACGCTAAAAAGACATTCATTGATTTTCTACAGACTTATTCAAATACTGGTTGGGCAGGATGTCCAGATACGCGAAGGTCAACCATTGATTACTGTGCTCTTGGGTGATAATATTGTCTCCATGTCCCCAAAACATCCGGGCACTACTTCTCGCTCTAGGTTGAATATAGCTAGAGCGGTTACGAATGCTGTTGCAGAGACAAGTTGGGTACGAAACCTTCTGCTGGAATTGCATCAACCCATCTGTCGCGTTACCATACAAGTTGGATACAAGTTGTTCACTTATCTTCTAATCTAGTAGTACACCAACGCACAAAACATGTAGATATGGTTATTCACTTTGTTCCAGACAAGGTTGACTCAGGCCATGTTTGTGTTTTCCGTGTTCCATCATCCTCTTAGTATGCAGACAACTTCACGAAGGGATTACCATCTCTGCTTTTCACCATCTTCAGAGATAACCTTGACGCCTGACCATATACTAATATACTAATACTAATCATAAATATACTGATCATATACTAATATACCTTGGAAGCATGCTAAATATACTAATCATAAATATACTTAATACTACATCTTATATTTATGAATATTACCTTATATAGCTAGGATCTAATTAAAAAATATTTCCTTTTTATAGTTTAGCTCTTTATTTTGGAGAGTTCATATCTTTATTATTATGGGGGGTTAAAGAATCCCTCCCTCGTACATATTCCAAGGTATCACTCATTGTAATTATTAATTGGAATATAATAATATTCTTTATTTCACACTTTTCTATTTCGTGTTGTCCACGTGTGGGGATGGTCCAGTATGTCAAGCCAGCTCAGGCTCATTTATTATCTGATAATTCATGATCTTGCGCGCATACTTATATTTATTTATTCCTCCTCGAGCTATGGGGAGAAGACTAATATATTCCAATTGTACTCATTCTTTTTAAGGTAATGTTTTCTTTACCTAATCTGAATGGTTCTGATCTGATTGGAATAAGTTTTTATCTGATCTGATCTGAATATTGTTATATTTAAAACTATTTCTGATCAGATATGATCTAGTCTAATTTGATTCCAATAAAAAAAATAAGTAATAAAAATAAATTGAAGAGAACATGACCTAAACACATTATTGATTCACTCTCACATTCTACAACTTATGCTTTACTTTCTCTTTTTAAAATTTATGTTTTACTCTCTTTCTAACTCGGGTCTTATGGATCGAACATGGTCAGAATTATATATTATTGTACGTGTGTGCACACGTGGGTTCGGGTGTGTACATACAAAATTATTCCTCGATCTTATTTTAAAGTCTGTTTGAATTTACGATGTTTGACTAATTTTTAAATTCATTTTCTATGAGAATTAAGGTGGAACTAAAAAATAAAATTTACACACTTCGTATTTAAAAACTACATTAAAAACCCTTCAAAAACAAATGTTGAAATGACTACATTTTTTATCATGAATTCATGACTGTTTTTTTCATGACTATAACATAGGGCTTCTATTCATGACTTCATTTTTTGAAGCATCTATCATAACTTTGCTTAAAAACATTTCTAGGAAACAAAACCATTATGCACTTTGCAAGGGGCTCATTTATTAAGTCTGATGCCAACATAGTTACATGAACAGCCCATACAAATACTTCCCTTGCTCCCAAGAGCCTCCATAATTTCATAAACAATTAATACACATGAAAAAACATGTCATGTCCAATACTTTGGGAAGAGAAAAAACATAAAATACAGACCATTGAAAGAATTAAGGGTGTCTGCTAAAATGCCTGAGGTACTAAATTTTGGGGCTTTTTTATTCTTTGATGAATTCAAAGGGGTGGACATGTGCAGAACCTTTAAGAGAGAAAATGGCATTATAAAACAAACATTCCATGACATGATCATCATCAAGCTCACACAGATCTTATCTAGTTGGCATCCCTGCTGTAAAATTGATCGAGGGTCTTCCCCGGGATACGATGTAGAAGCTCGCGGGGGAAGATTCGGAGGAGCGTCCATGCCAAATCCAGAGACTGAAAGATGTTGCGGGTGTCGTATGCTCCTTGGGCCACAAACTTCCTCTCGAATTTATCGAGGAATTCTAGGTATAGCTGTTTTACATTTGATTTAACACCTCATTTTAGCTCCCAAAAACACTCAAGTTACTAATCACAAAAAAACACATGTATAACCCGACGAAGTTGGGGTCCAAGGGGTCAAGAAGTATGCAACCGTACCCATGTTAAAAAACAAAGAGGTTGCTCCTGATAGACCCTTGATGCATTAGAAAGTAAAAAAGCAGGAGAAAGTTATAATGTGTCATCACAATTTAATCCATTAGCAACCCGAAGCTAAAACATTATCCAAAATGATTCTTTTAGCCAATCTCTTAATGGACAAACTCGAGTTAGTAACCATATACTCCCACCCTAAAATGAAGTTCATACTCTTTTTATGGAATTCCCAAAATGAAGTTTATACTTTTTTTAACTTTCCTATTAAGAAGGGAATAGGAAAGGAAATGTGACTCGCAACGTTTCACTTTCTTTTAAACAAGTTACAACCATATTTTTACTTTTAACACTTATTTAAAACTCTATGAAGTCAAAACTAAAAGTTCATTTTGAGGCAGAGAGTAATAATATGATTGTTGTCGTTGTTATGGTAATAAAGGGTAAAATATATTTTTGGTATCATTCCAAAGGTAACATACATTTTGGCTTTCGTAGCCAACGGAAGTTGGAAATAATGGTCTCGTTTTAATTTGTTTTGGCGATTTAGATTCAGTTACCTTCAAAAGACAAGAATTTCCCTCATTTTGCTGTAAACCAAAAGCTTCAATTCAAATTAAGGATCATACAACATGCTGCTAGTGTAACAATTTTATTAACTTTAGTAATGCCAAAAATGCATTTTTTTAAAAAGCAACATGCTAATTGCCTGGTTTTTTTATTTTTTCCTTAAAAATGCAATTTTGGACTTAAAATATAACTATCACATCATCACGAATTTCACAATTCCACCATTTTTGAAGGCCACAGTCAAAATTGCCAAAAACATATTCTAAAAATGACAAGTTTTGTCAACCCCTGTATAGTTAGGAACCAAGGCATTTTTGTCCAGTGTTAAATGGGTTTTTTTGTTAAAAGTAAACATACCAGGTCCTCAGAAGACAGGGCTTCCTCTCCAACCACAGCTTTCATTGCTTGCACATCCTTACCAATGGCATAGTTTGCATACAGCTGCAAAGAGAAAGGCAGAAACATATTTGCACATGATGAACAAAATTAGAACTTCAATATTGGTATTGTCTACTGCCTACTCTGCTAAAATTGATCTTTCACCTGGTTTGAAACATCTGAATGGTCCCTTCTAGTCATACCCTCTCCAATGGCACTCTGCAAAAATTAAGCCCAATGTTGTTACACCCATTGTCTTTACGACTATCTTCATAAAATGAGAGTTTGCGATTGATAACAAAACAAAAGCAAAGCTATGCACTTACCTTCATTAAACGGGACAAAGATGGAAGCACATTGATCGGCGGGTATATCTGTCACATTAAAATCTGTTTGAGATCTACGAGCTTAATATCACTTTCCTAGTGTTAAATAAGTTTGAGGCATTTTCCCATTATGAAATTTTAACTCTTGCCCTCATATATAATGTGCTATGGTGCAAGACATCAGCAGTACCTGCCGGTTATGAAGCTGTCTGTCAATATATATTTGTCCTTCGGTGATGTAACCCGTCAAATCAGGAGTGGGATGGGTAATATCTGTACAAACAGAATTATGCTTATTCACACAAACAAATGCTGACAGCATAGATTGTGTTTAATAATGACATTGAGAGGCAGAATGATACCGTCATTGGGCATAGTCAGAATCGGAATTTGTGTGATGGAACCTTTTCTTCCTTCGATACGTCCAGCTCGCTCATAGATTCTTGCTAAATCAGTATACATATAACCTGGATATCCACGCCTTCCCGGAACTTCTTCTCGAGCAGCAGATACCTACAGAACCAAAAGAGTTGGGATCATATTGGGATTATTGTTGTTATTGATTTCATTGGGAAGTAGTGTATGTAGTACCTCACGAAGAGCATCGGCATATGAACTCATATCCGTTAATATCACAAGGACATGCTTCCCACATTCATATGCTAAGTATTCAGCAGTTGTGAGAGCAATCTTAGGAGTGATGATGCGTTCAATGGTTGGATCATTAGCCTACATAAACAAAATTATAACCACACAAATGAACAGAATCCATTGTTTAACCTTGAAAACAGCATAGCTAAAAGCATGTTTGTGTTTCAGCTTTTTCCCTGCTTCATCAACAAATACAAACTTATTTTACTGTGCTGCCTGAAATTGCGGAGAAGTTGATACACTTTTTTTGGTAAAATGGCTAAAGTTGATACGTATACCTTTATTTCGAGAAATTGTTTTATTTAATCTACTCAAATACCTTGTATATAATTCGGTTGTAGTTTGATGTTGCATTCAGCAAATTAAGTCATTTCAGCAACTTGAAAAACCTCAATAGAATTTGGCAATTTCAGCCCTTCTAGGTCGTACCAAATGGGCTCTAAATATCAGATAAGTCCATGGTACGGAATTGAGAAATTACCAAATTCAGGAAAAGGGTCACTCTCTCCATCGATCCATTTTCTTCAAAATCACGTTTGAAAAACTGAGCTGTCTCCATGTTCACTCCCATCGCTGCAAAGACAATGGCGAAATCATCATCTTCACCATCCTGCTGACATCATGAGCAAGCAAGAAGATAGGAGTAAGTCCAGTATGATTCAATTGCGCATTTGCGCCTTATATCTTAAATGTGTGAGAAACTGAGGCAGTCAAAACCGAGATATCAAAGTGATACATCACAAATTGCATCCGAAACTTGCTAAAAGAATGTTATCCTTACATAGCTAAGGAAAAGTGAACATGGAAAAAGTATTAAGGGATAAATTATTCACAGGCAACTTACTTCAAGAAGATTGTCAGATTTCTCCAATCGCTTTACCAAACCAGCCTGGCGACAAATCTGTGCAGCAATTTCATTATGAGGAAGACCAGCAGCAGAAAAGAGAGGAATTTTTTGTCCTCGTGCAATTGAGTTCATGACATCTATTGTTGAAATTCCAGTTTGAATCATTTCTTCAGGATAGGTCCTCTCACTAGGATTTATCGAACTTCCTGAAGCCGAAAACTATATGTCAGGAAACATTAGCCAAGATCCTCCTGCACAAGATATTCTTGAAAGAAAATAATTACCAGAAATATCCCTGTACGCCTCAGGAAGAATGGGAGGGCCATTGTCAATTGGCTTCCCAGAACCATTAAAAACACGACCAAGCATATCCAAAGAGACAGGAGTTTGTAAAACCTGTGACAACGAGTTGGGTGTTTAGAAAACAAAAAGAAAACAGCATAAAAATAGAGAACTGATGATTAAACCAAGACAATAAAAAACAATCTTCAAGAAAGGGGTTCTAATAGGAAAATCAAATTTAAAAAAAAAAACATTGTAGAGGAACTCACCTTAAAAAAAAGACATTCCAGTTAAAACAAAAGAAAACAAATAACATGAGAAACAGAGATAGAACACTACCTCCCCAGTAAACTGCACGGTCGTATATTTGTTGTCAATTCCTGAAGTTCCTTCAAAAACCTGATTTTTAGAAGAAAAAAACACAAAGCATATAAATAAGTTTCTTAAGGATTTAGTCTTATTACATTAAATAGGGTTAAGTGTTGAAAGAAACTTTATATAATGTTTTTAAAAGGATTAGGGTGATGAACATTCCATTAAAGATATCCTAGGAAACAATTGACCTGAACAACAGCTCTCTCTCCATCAACTTCCAAAACTTGCCCGCGTCGGGTAGATCCATCTCCTAAACGAATATTAACAATCTCCTCATATTTGGGTCCCTGCAACAATATATTTTTAATTGTAAAACTTTCATTTGCATAAACACACAAACAATCATTGTGAAACCCGTGAACAAAAAAGCTAAGCATGAAAACAACAAAAAGTACTGTAATAAAATCACCTTCACTTTATCAAGGATAACCAGTGGACCTGCAACTCCTGAAACCGTTCTATATTCTGCAATGTGCATCAATACAAATCTATAACAAAGATTTTATCTGAAGTACATTTGCATTCCATATCCATGGAATATAAAGAAATTACCCATGCCAATGTCCAAAGTTCCCCCATCCATGACACCATTGTCAGCCACCATGCTTTAAACTGAAAATCTATCAATATAAAAGATTGAATTACATATTTTCAATATTTGTGGTATATACTGATCTATTTCACTATAAAGTTCTTTTCTTTCAATGTCACTTTCTTCTCTCTCAATTTAATTTCACTATAACCCTATTTGAAGAAGAATTTTTTAGCCAAACAAATCAATGGGACTAAAAACATTGATAAAAATAAGATCAATAAATTATTACAAAAAACTGGTAAAAAAAAATACAAAAAAATTAATTTAAAAAAGAGGAATTCCATAATTGGTCCTTTATAATAAATGGGTTTTCATATTTAGTCTTCTATTATCAAATATTACTCTCGTAGTCCTCTAATGGGTACCTTTCCACAAATGGTCCTTTTTTGATCTTCTACCATGTTGGTTTTAATTTAAAGGTTAAAAGTATACTTTGACATCAACCTTATGTCCATTGACATATTCCGATACTGGTTAGATAGATAACACAAAAATAATGACTATGATTGTGAGCTAGGATTCCGACGAAAGACCACAACTGTACACTATAATTATCGTAGAAAGTGACTACAATTCACAAACGGCGCATCAAGAACGACCTTTGAAATTGTGTACGACAAGAAAGATATATTATTATTGTGAAATTACACTTTTAACCCTCAAATTAAACCAACATGATAGAAGATAAAAAAAGGACTATTTGTGGAAAGATACCCATAAAAGAAGGACCACCAGGGTAATATTTGATAATAGAAGACTAAATAGGGAAACCCCCTGTTATAAAGGATCAATTATGGAATTTACTCTTTAAAAAACTAACAAAAGGTAGATTTAATGATTCAATATTAAAACTCAAAATGCAGGCATATGATCCAATAGATAATCCTAATTTATCTAATAAAAAAACTGAAAAATGCAGAATTAGGAAACATAAAATATGCATCATAAACCGTTCATGTTATAAACGTAAAAATGAGATTTACAGAGAGAAATGTTTCATAGACATCTTCCTAAATATAGGGACAATAGAAGATCTGGTATTTCAGATTTGGAAATTTTGACCATAGATCTAAATATTAATCAATCAATGAAACAATCATCCAAGCATTCTTTAGTGACGATATTCACATACAACTTGAAACAAGACCCTTAGTTTTTGTTTGAGAATAATTGACCGGGAATGAGTTGGAAGCAGCACGGAGTGAAGATAGACCTGGACGTGGAAGAAACTGAATATGATGCAAAAGCCGATTGAAGTACCTGGATGTGGGGAGCGTAGACTAAGTGAATGAATTATGTTATTTATGTATATGATGGATGATGATGATGATGCCAGGGTCAATTGGAATTTGATAAAAAAACTCTGGTTCCTAATTAAATTGGATCCAAATTAAAATATAGATCCATTCGGATCGATTAAAGTCAGATCATACTCTTATGATTGGTCATAAATTATCCAACTATATGAGCAAGCACAAGAAATATATATACTCAAATTAACTTACAGTGAAAGAAAATAAGAAAAACATGAACAACAAGCAAAATTGAACAGAGACGATAGTATACAACTCCAACTAATTCAGATTTAAAGATACAACTTAGAATCCTGATTCAGATTTACTAATGTAAAACGACTTATGTAATTCAGATTTACTTAATGTAAAAAAATAAACGAAAAAAAATCAATAATCATATTGTAAACGGATTTACATACCCCTGCTCCCACGAGAACGACCTTGCCTGAGTCGAAATCTGATACATTCAGCAAAAGTTTTGATTTTTTTTTCTTGAGATGTTAAATTCAATGTATACAAAAATGAAGAAAAAAAAAAGAATTTATGTAACATTCTAAGGGATTTACATACCAGTGCCCAGACTGCTCAAATCCTCGCACAAGAATAGAGGAATGAAGACGAAGGGTGATAACTACAAAATGCAGGAAGATCACTAAAACGGAGATGGGACCTTCGAGGATGAGTTATGATCTAGACTCAGCTGAATTGATGGTCTTGAGATCGAAAGATTAACCGAGAAAGAGAGGAAGAGGATGATCGTAAATCTGAATCTTGATTGAGTTCGAATGTCAATCTCACATCATAAAAAAGTTTTCATTATTTATTTAGTCTGTTTGGCATCAGCATCAGAGATTAGCGTTAGCATTTTGAAAAAGCTATCCGACGGTAGCCTTTAGCGTTAGTGTTTTTACATTTAATCTGCACCGTTAAAATTTTATCCAAAACGCTAACGCTAATCGAAAAAGTTGTTACCAAACAAAGCCGTAGTAGTTACCATTTTCTTATTAAAACAATTATTGATATGCTAAGACCTCATTTGAGTTTAAATTTTAGAGTTGTGTTTTGTACTCCGGAAAAAATTAAAATGGATGGTAAGAAATGGGGGGAGTTTAAAAAAAATTGGAAGGATTTAAAAGAACTAAAGTGTTAAAAATTAAAATACCACTCAATTAAATAATCATTCTAATAAATATGCAAGAAATTCTAATTTTAGATAAAATAGAATTCGTCTCTGTTCGTGTTTGAGGCGGTATGTTATAAATTTGGATATATAATGTAATTGTATGTTCATCATATACAAATATCATCTTTAAGTCGTTGAAAAGAACTGAAAGACGTTGAAAGGATTTGGAAAAAAACTGGAAAGAGTTCAAAAAATTGTAAGTTAATTTTTCAACCCAAAAGTACATGCTCTAAGTGTACACCAAGGGGTCGTGCACCAAATTGTACTCCACATATATACACCAATATTTTGATGATTAATACTTGTACAAACTACAAAATATTAGTGCAATTAAAAAAATTGCACTAACAATTTGAGTCAGGAGAAACATCAAAGTATTTGTACACACATGCAGGGTACAACTTCGTGTACAATCATTGGTGTACAAATAACTTTGTTCTTATTGATAAATACAAGAAACAACAAAAAAAGTATTTTGATCAGTGTATGTCTCAACCTAAACCAGAATTCTACTCTTGTTTTGTAGTTAAAAATAAATAAAAAAACAAGTAGCCTATCAACCAATAAACTTGTGTCTCATGACATTGTTAATGTCGTTTAAGAATAAGTTTGATGTTCTTGCCTGGCTTAAAAACTTTATCTCCCCTACGCAACCACTAAAACGTAACCATTAAAAAATGAGAAAAGAAAGGACGCCGGAGCATCACTACCGCTGGAAAGGACGATCCTCATTAAGCACAAGCGGGAGTGTTGCTTCCATTTCTGTGGTTTGATTTCATCACTTTTCTAAGCATCCTTTTTGAAAATATCTTGATTTTATGTTTGATTCCATATCTCTTTACATGCTGATTTGTCTTCTGCATATTTTGTTTTAATGTGTTATTTAAATTCTAATAATTTGGATTTTTATTGTCTTCATCAAAACTTGTGTAACTTCATACCTATTATGTGCTATTTTATGCATAAGCATTGTTTTTATAGAATAATGGATTTGAAGGATTTAATATACATTTGGACATATTGTACTAGATGCTTTAGATTTAGAACTCGATGAACATATGAGTGAGGGGGTATAGCTGGATATGGAGTACAAAGACGTGAATTTGAAGAGTAGTATTAAGATTTTTGGGAGCACACAAGAATGGGTGACACTAGTGCATCATCATCATGTTGATGCAATTTTACAGGAGTATGAGTTTTACGAGGCCCGAGACTGATAGAGTATGCGGGCTACAACTCAGTTAGGGTTTAATCACTTCTTTGGTTAAGAGGTGGCAATCCGAGACTCATGTCTTATGTCTCATGTTCGGAGAGGTGACATCATGTTATAAAACGTTTAGGTCCTACTTACTTTGCCCGTAGATATAGCTCTTGCTTGGTCTGATAACTAAGTTGAAAGTGCAGTGGTGTAGCTATGCGAAACCTTTTAGTCTTATCCTAAAGGAATATTTAATGGATGTAAGTTTTTTTACACTATTAACTCTATTACAATGTGTTATTATATCTATATTTACATGTGAACGCTTTAAACAAGAGCATAACAACTCTAAAATATCACCCATGCTTTGTCATGCCATTCATGCGCATTGAGTTCAACATGAAATTATTATTAAATAGAAAAAACAAAACTAAAAATGAAATAGAGAAAAATTAAATATGACCTTAAAATTTCATATCTAAATTAGAAGCTAATGTGCTTTTAATGTCAATGTATAATACGGAGTATCAAAGAATATTGTAAAATGTCAATATATAATACTCCCATCATAGATCTTCCCAGACGCTATTCACAAGGTCAAACTTAATTCACTTTATTTGTTTATTTTTACTACTTATTTCATAAAATAATATATCGTTGTCACATCTAGTTTTGTAGAACTTTTCATGTAGTTTATTACTACATAGATTTTATATTAAAATTTTTCCTTATATTCAAATAAATTGAATTGAAAATAAAATCGGCCAAACATCATAGCGCGCAATATGAAGATCTTAGATGAACAGAGAAAATATCACATTACCACGGTGTAAATTTCTATTTTGAAAATAATAAATTTAAAAGTCCTATTTTCAGGATAAGGGATATGTTTTACTCAAGTTGTAAGTGATTTTTTCATTATTTGTATTACTCTGTATACTCCTCCCGTCCACAAATAAACTTTCCTGTTTGACGGGCGGGCGCACATATTAATCTATGATAAAAATTGTGTTGACTTTCATATTATGCCCCAACCCCTTTAGGCTTCTCCACCACCATGACCCCATCCTCTGTCCCTGCCAACATCATCCACCACCGTGAGCCATCTATGATGTCCCTGCCAACATCATCCCTAACGACTCTCCGACACCGGAGACAATGATTCTCCAGCACCGGCACCACCGACTCTCCGACACCATCGTGGATTATATCTCTTTCTCTTGTTTCCCTCATCCCCTCCACAATCCCCACCCGAAAGAGCAGGTTCAAGATTTTAATGGCAGCAAAATAACAGATCTAAAATTTTGACGGCGGCGGAAGAGCAGGTCTAAAATTTTGACGGTGGCGGAAGGGCAGATCTAAAAGTTTGACGCCGGCTGAAGAGCAGATCTAAAATTTTGACCGCCTTGCTGCTCCGCCATTACCTCCGATGGTCGCCTCACTCCCAATCGACGGTTGGCAGGACAAAATCAAAAGGGTAAGGAGGAAGCAAAGAAAGAAGAAGAAAGAAGAAGAAAGAAGAAGAAAAATAAAAATATAAGAAAGAAGATGATAGACGATGAAGGCGGGCTGGACAAAATGGGATAGGGAGATGTGAAAAGAACGAGGAAGAGAGAAAGAAAGAATTGAAGAAGAAAAGAAACAAGAAGGGGATGCGGAAGGTGGTGGGGGGGGGGGGGGGGCAGGAAGAAAAGAAAAGTAGGGGAGGGTAATAAAGTCTTTTTAATACTCCCTCCGTCCCGAAATATTTGTAACGTTTGCTTTTTCAGCGTTGCGGGAACTTTTGTTTATTTCTATGTTTTCATTAGTTATTTGATAAAATAAAATATTCTTGACACCTCTTATTTTGAAGAACTTTTCATACAATTTTTCGATATGTAAATTTAATTTTTTATTTCTATACAAATATTTAGGGACGGAGGGAGTATAAAAAAGTTACAAAAAAAGGAAATGGGAAGATAAATTGTGGACGGATGAAAAAGGAAAATTGGAAGTTTATTTGTGGACGAAGTGAGTATGGGCCTGTTTGAGAATAGCTTTAGCGATTAGCGTTAGCGTTTTGGATAAAATTTTAACGGTGAAGATTAATTTGAAAACGCTAACGCTAAACGCTGCCCGTAGATAGCTTTTTGAAAACGCTAACACTAATTTCTAACGTTATTCCCAAACAGGCCATATATTTTTTTTACAAAATGTTTAACTTGATAACCTTTCACTTCTAATGTCAACATTAAATTTTACATGAAATATTAAATTATGTTTTTGAACCTTTTTGTTTTCAGACTTTTTTTATTACTATTTTTGTTACTAGATAGATATTTTTATCATTGAAACACATATTAAATTACATAATATTACATATTTATTTACATTTTAAATTTTATTTCTCTTAGACTCCGTTTAATATACGGAATTCAAAATATTGAATTGGAGTTGAAGACAAAAATTATAATTCTGTTGTCTAATAGTACAGATATATGTGAGTTTGGGATAAATAGTGCCTAAAATGAATTGGAATTGGAGAACTCAATTCCATCCAATTAAATTGAATATAATTTCAATTTTAAATTCAATTCCAATTCTATGAATTTTGTGTATCAAATGGATCTTTTATAAAGATTGTGCCAAACTTAGATGGTGTTTCTCTATGCTTGAATTTAGTAGCTTATTGTTGATAAAGAGTTTTAAACTTATAAGCTATTATATGTCAAATAATATTTAACGTAAGAAAAATGACTTAAATGATAGATAAATAATTTGAGATATTCATAAATGGTGAAAGATAATTTTGTAAATAATTTGATCAGGCGGAGAAATGAAAAAATCTGATTTAAAAATAAGTAGGTAAGATATTTTTAGTTTTTTTGACTTATAAATCAACTAATAAGCACATAGAAATATGTCATGAGCCAACTTACAAGTAAAAAATCATTTACATGTAATTTTGACCCGCTTATAAACACACAAAAAACGTTTACTCAGAGCCTAATCTTTAAGTCTTGAACTCTTAACTTTTAGTTTTTTCCCATTCTTTCCCGTTTCTTCTAGTTTCTTCTAGTTTGTTCGAGTTTTTCCATTTTCTACCAATTTCCTCCAACTATTCTCATTTTCTTCCAACTCTTTCCACTCTCCAACCATTTACTCTAAATTAAAAATGATACCTCCGTCCCATTTTATAACGCCTGTTTCGGTTTACGATGTTTGACTGAAATTATTTTCAAACCATTTTATATGACAAATGGTATAGAATTAAAAAATAAAAATTACATATTAAAAAACTACATCAAAAGATCTACAAAACTAATAGTGACAATAATATTTTATTTTATCAAATTGCTAACGAAAATAGAGAAAGAAAGTAAATGAAGTTTAACCATGTGAATAGTAAACATGCATTATAATTTGGGACGGAGGGAGTATATTTTTAATGTGATTATTATTATTATTATTATCATTGCAACTGCTATGTTCATAACTATAATTTATAAATTATTTTTTTATCTCACTATTTTTACGATTGCCACAAATTATTTTTTCTTTAACTTTTTAATATGAATAAGACAATTTTTTGTATAATAATATACATGATAAAAAAGAAAAATATCAATATCTTAAACTGTATTAAAAAAATTATGGATAAAATAGTGACATTGAAAAAGACTAAAATAGGGGGCAAAACATAAAAAAAAATAAAAAAAAGTCATGTCTTTATTCTAAAAATAGGGCTTCAATGAAAATAAAATGTCAATAATGAAAAAAATAGGTTTGATTATATTATGTGACATGTCTGATATTTAAAACAAAATTTTGCAATATATAAAGTATAATTACAAATATATTATTTATAATAAATACTGCATAAATAAATTGAGGTGCAACGTAACCATAAAATTTTTTTAAAATTTAATATTTTTATATTTATACTAGCTTTATTTAATAATTTTTTTGTAAAAGTAGTTTTTTGTATTTGAAAAATAACAATAATTTTTATGTATCTTAAAGAAATTGATTAAGATAATGTGATGATGATAATGATGACGATGACGACGATAATAATAACAACAACAACATAACAACAACAACAATTTATAACAACAAAAATTTAAAATAATTTTTTTAAAGTTTTTTTTAGGGTTTTCAATTTTTTGAAGTTTTTTTGTTTCTTTAAGTTCATTACAGTTTTTTTCAGTTTCTTCCAGTTTTTTCCGTTTTTTTTAGTTTCTTCCAGTTTTTCCAGTTTCTTTCAGTTCTTTTTAGTTTTTTCCAGTTTCTTCCAACAGCTTTTTTTTTCTAATCCTAAAGAACATGATCTTAATTGAGAATATTTTTTTAACTAGAGGACTAGTATTATTAAAAATTTAAAATCAATTCAAGTGGCCAAAAAAAAACTTGAAATCAATTTTTTTTAGCAAACTTGAAATCAATTTAAAAGGATGGAGGATAAAAATGAAGAAATTTATTCATAATGGAGTATCATACGGAGTAATAATCTGATCTTTTGTTTTTCTGTTTCTTTGGCACAATCCATCTCTCTTAAAACCCTAGGTTCTGTTCCTGAAACCCAGACATCATAAGGAAAAGAACAGACGAAAGTAGGAAGGCAGAAGGTGAACTGAAGACGGACGTTGAATGCTTCCCGACCGGGTTAATCCTCTTCCCACAACCTCGGCTAGGGTTTCATCATTCGAGGTTTGTACCTTTTGGGCGAATTTTGCTCGTCTATGTTTACTTGAGTATATGTTCAGTGCTTCTATCCTTCTCACATAATCAAATTAATAGATAAAAATAGATACATATTTATAGAATCACTTATTGCTCTTGTGGGTTTATTGTTTATGCAATAATGTCCATCGTGGCCCTGTTTGGCATTAGCATTAGAGATTAGTTTTAGCGTTTTGAAAAAGCTATATGACAGTAGCCTTTAGCGTTTCTACACCATTAAAATTTTATCTTTAGCGCTAACGCTAATCGAAAACGCTGCTTCCAAACAAGGTTAGAATCTACCAATTTACCATACATGTTGGGTATTTATAAGTCTGTAGTCACTCCGTCCCGTTTTTGTGGTGCCATGCTACATTCACACTAACTTTTTCACCGAAAGTTTGACACCATGTGTTTGACACCATTATCTGATCCTGGTTAGAAACTCTAGTGTTTTACCCGATTTTGTGGGGGCAGTGGGCGTCATTGAATTAGTAGCCAGACAGTTCGCTGGACAGAGCTAGCGGGTGTGGCTGTTACTCGTGCTGAGGGAGTATACACTTTATGTAAGGCATACACAGAAAATATCAAGAAAAAGAAAATAAAAAATGGAAATTTCTTAAGCCCTTGGAAAATGTGAATCTTTGGCTGTGTTAATAACAAATGAAAATAAAAAATGGAAATTTCTTAAGCGCTTGGAAATTTCTTAAGTGCTTGGAAAATGGAAATCATGATGTACATAATCATGATGTACAATTGCATCCTTTTTTTTGAAACATAACTCAAAGAAATAAAAGGTACTACCTCTGTGCCATAATTGCTCGTTTTGCACAGAGTTTGATTGAAATTAATTTTAATTCAATTTATTTTAATATTGGTTTAAAATTTAAAAATAAAATTTAAATATTTTAAAACTACATCAAAAGATTTATAAAACAGTAGGTGACACGATTGTATTATTTTATAAAATGATTAACAAAAATAGATGAAGAAATAATATAAAGTTTGACTTGTGAATAGTAGACATTGACATCCATTGCGGTACGAAGGAAGTATGTGTGACCTTAATTTTCATGCAACAACAACAACATTACCCCAAGCCCATTGCGGGGTAAGGGGGGTTGGATGTATGTACGCAACCTGACCTCTATGTTTGAATGACTCCTATGTTTAAAACATAGTGCGGCTGTTTCCAGATGACCCATGATGCGCGTCGAAAGTTCATTGTCTAACTGCTACTTCACTATTGAAAGAAGCGCAGACAATATATAGAGCCATTTGCTTTATTCCATTATTTCCATCATACCTCACAGCCAAAAAATAATGAATCTTTGGCTCCATCGGAGATGATGGAAATTGACCTAAATTTTCATGCACTCTATATTATTTCAAATAGATTAACATTACTGGAAATAATCATATACAAACCTTTCTCGAAACCATCTGTATTATAAATTCATCTAGACTTGCATGTATGTAATATTAAAACTGCAAAATTCAACACCGAACATTGAATTTCAGGGTTTGGTTCTGCAGCAGACGATTGATTATCAGATTGTTGAACTCTTTGCACGTTTCAGTTCATGTTTTTTATTGATCGCACCGGCTGCTCAACAAGGCCTCCTTTTCAGATACAATTTTTAGTCATCAACGAGTTTTATATGCACCCGTCTTCCTTAGTTGATCATTGTAATCAAAGTTCTATCTTTCTCAGTTCAATACTCCATCTAACTTCCCCAAATGTGTGATTCTAAGGTTAGTACACTCAAACTATTTGGTAATGGTATTTAATAATATGTGGGTATATAATATTTCTCTTTCTTGTGGATTGCGCTAATTACAAAAAAACTTCATTTTGTGTAATCAAAGTTATTTTTATTATTCAGTTTAATGCTATATCTTTCTTCCCTGTATGAGTTGTTGTAAGGTTATTACACTCAATCTGTTTGGTTACAGTATTAAATGATATGGCCATATGGGTATTTCATATTTGAATTACTTGTCAATTTTGTTAATTATCGGGTCAAAAAGTTCACTCATTTGAGTTTAGTTTTACTAGTTTAGTGCTGTAATCAAAGTTCTTAATATCTTTTCAGTTCAATACTCCGTATTCCCCAAATGAGTGATTCTAAGATTAGTACACTCAAACTGTTTGGTTATGGTATATGGGTATTTAAGGATATGGCGTTCAATCATTTGAGTTTTTTTTTTACATTTGTAATGCTTAAAGTTCACGTGCTATAAATAATTTAGTGCCTTAGTAGGACTGTTACATAACTTTACAAAATTTTAAAATCTTTCTATGGGTGTTGAACAATTACAAAGCAGAAATAGTGTACATTGTGAATGCATACACATGTTTTAGCCTTCTATGCTCAAGTAAAAACGGCTGATATTGCAAGGTTGGGGAATGGCTGTATTGCTACCGTTCAGTTTGGGAAAATAAATTTAACTTTAAAAAACAGAAGAACTCATTTAGGTGTTTGTGTCTAACGCAAAAAGGGCTATAATATGTTTAGTTGGGAGAAAGATTTTAAAATTAATGATTTTCCTTACATATACTGGTCAGGATTGGGTTCTTTGGAGGGTAATAATATGCACAAGTGCAATTTTTTCTATGTCCAATAAATTCATTTAATTTAAGAGTGGATCAGAGATCATGCAATATAACTAAGTGTTGCTCTATATTCCCCTTTTTTTTCTAGTTTTGACATGGAACACTTTCACATGTAAGATGAAAAATGCTCTGACTTTACGAAATTGCCCTAAACAAGAACATTTTCCAAAATTGCCCTTAACAAGAACAAGGGTTGGAGTTGATGGCCTAGGTTCCCCTCAATACGTTGATGGAGACAAGATTCGGAGTACAAGGATTCGAAGTCATGGAGGTCTTCCAGATCCAGTGGTAGTAATTTCCCCTCAAGCTTGCGAGAGGCTCTACCTGGGCAGCCTTTAATCTATGATATTTTTCAAGATCCGCTCTGCGACACAAGACTTCTTACATCCCCCTGTCCCCTTCATCCACCCACAACATGGTGTTGTGTGGTCTGCGGCCAAATCATCTTTGTTATCTTGAGGAAATTTTTAGGATAACTATATGAAGTTTGAGGTTAAGGAGATTGAAATCGAGGATTGCAAAATTGGTGAGGAGATGATGTTTGAAGGTGCCAAGTAGATAAGATTTTGAAGGTTAATATTTTGAAGGGTAATGTTGTCATTTAATGTATACTTCTTTGCCATTTATGGAAACAAGAAGAAAGTTATAGGATGACCCAAAATGAAAAACGAGAAGATATAGGATGGAGGGAGTATATATATGTCTAAGACTTAATTAAGTATATTCATGAAGATGATTCGAAGGATTATATACTCTCCCTATCCCAAATTTATTGTCTTAGTTTCACTTCACGAAGTTTAAGTAAAGTGTTCAAAAGTTAAAAGTGAATGGTTAACATTTGTTTAGAAGAAAGAGAAAAATTGTGAATGGACCACGTATTCTTTACTTTATTAGGAATGTAAAGAAGTGAGACAATTTTTTGAAAAGGAAGGTGAGACCAATAATTCAAAAAGGGAGTAAATAGGTGATTCAAAAACTTGTATTGAAAAAGGATAAGTGCAAGTTGATGTATGAGTGATATGGCAGCTAAATCACCTCAAGGCTTTTTATCAATTGTACTGTTCAATGATCACCTTAAGGCTTTTTGTATAGGAATTAATCAATGAAGATGATTCCAAGGATTATATAAATAGGAATTTCAAATATTTGGATTGAAAGAGGACATTTCTAAGGCCCCATTTGGCGATAGCTTCAACCTTTAGCTTTAGTGTTTTGAAAAGGCTATTTAATGACCGTGTTTAGCTTTAGCGTTTGCAAAGTTGTTTTGTACCATTAAGAAATTATCCAATATGCTAACCAAAACATTGTTCCCAAACAAGGCCTAAGTTGATGTATGAGAGATGGCACTTAAATCACCTTAAGGCCTTTTATCTATGTCACTTTTCAACAATTACAATTGAGGCATAAATTTAGGCTCCTAATACATGCTCAAAGTTGCAAAACTAAAAGGAGATGAAATTAGGAATTGGCTAGCAATTAACTTGCTAAAATAAATAAAAAACACTCACTGTAGTCAAGAAGAGGTATTCATATTGATTCACTTTATGTCCATGTTCATGCACATGTGGGGGTTAAAACATGAAATATCAATCAATTAGTGAACGCAACTCCTATCTTAATCTACTATGCAAAACAGAACTAGTTAATGCTGGCTAGGCTTATCATATCCGTATTTAGAAAACTAAAATAGATAAATAACTAAATAAGTAAAGTGTCTTCAATATTCATTAATGCAATTCTCCATCTACTACCTTGCTTGAGAGAATTAGTCAAGGGATATTTTTGAATTTAGCTTCCAACAGGGAACAATACTTCTGTTCTTGATCTACAGACAAATAGCTAGAAGACAAGGCAATTCTATATTCTTTCCTTTTTCATTTTCAGATTATAATCAAAGAAAGCACTGTATTTTATATTGTTACATGACATATTTTGGAAACTGGAAAATCAAAGATTGATTTCACACTGGCTGCATGCCTCTCTATCAGCATCTTTTATGGAGTCACCTTTTAAGGATGTTGATTTATGGGTTCTACTCGGAGTAATATATTGCGACATGAAGTTTGATGCATTGGTGAAACAATATCATCTTGTGTTACTTTGGTTATTATCAAGTAGTATATCAGGTTTTTAGTGGTCTTATATATTGAACTCTGGTGTCAGGGCAGTCAAATATTCATTTCACGCTTTGCCTACATGTCTCTTTATCAGCATCTTTCAAAGGATCACCTTCAAAGATGCTAATATATGTTTCTAATATAGCGCGATATGAATTTAGATGCTTTGGTGATTCTATTAGGCATCGTTGTCATGGCATCGCCTAGGCGTCGCCTAGTCATATCCTAGGTGGCTGAGTGGTTTTTCTGGAGACGCTAAAAGGGATGCCTAGGTTTCTGCGTGATACTGTTTGCAGAATTTGACGTACGCTTATAACCTTGTCTTCGTTTCGAGTCTCGATCCATCCTCTTGCGGTCCACTTCCGTCATCCATCATTCAAGCATGTTGTCCAAACTCTAGGTGCTCATCGCCAAAACAGAGAAGTCTCCCAAGACCGTACTTTGTTACTCGTTTATTAATACTCCTTATTTCCCAGTATTTATTGATTTATTTTTATTTTTACGTAGAAAGATAAGGTTTCTTTTGGTACTTATTTATTTATATAAATACTGAGTACAAATTGCTCATCACCTGTTGTTTTGTTTTTTCGCTCATCTCGTCGAGTTGTCCATGGCTTGTTCTTTTGATTTATTTATTTTAAAGTTTAAAATTTAAACACATTTTCAGTATTTTTTTGGTAATTATTTTATTTAAACATTTCGTTTTTCCTTTCTTCACTTTGAGTTGTGTTATTGTTTTTGGAGTTCTCTGTTGTTTAATGTTGGTATGAATGTATTGTATCATTACATTATTCATACTATATGCTTTTACATTTGTACCTAGAAAATTGGCAAGCCATACCCCCCCCCCCCCCCCCCGCCTAATGGACATCTAGGCGACGCCAAATCGCCTAGGTGACTAGAAGGTACTCTGGCGCCCGGCCTCGCCTAATTGCCTTAACAACTATGCTATTAGGAGACATTCGCTGTTTCTTCTTTTTATTTCCTATCGTTTTATACTGTTTGTGCGATTAGTTTATCAGTTCAATGTGAAGTATACTAAATGTGATTTTATTATTTGAAATGTATTATTGGATCTACTAGGTGGCTTCTTATTTACTGTGTTTACACTGTTCCTTGTTTTGTCATGATAGTGCCATAATTGTTTTGCTTTTTTAGTATATTCACGTGTAAATAACATCTCTTTGCAGATGCTTTTATTTGGTTCCTTTAGTGAGGATGAAACCAAATCTTTGTTGACGCAGTCGCCTGGAAGTTCTAAAACAAAGTTTTCTGATAAGGAAGTGTCACATGACGATTCATCAAAACTTGCCTCTGAATCATCTTTTGGGAGTTTCAGCTACATACCCATAACACAACCTGATTTCTCAGAAAGACTAGATTCTTGCATCACTCACTTGGGAGAGAGAGGCAGTGATGTTAAGGCAGAAATGGATACTGTTTCAGGTGTTGTTCAAAATAATGGAGAAATTCCCATCACTAATGGGGATGAAGAATCTCAGGTTGTTGAGATGATTGACACCAGTTTGTGTATTTCTGAAAACAAAAATAAAGCCAGTACTCAGGTCCATGAAGCAAAAAATAGTGACATGACCTTAAATGGAGAAAATTCAAATGGGATAATTACTGATTCGGCAACAACATCAAATCCTATGGATTTTGATGCCGCCCTGTATATTGGTGACTTGCTACCTCGAGGCTTGATCAACTCAGGGAATTTATGTTTCCTTAATGCTACATTGCAAGCTCTTTTATCCTGCACTCCATTTGTAGAGAATATGCAAAGGCTAAGGGCTCATAGTATTTCCAAGGTATGCTTTTAAATCTTTGTTCTCATGAACTAAGCATAGGCAGAAGAGTAATTCCTACCTTTACTATATGTCTAGGTTGATTACCCAACAATAGCTGCATTTTCTGGATTTATTGCCAACTTTGCAATTCCAAGCTCATCGATTGCTATAAAGAAAGATGTGTCTAGCATTGAAATTGGCAAGCCATTTTGTCCCACAATGTTTGAAATGGTTCTGAGGAATTTTACCCCTGATGTGCCAGCTACTTTCTCAGGAAGGCCAAGGTGTGTGTTTCTCAATCTCTCAATATTATCTTTCAACTTTTCCAAATGTATGAATATCCTAAAGGAAAAATAGACTTTTGTTGTCTATTGCTCCCCCTCTGTATCCAAGGTGGTTGTTATACTCGGGATCGTAGGTAGGCCCATGGGGGGGGGGGCTGAGGATCCTAACTCAAATTGAAAGACCCTAGAGTTGTAGTAATGTACCTTATGTACGTAATTGAAAAAATAAAAAGCCATAAATCATCATCATAACACCCAAATAAATAGAAAAATAGTCATAAAGCCATAAAGTCATATCATCCAAATAAAAACAAGTTCAAAAGTTCAAAATAAAAGTTCAAGACATTGAGAATAACAATGAGTCATCATCAAGCATAAATTTTGGTATTGAAGTCATCTTCATATAGGCATTTTTACCACCGACCTGGATATGAACCTCCAATGTGATGCATCGCCAATTCCACCACTAGTTTCCCCAACCTTGAAGTATGCCTTCACCCAGAATATCCAAGCGCGAGCATTGATCAATTTCTTCTACAATCCATTCATCATCACAATCAAGGTCATCAATGTTATAATCTTTTCCAAACCTCTTTCACATGTTCTCGCTAATTTTGAATTAGCCATCACAAATCATTCACGGTCTTTTTGCCTTAAGTGATTCCTTCTTTTGGTATGGACCATCTTAAATGCACTTGCTCGCAAGTTGATGAACTACATGTCAGACTTAATACTTGAATGACAACCTTTTTGTAATTCTTGATCTTCATCTCCATATTGTCCTTTTTATCTTCCACCAACCTCTGTAAACAATCATATTGTAACTTCCAAATCAGCTTTAAAGTTGGGACTTTAATGCATGATGGGATTAAGATGATATCTTGCAGCATACGAAGGCCTACCAATAATCAAATGCTCAAACAGCCTTTCCATCTCTAGTCGTAGCAGATTGACTAGATTTCCATTGATTAGATGTGACTAGTTGTACAAGGGAACCCTTGTTATCATTCAAACTGTTGGACCAATCTTGACATTCAGTAATAGTTAGGGGGTTTATTTTGTAATTATGTTGAAGTCTTTATTTGTTAATAATTAGGGTAGAGTCAGTCATAATTTTAGGAGATATATCTCAGATGGATTTGAGATTATCATAGCTTGTAGGAGTAGGAGATGTTATGCTTGGAGAGCAAGGCTGATGATTTAACTTGGTGGACAAGGTTAACTCATCTATAAATAGGGATAGTTTCTCTGTATTTTATGCATTAAAAGTTTTTCAATTAATTGGAGAAGGATTTCCAATAAGTTCTTGTTCTAGATTTCTGTTTTCTGTTTATCGAGATCTGGTACCAATAACTTCAATTGGTATCGGAGCTGAGTTCGAAGGGCCTGAAACTCTCCTGATCCAAAAGGGCTGGATCAATTACCAGATCCGAAGACAGGGCAGAAGTACAAGCGTCGATCTAAGAACAATACGATGGCTGATGCCAACAACCAGGTTGCGGTAATCAAGGATAACAACAAGCTTCCATTCCAGTGTCCGATCCTAACCGCGACTAATTATCCCATCTGGTCGCTTAGGATCAAAGCAATTTTCAAGGCGTACGAAATCTGGGAATCGATTGATCCTGGAACAGATGTCGATCGGAAAAAGGATAATTCCGCTATCGCATATTTGTACCAGGCGTTGCCAGAGGATTTGATTCTTCAAATCGCAGATTGCACCCACGCAAAGGAAATCTGGGATGCAATTAAGACTCGCCATCTTGGAGTTGAACGAGTAATGGAGGCTAGACTTCAGACTCTTAAAGCTGAGTTTGAAGCAGCAAGGATGAAAGACAGCGAAAAAATTGATGATTTTGCTGCAAAACTTTCTGGAATTGCCTCAAAATCAGCAACACTTGGAACCGTCATCGAGGAAACCACGTTGGTCAGAAAAATATTGACTGCCATACCAGAAAAATTCTTAAATATGGCAGCCACTATTGAACAACTGGTTGATCTCAAAACAGTGAAATTCCAGGAGGTTGTGGGTAGGCTGAAGGCATATGAAGAACGAACCGGTGCAAAGACGGCCAATAACAGCCAAGATCAACTTCTGCTGTCCTATGAAGAATGGGACTCAAGAAAGAAGAAAGAAAAAGGTTTCGGTCGAGGTCGAGGGAATGGCCGAGACACCCGTGGAAGAGGTCGAGGTCGTGGGCGTTTTGGTAGTCGAGGAGGAGGTCCGGGTCGCAGACAGAATTCTCCAGATGGGAGACAACAAGCTGAAAATTCAACCAAAGATCGCTCCAAACTGCAGTGTTTTAGGTGTGATGCTTTTAGACACTTTTCGGCTGACTGTCCAACACGAAAAAAAGATGAAAAGGCAAATCTGACACAAGCAAGGCCAATCGAAGTACCACGGGCTAATTTTGATGGGCCTGCTCTGTTAATGGCTTTGGCTAATCAAAGAAATAAGGATGTAATTCATCTAAGTGAAGACAAGGTTTTTCCAGCCACGTATGAGACACATGATGATGGGGAATGGATGTGGCATTTAGATACCGGAGGAACAAATCATATGACAGGACATAAGGAGATGTTCTCAATACTTGATACAACTATCAATGGTACAGTAAGATTTGGTGACAACTCGTGTGTCAAGTTAGAAGGAAGAGGGTCCATTCTTTTAGTGTGCAAGAATGGGGAACAACGTTTGTTGACGGATGTGCTTTATATCCCATACTTAAAGAGTAATATCTTTAGTATCGGACAAGCTGAAGAAGGGGGTTGTACAATATTGATCAAACATGGATTCTTATCTATATTTGAGCCGGATGGTTCGCTGTTAATGAAGGTTCCAAGATTCCCTAATCGTTTATATAAAATCAATCTAAAGATTGGGACACCAATCTGTTTACTGGCCAAGATAGATGATCCAGCATGGTTGTGGCATGCCCGTCTTGGTCATGTGAATTTTGACACAATAAAACGTCTAGGGACCAGCAAACTGGTCGATGGAGTGCCGGTCATTGACCACCCTTCACAGATGTGCGAAGCTTGTTTGGCAGGGAAACACTCACGACAAAGTTTTCCTGGCCAAACAACTTTCAGAGCTGAGAAACCATTAGAACAGGTTTATGCGGACCTGTGTGGTCCCATAACACCTGCTACTCAGTCTGGAAACAGGTATATTCTGCTGATTGTTGATGATCACAGCAGGTTTATGTGGTCTTTCATGCTAAAAACCAAGGGTGAGGCTTTTGCTGAAAATCAATATGGAAGGAAAATAAAGGTCCTTAGGACTGATCGGGGAGGAGAGTTTACTTCCAACGAGTTCAAACAGTTTTGTGAATATGCTGGCATCACAAGACAGTTAACTGCACCCTACACACCACAGCAGAACGGTGTCGTTGAAAGGAGGAATCGAACGGTGATGAGCACAACAAGGAGCATCCTTAAAGCAATGGATATGCCACAAAGTTTCTGGGCTGAAGCTGTACGTCACTCTGTTTATGTTTTAAATAGGCCGCCCACAAGAATTCTGAAGAATCAGACACCATATGAGGCTCTAAAAGGTCGGAAACCAAATCTGGATCATTTACGGGTGTTCGGGTGTGTTGGATATGTAAAGGTGCCTTCAAATCAAGTAGATAAACTTGATGACAGAAGTATTCCCATGGTTTACTTGGGAACAGAACCAGGAACCAAGGCGTATAGAATGTATGATCTTGAAGAAATGAGGCTGGTGATCAGCCGGGATGTAGAGTTTGATGAAGCACGCAAATGGGATTGGGATTTACAACAAGAATCTAATCAAGAACCCAATCACAAAGGAGAATTTGTGATACACATGAATTCAGTTGAAGATGTTTCAGCAGCCCAAAATCTTGAAGATGAGCCTGCTGAACTTGGCAGCCCACTCAGCCCATTTTTGAACAGCCCACAAAGCAGCAGATCGACCAATGTGGACAGCATAACCCAATCTGATGCTAGTAGTCCTGAAATAACAGTAAAGGGGCGAGGACCTATGTTGCCTCGACTTCAAACAGATACAAATAATCTGTCAGATCCACACATGGCAGAAGAGGAAACATATGATGATACACCATTTCGAGGGTGGAAGGATTTAAATGAAGTGTATAATCTTCTTCTTACTGAAGGAGAACCAACCAATTTCAGGGAAGCTTCAGGACACAAAGAATGGGAACAAGCTATGGAAAGTGAAATAGCTTCTATTGAAAGGAATAACACTTGGGAGTTAATGGATCTACCCCCAGGGCATCGACCCATTGGACTAAAATGGGTATACAAAATCAAAAGGGATGCAAACGGAGAAGTCACACGACATAAAGCCCGGTTAGTCGCCAAAGGCTACATCCAACAACATGGTGTAGACTATGACGAGGTATTTGCACCCGTGGCTAGACTTGAGACCGTTAGACTCATTCTAGCTTTGGCAGCACAAAGAGGGTGGGACGTTCACCACTTAGATGTCAAAACAGCGTTTTTGCACGGGGATCTCAAGGAGGAAGTCTTTGTATCACAACCGGAAGGCTTTGTGAAAAAAGGAAAGGAACAAAAGGTATACAAACTATCAAAGGCTCTTTACGGGTTAAAACAAGCTCCACGAGCTTGGAATACAAAGCTAGATGGAGTTCTAAAGGAGTATGGATTCCAAAAATGTAAACTTGAACAAGCTGTGTACACAAAACGTACACACGAAGGATCACTCTTGGTGGGAATTTATGTTGATGACTTGATTGTGACGGGAAATAATTTAGAAAAAATCAAGCAATTCAAAAGGCAAATGGAGGAAAAATTCGAGATGAGTGACTTGGGCTTACTCTCTTATTATCTCGGGCTTGAAGTGATGCAATGCAAAGAGGGAATCAAAATCAAGCAATCTAGGTATGCTATAAAAATCCTACAGCAAGCAGGAATGTGGGAATGCAATTCCACTAAATACCCAATGGAACCGGGACTGAAATTAATGAAGGATGATGGCAGCAACAGTGTTGATGCAACTCAGTACCGGAAAATAATAGGTTGTCTTCGATACTTGACTCATACAAGACCAGATCTTGCATACTCGGTGGGATATGCGAGTAGATACATGCAAGCTCCTCAGAACACACATTTTCAAGCTGTAAAACAGATTCTCAGATATGTGAAGGGTACTACAGATCTGGGAATTCATTATCGAAGAAGTGGAAGTAATGTTTTACTTGGTTTTAGCAACAGCAGCTTCTCGGTAGATCCGGATGATGGAAAAGGAACTACTGGATTAGTTTTTTACTTTGATGATGGACCCATTGCTTGGAATTCGCAAAAACAGCCAACAGTAGCCTTATCATCTTGTGAAACAGAATTTATGGCTGCCACTTCAGCAGCCTGTCAAGCAATATGGTTAAGGGGATTGTTAGCTGAAATAACTGGAAGAAAAGAAGAACAAGTGGTGATCAAAGTAGATAACAAATCAGCAATATCCTTGATGAAAAATCCAGTATTTCATGGAAGAAGCAAGCATATCAACACGCGGTATCATTACATACGAGAGTGTGTTGAAAAGGAGCAGATTAAAGTTGAGCATATCAGCGGAGATCAACAACGGGCTGATATTCTTACAAAAGCACTGCCAAAGCTGAAGTTTGCTGAAATGAGAAAGATTCTTGGGGTAGAAAGGATTGAAGACTCGAAGGACTCAAAGAAGTAAAAGAAGACTCAAGGTCAAGATTGGGAGGGTGATTGTTGGACCAATCTTGACATTCAGTAATAGTTAGGGGTTTATTTTGTAATTATGTTGAAGTCTTTATTTGTTAATAATTAGGGTAGAGTCAGTCATAATTTTAGGAGATATATCTCAGATGGATTTGAGATTATCATAGCTTGTAGGAGTAGGAGATGTTATGCTTGGAGAGCAAGGCTGATGATTTAACTTGGTGGACAAGGTTAACTCATCTATAAATAGGGATAGTTTCTCTGTATTTTATGCATTAAAAGTTTTTCAATTAATTGGAGAAGGATTTCCAATAAGTTCTTGTTCTAGATTTCTGTTTTCTGTTTATCGAGATCTGGTACCAATAACTTCACAAACATCCTAATGTCAAATAAAAAGTGGGAAAACAACTCATATCGGGTCTAATCAATTCACCACCCTTAATAAATGTATGCAACAAAGAGATGAGATTGTGCGTGAATAAACTTAACTTGTAATTTTTTTCCTGTTAGATATTGTCTATGTTGAGATAGGTTCTTCTCAAAATCTTCTAGCATCAAATGAATGCAATGTCTTGCACATGGAGTCCAATACAAGTTCTTTCTCTTCTCCATTTATAATTCTCCGGCGGCCTTATAATTTGTTGCATTATCTGTCACAGTTTGGATGCCATTTTCTTTCCTAATCTCTTGAACAAGATTACCTAACATCTTATACATCTTCTCACTGGTTTTAGAAATGTCATATGCATCAAGTGTTTAAAAAAAAGTGCACATTCAGGAAGTAAAGTCCTTGTCCTCTTGTTGGTTCATTCATCCGTCATCGCACTATATCCGGATTTCTTCCAAGAGGTTTTGTGCTCCTCCACTATTCAATTGGTCTTTTCAATCTTTTCTTTAAGTATTTGGCTCTTTACCTCATGATAAAATTTAGGCTTGAATCTTGGACATGTTGAGCAACCAAACGAAGCGTTTTCTTGAATTCTTCACTATTACCTACATTAAGGGGTATTGCATTGTTGAAAAGAATGGAGGATTTGTCTCACATGCTTCTTCACTTGGATTCTCTTTCTCTTCTCTTGTTCTCTTCTTGGCATCATCTCCTCGCCTCCGCGTTTACCTTGATAGCCTTCTTGTTAATCCTTCCACTCGATTTAAACATAATTTTACTTCATTTTTTTTTGAACGGAAAACTCAATTATTGGGTCCTTTTCGTCCCGTCACTGTCTCCAAAACTCAACCAGAAGGAAAATAAAGCTGTGTACTTTATTTGTCTGCAAAGGGAAGCTTTACCAGTGGCTATATACTTTCCCCCCAAAAAAGAATGGCAATGAGAAAAGAGAATCCGGAAATCGCAGGAGATGGGACATGGAGATGTGAATAGGAAGTCACAGGAGAGAAGAGGAGAGATGGAGATGCAGATCGAAATTCGCTGGAGAGGAGTGGGAGGAATGAAGATGTGAAGTACTGAAATAATTTTAAAGAGAAGAATTAGGACAATTTAGACTTCTTACTGTTTGAAGATATTCAACGCTGCTCTGAAGAAATTAGAAGCCACAGAATATAGGACGATTAAGATTCATGTTCAACTCTTTCTCCTTTATTTTTTCCTGTCAGGATCGAATCGTGCCACCATCCGGCGATTCTATCTCGTGTCTTGATGATCCTCACCTATCATAGCCATTTCTGATTCAGGTGAACAGTAGTCATAGCCATGTATGATGTTGCGATCCAGATTGAGATGTTAATCACCTTGCTTGTATCTAGCATAAAGTTTCTGTTAGGAACCTATCTGGACACCTAAGCAAATGACTGTTTTTGGAGTCGGCTAATGGTTTTCTATCTAAAGTGCGCATTGCATGTTTGTATTATTGATGCCTTAATACAATTTTCTTCTATTTTTTGCTTAATTTGTTGATGATTTCAACTCGACAGGCAAGAAGATGCCCAAGAGTTCCTATGCTTTATCATGCATCAAATGCATGATGAGCTACTCAAGCTTGAAGGGAAATCACTTTTAAGTGGAGGAAAGTCATCTCTTGTTTCTTCAGAAGAAGATGACGAGTGGGAAACTGTTGGCCCGAAGAACAAATCTGCTGTAACAAGAATGCAAGCGTTTGTTCCTTCACAATTAAGTGCTGTTTTTGGGGGAGAATTGCGGAGTGTTGTGAAGGCTATGGGTAAGTTTGACAACATCAAAAGGAAAGAATCCGAACTTTTTTTATGCTTTTTTCCCCATAGGTTTTGCGCACTTGATCCACATTTGCATTTATGTGTGACAGGGAATAAAGACTCTGCTACCGTTCAGCCATTCCTTCTACTCCACCTTGATATTTTTCACCACACTGTACATACCATTCAAGATGCTCTTCGTCTGTTTTCAGCCCCTGAGACGCTTGATGAGTACCGAACATCCCGAACGGGGAAGGTAATTCTTTTTAATGTGCATGTGTATGTGTTGTCGGGTTTTTTTCTCTATAATCATTCTTTGTGCCCCCCACCTCCACCCCTTCTCCCACAGTTACTTGGGAGAATGCTTTGTTGTTTGTATTATCATTTTTGTACACCCCTTCCCCGAATGCACGGATGAAAATTTGCCCCTGGAAGCAGCCAAACTTGCTTCCAAAGTGCTGTTTTTCCATTGCATTTTAGGGCGCACTCTTTTGGAATAATGGATGTTGTATTGTATTATTATTACTTTCAGGCTGGAATGGGAACTGCCAAAAAATCTGTTGCCATTAAAACACTTCCCAAGATCATGGTTTTACACTTGAAGCGGTTTGTTTATGGCAGTCATGGAAGCACCAAATTGCACAAACCAGTTCAGTTTCCTCTTGAAATGGTGATAAACCGTGATTTACTTGCTGCTTCAATTCAAGAGGTATTATTCCTCCTTATTTCCCTGAAATGTGCTTTAACATTTTTTTTTTTGCATTGAATCTGCAGTTCTGCATTATCATAGCCTGGTGAAATAAAATTTTTGGATTGTGTTCATCATAAAAATGGATAAATGTGAAAACTTTGTTTGGGACATGTGATTTCTTGATCATATATATTGACATTCTATATTATTGATTGCATGATTTATGCATTTTCTGATCAAACTTGAATTTATTTTTCTTGATCTATTTTTCTCTTCCCTGCAAGTGGAAAAAACCTATATGATTGATGGCTTATTCTTTCATCTTGATGTTCCTTCATAAGAAACTTGAAACATCAAGGCCATCCGCTGTAAGATGGTTGAAATGGTTTTTTTTCATTCTTTCATGAATTTAGTGTTTAATTTTCAACTACTTTTAAGACTATTTGAAACTACCAATTCTCTTTGTTGTTGTTGTCGTCCAGAGTCGGAAATATGAGCTGGTTGCGACAATAACCCACCACGGGAGGGAATCATCAAGGGGACACTATACTGCCGACAGCCGCTACCCTGGTGGGAAATGGTTACGGTTTGATGATGCATCAGTTACAACTATTGGCATCAGCAGGGTGCTACATGACCAGGCTTACATCCTTTTCTACAGACGAATCTAAACCCGATCGACAATCATGATTATATACAGAGGCAGGAGACATGATAGGGGAAGAAAACGACCACATGGGTAAGCTAATGAGCGATGAGTTCATCTTAATTACAAGTAGATTGCAGTTTTTATTGTATCTCCAAGGCGTTTGTTTTACCAGTGACACTGTTAGCAACGAGATTTAACATGTACTACTCACGATATGCAATTTTGCTGCTATTTATATAGAGTTGTTCCCATCATTGTGATTTGCAGTGAAAAACTGAGGGTGTCGTTTTTGTTTGATAATGAACTTTCAGTGTTTCGCCCTTCTAATCCCCCAGAGGAAATTTGGGGTTCGTCCCAATCCACTTCCAGGTACGTCCATCTCAATATGGCGCATGAGTTGAGTTTTGAATGCGAAACTTCAGATAGGTATGTTCACCCACCCTCTCAACTACGTGAGTCACCCTATGATGGAGCGGGTCGATGAATGTCCCTTGGCCGGTTTTTATTAGCATGCGTTTTCTTGCCCCCCCCCCCCCCCCCCCCCGAAGTGCAATTTGAGTACAACAATAACTCATTTGGTGTTTACTGGAGTGATTTGTGAGTGCTTTAATAGAACATGGATCCTGCACTTGTCTTTGAAGTCTATACCAAGCAGCCCATGATCCCTCAAGAGTTATTGCTGCATTTCAAATACTCTTCCCGCCCTTAAAAGATAGCCACAATTTGACTTTTCTGGCCAAACTCTGGCACCTTTTGATCACAAATAAAATATAGTTTAAAATAATTAAATATTATAAAAAATTGATACTCCCTCCGTCCACCTAAGATGTTCTCATTTTGACTTTTGGTGGTTTTTAAGGAGAGTTGAAAAAAGGTAAAAGTTTACCATAATACCCTTAATGAAATTGGGTGGAGTGTATTAAATGAGGTGGATGAGGTGTAATAAATAAAGTAAGTGGGTGTAGTTGTGGTATTTTAATTGTTAAAAAATGAAATGAGAAGATCTATTGTGGACAAAGAAAAAGGGCTATTGGGAAGATCTATGGGGGACGGAGGGAGTATTTCAAAATTATATTTGTAAAATAGACTCAATTTTACTAAATTTACATTATAATTAATTATACTTTTTCCATAATTCGCAATCAAAGGGTATAACAATTTGACTAAAAAATTAAATTGTGGTAATCTTTTGGGAACGGAAGGAGTATTTGTTTTAGGGCAAGGAGTGTTCAGTCAAGATGGTCTGAGTGTTCAGTAGAGAGGAGTGGTAGCTATGTCCCACACCAAACTTTTCAATGGAAAAATAATGAATTAATAATGTGTGAAATTTGTTTTAGTATGATTCGATTCAAGTGTCTTGTTCAATTAGACAACATATACCGAATCTTAAATCCTAACGCGTCTTCTTTCCCACTGTTAGGGGATTTTAGCCTGATTTTTATGTTTACTTTATCTTAGTTTCTATTCTCTCCTTTTTTAATTTTAGATTGTGTTTGGTGAATTTTAAAGATATGATAAGATATGAGTTGAAATTTAGAAGAAATGATATGATTTGTAGTGTTGGGAGAAAACATAAATTAAATTAAATCACAATCACTGTTATTTGGTAAGCAGTTAAAAAAATGAAACAAAGATATTGGACAATGTTCACTCGTAAATGACCTTCTCTACCCCAAATTACGAGTACAAAAATAAAAATATGAATTGATAATAATTTCAAAAAAAAAATACAATTTGATAAATGTTTTTTAACACTTCGACAAAAAATACGAAAGGTAATAGTTTGATAATGATTGATAAATTCATAAAACTACTACTATTTGATACGGAGTACAATAATTTTAAAAATATGGTTGAAAATATGTACTAGAAAATTCAAAAAATAGATCGGCTCCGAAAGCGGCTTTGACAGTGCCTGTATTTTTAGAAACATTTCATATCTTTAGATTTTATAACCTGAAATGATTTTTTTCACCAAACGTCTTTTACTTCCTCCGTCTCTAAAGAAATTGGTCTATTTATTATTACAAGTTTTTGATTTTTATTTGCGGATGCATTTTTGTTGAGTATTGATAAAATAAAATAGTTATGTCATTACTTCTGCTGCATATCATTTGATGTATTTTTTTAATATGTAAATTATATTTTTTAATATCTATAACAATTTGTATAAAAATTATTTTGAAATATATATGATTTTACATGTTATTCGAAAAAGGACTATTTTTGGAGCATAAAAAGTGATATCTAAGATTTTATTTTCGAGGAAAAAGAAAGTTGGTTTCTAGTTTGCTTTTTTTTCTTTTGTGAGCTTTCTGTGGTCTATAGAGAATTGGATCAAAACTTGACTTTTTGTTCTTTTTTTCCCCCCTTTTAGTGAACATTTTTGAATGGTACAATATTGCTTTTGAAAGCATCCAAAATCAGCCTAGTACCAAATAAGGACCTCAAACGGTTATGAGATGACCCAAATTTGGTCCATTACACATGACATTGCTTCAAGAAAAAATAAAGTACAAAAGGGACATTTTTTTTTGAAGTTCCACTCAAGACATCCATTTCTAGCTTAAATCCCTTCTTTCACGGTATAAAATTGCCCCTTTTGTTCACCTATTTTTTTGTACAATAAGAAATGTGACATAGATTAAGAGAAGTTTAATGAAGTGGTTGATATAGACTATAGGTAAAACAAACATATGAAATAAATTTTAACCATGTTCTTTACACATTTTTGTTACTCATTTGAGGAAATAATATAATTTTGTCAACTCTTGTTCTATACTCTCTCCGTTTTGGAAAACACTTCTGCCTTAACTTTTTGTGCACCCCTTAAAATGTTTTTATTCTACCTAAAATTTATAAACTATTTCAAAACAACTTATGTCCGAAATAAACTATATAATGGGATGCATTTTAGACATTTTAGGTAGAAGTAAAAGTATTTTATGAGGTGTGCAAAAAATTAGGGTGAGAGTTGAACTTTTGATATAGTTTTTAAATATATACATTTTATTTTTTTAATTACATACTAATTTCATATAAATTAAATTGAAAATAAATTCATTCAAATTTCATAAACAACAAAAGACGATTTAAATTGGGACGAAGGGAATAATTAAAAAGCAAGCATGCTAGAGGCACATCACATATGGCATACTTTTGACATCGTCATGTCTCACGAACACACACACACACATTTTCGCTTTGACTTGTGTGTTTATGAGACAATGATGTTAAAAGTGATTTTGTATATGGTGCGCTTCTCACTTTTTCGTATAATAAGTTATTCCCTCCGTCCTATAATGTTCTTTCCACTCACTTTTTACACGGTCAAACTTTTATCAGTTTCTTTACCTATTTTCATTAGGTATTTGATAAAATAATATAATCTTGTCACCACTTGTTTTGTAGAACTTTTGATGTAGTTTTTAAATATATAAATTTTATTTTTTAATTTTACACTTACGATCAAATAAATTGAATTGAAAATAAAGTCGGTCAAACTTCGTAAAATGAACCGGGAAGAACATTATATGACGGAGGGAGTAAATGACATTTGCCATTAAAAAGATTTTATCATGACTCTGATAATGTTGATAAATGATGATTATGTTAAACATTAGATTCCCTTATGTACCATAATGATCAGTTTAAATTAAAGTTTCATTTATCTTTTCTTTAAATTAATATCTAGGTTGTGAATTTTTCTTTTCAAAAAGGGGGAAGAAAGGAAAAGCAAATGCAAAATGTTAGTAATGTTTGTGGGATAGCTGACCGGCCTATTCCATAAAAGTACTATAAACAAGTGGTCTGGTGACCAGTGCTTTTCAAATTCCAACCTATGGTAAAAACAACCGGTAAAAACAAGTTAAATCTGTGAAAGTTCCCACAATATGTGTTTTCTGTTTATTCAAATAGTCATCCATTCCAAAATAAATGAAATAATTATATTGACAAATTGCAAACCCGTTAACCTCTATGATCATATTATAAAGAACAATACATGCGTATATGATATTCGTCATTTCCGTTTAAGAGTAACATTTGGACGGACGATCTAGAATGTGCCACTTACTCTTCAACACCCTAAAGGTTCGTTCGATATCTTTTCTTGACACCTAATGAGCTATTTTGTAGGTCTGGCGTTTAAGACCCCTTAGTTCGGAGAGAGACTTAACAATCATGGAATAACCCAGATATATTCAATCAGCAAGATAATATCCATGCTCGTAAAGCATCCCTCTAAGCTCAAAAGACGAGCCGAGTGCAGTCTCATTAGTCCAACCGTAAAAAAACGGGCGATTGGTCCAGATTGATGCCATTGTTCGAGCCCACAACACCAAAAAATGCGTGTCAAGATCACAAGTCATTAAGAAGTCACAACTTCGAGCATGATAGTAGGCTTGAGATGATCACCCTGGGAGAACTGACCATGCCACACAGTAGGACAATTTTTTTATTCCAAATGCGTGCAATCGATGCTCCCAAGCATGTCGACAAATCCGTGTTTAGTGGCACACCTAGCCTATAATTGCTCAATGTTGCTCGTTGTCGGCTTACATAAATACCTTTTATGATAAAGTTGAATAATAAATTTAGAAAATTTATAAACACATGATTCGATGCTCCGAGATGACATCTTCAAATATTCGTCAAACATATCAGATGTCGTCTTCTATGCCATTTAACGAATCGTGGCGGTGCGCTTCTGGACACTATTAAAACCACGCTGGTCTCTCGCATAAAAGCGTTGGATGAACCAAGGCACATGACGTTCAATATCGGCGAGTATGCATAAAAAAAGAGAACGACTCATCCGAAAACGATTACTAAAATCCTCCGGTGTATAAACACACTGAATAGTGAAGAAGTCGTTAAGTAGTGAAGTACGTGAAGCCGCCTGATCACGGTTTAAATGCTCACGTCGAGTCGGGCGTCGGGACAATTCTATTTCTTCTTGTTGGTCTTGTTGAACAACATGTCGCGAAACAACGAAAAATGAGAGCTCTTCTTGCAAAGTCAGATTATAATCCTATTTTTTGAATATTTTGTAGAGAGAATTAAACGAAATAGAATATATTTTGGAGAAATTATAGAGATAATGAGAATATGTTGTGTGTGTTTGTTGTGTTAAAAATAAAGGTATTTAAACGCATTTCCAGTACTCTTAGGGTGCTAATGCTAATTCAAGTACCCATGCCAAATTGACCATTTTGTCATATTTTTGAAAGGGGGGGAAGATACACTAAGAACTTGTTCTCTTCAATATATATTTTTTGAGATCAAAATAAATCAAAAACAATTTTAAATATAATTATTATTAGATCCGATAAGAACCAATAAGATAAATCGAAAAGACAAACCCTAAAAGTGAAACATATTAACTACTCCCTCCGTCCCAAAAAGTTTTTTACGTTTAGAAAAAACCGCGTCCCGTAAAGTCCGTTACATTTCTATTAAAAAACTACATTTACCCCTTACTTTTTCATACCCTACCTATCACATCATACCTTTTTTCTAATAATCTACCAATCATATCCTACTTTTACCCATCACATCAAGGATATTTTTGGAAAGTCAATACCAAAATATCTCTCCCTTAATTTTCCAAAAAGTCAAACCGTCCCATTCTTTTTAAGACGAAGGGAGTACTTTTGAAGGAAGAGATAACAAAGAACAAGACATTCCTTAATGTCAAAATCACTTGGGTACAAGTTACAATGCATTAGGTACAAAACAAATCATGAAAAAAAAAACAAGAATAAAAAAAATCAACACACCTGTAAAAAAACAAACAAATGTGAGCACATGCAATACATATGAAACCACAATTATGTACTCTCCACAGCATCAAAAATCTTCCAAGGACAGTAGTTCTTCTTCTGTATGGGATTGTGGGAGTCAACACTTTGACTCACACAAACTTTCTGCGTAAACCCTCCAGAAGGGCAGTAGTTTGGGACCCACCATACCCTAAGGGTCCTATCAAGACTCCCACTGTACAGCATAAAGCCACCCCCAACACAAACAGGGGAGGCCTGCAAACATCTAACACCCCCTTCATGTCCCTTAATAATTCCTACCCTAAAAAGCCCTCCATCCCCTCCCACCTTCCATATCCCAATGCTCCTATCAGCTGAGCCACTGCACAGGAACCCCCCCATGACACACAGGGACAAAACAGACATTTCATGTGCCTTCACCTCACAAACCACCCTCTTCTTATTACTATTATTATGACTGTTTTGCCCCCACCCTATCACATACCCATCTGAGCCTGCCCCATACACAAAACCACCACCTGAAACCACCACCATTGCATTCAATGAAACATCTTTGTGCCCTTCCAAAACCCCATTCAGGGCGTGTTTGGCTCCTTCTCTTCTCCAGGATTTGATCTTCCCGTCCGCGGAAGCCGAGTAGAGGGTCCCGTCCGACGCGACCTGCAGCGCGTTTATCGCGTCGTCGTGCGCCATGATCGACTCCAGACACTTCAAGTCGGATACCCTCCACACCTTGAGCGTCTTGTCCCAAGAACCTGAAAATGTCATGCACGTTTACCTTTAGCGTTCTCAAAGTGAATCCTTACTATTAAAAAAAACAGACACGGTTCCTTTGATATTATAACCAAATATCATAGTATGACTTCGGTCCATTTGGGGCACCTACACGGCTCTCCGTTGGATCCGAAAGTGGTTCCTATTTCCCAAACCCCTATCCGCTCTACATTCTACAGTAAATAGACTAAATTGAAACGGATAGGGGAGCTAAGTAGGGAAGTGAGATTAGAGGGTAGGAACCATTTCTAGATACTGGATGTCGTAATATTATATTGATATATAATGTCAAAAGAAATGCGGCGTAAAAAACAATCTAAAAAGGTGACAGTCATGACACTTATTAAACATTTTGAACGAAAAGACTATGGAATGCTGATTACTGAGTACTACTTTCGTCCCAGAATATTTGATAAGTTTTGACCTTTTGAATTCAAAACGGTTAAATTTTAAGCATTGATTAAATAAAATTTATATTAGATTATTGATAAAAGAATGATATTCATAGATTTATTTTGTTTTATGCAATTAAGATACAGAGTAATTTTAATTTAGGTAGAAATTAATAAGATTAAAACCTAGGGAGTGTGTCAAGAATGAATTAAATAGAATTGCCTGAAAAGAGGAAGCCATTGTGAGCAGCCAAACAAGAGATGCTATCGGCGTGTTCGATCCAGAGCTTCTTGTGATGCCTTCTGGTCTGGACATAGTTACTCTGCTTCAAGAACCTGCCCAGATAATCTTTCCTCGTCGGAAGACTGTTCACCAGCCGGAAAGCGTTCTCCTCCTCCTTCCCGGACTCCGACGAGGGAGAAGAAGAAGAAGAAGAAGAAACCTTCCACACCCTGATCCTGCTGTCCTGGTGCGCCGTGAACACTCTGTTCCCCACCGTCAACACCGCCTTCACCGACCCGTCCCCCTGCCCGAACCTGGCGAACGGCCGCAGATCGGGCTGCTGCCACACCGTGATGTCCTTCCCCTGGGATGCGCTGAGGATGAACTCCCCGCACAGGGAAATGCAGGACACCGATCCCGCGTGCCCCGATAAGACCGCCAGGCACTTGTACGACGACAACGACGGTGGTTCGGCCGGCGGCGGTGGTCTTGGATGATTCTTGAAATGGCGGCACTCGTCGGCCGCCGATGAAGGCCGGGACGGCGGGCTTTCGTCGGAATCGCTGCTCGCGGCGCTGCTGCTGCTGGTGGTTGATGGCGGAGAAGATGGAAGAAGGCTTGATCTTGAATTTGACATTTCTGTTCTTGCCGGAGAAGGACTCGAAGAACTGATTCGAGCTTTTCTTTTCTTTTCTTTTTTCTTTTTTACAGAGAGACGTTAATGGGAAAGGAATAGATGTCTGTTTAAATAGAGCAACGGTCCAACGGCCATATTTTTGTCAAATTAGTCCATCTAAAAAAACTAAGATGTAAAGAAGAGGTTGTAGTCCCTATATTTAGGGGCTGTTTGACAACTTTTAAATAGGTAAGTACTGAACCAGTAAGAGGTCTGAATCGTTAAGTGCTGAACCAGTAAGATGTCTAAACCATTAAGAGATACTCCCTCCGTCCCTCATAGATCTTCCCAATAGTCTTTTTTCTTTGTCCACAATAGATCTTCTCATTTCATTTTTTAACAATCAAAATACCACAACTACCCTGACTTACTTTATTTATTACACCTCACCCACCACATTTAATACACTCCACCCATTTTCATTAAAGGTATTATGGTAAACTTTCACCTTTTTTCAACTCTCCTTAAAAGCCACCAAAAGTCAAAATGAGAACATCTTAGGGGGACGGAGGGAGTAATATATTGCTTAATTATTCAGAGGCAAATGTCTGATCAATTCAGATAAGAGGTCTTAACCATTCAGACTCTGTATAATACTTAACCATTCAGACATCTGAACTATTAAGAGGCTGAAACAAACAGTCTGAACCATTAAGTGCTGAACCATTCAGACATCTGAACCATTAAGAGGCGGAAACAAACAGCCCCTTAGTCTTTTCGTTTTTTGAACACTAGTATTTTAATATGTGGCACGGGTGAAATATTTTTTTTTCATTTTTGCAATTTTTCTTCGCTACAATAGTTTTTGAATATGGAACAACGTAAAACATTGACCTAAGTTAAAATAGTGATGAAACATATAATATTTGTTAATGAAAATTGTACTATACACACACACACACACACATAATAATTGTAATTTCAATATAGTTCAAGACTAAAATACATGTGATTTTTTTATGTAAAAAAATAATCTTATGTATTTTACTCTTGAACTATATTAAAATTACAACAACTATTTTTCATTTTGTTTGAATTTTTATTTGTAACAACCCATGCAACTATATTTATTTTTTTAAACAAAATAAGTTCATGTCAAGTGCAATAATTTTCAGGTATAAAATACATGTGATTATTTTTACGTGATTATTTTTTAGACTTTTTTGTAAAATATATCAAATGTGACTATAATTTTTTTTTGGAAAATAAATTTATTTGATTGTTCACTAATTGATTCTTTTTTGCCAAGGTGTTTTTCCCTTTTGTTTGAAGCCATACTTTTTTTATGTTCTATAATTTTTTATTGTAAATAATGTGTAAAAATGTAAACTATCTTTGGTGAGAATAACTAAAATCGGCAAGAAGATTGGATAAAAAATTACTAAAATTACATAAAGTAAGAATTACCAAAATCATTAGGTTAAAATTAATAAAATTGCTTAATGCAATAAATTACACAGAGTACTTAAACTTGAGTTTTATAACGTGTGAACTCCAAAATTAGCTTTAAATATGGCAAAAAAATACGAAGTAGATTTTTGTTAAGGCAAAGAATTAATTAGCAACTCATACTCCATAAATTACATGGCATGTTGACATGTCAAAAAATACCCCAATGTGTTGTCCACTTATCAAATTCTCATGAAGTAAGTTTCAAATATTATAGTAAAGGATTATGCTCTTAATTTTTCTTTTATGGACATCTTTTCATGAATATTTTTTTATCTTTCTTGTCATAGCAATGCTAGAGGTCGTGAGATTGAATACAACATGGACGACATGATGTTTCTAAAAGTTTCACCATGGAAGAAGGTACTACGATTTGGAAGGAAGGGAAAACTGAGCCCAAAGTATATTAGACCCTATTGAATTACTGAACGTGTGGGACGACCAGTAGCCTATCGGTTGGAACTTCTACCAGAGTTGAAAAAGATCCACGATGTATTCTATGTCTCCATGCTGAAACGTTATCGTTCAAACCCATCACACGTACTGCGTGATGGAAGTGTAACTCTTGATGAATGTCTGACCTATGAAAAGGAACCTGTTCATATTTTGGCACGTGAAATAAAAGAAATCAGAAACAAGTTTGTCCCACAAGTCAAAATACTTTGGAGGAATCATTCTACTGGAGAACCTACTTGGGAGACTGAAGAGTCAATGAAGACTCAATATCCGAATCTCTTCAAGCAGTGACTCAGGTAATTTCAAGCACAAAATTATTTTAAAGAGAAGAGAAATGTAACACCCGAAAATAGGCATACCGAAATTAATTAATTGATAATAAATTAATTACTCAGATGGACCTAAAAACAAGTGATTTGTAAAGTCTGTCAATTAATTGTGAAAATTATATCATTCTGAAGAGTTTGACTGTCTGATCACAACAGTACCATTAAGTTGTAATTCGGAGAAAAATGAACCAAAAACTGTACCCCGACTGGAACCATTTAAGTTCAATAAGAGAAGTGTCATAGGAATCGGACTGAATCTTCATCCCTCCCACTATCGTCGATCGATCGTCACACTGTTTGGCATCTTCCCTTCTCCTCTTGCTATATAAGGCTACCTCAATTCTCCCATTTTTCACTAAATTCTTCCCTTCTTCTTCCATTATGTTCTTTGCTAAGAGAGGAGTGCAGTGGTGTTGCCCAAAGAGTGTGAGGTCACTGGAGGAAGCTGTGGTGTTCGGTGGAAGTTTTGCCAAAAATTTTCAAAACATCCATTTGAGCCTGAGGTAAGCCCTTAGATATATCTAGTGATTAAAATATTCATATAGATCACTTTAGCGTTCATAAACGATTATTTAGTTGAGTTATGTGCTATAAAAATGAAAAATTGTATTTTTGATGAACTAAGAATCATAAACCTTCAAATTGTTGTTAAACCTTTGAAATATTTATTTAAAAAATGGTCTATGGATGTTAGAGAATATTTTTATAAAGTTGAAATGAAGTTTAAAAGCTTAAAGGGGTGTTTTAGAAGTTTAGACCAAGGTTGATGACGACATTATACAAAACTCCCACAAAAACAACACCTAGATACCATCCAGACGATGTGAAGATACCGCCTGAGCGGTAGGCCATACCGTCAGTGACGGTAGCTAGCTAGCTACCTTCACGAGCCAAATTTCTCTTACAGTACCTGATACCAGGCGGTACCCTATACCGCTTGGACGGTACTAAGGTACTGTGACGGTACCCTAGTACCGAGATAGGTACCGTCTCACTCAGAGATTTTTTCACAAATCTGATTTTTGAGCTGTAAAATCTTATTTTTAAAACATTCAATTATAAATCAGTATGAATATCATTTACAAACTAAATACGATGTTTTGATAAACTTAAGATTCTTATTTGATGCATGACGGTAAGCTAGAGTGTTAACACTCGATGTTAGGCTGCTGTTTGTTATTAAATATTATGATGATTGTTATTGATTGTTAATTATGATGAATTAACCTTGATTAAAATAATGTCATGTTTTAAATAATGATCATGAACGATTAAGGCTATCTAGAAGAACTCTAAGATATACCTCATATGACTTAATTAGTTTGGGTCTTGCAGGTATGATGTTTGGTGGTCTGGGTAAAAACGTATGTATGGGATCTACAAACTAAACTAAAGGATAACTCGTTTGGAGATACCACCAACCTGATTGTGAGTAGTTCGTTGTTCGGTTATTTGAGCATGACCTATAAGATTTAGAGAATAGGTCATGATTTTGCGTTTTACCTTAGACTAAGAATAGTTTAAGAGCTTTGTGAATTGTGATCAATATGAATTTGGAATTGGCCTTACACGTAGAATAGTTTGAGAACATTATTATTGATGGGTGTATTTCACCCAAGACCGGTCAAAGGAGGAGGACAAATCTTTGACCGGTCAATCTCGAAAGTTTTGGAAGGGAGACTTAAATCGTCAGCAAAACGATATGTCATCGGCCAAAATTGGACCGGTACACTTCACAAAAAAGTATACCGGTCAAACTACGTTATCATCCTATTTATTCCAGACTTCGATGAATTCACCTCTCGGAGATTACCCGGTGTAGTTTCTGAGGTTGGAAAGTGTCGGCAGAGGAGAATCTACGAGGGCTTGGCGTGTAGCGACCCGTGTCAGTAGAGGACGACTGGAGATTCTGAAGAATCCATCCAAGGCACTACCTGACAAAGGGAATAATCCCCCTCACAAGGCGACAAGGTAGCTAAGAGACGAGGCCCATCACCTCTCAACATCCGAGACACGTGCCTCCACGTGGGCGCACGTGGTCCTGTCCTCTTAGCCTAGTATAAATACTCATGTAAACCTCAGAAAGGGGGATCCGAATTCACTCTCTCTAAACTCCCTTGTAAAAGCACCCGTGCATTCTCCGTTATAATATAAATCGGGCTACAGGTGTTCCACCTAAAGTCCTACCGGTCAATTTGCGTGTTTTTTACCTTTCTTACTTTGCCAAATCAAGCGAACTATTCTAGACCCGGTCTAGTATAGTTTGACCGGTCAAGTAATTTACACCATCATTTTTGGCGCCGACCGTGGGACCGTTAAGGTTTCTTCTCCTAAACACAAACCTACCCACCAAAACACCACTCGAAATGTCTTCCAGCCAACAAATCAACGCTACTTCCGCTCAGGTGCAGGCCACCAACGAGGGAGCCAGCATCCCTGTGGCTGCTACCATACCGGTCATTTCAGCCCCGGTGTTGCCTTTGGGTCTGAGCTCTGTCCCGACGGCCAGCGTGATCAGTCCCTTCGTGACCCCCGTCCCTTCCGCTGGACCGAGGGTAACGTTCCCACCAAGCATGACTCAGTTCATGAATGACCCAGCCAACCTACAAGCCATCCAGGGCTTTGGCCAGGTCATGGCCATGTGCCAACAGAACGGGGGAATGCCTTTCCTCCCTGGTATGTTCCCATTCGCCCTTCCAGGCGCGGGAACCATGCCCCTACAAGCTCCGTTGGCGGTGACGTCGTTCCAGACGCCGATGCCGCAACCATCACCTTTCCAGCCCCAGCTGGTCAGCACCATGGCCCCTGTCAACTTGGCCGGTGCACTTAACGCTGCAGGGCCGTCGCGTCCCCCGCAAGCTACGGATCCGCAGGTCACTCCTGACGGTCATTGCGTCTCGATTGAGAGCGATGACGACGAGTGGGACATCCCGAGGGCCCACAAGAAGAAGAAAGGAAAAAACATCCGGCCAGCGACCTCCCGAAACTCCGCCTTCGAAAGGCTGGGGGATAGGGAGGAAGGCCAGAGGAAGTCAGCCAAGCAGAGGCTGGGGCAGAGTGTTGCCCATGTCAGCGCGTTCGCCCGGCTAGGCGAGGTGCGGGAGGCCGAGCCTGCCCGCACCCGGCGCTCCCGGTCTAACCGGCAGGAGCCAGCGAGGACGAGGGCCTCCCACCAGGAAGGGGAGGCAGAAAGCCAGCCCAGGTTACCGGTGGCGAACCGGTTAACCATCCCAAACGACCGCGTCCAGCAGATGGAGGCAAAGCTGGAAAGACTAGAAAAGAAGGTCGGGGAGAAGAATGATCGGGACAAACCCCTGGCAGGGTCCCCGTTCACCACAAGGGTCCATCTGACACCTTTCCCGCGAAAGGTCAAGATCGACGCCCCCAGATTCACCGGGAAGGAAGATCCAGAAATCCACCTGGACTCCTTCAACCAGAGTGCGACCATGAACGGTTGCACCGATGAAGAAAAGTGCCTACTTTTCTTCCAAACCTTGCGGAACCGAGCCACTGAATGGTTCAATAAGCTTCGCCCGGGAAGCATTGACTCGTTCAGTGATTTGGCCTCAAAATTCAAGGCCAAATTCCAAGAGAATTGTACTAAGAGGAAGAAGTTCACCTATCTTAGTACAGCCGGGCAGAAGGAGTCTGAGAACCTCACTCAGTTCCTTACCCGGTGGAAGAAGAGGTAGACAAGGTGGAAGAGATGGATGACAAGACCGTCCTCTCCCTACTCTTGAATGGCTTGCGTGCTGGGGAACTATACCAGGAGTTCTGCCGGAAACCCCCAGCCACGTACCAAGAGGCCTACCATACTACATGGGAGTTTGCTGAAGCTGAAACCCAGCTCCAGGCAAAGAGAGAAGCTGAACATGGTCACAAGCCCAAGCCGGTGCAAGTCAAGAAGGAAGAAGCACCGGGACCTAGCCGGCCGAGGCACCACTATGACCCGGTCATCCGAGTGGTCAATACGGAAGAATGCCAAGAAGTCCGGAAAGCACCGGTCATTCCTCCAGAAAACCCTACCGGTCAAGTAGGGCGGCAGTGGTCGGGCACCTATTGTTCGTACCACAGGTCTGATTCCCATAACACCTCCGAATGCAAAAGTTTTAAAGGGGTCATCCGGCAGATGATCGACAGTGGAGAGCTGGGCAAAGATTACTTGCAGAAAGCCCAGGAGAAGAGTCATCAGTGGGTTAGGCCAACTGCCCCAGGGAATGACCGGGACAATGACCAGCGGAGGAATAACCGGGCAGGGGAGCGGCAACTTGCCCCCGAAAAAGAACACATCGGCATGATCTTCGGCGGACCCGAGGGTGGAGATTCAGCCGCGCAGCGGAAGAACTGGGTCCGGAGCATTTACGTGGGAGAAGTAAGTGCTGAACCGCCCAGGCGTAAACATACTAGGAGGGAGCCTATCGTCTTTACTGACCGGGATCTCCCTCCTACCGGTGAAGATCACAATGATCCATTGGTCATCACCATGGACATTAATGGGGTGGATGTCGCCCGGGTACTTGTTGACACCGGTAGCAGTGTCAACATCTTATACCTGGAGACCTTCCAGAAACTCAGGTTGTGTCGAACACAACTTGAACCCCTCAAAACCCCTCTCTCAAGCTTCACGGGGGATACCGTTGAAGCTGAAGGATCCATAGTTCTACCGGTCGAACTAGGATCAGGTGAAAAGACCGTGTGGAAGAAGATGCGGTTCATAGTTGTGGACATCAAATGCGTCCACAACGCAATCCTAGGAAGGCCAGGCATCAATAAAGTCGGGGCGGTGATTTCCATGCCTCATCTATGCATGAAGTTCCACACTCCAGGTGGTGTGGGTGAGGTGAAGGGCGACCAGAGGAACGCCCGGGAGTGCTATGCCCGGGCAGTCAAGAAAATGTCCAAGGGGGTCAATGTCATCTCCCAAGAGATCACAAAAGGAGAGACCCGGGAGAAACTGGAGCCTGAGGCTGAAACAGTGGAAATCGAACTTCACCCGGGTGATTCTTCGAGGATGGTCAGAATTGGAGCAAATCTCCCCGAGGATCTCAAGGAGCAGATTACACGGGTCCTCCAAGAATACGCGGGCATATTCGCATGGAGCGTGGCGGATATGCCCGGGATAGATCGCTCTGTTATCTGCCACCGGTTGGCCGTGAGGGAGGGAAGTCGACCGGTACGCCAAAAGAAGCGGTACCTGGCCAGTGACCGGAGAGACTTCGTCAAGAAGGAAGTGAAAGACCTCCTCAGTGTTGGTCACATCCGGGAAGTCAAGTACCCGGATTGGCTAGCCAACGTTGTCCTTGCTCCCTAGGGCGACACGTGGAGAATGTGTGTGGATTATACGAACTTGAACAAGGCTTGTCCGATGGATTCATACCCCCTCCCCAGTCCAGATCAAATGGTGGACGAAACTGCGGGGTGCGAACTCCTAAGTTTCATGGATGCCTTCAAGGGTTACCACCAAATCTACATGGCCAAGGAAGATGAAGAGAAGACATCATTCCTCACACCCGAAGGAACCTACTGCTACCGGGTAATGGCGTTTGGCTTGAAGAACTCGAGGGCAACCTACCAGCGCATGGTGAACAAGCTCTTCAAGCCACTACTGGGAAAGACCATGGAGGCATACGTCGACAACATGCTGATCAAAAGCCAGGTATCTCTGAACCACCCGGCGGATATGCGAGCCACATTCAATATCATGGCAAGGTACAACCTCCGGTTGAATCCTAAGAAATGCGTCTTCGCGGTTCGTACCGGGAAGTTCTTGGGATTCATGGTGACCAAGAGAGGGATAGAGCCCAACCCAGAGAAAATCCGGGCTATCACTGAAATGCAAGCCCCTACCTCCGTTAGGGATGTTCAAAAGTTGACCGGTCGTTTAGCGGCCCTCAGCCGGTTCCTTTCCCGGTCAGCTGAGAGATCTCTGCCCTTCTTCAAAGTTCTGAAGAAGGCCAACACATTTGCATGGGACGAAGAATGCCGGAGGGCATTCGAGAAGCTGAAAGAGTACCTAGCGTCGGATATTGTATTGTCTAAACCCGAACCGGGTGAAACTCTGTATCTGTACCTGGGAATTTCCCCAAATGCTGTAAGCTCCGTTTTAATAAGAGATGATGGGGCACAAAAGCCCATTTATTATGTGAGCAAAGCACTAAACGGGGCTGAGAGTAGATATACGGCGATGGAAAAGACAGCCTATGCGCTTTTCATCTCCGCAAAAAAGTTAACATCCTACTTCCAAGCTCACCCGGTAGAAGTCTTGACTGACCAAGCGCTGGGTGCAGTGTTGCGAAATTCAACATCCTCCGGGAGGATGGTGAAGTGGGCGATGATGTTAACCCAATTCCACATTGAGTACCGGCCGAGGTCGGCAATTAAGGGACAGGCCCTTGCTGACTTCCTAGTAGAAATGACCGGTCTAACTCCAGACTTACCGGTCAACAAGCCCACTGAGCAATGGTGGGAGATGGCAGTTGATGGGGCGTCCGGTCCTAGAGGGTACGGGGGTGGTATCGTGTTCACCACCCCAGAAGGATTCAAGATCTACCATGCAATCGTCTTCAACTTCAAGCTGACGAACAATGAGGCAGAATATGAAGCTCTGGCTGGAGGGCTCAGACTTGCCCAAGCCCTGAAAATCAGCCGGGTCAGTATCAAATCTGACTCTAGCCTGATAGTAGGGCAGGTGACCGGTAACATGGAAGCAAGGGAAGGACGCATGGCACAATACAAGGACCTTGTACTTGCCCTGTTGAAAGGCTTCGAAGAATTCAAGATCGCCCAAATTCCTCGGGCAGAGAACGCGGATGCAGACCTTCTCTCCAAATTGACGCAGTATGCTCCCGAGCATGTTTTGAAACTTGCCCGGGTAGAGATCCTTGACCGGTCAAGCATCGAGAAATTGGAAGTCGCCGCTATAACTGCCGGAAGCCAGTTTGACCGGTCAAACTTGGTCGGGGCGGACGACCATTGGATGAGTGATCTCATGGAATATTTGATGGATGGGAGCTTGCCGGAACAAGATGACCGGGCAAGAAAAGTGAAGCTCAGGGCACCCCGATTCCAGATTCTTGATGGAAAGCTGTATAAAAGGGCATTTGGGGGGCCACTCCTGAGATGTCTAACCAACCGGGAAGCTGAGCGAGTCATAGCGGAAGTCCACGAAGGCGTATGCGCGGCGCATCAAATGTCCCGTACGCTTTCCCAGCGCATCATCTTGTTGGGATATTACTGGCCAACAATTGTCCAGGATTGTGAAAGGTACGTCCAGAAATGCAGGACGTGCCAAGTATTCTATAAGTATCCCGGTAGATAGGCGACCTACTACCACCCGTATCAAATGTCATCCCATTCGCTAGATTCGGGGTTGATATCATTGGAGCCTTCCCAGTCGCCCAAGGAGGGAAGAAGTTTGTAATCGTAGCCATCGATTACTTCACCAAGTGGATCGAGGCCGAAGCATTGGCCAGCATTACCACGCAACAATGCAAGAAATTCGTTTGGAAGAACATCATCACAAGGTTTGGAGCGCCCATGAACCTCATCACCGACAACGGCCCACAATTCCGAAATCCAAGATTCACTGAATACTTGGAAGGCTTCGGGATCAAGCACAATCGTTCCTCGGTAGCGTACCCCCAAGGGAATGGCCAAGTCGAAAACGCCAACTGAACGATTGTGGATGGTCTAAAGAAACGGCTGGGAGAAGCAGGAAGCAAGTGGCTGGAAGAGCTCCCACACATCGTATGGGCATTCCGAGTAACACCCAGGAGGGCTCACGGGGAAACTCCATTCTCCCTAACCTATGGGTGTGAAGCAAGGCTGCCCATCGAAGCTGAATTCCCCACGTTTCGGGAGTCAAATTATCAACCCCAGCAGAATGAGGAAGATCACTTGGTCGAACTCAACTTGGTCGAAGAGCGGAGAATGGCCGCGGAAGTCAAAATGAGCACATACCAACAAGTTGTGAAGAAGTACCATGATAACAAGGTCGGGCCGCGATACTTCCAAGTTGGGGATGAAGTCCTACGAAGAAGAGAAGCAAGTAGACCCGGCGACGGGGGAAAGCTAGCAAAAAACTGGGAAGGCCCATATAGGGTTAGAGCCATCATTCGCCCGGGGACATACCGGTTAGAAACTCTTGAAGGGGTACCGGTAGAAAGAACCTGGAATTCCCATCATCTTCGCAAGTTCTACAAATGATTGTAATACTAGGCAAGGCCTACTTTATTATCAATCAAACCGATGATGTTCAATACTCTATTTGGTAGCGGCAGGATTGATAGGTCGAACCTATCCTAGGAGGGCTTCCTGGGTGGATCGAATCCACTTGGCTAAGCCAACTGAGACAAAGGCCCGGACCTGGCACGCTGGTTACTACACCGGTCTTGCTCAGTATAATAGAAAAAATATCAAAACCCAGAAGAGGGGCCCGGAAGAGGGTATGCCTGCAAGAGGGCTGGACCTGGAAGAGGGTTCGAACCGTACTTACACGGGCCCATGAGGTTTGACTGGTGTCGGGGAATCAGCCGGCGCCGTCAGATTGATTGGGGAATAAAAAGATGCCCATTAAAAGAAATAGAAGGGGATCGTCCACCGTGGCGCATCCTATATCCCCCTTCTCAGGAAAGACTTGAACGGGGGGGGTGAGCTAAGGCCTTCCCGGGATGGTAGAAATCAAAGGGCCATTAAAAGACTTAATCACCCGGAAGAGGGGGCCCTGGAAGAAGGGTGCATTTGAACCTTGGAGAGGGTTCGAAACCATTCGACATGGTTAAATCTCCAGTATTCTTACCGGTTAAGAATATTTCAAGAGTTACTAGGTTACAGGTGTTTCCATCTACAACCTACCGATAAAAAAAAAAAAAAAAGAATACCCCGGTCGGGTATGGGCACAACAGAACTTCGAAAGTTCTACATCCATCGAAAGGCAAGGCAGCTGACCGGTCAAACCATGGAGTAGGAATTCACCGGTCAAAGGTTTTAAATTGGCCGAAAATGATGAAGATGTTCGAAAAGCAGAAAACTTTGAAGTTATACCGGTCAAAGTTACTTGAGCTAATCCTTCAGATGAAATAATCAAAGAGAACTTTGGAGTTCCACCGGTCGAAAAAAATTGAGAGGTGGCCTGATTTATGCACCGGTTAGAATTTCTATGACGGAATTTTAAGAAGCAAGAGCAAAGTATAGGTCAACCAGCAAGCAGATATGGAAGATTAACCGGTATGAAAATTAAACATGGCATTCAAGTGAAATAAAATTGCTAAGTGTTTACAGCTACACCGGGCATCCCCGGGGAAATTTCAAGTTGAGAAGTTTTATAAAGAACAACCGGTCTAGGCCGGGGAGATCCTAATCTAAGGGGAAAGGGGGAGTAGGCTCTTCCTCTGGGATGGGAGCCAGGCCGTAGGAAGCCGCAGTGAAGGCCGGGTCTCTCTTCAGGAGGATCCGGTGGGAAGCTGCCCGGTCTTTCTTTTGACCGCACTTGAATCCGAAAGATCCGACGGCGGTAATCATCTTCCTTCCTTCAGGCTCCCGGTATAGAAGCCTGAAGGATTCCATGGTAGCTTCTGGACTCGCCGTCAGAACCCGGGCAGCTTCGGCCTTGTTTTCTTCAACCCAGGCGGCTGCGCGCCCGGGGAAGTTTTCTTCCTTCTCCGCCATCTCTCTTTTTGCTTCAGAGACCTCGTCCAACAGCCGGCCATTCTCCTCCTTCAGTTGGGAGATCTCAGTCTTCATTGCCCCGGCCAGCCCAGACAGCCGGATCAGCTCATCAGCCTGGCTCCTCAGGATGAGTGCCATTTCTTCCTTCTCCTTCTTCAGCCGGTCGACTTCAGAAGGGGAACTCATCCCCAGCCGGTCCACTGTCTGCGGCCCGATCTCCCCCGCCTGCACAAAAACGGAATAGACCGGTAAGTCTCTCGATAAAAAAAACAAACAAAGACCGGGATGGCGTCAAGACTTACCTCCTTCAGCCTCAACCCCAGATTGATGAAGGCTTCTTCGATGGTCTGACCGGCCGGCTCAGAATCCTGCCTAGCCCTCTTCTTGGCGTAAGAAGGGTGCGTGGTGGCCACCTTCTTAACCCGGCGACCGGCCTTCTCCTTCTCCTTCCCCTTAGACCGGTTGTCTTGGGGCTCATCTTCATCCAGGATTTCCACGGTCTCTGGATTGACCGGGAAAGTCCTGGCAGGATTGGCTTCGGAGCCCCCGGTCTCCCCGGCTGGTTGGTCGTCAGGGATGGCGAACTCTTCAAACTCCATATCTGCAAAACAAACTAAAACCATTAAGTACAAATACTTTGGCCGGTCAACTACGAATCACGAGAAAATTGAAAGGTACCTGGGTGGGAGTTGCCCTCAGCCTCCGCAGTGTTGACCGGGGAGGGTACCCCGCGCCCCGCTGCATCATGGGCCGGGGAGGTACCCTCGCCACCCGAGTCGACCCTCCAAACCCAGCTGCCATAATGAAACGTCCTCCCGGTGAAAGGATCCCCACGCATGAGGACCTCAAGATTCGCTTCCAAGTCTGGGGAGGAAGCCGGTGCAGTGTACTCTTGGTCGAGCAGATGGTCATTCCATTTCAGACCGGCCAGAGGAGTGAAGAAGGGGGAAAACTCGATGAAAACAAACTTTTCCTTCCATCCCCGGTTGCTCTGGGGGACTTCGGAAATGAACTTCCTACCGGTGCGGGCTTTGAAGAATACAAAACCTTCGCAGCCAGCCCCGCCCGGTAGGACTTCGAAGCAAAAAAGGAAAAGACGCAAAGAAGGGAAGATTTTGAGATGGGTACAGATACTTACGAAGGAGTGGAGGTACCGGTGGGCGTTAGGAGTTATTTGGCCGGGCAAAATCCTAAACGCATGGCAAACCTCAGTAAGGAGGGGGCGAAAGGGAAAAACTATGCCCGCATCCAGGGAAATAGTATGGAACCCTATCCTATCCTCCCGGTGGGGCTCTACGATATTGGGCCAGTTGGGTTCGTAGAGGAGGGTATACCCATCCGGGAGCCTCCTACGAATTTTGTTCAGGGCGATTTTGGATACGCGTGAAGGGATGTCAAGAACGTAAAAGGTGGGGAGTGGAAAGTAACCGGCAGCATGGAGCCGCGCCTCCCACGCATCCCGGGTTTCGTGTTCGGGATCAAAGGGACCCGGTTCGTCATCAATCGGGTCATCCCTCCCCACGAAGGTTTCACCGGGCATCTGATTAACGGGATGCGGGTCAGGAATAGAGGACTGGGGAACCTGACCGGGCGAAGAGTCCAGAGAAGAAGACCCGGTCGAGGAAGAGGAGTTGGAATTCTCAGAGGAGCAGTCCTCTGAGGAAGAGGCCCTATCGCTAAGAGGAGACATGACCGGGAAAAGTATAGAAGGAAAGGGGAACTTACTTGACTCGGAGGGCTGGATAGCGAAGAGAAGGAACTTGACCGGTGAAAGCTCTGAGACTTGATCGCGGAAAGTGAGCAAAGAAGAGGGGTGGAGGCCTTTATATAGGAGGAGAGGAGGCCAAAGGGAGCGACGTGGCCACGCAAGAACATGCCACGTCAGGCGGCGCAATGATGGCGCATGGGGAAGGCGATGGGACGCGACTGCAGCGATGGCCAACGTCCAACACGTGTCAAAACCGACAGTTGGAGTTTTGAATTTGAAATATTCGAGCGGGAAAAATTAGAAATTTGAATTTAAGAGTCCTGTTTCAGACTTTTTACTTCCCGCTCATGACAAATTGCATGAACGAGAAGTGGAGGGCTTATTGATGGGTGTATTTCACCCAAGACCGGTCAAAGGAGGAGGACAAATCTTTGACCGGTCAATCTCGAAAGTTTTGGAAGGGAGACTTAAATCGTCAGCAAAACGATATGTCATCGGCCAAAATTGGACCGGTACACTTCACAAAAAAGTATACCGGTCAAACTACGTTATCATCCTATTTATTCCAGACTTCGATGAATTCACCTCTCGGAGATTACCCGGTGTAGTTTCTGAGGTTGGAAAGTGTCGGCAGAGGAGAATCTACGAGGACTTGGCGTGTAGCGACCCGTGTCAGTAGAGGACGACTGGAGATTCTGAAGAATCCATCCAAGGCACTACCTGACAAAGGGAATAATCCCCTCACAAGGCGACAAGGTAGCTAAGAGACGAGGCCCATCACCTCTCAACATCCGAGACACGTGCCTCCACGTGGGCGCACGTGGTCCTGTCCTCTTAGCCTAGTATAAATACTCATGTAAACCTCAGAAAGGGGGATCCGAATTCACTCTCTCTAAACTCCCTTGTAAAAGCACCCGTGCATTCTCCGTTATAATATAAATCGGGCTACAGGTGTTCCACCTAAAGTCCTACCGGTCAATTTGCGTGTTTTTTACCTTTCTTACTTTGCCAAATCAAGCGAACTATTCTAGACCCGGTCTAGTATAGTTTGACCGGTCAAGTAATTTACACCATCAATTATGATTTGGCCTTAGACTAAGAATAGTTTAAGAGCACTATTGACATTATGAATACTGAATATCGAACTTAATATTATGTGCATGATCAAATAATTTGGATATGAATTGTGATTCAATCTATGTGAATGTTCGATGTATTAGATATCCTTACGCAACTTCACGTTGAGCGTGTAGTATGTTTTATTTGCTACACGCAGATAAACAAAATAAAGAATAATGTGATTGATTCTAGCGGCAGATGGTGACACGAGATGTCAGATCGATAAATGTGTGATGATTTTGAACTGTTCAATAATTATTTCAAAAATGAATTATTGATTATGATGTAAAACTATTTATTAAGCTTCCACAATTTGATAAACTCCGTTGTTGTTTCTAAATGATTTATGATGATGAATAAAGTTCCAACTGTTGAAATATTTTAAATTTTCACGTTACCAAGTTAATACTTGAGTTTGAAAGGGGCTGCAGACATGGACAGATTTAGGGTATTATAATTTGTGAATTTAATTTGAACATTTTCTTTAGAAAAGGCCACTAAAACCTTGTTGTGTTTGATTATGGTGAAGTACTCTAGAAATTTCGTAAATAAGAGATTACGAGATTGAGGCCTAGCATGAATGCTTATGTTCTTTGGAGGTCCAAACTTCGTGATTTATATAGTTACATGGACCAATTTCCTTGTCACCTGAATGTATCTCACAACCCTACTTCTAAGGAGAAGGTAGAATCTGGGACGTAATCTATGTGATCATGGAATTATCCTCTTTGTCTTCTTACCATTGAACCACCCTATCCAAGCCTGATAAGCAAATTCAACACCACAAAGTGTTTGAATTCACTTATTATTGGGAAAATTAACGATAACGTGGATCAATCGAGAGTCGTGTATAACACTTTCAGATTGAATATTTCGGTTATTCAATCCAAAATTCAATCGGATAAAACTCGAAAGTAACAAGAACGAATATGGGATTGCTGTGAATTTTCGAACACCTTCAACCAAGGATTTCCAGGAATATATAGAATTGCGGTGGAGAAGAAAAGACGCGATCGCGTCTTTTTATCCAATGCGTGCGATTCTTCGCGTGAAGCCTTTGAAAATTGGTGCTTATCTTTATCGATTTTTCTTTTAAAGAAATTTCGAAAATAAAAAATTCAAATGAAAATTTTTAACATAGCACTTTTTCCATAATAAAAAATTTTCGAGCTGAACTGGGGCTCTGCCCCTTGGACCCCGCAGGGGCTGCCGCCCTTACCTTGCTCGGGGGCGCTGTCTCCGAACTCTCGATAAAACGAGATTTTTATCCTAAAAAACTCAACGAAGCGTGCACTCTGCACCACCAAACTTCTTTGATGATTATTAGGATACTATTAGTCATAGTTTTTCCAATTACACTAAAATATATAACACTTAAAATCATCAATAATATAGTTCAAATTAATAAGATTAATATAGTTTTAAAATATCAAATTTTTATGATGTTAAATTATTTTAAATTATATTTAATTCATGATCAAAGAGTGTTATAGTTTGACTAAAAAATTAAGGAAAAATTACCCAAAATAATCCCAACTTTACCCGGTCTTTCAAAAATAATCCCACCTTTCACTGTGATGTATAATAATCCCAACTTTATTGAAATTTGCCAGTTTTGGATCGCCGTTAAGTTTCTAACGGAGGGTTAACGGAAATGCCCGTTTTAGGCAACAAAATGAAAGTTGGGATTATTTTTGATGAATTTTTGTTTTTTAATTTTTTTGAAATTTTTATTTAAAATTTTTGAATTACTTTCAACCTCAATTTCTTTTTCTTTTTTAAAGATTATTCTTACCTTACAAAAAATAGATATAAAAATAATGAAAATGAGAAAAATAACTAAAACCATACAAAATTAATCAAATAAATAATGTAATCAATAGAAATTAAACAGAAACTGGTAAGAAATAAAATAAATATATACGGAGTGGTGGGTTTTAACATTTTACACACTATACGGAGTCTTAATGTACTACTTCTTCCGTCCCAGAGTATTTGTCAAATTTCATTTTTACACACCATCCAATACACTTCTTTAATCCATTTTATCTTGTAATTTGTATATTAAATAATTATAGAAATTATATATTAATAATCTATATGCTAGGACAAATCAAACAACATCACACATGACTATATTTAGGCTTACACATTGAGAGAATTTGATGAGTCAATATTTTAGATAATTTTTTCAAAAGTTAAAAGTGGACGAATATAGCTGGACGGAGGGAGTACTTATATTTTAAAAGAACAAGCCGTCCGGTAAAGTTAGAATTATTTTAGATAATTTTTTCTAAAAAATAAAAAGTGATATGTTAATACTTTGTATAATGCATAAAATATTAAAATCCACCCGTATATTTTTATTTTACTTTTACCAATTTCAAGTTAGTTTCCATTGATTACCTTATTTTTTTATTATTTTTGTATCATTTTAGTTACATTTCTTATTTTTTTCATTTTTTATATCTATTATTTTTATTTTTTAAACTAAGACTAATCTTTAAAAAAGGAAAAAGAAATGACGATGGAGGTAGAAAGTAATTTAAAAAATTTAAATGAAAAATTTTAAAAAAATAATAATAAAAATGAAATTTCATCAAAAATAATCCCAACTTTCATTTTGTTGCCTAAAATGGGCATTTCCGTTAACCCTCCGTTAGAAACTTAATGGCGACCCAAAACTGACAAATTTCAGTAAAGTTGGGATTATTATGCATCACACTGAAAGGTGGAATTATTTTTGAAAGACCGGGTAAAGTTGAGATTATTTTGGGTAATTTTTCCAAAAATTAAAGTTTAATCTTGGGAGTTTTTTGTAAAAAAAAAGGGTAGGATTTGGAAGTTCTTCTTACAACGCCGCGGAACAACGCCGCCACGCACTCCACAATTTCCTCGTTTAATGTACGAGGAATGACCGTCCTTCGCTCTATCGGACGATGACATGGCACGCCCACCGCAGAATCCGCAATTGAGTCCCCACGCACATTCAACCCAATACACTGCCTTTTGTCCCCCCCGTTTCGCCTTTTATGTTTTGATGATGTCCGAACGAAAACAAAAAAACAAGAGGAAAAAAGACTCCATTTTTAGCGAGGGCGGAGAAAAGGGGGGGGGGGGGATTAACGAAAGAGCTAGCGGCAGAGTGGAGTGAAGGACGGCGGCGGGGTGGGTTTTTTTAATCTTTATCTGCAATGACACTCGCCGGACCCTGCTCCGCAGACGTGAAAACCCGCGGTGGTGCCGGCGGCGGAGGTGCTCTGACGGTGGTCGGAGTGAAAATGGATTCCCGGAGCAAAGAGTTGCTAACGTGGGCTCTGGTTAAAGTTGCTCAGCCTGGAGATCGCGTCATTGCTCTTCACGTCCTCAATCCCAACACTGGTATATATTTATTTATCTAAAGGGGTTAGAAAAAAAATGTGATTTTTACAAGATTGTGGCCAAGTTTTTTTAGATTTTTTTGCCTTTGAAGATAATTGCTACCCTTAGATATCACAATTTGATATGAATTTGTTGTTCAGTTTGTTTAATTTATTTTCTTTCTTTCTTCTTGTTTTTCAATTTTCAGAAGATGAATCAGAGTTGTTATCCATGGTGAAGACGTTTGATTCAGTGCTGGCTTCTTTTGAAGGCTTCTGCAGCTTAAAGCAGGTGTCTTTAATCAATGTTTATTACTACTTCTGCTATATTTCCTTTTTGGAACTTGAGTATACTTAAAGAAGCTAATCAATATTCGAACTCGAATCTATTTAAAGCAAGATGACAATTATAGCCCATTTTTTAACCCGAGTTTAGCATTTCGTTCGGGTGGTGAGGGAAAAAGGGTAAAGGGGATATCCACCCCAATCCAAAGCATCTTTGAGGGTGTTGGTAGTGCGGCGTTTTTAAGAATTTAGCTCCTGCTTTGGGTGGTAACCGTTTTACTCTGTTTGGCATGCCAACTTTTGCCTTTTCCCACCACCATTTTGTACATAGAAGATAGGACATTATTTTAGAGAAGCATATATAAGGCGTTTTTGGTTTCGGCTTTTGTGAAAATCACTTTAATCACTTCCAAACACCCTCTTCATCGTGTTCCAAATGATGGTCTTAGGCATCATATTGTCGTAGTAATGCATAGTAATTGATTATTGGTTATAGTTAAGGAGATGGATGATTAAAAAATATAGTACTCTCGTTGTCCCAAAATGGGTTCTCGTGTGAAAAAGACACGAATTTTAAGGGTAGAATGACAATTGGAAGTGCTTATTGGGGAAAATGAGTATTTAATATGACATGTGGTAGAATTTCTTATTGTGCAATTGAGGGGGTGAAAGTGACACTTCACTAGTACAAAAGGGTAATGGGAAGATGAATGAGATATAGCCAAAAGATGTAAGTGAGAAGATGATTTGGGAAAAGAGGGAGTAATGAGAAGGGATACAATGCCTAATAGGCTTGGTGCCGAAAAACATTTAGCAATGCCTAATGCTTATTTGGGATTTGAGCCTATTTTAAAATAATGTTATTGCCTCCAAAAGTGATTGCAGACCGTAAAAGAGTTTTTGAATTCCACTAATATGACATTCATTTGTAAATGATATCATTGGATTGCGTTTGGGTTATGAATAATTAGAAGTACCTCTATGAAGAAAACTTGCAAGTTGCAACTTCTCTGAAGTACAATTACTCTTTTACAGGTTGATTTGAAGTTGAAGGTGTGTAGGGGATCACCTAACCGCGTGATTCTAGCCCGTGAGGCAAAAAATTGTAGAGCTACAAATTTGGTAGTTGGCACTTCATACACCCACCATACTATCCTCTCATCAGTTGCAGTTGCAAAGTATTGTTCCCGGAATGTTGGTAAGGGCATCTCAGTCATTGCTGTTGATGATGGAAAAATCATCTTCCAAAGGGCAGCACGTGCTTCGTTTTGCCAAACGTGTCACTATGATGTGCCAGAGGCTAGGTCTAATAGTCTGGCTTTGGTAACAATCAAGTCTATGGATATGCCCGTGCCAAAGAGAGGATGGTCATTGCTTAGAAGAGTGCATCTTCAAAACCACAATCATTCAAGAAAATCATCGGCGAAAAGGCCATCTTTCATGCAACGGGTGATAAATCCTCAAAATGGCCAGTCTTTTGCTGCTATTTACCCAGATCACAAACAAAGTAAATGTGAGGACAAAAGAAATAACGGTGCTATTGTACCCACCTCGAATGAGAATAACTGTCCTTCAATTTGCAAGGAATTAGAGGGTCTTTCTAAGAAGTATTCATCTGTCTATAGATTGTTTAGCTACCGGGAACTTTTGACTGCAACAGCTAATTTTGCTCCAGGTTTGTTGGTTGTCGAGAATCTTCTGTCTTTAATTGGCTAAATATGAATAAACGTACTCTCTAATAAGTATTGGTCAATCATCACTCCTTGAGAGCTCTTTTGGTTGAGTTGAATTCAATACACTAGCACACACTTCTGATAGTGTTTGAATTGATTGGTTTTGTCAATTACATTCTTCAGAAAATTTGATTGGAAAAGGTGGGAGTAGTATAGTTTACAAAGGGCGTCTTCTTCCACATGGCAACCAAGTGGCAGTTAAATCACTGAAGCAATCAGAAACTATGGTGACACAGTTTTGTTCAGAAATAGAGATTCTTGCAACTCTGCACCACAAAAACATCATTTCGCTCCTCGGCTTTTGCTTTGAACAAAGCAACCTTCTGTTGGTTTATAATCTCTTGTCTAGAGGAAGCCTCGAAGACAATCTCCATGCCATTAGAAGACTTCCAGGTTGTTGTTGTGTTGATGATGAGCAAAAATCTTCAGCGTGCTTCAAGAGCACCAAGCACTAAGTGCTCCGAAACACTGACATGTGTACGTTTTGTGGGACTCACTTAAATAACTGGAGGACCCACAATGTGCTTAGTGCTCCTAAATCACAGAGTTTTTCCCTTAATGATTTTGAAGTTTGCTTTACTGACAGCTATACTATATAAACTATTATAGGTACACAGGATGGCGGGAATGCATTTGATTGGCAGGCCAGGTACAAGGTTGCTTTAGGTATTGCTGAGGCATTGGACCATCTGCACACATTACCCAGCAAACCTGTCATTCATAGGGATGTTAAATCCTCAAATATTCTTCTTTCTGATGATTTTGAGCCACAGGTGCATAATAAATTAGCTTTGAAATTACAATGAAAGACTATAACAATAAGAGAATATTATTAAGAAATGTAATGTTGGTGTTACAGCTATCCGATTTCGGGCTCACAACACCGCTGTCCTCAAGTTCATCATCATGTCGCCTAGATGGCATCGACGTTGCTGGGACATTTGGGTAAGCAAAGTTATCATATCTCATCCATCTTTAATTTTCCAGTTATTTATTTGCTAGGAGCAAAATCATCTCACATTAACAGATATTAAAATATAAACGAATGTTTAAGACATGTTCTTTCTCCAGTTCACCTTTAAGGATGTTTAAGACATGTTCTTTCTTAACACTAACTAATTGTTCTTTCTTGCAGCTACTTGGCTCCGGAATATTTTACGCACGGAAAAGTAAGCGAAAAAATGGATGTGTACTCGTTTGGAGTTGTGCTGCTTGAGCTTTTGTCGGGTAGAAAACCGATTGACAATAGGAATACCAAAGGACACACAAGTTTAGTGTTGTGGGTAAGTTCTATCTCTTGAATCAAACTTGAAAAATGTATGCTTTAGTTCTTTGCCTTTAACTTTGAGTTGATCAATGAAACCACCATAGACCCCACAAATAGTCATCTAAGATGCTCATTAAAAATAAGTTGATTATTTAGTTCTTTGCTTAGACGTGTTTGAAGTTTATTTTTCTCCACAAAAAAAGTTTACAAAATGAAAAGAATCTAAATTTTCATCACATAAAAAAACTACGAGTATAAGAGAAGTGTTTGAAACAATTTTATGTGTGTTAAATCATGTTAAACCCACAAATAAAATTTAAAATATAGGTATTTTCATTATTTTTATGTCATACGTACTAGAATTAAAAAGTTGGGCTTTCGTAAAATGAGACTACTTTTATGAGACTGATGGAGTAATAATAATTGTAAACTAATTACTGTAATATTCCTAATAACAACCCTCTGTTTTGGCCTTTTCATGAGCAACACGCCATTTTTTAAAAAGCTTTTTTATACTTTTGACATGCCACAGGCAGAAGAAATATTGAGGGATGGGAAACCTACATCATTGCTAGATGTAACCCTAATTGAGACATATGACCATGATCAGTTTGAGAGAATAACGCTAGCAGCACAACTATGCATTAATCGTGAACCGTTATTTCGTCCCGCGATGAACCATGTAAGCGAACTTTTAAACAGGTCTACGCATCTCTTTCCTTTAGATAATTGCACAAACTTAACAGTTTTCTTTAAACAGGTCGTTAGGCTTCTCCGAGGTGAACCAGATGCAATGAATCTGGCAAGGCAACGTGGCAATGGCTTAGAGGAATCGGGCGGGGATAAACATGGAAAAAATAACATCCAGTCCCTAATTAATCTCGCTTTGCTGAACCTGGCAGACGATAACATTCAAAACATCTCTGTAGAGTCTTATTTACAGGGCAGGCTGAGCTGTTGTTCCTCAAGCTTTGGTTAGAAGTTAGAACTTAAGACAATTTATTTTTTTCCCCAGACAATATAACATTATTCTTTTGTATGTAAAATGCACATTGTTTTCTGAAGATGAGAGGAAATGCAAAGCTTTTGAAGAATTACTCTATTTGGAAAACTAACTGTTAACCACATAGAAAGGTCTTTTACCAAGATCTGTAAACAAAAAACAAACAAGTGAAAAATCATATAAACATTCCTATGGAATCCTGCATTTACAGGTTGATCACCCTTTGGAACTTCCCCGAGATATCGTCCAAGTCAATGACTTCATTCCCCTTTCCACCATTTTGAATCAGATAAAGTTCTGAATGCAGCTCAGCTATTTGCTTTCTCAGTTTCTCTCCTTTATCAGGCAGAATCATACCCTGAGTTGTATATATTTAAGTTTTTGAGTTAGTGTCTTAGCAGGCGGGAGAAAAAAAACAGAAGCGTGGAGTTTTAGAACTAGTGCAATAAGCTCAACACCTTTTCTGCAAGCATATGAGAAAGTCTTTTGATTCGATCTCTGATTTCGGCCTTGCTTTGACGTGCTACGGTACTAGACGGTTTCTTAGGCATCTGCGAATTCACATCTTTAGGGTTGAATGCATACTGTGCCCATCTGGACAACCAAACAGGTTTATAACACTTCAACAACTGAATATTTTCAAAACCATGATATGTGGATTATAAACAAAAAATCGGCCAAGATACTTACTCATTGGCAACAGGTTCGACCGATGAGCGCGAGGGGACATTTCCCACAACTGCAGACCTTCTTACACTGCAACCAAGGAATACAAAAAAGTTCAGAGTTAATGCCCAATGTTCATACATATGTAAACCGTGGGGACATATTTTAAAACGCTAATTCCTCATCACTTCATTTAACCAACCAAACATTTCACTTTAAAGTTCTGGTTTTCTCCCATCATTCTCCACATCTCCTCCCTTCCATCCCATCATTTGAACCCAACGAGTAAAAGTAACGAAAACAGATTATTAGAACTAACATACACTCTAGTGTGAAGGAAATTGCACCAAGGTGAAATGAAACATTAACTCGTATACTTTCTTAAGTGACTAACCTGCAAACATCCTCATCGTCCTCAGCAACTGGTACAGGGGCTGTTTTAGAAAATAGCAGACTGTGTTGACTAACTCCCCCAATATCCATAGTACCTAGAAACTCCATTTCTTCTTTTAGGGATCCTTCCCTGCTAACCACAAATGACCATGAATAATTAAACACACAAAGAAGAACCTTAATATCATACTCGGGAAATTTAAAATATGAAACAGTGGAATACATTTTGTGGTGGCCATCATGCTCCTCGTGCAGCTGCTGTTGAGTCAAGGAGACATCAAACCCCTGTTTAGGTATGCTAAACAGTTCCTGTAAATCCTGAAATTTGTAAAATTACATGTCATTACATGTATGGGAAGGCCTGCCATAAGATGATCATAAGAAAAATGAAGATTATATGAATGCACATGTAGGATTTATGCCATACCTCTCTACTAAAGTAGCGTGTTTGTTCTTTGTGCTCTGTTGCAGTTTTGAACAAACCCCCCTTGAATACCTGTTGTAGAAATTAAAAAACGAAATTAGAGAATCCAGTGTGCTGCTTTTCAGATTTCCAAGATAAAAAAATCTATAATGCAGTGTGCTGTTTTTCAGAAACCTTAGTAAACTTCTGGGGAAAAGCTATTTTTCAGATTTCCAAGATAAAATCTATAATGCAGCTTTTTGTCATGTAGTACCCAAAACCCACATGATTTAATTGTAAAAGTAACAAGAAACAAGTTTCCCATGTGCAAGATGTAAATGAAAATAACTGTGTGGACCTGCTTTCTGTAGATCTTTTCCTCAACTGTACCACATGTCATCAATCTATAGACAACCACATCCTTCCTTTGCCCAATACGATAAGCACGGTCAACACTTTGATTATCAGTACTGCACAGAATTAAAAAGATCAGTTATGAATGCAGAATATCCAAGAACGATATGATGATGATGATAGCGAGCAATTGGTTGCAGACGCAACGTCACATGCCACCAAATGTGCACATGTATATATTTTGGTTGTATGACCTTGACGCTTTTATATTTTGGCGTATATTTGGTTGTATTCACTTTTACTCCGTATTTCACACCATAGTGAAAGAAATAATCGCCACCATAAGTCATTCAGAAATCATACTAGATGTGTAGTCAGGCATGTACCTTGGATTCCATGCTGGATCAACCACAATTACACGATCTGCTTTAGTGAGTGTAAGACCCAATCCACCGACTTGAGAAGTTAAAAGGAAGATCGGAGCACCAGGACCCTCTTGAAAATTCTATATATAAATAGGTAATTAGCTAATATTGAATGATGCATATCCGTAAAAATATATATACCCCAGAGTATAAGATAATCTCCAAGAACACATACATTAACAATTTTCAGTCTGTCGGCAGCTTTAGTAGTCCCATCAATCCGCAAGAATTTAAGCCCACTGGAGATTAAAGAGGCCTAGGGAAAAAATTGGATAAATGACATTTAAACAGACCACAGCTATTAAAATAAACTAAAATAAAATGATAGGATGCAAAAGTGATAGTTACCTGAATCTGATCAAGCATCTTACGTGTTTGTGAAAAAATAAGGACATGGTGTCCTTTTGGAATAAAAAAATCCTACAGTAAAGAATCAATAGCATTAGCAATGTGCATTGATGATGTAGGTAAGGTAACATTGATGTTGACGGTAACTAACCAGCAACTGCATTATGAAAGTAATCTTGCAAGATATATTCTGGTTATCCTCAAAATCTAACTTCTCAGCTGCATCTGCCATTTGCATTGCTAATCTTTCAGCCATAGCACGATCGTCTTGGCTTGGCTCTGAGATGGATTCCATCCCTTCCAAAACTTCTTCGGCAGCTCTTTTGGTTAGCAAAAGAGGATGGTCACAGATTTTTTTCAAAATCTGTGTATTGAAATTTTCATTTTGCTCAGGTTTCATTTGTTTGAACAATGGAATTGAGGAATGGTAGTAGCAAGAGTTTGTTATTGGAATGGGTGGAGTATATTTCAATATCCTTTCACAAAACGAGGTTTGTTTCCACCAAAATCAAAAGTAAGTTGTCTGAAATTGGTTTGGTTTTTAAAACGAACAATAAACAATATAGTTTTCACTTAGAATCAATCCTCATGAGAACAATACTTTATTTACTCCATTACTTATTTATTGACCATTTACACCCATCTGCCCCATTAAATTCTTGAAACTTTAACTTTGTGGAATTTAAGAAAGTTGTTGAAAAGTAAAGTGTGGTTAGAATTTGTTTAGAGGAGAGAATTGTTGGTAGCCACATACTCATTACCAAAATAGGAAATAAAGTGTAAAGTTCTTTTTGGGATGTTCAAAAAAGGAAAGTGTAAAGAATTTTATGGGATGGAGGGAGTACAATTTATGTGTGTACACCGATCACAGTCACATAGACCAATTAATCCTCCTAATATTCATTAGGATAGAGTCGGGCATTAGTATTATATTATAATGGAGTTTAAAAAAATAGTGTGCTTCACTGAGCCAAAGAAAATATCATCATAGCAATCTACGTAGAATGCAACAAGTGTTTAGATAAAGCATTACCGTTAATGCTGCTAATGGTGAGCTATCACAAGCTGAAAGTACTATCTCACTCTTTAGAAATGCAACATAAAGTTGACGCTACACCAAAAATTGGAGTAATAGAATAAGTATTACGTCGTGCAACAAATCCATGAACAGAAAAACTATTCACCCAAGGAAAGTCGATCTGGAAGCACAAATACATACCTGGCAACTAGTTAATTTTAGCCACACACACATCTCATTTTTCTTAGAAAGCTTTATGCCACTTGAGGCATCATCTGTAAATACCTCACTTTTAAGACGTCGCAAAAAGTATGGTTGTATGCGGTCTCGCAACTCCTGTTAAGAAAAAATAAGAATAATTAAGAACAAGAGATAAGCAATCCTTATGGATAGTTAAGAACCCAACAATATAAAGAGAAAAAAACATTTTTAAATATTTTAGACTATTTCTAGTTGCATTTTCAGGCATAATTAAGATACAGCATAGTGGTACCATAGGACATTTGATCATTCAAACACCTATGTCACTCTGAATGTGATCTTGTGTGTATGGATATAGATTGAGCCATACACTCATTAGAAAAGAAATTACTTGTTCAACATAAATAATGGGTTATTTCACCCTTAATATGCTGTTATTCAAAGACTTGAAAATCTTGGGCAAGGATCATGAAGTGAATATAAAAAAGAGTTAGGAAAAAACCATACAGTTATAATTAATAAGTTGATGTACAAATTGCATCTGACGTGAAAAAGAAAACACAAAGCACGCGCACATGGAAACAAGAACAGTATTTGGACTACACCCTTTACCTGTGCCACTGCTGAACTGATACGCTTTTCCCTATCTGATGCATTCTTTTCATTTCCACGAAGAATAAAATGCTCATATTTTTCTTTAAACCTGAAGCCAAATTGAAAGTACTATCATGTTGATGAAGTTAAGATCTAAGCAAACTTAAATATGTATAAATAACTACCATATCTTATCACCAAGCAGGCCAGGACAACAGAAGTTGAATAGGGCCCATAGTTCCTACATTTAAAAATAAGAAAACTCTAAGACCTGTAATTTATGTTAGATACAACAATTGAGTGAAAAGTATAACATGAATAAAGATCACATGGCTTAAAGGAAATAAGTGAAGGCTAAAGGCTAACATAGAATCAATCATACCTTTAGATTGTTTTGAAGTGGTGTCCCACTAATAATGATACGGTGAACACAAGGTATCTCATGTAAACTTTTTGCTCTCTGTGTGCTTGGATTTTTTATCAAATGCCCCTATGACAGTCCGAGGAAAAAAATAGTATTTACGAAAAGAACCAAATAATCATGTAAGTTTGGTCGAACTCAAAGTACCTAACCATTCAAATATACCATACTAAATGATTTTGTTCAATTTAGTCCTTCAACTGGATGTCCTAATACTTTCAAAATGGTTAAACTTAAAGTAAGGAACAACTTTAACACCGGTACTTACTGTATACCTTTGAAAACATATCAGAAATTAATACTTATAATAGTCAGAATCCAAAATGGTCTAAAGTTTGTTACTGCATTTCTCCTTTGATGATGAGGATATCATAACATTTTTTATTTATCCAAATCTCAATGGTGTTTTTCATCCATTTGGAAAAAACCTATGATGGTGGGAATGTTTAATATTCATCTAATTATTCCTGCATATGAAGAAAATCTGGCACAGAGCATTGCCACTACGCTTTTTCCCACGAATTTAGTCTTCTATACAATTAATCAAGTAAATGGCACTATATATTTAATGCACATGACCTAACTAGTAAGGATTGAAGTGTTAATAATGATTTATAATCAATAACACAATGTTTAAATACATACAAATACATATTAATACCACATTCCATGGCATGCAAGCGATTTTGAAGGCCATAATTAACACCAGTAATAGTTTCCTTAATTTTATCAATTTAAAAAGTATTGAGATGAAATTGAACAAATATTACCGAGGGGGTTCAATTGGACTAAGTTATATAGTATAGGGAACCCTATGTAAATTGACCTGTAAAGTAACACATAAAGGCCTTAGAAGCCATAACTCGTCTTTAGTTGTCTATGCTATTTACAATCTTAATGTGCAACCAAAACCTGCAAGCATATCCAACGTAAGACCCAAGAGAACAACATGGTAGCTTACACGTTAAGTTCAACATTTTAAGTAGCCAATAAAACATCGACATGCAAAGAATGCAACCTTTTTTTAGTACAACAAAGAAGGCAACCTAATCACTCTAAGATACAATAAAATAATCATGAATTCATAATATATTGCTACATTATGAAAGATTATCAGACCACATAGAATATGTTTAAGCTGAGATTTACAACAACAACAACAACAATAATAATAGATTGTGAACTACCTCATCAAGAATCATGTAATCCCATATAACCTCATCCTCACTATCAACACAATGAAAATAACCTCCACACAGAGATTTAACATTGTTTCTGACAATGTCATAAGTAGTGAGAAGAACACCTTTATCCTGAAAAGGTCGACACAAATCAAATTCACGTCAAGCAGAATAATTATGCCCATGTGATGATCTGAACTTAAACCATGAATTTACATCACTCATCAATGAACAAAAGCAAAAGCACAAGACAGACTAATTGGAACATCTTGTGTCAAAAACAAAAGCACAAGACAGACTAATTGCATAAAGTACTGCATTTAAGTGATGAAACCAAGTACCTCAAGTATATGTTGGAGTTCATAGTCTCGAGCCTTCATGCTAGTCCCATAATATCTGCAGCACAATAAGGTAAACCACTTCCCACTCTAATTTATTAAACATATTGAATATAATAAATGATAAATGAGAGAAATTATGGACCACAAAGTCTTACTCTCTAATCTTCCCAGAAAGCCCCACAACTGTTAATTCCTTGATCCAATGGGACATTAATGTTTTTGGAGCAACAATCATTGCCCTCCTAATCATGTTTGAATGAAATAGCCCAGCTAAAAAGCCACAAATCTGAAACCCAGTACAACCAAAATATAGTTTTTGTTCACATTTTATTCTATAAAAGCAGATATTAATATTAGAATTATTTACCTGCATTGTCTTGCCTAGACCCATGTCATCACCCAAAATACCACCCTTCCCTTGGGAGTGGATGGACCAAAGCCACTTCAAACCATCACGCTGATGGGGGTATAACATTTTAGCAACTTCTCCTGGTAGTTTAAACTTTGGACCATCCAAAGTAAATAGATGTTCTTCTGAGACAAAACCATCCTTGGACTGATCATCAACGATATCAGCATGATAACTCTTGTGTGTAGAATACTTATTTGGTCTTCCAATTTTTTTAAAAGTTTTTTTTTCATTCACGAGGTTACAGTCGTCATCAGTGTCATCTTGCACATTGTAGGAAGAGCAACTTTTTCCTGTGTATTTTGATTTTCCTGCCACACTTTTAGCTTCATTCTTCTTCACTTCTTCATCAGATGAGACAACAAACAAATCCTTTTTTTCAGTCACAATAACCTTCTTTTGAACCCTTGTCCTATCCATTGAAAGAACCTCAAGTCTTGAACTTAAATCCTTCAGGATATCCCTGATTTCATGCCTTTCATTCTCAACTGCAAAATGACTTTCATTTGTCATTATTATTGTATAGAGTTCACATGAATACATTGCACGTTTTGGGGTGCACATATTCTTTCTTTAGAAGAGGAGAATACGAGATTGCAATCAAAGCTAGAAATCTCCAAAATAAATATGATGATTTTCCAACTTTGGAACACCGTCAATTTCATTCATCTTGGAGATTTTTCTAGCAGTAAGAAGTACTTCCTTCTTCAAAGAATCAAGTTATAATTCAACAGCTGGCATGAAATTAGACACAATGCAAAAGGAAATCATACCACAAGGAGAAGCAGTGGGAGAATCAAAATTGATTCCGAAGTTAGGAACATCGTTACTTTCTTCTTGAATGGGTTGCTTTGTAGAGGCTGCATTTTCTCCTTCAAAAAAGCAAGACATATTTCAATATATGTGCACCGAAATATGTGTAATGTATTGATGTGATTGGGCACGGAACATAGAGTCATGAAATGAATCCGCATAAGCACCTAAACTCTGAAAGGAAAAGCATACCGAGAGGAGAAGCAGTAGGAGAATCAAGATCAAATTTAAAGTTCAGATCATCGGCTTTATTATCTGTGAGCTTTGTAACTGCTGTTATTGCATTCTCCTCTTCAAAAAAGTAAGATAGACATTTAGTATGGGAAAGCATTCATGTATTGATTTACTCAGATAAAATACAGAGTCGCAAGAACAACAGGTATGCAAATACACTCCAAAAAAAATCAATACCGAGAAGAGGACCAAGATCGATTCTGAAGTTAGGAACATCATCACTTTCTTCATGGACAGATTGCTTTGCAATGGTTGCATTTTCCCCTTCATAAAAGTAAGGCATAATTCAGAATATAAGCACTCGAATAGGTGTGAAGTATTCATGTGCTCGGTCACAGACCATAGAGTCATGACATGCATCCAAATAGGCACCTACGCTCAAAAAGAAAACCATACCAAGAGGAGGAGAAACAGTAGGAGAATCGAAATCAATTCCAAAGGACGGAACATCATCTTTTTGATCTTGGAGCTCTGTAGCTGATGTGCTTACATTTTCCTCTTCAAAAAAGCAAGATTGACATTCAGTGTGTGAAAACTTCATGTATTGATGTACTCAAACAAAATAAAGAGTCACGCCATCATCATGTATTCGCATACACTACAAAAGGAAATCATACCGAGAAGAGGAGAAACATTAAGAGAATCAAAATCAATTCCAAAGTTAGGAACATCTTCATTCTTTCCTGGAAGATTTTGGTCCGCTGTAATTGCATTTTCCTCTTAAAAAAAGACATTCAATATCAGCACAGCCCAAAATATACAACATCGATGTAAAGATTGTACACTGTGATGAAATTAAGGCATACCAGCAGTAGAAGAAGAAGATGGAGAGCCGAAATCAATTCCAAAACTGGGAACTTGGTCCTTTTTCTTCTCATCTCTGAAATCCCCCTTTTCTCCTACCTTCATCCTTCCCTCTTGAAAATGAAATCAAATAGTTAGCACACATACGAGCAAAATTTAATGTGTCGATAAATACTGAGACATACAATTTCAAACAACCAAGCAGCAGTATTTAAATAATCATCAAATGCTATCAAACGCGTAAATCTTAACATATTTGAACCGATGATACGTACGATGGAAGGAAGAAGATGGAGGGGCTTTGGAATGGGATGCGGATAGGTCTAGGAGGACGCGGGTGTGACGCTGATTTAGACTCAGGTGTTGCTTCTTCTTCCCCTGATCGGCCATTTCTTCTTCACTGGTTCTCCGTCTTACGCTGCAGTGAGCTTTTCTGCAAGTCTGTAATGGCGACGCCGAACCGGGTGAGGGTTTTAAGGTTGTGGTTTTGAATTTCAAATTTTGTGGTTGCCCGTTAAAGATGGGGTAGTTTGGGGCGGGGGTTCATTCTCTTTTTAGGTAGTACGAGGCTACGAGCACTATTTTAAAATCTTAAAATATTGAAAAACAAAAAAAAATGTGTTTAATTTTGTTTGAGAAACAAAAGAAATTGTACTTATGTGTATTTTTTTAATCGAAAAAAAGAAAGAGCAAACTTTTTTGCAATACGAAGCAAGTTTATTTTTACCCTACACGCACTCCTATTATCAAATTAGAACTAGAAAACAAAAAAATCATTTTGACTATTCACCCTCCCTCGGTCATCAAATAAAATCCTTTATATATATAAAGCAGAGTCGAAGCTACAAGAACGTGACATTTGGCAGAGCTAAAGCACGACATGTGGCGAGCTAATGTGGTGACATTTGGCAAAGTTAAAGCGCGACATGTGGCGAGCTAATATGTCACCCTTTTTTCCAAAAGCATACCACCATGGGGTTTGAAACAAGGATCTCTTGGTCATTTAGTTGAGTTGCTAACCATCCAAGCTAGGGTGCTTTTTATTACAATCTCACTTAAGCTTTTGTAATGTTTCATAATTAAAAAAGGATTGTATAAAAATTTCTTTTTAGTTATAAAAAAATATAATCTTTTAATATAATATTTAAGACTCCGTTTGCTAAAAAGTCGCCAAAAGACAAGCTTATGTGGGTTATATTAAGGTGAGATGGCAAGTCTTTATTGGTTGCTTATGTGGCAAATTTTATTAATGATGAATTGACCTTTCTTTTTATTTTAAAATAGAAATTTAATAATGATTTTAAATTTTGGAAAAATTTTACGTTAAAAGATTTAGTAGAAATAAAGAATTCACTACTTCGTGACATTAGTTGAGTATTTATATTTTTATTTTTAAAAAGCAATTCATCTATTTATTTGTTATGATGTGATAAAATTAATTATGCTATAAAATCAAATTTGTGAAAGATAAATGTAGTATTGTCCGAAATAAAATTTTTAAAGGAAAACAATTATATAAAATATAATTTTAATATAAAAATTATTATGATGTAGCAAACAATTAGTGAAAATATAAAATTGGTATTATCACTTACCATTTCTAGACTAGCATTTTTTATGAATCAAATTTTTAACTAAGTGCATACACAAAAAACAAAATTTTGATAATGATATATTCTCATTTAAGAGTATTCTTATAGAAAAGGATCAAATATGTTTATAATTGATCCTTTATTTATAAAATTGATATTTTAATCTTTAAGAAGCAGAGATGTGATATTGTTTAAGAGACATTTCTGACACGTAAAATATATTATAGAAAGTAAGAAGTTAATACTGTTGTATGAAGTCCTTCGGTACAATTAATTATGGAAGAGAATATAGATATTCATTTTTATAATAATTATTTTCTAATTATGTATAATTTTCAATTCAATTATTACAAAACTTCTAAAAGTGTGTTTGGTGAGCAAAAAAAATATGAGTTTTGAATTTTGAAATCTCCAGATATCTTTATTCTTTTATGGTGTTTGGTTAAGCTAAAAGAGTTATCAAATTTAATATCTGCAGATATCATAAATCTTTAAAATTGATAGTCTCAGTATCTCTCGAATTTGGGAGATATCAATATAGGGGTTTGATATCTCTCTCAAGTATCGATCATTCTTCGTCACTCGCTACCATTATCACTGCCAACCACTCCCGTTGCCAGTCACCTTTTCTTACCACTAATTAAATCTTGAATTTAAATCTCTCCAAATAAAATCATTTCAGATTACAAAGTCCATATCATTTCTCTGAGTTTTCATAACCCACATCTTATAATATCTCCAAAATTCAGCAAATTGGCCCTAAGCAATTAATAAGATATTTCTTCACTTCTAAATAAATTTCATATTTTTATGATATATTTAAATCGAAGCAGTCAGTTTGATTATATTTATTAAAATATGAGAAGATTAAAAAAACTTATTTTAAAACTACAATGAAACTTCATAAAAATGAGAAGATTAGAAAATAAATTGTTAAAGCACGTAAAATATATTAGACTTTTAAGTTGTTGAGATAACATATTTATTTTGTACTCAATAGCTTGGTTTTAGATTTGCAATTACTTCAGACACAATTTTGATGTCAACAATTGTGTATTTTATCAAATTGCATTTCCAATTCTCAACTTTTTATTATATTATATTCGTAAGAAATTTGAGAACCAATTATATGTAATATGAATAAGTACACAATTTAGGGTTTAGAAATTGCATCGGATGTAATTAGAAATACATGACTAATATGTTGAGTATGAAATAAATGTACTATCTCATCTAATTAGAAGTTCTAATTAGGTTAAGGACTATTTTCAAATTAAAATATTTTGTAGGGATGACTTTATCAAAAAATATTTTACTGAAACGAAAAAATTTCTTATTTTATAGGGTATAAAAACATATTTAAACCTATTTTTATTATATTATAAAAGACAAATGATTAAAACAAAATATATCGTTGGGATTATTATATTACACTAACATTATTTATGATTTTATTATCATTGAGTACATTTAATTAAGAAAGAGAGATATTTATTTCTTTTAATTTTTTTTCATTTCATTTATAATAATAGTTTCGATGAATATATAAACTATTCTCTTTATCTTTAAAAAAATTTCATATTTCTTTATGTTATGATTAAGAGAAGTTAGCTTTAATCAATTTATTTAAATAGTGATGTAAAATAACAAATACTTCTTAATCCCTATATTAAAATTATATATATTACGTGTTTAAACCATACGGAGTATTACTTAGCATGATTATTTAATTTGACTTTTGTACTTTATCTTTCTAATTTGACCTATTATTTTAATCAAAGAAGGTTTGCACTGTAACTTATCATATTTAAGATGTAACTTAAGATTTATACATTTATATTAGGTGATATTTCACTATATTGATGCATGAAAATAAAAAAGATGGATGAAGTATGGCTCGATTCTCTTTTCTTCATTTTCGCAATCATACAAAGAAATTTAAAAAAAATGATATTCTTAGAGATGAAGCGATATATCATGGATTTTCACAAAAATATTTCTATAAGGAAAATTAAGATTTGGAGGTCGAGAAACGCGTGAAGATCTGTGACAATTAAAATTTAGATGCAAGAATAATCAGTATTTTAAGGAGAAGTACGAAAAATATCTTATGTGCAGAAGTGAATAAGATTTAGGTTAAACTACAACATCAAAGAGAAATATAATTTTTAAATTGTAACTCTTTGTATTTTTAAAACATTATGTATTGACCAAAATATTTTCACACACTTAAATGATTGAATATTTAAAAAAGAAAGAAAAAAATGAATAAAAATTGTGAAATAGTTTTTGTAAAATTTCATTAAAATCATAGAATCACTAATTTTTTTTTGCATTCACATAATTTTTGAAATAATACGAGGGAGAATAATCATTATATTTTTAATGTATTGTAAAATTTATATTTCTTATCATATGATTGTTAATTTATGTTTTCACACTTTTAATAATACAAGAAAAAAGAGTCAATTTTTAATTAGTGCAAAGGGCCAAGGAGAGAAAGAATCACATTAATGCATCATAGAAATTAAAATCATATATTTCCGTTAATGTAAATTAATCTGGCGGAGAAGAATCATGATTTTTTTATATTAAAATTACAAGATCGGAAATCTAAGTTTGTTAAATAAATGCAGGGGAGAAGAATAATAAAATCACCAATGTTTTTGTCGTATATTTTTTGAATTCAGAGGGTGAGAAGAATTATATATTTGTAATAATTTAGTAAACCTAGATTTTATGTGTGTGTGTGTGTGTTTGTATGTGTGTGTGTGAAATTTAAATGGTATATAACATAAAAAAAATTAAGTTGTTTAAATATTTGATATTGTATAATAAAAAACAATTTAAACGGACATTCAATTTAAAATGTTGTCATTTGAATGTAATAATTTTGTGCATGTTTGTACTCTTTTGAATTTCAAATGAGAAGCTTGCTTCATGCACATATCTTAATATGGTTACACTAGAGGGATAACCTTCAATCGCTTGAGTCAATTGATCGTGTGACATGTGTATAGGTTCATAATAAAGATAAATATCCTAGATTTTATGAGTTCGTAACTCGATTATTGATGCATGATCCATGTAGCATAAATGATCCTAGATCTCTATATATGGAGAATGATAAATTTATGAAACATTTTCCCAAAAAATTTATTGATAAGACATCGTTTGATGGGAATAACTACCTGATATACAAAAGAAGAACCTTAGAGGTCACCACAATATAATGAAAAAGAATATCGAGTTGGATAATCGAATTGTTGTGACATACAACCCACAACTCTTGATGAGGTTTCAAGATCAAACAACATTGAACATTGAAATAAATCTAATTCAATCAAATATCTCTTTAAATATGTAAATAAAGATCTAAATAAAGTAACTGTTGCAGTTACCCAATCTAACTTTGGCATTGTTGATATTATGGTGTATTATGAAACAAATAAGTATTCTGATTGTCATTACGTATCTGCATGTGAAGCCTCTTGGATAATCCTCTCTTTTGATATACAACAAAAGTAGTGATTAGTACTGAGATTGAATTTTTATAACCCAAGGCTAAAATTCGTAACCTTTAGACACCAACAAAAACTAAAAGATGTTGTCAAAGAAATTATTGATAAAACCTCAATGTTTGAAGCTTGGATGATTTTCAATACAAAATATAATGCGGGATAAAATTTGACGTATGCAAAGAGTTTCGAGAATATTTTATGTACAACCACAATGTGTGGAAATAGTTCAAAGGCAACAACGACCGTCAATAGGCAGACTACAATACATGCTTACAGAAACTAGAGAGTTATACTACTTGAGAAGTATTAAATGTCCAACAAGGATGTACAAATTATAAACGCTTGAGGACAGTTAACAATGTTCTACATAATGCATTCAAGGAATAATGTGAAGCATTGAGGTTATTAACCGATGATAAAAAATTTATTGAAGGTATGAAAGAGGTTGTTAAGTCAAGATGTGGGAATCTGCTGAAAAAGTTGTTCGTCACATTATTAGTGACAAGTACCATGAGTCACCCACTAATTTTTTTCGGAAAAATGAGAGATGTAATGAGATTTTTTAATAATAACTTCATAAATGAACCATTCGGAGTGAAAACAGCTATAATCGGAGGTGATTTTATCCAAATTCTTTCAGGTCTACTCATAGCGTAGAGAGAGGAAATTGTGGGTGCTACCACCAATTCTCACAAATGTGATTGTAATGTAAAGTTTATAGGTTAGCTAAGAATATGAGATTGCATTTATCTACACGCTATTGCACTGATAGGGGCACATAATCTTTTTCTGTATTGATAAGCAAAGTCAAAGATGGAAAACTTGGACAAGTGATCGATGAAACTGCTGATGTTGAAATCCCGCTTGAATTCTTGATGCTTGACACAAGTTACCTACTCAAGAGTATATATTGGACTTTACTTATCCAAACCTATTAGAGAACATGAAAAATTATTCTTTTTTGAGGATAGTGCATTATTAGCACCCACAATCGAATTTGTTAAATGACAAATGAATTTGTCATATCCCTTATTCTAAGAGGTAAAAAAGAGTACTTGCGTTCTCATTCTTCATGCCAAACATATTTAGATGTAGTTGTTGAAGACGATTAGATAACAGTTCAATTCTTCTTAATGAAATCAAATGTTAGGGGATTCAAACCATAAAATAGTTTTTAAAAGGGGGTACCGATTATGTTATTGAAGAACATTGACCAAATATATGGATTGTGTATTGGTAAAAGATTAATCATTAAAGAGATGTGAAAGAACATTATCAATGTAATTGATGTTTTGAGAAATCGCGTTGGAGAAAAAGGTTTACATACCCTGAATAAAATTTGGTATCATCTGATAGAATTCTCAATATAATAGTCTTATGTTTTGCTATGACTATAAACAAAAGTCAATGTCAAACATTGTCCTTTGCTATATTATTTTTAACCAATTCGGGATTTACTCATGGTTAGCTTAATGTTACTGTTTCACGAGTAAAGAAAAAAACATGATTAAAAATATTGGTTCTAGATGAAAATAAAAACGCTTACAACGATACAAAAAATGTTGTGTACACTAAAGTCTTTCAAAAAATTTGGAATTAAAAAAGATTTTTTCGAGTACACTTTCAATTTCTCAAATATTATATTCTACTTTGTCATTGTTTTCCATTGATTAAAATTTGTGACAGAAATATATTTACTTGATTTTGGAATAAATATTTCATTGAAAAATTTCAAAATCGACAACAGTTTCGTTCGACCCCGTGCATCGCACGGGTCAAAATACTAGTACATCAAAAAACAGCACAACATCCATTGAGAATCATACTTAGGCCCCATTTGGCATCAGTGTTAGAGATTAGCGTTAGCATTTTGAAAAAGGCTATCTGACGGTAGCCTTTAGCATTAACATTTTCCGAATTAATCTACACCATTAAATATTTTATCCAGAACGCTAACGCTGATTGAAAACGCTCTTTCCAAACAAGCACATAATAATACCAAAAGCTAGAACCACAACGACAACACTTCTGCCATAAATGAGACTAGCCAAGCTAGTAGGCTGAAAACCCCACCGCTAAGGTCATCAAAGTGATATATGATGCTCGCTAGGAAGTTATAACGGGGTTAGGGTCACTCCCAAGTAATTCAAAATGGCCATTGTCGCTCTTGTCACTCTCACAGAGGAGCACATGACATGAGCGCTTTTGCCTCCCAACCAATGACTCATTCGCGTCTTGACCATCGCGATGGTTGACAGGTTCACCTCACGCGCGAAAGCAACTTGAAGGAGTCAAATGTATCTACTCATAAAATTGTAACTAGCCCCAGAAACCAACACAAGTTTATTTCGCGTGATTTGTACTCACTCGTGCGCGCCTAGGGAACTTCGCGGGGGGGGGGGGGGGGGGGGGTCACCTATTCTAGACTTGCTCAAAATTCAACACACTTAACTTTGAAGTTTCTAAGTGATGAACTCTTAAAAAGAAGATGCATATTATTGTTGGTATGATTAGTACTATTAATTTTTTTGAGTTCTTTATATTACATGTTGATCCCAGGTGTGTGTGTGTTTGAGCTCCCATCTCATGATAATTACACACACACACACACACACAAACAATTGGGCCCCCCTACAAAAATGGGCCCAGGCCACCCTTTAAGTTGGCCTTGCTTAGCGTAATGTAGTAAACATTTTGGGACGAAACAAGAAACTATATTGTTTTTTATTTAATGCTAGAAATGTGATGATTTGATATGGAATTTCTAAAATAAGACCCCATGGCTCAAAAGTTTTGGGTCTGCTCTGGTATAACACTCATTATAGACACTCTCATCTCATGATAATTTTAGTTAAATGCAATTTCTTATGTAATACTTGTAGTCATACTTATTTTATAGACCTTAGTAAATAAGTATAATTTAAGAGTTGTGTTGTTTGCCAAAGATAAAAAATTTATTTGTATGCCCATGAAAAATATGAGAAAATCTACATTTATTATATAAACCTTAAAACTATGAAAGTACAACTCTTAATTAAAATCTACTACATACATAATAGTGTGAAGCTTAATAACTAAAGCTTGTAATCTATCAATCTAAAAACTAAAATCTACAATTTGAAAATTAGAATAAGCATACACGAGTGAAATGGTATTATTGTTGTTGTTCTTATTGTTATTATTATTATTATTATTATTATTATTATTATTATTATTATTGAAGTTGTAAAATAGGTATATATATATATATATATAAGTTGTAAATTAGAATAAGCATACACGAGTGAAATGGTATTATTATTGTTGTTGTTTGTGTTCTTGTTGTTGTTGTTGTTGTTATTATTATTATTATTATTATTATTATTATTATATTTGTGTGTTTCATCTATGCAACAAGCCCTCCTTATATGAGGAAGGTCTTGGACGAATTGGTCGAACCTGGGTAACCTGGGCAACCTGGGCGAATCAACCGAAGAGTCACAAGAGTCCCTTTGGAGGTGCATGCATGGTTTCCGTATACTTCATTAACAACGAGGTACCCATTTGTGTTTGATCTGGTCTCGTAAAAAAGATTAGAGTTGGCTGAAGCCCTCGCCACATCATGACGCATCGCGCGCACGCACACCCAAACACGCATTCCTGTCTGCGTACGGGCATGAGCAAGACGAGCCGGATGGACAGACGACAGTGCGTGATGGGTCCTTTCTTTCCTCCTCAAATTATTTTACCATATAATTCAATGCAAACATACAAATAGTAGAAGATGAAAGGTTTCAAATCTGATGTGGGACACATGGATTTTTGCACTCTCTAACTCCTTCCAAGTATTCGACTTTGTAATAAATTTATCATTCAATCAAACACCATTTTTTGGCGCACAATATGTCGAAATACTCGTCTCACTTTAAGGATAAATTGTCCATAACTATTTTGGAAAAATAATTTTTGTGGACCCTACCGAATTTATGCATGAAGTTATCCCGTTACTAGCGAAAATTCCAACTTATGGGTATAACCAATACGCGGCCCAGACCCGATGGAAAGTGACAGGTCAATAATGATCGGTCAACAAATTAATTGTTGTTCGAGAAAGCACAGAATGTTTGGGAAAATGACCGGTCATGGCTTCCTTGAAAAGCGACCGGTCATATCTTTGGCATGGTCATTTTCTTACGTAGCCATTTTGGGAGGCGGCCCAAGGGACTAACTCATCGAATTAGCATGATATGGTCAGACTTCAGGGGTTTGACCGATGAGCACAATGCTAGGTGAGGCCGCGTACAGAGCCACCACACTATCTTACCCCGCCATCTTCGAGACTTAATGACAAAGCGAGAATCATGCTAAACCGCTAGAAGACATGATCGATTGAGGGGTGATATTTGCGCCATTGACAGTTAGCTCGACGAATGGCGGGTCAAGGGCGCATTACCTAATGTAGATGCTGATTGGCGCTAGGTCTACGCACGAAGAAGGGCTTGTTACCTTAATTAACCCCCTCCACCCAATATAAATAGATTGTAAGAGGTGGAGAAGGGACATTCATTTCATTCATACACACATTTGTACATTCTTGAGACAGAGTAAAAAAATACAGTTTCAAGCACATGAATTTTTTCTTGGTCTAGGTCATCCTTGTGTTCTTACTTTCTGGTGTGTTTGGCTTACTTGATAGAGTCCGTTTTAACCTGGTCATATCCGATCAAACCTACCCGGTTAAATTTACACCACCACCAACAGTATATCGGAGTAACATAAATCATATCGAGTTGATATTTCAATTTGTCAGTCTCATAAGAAATTTTATGTTTCTAAACTTGTTTGTGTCCCAATATCTAATGCTTTTAAATACGTACGACAAAAGTGATGAGGTGCTGAATTTTGTTGAAGGAATGATTAAAATTAATGAAATTTGCACTAAATAGGACTAAAACATAATTCATTTCCTAATTTAGGACTAAAACAAAAAGTTTTGACTTTATACTTACGAGGTGCAATTGACGTAGGTGGAGTGATTAGGAGGGTAGGAATCATCAATTTCATGAACGGAGCACCGTAAGGAGGCAGTGGCTTCCGTGCTGGATTCCAGTGGCCATAGAACCGGGCTCTTATAAATTTAGATGTATGATATTATTGTATATTCGTCATATATAAATAATATTTTTAAGTCTTTATTGAAATAATATGGAAGATAGAAAAATTGGAAAAACTTAGAAAAAATTAGAAGTTAATTTTTCTACCTTAAAAAAATATGCTCTTAAATGAAAATAAAAATAAAGGCACTTTTTTCCTCAAATGCATAAAATATAAATGAATTTTAAAAAAACTTCATAAAATAAAGACAAATCATGAAGGAACTGTTCATTTGTGTTAGAAAGTTAACTTCTAATCTTTTCAACTTATTCTAGTTTTTTTTAATTTTTTCAAGTTTCTTCCAACTCCTTTAATTCTAGTTTTTTTTACTCTTTCAATTCTAGTTTCTTCTAACATGACTAAAAAAAATATTTACATGTGATGTATATACAATAGGGAGAATCCTCAAGATAAGAGTAAAAACTCATGAAAACACTAAAATAGATCGAAACCCTAAGTCTTTAAGACCAAAATAGGAGTTTACACTATCGGACTCACATAATGTTACAATGCAACTGTCACAATATCCCTGTCACACTGTGATCTACAGCTGACAACCCCAAGAGTGCCGCTGCCAATCACCGACAGTTGACTAATCACACTGTCATCATTTTTCCATTCCACTGCAAACACATTTATTTGCATCACACTGTCATTATACTTTTCTGTTGGTCTTAAATGACTTATGACTCATTTTTTTATATTTTTATGTTTTTCTCTTATCCAAGGAGATTTTTTATACAATAACATCAAATATCTAACTTTATAACATACAATCTCAAACACGAACAATTTTTTTTATATCCAAAATTAGTTTTCTTGCATATTTATTTAGTTGAATATTTAATTTACTTATTCTTTAAACTGTTTTTTTCAACATTTCTCGGCTTCCTTTAGTTTTTGTACTTTTTTCTAACTCCTAATTTGTACCAATTTTTCCAATTTTCTTCAAATTCTTCCCTATCTCTTCTATGTTTTTACTACTCAATCTAACATAGCCGAAATGTTTGGTCACAAAACGTCATTATTTGAAACGATGTGCTACGGAGTATTTAGCTAAAGAAGATAATCACAAAAAGAGTGAGAATTGACCGGAAAGAAAGGAACAAAGGACTTCTTAGAGGGATAAAGATTTAAAGATAGAATGCGCGAAAAAGTATAGGCATTATCTATTTTTAATTTCTTAGTTAAATTTTATGAAACATTTTTAAATATAAATTAGTTGATAATATTTTTTTTACACCAAGAAACACACCTTCATTACCAAATACAATAATGATGTGTTTGGTGAGCAGACAAGATATGGATTGTGATATCTCCAGATATCCGAATTCTTATTGAATGTTTGGTGATGTCAGAAAAGATATCGAATTCGATATCTCTAGATATCATAAATCTTTTAAATGGAGAATTTTGATATCTCCTGAATTTAGAAGATATCAATATGGGGGTTTGATATTTCTCTCAACCATTAATCATTCTCCGTCACCGGCTACCATTGTCACCCGCGACCACCTCCGTTGCCGGTCACCATCGCTTATCACTAATTAAATCATAATTTTAAATCTCTCCAAACAAATTTGTTTCAGATTTCACTCTGATTTCATAACTCATATCTTACAACTAAGATTTACAACTAAAGCCAAAGCTCACAATCAACCCACCCATTTAAAAGCTTTGTTATATACTAAATGGGAGAAATACCAAAATACCACTTTAATAGCACTTTAATACTCAAAATAGCAGTGCTATTAGTTTTTGGGATGAATTCCCATTTTTTCCCTTAAATAAACACCTAAAATTGAATTATCCTAATTAGGTTAAGAAAAAGTTTTTAGCGGCCAAACGTAGCAGCCGAAACGCAGCATCCGAACGCAATATTACACAAGCCTCACGCGAAATTCCTCAGACGATTCCTCTAAAGTCACACGGTCGAACGCATCAGCTTTAGGAAGGAGACCCAGGGTTTCAATGGCAAGTGAAGATGCACTGGACGAAATCCCTCTAAGCAAAAGATTGGAGAAGATACAGGTATGCTTCGTTTTGGCAGTGAATTTGCTTCCAAAAAAATTTTCTCATATAAAGTTTAGAAAAAGTTTTTTTCCCTTAGGTTGGCAGTGGGTTTTTTGTTGAAGGTTCACTGCAAAAACGTATGTGTTTCCCTTAGGTTCTCTGCAGTGTGTTTTAATTTTTAAGGTTGGCAGTGTTTTTTTGATCAACGTAATGAATTTTTTTTGGCTTTGTTGAACTCGTTTAGGGTTTTTTTGTGAATGTTAGACGTAGTTCATTGTTTTTTTTGGGTTTTCGTTTTTTGGGTTTTTCGTTTTTTGGGCTGCTAGTGGCTACTTGCGCTGTGAGGATGAAGAGGAGGCAAATTTTGGTTTGTTCCTTCTAAAAGAAATCTGCTGCGTGCTAGCCTGATGGAATAAAGGGCTTTCCATCTGAGACTAAAAATTTAGTTTTATTTTATAATTGGACCCTTCCATATTTCCAATTGCTACAATTTAATCCTTTTCACGTATGTGTTTCCCGTAACTGATTTTTTTCTTGGCGTTTGTGTTTGTGGATGTGTGTTTTTTTGGTTAGGGTCGTTTTTAAGGGTTTATCTTTTTGAAAGTTAGACGTAATTGATATTTTTTTTTGGTTTTTTCTGTTTTGGCAGTGTTTTTTGAGATTTATCGTACTCCACTGAAACGTAATTGTTTTTTAGTGTTTTTGGTTGTGTGTTTTATTGGGTAGTGTTGTTTTTAACTGTTTCATACCGGGTCTAGAAATAAAGTATTCTACCCTAAATAAAAACAGTAGTTTTCACACTGCCCATACCATAACACCTAATCTTGACACTACCAAAATCAAAGTGCCTTTCAAAATACCTAATTTTTCAAAAGGGACAAATACTTGGTATTTCAAAATTGATTTCACACCTAATCTTCAATACGAAGAAAACACAATAATTAAAACTAAAAATACATGGAAATCAGAATAAAGGGATGAAGGAATGAAAATTAAAATTGGAGAAGAGAAGATGATTAGCGACAGCGAAGAAGGAAGCATGGGAGAGAACCTGATGATTGCCGCTGCTGATCGGCCAAGGAATCGTGGGAGAAAGCCTGAGGACGCATGATGGCGGGCGAACTGAAAGAGATTGTGCAGGCGAGCGGAAGGAGAGGTTGGAGTTAATGCCGTAATTTTTAATGAAAAAAAGGAAAAAGGGGTAAAGGGTATGATAGGAAAAGATTGACACCATAAATTGCTAAGTTTGTTAAAAACAATGAGTAGTGCTAGATGCATAATTTAGAGTGACTTAGAGTGCCTATGTAGGGTGATTTCTTTAATTTGTTAGGGTTTAATTAAATGGTCCAAAAACAAAAGAAATATTTGCACTAAATATCACTAAAACTTAAGTCATTTTCCTAAATAGCACTTAAATTGTTTTATTTCTAAATAGCACTTAATATTGTTCATAATGTCCAGTGATGACGAATATTTACTTGAATAATGACTAATGGATAATGATACATGTAATGCTATTTAGTGAAAGTCATTATGTTTTAGTGTTATTCAAGTAAATTCCCCAAAACAAAGTTGCTTTGGATTTAAAACATTATACGGAGTATATTTTAGAGGGACCAAAAATAAAACAACTGATTTCCTAGGGGCCAAAATTAAAGTAAATTCAACATGAACTCTAAATTTAAAAGAAACATTGAAAGGACTATTTGCAAAAAATAAAATATTTTACATAAATGACTTAATAAAAATATTATTTTCAACCACTCAATTTTCACTTTTCTTAATGTTTGTGACATACCATTTTTTTGGACTTTCTCATATAAAAAAATATTTTTTTAATATTATTTTATTAAAAAACAAATACTTACGAACGGAGCACTGGAGGTAGGGTGGGGGGTTTAGGGGGTGGGTTAGGGGGTAGGAACCGTCAATTTTACGAACGGAGCACCGGAGGTGCCCAAAAAACCTAATGACACCGGAGTGGCACCGTTCTCCGGTGTCACTAGAACCGAACTGTTGATATAAATACCACATGAAAACCTCACTCACTTTAACCAATTAACTTCATTGTCTTCTTTACCACTTATTACTTCATTCACATTATGAAGCTCCTCTCTCCATCTTCTTTTTCCCCCCCTTCTTCAATAATAATATCCCCAAGGCTAACATTATTATTGCTTCTTCGAATTCTCTCTTGCATCTTCTTCTTCTTCGCCATTTTCGACTCCGCCGCCGCGCATTCTTCTGCACGTAATCATTCCGGCTCGCTGATGGCAGACGACATCGTCGCGGATGCGGCGGCAGCCGCGGCGGCGTTTAGGAACGCGACCGCGATCTCGGAGTTCCGGCTGCTCAACCGAAAGTATCTGTTGAATTGCACGGACATCAACCCTTACATTAAACTGAGTATAAAGCGGCCGTCCGGCGACGACTACTCCGACGGGCAGCTTCTCCCCGACGAAGAGTTGGTTACCGTTCAAGTTGACGGAGTTCTGTTCCCCTCTCCCGGAGACTGGGTTGCCCTAGTTTCTACTTCCCATTCCGAGTACGTAATAATTAAGATCACTAATTTAATTTAATTTAATTTCACTTTTTTCATTTTTCTTTTTTCCTTTCTTTCTTTCTTTCTTCTCTTTCTCTTTTCTTAATTTTTGCCTTCAAAGTTGAGAACAAAGACTTTTTTTTAGAGAGAATATTAGTGAGTAATAATAATGGTAATGACTAATGATGGGATAGTTGACTTAGGTAGCTCCCCCCTTAAACGAAGGAGCTAGTCTAATTTGATCATTAATTAAATAAAATTATACCCCTCCCTGTTAAAATTAATTTTTCATTTAAGTTTTTACGATCTTCAATTATATAGTTTAGTATATCAATATCTCTATTTATATATAAGCATATATAATAAAAATAAAACATCTCAAAACTATGTTTCAAAATGAATCTATTAATATTTATATGAAAGTTCAATGTAGTTTTTCATAACATGCAATCAAAGCTCAAAAGTTTAATTTTAGGACGGAGGGGTTTTAGATGTTATTATCTGAATAATTTCATTAGATTTATCTTGTATATCATTTTGGAGCAGAGAAATCGAGTATTTGCCTTGTCAAATCATGATACGGAGTATATATCTTACGGAGTACTTTGTACAAATTTTACATATTTTTGTTGTTGATTTGATGAAATACGTAATCTTTCGATTCAAATTTAATCTTTTCATTTTGAATTTAGTCTTCACGTCGTATATTTTATTCCTTCTAATTTTTTCTAATTCATTTCGGTTTTTTCTATTCTTTTCAATTTCTTCCAACTTTTTTCATTTTTCCAACATCCAACTTTGTTTCTAAAACTCAAAGGAACAAGAATCTAAGTTAGATAACATAGTTTGACCATATATATGTAAATAATAGCACTCCGTAAATGATCGATTTAAACTTCTAATTAACTTATTTCGAATTTTGCGGGAAAAAAAAGATCATAACTATGGCTTATAGTCACTTAGTCTCAAAAAGGATGTCACACTTCATTATTCTAAAATCACAAAAACTTTTGTTTGTACATGCATTTTTATTGATTATCTGATAAAATAAAATATTTTTATCACCTCTTATTTTATAATGTTTTTATGAAGATTTTAAAAATATAAGTTTTTTTGTTTATTTGTATATCAATATTTAAATAAAATGAATTGAAAAAATTTAAAATTTTGATGCGTAATGTGACATTCTTTTTGAAACGGGAGAACAATAAAGATGGGACAACCAGATTCTTTGTGGTCCACTAGAACCGTTGTGACCCTTCAAAATGAGAGATCACAGGCTCCAACCTCAATGGAGACAATAAATGTATGAATTTCAATAGATTAAGAAAATTTATAAACAAATATTATATCATAATAGAGATAATAACATAATATAGCCTTAAAAAATGTTAAATGAAAAATAAGGATGCATGGGATGAGTAACTTTTAACTACTATATGTGCAGTGTTTCAGGTTGTCTCTTAAGTAAGTTAAAGTACTCACAAACTGGAGATTTCAGCAAACTCCCTCTGCTTTGCCACTATCCTGTTAAGGTAACTAATTTCTCCTCCCAACACTAGCTAAAATATCTTAAATTTTAAAAATAATGTAAAATGACAAAAAAAAAAATTTAAATTACTTTACTACTCTTTATTTAGTAAATTCCACAAATCATTCTTTATAATAGTGACTTGTCTGTTAGAAGGGTATATAAATTTATCAGAAAGGATTGAAAGAGTTTTTTTTTATTATTTCTGCTTGGCCTTTACAATGGGGAAAACATGTAAATATATAGAAGGAAGATGCATTGAACTAGACAATGATTTTACTGGAATGGATTATGAAATTTGATGAGAAGGTCCAGGTAATTGAGGAAGGTATATCTGATCATTGCCTTCTATTGATTAGGACCCATAAGCAAGACAGAAGGAATGTGGGATTTAAATATTGTGATATGTGGGAGCTAGACAATGATTTTAAATCTACCCTCCAAGCAGTATGGAATAAAGATATATCAGGGAGGTTCATGTATCAGGTGATAAGGAAACAGAAGGAGCTTAAATATCCTCTTAAACAGACTAACAAAAAGTTCCATCTCATCCACCAGCAGTGTGATCTTCTTAGAGAGGAACTTTTTGACATTCAAAGCAGTTTGAAGGGGGATACTAATAATACAAGTCTGCTGGAAAGGGAGAAGCAATGTCTACAGGAGCTTATTTTCAAAAATAAAGCTTCACATATGATGAGAGTGCAACAAGCTAAACAGAACTGGATTTGTGAGGGTGACCAAGGCTCAAAACTGTTTTTTGCCTGGACTAAGAAGAGGACTATCCTCAACCAGATAACTTCAATCATCAATGAAAGAGGGGAGAAGGTTGAGGGCAGAAGTAAGGTAGCAGAGGTTATGATTGATTATTTTCAGAAATTGCAAGGGCATAGAACTTGGACAGAACCTATTCAGGTCGATATCATTAAAATAGGACCTTGTCTGGATGTTTCTCAACAACTTCAGCTGGTGGATCCGGTCTCTAACGACCAGATAAAAGAGGCATTATTCTCAATTCCCAATACCAAAAGCCCAGGCCCGGATGGATTTAACAGTGGTTTTTATAAAAGGAATTGGAATATTGTGGGGACATTGGTGTGTAATGCTGTGAAAGAGTTCTTCATAAATGGAGAATTCCCTAAGCAACTTAATGCCACTAATCTGGTCTTAATTCCCAAGGTGGATACCCCTAGAACACCTGCAGATTTCAGACCAATTTCATGTTGTAATGTACTTTACAAAGTTATGTCAAAGATCCTTTGCAACAGATTAAAGATGGTACTGTCAAGTGTGGTTAGTCTCAACCAAGGAGCATTTATGGAGGGAAGGCTGCTTGTGCATAACGTACTCCTGTGCCAAGAGCTTGCTAAGGGATATAACAGGAAGAACATCTCACCTAGATGCTTAATGAAGATTGATCTCAAGAAGGCTTATGACTCTATAAGCTGGAAAGCCATAAAGGATATTATGTGGGCTTTAAAGTTTCCTGAGCAGTATATTGAGTGGATATATTATTGCATTTCACACACCTCTTATTCCTTGATGCTCAATGGGGAAAATGTTGGCTTCTTCAAAGGAGGTAAAGGGATTAGACAGGGGGATCCAATATCACCCCTGCTGTTCACCTTGGTTATGGAGTATTTGACAAGAGCCCTTACATATTATGCTAATAATAATGTATTTAAATATCACCCTATGTGCAAGAGTCTTAATATTATAAGTTTAGCTTTTGCGGATGACTTGATTATAGCTTGTAAAGCTGATACGGGATCAGTTAAAACCATTATCTCTTGCCTAAACCACTTCAAGGAAGTCACTAGATTGGAGGTGAATTATTCCAAATCTCAGATAGTGCTAGGTGGGGTTACTGATCAAGTGGCTGATGGCATTTTAAGGGAGGCTAAAATGGAGAGAGGAAATCTGCCTTTCAGATATCTAGGGGGTCCCATTACGGCTAGCAGAATATCTGAAAGGGAATGTGAAGGACTGATTAACAAGCTGACTACTAAGATCACAAGCTGGGCGACCAAGCATCTCTCATTTGCAGGGAGATGCAAGTTAATCAATACGGTTTTAATGGGAGTGATCTCATTTTGGTGTAAGCTATTTGTTATACCCAATAAAGTGATGCATAAAATACAGGCTATTTGCAGGAACTTCTTATGGGGATCAAATGCAGAGTATAAAAGGACCCCATCTGTGTGTTGGGAAGAGGTATGCAAACCCAAAATGGCTGGGGGATTAGGCTTCAAAAACCTTGTCTACTGGAATCAGGCATGCAACCAAGGACTACTTTGGGATATTGCAAGCAAGAAAGATATTTTGTGGGTTAAATGGATCCATAATAGGTACCTGAAGTGTGATACCATATGGAACCTACAACCAAAGGCAGGTATATGCTACTATTTGAGGAAGATTTTGAATAATAGAAACCTATTTGCTGGAATGGGGTGTAATGAGGATTATTCTAGTCAGAAAGGGTATGATTGGCTCATGGGGGATTGCAGTATGTTTAGGGCATATCAAACAGTATGGAATAAGCTCTCTATTCCTAAACATCAATTCTTCCAATGGTTGTGTTGGAAAAACAGAGTACCTACGAAAGACAGATTGAACAAATATATGGAGATGGACACAACCTGTGTGTTGTGTGAAAGTGGGATTGAAGATCAGCAGCATTTATTCTATGAGTGTGCTTATACAAAATGTGTCCAGAGTATTGTTGGCAAGTGGTTGCAACACCAATGGAGGGTGAAAACTAATGAAGAAATGCTAGAGGAAGTCAAGATGATCAAGGGAAGGCTGCAAAGACAAACGGTAGAAGCTGGATTTGCAGCAGTATGCTATGCGATATGGCATGCTCGTAACTCCAAAATTAAGCAGAATAATATTATACCCCCTGACGAATGTAGTGTTTGGATTAGGGATCATGTTAGAGTTTATATTAATACTAAGTTAAAAAAAGTGTGGCTAAGCTAGGGATGCTTGTTTAGCCTTGATGTGGTTGCTTGATTTGTACTCGTTTTAGTTGATGTGGTGAATAAAAATTGTGTGCATTTGTTCAAAAAAAAAAAAAAGATGCATTGAACTCTACTAAGTAAATCTAAAGTCTTAAACGTAAAGAGGGAGATTTTTCCTTTCTTGACTCTTTAGTCTTTCCTCTCTTTGCCTTGGAACATCTAACTCTTTTGAAATTCATCGCAAACAAAAGGACACTTTATCTCAATATGTTTGGTACGTCATGAGACGTCAGAATTAGCAGAAAAATGGAGAGTCTCTTGATTGTCACAGAGGAAATGCATGAGATGAGAATGATTGACAGCTAATGAAGATGATAAATTCTGTTACCACTTTAATTCACAAACAGCAAAAGTTAGTCATAGCTCAATATTCAATGTCAGCAGAGGACCGTAAAATAACTTGTTGCTTTTTTGTTCGTCGCCAATTACTGATGTCTAGTAAGCGAACAACTAGCCTTGTCTGAAACGCAAAAGCCATAAAGGGTGGGATCAGACTAAGTAGGAAGAAAAACACTCTTTGACCCAAATATTATTTTCTAGTATAGTTCATAAAAGTCTGATTGTGGAATATTTCTCAAATATAATCATATAAAATCTTTCTAATCTTTCTAATTCCATACGAAACGGAGCCTTGCATTTAATCATCCTCTGTGATCTCTAAGGAAATATAATCATATAAAATCTTGTTAGATTCGTCTCGTTATAAACTTTCGTAATACCAACTTTTTATAATTTCTACTAAATTATACTCCCTCCGTCCCAATTTAAATCGCCTATTTTGATTTTTGGGCATATTTAAGGAAAATAAAAAATAGAGTTGATTTTTCGAAATTGTCATTACTTTTTAGAAGAGGTGATGATGAATGAGAAAATAAGGTGAAAAAGAGTGACTTATTTTAGGGGTAAGTTTAGGTATTTTATTTTTAAAAGTTTACGAAAACAACTAATAGGCAACTTATTTTGGGACGGAGAAAAAGGCAAACAGGCAATTTAAAATGGGACGGAGGGAGTAATAAAATATACTCCCTCCGTCCCAAATTATAATGCATGTTTACTATTCACAGGGTCAAACTTTATTTACTTTTTTTCTCTATTTTCGTTAGCAATTTGATAAAATAAAATATTATTGTCACTACTAGTTTTGTAGATCTTTTGATGTAGTTTTTTAATATGTAATTTTTATTTTTTAATTCTATACCATTTGTCATATAAAATGGTTTAAAAATAATTTCAGTCAAACATCGTAAACCAAAACAGGCATTATAAAATGGGACGGAGGTAGTATTAAATATTTAATCCACCATAAAAATATGTTGAATCAAATGATGTAGGCAGTGTTTATTTAAAAAAACAAAAAAAAAAGATTAGGAAGTACACATTTGTTTGTAGGAACTAGGTTCGCAATTTGATTAACAAACAAATTTAGACAAACTAACTTTTTTGTTTTGACTTTCTCAATTCATCCCTACTTTAGTGCTTAAATTAGGCTTAATATATAGTCATAAAGTAAAAATGTTAAATGAAGAAGTTTTGATATGCTAAATTTTTATAACAATTATTTTTAGAAACTATATTTAATTTGTGCTAAAAAATGTCATATTTTGACCAAAGAAAGTCAAAATAGACTTTAATTTTGGGAAAAAAGAAGTGTAATTTTTAAAGATCGCTTTTATAACACTTCGACTATTAAAATACATATTTATACATTCGAAAGATTAAGTTTAAATATATCAAATACTTAGAACAATAATATCTAACAATATTGGAGCATAAAAGTTTAGGAGCCTTGTGCAGGTGCACACTTTGCACACCTTCCAAGCCGCCACCACTGGTTGGTGAAGACAAGCCAAGCCTCTTAAGTTGCACCAAAACGAGGACAGATACTCAAACGGGGGAAGGAAATCTTTTCAAATTAAAAAAAACGACTATGACGACGTCTCACGTACTCAAACATAAAGGTTTCAAGGACATGCAACATAACTAGATAAGGAACCTCAGCATAGGGAACCTCAATTGAACAAAAAAAAATGCACATCAATTAGGATGGAATTTGAGATAGATTATTTAGATCAGTTCAGTAGCATATTCATGTAAGATTAATATGTAATAAGAAGATTGTGAGCAGTGGTGAAATGAATATGGATGCAGGCACAATATTTGAGTAGTGATCCAGATTACCTCAACCGCAAAAAAAAGAAGTGCATAGACAAATTATGCCTATTGCACACTTACAGTGCCACACTGACGTTTCATGTAATCAACTTCAGAACAGAGATCGAATTTGTACTGTTTGCCGGTGGGTTTGAGACGCCATGTATCTTGAAGAGATCTACTCCTCTAAACTTCTCCAATCCCAGCAGCCCTTTGTACCCTCATCTGTCCAGCATTGATTCCACTGCCACCTCAGTAAGACTAAAAATAGCATTTTTTCCAATGATCAAATGCAAGGAAAAAGACTTCAGTGTTCAGGCGGGACCAAACACACAGTTCACTAACCACTGCATTAGGTGGGGGGCTCGAATAGGTTCCGGCCCATGAACACAGTGTGTTTGGTGCTCCTGAAGCACTGAGAGTAAGAATCTGATTTCCCAACATGTCTCTCACAATTGCAGATGAGAGTAACGTGGGTTAGTGGGGATAAAATGCCTCAACAAGTTCGTTACGACAATGGAAGATCTCAGACATCTGAGGTTACCACTTTTACTCAAGATCAAATGTGCAGTAAGTCAACTATCATGACCAACCACTAAATCATTTCTTTCATTGTAATTATAGCCATATTCTTTGAGTAAGTCTAAATCGTTTACTGGTTGATTATAACTGGGAAAAGGTTCTATTCCAAAAAGTCCAGCCATAGACTTTGGATGGCATGATCCGGGATATGCCCATTCAGCTGTCATGACAGGACTCAATCCTTCAACGACATACACCTATACTCTGGGAAGGTATACTATGATAAGAAAACAAAAACTAAAGTCTTCTCTATGTCTGTCAGAATAAAATTACATTCATGTCGTTTGTGTGTATGTACAATCATACTGCAGTGATTCAATTGGTTGGAGTAGCAACATCACATTCAAAACAGCGCCTGCTGGAGGATCAGATGAGCTACGATTTATAGTATTTGGTGATATGGGCAAAGCTCCTCGTGACAATTCTATAGAACACTACATCCAGGCATGTAGTAGTACTTATCTGCAACTATAACAACTTATCTCTATAATTCAATTCATAAAAAGATCTACGATTTCAGCCAGGATCCTTGTCAGTGGTGGATGCTATGGAACGTGAGATATCAGCAGGGAAAGTAGATTCTGTATTCCACATTGGTGACATAAGCTACGCCACCGGGTTCTTAGTAGAATGGGACTACTTCCTGCACCTCATAACTCCAGTTGCTTCTCGTGTTCCTTACATGACTGCAATCGGGAACCATGAGATGTATATATATACATATATGTATTTATTTATTTATTTATATTGGTTCACTTTTTTTGAAACAATGTTGTGTAACTAACTAGGCACTCTATGTCATGCGTTCAGAGATTATATAGGAACAGGATCAGTTTACAAGACGCCAGATTCAGGTGGCGAATGTGGAATACCTTACGAGACATACTTTCAAATGCCAACACAAGCCAAGGATAAGCCTTGGTATTCTATAGAGCAAGGAAGTGTTCACTTTACTGTCATTTCCACAGAGAATGATTTTTTTGTTAACTCAGAGCAGGTATAATTACAAGTTCTAAATGTGCACAAATATCATCACTCAGTTCATTCAACATGAAACATATCCGTGGCTGAACAATACTTTTCCCCGTAAGAATCAGTTGCCATTAAATAAAGTGTTAGGCTCAAACCTTGCCCAGTGTAACTTCAAGATATTCAGGGATCACTTGTCGATTGAGTTTGAGACTTTGAGTCTAATATAAAACCGTGATGTGAATCTCACCTCTTTGGGTTCATTTTGCGATGAGTTACCCAATTCAAGAAGTATCCAGATCTAATCCGATTGTTTGGGGAAGCCCATAATGGGGGTTGGTTTGATCCATTTGTCCACACATTTTAGTTGTCAAACCTGGTATGGACTGAAGGAGTTTGTCCACATTAGTTGTCTACTAAGTTTGAATCTAATATATAACTATATAAGTGTGAGGTAAAAGTGTAAAACACACTTCTTGAGTGTCCTTTAAAGGATGAGTTAGATCCAATATAATAGAACCAGAACAAACAAAAAACATTGGCAGATAACACACTTTCTTCTTTGCCATGTAGTATGAATGGATGAAGAGGGACATGGGTGCTATAGATCGTGAAAGAACGCCTTGGCTAATATTTACAGGGTAAAATAAGGACTTGGTGAACGTTAAACCTGGAGTCTTCCATACTTGTAAGTAGCGAAGTCTTGTGGTATGATAATTGGCACTCCTCACATGGCTTTCTATAATACAGGCATCGCCCCATGTATTCTTCCATTTCTTCCAATGAAACACAGCTAATTGAGAGCGTAGACAATAATTTTGTTCATGCAATAGAGCCACTGCTGTTAGAGAACGAGGTTAGTGCATGCATCAATAAACTCAGGCAGGACTGCAAACCTTATGTAGGTATATCAGAACTGAAGTTGGGAAGTTTGATACAGGTTGATATCGCATTGTGGGGTCATGTTCATAAGTATGAGAGGACATGTGCTGTTTATGGAAATCAATGCAAAGCAATGCCTGTAAAAGGTGGAAATGGAGAAGACACTTATGTTAACAACAGTGCACCTGTTCACGTGATTATTGGAATGGCTGGGTATAGCTTGGACCCCTCCCCCAGCATTGTAAGTGCACTCTGGCCCACCACTTCCCTGTCCCATCCCTTTGTTCTCTCATCTCTTCTACTGCCTAACCAAACACTGAAATTTCTGTGCTCAGGCTGAAAAATGGAGTTTGGTGAGAATATCTGAATACGGATATGCAAGACTGCATGCAACAAAGAAAGATCTCAAATTTGAGGTCAGATGTTTACAGGATATATGCAAACCAATCACAGGAACATGCATCTGTATAACTTGTCAGGAATATCTTTTAACATTTCCCGTTTAAATTTTGCAGTTCGTAAATGCAGCAACAGGGATTGTAAGGGATAGCTTCCGGATCACCAAAAATATCGGAAAGTAGAGTCTAATAGGAAAAACATCTGAATGCATTCAGACATGAATATTGTATGCGGCCACAAGAAAATACTGCCTTTAATGTAATACACATTTTTTCGAACAAAGCAGCTATCTCTAGCCCGCAAATTCTTGCATACTAAAAAACCATTGAGACAGAAAAACTACTAGACAGAACTTATCACCTATTCACAACTTGTGTTGTGTTATGAGATTGGAAATTCAACCCCCCCCCCCTCCCGTTTCTTATCAACTCTGAACAGTGATCAAAATACAAAATACGTGCTAGATTAACTCCCCCCAAATCAGCTGGAATATATTCTTGCTAACAGTAGCACTGATTACATTATTGCTCCGTCTCTTGAGCAATTCCTCCTGTGCTCGTATGTCACCTTCCTGATGAGAGACAAATGGAATGACATTATTGTTTCTTTCACTTTGTGCATGGAATGTATAATTATTTAATTAATGGGTGTTTAAAGTTTGTGGTGAACAAAATCAACATTGGCAATAGCATCTATTTTAAATTTTCCAAAAACAACATTTCCGTTGAGGGTTTGTATGGAAACTCATAAAATGAATTCTGTTCAATGTTCCATTGTTTTTTTGGAATTCATTTTTTGATTTTCCATTTTTGGCTAAACTCATACTCCGTATTAATGATTGTTTTGCATAACCTATCCAAACATATTAATGGTAGAATAAACTAGGTAGACCAATATAACACCTTGTCAAAGTTAAGGCATCACATAAAAGAAAAACAAGATACATAATGATCAGAGGAAAGAGAAAAGAGAGCGCACCAGAAGAGAATATGCTTGTGCAAGAGAAAACAAAGTTGGATACATATCAATAACAGTGCAAGCAACCTCTTCTGTTACTTGTGCAACCTGCATTGGTAAGGTTATTGATTAAAAGGTACACACATCCATATATCCACCCCACCCCCGCCCATGCAATAATATTACTCGCTCCCGTGAAAATAAATTTTAAAAAAAATCTTTGTTCCAAAAAAGAATTTTCTTGCTTTCCTTTTTTGTCCATTCCAAAATCAACTTCCACTTTTCCCATTTCCTTTCAAGGAAAGAAATATGTGGCTCACAACATTTATCTCTTCTAAAAAAATTAAAGCACACTTTTCAACACTTCTCTTTAACTCCATGAAGTCAGAGTGGGGATTGCTTTTCCGGATAGAGGAAGTATTACAAGTTCAAAAAAGGAGTCTTAATTGTAATACTGATTACACATTTTACTACCGGCATGGTTCATGTGACATTGAACCATGGTTCATGTGACATTGCATGACCTGGGGCTCCTACGAAGTCATTGTTTATTACGGCTCAGTTAGAAGCAACATCTCTACCCATGGCCATAGAGATGAGGCCTGTGTATTGATGTATCCGGGCTCAGCTCTACATTGCAAACCACCAACCACAGGTGCGCAATGAATTCAAGACCCTAATCTCCAAGCATCATGATCCATTTTAGGTTGAATTTATTCATCCTAAAATAACAAAGGCCCAAATGTGCAAACTTCTACACCCCTCCCCCCCGCCATGTCTCGCCTTTTAAAAACATTCTTTACCTTATTACACAATTAAAGAAGGTCCTTGCCGCATTGTTTTTACCCCTAGCAAAAACTATTAAACAAAGGAGAACAAAACCATTATTCCATGTTAGTCATCATTAGTGCTCAAAATTAGTCCATTTTCAAAACAAATCTTTGATCTTAGTCTTCACGTGAGTGACAAGACCGAAGTTTGAATCCCATAATGTACAAAAATCCATGTCATTTTATCCCACACTCACTAATAGCTCACCAAAGAAGACCTCTCACGTGATAATGCATGTAGGAGCACAAAATATTTGGTGGAATAATGCACATTTACGTCCCTTAAATGAAGGTAGCGTGATAGGAACTCTCGATGTTTTGTGGCAACATGTTTTGAAAGACTCCCAACACATTTATTCCTTCAATTCTCCTTGAATGTGTGTGTGAAGTGAATTCTTAGTTTAGTCTTCAATGTTTGTTTGTCTTCCTTCTACATATATTTCAGCCATTTCACCATGGTAATAGACTAATAGAATTGAATTATGAACTAAAACCCTTTGAGTAGTACCCAAATAAATGTGATGCTTGTTCAAACCATTTCCTAATAAAATTTCTTTTAAGTTGGCTACTTATGAGTGCGTGTTATGAGTGCGTGTTAGGAGACTAAACTTATACACTAGTAGATCAATAATTTTTTGAGTGAAGATAACAAATCACAAATTAAGATAAGAGCGTGTATATCTCTTAACAACGACCTAAATTTATTCTTCCTTTCTCTCTCATTTACACTCTACTCCGTACCTCCGCGTAATCCTTTTTTTTTCTTTTATAAAAATAACAAAAAGAACGCATACACTCCCAACAAACTCCCCATTTTCGTCCTACCACATACATCATCTATGAATCCGCCATTTTCTTATCTCACCCCTATCATCTTGGTATCAGAGCCAACTGTTCAACATCCACTAAGGGACCTTCACATGCCCTTCCCTCTTCAAAAGATCCACTTTGAAGACTTTCTTAAGTCTTGACAATGACTCAAATGACCGACAAACACAAACATTGCAAGACGAGGCTTTCGAAAATCTCCCCGAAATTCTCAAAGTAAAGAATTGATCACACATGAAGTTTAAATTAATATTTCAAAGTGAAATTTTCATTGTTGAAATATATATATATATATATATATATATATATATAGGGATTGACTCCAGTGAGATGACACATTATGGTGAGATGACATGCTTCGGTGAAATGACACAAAGCTCACCACACTACACTACAAAGCTCACCAATGGACAATGCAAAGCTCACCTAGAAATAAAGTAAAACTCACCACTTTGAACACCAAAACTAACCTTTTTTTTTATTTTAAATATTTAAAATTAATAAAAAATAAAATAGCGACACCGGTCAACCACCGGTCAGCGGCGGCGGGGCGGCGAAGGATTCCGGTACCTGCGGCAGGGCGGCGGCGGATTCCGGCGGCCAGTGGCGGCGGATTCCGGCGGCCAGTGGCGGCGGTTGCCGGCAGCTGGCGGCAGACGGCGGATTCTGGCAACCGGCGGCGGCGGTAGGCGGCGGAGGATTCCGGAGACCGGCGGTGTCCGGAGGCGACAAGTGACGGTCAAAGGTCTCGGTCAACGGTCAAAGTCCAGTCAGCACCCCTTTCTTTGATTTTATTTTTTCAAAAAAATTCAAAGTGTTGAAAAAATATGGTGAGCTTTGCCTTACAATTTGGTGAGCTTTATAGTTGTCATTGGAGCTTTGCAGTTGGCAGTGGTGAGCTTTGCGCCATTTGACCGTAAGGTGTCATCTCACTGGAGTCAATCCCTATATCTATATATATGTGTGTGTGTGTGTGTGTGTGTGTGTATGTATGTATGTATATAATGTGTGTGTGTCTATGTATGTATGTCTTTTTTTGGAGAAATATAGATTTTATAAGGATTTGCAGATGAAAGGTACAAAAAGATCAAGAGGGATAGATCCCTTTACAATAGAAGGTAATGAAGCATAATTATCAAAAGTTCTAAGAGAAGAAATAGTGGATCTAGAGGAAGCAAGTTCATGGGCCGGCCCATTACTTTCTCTAAAAGTGTGGGTGAATGTTAACCGCCTAGAGCTGATCCGCGTAGATATGAAGGAGATCGTCTTGGTGAGAGAGGGTGAGGGAGAGCGATATCCATAGAGAAGATTTATTATCTGCATGCAATCAACCTCAATGAAGCAATCCACGATCTTGTAGAATGCTAGAGTCTGGGCAACTACAAGAGTTTCGGCATGAAGGGCATCCGTTTGGGGGAGAGCAAAGGATATGGCATGAATGGAGTGAACTGATGGTGATTTGACCCACTGTGTCAACCTTTTTAACAGTGCCATCAGGTAGGGTAATAGGAATGGGATCAGACAGGATTCTAGTGTTATGAAACAATTTAAACTAGAGTGACATGTGATCAGATGCACCTGTATCAACTATCTAATGACTCCCTGAACCAACATTATTGCTCAAGCTAAACAAAACAAAGGAAGGATCAAGTGCCATACATGAAAATTAGCAGTGGATAAGCTGAATTCAGCGGAATCTCCTTGGGCAGTCCTCTGCTCCTCTTTTTAAACATCTTTATTTCCTATTGGCAAACGGTGGAAACAAGATCTTTGTCCACCTGTATTTTATTCTCTTGATTCCCATTGCTGCACTCAAAAGAAGTATCCATGCAGAGATCCTCATTCCTTTCATTACACATAGTGTGTGCTGCCAACTTTGAAGAACAAGTCTTCTTGTTTCTCTATCCTTTGTAGCAATCTGGGTAACATATTCTTTTAAAGCATTGTTCGTAAGCATGTCCTTCACTCTTCCAATACTTGCAGTATTTTTAATCTCCTGGCCTTTGCCTTCTTTCTTCCCTTTTCCTGAGTCATTGTTGATGAAAAATGCTGAAGAATCTGGAGTGTTACGCATGACATTTCACTGTGTCTCAATTTGTTGAATTATGTAGAATGCACGACTTATGGTAGGCAAAGGTTCTGTTGAAAGGATCTGGCTACGAACACCTTCATAATCATCATTAAGACTCACCAGGAACTGCATCAATTTGTTTCTGTTCTCAATTGCCATTCATTTTTCTATGAAATCGCAGCTGCACTCCATTTTTCCACATTCACAAAGTGGAAAAGATTCAAGATTCTTTACAGATCTTCATCACTCCTATACCATGAAAAGAATAGAGAAGAAAGGAAAATGGAATTCTTGCTCAATGGATTAGTTTGTTACAGAACTAACTGATTATTTCAACCAAGTCCGGCGCAAGAAGAAACATATTTACAGGAAGAAATACAATGCAAAGGACAGCCATATTCTATCTCTACACATTCTTTATCATTTTATGAGTATGATTATGATTCTTTTCCGGTTTATGATAGCTTTTGTGATGGGACTGATACAGAGGAAGCTACACTGATTTCATAGGATCCAAGGGAGGGGGAGTGATTTCCAAGGAGTACTATAATGCCTTCAGCAAATAGCAATCTAATCTCATCCTTGAGATATATATGGAACAAGCCTTGGCCTTCCTACGAAGGCTAAATTACTCCAAAATAAACCAGAACTCAAATTTCTTTATTTTTATTATTTATTTATTTTTGCCATGATAAATAAAAAATAAAGGACCAAAACAGAAAATTAAAGAAAATAAAAAAAGGAAGAAAAAATTAAAACAAAAAAAGATTCTAAACAAAGCCAAGAGTGAACAGACCTGTCCCTTGGCGCACCCAACCCAAAAGGAAAAACAAAAAAAAAGTAAATACAATAAAGAAAAGAACGAAGTGAAGTCCAAATAGTGAAGCAGAAAAAATGAGCTGCGAAGAACACAGGATGCAAGGATGCCAGCAGATCGCTTCAAGTTGGAAGTAGAGGTGGCGGATTTACATCACGATGGTGACTGAGATTTTTTATCAGAACCCATCGGCCATATGCTAGGGTTTTTTAATCTCATATCTGTCGGCTTCCATTCCCAAGGCATCTTTTGGCGACTGACTGGACACACAGGCATCCCTAAGGCAATGCCCTATTTGACAAGGCAAGATAAAGCAAAGCGAGGTTCCAAGGGGACACCAAGTGGACGCTATGATGCCTATGATCACTATAGGTGTAGCCCATCACCTGTTATGCACTTGTATATGTTACAAGTTTGATACAACCCACCACATCATCAATCTCAGATTCTTTCTGCTAGTTCTCGCCCAAGGCCTAGCCGCATGTTCCTCCACCCACCTCTTTAAAGTGGCAGCAGTTCATTGGTTTTCACAGTTCTCCTTCCAAGCTGCCAATTCCCGCTCAACTTCTGCACTGTTAGGCTTGCTTGCATCAGGCAAACCTCGCACCGTTTTCGGCACCACAATCAATCCCAAAGCCTCATTGTGACTTCATCCACAATGCACCATCCGTATATACCTCCACGCAGCAGTTCGTCAGTTTCCAGATTTCTTGCTTCACTGTAGATATCAGTGTGAAGTCTTTCTCTAGTCAACTTGGAAAACATTCTCCAAAGTCATTTCCGAAGTGTTCCAATGATTGATCTATTTATCTAAATTTGTCCATCCCAGTGCCTGAGGTCCATCTAGTGACAAACTACTTTGGGTTTTAGGTACTTTGCCACATCCATTGATGACTTATCTATGTACAAATGATTTTTTTACAAAGGAGAACTTTGAGCTATTCCAATTTTTTTGAAATTATATAGCAAGTAAAAGAACAAATTTAAATTTTATATAGTGACAATGCTAGAGATACCGCTACACCATATATTTACGATCCAACAGTTTGGTGGAAACAACTCTCACCCTTTAACTTTGTGCAGATTCCCATTACCCATTCTGGAAAATAGTATTATTGCAACACTATTAGCAGATAAATCGCAGGCCATCTTCTAATATCAATAGTTAGATCACATTGTTCTAGTTAATATGTGCTCTAGTTAGTGCCTAGTTCATCTTGTTTAACTAGCTTAAGTTCTCTATATAAACTTTATATGCATCAATAGAATATATGGTTTCCTCTTATTTCTACATGATATAAGTAGTTTTCTATAGACATGTGGAAGAAATAAACTATGTTTACCAGTTTGAAATCCTAAGGACTAAGGAGTAAATAAAAGAGAAGTTGTTCATTTTCAGGTTCAAATGTTAACAAACATGTGCTAATTTAAATACATACCTGCATGAGTTGGATGGCAAATACATCGGTAACAGTCACTTTTTCTAGATCTTCACACTTCCTAATAAATGAACCAAAGGGAGGGCATATTTCAAGACTATGATGCTCATAGTCCATTGATTTATAGTAATGATATATTGCTTGAGTAAGATAGCCATAATTCCTTAATGTCTCTCCCAAGCCAGCTGTTCTTTGCACATTGAATCCATCTAAGATCTCAGTCGTAAAACAACTGCCAAGAGTTTTTCATTAAAAAAAAGATGTAAGGAAAATGGTCTGCAAAGGACTTTTCATTTGCAATTTTGAATTAAAAATGATCAAACAGTACTCTGGACAAGTCAAAAAGACTTATAACGTATCTCCTTGTCCAAATTTAAGTTGCATGTTTGACTTTTCTTGGTCAAAGTGTGCTAACTTTGACTAAGTTTTGTGGATAAAGTAAATTGAGTTTTAATATGAATTTAATATATGAGATCAATATTGAAATGTAGTTTTGAAATACTCTGAGGTAACATGTTTTTCTAAGATTTATTTAAATACAAATAAAGTTGGGCAAAAATGAAACATTGAAGACCATAGAAAGTCAAATAGCAAACTTAATTTGGGATAGAGGAAGTAGTGCCCTTATTAAGTAAAATTTATTCAATCCGTTCCACAAAACTTTCAAGTTTGACCGAAAACATTAAGAAATGAAATGAAAATTCTGGTTGAGATTTATTAAGAAAAGAGAGAAAACAGTACGAAATATAAATTTATTTCCTTAAAAGAAAATTTCAAGAAGTTTCTGAGATGAATGAAAAAAGTGTAGTTAACAAAGTTTTGAAGGACAGAGAGACAATAAAATACAGTTGTTCTAAAATAGACTAATTACAAGGTACTTCCTCCATCTCCAAATTAGGTTCCAGTTTCCTGCATGCACACATATTAATAAAGAGAATTGTGGTTGAAATTTATTAAGGACTCAAAGGGAAAGAGAATATGAACCAAACAATTATTTCCTTAAAGAATTTGCGAAGATAAACTTGAAACTGGAAAAATAGGTTAGTGCAAAGAAAATTTAAAGACAGAGGGAGTGTGAGTTTTACTTAGCAAACTTTGTAGTCTCATATTAAGATGTAATTTTTTTATACACAACATTAAAGAATTACTCTATAGTAAATACAGATAATATTAGATTGATTCATAAAAAAAATCTCATAAACATCTTGCAACCAAAATTTACAGAGGTCATACAAGGCAATATTTAATCATTGTAAAGTTCACATTAATAAGATTAACAAAGAATTTTTATTAGTACTACTGACTTTATTTTATTTTTTCTCAAATCTCAATATTTGTCTTAAAGGGAAAAGACGGTTAATTTTAGAACTGTTTCAATCTCAACCTTGGTGATATTTCAATATTTCAGAGCTAGTAATCCTTATAGCAGTAATTAAAAAAACACTTACGCTGTTTTAATGCATTCAGCAGCTTCCGATAAATTTACATCTCCCTCCACCACATATATCCTCCTCTTTAGCCCACATCTCTTGCATAGAGTGATACAAAACCAAGAACTATTATAGTTAGCATAACTTCTAGATATAAATTCCAAAAAACAATCAAATAGTAGCAAACTGCTGACATATATAAAAAGATTCTATTGTAGTTTCCAAATTCCAATGGAAAAAACAATTAAGAAGATCTAGAATTGTGACCTCCAGTAGAGAAGAAAGAAGAAAAACGAGAGCAGGATTCAAATTTCAAATGCATATGCAAATGCATTTATTGTATGAACGCAGATTAAAGTTTCAGATCAGGATGAATGCAGAATTAGAACAACAATAACCCAGTAAAATCCCACAAAAGTAGGGTTTGGGGAGGGTGTGTACGCAAACCTCGCCCCTCGTGAAGAATTAGTTAAAGGAAAAATAGGTATAACTGCACAAGGAAAGCAACATACCAAAAGCCGTAACTTCTGATCTTTATATCGATTGTCTCTAATTGAGCTACGCAAATCATCAACTTTCTTCCTCTCCACAATGAAATCAAGAACATATTCCCCTCCAGTAATTTTGTGCCGAGCTATCCAGATTGCATCGCCAACAGGTAACCGCCTAACCTATTATTGTAAATAGAGAGTTGAGATTATTTGTTTTAAAATTTTTTTTGTGTCAGTTTAGATATCTATACACTAATATACCCAAATCCACAGACTGCCAGTATATCTATACACTAATAAACTTAAGGTTTTGACTTTTGACCGAGCACATTATTAAGAAGTGTGGTTGAAAGGAGTGAAACAGTATCGGCACACATTTGTTTCCTTTTAGAAATACAGATCATTATCGGACATCCCAAAAAGTAAAACAAAGATAATACAAGGATGAGGTAGTAATATTTTGACAATTGGCATATCTAAATTTGATATGCCTAATAGCTACATTTTTATATTTCCTTTTACATTATGTTTGTAAGACCCCAGATGTACTGAGGATCGCAGTTGCACTACAGGAATATGGCTTGAAGGTGGAAGCTGTTTGGGGCTTTCTATGATGGAAAAGATGAATAATGACACCCATGTGCTCTTTTTGTGACATGAATGTGACCTCTCCATCCACATTGGCAAGGTGGGGTCCAAAAATGCCGGATGGCTGCCTAAACAGTATGAGAAAGTGATAACTAAGAGCTAGAGTTGGTGGTGCCATAGTGAAGCTTCTCTCTTTAAGATGTCCAAAATTCAGTCCCTTCACTCCCTTGTCCTCATAAAGGAGGAAGTACTTCATGTGGTATGCTGCCTTGTCTTTTTCCGTGCATCCAAATGGTCTGGGCAGGACCAGCCACTGGTCAACTCAGCCCAGACCAAAATCAAGAGACACCAGAAGTCCAAAAACAGGAAATGTTGGAGGTCGCTTGGGCGTATAACCGGACAGCCGCTTGGCCCAGACGGTATTTCTCATCATGGAGGCCTCTCCACGTCATGATATGTGTGAATCACAAGGTCTTTGGAAGCATGAAGTACTTCATCTAGAAACTGGACTTCTATGGTCTTCAAGATGTTCTCCTCTAGCAGGTCTCTTCTTTCTTTCTTTTTTGACTTTGTGGGAACAGTGAGTTGATAGAGGAATATGGGAAATAGAGAGCCATTCATGCGCAACAATGGAGGTCTTACAGCTGGTCCTTGAGAGTCCAGTCGTCCCTTGAATGTAATGATGACATGCCCTGCGTCACACAAGTTGGTTGGCAGTGCACAGTTTGAGACGGTTCTCAACCCGCTCGGCCAGGGCTGAGGAATTCCTATAAATACACTGCTGCTCCTTTCAATTCTTCACTCCTTTGAATCAGAATTGTCTGGGTGATTAAAGCTTCTTACAGTTCGGCCTTTTCGCTGCAACTTGCTATCTATTTCAGGTATGCATCCGACCCTCTTGAAAGATGTTTGTTTCCTACTCAACATTTTCTTTGACTTCGAGTTCATTGCTCACTCCTTTTCCTACAGATAGTTTGTTGCAGAGGCAACAATAGCGAAAGGAGGGCTCACATCTACGATGGCTCTGAGTCTGAGCCTATAACTTCTGCCAACTCTACTTCTTCCTCCGCTCTTTCCTACGATTTTGCCCATAGTGCATGAAAAATAAAATCCTACAATGAAGATCAGTCGTTGAACCTTTGTCCAGACCCTTTTTTTACCGGACCCTCACAAAATTTGGTTGTCACAATGCCCGAACCAGAAGCAGCAGATTCTGACCAAAAACCTTTCTCCAGTTGCAAACAATCCTCAGCACAACACATGTAGGTTATTGTGGACCGTGGCTCTATAAAGAACAGCTTCTCTCAATCCGACCTCACTTGACCAAGATGGAGCTTCAGGAATGGTGTCTAGGACAAAGGTTGGTTTTGTTAACGAGCACCGGTCAAAATGGTCGAGCATAGAAGAGCCTCACGATGGCACAGGTCAGTCTCCAATCTCCACAATGACTCCACTGATTCCTTCTCTGTACTTATGGGTCAAGCCCGGACAGGTGGTCATGATAGCTATCACTTTCTCGCTTGTTTCTAGGGTGTCCAACTCTTCAAGTACTTGTGCCTAGGGTGTCCAACTCTCTAACTACTTGTTTATGGAAGATGTCATGTAAGCTTGTTACTTGTAGATGTAGTCCTTATAAGACCACAATTTCAGATATGACCTCCAAAATAAAATTAAGCCTCGAAGTCCAAGATATTCTTACTGGAGTTGCTGGGACACTTGCATTTCCTGAAAAAGTGGAGCACAAAGATGAAGGAGCACAGGTATCCACTCGATGAGGAAGACTTAAAGGTTGTTTGGTGAGATAGAAAAGATTGGACTAGTGGAGCTTTCATGTTCTTACTGGGGGGCTGAAATTAGGGTTGTAACTTGAACCCAGGCTTCTACACACTCATTTGACAGTGTCTAGAACACCACCTAGTATGGGAGGTTCATTTGGGGTGTCTAAAACCCTGCAATTATTGTACATACCCCCGCCAACATTGTCGTCAAGATTGCCACCGATGCCACCTCCATTACATGAAAAAATATCTTTCGTTTTGTTCAAGTTCTTCAAACAATGATGTTCCATGTTCTAGACTTATTTCATTCCTCCAGAATTCCAAATATGAACTCATTCAATCATTGTTCTGCTCACCAAATAAGCCTTTCTTAGAAAGACATCCCTAGACAAGGAAAGAAACAAATAGTTGGAAGAAGAGGGGTATACTGAACTACTGAAGACGATGGATGGTCCCTCGAGCACTCAATGGTTCAGAAAGTGTTCTCTTGATGTCGAGCACATCAGGTAGGAGTCTCAATTTTGACCCTAACTCTTTATTTCATTTGATATAGTAAACCTGTTCTAATCATTCCTTTTTGCAGATAGTGATAAATTCATATTACTTGCCAAGACAATCAATGTGGCCCCAACTGATAAGGTCTTGAGGAGTTTGTTGAACCCCAAGGGGGTAACTACCAACCCTAAGGATGTTGAGGTCGGGCAAAGGTTACAAGGGCATCCAACCCTAATCCAAAAGTTACCGTGGTCAATGTCTCTCCTAGTAAACTTGTTCTAACCATACAATTTCGAATAACTAACCTTTTAGGCTCTGTTCGTTTGAGTTGTAAAACGAGAGTTGAATGTTGGAAGAAAATGGAAGGAGTTGGAATAAACTGGAAGAAGTTGGAAAAAACTTGATAATACGAGGTAATAATAATAATAATAATAATAATAATAATAATAATAATAATAATAAGGAACATCCGAGAAGTAGTTTTATTGAAATACTTGTGAAGTAGTTTTATTGATCGCAAGAAACTAGTTTGCTCGGGTAGAACTTATTCTCGGAGATTACATCAGTTTATTGATTTTCCCATCTTCACTAGACAGTCAATTTAAGGAACATCCGAGATCGGGAGTATCAGACAATGGCATAGAAGCGTAATGGGAGTCATGCTCTTTTTCCCACTTGAGATTTGACTTCCCAATATTGACGGACTCCTTCACACTTTTACATAGTGATGTGAGATTGTGGGCAGATCTCGCTGGGTAATAAGACTTATAGCCCCAACCGAAGAGTTCATTTGCTTGTACTTTCTTAGTACACTCCCTGAGTTGTGGGTTGGTTGAGTGCCTCTCCCATGAATCATCCTTTCTTTTGGCACAGTATATGCTTGCCTTGGATTGTCAATGATCGGAAGTGTAACTTACATGACATTGATTACGATTGGGGGTTCAAGAACATGCCTACATAGAACGAAAATAGTCCAGGTTGTGATTTTGGTCCTGGATTCAACGAACAAGTCCTCGAGTTGAACTGGGCACTCACTGTTTAGTCAGTGTCATGGCTGAAACAGTGAGGTGTGGATGAGCATGAAGAGGAAGGTGAAAGGGGAGATGGTTGATCTCCCCATGGGGAACATGATCCTTCTTTCAGCAAGTTAGTTCTTGCCTGGACATACAAAAGGTCTGAGCAACCTATATTTGATACGTTTATTGTGCTCTCCTTTCTTCGGGATGACATGCTTGAAACTTCTTTTGGCTGGGAAAGGGTTGAGCTGCAGGAGCAATGGAGCAAGACAAGGGTGATGATGGGAAATGACTTTTTGTTTGTTCCTACAAATGGTACCAATTTGATATTGATAAACCACAAAGATCCATCTATCGCACTGATCAGCATGACTAGACCAAAGCCAAGTTGGCCAACTACTGATTTAGATAACAAGATATGGAGAGCAATTTGTACATAGAAAGCCAGCAAATGGACAAATTACCAGTCTTTGGGTGGTAGCAACATAGTTATCACGTCGTCGTCTAGGCGTCCAGGCGCCCTTCTACACTCGCCATGAGAGATCGCCTTGCCTTATTTTGCATACCTCGACTAGGCGTCGCCTTGGCTTGCCTAGTCCAATACTTTTGTTTTTTACTCTAGTGCTTTATTTTTTTAGGTGTTTTAAACCCCCGGCTCCCGTGCTTTATTTTTGTAATGCTTTATAAATTAGTTTATTTGCAAGTTAATGTTTTTTTCTACTTTATCTTCCTTATTAATACTAGGTGCTTAATTTTTAAAATTTTAAATGATTAATTTATTACCAACTTAAGTTGGTAACACTTTTTTTCAACTTTATTTTTTTAGGAAAGTACTTAAAAGTAACTTTGGTAGTTAAACTTTGATATATTAGAAAAATTTAAACTTTACCAACTACAATATATAATTTGAAATATTTATATTAGTATTTTTAATGTATAGCAATTCTCCTATATTTTAATGTATAGCAAGTCTCCTATATTATGTGTAGTCGACTAGCTGTCCTGGCAGTATTCCAACGTCGCGCCTCGACTTGGCACCGTGATAACTATGGGTAGCATGGTACCTTGCATAGTACTCCGTAGTGAATGGACTACACATCCTAATATGTTGACCTTTTAGGATGAAATTCCATCTTAATAGTTTTATTTGGTTACCATTGTTTTTTTAGTATCTCAAATGTTGTCACTGATTTATCAAAAGCACAATAGGGGGTGTCTATACTCATTGAACATGTCCAATTGTTCACACATCTATCTAGTCTTCACTTTAGACACGCTAAGCTAACTGAAATCCCTAAAAACAGTGTCTAAAGGGGATATTTGAAGATTCCAATGATATAAATAAAGCATGTTGCTAAATGATGAAAACAATCAAAACATACAACGGAAAGAGAGCTAAGACATTACGACTCACCTCAATTTGAATATTAAATTGCATTTTGATGTTCTCAACAATTTTCCTAGAACGCGACCTGAAATTAGAAATATGATTGTAAAAGTTTATAACGCTATCTAGAAAATTGACGGGTGTGAATTTGTCACATTAGACCACTAATACATGCAGAAAGGTTTTTCACTCTAAGTCTAAGGAAGAGCAGCCAGGTGCACAAAGCATCCCCACGAACAAGGGTCCTGGGAGGGGTTCCACCACAAGGGTGTAATGTTGGCAAACCTTACACGGCTTTTTTTCTACAGGAGGCTGCTTTCAGGACTTGAACCTGTGACCACACGGTCACACAGCAATACTCAACCGCTGGGCCAAGGCTCCCGTTCAAGAGTATAAGAAACATGTAACTGATAGAGAAGAAAGGAAAGTGGTTGCAATATATCTTCAAAGATCAAACAAAAGAAGTTTTTGGTTAAAATGAAAACAATCAGTTTGTCTCATTTTCTTTGATAAAGAAACGTTCTGAAGAGATTTACAAGAATGCATCTCCAAACCCCTGCTTTCACAAATACACAATAGAGTTGTTAAGAAAGATTGCTTATGCATGACTTGGTAGCTCCAAGAGTATTGCGCATCTATTTGGGTACCACCCTTTGGTACTATTTTAATTGTACTTGTTTAGTGAAAAGTTTGTCAGACATCTAATCTTGTATTCTTATATGATGATTTATTTGTCATCTGGTGCATCAATAACATAAGAAACAATATGAGTAGGTTTTCTTTCCCTAGCATGGCAGCATGCCCCAAACCAAATGCAAATGAGTGAATGACTGCCCTAAGAATTCAATTAAAAACTGAATATTATTAGGGATGGAACACTCACCCTTGACTAACAAATTGCTCTCGATCATCTAATACCAAAAGCACATCATAAACATCTTCAAACCGCTCTTTATGCATCAGAGGTGGCATTGATAACATACTAGATTTAGTTTCCGAAACTCCACCATTTTTGTTTACGCAAAGAGCCTACAATACAAGTTGACAAAGAGAATCAAATCCAAGGCATACAAATCACATGCCCTGTGCAGTGAACACGAAAGTCTTGATTTAAAACTCAAATGATTATAAATAGTAATATCCATTGGAGATTGGAGATGTGACGATGAATATTAAAGACAAAAGGAAGAGAGGTATATGCTGGGCAGTTTGGGCTGCATGGTGTTATGGCATTTGGAGAATAAGGAATGGTAAGCTTCACCACAAGGAGATCAAGGAGGAGGAAACCATAGAACATATTGATTTTCATGTTAGAAGTTTCCTTATTTATAAAAAAAACTTTGATGTAAAAATTGGATGTAAAAACTGTGATTTGTTATGGTTTGAGGAGTAATAACAATGTGCTTTCGGTTCAAAAAAATATATCCATTTCTATCTTCCCAAAGTTTGTTGATCAGAAATTGCTGCACTCAAACAAAATGAAACCCATTCACTTCCCTGTGGCATAAGCACTTGAAAGATTAAACATTTTATCAGACATGTTCAAGATAAAAAGTCTTGTCTACACACACAAAATTTAAAAAAAAAAACTCACCATTGATGGAAAGGATTTGATTGGAGCTGAATTCTGTGTGAAACCAGAAAAAGTAGAGGACTTTAGATCAACAGATGATCCCCTAAAAGAAGACTCGACGGCTATGTCCTCGACTATAGTAGAATTTGGGCCTGCTCATCAGAAGACATTGACAATCGGTTATTGCAATTAAACTCAGGGTTTTCCACCATTTCCATAGGTACTTACTACTTTACAACAACAACAACCCACTAGAATCCCACAAAAGTAGGGTCTAAGGAGAGTGTGTGTGCACAGACTTTACCCCTAATTGAAAGTAGAGAGGCAAGTACTTGCTACTTTGTATTAAATAAAATTTACAATGATATCCAATTACAGTGCCAGTGCGGGCATACACATCTTATCTGTGAGCTATTATATAGCTTGGAAAGAAAAGAAATAAACCAACCATAGATTTGATCTTCTCGAAGGTAGCATAGAACAGTAGGCCAAAGTGATGAAACTTCCCTGCCATGTGCGGCCTCAGAAGCCTTACAATAAGCACGATTAATTTGTTCCATGGAAAATCCCATGCCCACAAACTACAAGTAACAATTAACGTCAAATTGTTAAACAGAAACTAAAAGCAATATAAGGAAGAGAATAAGAACTCGCAAGAGAAATATGACAATAGTCTCGCTAAATTTGAAAGTGTCGGTGTGGCAAAAGTAAAAGCTTAAAATATGAAAGAAGAAAAGAGCATAATTTTTAGACATTGACTTCTGTTCATTTCTTTTGTTCCATATCAATACAATACAATATATAATACTCTGTATAATATATATTATAAGAAAAGGTGTTATCTTAAACCCCCTCCCTAGTAAAAGAGCCACATAGAGAAGTTCAAAAAAGGAAGAAGCGTGTGAGAAGAATGTGAATGCATAAAGCTAGGAATCATGGGGACAAGGATTACTCTGCTGAGACACTCAGGCGGAATATCAATCGCTTTCTTCTGTCCATCTAATTGAAGAGGGAGCAATGTTTCTTCATTTGTTAGAAATTCTCTTTCAAAACAAAAATTAGACAGCTGCTTTTTTGAGCTTTCCTCGTCTTCAGCTACCTTCTCATCCAAATTTGAAAACTCATCCATTATTATGTCCAGACGCTCATCAGACGCTACAATTCCAGATCTTGATAGACACTCGCGGGCAATTTCCTTTCCTTCTTCGGATAGCATATACCTGCAGATTGCAGAACTCCTCATTTGTACCAAGAATTTATGAGCCCAAAGCAAAGGTTACCAAAAATAAATGAAAATACATTAACAAGTTTTGAAATGGTTCAGGAGAAAAATCCCTTACAATCACAAGTCTTGGACAATAATTAAAATCTCAGCTCTATTACACAAATATATCTTCATTGTTAACTTGAAGCGTCAGATACTGTAAATGACCATCAGCTTACTAAATTTCTGTTACTCAGTTGTATATTGACTAAGTTCTATCTTCTATGTAACATAACCAGTAATTCAGTAATGAATCTGAGATGCAGGGTGAGGTGGACAGTTGAAGAGAAGAGATCTTCAATTAAAAATTTGACATAAGACAGAAAGGGTTCAACTGGGGAAATGACCAATATGATAATTGAAGTAAATGTGTCCTATGTAATGAAAATAAAATTTAAAACTAGTATGGACTAATTTATTCATTCTAAAATGGATGAAGCTATAAAAGTTTAAACACTTTGGTTCAAATGACATTGAACATGTTGGGTCCGAAAGTGGTTCCTACCCTAATTCCCCCCCCCCCCAAAAAAATAGCCCTAGCCCCCAAAATGCCGCAGTGAAAACTGTGGGTGAGGGACAAAGGGTTTTGAGTGTGTCGGTTAGGGTAAGAACCACTTTCATACCCAACGGAGCACCGCAGGTGCCCAATATCATCGCATGACATTGAGCTTATGTGTCATTTGAACCAAGCCAAAATTTAAATTTCTGAAAACTGAATGAGAACTTTCTGCATGGCTGCTAGTTTCAAAGACCCACAATGCATCATTATAATATAGGGCTGCATCATTTTAAGTTCAATGGTCTAAAATGACCCCCTTAGTGTTTCTCGATTTATTGCAGTACAGTGACAGCTTGAATATTGGAAGATGTGTAGCATAGCTTAGGGCGTGCACCAAAGCATAAAACCTCCTCGATATAATTGCATAAAAATAAATGCAATTTGTATGTGTATCATTTTGGCACAAGTGCACAGCATCATAGATACGTAGTTACTATTTTAATGTTTATACAAAAGAAAACGAGCATTACTTGGCCGGGCAGCTAGACTTGACAACAAGCCCTTTAGTGATTAATGTTTTCATGCAGCTCCATCCACTATACCATTCCCTTTGCGAGCTTCCAATCCCTGGTTTCCCTCTCCCTTTCTCAGGTCTTAGAAAATTAGCAGCAGAAGATAATTTAAGGACATCTAATTACTTGTAGAATATATATGAAACCAGTTAACAGACAAAGTTAACAATAAGAAACTATGTAAATGAGAAATCATTACCCAACTGGTACACGAGAAAGACCACTAGCTTCTGCAGCATCAATCAGCTCCTGTTTGCGCATAAACTCCTTTCCATCTGTCATACACCTGCAAAACACATATTTTTCATTTCACTAGAACATGATAAAAGGGAAAAATATTACATCACATATAAAGATTAAGTTATTTCATCACATATAAAGTTCAAACATGATTTGGTTAGTTTACCTGTAAAGTGTAATTAATAAGGCATAAGACACTGAGTTCTTTTGTGGGATATACCGCCTAGGTCTCTTGTTTTTCTTCCCTAAAATGTTAGATGGTTAAATATCATCAGCAGCATATACACACACCATGCACATGAAACGGATTTGTGGGTAAAACCGAAAATGTCAATGCAAACAACCACTCTATCTACTTATCTAGACTAACCAAAATATCACTAAATGAAATTCATAAAAGAACTACATGTGTGTGTGATTAATGAAATTTTGAAGTATGCTTGAGCATTGATAGCTTACTTTTATCATCAGAGCTTTCATTCACAATAGCATCAACATCCTTCTGGAAAAACCCTTCCATTAACTTCAAAATCCACTTCCCCACTCCCCTGCATAAAATTTCAAAAACATTCTCACATAGTTGTCTTCACTGAGAGAGAGAGAGAGAGAAGAAACTCAATTTAACAATCAATTAAACATTGGTTTAGCTTACTTGATTTGGGAGAGGTCTCGCATGGTTTTGATATGAACTTTGCAGCCACATGCATTGGCGTACGCCCTGTTAATAGTCTTATCGATGTTTTCAGATATCCCTCTCTTGCCTTCCGCCATCTCTTGCCTCTTTCTCCGCATGTACGCAACCAGTTCTTCATTTTCCGGACAGAGCACTTCTCTTTCTACCTCCATTTTCAGAGGCAATCTCACAGAAGAATCAACACAATTGGTTGGATGTGAACAGTTTCCCCTTTTTAACCCTAGTACAATTACTGGAGTTTCTTCATGAACAAAAAACGAAATGGAGCCAGACACTGTTCAAACGCCGACCTATCCCCGTACATTTAGCCGTTGCACGGCGGCGGTCACATCTGGTGGGAGAGTGGGGGAGTGGTTTCACCGCTTTCATACCATTTGGCCATTCTACTGCCTAAAATTTTCAACATCTAAAATGCTTAAAATTTACAACATTTCTTCTTTATTGTGGGTAGAAGTTATTTTGAAAGTTTTTTTGGCATTCAGGCGAGATAGAAGTGTTTTATGGAATGCGCAACAAATGAAACAGGAAAGACTTTTTGGGACGGAGGGGTAGAAATTTTAGACTTTACCAAACATAATAATGAGCTCCAACAGGTCCTTCAAAAAATAGAGAAGTATCTATTTTTCACATTACACATTCTATATACTCCCTCCGTCCACAAATAAAGTTCTCACTTTCCTTTTCGGTCCGTCCATAAATAAAGTTCCCATTTCCTTTTTTGGTAACTTCTTTTTGTTAAAAAGACATATCTACCCTCACTTTCTTTTACTTTTCCTCACCTTTTTCCTTCTTTTTTCTGCTCTCGTTTCTTCTTCTCTCTTCTCTTCTTTCTTTCTTCTCTTCTTTCTTCTTCCCCCTCCCGATTTTTTCTTTATTTTCTTTTTCATTCTTCTTCTTTCTTCTTCCCCTCCTCCCGATTTTTCCTTTCTTTTCTTTTTCATTTCTTCTTTTCATCTTCTTCTCCCTCCCCTTCCCATTTTTCATTTCCTTTCATTTCTTCCCATTTTTCTTCTTTTTTTGTCCCCCAATCCAGATCTGAGAAATACGATTCAGATCTGTGAAAGAGGTCAACGGCGATGAAGAAATCTATTGTGGTGGTGGAGTACATTGATGATGGTGTATTGGATTCGAAAGAAGGAGCCCCAGACTTCTTCCTTCTTCATCTTTTCTTTTTTGAAATTGAAGGAGCCGAAGGCGATGACGGTATAGCAGTGAGGCAGCGATCAGATTTGACAAGGTAAAGCAGCCACCGGAGCTAGTGGCGGAGCAGGGAGAGGTCTGTCGCCAATCCCATTGCAAAGAGAAGATGGATGGATAGAAAAAGAAGAAAGAGGTGGAGGGGCATTTTAGGGAAGTCAAAGCAAATTTCAATTTTTATTAAACTCCGTGCCAAGTCAAAGTGAGAACATTAATTTTGGACGGAGGGAGTATAAAAGACCAAAAGTTATCTGCTATAATAAAATATTAATAAAACTAAGGGGCTGTTTGTTTCAGCCTCTTAATGGTTCAGATGTCTGAATGGTTCAGTACTTAATGGTTCAGACTGTTTGTTTCAGTCTCTTAATGGTTCAGATGTCTGAATAGTTAAGAGATTTGTCTCTGAATGGTTAAGTATTATACAGAGTTTGAATGGTTAAGACCTCTTATCTGAATTGATCAGACATTTGCCTCTGAATAGTTAAGCAATATACTAGCTCTTAATGGTTCAGACATCTTACTGGTTCAGCACTTAATGGTTCAGCACTTACCTATTCAGAAGTTGCCAAACAGCCACTAAGTACGACAACTAATTGAGTGGAGAGAGAAATGATAACTTGGTTTTTATTCCACACAAAGCAAAGAAATAAAAAGATAAAGCATATTAAATTTATAGGGAAGACGGAGAATAGCAGCTATGGTTGGAACACATATGAAAATAAGAACGCCCAAATCACTGTACATATTCTAAACTATGTTTATAGTTGTCTATTCTTAGCATCTCCACTAGAGATGCTCTTAAGAACCCATATATATATATATATATATGGAGCGTCTAAAATGACACCAGTTACTTATACACCATTTGCTTACACCAGTTCGTTTGGGGTACCTACGATGCTCCGTTTGTAAAAACGACGGTTCCTACCCCCCCCCCTAACCCTCCCCTAAACCCCCACCCCAGCCCCACCCTTGCCCCCCACCCCAGCCCCCCTCCCTAGTGTACTGCCAGGGTAGGGAGGGGGGCGGGAGGGGGGCTGGGGTGAGGGGTTTAGGGGAAGGGTTAGGGGGGTAGGAACCATCGTTTTTACAAACGGAGCACCGTAGGTACCCCAAACGAACTGGTGTAAGAAAATGACACCAGTAGCACTGGTGTCATTTTAGACTTACCGATATATATATATATATATATATATATATATACACACATACATACACACACACACACTCCCTCCGTCCCCACTTACGTTTTTACACTTTTACCAAGGAATGCTAAATCAATAGGGGAAGTTACAAAAATACCCTCACAATTTTCTTACATTTGGGTGGAATCCTGACAAGAAATCCAACAACACCTTGAACATGGATCGACTCTTCTCTGCCCCCACTCACTTAGATATTGAAAAGAGTACCTGTACACTAGCTTCTTCGTCACTCTCGCAGTTATCAACAAGGAGATCTTGAAGTCAATTGAGAAGCAATAACGGCAAGTCTATCTACCACACCCATTGTCGATAAAAACAAAAAGAGTAAGAAATTAAGAAAATATATATAATGTAGCCATATACCACGTGTGTGTGTGTATACACACACACACTAGAGGCTCAGCTTTTTTAATCCGGTTTTAAGTTAGAGGCAATATAAGAAACAAAATCGTCATAGCTGCAACAACAAGGGTTAATTCCGTTACGTCACGCCAAGATACATTCATTTCCTTGATGCCTCAAACATTAAAATCCCAAAAATTCACCATAACAGATTTCAGTCCTTTCATATATATCATCACATCCCTATATTCAGACACAAACTCCGATGTTGGGACCTTTATATGATATATTAAGTTAATACGGAGTAATAATTATGTATATAATGTAAAATATAAAATAAGTATATGTATATTAATTCTCTGGAATTACAAGGCGAGTGATATATATATATATATATATATATATATATATATATATATATATATATATATATATATATATATATATATATATATATATATATATATATATATATATATATATAGGTTCCGGTGAGAATGAGATCTTACGAAAGAAATGAGAATGAACATGGAGCGTCCGATCATCATAGCAGATCTATTATATCCATTTGTTCCATATGGGCATTTTTGTATTTTCATCCTTTTCCGATTCTCTCTCTTTTACTCTCTCCAATTAGTACCACAAAATCAGGCGTGCTTATCCCTTCCTCTCCTCATTAATTTCCTTGTATTTCTCATAGATTTTCACTAATTCATTCAATTCATTAATCTCCACGGCAGTTATGAACACCTCTAATTACATCTTCGATTTTCATCTTTAGTTTCTATTCAAATTTTCCCTTGTGGAGAAGCTCAATATATCCAGTTTAATTTGTTTTTCTTTTAAATCTAATATGATAAGAGATATCCATGGTGTATTCTTTTATACATATCATTATGTACCATGGACACTGCACTCTTAACCTTCTATTAAGCATTTATGTAATTGGTTAATTTTACATTCATGTTTTGATATTCATAATACAACTTGTGTGACAATGATCAGTATAAATTCAAACTAATTTTTATTTTGATTACGAAGATTAGTATGTTCTCATATTGCATTCTATTTGTAACACCATAATCCGTCCAGGTCTGCAGCCCCTTTTGGACTAAAGTATTAACTTGGAAATCGTAAAAATTTAAAACTTTTCAAACACTTTTATTTATCACAATAATATTGTTCATAACATATACAGTACGGAGTATTCAACAATATTGCGGAAGCGAATTAAAAATTGACATATCATAATTCATTTCAAAACTTGTCACATCCATCCCGACAATCTCGCCTCATCTGCCACCAGGATCACATTGTTCTTTCTGTTTACCTGCATGTAGCAAATAAAACATACTACACGCTCAGCGGTAAAGCTGAGTAAGCATATCTAATGCGTCGAACATCCATATAAACTGAATCTAAATTCATAATCAAATCATTTGATATCATGCACACAATGTTCACTTCAGACATTCACAGTTTTGATATTATTCAGTTCTTATCAACATATTTTATTCAATTCAGTTATTATTTCGATAGTGCTCTTAAATCGTTCTTAATCTAAGGCCAAATCATAACAACGCTCTTAACTATTCTTAGTCTAAGGCCAGATCATAACAACGCTCTTAGCTATTCTTAGTCTAAGGCCAGATCATAACAACGCTCTTAGATATTCTTAGTCTAAGGCCAGATCATAACAACGCTCTTAGCTATTCTTAGTCTAAGGCTAGATCATAATTTCATTCTCAGACGCTTAAACTATAATTAGTTTAAGGCAAACATTTCTCAGACGCTTAAACTATAATTAGTTTAAGGCAACAGTTCTCCGACGCTTAAACTTTAATTAGTTTAAGGCAAACAATACTCAGACGCTTAAACTATAATTAGTTTAAGGCAACAATAAGACAATAATTAATCATCATTGAGCCGAAGTATTTCCAAACGAGTGATCCTCTAGTTTGGTCTACGTGTTCCGTTACATTTTTTTATCAAATCACCGAATATTCAGATTCTCACAATTCCTTCTAATCTGAGATCTATTCTAGAGGTCTTGTAGATAACCTTAATATAAATTATTTAAATGGGTATATCTTAGAGTTCTTCTAGATACTCTTAACAATACACATCATTTCATAATTATCAATATATTCATTTTTAATCATGATTTAATCATTCATAATTATTATTTTAATAAGAATATTCATCAAAGTCTGATTATAAACAACATCAATAATAATTTTAACAATATCCAATAACAAATAGCGGTCTAGCATCGAGTGTTAACACCTTAGCTTACCGTCATACATCACATAAAATTTTATTTGTCAAAACATCATTTTTATTTTATCACATGAAATTTTATTTGTCAAAACATCATTTTTATTTTTAACAATTTTTTTTATATTGATCATAATTGATTGGTATAAAAAATTAGGCTTTTATAGCTTCAAAAATAGCATTTTTGGACTTAAAAATGTTCGTAACGGTCGACCGTTGGGTTTGAACGGTCGTCCGTTCCGTTGGAAAGTGCAGGAAGATGAAGGGGTTACTATTCATCATCTTCAACCTCTAACCCATTTTTCTCAAGTTCCATTTTTGGTCACCAAACTTCAATTAAACTATATAGAAATGTTCTCCAAGGTTCGTAGATCATTTTAGAGGCATCAATTCGAAGTTTTAACAACAAATTCAAGGTTTATGATTCTTGGTTCTTCACATATGTCAAACACAAAACTCAACCAAACGAACATTCTAGTCACTAGATATATCTACGGGCTTACATTGAAGTGAAACGATGATTCCGGCGGAAAAACGGCGAAACTTCCGGCGAACACCACCGCTTGCTCCGGCGACGGGAAGCTCTCCGGACAGCTTCTCTCGACTCTCTGAACTCTCCTCTAACTAATGGGATAATTTTGGTGTGAAAATGATGAAGAATGTATGGCTCTATATATAGGCCTGGGAGAGGGAGTTACGTTTGAAGTTTGAAGCCCTGTGATTTCCTACGTTTGATTGCCGTGAGTGGAGGAGGCGGCTGCTATTTAATTCCTTCCAGTTTAGTTTGATTAAATTACTTCAATTGGGGTACACTTTTTGGTCCAACTTTATCCAAATTGAAATCCGTTTACACCGTTGCGATGAGACAGTCAAACTCTATTTAATGATATAATTTTTATATTTATTTGAAATACTTTTTCTGACAGCATATTTTTGGGTGTTGACTTTGACAGAGTCAAAATTGAATTAATTGATATGTAATTAAAATTAGTCTCATATTCAATCAATATTATTAAATATAAATACTTATTTCAATACATCATTTTACAAAAGTTCACATCTTTGACTTTTTCTCATTTTTATACAAATTACATATTTAAAATGTCATAACTGAACTTCTGTACATCAGATGTATTCATAAAATATACCGTTGGTTTCGTCTCTTCAAGACCTATCCATAAAAGTCAATCTTAACAAAAATTATTGACTCTAAAAGTTCCTTCATTTTTGGTCAAACATAGAAATAATGCTTTGTTGAGTCAAAATATTGTTTCTAAAAATACTTTTATAATAGAATAACTTTTAGACTATGTTTTGGGGCGTTACATTTCTTCCCCTCTTAAAGGAATTTCGTCATCGAAATTCATCTAAGGTTCAACAATCAATAACTTGTTGTATTCTCGTTTAATCATGACTACGTCATGTTCACTCATTATGATTACGTCGTTATCCCTACAAACACGTATTTTCAAACCATAGATGTCATCACACTCGTTCTATCTTCGAGAGATTAACAAAGGTATTCATCAATCCTTTTATATATTCCTGTTTGAAGTCAATGTCAGTAAATAAGTTTCCTTTGCATCATATTTTGGAGTATACTCAATAGAATATATATTTTGGTCGAAAATATTCTTTTCTCAATTGAAGAGTTCTTCAATAGCCTTTGCACCCGATAGGATTAGTTGGAAATTTGGAGATTATTTCAATTCATATGTTGTAATGTAATTTTTTTAAGTTACTCAAGGGGTCGTTGTCTTAGGGCATTAGTCAATTTGACTTTTCGTCATGAATTTGAACTTATTTTATGACAGCGAATCTAACTATTCACGAGTTCTCAATATGTCATATCGTTAGCAGACTGTAGTATTGGCGAGTACATCATTGTCAGTAGGTAAATCGAATCCAACTTTGCTGTACAAATTTCGATTGAGGATAACTACCCTTTTTCTCAAAGCTCAAGCTTCAGAGCCTATATATATCACGATTGTGGCAAGAGTATCTCACATTCTCACATTGTGGAAGAAACTTCTCAAGCTCTTTCTTATACCATAAGATTCGTTGGTCTACTTGGTAGTCATGCTCTTGGTAGAAATCCAAAGTTCATGGCTACAACGGTAGATTTAGGAAGGGAATTGGTAAGGTGGAAAATTAGACTTACCTACGGTGGAGGTAATGTTGGCCTTCAAGGAGCTGTTGTTTCAACCATTTATACCAATGGTGGTATAGTTAGAGGCTTCATACCAGGGTACATAGCAGCACGACACGTCTATGGTCCTACATACGGTGCAGAGTACACCGTTTCCAGCAATTACTACAAGTATTTCGAAATGAATCATGTGGTGGAGGCTTTCATCATACTTCCCGGAGGAATTGATACTATGGAAGGTTTGTTCACCTTAATTTCGTGGGCATCTGAAGGGTTGCACAATAAACTCATTGGTCTCTTGAACATTGACGGTTATTTTAATAACCTAATCAAATTTCTAGATGATGCAGTGAGGCAGAACTTCATGGCTTCAAGTCAGAAGAAACTTTTCATTTCTTCTTTCTTCGTTGATGAGCTTCTAGACAAACTAGAGTTTGCTAAAGCTTTTCCAGGTCCTGGGGCTAGTTACGACGAGTTTACAAATCCTGGGAGATTGGATTTAGAGTTACATTTGTAATATTACTTCATGTAATCCCAGTTCTATTTGTATTGGAATAATATTGTCCATGAACATTATGAGTTAACCACAAATATTATTCTAAGCTGCATGGCCAGTGCAAGTCAGAAAAAATATTTATTTTCAACATCAGAATGCATCATGTAAATATCAAACATTTTCTCAAGATGGGTCAAATGAAAGATTTCATTATACTAGGTGTTCGACATACGTAGATTCAAGCAAATACGAATATTTTTGGGATACAAATTGGAAGATGTTTTATCTTTTACAAAGAGTTGTCACTATTATAAACATTCATTCTTCAATACATTCTCGAACTTTTTCTTGACGATAATTTGACATTACAGGAGCATCATTCTTGGTTTGAAGTGCTTTTAGAACGTTGACTTCTTCCTGAACTAACAGATTGATTTTGAATAGAAGTAATCGAATATGGTCCAGGGTTAGTGGGACATTCCCTTCGGAAATGTCCAGATTTGCCACAACCTAGACATAATCCTTGCGTAAACTGACATTCTCCTGGATGGTGTCTTTTACAAATATTACACTTTGGATGTTTCCATACTCTCATTTTGTTTACGGATGTCGTCGTTTGATTTGTCATTGACTTTCCCTTTTTCGAGTGTAGGGCACTTTTGATTTCTTGCAAGGGTCTCTTCCCAGTTGTATTTGGTCGTACATTTGAATTGGCATTCTCAGTCTTTAGACTTTCATAGTAATCACTTAGATCCTTTTCAGCTTTGGAGATTAGGTCGTATGCCTCAATAAAATCCATAGTTTGAATGGTAGATACGTGTGGCCTGAGATCAGGTCGAAGTCTTTTGCGAAACTCTTCAATGCGGTCAGCCGCTGTGCTCACCAGTGTGGGTGCAAATTGAGCGAGATGGACAAATCTTTGTCGATATTCAGGGAGTGCCATATCTCCTTGCTTCAATTCAACAAATTCAGCACGCTTTTCTTCACGGAATCGGGCTGGGATATATTCTTTCTTGAATGCCCAATCAAAGAATTCCCAAGTCCAAGCTTTAGGTGTGTTTGGATTTTCGTCAGTGCGTTTCCACCATTCATAGGCTTCCTTGCGGAGCAATTGAGCTGCAAATTTTGGATGATCAACAAGAGGTATGTTCAAATTTTGTAGTACACGAGCGGTCTGCTCGATCCATTCTAGAGCAATCTGGGGTTCGACAATTCGATCTCCTAGAAACTCCTCAGCACCATTATCTTTCAAAGTTCTGAAAGTGATCAAACGAGGTGGTGGTGGAGGTGGTTGAAACACAGGGACATTGGTCATTTGTTGCAAAAAGTTTACCATTAAGGTAGGTAGCATAGCATCAGGTTGACCTCCAATATTTTGATCATTTTGGGGAATATTTTGTGGGTTCACTGGTTCATTTTGAATAGGTGCGAAATTGGATACTTTGGTATGAACATTCTCTTGTTCATTGTTTGGCACTTGATTACTTTGACCGTGAGCGGTTTCTTGACTCATTCTACAATAACAGAATTTTTTTCATTAGGATTTTTGACTTGAATAGACGAGTTCATAACAGATATCACTTTATTCATTTCTTGATGGTAAGCAATTACGTCACTAGGCATTTCATAACAAGGTGTCACTTCTTTCAATAAGATTGAGTTGTCCAACGTTTCCAACAAGTAGGTTCTTTGACCAAATAAGTCGTCAGTTTGTAGCAAAGGATAACGATTCTTGATTGTTTGTTTGTTCGAGTTTCTTAACAGGGATTTGATAGTATCCTGACCGTAAGTCAATCTTAGAGAATACAATGGATCCTCTAAGCTGATCAAATAAGTCATCGATACGAGATAAGGATAACGATTTCATTTGACGGTAGTTGATATAGAGTCTCATCGATCCATCTTCATTTGCATATTCATTTGAGATGGACTCGGTTGGTTTAGTATTCAGCTTTGCTTTCACCTCTATGAGGTTACCATCATTGGTCTTTAGTTGAAGAATTCTTCTTCAAGAGTTGTCAACAAAAACGCCATTTAGTGAGCCAATTCATACTAAGGATAACGTCAATTTCCTTGTATGGTATTTCAACGAGGTTTTGCAAGGAATTGTTGCTTAACGACTAATTTTGATTTACAAGATATAACGGAACGAAATACTTTATATAACAGAGTTTATTGATTCTAAACGTTCGTGTTTGAATCATCGATCCAATCGTGTTTAGTCCACTTGAGGATCTCCAGCATCGCGTTCACAGATGTTCTTCGTAAAATCAACATTAATCGTGTCTTCGAAGTTGTCTTACTTCCACACGACTTTGCGAGGCAGATCAGTTTCGTTATTCGCGATGCTATAAGTACGTTGATAACGTATTAGAAGGTTACAAATATTTCGTTTATTGTTTCATCTCTTTTCGAGTACGAAAATTTAACTTGAGTCTACGCTCGATACAATTTCAGTACTAACAATTGTTATCTAATGAAAATTTTAACAAAGTCAATATGTATCTAGTAAATTCTCATACCTTTCCTGGAGCAGAGGGATGCGAGAGTCGTGGATGTGACTGACATTTTTTTTTATTTTTAAAAATTTGATCCAAAGATCGGTTTTAAAACCACTTGCTCCGATATCAAATTGTAACACCATAATCCGTCCAGGTCTGCAGCCCCTTTTGGACTAAAGTATTAACTTGGAAATCGTAAAAATATAAAACTTTTCAAACACTTTTATTTATCACAATAATATTGTTCATAACATATACAGTACGGAGTATTCAACAATATTGCGGAAGCGAATTAAAAATTGACATATCAGAATTCATTTCAAAACTTGAATGATGCAAATTTTAAAAAATTAAAATGCATATAAAATATGTCCGTGTGCAAGATTAGATTCTCTTTGAAAAAAATCATTACCTATTAGCTTAATGGTAGAGCGATATGCATGTACTACAAACGTGGGCTTGGATCCCGCATATGCAAATTATTTTCCAAATATGTATTAGACATGTTCGGAATATTATGCATTCTCAGGCTCGATCTCCGATCATGTGCAAATTCACTCATTAATAATTATTCACTTATCCACAAATTAAAGGACAAATCAGTGTGCATATATGAGCATCAGAGTGTATGCATAATTTACAATACATATTGCTCCTATACAAAAGAATGGTACATTCAGATAAAAAACTACCATGTGAGAAAAAAATTATTTATAAGAAAATGTAAAAGAGAGTGATGAAAAGATTTAAAAAGGCGATTGAATAGTTTTTAGAAAAAGAGAAAAGTTATAAATCACACATTTTTGCTTTAAAAAAATGAGTGCAAATATATGATTTTTTTTGCACCGTGAGATATGCATTAAAATAAGTAAAAAAAATTCAATATTTTAAAGAACTTAATTGGAAAGAATATTTATTATTTATTTTTATAGAAGAAGAATGGTTCACAAGTAATAAAAAAGAAAAAAAGATATGGCAACTACTCATGAGTCATGAATCATGATGTGCACCGTAAAAAAAAAAGAAATACTCCGTAATCGATGTACAGCTAAAGAAGTGGAATTCTATTTTGAGCAAATGGCGTAAATGGTGGGATAATAATTATCCATACCGATTTAACGTCTAGCAATGCCTTTTTTGTTCCAGATATGCCCCCACGAGAGAATATCTCCAATTTTAAATTCACTCTTGTTATTAGTTTCCGAATTAAAATGAAACTTTGTAAATGCATCTCAGCCGCAAATTACATCCGATCCAATGTCTTATGTTCATTCTTATTTCTTTCACCAAGGATCATTCTCACCAGAATCGCACCATATATATATATATATATATATATATATATATATATATATATATATATATATATATATATATATATATATATATATATATATAAACCCATATGGTAAACGCATATTAAATTTAATAAGAACACACATTATTTGTGTGTTCTTATTAAAGAGCATAAAACATTATTTTTCATTTGAAAAAAATATACTCATATTTTTTCATAGTAATCTAACAGTACACAAAATAAGTATTTACACATATATACATACAAGTATATATATATGTGTGTGTGTGTATATATATATATATATATCTAATGATCTAAATATGTATTGCAACACATCTTAATGAAAAACATGAAATAGAACATAGGGAATTACATGTTTAATCTAACAGTACATAAAATAATATTTTAGGCATGTTTAGAGATATCATTTTTAATAAGTTTGGAGATTAAGAAGTAATTCTATAATTAAATACACACAGGGTAAAATGTTCATCATAATTATTACATGATGTTCAAATAAAGAATGTTTTAATTTACAAATATATGTATTTGTGTATTAAGATTAAAAACATCTCGATAAGTACAATTTATATAGACTTAGATAATTCAAATTCGAATATATTTTTGAAAATATATACGCGCGCGCACACACACATATCCGAAAATTATATATATAAATCGGATGATCTAAAGATGCGTTGTAACACATCTTAACGAAAAACATTAAATCAAAACGGACCCCAAGATCATCCAAAAAACAATTTAAAAAAAACAATAGAATCAACGAAAAGAATCGGCGCACATGGAAATCAAATAGTTTAATAATCAGAAAATAAAATATGAGAGAGAGAGGGAGAGACATAGTTATGGATGGAGAGATGGCGACAAAGAGGCGAAGACGAAGACGAAAGAGGAGAAAGGGGATCGTAGCGGCGGAAGAGCAGAAGTGAAGGGTAGGGTTAGGAAGATAGGTTTTATATTAATGGATATTGGGCCGGGAAAGTAATTTGGGCCAGTATATTAAGTTGGGCTGGGAGAAAGAGTGGCTAATGCCTGAGTACTATTATTGTGCCCCTTCATGAGTTTTTATCCCGTTTTGATTTTTCGGTAACCTATTTTCAAAATTTTACTTATGATTAAATGAAAATATATTTTGTTTATTAATTAGAAAAAAATATATTTTAAAAATTAAATTGCATGGATGAATTATATGAACATAATTTAGCCCTCAAACTAAAATTAAATTGCATGCGTACTATTCTCACAGTCAAACTTCAAACATTTTCTTTTTTATTTGTTTTTGCAATTTCATTCAATATAGTCATGTCCACATTTTTTTGTTTATCTTTTGATATAATTTTAGAATATGTAATTTTTATATTTATTTCTACATCTTTTTTCATATAAAATATTTGATCCATTTAAACTCTGATTCGAATATGCATCCGTTTAAATAATTGTTTATCCGATTTGCATGTGTATTATATCCAATATCCGACAAATATCCGACTGATGCAGATACAATTTTGAACTTTAGTATCTGTCAAGATTTGTATCCGAATTCGATATCCGACAAAAATAAACGGATATGAATTTGGTAATGGCACATCTGATCCGAATAATATCCGTTTGCACCCCTAATTTTATAATCTAATATATGAATTTATTGCAAGTTATAGTTCACTTAAAGTTGGTGTTATTCAAATAAAACAAAACCACATTAATTGTTTTTTTCCTATGATATTTTTTTCTGACATGCATTTCACTAAATTCGAAATTGTAATTATAGAAAATTCATTATTTCCTTAATTTATTGTAAAGAGGAATTAGTTTATACAGATGTAGTTTCTAAAGAAGTGTTCCAAAACTTATAATACTGCATTTCGAGTATAATCCTTGATATACAATACCTTTTTTGGGCAATAAAAACAAAATTTGTAATATTTTTATTTTTTTTCATTTTATTTTATTTCAAACTAAGACTAAATATAAATTACTTTGTATTTTATCGCACGAATATGAGTTAGTATATATGAGCTACAGTCAAAGGCCCGTCTTTTAATCGTCCATATGTTCTAAGCCTTTTACTTCGTACGAACCGACACGTCGTAGATAGCCAGAGACGCAGGCGCAGAAGCTTGCGCGCAAATCGATCGGAAAATTCACACCGCCGCCGCCGCCGCCGCCGCTAGACGCCGCCGACCCTCCAGGTATTCCGCATTCACTACTCATAAGCTTTCCAATTTTGTAACTTTTTTCTTTCTTTCATAGTTTCATTCTTTGGATTTAAAATCTAGGTTTAATTATTAGTTTTAAGTTTGAAATCTTTGCTAATTGCTATGAAATAGAATGAATTAATCGTTCTATATGTTCTTTATTTGATTTGGATGAATTGATTGGAAATAGAATGAATTTATGATATATATATCATCTATAAAAAACTGAAAAGCAAACAAAATTGAAAACTGAAATACAAAAAAACTAAAAAATTGACGCATTGATATGAATTTACGATACATATAAAAATATGAAAACTGAAAAAGGAAAAAAATAACTGAAAAATTGACGATTTGATATGAATTTATGATATATGAATTTATTTCCTTGCTTTTTCATATTTATGTAATTAAAATACTATGATTTTATCATTTATTTTTTTCTTCTAATAATATTGCATTAATTATAATTTAAATATAATTGATTTACATATGTTAATTTGTTACACCATTAGGGATAAGATTTTTAGGGCGTTTTTTTCTGTTTCGGCCCATCATGACCGGCCCTGGCTCGCTCATCAATGGCGCATCGCGCATCGAGGCACTAGAGCCCCTTTGTGCATTGGTGCGCATCACACCTTAAATAGCTATGGTTGTATTGAAAAATAGACATAGTTTTTTCACATTCTTTTGTAAACAGGTAGTGAGGTCAAGCTATTTAGCAACACATCAATCAAAGAAATATTCCTACTTAGTATATAACTCAGTTAATAAATTTCAGTCTAAACTACAAGAGCTAAACCAACCTGCATAAGGGCAGTAATGAACAAAATATCAAATTGAATGCAATTTTATATTCAATTACATCAAATATAGGTTCAATTGCAAATACAAAGTAGCTTGAATCAACAACATGAATTATAACATCAAAATTTGCTTCATTTCATATACAAAATTTGCTTCATTTCATATACAAAATTTGCTTGTACAAAATCAAACAACGATGCCACATACAAAATACTCATAAATTATAACATCAACTTTTGCTTCATTTCGAATCAAAAAATCAAATTTAATGTACTTATACACCAATCACAACGACAAATCGAGCAAGAGGGACCAGAACGGAAAGGGGTGGATTGTCGGAGGAGGTCTGCAAATTGAGTATTAAGAATGAAGAACAAAACAAGGAGGGCGTACCTGAATCCAGTTTTGGGTGAGGGAGGCGTCTATGTAGATGAATGTGGAAGGAAGGAGATGCGTCGATGTCAGGACTGAAAAAGAAAGGGGCAGGTTTGGACTGAAAAAGAAAAGTGAGAAGAGATTAGTGGTGTATATGGAACGGTGTAATTAGTGGTGCAATTAGCAGGGGATCAAACTGTGATCCCCTGCTAATTGTTGATTATGGAGTATTAGCCAATGTGTTGTGATTTTTTGAGTAATTTGATACGTTAGCAATTGGTTAGTAGTAATTGGGTGGAAATATATTTTAAGAAAGAATCAATGTTTAAAGAGTTTTAACCAATTGGGAGTAATTCTGAGATGAATTCAAATGAACCTCTAGTTCTACACCAACTATTATAAAAAGTAGTTGGTCATTCAAAACTATTTTGAATGAGAATGGATGAGAAGAAAATGTTGACGTTGAATCTTTGGAAGCTGACCTGTGGTTGAGAAAGAAAATCTTAGAGTTTCACTCAAATGTTTGAGATGAGAAATTTTGCAATTATTGACTTATCATAAAATGTGTTAACACAGTCATGTCACCTGGCACCTCCTGGTTTATAGATCTTTTCATGTAGTCTTTAAATATTTAAATTTTACCAGAGCATTTAATATTTCAACACAAATTTTGATATAAACCCAACGTCAAGTAATTTTTGGGATGGAGGGAGTAACACTTATACCTTGATTGCTTGACACATGGAATGTAGTCCCAATATTTAGAGATGGGACCTCATGGATTGAATTTTGTTTTGATTGGGATATGAGATTGCACACACTTATTTCCAACTAAAAAGAAGTTTTAGTGCACCATGTAAAAAAAGTAGTATTAGTGTATTGGCATTGACAAAATGAAAAAATTGTTTGCCATCATTTAGAACTGCCTCTGTGTAATATAAGTTCATAATATATACTCCCTTAATCCATGTTTTTTCTCTTTTAGAAATAAAGTTTATTTTGAAGAAATAGAAATATAATGAACAACACAACAATTTCTTTGAAAGAAAATAAGAAAATTTTAGGACAAACGAAAAAGAAAATAATGATTTGTGTAGTTCAAAATCATTCAACAACAACTACAACCTAGTATAATCTCAACTCTGTTTGGGTTTTGGGATCAGGATGTACACAACCTTACCCATTTAAAATGAAGAAAGTCTGTTTCCATAAGACCTTTGATGCATTATTGTATTTACTACCCAAAATTACATTGGAAGTACGAAGCGGAGGAAGTTTAGTGTGCCCTTTCAATTTAGTTCATTATCTATCCAAGCTAAAACATTGTCAATTACAATGCTTTTAGCTCCATTGGCAGTGGACGTATAGTTCAAAATCATTCATTCTTTATACATTAAATATTAATAGTATTAAACATAACTGTTTTCCCATTAATTTGTGTACCATTTCTTCTAATCCTAAACTGAGGCGGAGGACTAAAAGATAAGATTTAGATACCGTGGAGTTAACTCCACTTGAAATTACTTTACCAACCGTCTTGATGGAATGAGAAGGATGAAGTTGATATCTAGATTCCATATTGGAGGGATGGTGGAGTATCTCCACCTTATCCAAATCTTATTGGATTATACAGATTTACTAAAAAGTAAAACAACTCATTATTCACTATTCACTATTCACAAATTGCCAGCAGGAGGGAACTGCCAGAGATTGAAGTCACAGCAGGAGATTCAAACAGTTTCTAAGATCTGTTTAATTCAAGATCCAATGGCAAATGAAAACAGTGCTTCTGCTATAGAAATAGAAGAATTAAATTCAAACCATGCTGATCAGATCAACAATCCCAAATTCTCTATCAATGGTTCTTTCCACTATCCTCGCTTTCTTTTTTATATGATGTTGTTATATTATCCACTGATAATGGTTGCATAAAAATATGTGCATGTTTTTAGCCGTTAGTTTCATTGGTTACACTTGATTACTGCACCACTTTTCTAAAATTTTCTTTCCATTTTGACTTGATTTGCTTATTTTGAGAATGAAAGTATGTAGTTGTGGTTTATTTTTAAAAAGAGAAAAATATATCAACAAATTTTTCTTTAGGAAATAGAAAGGAAGCTTTATCACAGTCCAAAAAAGAAAATGAGAAGAAAATTACAGGTCATATGTTATCTCATATGCTTCTGCATCTGTTTTGAATTAATAATCTGGGCCATCAATTTGGTGTTGTATAGTTTTGCAGCTGTTGAAATCTGCTCAAATGCAGCATGGATTGCGCTTTGGTGACTATACTAGATACCGGTAAGACTGGTTTTCCTTTTGATTGATAACTTAGATGCACAATATGTAATAATTGTGATCTTTGCACTAATGTGGCTAGAAAATTGAATGCTCATCGAATGATTGAGTGCACAGGAGGTATTGCACTGCCCGGTTGAGGCGATTGTACAAATCACTGAAGTTCACCCACGGGCGTGGGAAGTATACCAAACGTGCAATTACAGCAGTCATAGTCACTGAAGTAAGGTTTGTCCATTGCAACCTGAATTATTTTTTTGCAATTGTGTTTGGATACATCATTTCAGTCAACAAATATATTGAAATATTTTCAACATTATTAAAATTGTGGAACCATAGAAGCATTTTAATTGTGTTACAGGATTTTTTTAATGTAAAAATGAATGGATTCTCAAGTAAAATCTGTGGTTTGGAATTCTTATTTATTTAAATTTCTGAGAGTTAAATGTTTTAAACATTATTTTGCTTTATATTTTATTCAATGGAACTACTAGACTTTTTTTAAATGAAAGCTTAGCGAACATTCTGTGGGTCCAATGCAGGTTTCTTCACTTGGCTCTTTACACTGCTGAGAGAGCCTGGAGTCATGCTATGGAAAAGAAAACTTTGCGTGATGGTCCTAATGCACGGCAACGGAGCTACCTCATTGGCAGATTGAGAAAAGCAGTTAAATGGGCTACATTGTTTCAGGAATTGTGTGCCATAAAAGGAGACTCCAGGACTTCTTTGGAAGCAGAGGTGAGCCCTCATGTTTTCATCTACTCAATTTATTGTTTCATGCTTTCATATAGCGATTTGATCTAGTTGATCTTAAGCTACCATTTTACAGCCATAGACAATGACACTGTAGGATTTCAATATCGTTTTTTCTCTTGTGACAAATTTGTAAAAAAATGATTTTTAAAAAAAGACAAAATCTTCTATTGTAGAGCTTGTTATGTAGACCGGAGGTCATAATCTTTCTATTAACCTTACTGCACAAACTAAAGAAATTCTTCAAAACCTTTAGAATTCATGAATTTTCTAACTCTCACCCCCCACTTCCGAGGGAATGTGAAGAAATGGTAAGGTCATTGAAAGACTAAACACAAATATTTTGGATTAATATTAAGGTTCTTTGCAATACAGTAAAGGACAAATACTAAAAACTGTACTTAGGTTTAAGAAGTTTGCTTATTTATGTTATTGATATTTGATGATTCATTTCCCACTGCAATTCTCCAATGATTGCCTTTTATTTTTTTTATTTTATTTTATTTTTTTTATAGTCTCTTAGTTCTTGGCAAGTTGGGATGATTCTTTTCCCTCTCAGTGAAGAAATAAGTTTACTTATTTTATTTATTTCAAGGTAAATAAATAATGTGGTGAGTGACCAAATGTCTAGGTTATAAGTGTGGCTGTAATCCTGTAACCTTAGGTAGTTAGGTCATGCTCTTCTACAATGAATGCTCTTATATCCAATCAATTTTCTTTAAAATTTGTTTAATGATAAGTGTTACCCATTTGTAGGTTTCAGCTTTTTGTAAGCATCATCTGTTATATGCTATAACTTTACAAAAAAAGATTTTCTAACTGCAGGCCTATGCCGCATATATGAAAGGGAATCTGTTGTTCGAACAAGATAAGAATTGGGACATTGCAGTCAAATGTTTTAAAAGTGCCAGGTATAATTAAACTCTAACTTTATTTTTGTATTTAAAAAGATTTAATGAGAACCAGTTAATCGGACACGGAAGGGCTCGGGTTGTAGGAGGGTGTGAGGTCTTGAGGAGTGTCCAGAGAGGGGCCTTCACCTCTTTCTTTCTGTACTCTGCAGCTGTCTACCCTTTTGTTCATCTTTAATACTCCCTCCGTCCCACAAAAGTTTTCCCCTTGCGTTTTCCAATTGTCCCAAAATAATTTTCTTACTTTCTCTTTCCCTTTTTAGAAAAGAATGTGATCCAAAATACTTCTCTCTAATTACAAGCAATTCTAACCACTCACTTTTCACTAATCAACACTTTCCTTAATCTCCATGAAGTCAGTGAGCAAATTAATTTGGGACGGAGGGAGTATTTGATTGTTCTAGCTTTTTTTTAATGTTTTCTTTAGCCAAAGATCTTTGGAAAACCCAAAGAATTGGATTGTGTGTCTTAGAATTAATGAATTTATTTGCCCTTGCACTCTGCTACCTAGCTGACCTTAATAGCTTCTTAGGGCTGTTTATGAGGAGCTTGGCAAATATGGAGATCTAGAGAACCAAATTTTATGCCGTGAGCATGTTGAGCAACTCGAACCAAGTATACGCTATTGTTTGCACAAGATTGGTGAGTCAAAATTGCAGACTTCTGGGCTTATACACATAGGTGAAATGGAAGGGCCTGCCCTTGACCTTTTCAAAGCCAAATTAGAGGTGAGCCATTTATTTGATTAACTACCATGTGCTTGATTGATTTATCCATTGATCTACTGTGATCTTTATTTTACTTTTAGGTCCTGCAGAATTGTAACCAGGTTTATTTATGTTTATATATATGACGTGGGTTTTCTTTATTTGCAGGCTGCTATGGCTGAGGCTAGAGCTCAGCAGGCTGCATCCATGACAGAGTTCAACTGGCTTGGTCATACATTTCCAATTTCAAACCCAAAAACTAGGGTTTCTATATTAAAAGGTCAGTAGGAAAATGTATCCCTGGAGAAACCATATGGTTCAGTTGGACGTCAAACTGTTGTGTTTCTTCCGTTGTTTATCAACCCAATTTTAGATTTTCTCTTTACCTGATTGCACGGGAGGACACATGGTATTGTGTAGCATTCTCTGCCCTTTCTAGCCTTCTATTGTTTCAAATTATTTGATTGTCAAAAAAGATTGATTTTGCTAGTCGCTGCTGTTGTTCCGGTGGCTGAAAAAGGAATACAGAGTACTGTGTTGGATGTGGGGGAGAGGGGCAGGGGTAATTTAGGAAAGTCAATGCAAATTTTAACTTTTCTTAATCTCCGTGCCCAGTCAAAGCAGGAAGATAAAAAATAGACAGAGGGAGTATATCGATAAATTTACATTTTAACAAGGTAAAAGTTAAACTAGAGAGCAAACGAAAAAGCATTTTAGCATACAAATATACAATCTGAAAACTACCATAAATTAAACATGGCATACTAGTTAGCTGTGCACATGATTATACAAACACTTCTCTATTCCCATTAGAACCATAGCTACAGTGCTAGTGGAAAAGCAAGAAAAACAAGAGTGTGACATGTATAAGGTGTTAACTACCATATAAAAAAAACTAAGCATAATATACAACTATAGAGGTTATTATCACATGAGGTTATAGTGTTAGGAATGTACATTTTTTTGTTCTAGTTAGAGGCTTGACACTTTTACTGCATTGGCTCTCATACAAATTGGTTGTATAGTCTTGGAGTGTGCTAATCAAATTCTGTCATAAACATTTTTGAGACAATTGCATTCTATTGAATTTCCCTACACATTTGATCAGCTCAGGAATTAGAGAGAGAAATCCATGGTCCAGCAGGCGACTCTCTTCCAGCAGAGAAGAGACTTGTTGTGTTTGACAAGATATTTGCAGCATACCATGAAGCCAGAAGCAACATCCGCAGTGATTTGGTAAGAACAATACAATTGTTTTCACCAGTCCGTATCAAATGGTATCTTGAGCTCAAATAATTATACTTCATAACCTATTGATGTTAGCAATGATTTTGAAGAGTATGGTTCTACTTTATGCATAACTATTGAAAACTGACACCAATTATGTGGTTCCTTTAGGTTACTGCAGCCAGTTCTGAAAATGTGAAAGATGAATTAAACGGCCTTGATAAAGCCATTGGTGCCATTTTAGGACAGCGAACTATTGAACGGAACCAGTTATTGGTTAGCATAGTGAAAAGTAAGTTCAATAAGGTCCGAGATGATAAAAATGAAAAAGTGACGAAGCCAGAAGAGCTTGTCCGGCTGTATGATCTCTTGATACAGGTAAGAATAGAAGCAAACTGCAATGTTGTCAATGTGAAATCCAAGAGACAATTTAGACTGTGGTAGGTAACATTAGTGATGATGCTGATGATGAATGTTTATTATTCTTATAATTGTTATTGTCAATTATGATGATGATGATAATTGTTGTTATTATTATTATTTTTATTATTATGCAACAGCTGTATTAATTGTCTCTCTTTTGGCAGAACATATCTGACCTTTCTGATTTAGTTAGCTCAGGAAGAGATAGAAAAGCAGAAGAAGTGGCACTTGCTGAAGAATGTGAACTGAAGAGTATGGTTTTCCGGGCACAACGGTATGCCACTTGTTATCTCCTTTGTTTTCTCAGTTTATGTAACATTTCTGCTCTCCATCCTCCAATTTGGTTGCCATGTTTCACCCCTCCAAAGGAATGCTACATTTGTCCACCATGGGGAAGAATATTTTTTTTTTAAATCAGTCAAAATTCGGTCACATTCTAAACTCGTGTTCTGGGTGCACTTCCCATCTCCATTTTATGCTATTTCCCAAAATGTTTTCCATTCCTAATTTCATACCTTTACCATTCGTTTTAAGTCCTGGTTTCGAACCTTTTCCCCTCATTTAGGTGTATAAATGGTGAACTTGTATTGACTTTAGAATGTGCAGATCTTGCAAGTTTCAGCAATCATGGCTCTCTTGATATTACTTACTATGTTTCCAATCTGTCTGTTTTTTAATAATCTCTAAAATATATTCTGATTTTTTCCTTCTAAACTTTGGAGGCTCAAACTGATTGAAGGAACCTCAAATGTCTTTGCAGGTGCTTCTACTTGGCCAAATCATATAGTTTTGCCGGAAAGAGGACGGAAGCTTATGCTTTGTTTTCTCGAGCTCGTTCTTTAGCTGATGTTGCACTGAAGAGACTTCACAGTGCAAATATTTCTGATCAGGTATGTGCATTAGTAACTAGTTCCTCTACATTGACTGTTGTTTAGAGCTTACTTTTTTTTTAGCTAAATCCCACTAGTCACTGCATGTCCAGTGAGATTATACTCCCCCCCCCCCCAAAAAAAAAAACTCTTAGTTTGACCTGAGCAAAATTTTTAAAAAAAGAAAATGTGTGGTTGAAAGTGATGCAAAGGAGGGAGAAAGTTTGTGAGCTACTCAAAGTTTTCCTTAAAAGGAAAGTCTTTTCTTGAGACGTCCCAATAAGGAGTAAGGACATAAGGAGTCTTTTTTTCAGACGGAGTATTAAATAGATCTTTTATTGGCACATGTGAAATCTTCTGGGTGGTGACCAGTGTACTTGTCTGAGACGATGGTATGGAACAAGATAATGCCATTTATTCTGACTTTAGTCAATTAACTTTCCTTCCTTTTCAAACCAGGTCATAGTCAATGATCTTAAAGTGTTATCGGACGAGAGTAGATCCCACAGTTGCATAGAGCATGCTAGAGGAATTATGGAGCTGGAGAAGGCTCCAGAAAATCTCTCAAAAAAGATCTCAGCTATTTCATTAAGTGGAAATGAGAAAAAGGTACTCTTGTAGAATCTCATTTTAATCCTTTTCCATATCATTTGGAAAGAGTATACATAAATGCATGGATGTAGGTTGAAACATACTTACCTCTGTCCCTGAGTATTTGTCCAGTTTTAATTTTTGCACTCAACTATTTTCAACTTTTGGCCTATAATTAAATAAAATATGTATGATATACTAGTTAGTTAAAGTAATATTTTGAAAATATTTTATAAAACAAAACTAATAACTTTGTTTTGTATTAAAATCTCATATCGGTTTTATTTAATTTGTGGTCAAAGTTTGCCAATTTTGACAAAAAAAAAGTCAAAAAGTGGTCAAATACTCATGGACGGAGGGAGTACATGTTTTTACTTACACTTGCCTTAAAACCCTGTTTCAGGTGGAGAAATTTCTGGTTGAGATATTGGATTGTTACGAATCCACCATTGGTGACTCCAACGTGAAGGCGGCTCCTCCTCGCATTGTAGTCTTTCCACCGCCCTTCGAGGCTGTAGCCCGCAACCCTATTTTCATGGACTTGGCGTTTGATCTCATCGACTTCCCGTTGCTTGCCAGTAGGATGCGAAAAGACAAGAAAAGTGGCTTCATCAGCAGATTATGGGGTTGAATTCATATTTCTGCATTTTTACAATCTCTAGTTATGGATATTATCATGCATCATTTTTCCTTTACAATTTTCTTTGTTCTCTCTTCAATTTTCGCAACTCTATTTATCTGCAACGGAGTTTTTTGTTGTTTTTTTCGTTTTCTATACTGACTTTGTTTTTTTTCATTCGCAACAGAAACTTGTGTCGTTACTGAATGTTTTTTTCCAAATGAGAATTTATCCTTTTTTTGGACTGAATTTTAATTCAAATCCGAGTGTATGTGCTATTGTTTCATACTCCCTCTGTCTCTACATAATGTTTCAGTTTTAGACCTTGATATTTAAGTGATGTTATTTTCTATTCAATTTATATATGGATTGATGTAAAATTAATAAATAAAAATTATATACTCTTCCCGTTTCATAAAATAACTCCATTTTCTCTTTTCTTGTAAAACATTTCAATTTTCTATTAAAAAGTTTATTTTACCCTATTGGTTCTTATCAAACCTATTTAATCACAATTATTCACTATTAATTTACTTATCATCATCTTTTATTTGTACTTATCACGTCCATAGGTAAAATTAGATCGTCAACTTCAAAATACTCTCTAAATTTGATAAAAGTCAAAATTGAAATTGTTTTTCGAAATGGATTAGATCGTCAACTTCAAAACACTTCAACCTTAAAAAAAGGTTTGAAACATAGAAAATGTATTAAAATAAGAGTTTGATGTTTTTATTTTTTAAATAGAAGTTGTTAATGTGGTAATGTTACATGGACATTTTACTATACTTTTGAGTAATGTACATGATCATGATTAGTAATGTAAATGCTTTTTAACTATTTCGAGAATAAAAATATGAATTTCATATTTTGGTTTAATTTCATTGCTTTACTCTTATTTTAGTCTTTTTTTCCTTAGAAGTTCTCTACAAAAAATGTGAGAAGATTAATTGTTTTTTATGGGTATATACTTATACCCGACCCAGATAACCGAAAGGGACAGGTCAAAACATGACCGGTCACTTTCTTCGATCACCAAATGAGGACAACGCTTCGATTGGGACGGGTCAAAAATTGACCGGTCACTTCCCTAAAAAAGTGACCGGTCACATTTTAGGCGATAGTCAAATCGTCACCTAATGTTATGAAGGATATTCTGGAAGACCGAAGAGACGGGTTGAACTCAAGAAATGACCGGGTAACTTTTGAAAAAAAGGTGACCGGTCACGACACGTTACTTGGCTAACATTGGTCCAATCTCTTAGGCATGGTGAACCACGTCAAACACCGAGGGAACACCCCGCCGCTCATACATCACGAGACATACAGTGAAAGAGATGTTTGTCATCTTGCAGGGTTGATTGGATTGAGAATATCCATTTATAGTCTTTGATTAAACAGTGTCTTAGCTTGTAGCTATTGAAATCAATGATTGTATAGTGTTCCCATTAACTACAGTGACCTTCCCACGAGCTTCCTATTTTGTCCATGGATGAACATGGGAAGGTCACAAATCCTCCTCTATAAATATGATGATTGTGGATAGAGGAGGAGATCCAATTTTTCTCTCACTAAAGTTCACTCTTGAGATAGAGTAAGAAATATAATTCGGACTGAGGAGATTTACCCGGTCTAGGTCATACTTTGTGTTATTGTTTGTGTGTATGTTATTACGGGTCGAGTGTGTCCAGACTCCAGGTCAGACCCGGTCAACCCACCCAGCTATATTTACACCATCAGTTTTATTGAATGATTAATGAAAATTGCTAAAAAAATACTACTTCCATTTCAAAATTAAAGTCACAAATTCTAAAACGGGTGCCCCAAATTATAGTCACACTTTTTTAAAAATATAATACGAGTACTCCCTCCGTCTGCATATGCACATTTTACTTATCTTTTTGGTCTATGAGAAAATATTTTTCTCATTTTCATTTTTAGTCTATTTTTTAAAGGAAGATGTCAAAAATACTCTTTTTAACCTTTCAGTCATTTTTATACTCTCTTTTTTAAAATTTTTAAATTCAAATTTACTCATCCTTACTTTTCTTAATCACTTAACCTATTCAAGCTTATGTTGGACAAATTCTATGGTTGACCTAAGATCTAGCATGTACATATGAGAAAAATAAGTAATTTCTTACTCCCTCCGTCCTAAAACTTTCTTCTCGTTGCGCAAAACGAAAAAAATCCCAAGTTTTTTCAATCTATTTTGTTTAAATATTGGTATAGAAATAAAATATAAAACATACATATTTAAAAACTACATCAAAAGTTCAACAAAACAAGTGGTGACAAGAATATTTTATTTTATCATATAGGCCATGAAAAAAATACAAATAAATATAAATTCCCGTGAAGTTAGAATAGTGCTCTGGGAAGAAAGTTTTAGGACGGGAGAGTATTATTTAAGAAACACTATAGAAACACACCTCTCTATCCCATGGGTTGTAAAAAAAATACACCTTTTGAATTGGTTGTTCCAGGTCCTACCCAAAAATGACGCCAGTTCTGGGAAGGACTTTTTGAATCGGTTGTTTCTAAATAACCGATTCAAATGTCGGAATCGGCTGTTTAGGAACAATCGATTCATAAAGTCCTTCCCAGAACTCGCGCCAATTATGGGTAAGGCTTTTTGAATCGGTTGGACCACTAATTCAAAAAGTATTTGTACCAATTGCATTGCTACCTTTTGCATCGGTTTACAATCGATTTAAAAGATTAAAAACAATCAATTTAAAAAAATCCTTTCCGTATTAGTACCACAATAATATTCTCAATTTACTATTTCCAAAATCGAAATATATTACTCCCTTTGTCTAAAAAAAGAGTCACATATACACAGTAGAAAACAGAGTGCTTCTATGGTGCATACTATTTTTGTGGATCTTCTCCTATAAAAAAATATTTTTTTATTTTTTATTTAAGAAAAATAAATGTTTATCTAAGTGGTAAGGAAATACTAATTTTACTCATATGTAGGTCCATGATGGACCTTAGTCCACCATAGAATTTTCCCATAAAGAGTTGTATTTTTTTCAATTTTTCATATAGGTTTCTACAAATATGCCTATGGTGCTACTAGATTCATGCTCGTGTTTCGTAAGGTAAAAATATTGTTCAAGTTATATAACCTAAATATACATCAATATTATTTTGTAAAACTTTTTTACAAAGCTTATTTTATAAAAGTAATTATAAATAAAACAGATTTGCAAAAAATTCTTTGGATGAGACAATATACTCCGTACTTCACAACAGAAATTTATAAAATTATCCATTTACAAGCCTGGACGAATAAAGAAAGGGGATTTAGAGAAGCAAAGTGATATAAATCAAATTAAATGGAAGAGGAAGTTGAAGTGAGGGACCCACAATAACAAACTCAAACTCCATTTTGAAAAAAAATCCAAGAAAACATAATGTATACTTAACTTACTTTTTTATTTATTTTTAATACTTCTTTAATGAAATACTTCCTCCGTCTCAAATTAGAGTGCATGTTCACTATTCACAAGGTCAAATTTCATTCACTTTCTTTCTCTATTTTCGCCACTACTAGTTTTGTAGATCTTTTGATGTAATATTTTTATATGTAATTTTTATTTTGTATCTTTTTGCCATTTGTCATATAAAATGATTTGAAAATAATTTCAGTCAAATATCGTAAACCGAAACAAACACTATAAATTGGGACGGAGGGAGTAATATACCTTTGTCACTTCTAGTTTTGTGGAAATTTTCATAAAGTTGTTTACTATGTAAATTTTATTTTTAACTTTAGTGATATGATCAAATAAATTAATTTGAAACTAAAGTTAGATAAATCTCATATATAGCGCTTAATATGAAGATCTTTGGTGAACGGATGTAGTATATATAGTATATTTTCAAAGAATGAGATTTGATATTGTAAGTTCGTGGGGGCACTGCGGAAATCACCAATTAAGAACTATGTTAACAAATCATTCAATTATGTTGCAGAGAAGATATTGCAGCACTGTCACAGTAACAGATGATAGACAGTGTGCTATAACACTTCTTTGTCACATGCACACACAGAAGTAGATGTGCAAAGGACATTACAGCGCCTACTGGGTAGAATGCTGTAACTATAAAAATGCGTAAAAAAAACACCAGATATGTTTACACAGTTCGGAGAACTCTCCTAGTCTGCGGGGCCCACGTCCGTGTAATAGCCCTCCACTAAATCACTAGATGCAAGTTACACCGGTACATAACAACATGATGAGACACACTTCTCTGAATTGTTATGACAAAACTTCTAATCTAGGATTTCTAACCCAAACTCTATTCAGATCCGCTTCGACTATCACATATCCACCGAGATCACGAGGACAAACGTGTTGGCAGCCCTCTCCTTAAGCTCTTGTCCACCTCCTGGTTGTCACGATCTGTTTTTCATTGTAGGACTCCTTCTTCATGTAGATCGTATCTTTCTTCACGCAAGGGAAGCTCCGGGACACGACAGGAATGCTCTACATTAGCGTATATTTTTTGTTTTCCCTCTCAATCGTTCCAAGTAATTTCTAGGGACCTGCTGCGTTTTTATAGGCTTCTCTTGACACAATCCTAGTAGGAATATGTTAGTAGAAGTTGGCTTGAACTCAACTTCCTTAATCTTGATCCACTAGTAGCCTAAAGAGATGAGATTCCTTAACAAGTACCGCTGAAGTTATTATCATGTAATCACAATCCCAATAGATCTCTAATTCAGATTGCAGCTTAAAATCCCGTGCTCACACCTCTGATCCCGAACAGTGTGTTGCAGTATCGTGTTGTAGCATCTTCTGTGTCAACCTCGAAAACTGCAGCAACTCTAGAAGTCTAAATAAAATAAACCTCCCTTAACAAATAGAGGTTTCTACTTAGTAAAACACATAACAAATATGGGATTCTGTTTTGCCAAAAGATTATTAGCCAACACCATGGAACTAATAGATATCAAAAGAACAATATTCGTTGCAAGAGTAAATTTCATAAATGATTTTTAATTACATGTGTTTTTCTATATTTAGCCTCCTATTTTGAGATATTTTATAAATGATATTCAACTTTTGAAAACTATTCCATGATCGATTTTCAGAGACTATATGTGAAAAAAAAATCGTCATATTTGGTCAAAAAACCATTTATAGAATATTTTTTTAAAAATATGATGACTAGTTATGTAATATCTTATAATTATAAACTAAATATGGAAGAATAACTATAATTATGGACCATTAATCAAATTTACTCAAAAATAAATGATGATATGCAATAGACCACGTGGGACTAAAAGGGAATGTACAACAGTTGTACTTACCGTAAAGAGCAATGCTAAGGGTACACCAAAAGGTATACTCCAAATGTACACCACCTCCTTCTCTACCGCACATTTTTATTTACTTATTTTTTTAAAATCTTTTTGCCTTTTTTAGTGGACAAGGAGGGGGTGTAGGACATATGGGTACCCCTACCACTTTTCTACCGTAAAAGCAAGTATACGTAGGAATGTAGGATGCATGATGATGTACAATAGAAGAACGTAACACTTCTTTTAAGAGTAATAATCCACTAGTTTTTTAAGATGGAACGCCCACCTCGGGCGCCTCCAAACTCCGACTTACATGATTGTAATGAGGATAAATTATGATACAATTTTAATTTGATCTTTCGAAAAACGTTCTGTGCTCGTTATGCACAAGGAGTTATTACAAATAATAGAACTCTCACATTGTCACTGTCGGGATTCGACCTTAGAATCAACGGACTTGATATCCTTTTCTTCGATCAGTTAAGCTACTCATGCAGGTTCCCGTAGTTTTTTAATTTCCACACTAATAAGAATCAACCTAGACACCTAGTCCACTTTCTTTTTCACAACAATCACACGTAATCAAATTACCAAGTACTTGGTATATACTCTCTCTCTGTGTCCTTGAAAATCTTTCATTTTTCTTTTTTCATCCGTTTCAAAAAAGTTTTCTCAATTCTACTTCATCCGTTTCATAAAATGGTTCCTAATGTGATGGATAGATTATTAGTGAAAAAGTATGATATGATAAGTAAGATAGGAAAAATTAGAATTAAAAATGGTTTTTTAATAGAAAATGAAAGTATTTTGGGAAAAATAAAAAAAATGAAAGAGAAACCAGTTTAAGAAACAAAGTGAGTATTAAAAAATCATTTTTACCTTTACTAATCTTAATCAACTTATCACATCACATCTATTCACTATTAATCTACATATCAAATCCTACTCTAACCCACCATATCTAAGGATGTTTCTAGAAACTCAACACCTAAATACACTTTTCTTAAAAATCACAATCTCTCATATTTTTATGGACATAGGGAGTATATATTTTTAAAATTTTTTGTTAATTATTTACAATAATCTGCTAAAAACAAATTTTACATTTTTATCACAAATGGAATTTTACATTTTTTTTGATCTTTTAATTGAGAAGTAAAATATGTTATATGTGGCTCCAATGTAAATTTAATGTAAAATTAAAGTAAAAATTTTATTTTAATTATTTTGATTTAGTGTACACGCCAATAACAGAACTTCCATTATTTAGGGTCCACAAGATCGATATAAACATTTTTACACAAAATTTATTTCTTTAAAAAAATTAAAAAAAATTTATCTTAGTATTAGGAATTAAATATTACCTCTGTCACTGAGCATTTATTCAATTTATTTTGACCTTTTACAGTTAATCATTTCTAACATTTGGCCTATATTTAAATAAAATATACTCCGTATATCGTATATTAACTAATTAAAAAAGTATTTTAAAAACATTTTATAAAATCAGTATAATACAATTATTTTTGTATCAATATCTAATATTACTTTTATTTAATTGATGGTCAAAATGTAACAATTTTGACCCAAGTCTATGCACGAAATTGCCCACCTGTAAAAGGGTGAACAAAGTGGCATGTCCACTTCCTCTATATATAATACCCATCTAGTCATTCATTCACTCACTCCCACATAGAATTACCACCAACCCAAACATTAGGAAAAAATGATAAGTTGGGATGACGTGTACAAGGTGGTGGCCACCATGGCCCCACTCTACGTGGCGACGGTCTTAGGTTACGGTTCGATTCGGTGGTGGCACATTTTGAAACCGGACCACTGCGATGCAATAAACCGGTTCAATTGTTTCTTCGTCTTCCCATTCTTCAGCTTCTATTTCCTCTCTCAGGTCAATCCTTACCGGATGGACTATCCCTTCCTTGCCTCAGACATTGTCACGAAATCGGCGGTCATTGTCGCCCTTGCCCTGTGGGCCAACTTTGCCAAAAAAGGAGGCCTCGATTGGTCCCTCACGACCTTCTCATTGTCTTCCATGAACAACACCCTCGTAGTAGGTGTCCCGTTGTTGCAAGCCATGTACGGGCCGTTGGGCTACGACATCGTTCTCCAAGCCGCTGCCATTCAGGTATCGAGACTTTAAAAATTCGAGAGTAAAAATGTACTCAAGTTATTTTTTTCTAAATTAAAAGTATTCAAAACTTTTGCAAATTCTTATTTAGGGAAAAACGTAATAATGTTTTGCTGTTATAGGTAATTTCTCCAAAATACAATTATTATTGACACGATCAAACTACATATATTTTTGTTCATTCGATGTACGTACATTTTCTGATGTGATTTAATTATCCTTGACATCAATAGTTTTTGTTGTGGCTGGCGTTGTTGTTGTTCGGGTGCGAGTTCCGACGTACGAGGTTGATCCAGACGTCGTCGTTACAAAACAACAGCACGACGACAAAAGCTGCCGATAATAATAATAATAATCTCAACAATGGAGTTGTTCCGTCCATCGAAATGGAGATGGTAGATCTTGAACGGAATAGTAATGCCGCAGCGGCGGCGGCGGCAAGCAGTTCGCCGTCGTTGAAGCCGTTGATCAAAGCCGTGTTTATCAAACTTTCCAAGAACCCTAATTCTTATGCATGTTTTCTTGGCCTGGTTTGGGCCCTTATGTCCAATAGGTATAAAATAATACTATATATATATACCTCGTATTTTAATAATATCTTAGTTTAATTTTTCTTTGAATATATTGGCAATTAATTTAAGTTTTTATCTTTCTAATTTTAATAAAATTCAGGTGGAATTTTCACATGCCTAGTATCATAGAGGATTCTATCTTGATCATGTCCAAGGCTGGTAGTGGTGTTTCCATGTTCACTACTGGTAAATTATTCTTCATTCCATCTTAAAGAAGAAAAACCAATGACAATAATTATTAATACTATAATTATTATTTAATTTTCTTCTTATGCGAAGTATATTAATCTATTTTGATAAATATACTGCTTAGGGTACTCCTTAATTATTTTTAGACAATATTTTTCCATCAATATATATTACTCTGTAATTTACTACTAAAAATTTAAAAGAAATTGAACAAATATTGGACTAATGAGTACGAGAGTTGCTAGAATGTATTTAAATAACTAAATGACGTGGTGAAAACAATTATTGTTTCATTTGTACAATAAATGAAACAATAATTTAGTAATAATTCTCTCCATCTCAGTCTTCAATTAAATAAAACTCGTCATGTATACTTATATTAAAATGATTTTAGTAAATTTATCTTATTGAGAAATTTTAAAATTTTATTTCATTATAGTAACATGCAATACAAATTGAGAGAGTTGAATTTTAAAATTTTGTCTAGTTTGACTCAAAAAAGTCAAATTGGATAAATACATCGAGACAGAGAGAGTATAATATTGCGAAAGAAACTAAAGATTAAATTTCTCTTGGGAATTAGGATGAGTATTTGTTTTTATGTTGCATGCACCGTATTATTTTGGACCCATACGTATGTGTAGGGCTTTTCATGGGGTCACAAGAAAAGATAATATCGTGCGGTCCGGTTTTAACCATATACGGTTTAGTTTTGCGGTTCGTAGTCGGACCGGCGACAACCGCCATGGGCGCCGCCCTTTTGCGTTTGCACGGCGAAGTCTTCAAGATTGCTATAGTGCAGGTAATTAATACTTCCAAAAAGATTTATACGCTTTGACTAAAATTAAAATTAAAGGAGAGATAACTTTGTGTAGATTATTAGGAAAAAGGTATGATGTGATAGATATGGTTTGAAAAAATAAGGGGTAAAAGTAGTTTTTTAATAGAAATGGGAAGGAGATTGTGGGACAATTTTTTTTTGAAACGTGTAAATCTTTTTGGGACGGAGGGAGTATAAATCACTCAATTTTGTTTAAAAAAATGACTCAATTTTATTATTCCCAACAATATACTCCCATAACAAAATGTCACAACGAGAAAAAAAATCCAATCATAAAGAAAATTTCTTTTTAAGTTTTAAAAAAAAAACCTGTCAAATATTAAGTTTTATACTCCGTATTAATTACTTCATTTAATACTAAAAAATCATTATGACGACTTTCTGGCTACATGATACACACACATATATATACTCTATGTTTATATTTATTTATTTTTTTTCAATGTATCCAAAAAGTCATAATGATGTGATTAATATTGTATGAAGGGAACCTGTTTTTTATTGTGCATTTATTTTCATATTCCTCAATAAATTGATTACTAACTAAGAATGTTTAATTTGTGAATTCCATTCCATATATGTACGGACAACACAGGCAGCATTGCCACAAGCTGTAACTTCATTCGTTTATGCCAAAGAATATGGAATCCATGCCGATGTTCTCAGCACATCGTACGTCGTAAACTAATATTTTCATTAAATCCATTTAATTATTAATTTCGTCCAATGTATTCGTCTAGTTTGATTTTTTTGAGTCAAAACAGGCGTGTCTTTAAGATATGTAATTTTTGTGTTATTTTCTAATTATGACTCAATTATCCTACTCATCTACCTTATCCAACTTTATTATAAAGTATGGACAAAATTAAAAAATATCACCAAAATTACTCATTTTAAAAGTATGTCTTTTTTCAAACATGAAGGATTTATATAATAAATTTTATTAGATTTAACTTGTTCAAAACGAATGCTCAAAACTTTATTTTATTAATTCTATTAAGATGCAATAATTATATACTCGGAGTGTGTAGTTTTTATAATGTATGTGATTTATTTGTGCAGGATTATAATTGGCACATTCGTTTCTCTTCCGGTGTTGATTGGATATTACGTGGTTCTCGACCTCTTATGTCCTAATTAGAAATTAATTATATATATTCTCTTTATACCTCTAAAAAATTATTCTAATTACGTGACGTTTAACACTAGTTTGAATGGACATTTGGGTATGTTGATGTATTATGATTAGTTATTAAGAAATGATTAATGCCCATATTTATGTGTATTATATGTACCATCATCTATTAATTGGTTTGTAGAATCAATGTTTTTTCTATAGCTTGTTGCATTGGATATTTGGATGTGTGTATTCATATACTACATCTCTCCAAAAATATTTGTTCAATTTTAATTTTTTGCAGTCAACGTATTTTTGGGATTCCTCCAAGTCCCACACCAGAAGTATATGAGTAAATGAACGAAAATATATAGGTTCACCTGACCCCATTAGTATGAGGCTTTTTGGGAAGTGCCCAAAAACAAATCCGTGAGGGCTTGGCTCAGAGCGGACAATATCATACTAATGCGGGGTTGGGGTGAGGGCACGTGCAGTCCCAACACGTATAATATTTAATTTTAATCATTAAATAAATTAAAATAATATTAGATATTTATATAAAAAACAACAATTTTATTAGGTTTATGTTATAAAATACTTTCAAAATATTAGAGGTACTGATCGGCTCTGCTTCGTGCCCAAGGAAGGAGACGAGCTTCGTTCCTCTATGGGTAGGGGTGTTCATGTTTAGGTCTATACCGAAAAAACCGACCGAACCGGCGATAGGTCCAGACTGGACCCGGACCAAATCGATTTCAGGTCGGTCTTCTATTTGGTCCTGTATATTTAACATTTTGGGTTTCAGTCCGGTCCGGTCTAAACCCGATTCACAATCAGTCTGGACCGAATAGGCCGAATAGTCCTTTTAATTGTCAATCGTCAGTCCAAGAGTGAAGAAGTCCAGTGCATTGTACAAATTCATTTTTTAGAACCCAAATACTCATCCCAATTCCCAATCGTCAGTGACACTTCATCACTTACACTTTTGTTTCGAACTGAGTGTCAGTGAACCGCTGACGCTTCTCAAGTTCTCAGAAAGTCAAAATCATAGTCGGCCGACAATTCTCAGATTTTCGATCTCCTTCTTGTTTCGAAAGGCTTCAATCGAATCTGCGAAGGTACGATTATATCCGCAGTAGTCAGCCCTCTCCAATCTTCTTCTCCATCATCTTCTTCTCCAGATTTCCAGGTAATAGGCTATTTCTTTTCACCTGATTTCAATTCTTATATAAAATGATATCTTTCAAAATTCGAAACCAAAAAAATGAATGTGGGTAGACAAACTGAAATGTAAAAGTCCACATTTCTGCTTTTATTGATGTCAATTGCTCTCTCTCCTTCGATATATTCAGCTAAGCATCACAATGAATCGTCAGAGAAACAGTCCCAAATGTGGCTTTACCACATTTTTTCTCAACCACATAGGGCAAGAATAAGTTAAACTGCTAATATCCTGACAATAAGTTGCAAACAAGAAATAATATCCAAGAGTGAAGAAGTCTAGTCCAAGAGTGATTTCGGTCTTCTCGGTTCGGTCCATGTGATTTCGGCCTGGTCCAGTTCAAAACCAAGATCACTTAGGTCCGGTCTTTAGTCTAAGTTTTGGCATTTTTCGGTCTTCAGTCTGGTCCGATTCGGTCTTAGACCGATGAACACCCCTATCTATGGGCTTAGTCCACTCGTCTGCTCAACGTGATTTCTCTGATGGAGGAGGGAATTGTAGTACGAGTGGCGCGTTGGAGGGAGCTCTGAAAATCTTGAAGAGGGGTTTTGAAATTTGAGGAGGGAACTCGATCTAGAATCTACACAATTGAGAGCATAAAATTTGAGAGGAAATTGGAAGATGGATTTTGGAATTTGATGATAAAACTCTGTTTTGTTAGACAAAGTGTGCAACTGTAGAGGGGGTGAATAGAATTGTTGAGAATGTTTATCGATTTTTGCATAAGTGTGTGTAAATAAAAGTAAACGAGTGTGCAGCAGAAATAAAAGAGAGAAAGCAAAGAACACACCGACGTATACTGGTTCACCACCTCGTGGCTATGCCAGTTTCCCGAGAGACTCTCTCGAAGGTACCACTAATAATCAAGCTTCAACTAGTGCTTGACAAACTGTTTACTTCTCGAGAACTTGAATCCCACAAGCATCAACACAACTGCTCGTAGATGTACTCTCTACAAGATTTCACACACAAGACTTAAGTCACATAAGTCTTGTACAACAAGAAAAGTAACCTCTTCAATCTCTCAACAAGAACTCTCACAAGAGTAGAAATGATAAAATAATTAAGTTCTATGGATGACAACAACATTCTCTTGAAAACGAAGAGTTTTCTCTCAAAATAACTTAATTTGAAGAATGAATTAATGAAAGATGAAGACCACAAGAATGAGGTGATTTAGAGTGTTTCAAGTATCCAAAAATGACCAAGAAAGGGTGTTTTAAATATGGTAAACAAAATATGTCCGTTGGTCCAAAAAAAGAGTTATGCAAAAAATACACCTCAAAAATCGATTTTCATAGACCCCAAAATCAAATTTTGAAGTCTGCTTTTTTAGTCCTTTGAATCCAGTAGCAAAAATTGATTTTTACAAAGAAGAAAATTGATTTTTATGGCGCGGAGAGAAAAAATAAGATCTTAAAGAACATTTGCATAGGGTAATGGGTCAAGGGACAATATCTCCTTGCCCCCCCCAAGAGATAATGTCTTGAAATAATGTATTCAAGACCCAAAGATGTATCTAAATTCAAATATTGAATTTGAATTTAGTTGGGGTGCAAAACTAAGTCTGAAAAATATATTGTATGTCAAACGATGTCTAAATATTTAAATAAAATATTTTTTAATATCAAAGTTAGTATTTTAATAAATGTTTGATACACCTTTTGTAACTGACTCAATAAAAGCATTTTTGAAAAGTTAAAAAGGATTTATCAACTGACTCAAAGATAAATATTATTTTTATATAACTCTCACAAAAATAACTTTGGAGTGAAGAATATTTTTGCCAACGTTACATTATTTCTAAGACTCAAATCAATTAAAAATCTTTAGAGATCTTAGCTTCTTCTTCATTTTTGTTTGGCGCTCTGTTAGGCATCTTGGTCTTCATTAAACTTGTGCTCCTTTTTTAATACTTCAAGGGATTTGACACTTCAAATCTGTGTGTTTGTCAATATAGCACTTTATTCTTGACTAGAATAACTTGTGTTTGTCAATTATCAAAACTTGTGAGTCAATACTAAGGGGATGTATTCAATCAGGAGTTTGTAGGATTTTTTAAGACTTTCAAAATCAAGAGGTATTCTATCTGGTGTTTCAAAAGTCTTCTACTCCCTCCGTCCCAAAAAGTCTTTCATGTTTCATTTTTTGCGCATCCTATAAAATACTTCTATCGACATCTAAAATGTCTAAAATTTACAACATTTCTTCTTTATTGTAGGTAGAAGCTATTTTGAAATTTTTTTTTGCATTCAAGGTGGGATAGAAGTGTTTTATGGGATACGCAAAAAATAAAACAGGAAAACTTTTTGGGACGGAGGGAGTAAAATTTTAAGGTATTCAGTCTAGATTTTCTAAAGTCTTTTAAAATAATGAGTTACTACGTATTTAATAAAGATTATAAAAACTCTTTAAAAAAATCTTTAGGTATTCAATAATCCATGAGTTTTAAAACTTCATGGACTTTGTTGGATTCTTTTCCAAAATATGCTTACCTAAAAAAAAATAGAGCTTCTGAACCCGACTACACCGATAGATTTGCAGCTCCGGGAACAGTTCCGGCAAAGAGGAGGCCGAGATGGGCGACGTTGTGAGAAAAATTGGATGTTTCACGAATCCAGATTTCACAAACCAATGGTGGTTGGGTCATTGAAAAAATGAATGCTCTTGGATTATTGAAGAATGGAACTAGTGGTGCTCTCTATTGTGCGAAAGAAGTCATCACTGGCAACTTTGAAAGTTTGAGGATATTTGCTATTGGTGTTTGATTTCTCTGGGGTGATTTTGAAGGTTTGGTTCAAGTTATTATATTTTCTTGCTCTGTGTTTGGTATTCATGAATGGGGTAATTTTGTGGGCTCTCCGAGTGGAATCGTGATGGATGGGGACAGAGGAAACGAGTTCTAGAAGGAGCCCTGATGGGTTAGGGTATGAGTTTGTCAAAAAATCCACTTAAATCAATAAAAAGAGTCAGGTCAAGTCTATGAAAATCAACCTACACATATTCCCAACCCCAAAAACAAATAGCTAATTCACATAAATTCATGCATATTCAAATATGGGTTATAAAAAATAGGGAACAAAGATAATAAGGATATGTAATCGACTCCCTTAGATGCAATCTCTTTGGTTAAGTGCTTGGCGCATCTATTACAAATTTGTGGTTTTCAAGCACAACTTTTATGGTGCATCTAAAAATAAGAATTAGGTATCCAACCACTTTTGAGTCCTTGGGGGTTAGACAAATAATAATCATAACTATATGATAAATCCCTATGATTAGCAAAACATATATGTGCTATGTGTCCTACCCGATTGCAGTAGTGACGTATCACGTTCTGGGTTGTGCATATGCCTAGGTTGAGTCAAATAATATTTAGGTGATCTAAAATCATTATTCCTAGAATTATTAACAAAATTTCTAGACTCATTTCTAAATTGTCTAAAATTATTACTATGATTTTAAAAATCCGTAGAGTCATTTCTAGGTTTGCTAAGAATTCTTATTATTCCTAAAATTAATTTTGTTATTTATAAAATTATTATTTCTTCTAGGTGGTCTATTTTTGTTAACCTTTTTAATAATTTTTTGAGGCACTTCTACCTTAAGTTTTTCCATAGTGTCCCTAAGTTCTATGTTCTCTAACTTTAAAGAGACTCACAAGAAGAACTAGTAAAACTATTGTCAATAGAAGAAGAAGCTTTATTAATCATTCCCTTAATTTTGTTTTTATTTTTTAAAAAAAAGATTATCATTTTTTAAAAATTTATTTTCCTCTTCTAAAGCATAAATCTCATCTTTATCCTTTTTGGCAATTTTTGGAGCTTTCATATATATATATATATATATATATATATATATATATATATATATATATATATATATATATATATATATATATATATATATATATATATATATATATATATATATATATATATATATATATATATATATATATATATATATATATATATATATATATATATATATATATATATATATATATATATATATATATAATATATATATATAATATATATATATATATATATATATATATATATATATATATTATATATATATATATATATATATATATATTATATATATATATATATATATATATATATATATATATATATATATATATATATATATATATATATAAACACTCCCTCCATCCACAAATAAACTTTACGTTCACTATTCACAGGGTCAAACTTTATTCACTTTATTGGCCTATTTTCGTCACCCATTTGATAAAATAATATAGTCATGTCACCTCTAGTTTTATAGATCTTTTGATATATTTTTTTAATATGTAATTTTTATTTTTCAATTCTACACCATTTTTCATATAAAATGATTTGAAAATAACCTAAGCCTTGTGTTTTGATGTTAACAAACAATATAAGAGCTAGACGTTTTTTAAGTGTTTCAGGTACAACAAGAATCCATTAAGATTCGGTACTCAAGAATGAAGTCGAAACACTAAACTAAACTAGCGTAGAATATAAGTAGAAACCAACGTAAGAATATGACTTTGTATACCTATATTCACAAGCTCAAAAGCACTCACAAAATATGTTTAAAACTATCCCATAAACATTTTCAAACATTCAAAAGGTTTTAAACTCAAATGAGAAGGATTAAGGAAATTTTGGAAAACACAGGACAGTGACACGTTACCCTGAACGGTACCATATACCGGCTACACGGTAGGGTATACCGTTGACACGGTACCCCAGTACCGTTAGACACCAGGTACCGCCAGAGCGGATTGGAGTTTTAGTGGAACACGGTATCGAGGTACCGCCACGGTTAAAGATAGCCGTATAAATTCTTGGGTAAAGGTTCAAGGATAGCCTTTGAAATCCTTGGGGGAACGGTAGAAGATAGCCGTTAAATCTTCATTTTAAACGGTTTTGAGATAGCCATTGTGAAATCTCGGAGTGAATCCTATTGGCAAGGGTTGTTTGCCAAACTAGTGCGGTGCTTTGACATAGTTCAAGAGACCGAGACTTAGTGGATTCGGAAATCCTTGAGGAGGAGCCTCGAGGTACTAGAGTAGAAAGTTTCCGAACCAGTATAAAATCGGTGTGCATTTTACTTTACGCTTTTATTTCTGCGTTTTATATATTGCTTCTGCATTTGCCAACACTGTTTTTATCAAACTCCGAAAAGATTTTAAACGCCTTATTCACCCCACTCTAAGGCGTTGGCACAACGACTAAAATTGACTAACACACACACACAGATATATATATATATGGATTGACTCGAGTGAGATGACATGCTTCGGTGAGATGACGCAAATTAATTTAAAACACCGGTCAACCACTGGTCAGCAGCGGTGTCCAGCGGCGGCAGGTTGCGGCGGCCGGCAGTGGCGGCGCGGTGGCGGCAGCCAGCAGCATGTGGTGACGGCCGGTGACTGGCGGTTGTCGGTGGCGGTGGCGATCGGCGGCAGCAAACGACGGTCAATGGAGGTGGTCAACGGTCAGAATCTAGTCAACACCCCTTCCTTTGATTTTATTTAAAAAAATTCAAAGTGTTGAAAAAATATGGTGAGTTTTGCCTTACAAGTAGGTGAGCTTTGTAGTTGTTCTTGGTGAGATTTGCGTCATGTGACCGTAGCATGTCATCTCACCGTAAGGGGTCATCTGACTAGAGTCGATCCTCTGCGAACACACTTCATTTTCTTCTCAAACTTACGTTCAACCATGACACAAAATTGCTTAAAAACACTTCCTACTATCCGCTTAGAATCAAGCAAATATACCCACACACCGCGAGAAAAGTCATCTACAATGGTAAAAAACATGGTAGATCCATCCAAACTCGGCGTCCGATAAGGATTCGATAAATCACAATGCACCATATCAAATTTATCCAAAGATTGATGGAAATTGATGGGAAACTAGCACGAGTTTGTTTAGCATGTAAACAGACATCACAATGACTATGGCTACTTTTATTTGAACCATTTCCAGGAACTAAGGACAAAACATTCGAAGAAAGATGTCCTAGACGCTTGTGCAAAAGATCAAAGGAATTCACCTTCTTTGCACTGCACGCCATGCTTCTTTCCTCCTTCAAATAGTACAATCCTCCTTCATGTCTCCCCACACCAATCGTTGTCCTCAAATTTATGTCCTGTAATATGCACACATCATTGGTGAACTTTGCCTCACAGTTCAAATCCCTCGTTAGCTGTGAGACAGAGATCAAATGTCACTTTAAAGTTGGAACAAACAACACATTCTGCAATGTCATAGTCCTTGTCAAATCAACCTTTCCAGATTGAGCAGACACTAATCGTTTTCCATCGGGTAACCCAATTTCACATGGAGTCACGCCCACCACATCATACACCAACGAAAGATCACCTATCATATGATTTGATGCACCCGTATCAATAATCCAACATGATGACACAGAAATACCTGTAAGTTTCTGATTGATGTCTGTAGGGGATAGTGCAAGGGCGTGACGAACAGCGTTCCACTACTCCACAGTCAGATCCTCGAAATTGGGCAACGGTTAAAATCCCTTTTTCTCTTCTTCCTGATTTTTCTTGTTGAAAATAATCTCCATGGCTGATTCCTCAGTCATATCAGGTGATTATTCGTCAAAGGGAAAAACAAAGCAGCAGCACCAAGACAAACTGTCGACGGGACGGTCGATGTGTTCGACCATTCCGTCCTTCGACAACAACAGCAACAGTGAAGCAACTGAGCAACGATCGATGGACGCGATGTCGGGCGATCGTGAACACTGGTCGCGGAAATTTCTAGGTTTATGGCTCCGATACCATGAAAGAATTACTCCCTCCGTCCCCCATAGATCTTCTCAATAGCCCTTTTTCTTTGTCCACAATAGATCTTCTCATTTCATTTTTTAACAATTAAAATACTATAACTACCCTCACTTACTTTATTTATTACACCTCACCCACCTCATTTAATACACTCCACCCATATTTCATTAAGGGTATTATGGTAAACTTTCACTTTTTTTCAACTCTCCTTAAAAACCACCAAAAGTCAAAATGAGATATCTTAGGGGGACGGAGGGAGTATTTAAGAAGAAATTCTCTTGTATTTCTTCCCGTCCTTACAATTTAGAATGAAGACATATATATAGGATCTCACAAGTTGAGACTCCTAATTAGTAAAGGAAAAGGAAAGAATCTCTATACAAGGAAAACTACCAAAACAATATATACACAAATATCTCCAAATATTCTCCGAATATTCTTTTTCCGTTAACAATATACATGTTCAAATTGAGATATGGTGAACAAAGTTCATGATTCGAAGAAAAAATAATAATTCCACACCTGTCCAAATAAAAATGACAAAAACGGCAACACATTTCGAACCATATCTAATTAGACATGTACTGATGAATTAACTAGATAAATACCGGTAAACAACCATGATCAGAGTTCGTTTGCGATACAATAGCTAAGTGACTTGGTTTCGGACATAACTGATTTCAAATTAATTGTAAAATAAATGTAAAAATTTAAAGTCACATGAATATAATTGTGGAGTAGTGTGCATAAGTATAATATGTTTATTGTCATACAGAATCAGTTTTCTAATAATTGGTTCGTTTCAGATATAATAAATTTTGGTTATTATCATATTCAGACCTTATCAGTCTCGGACTTTTGGATCTTATCGATTTTAGCTATTATCGAGTTTGATTATTATCGGTTTCAGGTTTAATCAGTCAGATCTGATTATCAGTTTCGAATTTAAATTAGGTATGGATATATATATATAGTTTGGATTCGATCAGTTTGGTTCGGATAATTTTAGTTTTGGAGCTGATGAGTCAAATAGACAAATACTAGTTTGGTTCATTTATTGTGTAATTTTATATTTTGATGAAATATTTAATTAGTATGCTAAGTGTTGGGGAATTGATATGTTTCTCGATTTATTTTCCCCGATTCACACAATTAATTAAGTTCTTGTACACTCACGCACGCACTGAATAGTATAAAAATACGACTTCAGAAAAGGAATTTGTAATTTAAAAAAATGCACTAGAGAGATTACCATTCCACGAGTATCACACTTCTCTCTTTAATTTGTATTCAGAACACTTCTCTACACCTCACTCACAAGCATTCTCAAGAAGCCTTCTTGGTTCTCCACTCTTGGCTTGCAAAATGAGACATCCGATCCACACCTTACCTCCATCGGTTCGGTACTTGCTCACCCCTATTTATAGTCATCACGAAGACTATTTTGCTACTTGGCATTCACAACGCATGTACTCTCCATCTCGGCTTCTCTTTTCATTGCTTATCTTGTGATCATCTGATTCATCTCCTTGACTACCTGATTTGTTTTAAATATTGGTATTAATCTGATTTTTGAATCTTGATCATGTTGATGGTTGTGGATGAGTAATAATTAGAATGTTAGAATTGTTTTTTTGTAGCAGCAGTGAAGTTTGGTTTTTTAAAACTGACAGTAACTCTTCGGTTAAAGTGGTTTCGGTTTAGTTTGTTATCCCTTAAAGACGGTTCGGTTTCGATCAGTTATTATAAACCAATATATAGTTCGGTTATTTTGGTTTATGACCGAAACCGACCAATGCTCACTCCTACCCAATGCCATATCATCATTTAATTTAACTATTGCCATGTTTTTTTGTCGCTTCGTCCCAAAATGAAATACATAAACCTTTTTTATCAACGTTTAAAAATTTTTTGAATTTGGAAATAATTTTGTTTACCAATTGGTATTGAAATAAAAAATAAAGATTATATATTTCAAAATTAAACCAAAAGTTTTATAAAATAAGAGATGATAATAATATTTTATTTTATCAAATCATCAATGAAAATATGCAAACAAACAAAAAATATCAAGAGATTATAATAGTAAAGAAGTAAATCATTTTGGGACGGAAGTAATATATCAAATATGAGTGTTATATTCAAAGTTGGACAAAATTGTCTTTTATTTGAGATCAAGAAAATACTTTTTTCTAAGAATATTTATCCAGTTTTAATTTTTTGAAGTCAAAATTGATAAACTATGATACTTTATTAAATAAAATTTATATTAGATATTCATATAAAAATAATTTCATTATATGTATTGTGTAAAATATTTTTAAAATACTATTTTCTATATCTAATTAATATGGCATGTAGGTTTTATTCCATTGTAGGTCAAATGTTAATACAATATTTCAATTCATATAAAATATAGCTTCTGCCAGCTTGCACAATAAAAAGTCAAATATGGATTTTGACAATGCTTTGATAAAAAATATCTGCAAGGGAGCTGATAACGAGTAGGAACATATCGTGTGGACACCTCATGGTGCTAGCTGAAGAGACTCGCGAACTGTTTGACAATCAATATCAATATGCTTAATACGTATGTGAAACTAACACAGGGTTGGATGCAATATATAAAGCAGATTGGTTGTCACAGTATAAGCTTCGAGGATAAAGAATCGGCACTTCTAGAGCACTTAGGATGCTATGTATCACAAATACTCGCAGCCGTAGGGATAATCGTTGACCAGAGGTAGGGGTGAGCAAGTACCGAACCGATCCCAAAATTTTCCAACAAAAACCGAGAATACCGAACCAAAAAAAGTACTGAGAAGGAATTGAACCATACCGAACCAAATGGTCAGTATGGTACCTAGGAACGGTATGCGGTGATGCCCCATACCAAAATCCCCGGACCATATTTAATATACTTTTATTTTAGTTTTAGTTTTTGTATATGAACATATAAATATTCACAAACATTCGAAATACTCCTTTTTATCATTCATTTTTTTAGTTTTTGAAATATAAACTAAGTTTTGATACACATATCCATTTTTTAAATTTTTTATGCTTTTTATTTAAATTTACTTTCAATTTTCAAAAATAAAAGGGGCATTGTTACTGTTAAAGTGCATCCCACATCGGAAGTCCAAGAGTAAAATAATCCGGTATATAAGCTCTTGAGTTAAACTAACTAATCGATTGGATTCAATCTTTTAATGTGGTTCAGCCCAAGTGTCTTATTACTCAATCCAGTTGTCCATACTCATCCCAAATTCTATCAGTTACTTTGTAAGGTGAAAAGTAGGTATGTATGTATTCATCTCGATTTGTACCGAAAGCGATACCGAACCATCCCAAACCGATATTTCAGGATTGAGATAATGGGATTAGTATGATGTAAAATTCTATGCCAATTGAGATAATGGGATTAGTATGATGTAAAATTCTCTCATCCCTAACTAGAGGGTTTGCCTCTTTTGAAAAAAACGTAATCTTAGTTCTCCTTGTTGATCGTTACGTCTTTGTGTTTCATTTTAATAGTTACATACCTATGGGCTGGGCTAACTTATGGGGTTGGGCTTATAATCTTATATATATATATATGCTAAGCTTTGAAATCGGTTTTTCAATCGGTTTTGTCATTAAATCCTATAACCGGAGACCGAACTGATTAAACCGAGATTGTTTAGACTTAATAACCGAAATCGAAACTAAAATCGAATTTTCGATCGATTCGAATTTTAAACTCTCAATTTGACGGTCAGTTCGGTTAAAAGGCTTACCCCTAGCAGCTAGCATTGGGCCATGGTGGGACTAAAAGTGAATGTACAACAGCTGTACCGCCTGTACTTACCATAAAAGCAAGTATACGTAGGATCCATGATGAATGTACTGTACAAATGTACAATAGACCACATAGTATAATTTGGTTGGTTGAAGTTAGAGATTCCCCATGTTGCTAAATGCTAGCCCTTCAAATCGCCATTGCAGAGAACAAGAAAAAAGCTTTAAAAAAGTACCACCATCCTTTAATACGAGTGGTTATTAGAGCATCAACAATGTCTAAGGAGAAAAAAGAATGTCACACGGTGACGTGGCATAAAGCAACCAATAAAACATGGTTCAGTCACAGAGTGGCATGGGAGTGGAGTGACACACCCTACAGTGGCAAGTCGTTATTTTTGTAATTCTTAAATTTTTTTAGCATTTTAATTATTAATAAATTATTCCTATTTTAATTTTTAATTAGGTATTTTATCATGACAAAGAAAAAAAATGGATGAGAGCATTTGATAACCAAATCTTTTCTTTCTTCAAATAAAATAAAAAAAGAAAAAAAAAAGAAAAAAAGACGGCCTATCAAAGCATGGACCATGCTACACTTACACCAACAAATATACCCCATTTGTACACCACAGGTTTGCACAAACATTTCGATGGTTTACACCGACAGAAGTGTTGGTGCGTTAATAAAAATTCACACGGACACAAATGTTGGTGCATTTAACAAAAATTAGTTTTACACCAACACAAAATGTTGGTGCAAAACTGCGGGGTACAAATCTTGGGGTACACATAGCATAATCCATCAAAGCATAGATGTAATAGCTAGGAATCTTCTTTATCCTCCAAACAAAAATAAAAAAGATAAAAAAAAACACACAAAAAAACACTTGTATATACTCTGTATTTGCCTCGCACTCTCCACGGAGAGAGAGGTGAGAGGCTCTAGACACGCATGGTACCAAGCCTCCACTTGATAATGGAATGCCTTACCACAAAAATAAGAGTCAACCAAGTACACTTTCTTTTTCACACTAAAGGTCAACTTTTTTTTACATTTTCAAAAACAAAAAAGAGAATTTACTTAAATAGTACTAAAATATAATGACTTTCCCTAAATAGCATCACATGTGTTTTTTCCCAATGTAACATTTTTAGTCATTATTCCATTAGTCTTTATTCAAGTAAATGTTCACCATCATTGAACATTATAGACATTATTAAGTGCTATTTAGAGAATAAAACAATTTAAGTACTATTTAGGGAAATAACTTAAGTTTTAGTGCTACTTAGTGCAAATATAACTAAACAAAAAGAAAATCAAATTACGTAGTATATTCTGCTTTACTTTTTTACCATTATTTACAATATTCATTTCAAAATAAATTTTACATTTTTAGATTATCAAAAATTAAATTTTATATCTTGTGATGTTTAATTGATAAGTAAAATATGTGGCTCACAATCAACGTAAAAGTAAAGTGTGTAAATTTTAAGTGATTATTTAATTGAAAAGTAAAACATGTGGCTTACCATGCAAATTGAAGTGTAAATTTTAATTATTACTTCCTCCGTTCCTTAAAACTATTTCATTTTGATTTTGGGCAAAAATAAGGAAAATGTAATTTTGGTTGACTTTCCAATTTTGCCCCTGATATGATGGGTAAAAGTAAGATGTAATAGTTTGATTATTAGTAAAAAAGTATGATGTGATAGGTAGGGTATGAAAAAGTAGGGGTAAAAGTAGTTTTTTTAATAGAAAGTGGAAGTGTTTTAGAGAATTGAAAAAAACGAAAGAGGAAGGGTTTTATGGAAGGGAGGGAGTAAGTGATTTTGATATAGTGTACACACCAATAAGAGAATTTTTTTATCGTTGGCTTAAGGTCCAAAAGATTCATATAGTTAGATTTTCTAACACAAAAAATTGAAATATTTGCACTAAAGAGCACTAAAGCTTAAGTCATTTCTCTAAATAGTACTTAAATTGTTTTATTTTTTAAGTAGCACTTAATAATGTCTAAAATGATCAGTAATGACGAATATTTACTTGAATAATGACTAATGCATAATGACTAAAAGTGCTATATTGGGAAGAAAAACACATGTAGTGCTCTTCAGTGAAAGTCATTATGTTTTTGTGCTATTTGAGTAAATTTCTCCATAAAATTTCATCTCTTTTAAAAAATTAAACAAATTTATCTTTGTAATAAACAACTATTTATTATACGGAGTATAAGGATGTTCACCATAAAAACCAAGTAAATGCACGAATTTTCCCACCAGTAAAAGTTCAACAAAGTGGCATGGCCACTTCAATTCCTCTATATAAGAAGCATTTAGCACACTTTCATTCATTCACCCCCCACGGAAGAATTACCTCCAAACCTAACATAAAAAATTAAAGAAAATGATAGGTTGGGATGACGTGTACAAGGTGGTGGCCACCATGGCCCCACTCTACGTGGCAATGGTCTTGGGTTACGGTTCGATCCGGTGGTGGAACATGTTTAAACCGGATCATTGCGACGTCATAAACCGGTTCAATTGTTTCTTTGTCATCCCATTCTTCAACTTCCATTTCATCTCACAGGTTCATCCTTATCGGATGAACTATTCCTTCCTTGCCTCAGACATTGTAACTAAATCAGTAGTCATTGTCGCCCTCGCCTTGTGGGCCAACTTTGCCAAAAGTGGAAGCCTAGATTGGTCCCTCACCACCTTCTCATTGTCCTCCATGAACAACACCCTCGTAGTAGGGGTTCCGTTGATGCAAGCCATGTACGGGCCATTGGGCTATGACATCCTTCTCCAAGCAGCCGCCATTCAGGTATCAAGACTTAAAATTTCCAGAATAAAAATGTACTCCATTCGTCACAAAATAAAAAATAAAAATTATTAGGTATAAGAGTACTACAAGTTACTCCAATTGGTAGGTGTTTTTGCTAATTAGAACTTATGTAGTATTTTTTTCAATTAAAAGCAGTTTTGTATCAATGCAAGTTTTGTCTCTCGTGCATACAAGATTCAACAACAACCCAATTGGATTTCACGAGAGTAGGGTTGGTGAGGCTATCGATACGCAGATTTTGCCCCGGGCATACTCGAAAGTAGAGGAGTTATTTTCAAGATATTCTAATTCAAACAACATAGATAAAAATAAGATCAGGCCGTGCATACAATATTCTTGAATTAAATCTGGCTAGTCTTATTCAGAGAAAAAACTTAATGTTTTGATGCTATATAGGTAATTTTCCAAAATATCATTATTATTGACATGATCAAATTATATCATTTTTATAATTTATTTGATGTACGTACATCTTCTGATGTGATTTTATTATCCTTGACGTCATCAGTTGTCGTTGTGGCTGACGTTCTTGTTGTTCGGGTGCGAGTTCCGACGTACGAGGTTGATCCAGATGTCGTCATTACTAAACAACAACACGACGACAAAGGCTGCAGAGAATACAAACAATAATAATCACAATAATGGAGGTGTTTCGTCCATAGAAATGGATATAGTAGGTCTTGAACGGGGTTATAATCCAGCGGCGGCGGTAGCGGCAGGCAATTCGCCGTCGTTGAAGCCGTTGATCAAAGCCGTGTTTATCAAACTTTCCAAGAATCCTAATTCTTATGCATGCTTTCTTGGCCTGGTTTGGGCCCTAATATCCAATAGGTATAAATTCCTCCTTATATATATATATATATATATATATATATATATATATATATATATATATATATATATATATATATATATATATATATATATATATATATATATATATATATATATATATATATATATATATTATCTCCATCTCTGTTTTTAGTTTGACTTTTGTGTTTAACATTTTAAAAATTTAACTGCAGGAAAAAAATATATTGAGTTATGATATTAATTTGATAGCAATAGATTTATGTCAAAAACGTAGTTTTGAGATATCATATTTGTTAGACAATAATACTAATATTATTACTTCTGATAGTATTGGTTATGGTCGTGTTTGATTACTAGTCCGCTTCTATTTTTATTTGTAGTAGATGATGTGTTTTAGATAATCCCCATTCTCTATTCATAGTTATAGAAGTCTCTTCTATATATACTCTATCATGTACTTTATAATTCTAGGAGCAATATTATTATTCTAATATTTCAACATGGTATCAGGGCCACCGTTCTTGATATACCTAAAAGAGTTCTTTGCTTCCACTGCCGCCGCCGGTAATTCCGGCGACAGCGGCTCCATCTTATTCACCTCTATTTTATTTTCCTTCTTTTATCCTCAAATCAACTTCTCCATTCAAATGAAAAAAAAGAAAAATACCCCTGTTGAAATCGCACAAGAAAACCATTAAAGGAGGGACTTCTCTCTTGTCATCTCCATGGTTCTTCAAAAAAACTCAACTCCTCACAAACTCTCTCAACTCATCCTATCTTCTCAAAAAAAGGAAAAAAAATGATTGTTGTTTCTCTCCAATTCACCATATCAAAATCTCATACCCAAATCTTTTTCCATCACCAATTCTTAACCCACTTTTTTTTTTCTCTCAAATCACTCATTCTAATCATCAACTTTCCTTCTCTTTCTCTTCTGTTGAACCAATAAAAATCTAAAGTAAATGAGGACAAAAGCAAAGCCAAGAGGGAAGTAGTGAAAGAAGAACGAATACCTCTACAACTCACCCCTTCAAGAAAGAAACAGGGCATTGTCCGAATCCAAGAAAAAGACAAAGAATGTCGAGGATCTTCAATCAAACAGACACCTCCAATAGCCTTCTCTGTTCTTCTTCGACGTCAGCAGCTACAAACGCACGTCAACCCTTTTTCTCTTCTCCAACGACATCAGCAGCCACCGGCGCACGTCGGACTTCTCTCTTCTCCAACGATGTCAACAGCCACCGGCGCACATCAGACTTTTCTCTTCTCCAACGACATGAGCAGCCACCAGCGCACGTCAAACTTCTCTCTTTTCTAACCACATCAGCAACCACCGTTGCACGTCAGACTTCTCTCTTTTTTAACAATGTCAGCAACCACCGGCGCACGCCAGACTTCTCTCTTCTCAAAATTTCTAGTTTCCAGCTAGTGTTTAAGATTCCTATTAGTTCAGCCAGAGTGAAGGGGGATGTTAGACAATAATACTAGTATTACTTTTGATAGTATTGGTTAGGGTAATGTTTGATTCAGGGCCGGCTGGCCCAATAGGGGGACAAAGTGTCCGTTCGGGCCGGGCCCAATAATTTTAGGGGCACATTTTTTCTTTTAAGTATTATATATATATATATATATATATATATATATATATATATATATATATATATATATATATATATATATATATATATATATATATATATATATATATATATATATATATATGTATGTATGTATATACGAAGCCCACCGTTTAAGGCCCAGTCCAATCTTACCTAACTACCCCTTAGCCCTTCCCCCTCACCTCGTAGACACAAAAAAAACGAGTCTTCAGACTCCAACAGCCGAAGAAAGAAAGGACTGGACAGCCGAACTGCCGAACTGCCGAAGAGTCTGCCGATTGCTGAACATCCGAAGAAAGGGCGTCTCCGTCACGCCGCCGGACACCCACCTCCACCCTCCAAGTATTACATATTCAATTATTCATAACTTTCCAATTTTGTAATTTTTATTTCTTAAATCTTAATTTTCTTTCATTGTCTCATTTTTTAGATTTAAAATCAATTGTTAATTATTAGTTTTTAATTTGAAATCTTTTCTAATTTCATTCTTTGAAATAAAATGAATTAATGGTTCTATATGTTATTTATTGGACTTGGATGAATTGATTTGAATTTGTTATTTATGATATATTTATATAAAAAAACTGAAAACCGAAAAAAAATTTAAAACTGATAAAGTGACGATTTGATATGAATTTATGATTTATAAAAAAATTAATACTCCCTCCGTTTGGAAAAAGTGTTCCTCTTCTGACTTTGTGTAAAAATAAGCAAGTATTAAATTGTACTCCCTCCGTCCCAAAAAGTTTGTTACGTTTAGAAAAAAGTGCGTCCCGTAAAGTCCGTTACATTTCTATTAAAAAATCACTTTTACCCCTTACTTTTTCATACCCTACCTATCACATCATACCTTTTTTCTAATAATCTATCCATCACATCCTACTTTTACCCATCACATCAAGGGTATTTTTGGAAAGTCAATACTAAAATATCCCTCCCTTAATTTCCCAAAAAGTCAAACCGTCCCATTCTTTTTGGGACGGAGGGAGTACTACGTAGTTGACTTCCAATTTTGTCCTTGATGTGATAGGTAAAAGTAAGATGTGATGGATAGATTATTAGAGATAAAGTATGATATGATAGGTAGAGTATGAAAAAGTATGGGTAAAAGTGGTTTTTTAATATAAAGTGGAAGTGTTTTGTTGGAAGTGAAAAAAAATGAAAGAGGAAGTGTTTTTGAGAACGGAGGGAGTGCTGAAAAAGAAAAAAACAATTAAAAAAGAAAAATTGACGAATTGATATTAAATTATGATACATTTATTTATTTGCTTGCTTTTTCAGTTTTTCATACTTGATTTTACTAAGTAGTAGAATTTATGAACTTGAATTTTACGGTAGTGCTCTCAAGAATGCAAGGAGAACTTCTCGAATCCTTGGCTAGCTTTTACGGTATGAAATTATAATGCTATAATTTTGTCATTTTTTCCTAATAATATTGCGTTAATTATCATTGAAATATAATTAATTTACATATGTTAATTTGTTAGATCATTAGGGATAAGATTTTTAGGGCCCTTTTTCTGTTTCGGCCCAGGCATAGGAATTCTCAGGACTGGCCCTGGTTTGATTATTAGTCAGCTTCCTATTTCTATTTATAGTAGATGTTGTGTTTTAGTTACTCAATTCTCTATTCCTAGTTATGTTAGAAATCTTTTCTATATATACTCTATCATGTACTTCATAATTCTATGAGCAATATTATCATTCTAATATTTCAACAATATTTTTATATTTAATATATATTTATGTATAAATAGAGATATTAATGGTCAAAGTATTAAATTAAATATCGTAAAATGTCAAATTTGAAAAAAAGATGTATATGAATGTACTCCGTATAAAAAATTACTTTGTTTTTTTAAATTATAATTAATTTCAGGTGGAATTTTCATATGCCTTACATCTTGGAGGATTCTATCTTGATCATGTCCAAGGCTGGTAGTGGTGTTGCCATGTTCACTACTGGTAAATTATTCTTCCATCTTTAAAAAAAAGAAAAACCAATGAGACTATATTTTTTATAAGAGTAAATTTCTTAATTAGTTATTTATGACTTGAGATTTTCAATATTTAGCCTTGTATAATCAAATACTCCGTATTATTCTTGTAGTCCTTTTTTATGAGTATTTTTTTACAAATAGTCTTTTTTATATTTTGTCATGCTTGTGGTAATTAGAAGGCTAAAAGTATAAATTTTCAATGATCATATATCTTTGTTGTCATACACAATTCCAGAGACCGCTTTCGTCAAAGTCTTAGTCTACAATCATAGTCATTATTGTTGTATTGTCTTTCTAACGAATATTAAAGTACGTCACTGAGCATAGAGTTGATCTCAAATTATATTTTTAGCTCTCAAATTAACATCAACATGACACAAGGTCGTAAAAGGACTATTTATGAAAGATAAGAAAGGTATCCATAAAAGAAAGACCACCGGAGTAATATTTCATAATAGATGACTAAATGTGAAAATCTCCTGTTTTAAGGGGCCAGTTATGAAATTTACACTTTTAATAATCCTAATTATTTTCTTCTTATTTTAATACTCCCTCCGTTTCCTTAAAAGGTTCATGTTTTGACTTTTAGCCAAAATAAGGAAAGCGTAATTTTGGTTGGTTTTCCATTTTTGCCTCTGATGTGATGGGTAAAAGTGAGATATGATAGTTTGGTTATTAGTGGAAAAGTAGGATGTGATAGGTAGGGTATGAAAAAGTAGAGGTAAAGTGGGTTTTTAATAGAAAAAAGAAGTGTTTTAGGAAATTGGAAAAAAATGAAAGAGGAAGGGTTTTAAGGAACTGAAAGAGTATATTTTAATAAATAGAGTCCTCGTTTTCTAATGATTTTTTTGGCAGTATATCTCAAGAATGGATAAATGTAATAAAATCTCACATTTGAAATAAACCACATTAAAACATTCAATTTAACACCTTATGTAGCTTCCTTGTCAATTCAAAGGCTCATAAACTTTTTTTTTCTTTTCAAGGTTTTGATATAAGATTCTACAAAACCAAATACTCCATCCCTTGCATAAACTTCTTCTCCTTTCCTTTTTTTTTCCCACAAAGTTCTTCCCATTTTTATTAAAAAGTTACTTTTACTCCTACTAAATCTTTATATTACCTATCATATCATACCTTTTACTAACAATCTACCCATCTCATCAAGGGTATCTCTGAAAAAGTCAACATAAAAATATCACTTCTCTAATATAATTCTCTTAAAAGTCAAAATGAGAAAAATTTTAAAGGACGGTGGAAGTATATAATAAAGGAGTAAGATATTGTTTATAGGGTCACAATAAATATACTTTATTTCTTTACATAATGTTATCTAGTTCGCCGTTCAGCACAATTCATCATCTTTCATTTTTTTTTCTTTCATCAAGCACTCTCACTTTCCATTAAAAAATTATTTATCTATACTAATTCTTACCCTAACTATCACGTTATATTTTTTTTCTAATAATCTACCCAATACATCTTATTTTTACTCATCACGCCAAGAGCAAAATTAGAAAGTCATCTTCAAAAAACCCTTTCGTATTTTGGGCCCAAGTCAAAATAAGATGGGGTTTGGTGAACGAAGCGAGTATCATTTGATAATTAATATAGAAATATTTGCACTAAATAGCAGTAAAACTATTTAGAGAAAGTCATTATGTTTTAGTGCTATTCAGGGGCGGCTCAAAGGAGGGGCAAGGTGGTCATTTGGCCAGGGCCCATTTTTGAATGGGGCCCAATTTTTGTATACCTACATGTATATATTTATTTATATAAAATAATCTTGATTTATTTTTAAAAATACAGTTCTAAATCATTAAATCTAATAAACTATGAAGAGGTGATCAACCTATTTTCTCTCAAGAATAATAGAACAACTTCACGAGTCTTCAGTCAGGTATCAGAGTTCGGAGTATATAATTGCAAACTTATTAGACTATGAGTCTGACATTTTATTATTACTACAATGTTATATATTATTTAAAAAATTAATTGATAAATTTTAATTTTTTATCAGACAATGACACATTTTCTCCGTGTCGAACAGGGCCCCTAATTTCTTGGAGATGGCCCTGGTGCTATTTACGTAAATATCCATTAATATATTCAAATCAATTCTTGTTTTGTCAAATTGTTGATGTGCTTATACAAATATGTAATTATTATTATTTAATTCAACAGCGATATATAGATAAAATTCATAAAAAATTTGTTGTCAAACGCCGTAAGTCGAAAAGAGACAAAAATAACGGGACGGATTGAAGGGTGTAAATAATATGAACCCAAGAATATTTATTTAAGTAAATTTCATAAATGGTCTCCAATTATATGTAATTTTTCCATATTTAGTCTCCAATTATAAGATATTCCATATATATATAAACAGTACTCAATTTTTGAAAACTATTCCACAAATAATCCTTTTCACTGAATATGACAAAATATTTTGAATAAATTCTCAAAATTGTCCTTTCTAATAAGGTTTTTTTCCAAAGTAATCTTCAATAAACAAAAATTACTAACATGATCCTTTATAATTAAGATGTGTAACGCCTATTAAATAACACCTAAATATAAGATATTTTGATGCTCTTTATTATATATACTATGAATAAGTCTTCAAAATGATTTTTTAAAATTAAGTGAGAGATTACTAATTAACAATAATTTTGGACGAAAGGAGTATAGAATCGTGGAAGAAATTAAAGATTTAATATATTATGCAATTATTTTATCTTGAATATAGTTGCATGAACGGTATTGTTTTGGACCCATACGTATGTGTAGGGCTTTTCATGGCGTCACAAGAGAAGATTATATCGTGCGGTCCGGTTTTAACGGTATACGGTTTAGTATTGCGGTTCGTAGTCGGACCGGCAACAACCGCCATGGGCGCCGCCCTCTTGCGTTTGCACGGTGAAGTCTTCAAGATTGCTACAGTGCAGGTATTTCATAATTCATATAATTCACTCAATTTATTATTTAAGAAAATGATTCAAGTTTTAGTGTTATTTAGTACACATATATCTAAAAGATATCCCTCACTTTCTAAAAGATTGCCATAATTTGACTTTTTTAGTCAAACCGTGGCATCATTTGATCACAAATTAAATTTAGTTTAAAATAATAAAAAATTAAAATAAACTTAATTTTACTAAATTTACATTATAATTAAATATGTTTTTTCTATAATTCACAGTCAAATAGTATTACAATTTGATATAAAAAGTTAAATTATGAATTTTTTTTAAGGACGGAGAGTATTTCACCCGTCTTAAAGTATCTTTCCTATTTTTGAGGAATTTAAGGGACAACTATTTATGTTTTGATTTTTCAAATTACCTTTGATGTGATCATGGGATGTGTAATACTAGTAAATAGATTAGATGTGATAGGTGAGGTAAAGATTAATAGAAGAAAAAGTGATTTTTTTTTAATTTAAAAAAGTGAGTTTTTCTTTCCCATCGTTGGACATTAGGTCTATAGCCTGCGCCCGCAAAACGTTCATACTAGAAACGTTGTACTTTTCACCTACGACTAATTTTTAAGAACATAAAAAATAAAAGAAGAAAATATCTTAGGGACAGAAGGACTATTTTATGTCATCTTTAATTTTCAAATTAAATACTTTGTAAAATTCCTTATTTTCTACTCTCTCCGTCTCATAAAACCTTTCTCTTTTCTTTTTTCATCCGTCCCATAAAACACTTCTCATTTCTATTAAAAAGTCACTTTTACCCCTTACTTTTTCATACTCTATCTATCACATCATATCTTTTTACTAGTAATCTACCCATCAAATCTTACTTTTACCCATCACATCAAAGGACATTTTTGGAAATTCAATACCAAAATACACTCCCTTAAATCTCTTCAAAAAGCAAAACATCTCATGTTTCATGGGACGGAGGGAGTATTTGAAAACGAGAGTCAATATTAAATTTTGTATTGCTTCATTTTGATCACGAATATACGAATGAGTAATATATTTGACGCTGGGAATATACTCCCTCCGTCTAGCCAGTTTGATTTTTTTGGTCAAACTATGACACCTTTTAACCGTGAATTATGGAAATGTATATTTAGTTATAATGTAAATTTTGTGAAATAAGATTTATCTTAAAATATAGTTTTAAAATAATAAATTTTTGAAATATATAGATATTTGAAATATTATTTATTTCATGGTCAAGGGGGGCAACGGTTTGACTAAAAAAGTCTAACGGTGACAATCTTTTAGAGACGGAAACGAAGGAGTATAATATAATGTATTTATTATGCATTTATTTTCATATTTCTTAAAAAATTAATTCCTAAGAATAATGTTTAATTCATTTGATTATATATATTCCATTCCATGCATGCATGAACAATAGGCCGCATTGCCACAAGCTGTAACTTCATTCGTTTATGCCAAAGAATATGGAATCCATGCCGATGTTCTCAGCACATCGTACGTCGTAAATTAATACTTCATCCGTCCCAAAAAGAATGTTACATTTCATTTTTTTGTGCATCACAAAAAGCACGGCTACTCACATCTAAAAATTCTAAAATTTACCATATTTACTCTTTATTATAAGATGAAATTGTTTTGAAAGTTTTTTTGGCATTTGAGACGATATAAAAGTGTTTTAAGGGATGCACAAAAAATGAAACGTAACATCTTTTTGGGACGGAGAGAATATTTAATATTCTCATCGCTAATTACATTTATTCCATTTTTACTGAGTATATTCATATATTTATTTATTCTCCAAATTAATTATCTATGTAGTCTTTTATAATGTAGTGACTATATATATAATTATTGATTTGTTTGTGCAGGATTATAATTGGCACATTCGTTTCTCTACCGGTGTTGATTGGATTTTACGCGGTTCTCGACCTCTTATATCCTAGCTAATAAATTAAACTAATATTCTCCCAAATAAAATAATCTTCTAATTACGTACGTTTTATGTTGAACACTAATTTGAATTGACTCGTTTGGGTTATTAATTGATGTATTAGTTATTTAATGAAAATTATTAATGACCAATTATTTAGGGGTGAATTGATTGATTAATATGCAAGGAGCAGTACTTATGTTGGATTATTATTTGAAGAGATGTGTTTTTTTACTGATCCATATGATTTTAGAAATACCTTATTTTAAGTTTGTATTGAATATCATGAGTCGTATAATGAAATAAAATAAAGTTCTAAACAAATTAAATAAATTATACTCCCTTCGTCCTACAAAACTCTTCTCCTTTCTTTTTTCATCCGTTCCAAAAAATCATTTTCTTTTCTATTAAAAAATCTCTTTTACCCCTATTAATTTTTAACCTACCTATAATACCACACTTTTTCTCAATTAATCTACCCATCACATCATACTTTATCCATCAAATCAAAGAGCATTTTTAGAAATTCTACATCAAAATACACTCTCTTTAAATCCTTTAAAAGTCAAAATGAAAAGTTTTTTGCAGGACGGAGGGACTAGTAGGGGTGTAAACGAACCGAATCGAAGCGAATACCGAGATATTTGAATTTGTATTTGTTTAATTTTTTCGAATACGAATCCGAATACGAGACGAATTCAAAATAAGATTTGAATATGTATTTGATTAATATTCGAATAGTTAATGAATACTAAACGAATATTTGAATAATCATACAATGTAATTTATATGATAGACCAACATCGATTTGTGATTTAACTTACAATACTCCTTATACTATACTATATTCCGTATCTAAAAACATTAATATATTTGCATCTTACTCCAATTATATTTTATAAAATATAACTATTAAAAATCATATGCTTTAGATTTTCTTGTTATGTTAATTTATTGAATTCTTAGTAATTTAAATACACTTTATACTATATTAGTTTGCTTGATTATTGATGTTGAAAACATGATCTATGATGGTGTAAATATAGCTGGGTGGGTTAACCGGGTTTGACCTGGACACACTCGACCCGTAATATAAAACACACAACAAGAACACAAAGTATGACCTAGACCGGGTAAATCTCCTCAGTCCGAATTATATTTCTTACTCTATCTCAAGAGTGAACTTTAGTGAGAGAAAAATTGGATCCCCTCCTCTATCCAATATCATCATATTTATAGAGGAGGATTTGTGACCTTCCCCTATTCATCCATGGACAAAATAGGAAGCTCGTGGGAAGGTCACTGTAGATAATGGGAACACTGTACAATCATAGAATTTAGCAACTATAGGCCAAGACATGTACTGTTCAATCAAAGACTAAAATGGATATTCTCAATCCAATCAACCTTGCAAAATGACAAACATCCTTTTCACTGTGTGCCTCGTGATGGATGAGCGGCGGGGTGTCCCCTTGACCTCTGACGTGGTTCACCATGCCTAAGAGACTGAACCAATGTTAGCCAAGTAAAGTGATATGACCGGTCACCTTCTCTCAAAAGTTACCCGGTCATTCTTTGTGCTCAACCCGTCTCTGGTCTTCTAGAGAATGTCCTTTGTAACATTAGGCGACATTTTGGCTATCGCCCAAAAATGTGACCGGTCACTTTTTTAGTGGAAGTGACCGGTCAACTTTTGACCCGTCCCAATCGAAGAGTTAACCTCATTTGGTGATTGATAAAAGTGACCGGTCATATTTTGACCTGTCCCTTTCGGTTGTCCGGGTCGGGTATAAGGATATACCCATCAAGAAGTCCTCCACTTACCGGCCTTGTGAGGAAGTCATCAAGGGCGGGAAGTATATTTATGTTGATCTATCACTTTTGAAATCATCAAGTCATTCTCATGACCTGTCCTTCTTTGAAATTACCAAGTCATTCCCATGACCTGTCCTTCTTTGAAATCATCAAGTCATTCCCATGACCTGTCCTTCTTCTAAATTATCAAGTCATTCTCATTGACCTGTCCTTCCTGTTGACCTGTCCTTTTAGACCCGTCACTTTTGTAATTATCATACCTTTCTGTTTCAAGACCTGTCTTTCTCTGGATTGCCAAGCCTTTCTTTTTCAAGACCTATCTTGTGCTTCTTTGAAATTGTCTAGCCATTCCCATGACCTTTCCATGGAGACCTGCCCATTTCTTGGATTCACCGTCTTCATACCAGACCTGGCACTTTTGGATTTGTAGATCACGCTGCATGACCCGTCCGTTTGGATTTGTGGGAGTCCAAACGTTGAGCCTAGCCTTTTAGTTTAGGGTTTTCCCTCCAAAACCTTTCACCTTCCACCTTCAAAATTCAAATTTCCCCCCTCACCATTACCTTATCCACGTGTCAGCTCCTCAGCCTCCCACCTGTCGCCTCGAACTCCAAACCGCCTCTCTCTCTCCTATAAATACTCCTCCAACCCATCTCATTTCTTCACTTCTCTCATTCGTTTCTCTTAATTTGCCCGGCCTGCTTTCTCTCTCTAGCTTCTCACCAAGTAAGTGCTCCAGTCCTCCTAGTCTTTTATTTTTCATCTTCCCTTTTTTGACCGGCAATCATAATGTCTTCTGATAGCCAAAACATCTCTGCCCAATCCTATGGATCTGGCTCTCAGCCCTCTTCCTCTTCCCACTCTGAATCTTCTTCTCCCCCTGTCACTCCTTTGATTCGCCGCCCCTCTCACCAGTCTAGCTCCCACGCCCGGGAAATAGTTGCCCAGGAGCCTATTCCTTTGAACCAACTGCCCAGTCGGTTCAATCCCAAGGTCCTCAGCTGGAACCAGTGGGAAGAACGATTGGGATCAATGGGCTACCTAGCCCTTGACTCAAGACCGGTCTTCAAAGAGTCCTCTAGGGTTACAAAAAAGGTCCTGGCCGAAGTACGCTCTGTCCTTCCACCAGGCTATAAAGTCATTTCTAACACCACCTGGCCCAACATCATTGATCCCCACCAGGGAACCCGGTTGGGTTTCCATATTGCATCTCTGGAGGGAGGTATTATTTTTCCTCTCCGCCCCCTCCTTATTGAAATCTGTAACAAGTTCAAGATTTTGCCCGGCCAGCTTACTCCAAATGCTCACCGGTTCTTGAATTGTTTCGTAAATATCTGTGAACATTTGAAAATCGACCCTTCCCTTCATCTTTTCCTCCACATGTAAGAAGTCTTGCCCGGGACTAGTAATTGCCCGGGCTTTGTTTATTTTCATTCACGTAATAAGAGGAGTTTTGTGACCGGTCTTCCCCCTAGCCACAAAAGATGGAAGAAGAGATTTGTTTTTGTTGAATTCCCCCCTGACCAATTTCCTTTCTCTAACCCTGAGTGGGCTGACCGGGTTATAAAACCTGAAAGGGTTCATCCGGAGCCCACCAAAGATCTTGAGGACGCCTGCGAGAAACTTCTCAAGGGTGATCCTGTGACCGGGAAACCTTATGCCTATGGAGGCTGGGTATTCCGGCTATCTAATCCGGATGGGGGTGAATCTGCGACCCATGACGCAGAAGATGACCGGGCAAACTCCCCGGATGGTCATGCTGAGGCCAATTCTCCTCGTCCAGGCCGATCATCCTCTCTTAAGCTTCTTAATTTCATTTTCTTTATTTTATGTACTCCTCGAAAAATAACCGGTCATCTTTTGCTTTGTTCTTTTTCAGACATGAACTTTAACAGGATGACCACCATCATCGAGGATGACGACGATGATGTCCAAGTCCTCCACTCCCACCGGTCTCCTAATCGCAACTCTCCCTCCCCTCCTCAAAACCTTGGAGTTGAAGGGGCCTCAACTGCTCGGTGCTCTTCATTTGATGATCTCATTCGAGATAAGCAGGTGAAGTCACCCTCAGCCCTCCATTTCTCCGAAGGCGACCGGGTTGAATCCAAGTCCAAGGAGGCCAGCCATTCTTCTTCCCGTGCTAAGGGCAATAAAAGGAAAGGGTCCCAAAAGAGCTCCAAGGGAGACAGGAAGAAGAAGGTCAGGTTATCAGATACGGAGGGGGAGTCCATCGAAGAAGCCTTCCTCTCCCTGGCCAAAAAACTCAGCAAGGTACTTCATCTTTGGTTTTCCTCCCGGTTAGAATATTTCCTTTGCATTTATTGATGTATCTCTTTTTTGAATTTATAGGCCGGGGTCATTTCAGAAGAGATTGGCCAAAGTCTGCTGGAGCCAAAAGACCAGGTCTCCCAACTCACCATCCTCCTTGATTCTGCCAAGTTGGAGATCAATGACCGGGCAGAAAGGGAGAGGAGGCTTGAGGAAGAGTTGAAGGAAGAAAGGGCCCGGTTTGCCCTTCTGGAGGAGGAAAGGAAAAGAAAGATCGCCGAGCTCGAGGATGCGCTGGGCCAGGCTGAAGAATCTGCCCGGGAAAAGATGGAGGCCTTTCCCTCTGAAGCTGCTGATTGGGCTGCGTGCCATCACACGGAGGTTGCCCGGTCCCTTCTCACTACCCCGGAGGAAACCATGGAAGGGGAAAAGGATGATAACGGAGATAGGGTCTTATGGATTCCAGTGTGGCCAGAAAGATGAGAGGTCTCTTCTCTATGCCAGACTTCTGAAGAGGGACCCTTCCTTTGACCCGGCCAAGATGAAGCTTCCGGCTCTATACAATGAAGAGCCGGCTCCCCCCTTTCCCCTAGAATAGGTTAGGGCTTGACAATTTAAAAAAACTTTGAATTTTCCCAAGGCCTGGGGGATGTCCGGCCTACTTCTGACTTGTTTAATATCGTCTTTTGTTTGGCATGGTTTTCAATTTACCGGCTTGTTTCTTCTTTCAGTTTGCATGGTTGTTTTCCTTGTTTGGTCCTTACTTGAAGTCGCATGGTCAGACTTGCCTTTTCTTGAACATGCTTGGTTTAACTTCCAAGTAGAAAACAATAACCGGCCTTATACCTCAGGAATCGTTTTAAAGAACGTCCAGGGCATCTCATGTCCTGGTCCTGAAAACGTCCAGGCCTCATTGGCTTGGTTGACGATTTTATTGAATATGCTTGATTCCAAGTCAAAAGAAGTAACCGGCTTTATCCTTTGTAGTTGTCCAGGTCACCTCGTGTCCTGGTCTTTGGTTAACGCCTTAGAAACGTCTAGGTCTGGTAGGCTTTGTTGACAGCGTTCAGGTCAATTCCATCTCTTGAAAATGTCCAGGTCATGTTATGTCCTGGTCAAGTACAAGCCTTGAAAACATCTAGGTCTTGCAACCTTGAAAACGTCCAGATCTTGTGGCCTGATTTGTCTTCCGGACCGGCTTGTGTCTAGGTTGAACTGCAACAAACGTCCAGGTCATCTCATGTCCTGGTGTAGTAGGCTAGGTTGGAAGTTTTGAAAACCACTTTAGACGCAAGGCTTGAAAACTTCCAGGTCATCTCATGTCCTGGTTTCTTGACTTGAAAACGTCTAGGTCGGTTTTTTCCTCGCCTGTTTTCTGACCCAGTCAACTTCCAGGTTCTGATGGCTTGGTTGCAATATGTAACCAGCATGACGTCAAATTTCCTGTCCAGGTGCCGGGTCAAAAATGTGACCGGTCAAAAGATATTCTTTCCAGTTTTGTCTGATTTCATCAAATCCGCCAACTAAAAAGTGACCGGTCACTTTTCTCAAAGTTGACCGGTCAAATTTTAATTTTTTCCCATTCGCATTTTCTTGTCAATCCAGAACATCAAAAAGTGACCGGTCACTTTTGACCATGCCACCTTCTTCTCCCCCTCTGGCCTGGGTGTTATGCCTAACAGCAACCTTGCTCAAATTTCGAACGAATAATCCGAAACGGTTTTGGAATCATCAAGTCTCAACATCAAGACCCGAACTTTCTTCGGAGATTTTGACCATGTCCTATGATCGCGAACCCTCTCCAAGGTTCAGCCCTCTTCCAGGCAACACCCTTCTTCCAGGGCCCCTCTTCCAGGTTTTAAGTCTTTTAATGTGCCATTCTCTAATCATTAGGTTGACCTAGCCAACCCAATCTTCCCACGTGGGGGTATGCCAGTGAGAACCAGCCCTCATCCAATCTTACATGTCCATATGTTATGCGTTTGAAGTGAATTCTAGTCTTCCCTAGACCCTTCAATCCGCAAAGGATGGCTCATGCAAGACGGTAATTATTTTTTACTTTGGCATCTTTTTGCCCCTATCTAAATGAAAATTTGGTAGGGATCCATGTAAGTATGGACGCGAGTCCTCTTCCAGACCCAGCCTATCTCAAGGCCATACCTCAACATCAAGGCCCCTATCTCAAGGGTTTATCTTTTTTTTTTTACCTTGCCTCTTACATCAAGACATTAGTTTAGTATTACTGACCCAGCAACACTAGTATTGAAGAAATCTCTTATTTATCATCGAAGGGGTATTACAAATACATGCCCTGCCAATTTGGTCTATCGGTAGAATTTTCTAAGGTGGTGGGAATTCCAGCACCTTTCCAACTCTCGACCTTCCGTTGTTTCTAACTTGTATGTCCCAGGGCGTAATATTGCCTTGACCCTATATGGGCCTTCCCATTTCTTCGCAAGCTTTCCACCATCACTCGGTTTGCTGGCCTCCCTTCGTCTCAAGACCTCATCACCGACTTGGAAATAACGAGGCCCTACCTTGTTATCATGGTAGGCCTTGGCCGCTTGCTGGTACTCTATCATTTTAGCCTCAGCAACCATCCGCCTTTCCTCCAACAAGTTCAACTCTGCCAAATGGTCCTCGTCATTCCCTTTCTCTTCGTAGACCTTCTCCCGAAAGGTCATTATTTTAGCTTCGATGGGTAGTCTGGCCTCACATCCATATGTAAGGACGAAGGGTGTCTCCCCGGTGGCCCTTCTCGAAGTGACTCGGTAAGCCCAGATGATATGTGGCAACTCCTCTAGCCAATTTGTTCCTGCCTCACCCAACCGCTTTTTAATCCCGTCGACTATCGTGCGGTTCGCATTCTCCACTTGACCATTCCCTTGCGGGTAGGCCACGGAAGCCTTGTTGTGAGTAATCCCGAAGTCCTCCAAGTATTTGGTGAACCCTGGATTCCGAAATTGAGGCCCGTTGTCCGTCACAATGTTTCGAGGAGACCCGAACCTGGTGATTATATTCTTCCAGACGAAGCGCTGGCACTGCTTGGTTGTGATGGTTGCATATGCCTCGGCCTCTACCCATTTTGTGAAGTAGTCGATAGCAACCATGACATACTTCTTCCTCCCTTGTGCTTGGGGAAGGCTCCAATGATGTCCATCCCAAACCTTGCGAATGGAATAACATTGGAAACCGGATGGTAATATGTCGCAGGCCTTCCGGAAACTTGTAGAACACCTGGCAAGTCTTGCACCTTTGCACATACTTCTCACAATCTTGGTTCATTGTAGGCCAGAAATAACCTAGCAAAAGGATCCTTTGTGCGAGTGTCCTGGACATTTGATGGGCTGCACAGACACCCTCATGAACTTCGGCGATCACTCTTTCCGCCTCCGCCCTGGTCAAGCATCTCAGCAGCGGACCGCCAAATGCCCTTTTGTATAGCCTTCCATCAAGCATTTGGAATCTTGGAGCCCTCAACTTTACTTTTCTTACCCTATCCTCATCCTCAGGGAATTGCCCGGTCATATAGTACCTGACCAAGTCATCCATCCAAATATCATCTGGCTCCACTCGATCTGGATTGGGCTGTCCATCTTCCTCTATCATGCTAACAGAAAATCCTTTAATGCTGGCTTTCTCCAGCGTCTCAATCCTGGCCAGCTTGGACACATGCTCCGGGGCTGCTTGCGTCAATTTTGATAGCAAGTCAGCATCGGTGTTTTCCCCCCTAGGGATTTGTTCCATCACATACTCAGTCAGATCCTTCAATAATTCCCTTTCCAAGTCTCTGTACTTCTGCATCTTCTCTCCTTTGGCCTCCATGTTGCCATTGATGTGGCCTACCACCAAGCTTGAGTCAGATTTGATCCTGAGGCAGGTGATTTGTAGGGTTTTGGCCAATCTCAGACCCCCTATCAATGCCTCATACTCAGCCTCGTTGTTTGTGAGCTTGAAATTGAAGATCAAGGCATGATATACCTTGAACCCTTCCGGAGTTGTGAATACTACACCTCCCCCGTACCCTTTCGGTCCAGAGGCTCCATCTACCGACATGGACCACCAAGGCTCTGTGATAGCCTTAGCCGGTTCTTCTTGCTGGTGACCCGTCATCTCTACAAGAAAATCAGCCATGGCCTGCCCTTTTATCGCCGTCCTCGGACGATATTCAATGTTGAATTGGGTAAGCATCATGGCCCATTTAATCATCCTTCCCGATGAAGTGGAATCCCTCATGACCGTGCCCAATGGTAGGTTGGTCAATACGATAATAGGATGGGCCTGAAAGTAGGAGGTGAGTTTCTTCGCCGTTATGAATAGTGCATACCCTGCCTTCTCCGTGGGAGTATACCTACTTTCTGCCCCATTTAAGGCCTTGCTTACATAATAAATGGGCCTCTGGACCCCATCATCCCTCATCAAGACCGAGCTAACGGCCATCTGAGTTACCCCTAGGTAGAGGTATAGAGTCTCCTTCGTTTCCGGCTTGGATAGGACAATATCCGAAGTCAGGTACGTCTTTAGCTCTTCGAATGCCCTGGCACATTCGTCATCCCACTCGAAGGTGTTGGCTTTCTTTAAGACTTTAAAGAAAGGTAAGGTCTTCTCAGCTGATCTGGACAAAAACCGGTTTAGGGCCGCTAGGCGGCCCGTCAATCTCTGGACATCCCTTACCGAGGTTGGGGGTTGCATCTCAACAATGGCCTTGATCTTCTCAGGATTCGGCTCAATCCCCCTCTTCGTAACCATGAAGCCCAAGAACTTCCCCGTCCTTACGGCAAAAACACACTTCTTTGGATTAAGTCTAAGATTATGCCTAGCCATAATCTCAAAACATTTTTCCAGGTCTTGAGCGTGTGTGTTGGCTGTCCTGCTTTTCACCAGCATATCATCGACATAGGCCTCCATGGTCCGCCCAAGTAAAGGCCTGAACAATTTGTTGACCATCCTCTGGTAGGTCGCCCCTGAGTTTTTCAACCCAAAGGCCACCACCTTGTAACAGTATGTCCCATCCGGGGTGAGGAAGGCCGTCTTTTCCTCGTCATCTTCCGCCATGAAGATCTGATGATACCCTTTAAAGGCATCCATGAAACTTAGCAGCTCACACCCGGCGGTTTTGTCAACCATTTGGTCCGGTCTAGGGAGAGGATAAGAATCCATTGGGCATGCCTTGTTGAGGTCTGTGTAATCTACGCACATCCTCCAGGTATCACCCTTCGGAGCCAGGACTACATTGGCCAGCCATTCAGGGTAATTTACTTCCCTGATATGACCTACCTCAAGTAGGTCCTTAACCTCCTTCTTTACAAAATCTCTCCTATCACTTGCCAAGAATCTCTTCTTCTGTCTTACAGGCCTAGACCCCTCAAGAACAGAGAGACGATGGCAAATGACTGACCGGTCAATCCCGGGCATATCAGCAACACTCCAGGCAAATAATGATTTATACCTGGTCAACACCTGGACAATCTCAATCCTTAGCTCTTCTTGAAGGTCAGCCCCAATTTTGACCTTCCTCTCAGGATTGGAGGCATCAATCTGGATCTCCTCCGTGTTTGCATCCAGCTCGATCCTAGCCTTCTCCTCACCCTTGTCTACCTGCTGGGAGACCAATTCAATTTGTTCGAACTGGCGGGTCATCTTCTTCACTGCTTCCAGGTAGCAGGACCGGGCGTTCTTTTGATCACCCCTTTCCTCCCCGATTCCATTGGGAGTGTAAAACTTCATGCATAAGTGTGCCATGGAAATAATAGCCCTGACCTGGTTGATCCCAGGCCTACCCAGAATGGCATTATGCACACACTTGATGTCGACCACAACAAATCTCATTTGTTTGGTCACTGTCCTGTTACCCGACCCCAAGGTAACTGGTAAGGTGATCTGACCTTCCGCTTCTATGCTAGCTCCAATGAAGCCTAACAATGGAGTTTGCAACGGTCTCAACATGGACCTGTCCAGCTTCAATTTCTTGAAAGCATCCAAGTATAGAACATTGACACTGCTTCCTGTGTCAACCAGGACCCTAGCCACATCAGCCCCGTTGATGTCCATTGTAATGACCAAAGGGTCATTATGATCTCCCCCCGTCCTGGGCAGATCCCTATCAGTGAAAGTGATAGGTTCCCTCCTTGCCTGCTTCCCATGTGACTCCAGGGAAACCACAGCCACGTGCAAGCTCCTGGCCCAGTTCTTCCGCTGGGAGGCAGTATCCCCGCCTTCTGGGCCGCCGACAATCATCTGTATAAATTCTTTATCCGGATTGTTGTTATCCTTCCCGGATTTTCTCCTTCCCTGGTCTTTTCCCTGATGACGGGTCCAGGTGTTCGCTTTCGGGTCTTTCTTATTACCCGTCGCGTAACCTTCCCCAAGCTCTCCTTTCAAGGCCATCTCCTTGAGCACAGCCTTGACATTTCGGCAATCCGCCGTGTTGTGGGAATCGGATTGGTGGTATGTGCACCACTTCTCCGTCCATTGTCTCTTGGGTTGCTCTCCCTTCTTATCATCCCTTATTTGGTGGATGGATCCGTCATATGTGGCCTTTAGTTTGGACCCTCCTGTCTGCTCATCCTTCTTCGGCTTGTCGGATTTCGACTTTGTGTAGCCTTCTTCCAGCTCCCGCTTATTCTTGTTCAGCACTTCTGCCTCGGCATATTCCCATGCCGTATTGTAGGCTTCCTGATAAGAGGAGGGCGGCCTCCTACAGAATTCAGTGTAGAGGTCACCTGACCGGAAGGCATTCATCAACAAAGACATGGCCGTCTTATCGTCCATCTCTTCTACCTTGTCAACCTCGTCCCTCCAGCGGGTTAAGAATTGAGTCAAGGTCTCCTTCTCCCTCTGCCCTACCGTGTTAAGGTAGGTAAATTTCTTCCTCTTGATGCAGTTGTCCTGGTACTTCTTGCGGAAAACTTCAGCAAGTTTCTCAAAGGACCCAATCCTGCCATGGGGAAGGCCGTTAAACCATTCCACTGGCCTCCCTCTCAAGGATGAGAAGAAGAGCAAGCACTCCTCAGCATCAGTGCACCCGGCCATCTGTACTGCATTGTGGAAGGTGTCAAGGTGGACGTTTGGATCCTCCTTTCCTGTGAATTTCTCCACGTCCAGCTTAATCTTCCGCCTCAACCTCTGCGCATGTACCCTGGCCGAAAAGGGAGATTTAGCCAAGGTGTGTTTTTTCGCTCCCGCCTTCTCCTCCACCTTTTCTTCCAGGGCACGTAATTTCCTTGCTACGCTCCCTATCTTGTCCAGGTCATCCTCATCGTATGAGAGCCTGGTGTATGCCGACGCCCTCGGCTGGCTTTCTGCTTCCTCCTCGTCTTGGTGAATCGTCTCAGATTCCCTAGAACGACGAGATTGGGCGTGACGACCCCCGCCAAGTCTTTCCATTGCGCTAGTCCGGCCCATCTCAGGACCAAGACGTAGCTTGGCAGACTTGCGGGGTCCATCCTCTTTGCCCCCTAGGCGTTTGAATGCCGAATCTCGAGTCTTGCTGGGTTCGGCTATAGCCTTACCCTTCTTCCTGCGGGCCGCCTCCTGCTCCGCCTCATTGATTTCATGGACATTTGAGGGCGCTGCTTCATTCAAAGTCCCCGTCAAATTCACCGGATGTATAGGGACCATCCTAGGGACAAATGTCGACGGGGTCGACACCGGAGGTGGCATAATTGGCGGCGTCATACCAGGATAGGCAAATGGCATGAAGCCACCTGCCTGTTGCATCATGGCCATCACCTGTTGATAGCCCTGTAGAGCCTGAGCATTTGCCGGGTCAGCAGCAAACTGAGCCCAAGCTGACGGGTATGGTGTGAATGCTCCACCAGGCGTTGTTATCGAGCCTGGGAACATTGTTGTCGTCGGCGTAGGAGTTGGGGTTGACATGATTGGGATCATGCCAATTGATCCTACAGTAGTGATCGGAGCAAAGGTCGTCCCCATGCTCGACATCATCAATGGGATGGCAGGAGTGCTTTCACTCGCAGCCTGGCTTGACACAGCGTTGTAGTTGCTCGAAGACATGATTGTGGATATTTAGTGGGGGTAAAGTTTTGACCTGGTCGAAAAAACTTTAAAAATCGGTCCCACGGTCGGCGCCAAAAATGATGGTGTAAATATAGCTGGGTGGGTTAACCGGGTTTGACCTGGACACACTCGACCCGTAATATAAAACACACAACAAGAACACAAAGTATGACCTAGACCGGGTAAATCTCCTCAGTCCGAATTATATTTCTTACTCTATCTCAAGAGTGAACTTTAGTGAGAGAAAAATTGGATCCCCTCCTCTATCCAATATCATCATATTTATAGAGGAGGATTTGTGACCTTCCCCTATTCATCCATGGACAAAATAGGAAGCTCGTGGGAAGGTCACTGTAGATAATGGGAACACTGTACAATCATAGAATTTAGCAACTATAGGCCAAGACATGTACTGTTCAATCAAAGACTAAAATGGATATTCTCAATCCAATCAACCTTGCAAAATGACAAACATCCTTTTCACTGTGTGCCTCGTGATGGATGAGCGGCGGGGTGTCCCCTTGACCTCTGACGTGGTTCACCATGCCTAAGAGACTGAACCAATGTTAGCCAAGTAAAGTGATATGACCGGTCACCTTCTCTCAAAAGTTACCCGGTCATTCTTTGTGCTCAACCCGTCTCTGGTCTTCTAGAGAATGTCCTTTGTAACATTAGGCGACATTTTGGCTATCGCCCAAAAATGTGACCGGTCACTTTTTTAGTGGAAGTGACCGGTCAACTTTTGACCCGTCCCAATCGAAGAGTTAACCTCATTTGGTGATTGATAAAAGTGACCGGTCATATTTTGACCTGTCCCTTTCGGTTGTCCGGGTCGGGTATAAGGATATACCCATCAATCTATGTATATATACATATATTCGAATATTCGAATATTATCCGAATCCAATATATCCTTATTTAATTTGTATTTGTATTTGTTTAATATTCGAACCAAAAATAATATTTGAATTTGAATTTGTATTTGAATAATGCGAATTCGAATCATTATATTCGAATACGAATCACGAATCGAATTTAAAATATTTGTTTTGTTTACATCCCTAGGAGGGAGTATATTAATGCACTATAATTTTTTAAATTGAAACATAAGATTCATATGGTTTGATTCGAAAAGCCAACTCGCAAATATATTGAAATGGGGGAATATATATGTAAAATCATCTATTAATTGGTTCGTAGAAGCGTTGTTTTTTTTATTTCTATAGCGTACGTGTTGCATTGGATGGGCCTCTATTTATATGATCATATTCGATCAGTTGGGAATATATAATTTCAAGTGAATAAAGTGTGCCCATAAAAAAGTGGTTCTAATTATATTAACTAATCGGCGGTCTTTAATACTTTTCTTCTTTTACTTTTCATATTTAGAGTCTGTTCTTTAGAACATGTTTAGAGACTTTATTAAGTCCGAAGTGACACTTTCTTTCATTACCACATAAAAAAGTAGAGATTCTTAAAATTTCACTCCAATGGTTGGTCCCTTTATTCTCAAAGCCGAAGTCCAAATATATGCAATAATAATTTACTATTTAAAATTAATATTTAATATTTAATATTTAATATTTAAAATATAAATTTTAAATTATTAAGTTTAAATTAAGAATATAAAATTTTAAATTCTTTATATTTAATATTTAAGATTTATTTTTCATTTTAAATTTCAATTTTTTTATTTTAAATTTTACATTTTAATTTTTTACTATCAAATTTTAAAATTTTAACTTTAAGTTTTATATTTTATATTTTTATTTTTTAAATTTTATTTTTAATTTTTTTAGTTTTAAATTTTATTTTTGAAATTATAGATTTAAATATTTAGTTTTAAGTTTGAAATTTTAAATGTTTAGCTTTAAATTTGAAATTCTTAGTTTTAGGTTTGAAATTTTTAATTGTCTTTTAAATTTAAATTTTAGTTTTTAACTTTTAATTTTTAAATTTGATATTTTATATTATACTGTTTTACCTTTAATTTTTTATTTCTTTAAATTTAAAAAACATTTTCAATTTATATTTTTAAAATTTTGATTTTTAGTTTTTAAATTTTAGTTTTTTTTTAATTCTCAATTTTTAATTATTAATTATGAAGTAATAATTTTAATTTTTGGTTTTTTTGTATCATTAGTTTTAAAATTTTAAGTTTAGATTTATAGTTGTTTGTTTTTTATATTTGATTTTTGCTTTTAATCTTAAATCTTAAGCTTTTAATTTTCAATTTAAATTTTAAATTTCTATTTTCCAACCTTAGACTTTAAATTTTAAACTTTAAATTTTGAATTTATTTTATTTAATTTTTAATTTTTCATTTTACTTTATAGTTTTAGTTGTTATTTTTAAATTTAAAATTTTTTGTTTTTATTTTATTAGACTTGTTTCATTGTCAAAAAACAGAAATGGTTTGCGTGATTTCGTTTTAACCTGTAGAATTCAAATTTTGGGTTTTCAAATCTTTGTCTGTGCTATGAAATTCAAAATTTTAAATTTTTACATATTTTTATGCTACCAAATAATAGAATTAGAATTGAAGTGTTCAATTTAATTCTATGACCTGAATTCCGTGTATCCAAACCCACTCTTATTGATTTTGCACTTGGGACGGTTCGTGGGAGGTCCCAGTCCCAATTTTATACATATACTCGAATGAAAAAAGAGAGTTGGGACTCACTGTTTTTGTGTATTGGACATGCTCATAGGGATGGAAATAAAGAACAAAATGTTTGGAAAAACTTTTAAAAACTAGAAAAAAGTGAAAAAACGGGAAGAAATTGAAACAAACTTGAAAAAACTAGAGTAAACTCAAAAAAATTGAAAAAACCTCAAAAATATATTTAAGTGTACTTTACATTGTAACCGTATTATAATTGTTATTGTTTATTATTATTATTAGTATATAAAATAATAATTAAAGAAAGTGAATAAAGTTTGACTACGTGATTCAGTGTACATGTCACTTAATTAAAGATAAAGGTAGTATAATTATTATTTTTAATTTTAAAAATTTATGTCACTACTACAAATTAATACTTATATTTAAATGTTGCGTCTGAATAACTAAAGCAAGATTTTTTCTAATATAAAGTGTTATTTAAAATTACTGCATTAGGCAACACTTTTGAAAAGTATTGCCTTTAAATAAGAAAAAGTTACTCTTAGACAACACTTCGAGAAATGTCACATTAAAATGAGGCGTGTATAGGGATGATAAAGGGTCGGGTAGTACAATATCCAAACCCGATCCAACTTTTAAAATTGAAACCCGAACCCAACACAGAACCCGACATTATATTTAAACAAAAAACCCGACCCGAATCCGACATTTAAATCGAAACCCGAATATAGCGTGCTCATTATTTGTTTCATTCACTTCTTTCATTGTTAATATAAATAATACGGAGTACAATTTTATTAGGATTTTTTTAAAGTGAATAAAGTTTACATTCACTATTCACAGGGTCAAACTTTATTCACTTTGTTGATCTATTTCCGTCACTCATTTGATAAAATAATATAGTCATGTCATCTCTAGTTTTGTAGATCTTTTGATATAGTTTTTTAATATGTAATTTTTATTTTTCAATTCTACACCATTTTTCATATAAAATGATTTGAAAATAAATTCAGTCAAACATCGTAACGCGCAACGTAAAGTTTATTTGTGGACGGATGGAGTATAAAACTTCTTTCTTGGAGTTTTAGTTTCAAAACCCTCTCTCTTGAATTTTGAAAAATCAAAGGTTAAAAGCAAATGTAGATTGCATAATTAAATCTATTTAAACCGTAAATTACTTTTTATGCATCATTCTTCCATTTTATTCAAGACAAGACACAATGTTGAAGTGAAGGAAATTACGGAGTACTCCCTCCCTCCCTCATAGATCTTCTCAATAGCCCTTTTTCTATGTCCACAATAGATCTTCTCATTTCATTTTTTAACAATTAAAATACCACAACTACCCCCACTTACTTTATTTATTACACCTCACCCACCACGTTTAATACCCTCCACCCATTTTTCATTAAGGGTATTATGGTAAACTTTCACCTTTTTTCAACTCTCCTTAAAAATTACCAAAAGTCAAAATGAGAACATCTTAGTGGGACGGAGGTAGTATTTATTAAACGTCATCGTCAAAAGTAACTGATGTTTTATTTTTATAGAGTTGAACTCTTTTCCCTTTACACTATCTTTGGTTAATAAATTTGAAAGAGAACAGAAAAGAAAATGAAGTGGAAAATAGATTTTATTGTTTGGTTAGAGAAGAAAAAAAAGAAAAATGGAAGGAATTGAAAATGAGAAAGCAAAATATATTAAGAGGATATTTGAAAAACCAATATATTGTCATTTTGGTGAGGAAAACGAGAAAAAATCATTTTCTTTTATTTTCCAATTCCTTGAACGAAACATAGTGTTTACGAAGTGAAACTCTAATTTACCGCATTAACCACTTCAATATATGCTATGTTTGCATGTTTAATTTAGACAAGACGATCAACTTCTCACAACTTCAAATTTTAACTTTTTGACGTTATGAACCAAGAAAAATTTGTGTTTGGACTGATTAAATATGTTTTATTACTTTTATAACACATAATTCCATATGATCTGTCATATATGTCTTCATTAGTAACAAGTGTTCCATAATGATTGATTATACGAATGATTCTACGAATGTGGTCATTAGCAAATAATGTTGGATAATGAATGATTATTTCAATAACTATTCAAATGGTTTTTAATAGTGTCTTATTATAATTGAATTGTGTAATAGATCATTTTTTCCAAAATCATGATATTTTAGAATTTTCTATTGTTAAATATTAGAGAGTCGATGAGACTGATCCTATTTAGGAAAACGTAATATGTTTAAGTCTTATTTATGTAAATACTCATGAACTAAACGAATTCATTTACTAAATTCTTAATGGCAAAGCCGTGTCTTTGCTGTTTGAGCCGGAGTCTCTTAGAAATAGCCTCTATATTATTGAGTACACGTAAGGTCAGAGTGCGCACACCTACTCCAGACCCTACTCTTGTGGAATCTAATTGGGTTGTTGTTGGTAATGGTAAAACCGCTTATTAGCAGCTTGACATTGCGCGAGTTGGTATATGGTACATCCGGATGTACCTAGAGATAGGTACATCCATGTAGTACTAATTTTGAAGTAAAGTAGTACTCATTCTCGCACAAGCATAATGGTTTATTTGAAAAACGTGGTACTAATTCTGAAATAACGCTGTACTCATTCAGAAATAACGTCGTACTCATTTTCACAAAATTTGTTCAATATTCATTTATGATAACATAATATTCATTCTAAAATACAGTAGTACTCATTCCCATATAACCTAGTACTCAATCTTAAACAACGTACCATTCATATAATCATATGTCTTTGAAATCTGGTAAGTGGAAGAAAAGATCTCTCGGAAGCGGAAGACCATCGCGAGCAACTGGAAGCAGAATTGATCAGATCTTCGCATATCCAAGCAGCTGTCGCTGATCAGACCTTCATCGTTCAATTGTCGATCGGACTTCCAAATAACCTCCATCGTCATCGTGTAATCGCCATTGGACCTTCATCGTGCAGCCTCCTTCATCGTGTAATCGCCGATCGGGAATCCAATGAGTCCCATCGCGTAGCCTCCTTCATGGCTGATCCATTCGGCCGTTCTTGCAGCAGGCCCCCCATTCGATCGGTCTAATTAATTGCCGATTGTACGATTCTTCTCGTACAGCCGGATGTACAGTATAATTTGCGACGTTGCGCAATTGGTAAGACAACGCCTACCTAGGCTAAATTTGTTCAAAATATGCCCGAAACTGATTTTAACCGTCAATTTTGCATGTACTAGCAAGTTGCAAATGATGGCTTTTTCTCGTCTCCTTCTCTAAGCCCGCCACGTCCCCATCGGCGTGTCGCCATCTCCCCATCTCCCTTCTCAATGGGTCTTCAGTTCTCCGCTGCTTCGAAATCTGAGATTGACACCGCCCATCGATCGGCGGACGGCAGAGATGAAGGCAGAGAGCTTGCTGGTGTCGACGGCGATCAACATAGGTTTGGCCCTCTTCGTCATCTCCCTCTTCTCCCTACTCAAGACCCGCACTTTCTGCGCCCCCATTTATTACCCTCGCCGCCTCTCCCTCCAGCCGCCGCCGCCCCATTCTGCTGCTCCCCTTGCCCGATGCCCCCCGTCTGGCCTGAGCTGGATTCGCCGCGCCGTCTCTGTTTCCGATGACCGGATTCTTGAAACCCACGGCCTTGACGGCCTCGTCTTCGTCAGGTTTTTCAAATTCGGGTACTTACGGCGTCAATTAATTCCTTAGTTAATGCTAATCTTTAGGGATTTGATAACAAGAAGCTTAGTTAACCCCCTGTTTGAATTGTTTGAATTCTATTCCTTTAATGTGTGCCATTACAATCTATTGGATGAGCTTTATTGAAGCTCTTCTTTATCCTTACTTCCGGAGTAATGGTTCACTTTTGACATTTTTTTTATTAAAATTGATAAACTTTGACTTTAAATTAAATAAAAATGATATTAGATATTGATACAAAAATAGTTTTATTAGATTTATTATATAAAATATTTTAAAATATTATTTTATCTAATTAATATACAATATATATTTTATTTAATTATATGTCAAAGGTTGAAAACAGTTGATTGAAAAAAAGTCAAAACTGGACAAAATACTCAGGACGGAGGTAGTATTTTTTATTTTACTTAAAAGCCTTAATCTAGATGTATACTTCAATTTTAATCATAAAAATTGGAGTATGGGACCAAAGGTGGAACTTTACAATTGAAGTCATCCCAATTTTACTCTGTATGACAATGTGGCATGAGTGGGGTTCTTTATCTAGCAGTCATGGGTGTCATAATATGACACTCATGCCATTTGAGTGAAGGTCCCTCAAATGGCACGAGTGTCATATCTTATGAAAACCGCCTTTGGTGTCAAAAGAACCCACACATGTGGCATATAGTTGGATAAAGAAATAAGACTTGCTATGAAAGATGCTTTTAAAATCACATGTAGAGCTATTATACGTAAATACGTATGCATTTTTTGCAGGATTAAATTCTTTGTGGGATGTTCTTTAGTCGGTGTGTTAGTTCTTCTCCCCTTGAATTATTTTGGAAGCAATGAGGAATCTAAGAGCTATCATTCCACCGATTCGTTTACAATATCAAATATAAGTAGTGGCTCTAACTGGTAACTAATGCATATAAACTTTTTTTTCCAAGTTAGGTTCACATGCAAAATCTTTATTTTGTTGAACTTTCCTCATATATGATACATTTGGTTTCACAGGCTTTGGGTGCATTTTTCAGTCCTTTGTTTTGTTTCTTGCTATGGATTATACTTGCTATACAAGGTAACTTTTTGGTGATTGCAGGTTTTGGGGATTAATTCTTTCTCATTTGGCTTTATACTCTGTGGACTGTGGTTATTATTGATTCTCTTGATTGTGCCTTTTTGCCATTTCTGCCCATCATTTACAGATATGCAAGTGGAGTACGCCATTATATATATTGCATGCCGTTTTTTGCCAACTTCAATCATATTGTTATAATTTAAGACAAGCAATAAAGAAAACTTCTGATTTAGTTGAGGAAAATATATGAATGAAAAATGTAGTACAGAGTAATAAATAAATTGATGAAAGTTTTCCAAACTTGGTGCGAATTGGTTTTAGCAAGTAAAAAAGTTAAAGCGTTTATGTTTGGTAGGAATATGATTATATTTTGCTTAAAAGGATTCAGCAACTGCGTAGCAAAAGGGAATATCCCAACCAGTTTGCCATTTTGGTCCGAGAAATTCCGTTTTGCCAAGAACACAAGGCTCGGGGGTGCTGCATAGAACACTTCTTCACCAAGTATCACCCGCATTCTTATCAATCTTATCAAATTCTTTATGATGGAAAGGAACTTGACAATTTGTTGGTGAGTGCATAATCTATGCCGGGTCGAAACATGATTTTTAATTTGTGTGTTCATCATGGGCTTACTCTTTTTTTTTTATTCGTAAAGGACCATGCTACAGTTATACCAAGTTTGACACCATGTGTTTCACAGACATGCAATCATTATCTGGCTGCAAAGAGCCAAAGCCATTCATTGTTTGTGCATGTCCATGAAATACATGGTTTCAAACTTTGGTGTCAAACTCTGGTGTTAAAAATAGGTCTACCCACTGATAAAAACAACCATTTGAGTATAGCTGGTGCTTTGCGTGCAGAACAAGGCAAAGTCCACTGCGAAGAAGATTGAGGATCTAAAAGAGAAACATTCAAATAAGAAATGTTGCCGAAGCTCTTTTTCGCTTGGTTCATTTAGAGAGAAACAAAAGATTGAAAAGCTCGAGAAAACGCTTCGTGATCTCGGTTGCAAAATAAGGCACGTGAGGCATACCATGATGCTTCAAGAGAAGGTAAAGCTTCTCACACTTCAGCTAATTGATCATGTGGGTATATTTGGAATTACAAACTACTGGTTTGTAATAATTTATTTTTTTAAATAACGGGCCTTGTGGTTTTTGATATTATAGGAATTGCCTGTTGCATTTGTTACATTCAGGTCACGTTGTGGTGCTGCTCTGGCTGCACAATCTCAGCACCATTCAAATCCGTTACTATGGATCACCGAAATGGCCCCTGAAGCAAGGGATGTGATTTGGGGAAACGTGGCAACTCCGTACCGGCAATTGCCACTTTATGAGATTGGAATACTCAGTGCAGTGGTCATCCTCACACTTTTCTTTGCAATACCAGTTGCAGCAGTTCAAGGAATTGCCAAATATGAAAGATTGCGAAAATGGTTTCCTCCTGTTAAGGCCATTGAGTTGGTGTAAGAAGCTTCTAAACAACTGATACAAACAAAACTCATCTTACCAAACACTTGGAATGTTTTATGGGGTCATAAAATCTAGAATGTTTTCTGCAGTCCGGGGCTAAAGTCCGTGGTTACAGGATACCTTCCGAGTGCCATTCTTAATGGGTTCATTTACATTGTTCCATTTGCTATGATTGGGCTGTCAAGATTAGGGGGATGCATCACAAGAAGCAAGCAAGATATGAAGACATGCAAGATGGTGTTCTATTTTTTGGTGGCGAATGTGTTCTTCTTAAGTTTGTTGTCGGGGTCCTTACTTGATCAGATCGGCGAGTCGTTCTCCCAACCCAAATATATTCCTAGTCGCCTTGCTAGTGCTGTCTCTGCCCAAGTAAGTTAATTGAATGTCTATATATATTTCACTTGTACCTTCTTCCTCAAAGGTCTCATATATACTACTCGTAATTGATATAAGGGATTTGTCTTTCTATTGATTCAGGCAGACTTCTTTTTGACATACATCTTGACGAATGGCCTGTCGGGGTTTTCTTTGGAGATTCTTCAACCTGGATTGCTTGTTTGGGATGCTATAAAATCAAACACATGGGATCGCGGGAGGGAAAGAACCCCATATCTCTATTCTTTACCTTATTATCGGATCATTCCATTCGTCGCTCTTTCTACACTCATTGGCATCGTATACGCAGTCGTCTCGCCTATGCTTCTTCCCTTTCTCACTGGCTACTTTCTGCTTGGCTATGTCGTGTTCATCCATCAGGTTTGGATCTGTTTGGCAACAGCTTCAGTGTTTTGAAAAAGAAAACTATCTAGTCACAGCGTTGAGCTTTAGCATCATTTTTATCTCTGATTTCAATCAACGCAGATCGAAGATGTTTATATAACATCATATGAGACGTTCGGGCAGTATTGGCCATACATTCATCACTACATCATTGTTGCACTCGTCCTCATGCAAATCACGATGATCGGTCTTTTCGGACTCAAGTCAAAGCCTTCGGCTTCCTTCTCCACTATACCACTCCTCATTCTCACTTTGATCTTTAATCACTACTGCAACATCCGGTTTTACCCTACCTTTTGCCGTCTTTCCATACAGGTAATGGATAATTTGCTTTAACGGGAACATATCTTTGTATACCACAACGACCTAATTGAATCCCACAAGAGTAGGGTCTGGAGGGTATTTACGCGGACCTTGCCCCTACTCGAAAGTAAAGAGATGTTTGTAGATAAGGTTTGCATAAACTCACCCTAGACCCTACTTAGGGTTTGTTGTATATTCTGCTTTGATTTTGAAACTCATTAAAGGGTACTAAGTTTGAAGGGAAAATATATAAAATGCGCTTTTATTTTCGTGTAGAATTAAATTACTGTTGTAAGCGTGTAGGATGCTGTAACGAATGATGAACTCGACCAAAATGAAGGTGTGATGGAGGAAAATGTACGAAAGGTGCTCGACGAGTACTCTCCTCCGTGTTTGTTGCCGGTGGATTTTGAAACCTCAGATGATTCAGGCTCAACAGAGCCATTAATACCGTGATCCAAACAGGGAAATAGCGTGCACGTACGGTCGTACGTGATTTACTCTGTCCATCCTAAGAAAGATCTTTCCATTTGTTTTTTTTGGTTTGTCTTAAAAATTTCTTCTCGGTTTCCTTTTTTTTTTTGAAAGATTTGTGCGGTTGGTAATGTTTTTATCGTTCCTTTATAAATCGCAAGCGCACAATTTCATCTTCTAAATGAGTGTCAGAGAAGAAAATTTTAGGGCAAAATGCTTGTTTTCAATTTCATGCCTCAATATGTTGTGGTGAAGATGGCCGTTCGTGGTTTTCCTCCTTTTTTTGGAGGATTTTTTTTTTTGCACTCTTCCCCATAAAACATTTTCCACATTCATATTTGTCCTTTTTTTCAAGAAAGAAATGCTTCATCTATTGAAGACTTTAATCATCATATTTATTAAATTTGTGTTACACAATGAAAAAAATTTGAAACTTTTTTTCCCAAATAATTCTAAAAATTATTTTTTACTAAGATATACTCTCTCCGTCCCTAAATATATCTTACATTTACTTTTTAAGCAGTCGCGAAACTTTTGTTTATTTCTATGTTTTGATTAGTTATTTGATAAAATAAAAAATTCTTGACACCTCTTATTTCAAAAAAAAATTCATGTAGTTTCTTGAAATATAAATTTTATTTTTTATTTCTATACCAATATGTAAATAAAATGAATTAAAAAATTTGATATTTTACCTTGGTAATAGAAATGTGAGATATATTTAGAGACACAGGGAGTACTTAATAATATACGGTGTAATTATTTAACTAATGATTAAAATTTGTCTTTAAAAAGTTGAATTGAACAAATACTCTCACACAAAGTTAATATGTGACTTATAATATGTTTATATTCTAAAAAAATTTTAATTACAAGTTTTTGAAAAAAGTTAGGTCCCATCTTCGAAAGCTTTCTTAGACCCGGCCAGACGATCACTGAGAAATTAAATTGAACTTTAATTGTAGATTGATAGTAGAAAGTGGAGCTTGTACTTAACACTTGCAGAGATCCTATGCTTAACATAGTTGTCTTCTAGCCCGGTTATTAATAATCAAATTCGGTTTTACCTCTTGTCACTTAAAGCGACCGAGGTTGCGCTCCATTTGCCTGATCTAAACTGATCTGATTTTTTGAATTTGATCTAATCTAATTGGATCTGTTCTGATATAATCTGATTAGATCTGGTCTGATGAGATCTGATTCAATGTAATCTGATATAAATTTGATTTAAAATAGAATTATTATTATAATAGTTATAATAATGATAATAGAAATATTAATAGTAATAATAATAAAAATAATAGTAATAGTAATAGTAATAGTTATAATATTAATAACAATAGTAAAAATAATAATAACTAGAATAATACTGTAATACTTATAAAAATAATACTACTAATAATAATAGTTATAATAATAATAATAATAATAACTATAATAATAATGCTAATAATAATAGTAATTATGATACTCCGTAGTAATCATAATAACAATAATGGTAATAATAATAATAGCATTAATAGTAATAGTAATAATAATAGTACTCCCTCCGTCCCATTATAACGCCTGTTTCAGTTTACGATGTTCGACTGAAATTATTTTCAAATCATTTTATATGACAAATGGTATATAGTTAAAAAATAAAAATTACATATTAAAATACTACATCAAAAGATCTACAAAACTAGTAGTGACAATAGTACTTCGTTTTATCAAATTGTTAACAAAAATAGAGAAAGAAAATGAATGAAGTTTGACCTTGTGAATAGTAAACAAACATTACAATTTGGGACGGAGGGAATAATAGTTATAATAACAATAGTAATAATAATTATAAACATGATAAAAATAGTAATAATAATAGTAATAATTAATAGTATTAATAATAATAGTATTAATAATAGTAATAGTTATAATAATAGTAATAATAATAGTAATAGTAATAGTAACAATAGTAGTAGTTATAACAATAATAATTGTAATAGTAATAATAATAATAATAATGACAATAAGAATAGTAATAGTAATGAAAACGAAAGTAACAATAATATTATTATTAATATTAATAGTAATAATAATAATAACAATAGTAATGATAATTATAATTGTAATAATAATAGTAATAGTAATAATAACACTAATGGTAATAATAATAATAGTAATAATAATAAAAACAATAAATTTATTTGGATCCCTAGTTGAATTTCGACCGTATGATTTTAAGTTGTCCCGCTCATGTTTCATTTGAAATCAGGACAATAGTAGTTCGGGACAAAAAAACATGGGTCCCAAATAAGTTGTTACAATTACAAAATGATTCCATTTTTTTTGAAATGGTCCAACGATAATGGATTCCATGCCCACCCATACCACAAAGTATGCATTTTTTTCACCTCACTCTCAAAATATAGATGGTAGCAACGACTAGAGATGTTCAGTCTCAAATGTTCTTTAGTATGTAAGGAAGACTTGAATCAATCCGAAACTGTTAAAGAACATATTAAAGACGAGAACTAAACCGAAATTGATAGAAGACTAGCCCAAAGACTAAGACCAGTAAAAAAGACCGGTACTTTAAAGGCTAGTAATAAAACTATGTAAAAATTCTATTGGATTGTCGTTGCACATTTCATAAAAATGTGCCTGAATTAAATATAGACTTTCAAGTTTGGCACGATAGATTTTGTTTGGGTATATAAGGCCTGAATTAAATATAGACTTTCTTTGGTTCAGCGAAGTTCAAATTTTGTTCAGTTTTAGTTTTGCGTTTTGTTCGAGTTTTGATCATTAAAACTTCTGTAATCCAACTAATAACTTGAAAGAAAAATCTCAATTCACCAACAAATAACCAAACTGGTAAACAAGGTCGACGAGTGAATTACGCACCCGGCGACAAATTTTTCTTGGAAGACCCTTCTTCCCTTACATATGATTAGCATTTTAAAAACTTAATAGTTTTGTGTTATATTAAAAAATGAAAAAAAAGCCTACCATATGTAAAGGGTAAGAGCAGAAGACTAGATATCTGCCCCAAGGAGGGTCATCAGGAAATCTCTATAGTCACCTGATGTGTCATCTGCAACTGCTTGGTCAAGACTAGAAGAGTTTATCTTGTTATATTCTCCTCTAACTTTCCCCAAATCGATTTCAGCGCGAGTTACAATGGCTCTGGTTAGAGAATCCTCATCAGTTCCTAGCCCAATCACCGACGCTCTCACAACCTGCAAAACAAAACGGCAATGCCCGTCTGATTTCGCAAATGAGAATGAAAAATGACCCGAAAAAAAGATTTGCCTCGTGTCTTTGTTTGGATAAATGGAATGTAACTCCTCGGAATGAAGAAAAAAAGACGTGAAAATCAGGTGAAAGGTTTACTTTTCTGCTGTTTTGGTTGGTTGTTAGTGTGCTTTAGGCAACAAGTTTGTTGTTTTTGTTACCTCAGCAAAATGTTTCTCTGGGGAGTCGATGCACCAAATGACAACCTTCATAATAGACTCCAAAAGGCCTTTGCCACAACTCTTAATATGCTGCCAAGTGCCAAAACTAAATAGGGGTTACATGACAAGACGAAAATATACATTCTAAATCGAAGAAAAGGGAAACAAGAAGAAGAAGAACAAGAGAGAACTCGTTGAGTAAATCGTGGTTTAACAAGATAACCTGATGAATAGAGTATCCATAGTCTTGTTTGTAGCACTCGAAAGACGCTCTAAGCTGACAAAGATTCCTAGTACTGAGAATATAAATAACATCATCGTTGTGCAGCTGCTGTGTTTGGATGGCTTCATGAAGCTTAGCAGCCTCTAGATTCGCGATAGTAGAATCCACTACTTTTTTGTCATATCTGTAGGAACTTACCAAACCAACAAGAACCTGTCGAACATATACATATAGGAATGGCATGTAAAGCTAGCGCAATGATCTTTGTAAAATTCATGCCTATAACCAAAGTAGATTTTTTACTATAATTACCTTCTTCAACGGCATAGAGATGTTTGCTATTATGTCTTCTTCAAGCGAGCAGTCAAAAAGAGAGCAATATGCGCGCCTCACGGCAACCAGATGGTCGGGAGAGGAAGCACATGCTATCTCAACAATGATTTGTAATTCTCCTAAGCTCTCCTTCCTTGACTTTAACGCCTTGTTTGCCAGACGTGCATCTCTCTCCGGAGGATCATATGTCCACAGAATCACAGCTTTCTATGGTAAAAAAAAACGATCCTTATCAAGAACAAGGAGATGGAGAATAGCAAGCTAGGATAATGCTCTTGCAAATTTACCCTGTCTATAGGTTGTGGTTCTAAATGTTTATACCTAAACAAAAGGATCAATCATGAAACAAAGTGGCGCAAGAGCTTTATAAAAACCCCAAGAACTTACAAAATATACCATTTTTTGGACAAAAAAGAAATGCAGCAAGAAAACAATATGCATTCAAGAATATCCATAATCACAAAATTGTAATCCTCATTTCTACACTTCAAATTTCAAGTGTTTTGTGCATAAAATATGCATCAAGGCAATAAACAATTCCTCAAGATTATTCAAGGAAATCTTTTATGGGCGTTCAAATTTAGAATCGAAATACATTTTTCCGAAAAGCGATTCATTCATGTAATGATCTTTGTCAGGTTGACAGCTCCATCCAATTAATTTAATACAAAACTGCAAATAACATCTTCCGCCAAACAGACATTGGAAGATGAATAATCTTAGGGAGCATTGTTTTCGAAAAGAACGAAACGCTACCATGAAATCACCCGATAATTCAGAATGCAGATCATCAATTAGGGATTTGTTGTAAATCTCCATATAAGTTTCTCTGATCTTCTTCCTTTGGCTGGCATTTCTGTGTCCAAGAACCCTTATGATTTCCTTCTCATCAGTCCCCAGTCCTAAACAAAGACCCAACTTTCCGTGAGATCACATTGCACCCAAACTGGTAATCGCTTAAAACAAAATTCTAACAGCGACCTAAATCTCAATCCTGAAAAAAGAAATCAAAATTTTCTGAAAAGAAATAGGAGAATAATCGGAACCCAGATTTAAAACCTTTGAATGCATTCATGAGCCTTTCACAGTCTTCTGTTGGAGAAGGAACCACCTCTGGTACCTTGATCGTACCCATTTTCGCTTTTCTTTTTTTTCCTGTGTTTTCCACTCCTAAAAATTTGATCTTGTGATCAAAGAAAGAAGTGTATGGAAGGTGACAGCAGAGTTTCAGTTTATGTTTAGGGTCAGATGTTTCTTCCCCATTACTGGGCTGGGAAAAAAGAACAGAGACTCGTAACGTAATCTTGGATTGCTGCAATGCTTCATAATCATAGCTGTTTTGTTTCTGCTGGACGTAATTGTCCTCCTTATGGTAATTTTTTGTCTTTTTGTTTTAATATGATGTTTTTCTAGAGGGTAGCTGTTCAAGTATCCGGCCCAACAAGGCCCACCTAATTGAAAGATCCAAACGCGCTCGGCAAAAGGGCACCGCTCGGCTAAGGAGGACTTAAGAAAACCCAAGGCCTCAAGGTGACAACCGCACTCGGATGCGTATCCCTGCTCAGCTCGGATATATCCACTTGGACCTGAGACGAACTCGACCGGACTCTCCATGGCTAGGCTCCAAGAACTAAGCATGCGTACTCGGGCTCTGCCGCCAGCTAAACACCATGGGCCCACTGCGACGTGGGAGCCTGTATGACTTGTCCAATCAGTGGGCCTAGAATTGGACACCCTGATACACTTGTCTCTACAATTAATTGTAGCCACCCTATTGTCTACCAGTTACTTGTAGTCATCCTAGTTTGTAATCTTATTGTTGGCGCCATCAATCGAACGGCTTGGCCTCAGTGGGCCAGGCCCGCTAGGATGTAGACTAACAGTTGGAAAAGCCCAAATATGTATTGTATAGGGGTGAGCAAGTACCGAACCGATACAGAAAATTTCCAAAAAAACCGAGAATACCAAACCGAAAAATACCAAACCGAAAAAATACCGAGAAGGAACCGAACCATACCGAACTTAATGGTCGGTATGGTATTTGGGAACGGTACGAGGGGACGTCTCATACCGAAAATCCGAACCGAACATATATACTAAAATATTATAAAAATAATACCCCGGAGTAATATTTTTATATTCCTTCACTAAATAATACTCTGGGTAACGTTTTTTTTAAAAAATTGGTTCAAGTTCTATTATGTGTAAATTATACAATTATTTGAGTTTTAACTTTTGTGTATGAACATAAAAGTATTCACAAAGATTTGAAATACTCCCTTATTGTCCTTCATTTTTTTAGTATGTGAAATATAAACTAAGTCTTGATACGAATCTCTTGCATTTAAATATTCATTTTTTTTAATTTTTCATGTTTTTTTAAATTTAATTCACTTTTTGATTTTGAAAAATAAACGGACATTGTTAAATTTTAACGTGCAAAGTAGGTATGTATATTCATCTCGATTTGTACCGAAACCGATACTGAACCATCCCGAACCATACCGAACCAATATTTCGGGATCGGTACGGGGTAAAATCCCATACCAAATCGAAATATTTGGTACGGTATCGGTACGAGCTAAATACCGTACCATGCTCACCCCTAGTATTGTATAAATACCCCTCCTCGGGATGGGAAGAGAGGTTCACTTTTATTACTAAGCTAATATACTTTCTTTACTCTTGCATCTGAAGGCACTCAGTACTCGTTCGATACTCTTCTATATAGTCTTCTAGGTCCCAGATTCTAAAACCCATCATTGATACTTTCATTGAGAGCTTCAAACACATCAAGCATGCTCCAAAAATGGTTAGATCGAGAAGAGTCACCAGGTCATCTAATGCCACCAACGCTGGTGGTATCAAGATGACTATGACGGCACCGGCTAACACTTGCCAAGATGACATGGACATCAGCCTAGATGATGTCACTAGCCAGCACACTACTGACCTCTGTCATCGCATCCCGCGGCGGCAGATGGCGGATGGAGAGGGCCTTCGATAACCCATTCAGCAAGTACCGGCCTTGGGAGCCGGTATGGTGTCCCCACGGCCTAGGGGATGATCCATGGCGGAGGAATGATGTTTCCCAGAGATTTCAGCTCCTCGCTCTTTCAGTTCGGTGAGACGTCCGGTATCAGAACCCCTACCATGGATCCCAATAGTTTCTGGGCCATGATGAGGGCCATGATGGTGAACCAGTTTGTGACGGGTTTCCAAGCACCGATCTCCATGCATCAGCCGACGTTTGTGCATGAGGGGCGTCAGGAGGATCCGCAGAACATGGCGGAAAATGCAGAGTTGTAGGCTCACAACATGAAGGGGTTGATGGTGGATTCACGCATGGGTCCGTCAGTAGACGGGAATGATGAGCAGAAGGACAATGGCAAAGCCTCGGAGGAGCTGGTGGCGAGGAAGCAAGCGAATCACCAGGGAAAGGATGAGGTTGGAAAGAGCCGCGAACACTTGAAGGAAGAGCTGGGCGAGAGTGAATCGAATGTATCCGTGTTCAGCCGGATGCGTGTGCCTGCAAAAGATCGACTGCATGGCCGAAGGAACACCATTGGCCGTGACCGGGCAGGCAAGGTAAGGATGGCTTGTGAAGAACGATGAGAGCGTCACCGGGACGCGCAGCCTAAAAGGTTCGTTGCTTAGGCTGAACAATCTATCAATGATCTCGTCTTCAGGCCACCGCATGGGGCACCTGAAAGTGCAGACGAGGGGGGGGGGGAGAACGCCCCGAGGGATGAACACATCAAGTTCCTCCTGCAGAGGATAGACACGGTAGAGAAAAGGAACAAGCGTGGGTATGCTCCGGAGCCCACTTTCAAACTCCGCTCTCCGTTCTCTGAGAGAGTGTCGAGGGCTCCCCTATTGGGTAATCCATACCTAGGTATGATGGAACGACACATCCGCAGGAACATTTCAACTGATACGAGACCCTATGAACGTCGTGACGGTTTTTGAGGAGGTCCTTTGCAGATCCTTTTCGGAAACTCTAGATGGGCGGGCATTAGAATGGTTCAATGTACTGCCGGAAGGCAGGATTGATTCCTCAGAAGATTTGGCCCGAAGATTCCTGATGTAGATCACCGCCAACAGAAGAAAGAAGCTGCATTTTTGCCATCTCCTTTCGGTTAGGCAAAGGCCGGACGAGCCACAAAGGAACTTCCTTGCGAGGTGGAAGTTGGAGACCACTCAGGTCTATGGAGCGGACGACAGGACAAAGTTGTCCGTTTTCCACCCAGACCAACGATCGAGTGATTTCTCTCAGTGTTTGGCGCTAGAGAAGATGAAGAAATACTCCGAGGCAATAACCATGGTTGAAGATGAAGAAGCCGAAGCTGAGGAGATTGAGGCTAAAAAGAAGAGAGAAGAAGAGGGAAGATTGGGAGACCAGGTTGTTTCGGTAAAGCCTGCGTCGAAGAAGACCACAGAAGAGCAACCGCCGGCCACCGCTACAAGAAGGTCATGGACCAGCGAGACCGACAGCCTTAGGGGAGATATTTTTACCAAGAAAGGGCCTACGACGAGAGGAAACCCTACCCGTCCTACCCTCCTTGCGGTCCCAAGCTCATGTTATCGGAAAAACACACACCATTGACACATCCCATCAGCGCGATCATGGACTATGCTAAGCACCTGGGTCTGGTGGAGTATGACCCAAGGTTTGCTCTAGTTTACGCCATGGACAACGACCCTTATTGCAAATTCCACATGGTGGCCGACCACGACACTAACGAGTGCAAGGTTCTCAAGCGTGACATTGAGAACCTGATCTAGGCAGGGCACTTGAGCTAGTTCATCAAGAAGAGGAACACTCGGCGAAAGGACGACGGAAAGATACCAGCACCATCGTGGGAAGAAGGTGGCAGAGGCTATAATGCAAGGAATAATAGCCACACATTTGGAGGGGTAAAAAGGGAGTTTAGGTTTTGGGTTAGGTAGGGTAGGAAACATCAATTTTTCAATTGAAGCACCAGAGGTACTCGAAATACGTGAGTGTCATCCGTTTGACGCCGGATACCACTGTCAATATAACCTTGCCAAAATAACCAATTCTTTTTCCGTAATTCCTTAAACAAAATCCTACCAAATTTTTACTTATACCCTATCGCAATAAACAACACAACCCATTACAAAAATAAAGTACTCTGCCTTGTCTCCCGATCGCCAAAATCATCTTCTCCTTCCTCCTACACTTCGCGCGACCAGACTGAGTTCGCCGGAAGATCTCGCCGGAGTTCTCGGACTGGAATTAAATTTTTAATTAATAGAGGTGAGTATGTGGATATCTAATGGTAGGTTACTCATATATGTTTGAAATTCATGTTCGTAAAATTGTATGATTGATTATGTGGTTTAATTGATTATAATATGAATTATGATTAATTAATAATATATGATGTTGTTGGAGTTGATTGATCAAGGAAGACCAGGTATGTTTCCTAGATTGCATGATTTGTGTGTCAATAACTTTTAAAAACATTGTATGAATCGAATAGTTTGTTAATTGGATTTGTACTCTGCCGATTCTCTGTTTTCCGATGCCAGACGAGAGCACGGTACCGTCCTTCCTTCTACTAAACAACTCGCCAACCTGTTAACCAAAACATTAGGGGTGAGCATAATGACCGAACTGACCGTAGAACCGTTAACCGAAAACTGATTTTATCGAAAGTTCGGTTTCGGTTGGACTATTCAAAACTAGTCGGTTTTTTCGGTCGGGTTTCGGTTACGGATTTATGAGACCCGAACCGACCGAATAACCGACCCTATCTTAGCCCAGCCCAGCCATTAACTCCCCCTGCTTTCATAATTATAGATAAAATCTCCATTCGCACTTCACAGATCTCAGGAAGCTGCCGCCATCACTCCTTTCCTCGTTCGCCGTCCGAGTGTGCCGGCATCACTTCTTTCTTCGGCAGCTTCCTGCATCCTCACCATCGCACCTTCTCGTCTTTCTCTTGGGCCTCTACATAGGTTATTTCAGTGATTGGTTTTTTGCGGTTCGGTCGGTTATTTTAATGTAATATTTTTTTGGTTATTTCGGTTTTGAACTGAAACGACCGACGCTCACCCCTACAAAACACTACCATCTCCTCGCTATACAATTTTGGTTTCCAAACTTCCTGTAACACCCTAATCCGTCCAGGTCTGCAGCCTCTTTCAGACTAAAGTATTAACTTTGGAAATCATAAATTTAAAATGTTTCAAATACTTTTATTCATCATAAATATTATTTAGTACATAATTGTAGCAAAATGCAGAGTGTTTAACAATAATGCGGAAGCAATTTAAACCATGTTTAATAACAACATAATTATTTATTTAAAATCACAAATTTCACCACGACAATCTCGCCCCTTGTGCTGCCAGGAACAAGCCAATCATTCATTCAGTCTACCTGCGTGTAGCAAATAAAACATACTACACGCTCAGCGATGAAGCTGAGTAAGCATATCTAAAGCGTCGAACATCCACATAAATTGAATCTCAATTCACAAACAACCATTTGATATCATGCACACAATATATAATTCATTCATGATATTTTCAATTGTTTAATATTCAACATTCAATACTCAACAATATCCTTAACTAGGCTTAGTCTAAGGCCAAACCTTTGATGATTACCAACTCTTAAACTAATTCTAGTTCAAGGTACTTCTAACCAACTCTTAAGCTAGGTCATTAGTTTAAGGTACATATTCCAATTTATTTACCAACTCTTAAACTAGCCTTCGCTTAAGGTACAAATCCAGAAAACTGAACAGTAGATTACTAACTGTCAGGTTGGGTGGTATCCCCAAACGAGTTCCTCTAGTTTGGTTTATGGATCCCGTACGTACGTTTTACCCAAGGCCACCGAATATACGTTTTTATACTCGCAAGGCCCATTCTAATCAGAAGTCTATCTTAGAGGTCTTCTAAGCAGCCTTAATAGTATGATTTATTAATTCATTATTATCAACTTAACAATTCATGATCATCATTCAGAGTATTCAACATAATTAATTATCATAATCAATAATTAAACAATCATAAAATCTAATAACAAATAGTGGTCTAGTATCGAGTGTTAACACCCGAACTTATCATCATGCATCACATTATGTTTTTATATGTAAAAACATCATTTTATTGTACAAAATCATATTTATACTGTCTATAATTAGTTGATATCAAAAGTAGGAAAAATCGATTTATATAAAACAATCTATTTATATATATATATATATAAAATAATCTATATATATATATATATATATATATATAAATTGTGGAAAAATCAATTATCTAACGAATAATAATCGATTAATAATTAAAATCGATTTATAATTTATAAATAATCGATTTTTAACTAAAATCGATTTAATAATTCTAAATAATCGATTTTTAACAAAAATCGATTTAATAATTCTAAATAATCGATTTTATAATAAAAATCGATTTATTTTAATAAAATAATCGATTATGTTTTTCTGACTTCCAGCATCTCATCTGAACAAGGTTTTAATCGATTCTTAGGAGTAAATAATCGATTTTCGGCTACTGTTCATCATCTTCTTCTTCTGGTCAGTTTCGAGTATTATCATTTTTAATTACCAAACTTCAATTAAATTATATAGAAATGTTCTCCAAGGTTCATAGATCATTTTGAAATCTTTTAGACATATTTTTAACATTAAATTCAAGGTTTATGATTCTTGGTTCTTAAGCATGTCAAACACAAAAACTCAACCAAAGGACCATTTATGAACGTAGAAACGACCTATATGAACATTCTAGTCATTAGATATATCTAAGGCTTACCTCAAAGCGTAGGGGAGGTTTTGAAGATTTTCCGGCGAAATTTCCGGCGACTCTTTCTCACTGCTCCGGCGACTTCTCACAGAGCTGTCAACACCAGTGTATTCTCCTCTCTCAGAACAACAGAATAGGATGAAGAATTATAGACTTTGGTGGAGAAATGGGAGAATTGGCTCTCTTTAAATAAGCCAGTGAAGAAGAAGAAGACACAGGAGTTCCTTGATTGAGCTGATTCGTATTTTTGGAATCGGCGTAATTGAACAGGGCGCCGTTTGGTGTGTCCTCTGATTAGGACTAATTTTAGTCCTAGTTGGGGTACACTTTTTGGTTCAACTTTCTCCAATTTGAAATCCGATTGAACCGTTGGGGTCAGACAGTCAAACTCTACACAACGATATAATTTTTATTAATTATTAACAAACTTTAGAATTTATTTATTTTTGGGTCCTTCTCAGTAATTAATTAATTATCAATTAATTAATACTGATAGGCCTATTTTCGGGGCGTTACATTTCTCTCCCCCTTAAAATAATTTCGTCCTCGAAATTACCTGAGTCATTGGTTGAAGAGATTCGGATATTGCATTCTCATTGACTCTTCGGTTTCCCATGTTGCTTCCTCAGTCGAGTGATTCCTCCATAGCACTTTGACTAAGGGTACAGATTTGTTTCTCAATTGTTTGACCTCTCGTGCTAAAATTTGTACCGGTTCCTCCTCATAAGTCAATTGTTCGTCAAGAGTTACAATTCCCTCAGTCAAAATATGCGATGGATCGGAACGATATCTTTTCAACATCGATACATGGAATACGTCATGGATCTTGTTCAGTTCTGGTGGAAGTTCTAACCGATATGCTACTGGACCCACACGTTCAGTGATTCGATAGGGGCCAATATATCTCGGACTTAGTTTTCCCTTCCTACCGAACCGTAACACCTTCTTCCATGGTGAGACTTTCAAAAACACTTTGTCATCAACATTGTATTCGATCTCTCGACGTTTCAAGTCAGCATACGATTTTTGACGATCGGAAGCCACTTGCAGTCTTTCTCTGATTAGACGAACCTTTTCTTCAGTTTCGCGGACGAGATCAGGTCCTTCAAGTCTTTGCTCGCTTAATTCTGTCCAGCATACTGGGGTTCTACAACGTCTCCCATACAAGGCTTCGTATGGGGCCATTTGGATACTCGCTTGATAACTGTTGTTATAGGCGAACTCCATTAGCGGTATGTATTGTTCCCAGTTGCTTCCAAAATCAATTACACATGCTCTCATCATATCTTCAAGAATTTGAATTGTCCTTTCAGATTGTCCGTCTGTTTGTGGATGAAATGCTGTACTAAAGTTGAGTTTAGTACCCAGAGCCTTCTGCAAACTCTTCCAGAATTGTGACGTGAATCGTGGGTCACGATCAGAAATGATAGACAAAGGTACACCATGTAATCTTACGATTTCATGGATGTACAATTCTGCCAATTTCTTCAAAGACATATCACGTCGAATTGGGATAAAATGAGATGACTTGGTTAGTCGGTCAACGATTACCCAGACAGTATCATTTTTCTTGGTTGATAAGGGAAGTCCGATCACGAAGTCCATCGTAATTCGTTCCCACTTCCATTCAGGGATAGTAGGTGGATGTAACAATCCACTTGGCACTTGGTGTTCAGCCTTGACTTGTTGACATGTCAGACATCGCGTAGTGAATTCAGAAATTTCTCGCTTCATTGTGGGCCACCAGTATGTCTTTCTTAAATCTTGGAACATTTTATTACTGCCAGGATGCATGGTATATGTGGTTTCGTGAGACTCACGCATTAATCGTTCCCTCACCTCGCCACTAGGTACTACCAAACGATTCCTGTAGAATAAAATTCCATCTTTTATAGTGAAATCTTGTCTCTCCCCTTTAGAGACAAGTTCACAAGTCTTCAAACAGTAGTCATCACGTTTTTGTGCAACGTGAATTTCGTTCTCAAGGGTGGGCTGAATTCGGAGTTCGGCTATCATCTTTCGGCTCAATGCGTCTGCAACTACGTTAGCTTTTCCAGGGTGATAGTCGATGTAACAATCGTAGTCTTTGATCAATTCTAACCATCTTCTTTGTCTCAGGTTTAACTCTTTTTGAGTTAGCAGGTATTTCAGACTTTTGTGATCTGTGTGAATATATGTCGTTTCTCCAAAGAGATAATGACGCCATATCTTCAGAGCAAATACAACTGCTGCTAACTCAAGATCGTGAGTAGGATAGTTACACTCGTGAGGTTTCAACTGCCTTGATGCGTATGCCACGACCTTTCCGTCTTGCATAAGTACACATCCCAAGCCATTATGAGATGCGTCACTAAAGATTGTGTAGTCTACACCTGGTACCGGTTGTGTCAGTATAGGTGCTTCTATCGTGCTTCTGTCAAACATTTCTTTAGTTTCTCAAAACTTTGCTGACATGCATCGGTCCATACGAATTTCACATTCTTTCTGAGAAGTTTGTTAAGCGGAGTTGCGATCGAGGAAAAACCTTCAACAAATCGTCGATAGTATCCAGCTAATCCTAGAAAGCTTCTCACTTCACGAACATTCCTTGGAACCTTCCACTCGGTGATGGCAGATATTTTACTGGGGTCCACTTTAATACCTTCTTTAGAAATCACATGACCTAAAAACGTAACTTCATCAAGCCAGAATTCACATTTTGACAATTTGGCATACAGTTCATGTTCTCGTAGTACATTGAGTACTATCTCCAAATGTTTTGCATGATCTTCTCGATTCTTCGAATAGACAAGAATATCATCGATGAATACAACCACGAATTGATCAAGATAGGGTCGGAATACACTATTCATGAGATCCATGAATACTGCAGGAGCATTGGTCAAACCAAAGGGCATTACCGCAAACTCGTAATGACCATAACGAGTACGAAACGCCGTCTTCGGGATGTCCTCTTTCTTTACTGGGATTTGATGGTATCCTGACCGTAAGTCAATCTTAGAGAATACAGTAGATCCTCTAAGCTGATCAAATAAGTCATCGATACGAGGTAAAGGATATCGATTTTTGATTGTGACTTTGTTTAATTGACGGTAATCGATGCAGAGTCTCATCGAGCCGTCTTTCTTTTTGACAAACAGAACGGGTGCTCCCCAAGGGGAAACACTTGGACGTATGAATCCTTTATCAAGCAGTTCTTGTAGTTGAGCCTTCAACTCTTTCATTTCAGCAGGAGCCATGCGATAGGGGGTTGCAGATATCGGTCCTGTTCCAGGAACAAGATCGATGGAAAATTCTACTTCTCTGGAAGATGGTATACCAGGAAGTTCGTCAGGAAATATGTCAGGAAAACCACATACTGTTGGTATGTCTTTCAACTCAGGAGTTTCTTTTCGTGTGTCACGTACGTTACACAGATAAGCTTCACATTTCTTCCGAATGAGGCGCATAGCATGTAAGTACGAGATGAATTCAGTGGATTTAGGTGTTAGATTCTCCTTCACCTCTATAGACTTTCCCTCTCCAGACTTTAGTTGAATTGCTCATCGTCGGCAATCGATAATTGCTCGGTGTTCGGTGAGCCAATCCATTCCGAGGATGATGTCAAATTCTTTGTACGGTAATTCGACAAGATTGGCAGAGAACTGATGTCCTTCAACAATCAATGGACAGTCTTGATACACATGATCTAACCTCATACTATGTCCTAATGGGTTAGACACTAGTATAGGTTGTTCCAATTGTTCTTTCATTATGTCAGCTTTTTCAGGCATATGTACACAGATATAAGACAACGTTGATCCAGGGTCTATCAACACATGCATGACAGTATCAAATAAGGAAAACATACCCTGAATGACGTCAGGGCTTTCCTCAGTTCGTGCCTTCATTGCATATATACGAGCAGGAGCTCGTCCTTGTTGTTGGTTCTGATTCTTAGCTGGCTTAGACCCCGCTGTCGAGCGTTGACTTGGTGCGGGTCGTGCTGATGCAGACTGGCTAGCAACAGGAGCAGATGGAAATGGTTCTCCAGGGTTTGTAGGGCACTCCTTTTTGAAATGTCCTGGTTTTCCACAGCCAAGGCACAACCCTTGCTTCAACCAACACTCTCCAGGGTGGTTCCTTCCACAGTGTTCGCAAGCAGGATACTTTCGCTTTCTGGATCTATCAACGGATGCCATCGATTGAGTTTGCACAAATTTTCCCTTTTTAGAAAAATGTGAGTTACTAGATTCCTGAAATGGCCTTTTTCCTTTTGAGGCAGAATTAGTGGAATGGTAAGTGTTTGGACCAGCATTGTTTGCCTTTAGGTACTCAATGCAAGCATTCAGGTCACTATCCGCCCTGGCTATGATCTCGTAGGCCTCTGCGAAGTCCACAGTGGTTAAGACGGACACACGTGACCTCAGGTCAGGTCGAAGTTTCGTTCTGAATTCCTCAATGCGATCGGTTGGGGTACTCACCAAGGTCGGCGCAAACTTTGCAAGCTTGGTAAACTTCTGACGATATTCAGGGAGTGTCATGTTTCCCTGTTCCAGCTCCACAAATTCCTTACGTTTTTCCTCACTAAAACGTTTCGGAATATATTCTTGCTTGAATGCCCATTCGAAATGTGCCCAAGTCCACGGCTTAGGGGTTCCCGTACTCTCATCGGTTCTCTTCCACCACTCGTAGGCTTCATTGCGCAGCAGTTGAGAAGACAGTCGAGGGTAGTTGTCTATAGGTACGTTGAGATCCTTCAACACTCGAGCAGTCTGCTCGATCCAGTCCCACGCAATTTGGGGTTCACCGATGCGATCCCCAAGGAATAATTCTGCACCGTTATCCCTTAGCGTTTTGTAGGTTATCACTCGAGGTGGCGGTGGTGGAGGTGGTTGAAACATCGGCGCGTTGGCTATTTGTTGTAACACATTGGCCAGAAAAGTTGGGATCACCAGGTCGGGTTGACCACCAGCGTTCGGGTTATTCCCAACATTTTGTTGATTGACATGTTCATTTTGGATGGGAGGGGTGAAACTAGATGCTTCAGTATGAACACTGACGTGTTCATTGTTGTTGCCTTGTCCATGGGCAGATTCTTGACTCATTCTACAATAACAGAAATTCCTTTATTAGGATTCTTTTATTCAGTGGTTGAGTTTAAGACAGGAATTGCAAAGGATTACAGTAGTCGATACAATCAATGGATTTGAAACGATTAACAAGATAGTTTCTAAACATTTGCGTTCAATTGGTTGGATCGTGACGAATCTACAGCTGGTTCTTCTACGCCTGATCCACATACGCTATTGGCTACGCTGAACGTCTCTTCCGGGTCGTCTCGTTCCCATGCAGCCTTACGGCGCAAATAAATCCTTCGTTTCATTATTCTCGCGAAGCGATGTGCACGTTGGTAACGTATCAACGAGTCATAGACATTTCGTTTGTTCTTTCGTCTTTTACCAAGTACGAAAGTGTGACTTGAATCAACACTTGATATCATTTCCGAATTAACAGTGGACATCTATAAAATTTGATATAGTCAATTTCAACACTCATTTTTTTTTACCTTCCTGGAGCAGAGGGATGCGAGAGTCGTGGATTTAATTGACATTATTATTATTATTATTATTATTTTTAAACAAACTTTTGATCCGAAGATCGGTTTTAAAACCATTGCTCTGATACCAAATTGTAACACCCTAATCCGTCCAGGTCTGCAGCCCCTTTCAGACTAAAGTATTAACTTTGGAAATCATAAATTTAAAACGTTTCAAATACTTTTATTCATCATAAATATTATTTAGTACATAATTGTAGCAAAATGCAGAGTGTTTAACAATAATGCGGAAGCAATTTAAACCATGTTTAATAACAACATAACTATTTATTTAAAATCACAAATTTCACCACGACAATCTCGCCCCTTGTGCTGCCAGGAACAAGCCAATCATTCATTCAGTCTACCTGCGTGTAGCAAATAAAACATACTACACGCTCAGCGATGAAGCTGAGTAAGCATATCTAAAGCGTCGAACATCCACATAAATTGAATCTCAATTCACAAACAACCATTTGATATCATGCACACAATATATAATTCATTCATGATATTTTCAATTGTTTAATATTCAACATTCAATACTCAACAATATCCTTAACTAGGCTTAGTCTAAGGCCAAACCTTTGATGATTACCAACTCTTAAACTAATTCTAGTTCAAGGTACTTCTAACCAACTCTTAAGCTAGGTCATTAGTTTAAGGTACATATTCCAATTTATTTACCAACTCTTAAACTAGCCTTCGCTTAAGGTACAAATCCAGAAAACTGAACAGTAGATTACTAACTGTCAGGTTGGGTGGTATCCCCAAACGAGTTCCTCTAGTTTGGTTTATGGATCCCGTACGTACGTTTTACCCAAGGCCACCGAATATACGTTTTTATACTCGCAAGGCCCATTCTAATCAGAAGTCTATCTTAGAGGTCTTCTAAGCAGCCTTAATAGTATGATTTATTAATTCATTATTATCAACTTAACAATTCATGATCATCATTCAGAGTATTCAACATAATTAATTATCATAATCAATAATTAAACAATCATAAAATCTAATAACAAATAGTGGTCTAGTATCGAGTGTTAACACCCGAACTTATCATCATGCATCACATTATGTTTTTATATGTAAAAACATCATTTTATTGTACAAAATCATATTTATACTGTCTATAATTAGTTGATATCAAAAGTAGGAAAAATCGATTTATATAAAACAATCTATTTATATATATATATATATAAAATAATCTATATATATATATATATATATATATATATATATATATATATATGTATATATATATAAATTGTGGAAAAATCGATTATCTAACGAATAATAATCGATTAATAATTAAAATCGATTTATAGTTTATAAATAATCGATTTTTAACTAAAATCGATTTAATAATTCTAAATAATCGATTTTTAACAAAAATCGATTTAATAATTCTAAATAATCGATTTTATAATAAAAATCGATTTATTTTAATAAAATAATCGATTATGTTTTTCTGACTTCCAGCATCTCATCTGAACAAGGTTTTAATCGATTCTTAGGAGTAAATAATCGATTTTCGGCTACTGTTCATCATCTTCTTCCTCTGGTCAGTTTCGAGTATTATCATTTTTAATTACCAAACTTCAATTAAATTATATAGAAATGTTCTCCAAGGTTCATAGATCATTTTGAAATCTTTTAGACATATTTTTAACATTAAATTCAAGGTTTATGATTCTTGGTTCTTAAGCATGTCAAACACAAAAACTCAACTAAAGGATCATTTATGAACGTAGAAACGACCTATATGAACATTCTAGTCATTAGATATATCTAAGGGCTTACCTCAAAGCGTAGGGGAGGTTTTGAAGATTTTCCGGCGAAATTTCCGGCGACTCTTTCTCACTGCTCCGGCGACTTCTCACAGAGCTGTCAACACCAGTGTATTCTCCTCTCTCAGAACAACAGAATAGGATGAAGAATTATAGACTTTGGTGGAGAAATGGGAGAATTGGCTCTCTTTAAATAAGCCAGTGAAGAAGAAGAAGACACAGGAGTTCCTTGATTGAGCTGATTCGTATTTTTGGAATCGGCGTAATTGAACAGGGCGCCGTTTGGTGTGTCCTCTGATTAGGACTAATTTTAGTCCTAGTTGGGGTACACTTTTTGGTTCAACTTTCTCCAATTTGAAATCCGATTGAACCGTTGGGGTCAGACAGTCAAACTCTACACAACGATATAATTTTTATTAATTATTAACAAACTTTAGAATTTATTTATTTTTGGGTCCTTCTCAGTAATTAATTAATTATCAATTAATTAATACTGATAGGCCTATTTTCGGGGCGTTACACTTCCTCTCGTTTCACGGTGTTCACCTTGAGGGGATGTTAGACCGTTATAGTAATATTTAGTATATTAGTCATCTACTATATTGGAAAAATCTTATCTCATGTGAGGATCTCCATCTATATAAACTATTATGTACTCTCATTAATCCTTGAGTAAAATTCATGATTCTCTAAAACAACAGTATTCATTCTGTTCTATATCGAAACCGAACCAAACTAAACCAATATTTTGGTATCGAATTAGGTACAACGTAAAATCCATACCGAACCGATATATTAAGTACGGTATTGGTACAAACAAAATACCATATCATACTGTACCATGCTCGCCACTACCTTTTGCGATGCATTTCTCTTTTTTCCTTTCTTTTCCTATTTTCTTCTTTGTTTTCGTTGTTTATTCCTCTCTTTCTTTTTACCTTTTTCTAATTTTTGTCTTTGGTTTTTTCAACTTTATAGTTATTTTTAATTTCTTTTTTGCTTTTCTCATTTCTTTATTTATTTCTCTTTTTTGTTGTTTTTGTTTCTTTTTTTCTTATTTCTTAATTGTTTTCCCTTATTTTTATTTTTGATCTCTTTTTTTTCCAACATTTTTAATTTTGATTCTTTTCGTTCCATTTTTCATGCTCCCAAAAATTTTCTAAAGAATGTACATAATATTAAAAGAAATCACCACGAATAAGAGTAAAACATAGAGAAAATGCTAAAATAAGTATTCTATATTTTTTATCCTCAAAATAAGAATTTGCACTGTATTAATGTGGTATTGGATACAGACATTCCACAATACTTTTTTTAATGTATATGGTCATGATTAACACACTACACACATACACACACACACAGATATATATATGTGTGTGTGTGTGTGTGTGTGTGTGTGTTCTGGTGAGAATGCAATCTTAGGAGAGAAATGAGAATGAATTTGGTGCTTTAGATTGTGAGATCTAAGGGTCAGAATTGCATCAAAATTAGGTACTTTAAAATGGTTTGAAAATGCATCATGTCGAAATGCACCAAAATCCTTTGAAAATACACTATCTCAAAATCTGAGTGCAGGATGCAATCTCAGCCGCATGCCCGCACGATGCATCAGATCCAAAGGCTAGATTTTATTCTCATTTCTCTCCACAAGGTCCATTCTTACAAGAACCTGCCCCTACACACACATTTTAGCTCCTATTTCGAGAATAAAAAATGAAACATCTATTTTGATATATTTTCAATGTTTTACTCAAATTTAAGTTTTTTTCTATAGTATCAAAGCAAATAATTTCAGATAGTACAGAGTATATTAAAAATATCCCAGCCTATAGAAGAACAAGCTTCTCTCCTTAAGGAAAGGACCTTGCCCACTAGATCGAGCTTGTACGCTCACACGGGGCAAAGGTGGCATGATAATAGTCGAGCTCGGCTCTGCTGAGCTCAAACTCTCTTCCATGTGTGATGATAGTCGAGCTCGATCATACCGAGTTTGGACCTTTCTTAAGGCTTTCTGGTGCTAATGAGCCTAGTTGCAAATGAGGATGAGCGTGAGTGATGAGGCCGAGCTTGGACCCTTGTGTTTACTCCTCACTTGCTGATCAGTCTCACGAGCTTCTTCCAAGCCCATAAACATAGGCCTAGGTTCCATGCCCAATCTATTCTATCACTTTTAAATCATTAAGTCCATTAGAAAACATTCATAAGAAGCACATATGATCGGAGCACAAGACAAAAACTTGGTTAGAAATCTTAAGATTGTTATTAAATGCAGAGTAACTGCTTAACAAAATTATTTTCTATTTCTAAATCTATATATTTTTATTTATTGATTATTTATTTGTTTTAGTTGACTTGTGTAACGAGTCTCAACTAGGATATTTCCGATCCCATTCCAGATAACCTATGACTTAAATAATGAAGTATTCTGAGGGTTAAAACTCAAGTGCTCAAAGAACGTAAAATTTTTATTTTAGTTATTATATTTTTTGTTTTGATAGAACCTAGGATGGGTATAGAAAACTGGATTGGGTAATAAGACACTTGGGTCGAACCACATTAAAAGATTGAATCCAATCGATTAGTTAGTTCAACTCTAGAGCTTATATACCGATTATTTTCTCTTGGATTTTCCGATGTGGGATGTACTCTAACACTCCCTCTCAAGTGGACAACCGGGCCATTTTGAATTTAACCGGTTGACCACTTGCAAATGAACTCCCATTCCCTTGACTTTTTTTTAGCGCCAACACCTAAAGGACCACGAGTCGCTGGGTATGGACTTCTAGACGAGCAATCGTGTTAAACGGGCCACGGGCCGTTGGTTACATACTCCATACGGACAACTGGGCTAAAGACAAACGGGCCGCTAGGAATGAACATCTAGACGGACACCTTGACAAAAGAGGTGGGTCAAAACCTGCTCCGATACCATGATAGAACCTAGGATGGGTATGGAAAACTGGATTGGGTAATAAAACACTTGGGTCGAACCACATTAAAAGATTGAATCCAATCAATTAGTTAGTTCAACTCTAGAGCTTATATACCGATTATTTTCTCTTGGATTTTCCGATGTGGGATGTACTCTAACATGTTTCTTCTTATTTTTACCAAGCCACTTGATGGATATCGAGACCTTGGAGCAAGCCCAATGGGGCCCAAATGTGATTTCGTGAACCAATTGGAATAGAACCCGACTCCAAAACGGGGGGAGAGGCTGAAGCCCAAAGAACATGCGAAGTGGCGGGCCAAGTCCGGCCCATATAGGTGGATTAAACACGGTGTAAGAGGGAAACACGATTCCCCAAATCGAGGGATTGAGCACTGATTGACGGCTGATTCCCCGCCATAATTGATGCGCTATAGTTGATTTATCGATAGTGTATAATAGCACACGAAATTGCATACCTTGTATACGATAGGATTAGACTATAAATAAGGGGCGAATCCTCCATTGTAAGCCAAGCTAAATCTGTGAAATATAAGCCTACGAGAATCACATATCTTATCTATATTCTTGTTTTTCTCATCCAGTTCTTCGTTCCACCATAGCCGTTGGGCTGAAATCTCATCACCACTTTTTGCATTTTTTTGGCTCGATGGCATCCATGTTTTTGTACAAGTTATGGTCGAGATAAGGACAACCCAAACATGATTTACCCTTCTTGTTTAAGTTTTCTCCACTCACAAAATTGCTTAAGGTGGCAAGGATGACGCAACATCTATTTCAACCTAAGATGGTGTTCAAGTACATATTTAAATTCTCAACATCTTGATAATATGTAGATAACCATTGCTCTCAAAATGATAAAAATTTTCTTACGTCTAATTTAATATTCTTTTGTTCTGAATTTAATTATTATATTTGACTTTTCTTAGTCAAAATTTGCAAACTTTGACTTTGATATGCAGAAAATATACATTGGCGGGTTTCGATATAATTGCAATATCAATAGTTTTTTTAAACATAGTTTTGAAAAATTTAAAATTAAATATTATGATATATATATATATATATATATATATATATATATGTATGTATATGTATATATATATATATATGTGTGTATGTATGTATGTATGTATAAATATCAATATTAGTGGTCAAAGTGTTACGTTATAGATTCTAAAAGTTCAAATGAAAAGCTTAAATCTCAATTGAGGAGTAACCGGTTAGGACAAAATGTTCGATTTCAAAATTGCATAATGTAAATCTAAGTAAATTATGTACATTAAACGCAATTAATTTAAAGTCTTAAAGATATGAAATTATATAAATGATAGTTTTAATTACAGTTGAATTAAAAGAAAAGATTTAAACCTCAAAGAAGTAAACTCACTCCTTCAAAAAACTCAAAAGCATATTCGGTACAAAACTTATGTCTATTTTAATTTAAAAAAATGCAAATATCTCACGTGTTAGAAGGTCAAAAGAAAATATTATGAATTCTATTTCTATGGAGATTGAAATGATAAAATTTTAATAGCGATAAATTTTTGTATAAACCGATTCAAGTATGGAATATATCTAGAGTAGTCTCAAAATTTTTGCAAAATTTTACACAAATCTAAATTTTAATGCAAATAAAGAATTCATTACTTCACCCGGTATAAGTCAATATCAAATATTGTCATGTATTGAGTTACTTTTAACCAGACTATTTTTCATTTACGATCAATTTTATGATGATGTTTTCACGAAAGAAAGCAAATGCAAGATCAAAAAATGGAAGCATTTGCATTGCTACCAAAAATGTTGCATATCCTAATCTTAAAAAAAGGACTTAAATTAAACATTGTTCTGTTCATTTTCAAATTTATGCACTTGAATGTTCATTCATTCACATTTTAATATGGATGTCTCTATGATAATAGATTGCATCAAAAATAAATTTTATTTAGTCCATTAAAAAATTATAATGTAAAAATGCCAAAAAAAAAACAAATGGGCTGGGCACTGTAAAAAACAGAAATAAACAAAGTTCCATAACTGATGCAACCACACTGGACTCATTACATTAAAACAAACACAAGGAAATTAAAACAACCTCAAGGTTCAAGACATGACACACAAAGACAAAGGAAAGAAGAACAGTTTTAGGACACCTTCAAAGTTCAAACAAACATTCAGACTCTTAATGAAACAACACAAACATTCACTCATTATAAAAGCTTATGATCTCTCTCTCAGTCTCAGTCTTGCTTTCCCAGGAGAGCCAGGAGAAAAGCCTCATAGTGCCCAGAAGTCTCCTTGGCCACAGCCTGCTCCAGACTCACACTGTTCCTCTTGTGATACAGCTCCTTTATCTCCCTCAGATCCTTCTCCGCCCTCGTCACTATCACCCGAGTCAGCGCATCCTCGTCACTCCCCGATTTGCTCAACGCTTGTCGCACCACCTATATATATATATATAACATTCATTCCTGTTAGAGTATCCCGCATCGGAAAAATGAAAGAGAAAATGACGGGTTTATAAACTCTTGAGTTGAACTAGTTATCGATTGAATTTCATCTTTTACTCTAGTTTCAGCCCAAGTGTACTATGGCGCAGTCCAGTGACCCTTATCTACCATGTCCTAAAAAAGACTGAATCCAATCGATTATCGAGTTCATCGTAACATCTTATGACTCTTAACTAATAGTCACCTTCTCATAGTACTTCTGGGGTTCAGTCACGCAACGGATGGTGGCACGCAGCGCGTTCTGGTACTTGCTCGCCGAATCTTCCTTCAAATGCTACATATTTAAGGCAAAAACCAACCAGTTATATATGAGACCTTTTGAGAATTGCCCAAAAACAAACTTGGATTTACTTAAAGCGAACAATATCATACTAATGCAGATTTATATGGATATACCTTGGTGATTGAGCAACCATGCTCGTCTTTATAGCGATTGAAAGTGGCAACGAGCTGAGCCTTGCTCCTGGTGCTCAGAATCCGGACAATCTCTTCGTGATTGAACTCCTTTTTCTTGATGGCATTGTGAAGCATCTGGGCCTCGGCATGCGCCAATTTCGCGTCGATCTCGTTCCCAGCATACCTGTACACGCCCGCAAGAGGAACCAGAAGCCTGCGGAACTCTGCAGAGGAATGCTGGGCCAGATCCTCTTCAAAAGACCGCTTATAGCGGGCCTGATAGGCCCGCTTGACAGCGAGAAACTCCTCCGGGGAGTAGATGCAGGACTGTTCGATGATGACGCGATAATCGGGGACTGACCCTTCTTTTATTGCCACATGTAGCAGCACTGCATCCCTGTCCTCTGGATCAAGCATCCATCTGTACACAGCTTTCTGTTTTTTTTTTTTGAGCAAAACCCAGAATTAAATTAGTGTAAGCCAGGAAACAAAGAAATTAAATCCCATTCTGGAAAAAATTAAAATTTTCAGTAATTAATTAAATAATTACCTCTAAGTGGCCTGTGAGCTCCTTCTCAAGGCATTTAACCAGATCTTCCTGGTATTGATCCTCGAATGCTTTCCTGATCTGTTTCCTCTGCACCCAATTCCTGTGTCCTATGATTTCGATAATCGCCTTCTCGTTCGTGCCCCATCCTAAACACATTATCCATTTCTTTCAGTTCAAGAAACATAATTTACCCAGAAAAAAGCAGGAAAACATATAGCATTCCTTAACAAATACCTAAAAAAAACATGGAGGGTATGAATTAAATGACATAAATTTGTTATTTGTATGGTTATTATCACTGCATCCCAACTTTATGAGTCCAATTTGACTGAACATTGTTTCTTGAATGTAACATTAAATTGGGATTTACAAAAAAAGAAAGAAATTTTGGTCAAGATTAAACCTTTGCAGGCATTCTTGAGAGCTTCAGCGTCAGCAACTGGGGAAGGTTGGGCTGGGAAAATGAGGGTGGCCATGGCGGATGAGAGAAACAGCAATAATGGAAGTGAGATTTTCTTTTCTTTTTTTTTTTGCAGGTTTTTTTGCTTAGATGTGAAATGGTGTGTATATATAGGTGGGGTGGGGGTGGGTCACAAGTTTTACGTGGAGAAATGTAACGTATAAGTGTATAGAAAAATGGCAGGGTACTCCGTTTGTCTCTCACCCCCTCTTCCACCACATAAATGGGCAAGAATTTTAAAAAAAATTAAATAAATAAAAAGTAGATAAAAATGAGTGATGGAGAAGGAGGTGAGGTACAAATGGGGTATACCTTTGATGTACTCCTAGCATTGCTTAAGTGCCTGTTTGGGAACAGCGTTAGCGATTAGCATTAGCGTTTTGAAAAAACTATCTACGGGCAGCGTTTAGCTTTAGCGTTTTCAAAGCGATCTGCACAGTTAAAATTTTATCCAAAACGCTAACGCTAATCTCTAACGCTATTCCCAAACAGGCCCTAAGTGTATAACACATTTGGAGGAATTTTGATGTCATTAAAATAGAGGGTATTTTGGGTAGTGGCGACAAAAGTGAAAAAGGTGGAATGCATATATAACGTGGACATGTGTGAGGGAGAAGTGGAAACCGATGCTTAGTGGGTCCCATCTGGTGAAAAAATACATCACATTATTACCTGTCCAACGACACATGGAACTCAATCCTATGTGCAACGACACATTCATTCGCCTCCCTTCTTATCTTGAGGAATGGTAGGACTGCACCATTTGGTGTACCCCATTTGTACACCAACAATCATAGCTATAGATTTCCTTTTATAATTTTAATTTTTTTTTCTTTTCTTGTTTTTTGTGTGATGGAGATGGAGGGGGATAAAATGGAATACAAAAATTGGTGTACCCCTAGCATTTTTGTCTTATCTTTTCATCCCAAAGAATGTCGGTGGACGTTGCGTAGTCGGCAAGGCAAGGAGGACTAAGGAGATAAGACCTGAATTTAATTTTGACAACTATAATTATGTTAAGTATATGACCTCTGCAAATACTAAGTGCATGTTTTACTCTTTGTCATCAATATGCGATCAAAATTCAATTTATCTTCTTTCAGTGACTGTTCGGCCGCATAGTCGACAAGACAACTAAGAAGATAAGACTTGAATTTAATTTTGACAACTACAATTATGCTAAGTATAGGGCCTCTGCAAATACTAGCGGCATGCTTTACTCTTTGTCATCAATATGCGATCAAAATTCAATTTACATTTTTTCAGTGACTGTTCGGCCGCTTCTGAGAGGACCCTCAGAGATGAAGCTCGCCTCAATTTTACGCACTATACAGAGTATTAATGTACTACTTTTATTTTTTGAAAGAACAGATTAAATTGGGATTATACTAGATAATTTTTCTAAAAATAAGAAGTGCCATATTAATGCACTGTATAATGTGTAAAATGTTAAAATCAAACCCACCTCTACGTATTTTTCATTTCTTACTAGTTTCGTATTTTTTTGACGGTGTTTCATGTTAATTTCGATTAATTACCTTATTTATTTCATTAATTTTGTGTGGTTTTTTTTAAATTCTCTCATTTTCGTTATTTTTTAAATATTTTTAATTCTTATCCAAAGTTAGACTAATTTTAAAAAAAAAGAAAAAGAAATGGTGGAAGTAGAGAGTTACTTTTTCTTATTTGAATGCTTGTTTGAACTAAAATTTATTTACTTTTTATCATTATCAAATGCTTTAAAAAATTGGAAGCGCTATCCCTGAACCCCCCACCATATTCTTTAATGTGTGTTTGCTCTAGTCATATTTTTTTCCTGAATTCACTACCGTTGATATAATAAAAATGGAAGCTCTCGAAATAATCTTAGGCTCCGTTTGGTACACGGAATTCAAACTACGGAATTGGAATTGAGAACTTCAATTCCAATTCTAGCGATTTCCTGAACATTTTTGTTGGAGCTTTTAGATCCATTCGTGACAAAGAAATTTCAAAAAATGTTAGGGTCCGTTTGATATAAGAAATTGGTGGAATTGGAATTGAATTGGAATTGAAATTTCATGGGATTCAATTCCATAGAATTGAATTCTGTCAATTTCAATTCATTTTTTGCACTATCAATTCCAAATCCACGTAATTTTTGTGCTACCAAACACCAGAATTGGAATTGAAATCTCCAATTCCAATTCCATAGTTTGAATTCCATGTAACAAACGAGACCTTAAAGAGCAATAAGAATATCCTTTGAAACGTGAATTAGAATATTACCAGGAAATTAAGTAGAAAAATGCTAGGGGTACACCTTGGTGTACCCCATTTGTCCCCCACCCCCTCCATTACCACAAAAATGGGCAAGAATTTTTAAAAAAAAATTAAATAAATAAAAAGTAGATAAAAATGGGTGGTGTAAAAGGGGGTGGGGGACAAATGGGGTACACCTTTGGTGTAAAGGTGTACCCCTAGCATTGCTCAAATAAGTATTCAGTACGTTAAACCTGCAAAGTTTCAAATGATATTTGAAGTAGACAAGTGTAAGCTAAGATAGAATATAATACTCTGGAGAACTAACAAGGAACTGGGCACTCTTCCAATCTGGTACCCAAGAAAGACCTGTCGTGCGATACAAAATAAATTAAAAATTTATAAATAATCCTTAGCTAATCCCATGATATAATAAAAGAAACTATAGCTAGAACAAGTAAAATTGATTTCATAGAAAAAGTTTGTGCTCTTCAAAATCAATTTAGCATGCAAACACATTTCCCCCAAAAAACAAAAAAAACTAAGAGTAAATTCTATAATTGGTCCTTTATAACAGGGGGGTTTCCATATTTAGTCCTCTATTATCAAATATTACCCCCGTAGTCCTTTTTTAAGGGTGCCTTTCCACAAATGGTCCTTTTTTGATCTTCTGGCATGTTGATATTAATTTAAAGGCTAAAAGTATAATTTGACGTCAACATTATGTTTAGTGACATATTCTGATATTGGTTAAGCGGATAACATAAAAATAATGACTATGATTGTGGGCTAGGATTCCGACGAAAGACCACATTTGTAGACTATGGTTGTAGTAGAAAGCGACTGTAATTCACAAACGATGGAAACGGAATACCCTTTGGAATTGTGTATGACAAAAAAATATATATTATCATTGCGAAATTACACTTTTAGCCCTCAAATTAACCCCAACATGATAGAAGATCAAAAAAAGGACTATTTGTGGAAAAATACACATAAAAGAAGGACCACTGGTGTAATATCTGATAATAGAGGACTAAACAGGGAAACCCCCCTGTTATAAAGGACCAATTATGGAATTTACTCAAAAACTAACTACCACACATATTACAAAGGCTTAGCTTATAAAACTTATTACTCCGTATTAAATAAATATAAAAACTTATAATTAACTTAAAAACACATCATACATACTATACTAAATATATAAGATTACGTATAAACTATATATATATATATATATATATATATATATATATATATATATATATATATATATATATATATATATATATATATAAACTTATAAACAAACACTTATAATATAAACTGAACAAAAGAACCTAAACTATAACTTAAACACAACACAAAGGGGGTAGAAAGTAAATATTGTTTGGTTTTTTTATATTTTTCTTATTTTTTATTTTTATAATAAAGTGGGAGAACAAGCTCAAAAAGATATGATCACATTAATCAACCTAGGTAACCCATGAACACCACCAAGAACTCAAAACAAAACAAAAAGAGAACAACCACATAAGCCAAACATTAAACATAAAATAGACATGTAGATAAAATCTTGCTTAACTTACACACTTAAGAATAAGAAAATTCAATCAAAGGCCGAGTCTATTCATTTTCTTAACCACGACATGGAGGATATATTGTCAACTCTCTACACAGCCCGGAGTCATGCAATTTAAAGGCCCGTTTTGAAGTATACTTTTCAACCCCAACTCTTTATTCAAACATGAAAACATATTTCCACTATCGAAAAATTTTATAAAAGTGAGAATTTATTATACATTTAACTGTCATACATAATCTATTCACAAATCCTCCAACAAATTATGTATTTTAATAAGTTTTAACTCCTAATGATGAGCACATTTCACATATTTCCATGAACTTTTTAAAACCAATGATGTTTTTCTATTCACATAAATGAATACAACATATTTTCAATCAATTGAGAATGGTTTTTGAGATTAAATAAGCACAACTTAATGAAAATAACAAACAAGCATACAAAGAAATAACAATCACACAATAACGAATTCTAAGAAAAGTTTCCAACTTATGGGGCTAAGAAGTTCATAAACCTTAAAATAAACAAACACAAATCACAATAAAGCACTTATGAATGTGAAGTTTATTTAATTATAATATGGAGCTAAAATAACTTCAACAAAAATTGAATTTTACATACCAACCTACTTATGAAATCAAACACGTAATTCAACTAATTCAACAATAATTTGCTCAATAATTGAAGAAAATTAGTATAAATCAATTTTCATTCATAAGGGATTTAATATAAATATTTAAAGAAGAATAAACACCAAAAGAACACCAACCATATATTTTTAGAACATTCAAATTTAATAAACAAGCAAACAAAAGTGTAAAATTGAATTAAAAATAACACTTTTACAAAGAAATTGGAAAACAAATTGAAGTGATAAAAAAACTGAGGTTACCATTGGAAGAAGAAGGTGATGAAATTGAAGAACGGGAGTTCCTAGTTCACGTCCGCCGGTCGCGTGAGTAGCCTTGCCTGTCGCCGCCTTAATTGCGCCGCTGCTCGGTTACACCCCATACGATCCCCCCTCTTTTGTGTGTTGATTCTCTTCCATTAATAGCGAGTATTTTTTTTCCTTGTTGAATTCTTCCCGTTGGAGCGTTTGGATGGAGTTTGGCAATAAAACGTGATTAATTTAGAATGGGTATGGACAACTGGATTGGGCAATAAGACAATTGGGTTGAACCACATTAAAACATTGAATCCAATCGATTAATTAGTTCAACTCAAGAGCTTATATACTGATTATTTTGCTCTTGAACTTCCGATGTGGGATAACACTCTAACACTCCCCCTCAAGTGGACAACCAGACCATTTTGAATCTAACCAGTTGACCACTTGCAAATAAAGTCTCATTCCATTGAATTTTTTTGAGCACCAATACCTAAAGGACCACGAGTTGCTGGGTATGGACTTCCAGACGAGCAATTGTATTAAACAGGCCACAGGCCGCTGGATACATACTTCATACAGACAACTGGGCTAAAGAATAACGGGCCGCTAGGAATGACCGTCTATACGGACACCTTGACAAACGAGGTGGGCCAAAACCTGCTTTGATACCATGATAGAATTTAGGATTGCGTAGAGATTACTGAATTGGGCAATAAGACACTTGGGTTGAACCGCATTAAAAGATTGAATCTAATCAATTAATTAATTCAAATCAAGAGCTTATATACTGATTGTTTTACTCTTAAACTTCCGATGTGAGATGACACTCTAACAGAACGTTGGAGAAAATGAAATTGCTGGAGATTGGCGAAAGCACGCTGTAGAACGGTGGACTAGTTATAAAGTCAATCTTATTATTTTCAAATAACGTAGTTGGGTAGATCTCGCAAAAAGATGATTAACGTTATATAGTTTGTTAAATTTGGATTTTTGTGTAAAAAATTATGAGTAAAATATTTTATATACTCCGTATAACACATATTATACCATTATTAAAAGTTTAAAATAAACAGGATTGTATTTACCTAATGTCAAAAGTTTAGAATGTATGCCAACATTTGCAAAGATCGTTTTTTTCTATTTTGTTCAGGAAATAAAAGTAGACTTTAAAATTCATTTTTTCCAACACACTATTTTTGTGATTCACACTCATTACCATTTTTCCTCCCAAATTTTATATTAAAACTAGATATTTTGATAAAGCAAAAGTACTACTCCCTAATATTAGTTTTTTCATTAAACATAATATAATTAATTTCAATTTTTTCCAAAAGAGAATGACTCAAAAGTTTCAATTAGGCTACGGTCTTAATTAATTTTGAAAAAAAAGGTAGAGTACCCCAAGATAAGTTTACCTGTTAAAAGAATGGAATTTTAAAATTGAAGAAGCAGAATAAGAAACAATTTTTTTCTACAAGAAATGATTTACTTGTGATTTAAAAATCAGTTTATAAATCAGAATATTAAAACTAAAATAGTCGTAATAAACGAAACAATTTTTTAAGAATGAATTGAAGTTCCAAAAAAGTCAATTCACTTCTAGAGAAAAAACTAAAAATTAAAATTAATAATTTAATTATACAAAATCATTTTTTAGAACTGAAAAATATATTAACTGATCTAATTTTTAAGTAACAAAATGAACACCATTAGCTCTAAAAAAACAATGCAAAAAAAATCAAACCTTTCAACGGCTTAGGAATGAAACGTTAACGACATTAAAATGAATTGAACATTGAAGAATCAAGTTTGAAAATCACAGTAAAAAAAGAAGAGATGGGATGCCGCTGAAGACCGAAGGAAGAATCGAGAATCACAGTAAAAAAAAGTATCTATCTACTCCATAAATTGATAAAGCATTGAACTTTGAAAATATATTGGGCTGAGATATACTCGGTACGATATATATATATATATATATATATATATATATATATATATATATATATATATATATATATATATATATATATATATATATATATATATATATATATATATATATATATATAAACAAACTGGGCCCCTTAAATTTGGAGGCTCTGTGCAAAAGAGCATCCTGAACTCTTGAACTCTCCATTGGGCAAGTCTGAATTTACATGATACTAAACTATGTTTTAAAAATTAGAGATATTTTAGAAATCTAAATTGATCTAGGAAAAACATCAATATTTTAAATAAAAAATAACTATAATACTCCCACTTTACCTAACTATATGGTATGTGCATAAATTACGTGGTTGAATCTTATTCACTTTCTTAACCTATACTAATAATAATAGAATAGGAAGTATGATAATAATATATTAAGGAATGAGACGGTTCCAATGACATTGCCCAACAATGTCATGAGATGACTCGGGTGTGCTCTGATGCCACGTTCGTAAAATTAACGGTTCTTACCACCCTTAACCCCTTCGGTAACCGTCCGGTAAAATTACCACCCCTAACACTCCACTCCGATTCTTACCACCCCTAACTCCTCTGGTAAAATTTTGACTCCAAAGTCAAAATTAACTTGTGAGGTGCAATTCAATGGGCTGGGGGGTGTGTTCGGGTCAGGACGGGGTGGGGGTTTACCGAGGAGGAAGAATCGTCAATTTTACAAACAAGGCACCGGAGCGCCACCGGGTCATCCCATGACATGGGGTTCCAATATCATGGGAACCCCACCGGATAAGGAAACAATAAATTAAGGAAGATAATAAATAATATTTGCTTCGTATCATCCCCGCAAGCTGATCAACAGAGACGAGGGACAGCTTGAAACATATGTACCCAAAAGGAGCTGGCGGAAGCGATTTGTATGGATAATTGCTAACTTCTCAGAGGATGAAACATGATGGGCATGCATAATGCATGTCATGACTTCATCTCACACAAAATAACAGTATGAACCAACATGCTTCTTATTACGGTCATGCAGAACTAGATTTTTAGTCATACAAATAGTAGATTCATTATCAGAGTGAAGACGATATTTTGATAGAGGGTTTCCTAGAGCGTACCGTAGCCACATAGCTCTTGTCAAAATTGCGGCCATGACACAATATTATATGCATATGTTAAACTAAGGTAAATTTAGGGGTTCAAAACTACTTTAAATTAATAAAAAAATCAATTCTATGTCAAAATTTCTTTTGAATTCCAAATACGGAGTAATAAAATAAATATCCTTTTCTTGCCAAATGCAGCATATTGTTCCAATGATTTTTGATTATTTGATAATTCAATAAAATAAAAAGGTTAGGAACAATATGTTGCATTTGGAAAATGCATAAGACCAACATTTCCGGTTGACTTGAGTTCAACAATCTTTTTCAATCGGCTTGAAATTTTATTAATAAAGAAATATGTTCCTAAAATCGGTGGAGTAGGAAACGGAACAACAAACCGGTTGAACTGAACAACCAAAATATGGCTTTGTGGATGACAATTGGCAAAAATGTTGTTTCCTGCTGTAGAGTGGACATTGCTAGGACTTTTTTTCTCTCTTTTGAAAGCTTATAGACTTTAAAAATTCCTTTTTGGTTTCAAATTAAAATCCTTTTTTTGTTGTACCAAAAATATTTTTCATTCCTTCAAAGTAATGAAATAAATGTAAATATTAATTTTTCTCCAAGAATCTCAACTAAACAATTTATTTTTTTCTTAAATTATATGGAAAAAACAAGAAGATTAATTTAAGATGAAATGGGCATGAGTAGTAAAATGCACAACCCATTTACCATTTTGGGCAAGATAACGGCGACATTGGCTTTTAAATGTCATGGGAAGACAATATGACATTAACTTTGATTGAGACATCCGTAGTGTTTTATTCATAAATTTAATGATTTATATCCGCCAACTCTTTGGTAAATCTCTTCACCAGCCTCACCCGAACTAAATTTTGGAAGTGCAATTAAAGGAGGTGAGTGGGTTTGGCTTGGGCCGAAGTTGATCGATTAACCGGGGATTATGAAAGACAAAAATCATTAATTTTATGAATCAAACACCACAAATGTCTCGATCAGAGCCAATGTCATCCCATAACAATAAAATTCAATGAAATGACAATCGAGGTTTTAACACTTTACCCTTGATTTGTACCATGTCATCCCACCTAACCTTTGTCTTCACTTCCAACTGCTTTAGATCCTTATTGTTAGACAAACGTGCAACTCTGATCTAGAAGAGGGGGGTGGATGAATATAATTGTTTACTAGAATGTGCGTTTTCCGCGTGTGTGATAACGGAATAAAAATCGCATGAATAATGTAAAGAGAAAGGGAAGAAATACACCATGATTTACACTTGTTCACCACTTCGTGTCTAGTTCAGTCCTCCGAGAGACTCTCTCAAAGATCCTACTAATCATCAAGCTTCAACGGGTGCTTGAAAACCCGATACAACTCGAGAACTTGAATCACACAAGGCTCAACTTCTTACAATAAAACTTGATTCACACAAGTCTTAACAACAACCAACAAGACTTGAATCACACAAGTCTTAGCAACAACTCAAACAAGATTGAGTTTACAACACAAGAATGAAAGCTCACACAATTGAGCATATAGTGGTTGAAATATGAAAGCTCTATGGATGACAATTTCTTTTAGCACTCAGTAAAAATATTCTTAACTCTCAAAATAATATATTTGAATGAGGAAAATGAAGCACAGAGTTGGATATGAACGAATGGATGATATGAGTGCAAGAATTCCGTGTTTGATGAAGAAGGATGATGGATTTATAGGGTTGAAAGAAATAAATCCGTTGGAGGTAGGGATGAAGTGTTTTTGACAGATTTTACCACAGGTGATCGATCCAAGGCATATGATTGATCACCAAGAGTTAAAAAATTGGTAAAGGATTTCAGTCAAAACCATAGGGGATTGATCCAACCCCCTGGATCGATCCTCCGAACAAAATCTGGAAATATGATTATCGATCCAGACAAATGGATCAATCCTCTTACGGAATGCTCTGCACACTATGATCGATCCACTGAAGAGGATCGATCCTCTGACGAATTATGGCCAAACAAGAAGGACCCAAGGCATGTGTGCGAGAAGAGAGTACAAATTGGAGTTTAGGGATTGTTTAGGACAAAGGAGCAAGATAAGGAGGCTCCACAATCAAACAAGAATAATTCAATATCAATTTTTTAATTATGGAGTGATTTTTGGTGTAGAGATTTAGTCCCAAAAATATTTTGTGTGTCAAACGATGTACACGAAAAATATTTAAAATATATTTTTCTTACTACAAAAAATTTGTGTATCTTTAAGAGGTATTTAAAGAAATTTTGACACACTATTTTAAAACTGAATCAGTAAATTATTTTTAGACAAAGAAAAATTGATTTTTCAAGTGAATTAGAAAATAATAATTTGTCCCTCAAAAAATTAATTTGTTTATGCAAAAATGATTGTCATCCGTACAAAAGTTCCTAGCCTCAATAAAAAATAAAAGTCTTCGGAATGTTCACTTCACCTCAAAAAACTCTGCGTTGAATTTTTATCGCCGTAAATTTCTTTATATGCCTCTTTGCATTTACGGAGTAATTAATAATTACAACCTAGATTCAAAAACATAACATACATTTATTAAACATCCATTCTAAACCTCATTTCGTCCCTTAAAAAGCTATTCCTTTGTTTCATTATATTTGTCTAATTTGACTATATCGAGTCAAATTGGACAAACTTTGAGTTTCAATTACTTTCAACTTGTATTGCATATAAGTATAACAAACTAAAATTTTAAAAGTTCTCAACAAGAAAAATCTAATAAAATCATTTTCATATTAGTATACATTACAAATTTTGTTTAATTGAAGTTCAAAGTTCATTGTATTGGACTTGAAAGGGTCAAATTGGACAAATATATTGTAAAAGAGGGAGTAAATTTTAGTCTTATAAAAAATTACATGGTTATAGTATACTCTGATTAAAAACTAAATTTATTTTGGTCTCTAATATTTTAAATAACTTTTTCATTGGATTGTTTATTTTTTAATTAATTCATATGTTTAGTTTAAGTTATGTATTTAAAAAATGGTTGTAGTAAATTGGTGAATTGACGTATGTACAACTCCACTTATATTAAGAAAATTGTATTAAATGATGTTTTTTATCTACGATTATTATTATTCTTGTTAGTATTATTATAATTACTATTATTATTACACTGTATTGTTGTTGTTGTTTTTATATTCATTACTATAATTTATAATTTTTTCAATTTTATTATTTATATTTTTCCAATTATATTTATATATTTACGATTTATATTTCTATTTTTCGAAGCTTACCCACTTTTCGATTATTATTATTATTATTATTCTTGTTAGTATTATTATAATAACTATTATTATTACACTATTTTTCAATTTATATTTCTATTTTTTGAAGCTCCCCCACTAATCGCTGTTTTGTCAATTTTCTTTCTCAATTCATGGGCCGAATTGTAAAAAGAACATACCGCGTATCACTCAGACAACTCAGTAATACCCTGAATAGTGTGTTGTGGCGTTGTTTTGTCATTTTTTCCATTTATTTTTATTTATTTATATTTATTTCCTTCTTTTCTTCAAATCTCTTCCCTTTATTTTCGTTCCAAATCTCCATGCTTATTTTCCGTTCTTGCAATTACCCTCATTGCGTTATAATGACATCAAAATACCTACAAAACATATAAAACCAAGCATAGGACCACACTACAAAAATAAAACGGAAAGTTAAATTAAAATGTAAATATGGAATTCAATTGCAACTTAAAACTACTTCAAAATATGCCTAAAAAGTGTATGTGCATATCACCAATGCCTCTCTAGTCTAAAATGCCTTCAAATCATAGCTAAATATCTCGGCTTCCCTCTATGGTTTTAGAAATGGACACCAACGCCCCCTCTCTTTTCCTTTTTGTTTTCTTTTTTTTCTCTTTTTTCATAAATTTTTTTAGTTCTTCTTTAAAACTATTTTTTATAAAGTTTTAATAAAAAAATTGTGTTTGAAGTAAAAATTAGTTAAATAAAAAGAATTAACACACACTTCATTTGTATCAAATTAATCATTTTCATTTTCATCCAAAATAGGTCCTTATTGGTTCATTTATCATTATACAAAAATCCATAAAATATTTTCTCTTTTTTCACTGAAGCTCATTTCCCATTTTCTGTTCATTTTCTAGTTTCTTTTATTTCTCTTTTTTATTTTTAAAAAAAATTTTATTTTACAATGTTTCTTTTATTTTAATCAAAAATAAAATAAAAGAAAAGAAGAATAGAAAAGAAAATGAAGAAAAAGAAAAGCACGTGACAAACTAATTAATTTTATAGAATAAGAAAAATTAATTCATGAAAGAAATATGTTGTGCATCAGTCAAAAAATGTTATGAATATATAATTAGTTAAAGGTAAAAAAGAACTTCCTTTGTATTTTTTGGTTTCAAAATATTCAAAAAAATAAGAAATTTTTTCATACAAACAATAAAAAAATTAATTTGAGACGAATGAAACACATATAATTTTTTTAAAAAAGATTTTAAAAAAATATTTTTGAATTTTTTCATCATTTCAAAGACAAATATTTTTCTTTTGTTTATGAAAAAAGAGAAGAAAAAAGCAAAACACAATAAAGAAAGAAGGGGAAGGGGTGTTGGTGTCAGTTCCCAAAATCATAGAGGGCATGGGAGCAATTTATTTAATCTTTGAAAAATATTTTAATATAGATGAGCATTGGCGCAAAAATATGAGAAGTACAAAGAATAAAGGTGCAAGTTTTGAAACTATAGGGGCAACAATACACATTTTACCAAAAATGGTTGTTCAAGTTTCGTTTCAGCCAAAAAAGTAGATCGAATGGGACCCATTTTATCTACACCGGACTTGGACGATGTAGATTTCAGACATGTTCTCTTCAACTTATCCATATTACTTACTTCCTTCGTTCTCAAAAACTCTTCTTTTTTCATTTTTTTTACTTCCAACAAAACATTTTCACTTTCTATTAAAAACTCACTTTTACCCTTACTTTTTTTCATACCATACCTATCACATCATACTTTTTCTTTAATACTCAATCCATCATATCTTACTTTTATTCATCACATCAAGGGCAAAATTGAAAGTCAACTACAATTTACCACTTCCTTATTTTTATACAAAGTCAACTACAATTTACCACTTTTATAGAACGGAGGAAGTATTACTTTGTCTTATTGGAATCAGATCAGATATATCTTTACATATAATTACATTAAAATCAGATCAGACTAAATCAGAATTTATTTCAATCAGATCAGAATCATAAAAATCACATCAAGAGAACATGGCCTTAAGGTTTTATCACAAAGAAATATTTTTCACTAAATAGCATTAAAATTTAAGTCATTTTTTTAAATAGCACTAAAACTATTTTATTTCTTAAATAGTACTTAATAATGTCCAGAAGGTATTCAGTGATGGTGAACATTTATTTAAATAATGACTAAAAGTGCTATATTGAGAAAAAAATCATGTCTAATGCTATTTAGAGAAAATCATCATATTTTAGTATCATTTAGGTAAATTCCCCCTTATCAAAAATAGTTTTTTATTGTTGTTAAGCTCGTGGTATACAAGGCTAAGAGAGTGTTTGGCAGTGCGCTGCTTTTAATAATTTAGTTTCTGATTTGAGTGGAAGTGATTTTACTCTGTTTGGCATGTCAGTTTCTGCTTTTCACCACCACTATTTTGTATATAGAACACCGTTTCGGAGAAGCAGATATGTGGTGCTTTTGCTTTCAGCTTTTGTGAAAATCACTTTATCCCCGAGTTAATAACTCCAAAAAAACCTCTGAAAGCTAGTTTTTATTCCGTATGATTTTAACGCAAGGGAACACATCAAGAAAGATGAGAAAAACAGAGCAAAATTTAGAAATAGAAAAACAGGGACGAGGTATTGTCTGGTAATTATTGGGCAACTACCTAACCCCGGAAGAACATCATCGTCCCAATCCTTTTCGGGCTTTTGTTTCTTCCTTGTTTTCCCCAAATCTTAAAAACAAAAAACATCCATTGATCATCATATCCCACACTCAGCTGGAACAAAAGTCCCAATTTTTGTTTTGTTAATCCTTGCAATATATTATTTCTTCCTTCAATTTTCAGAGATGAATAACATGCGTATATGCACATATATGCATATATGTACATACATTACATTTATATTGTTAGATACGGAGTAATATATTAGGAAATATTGTATACTTGTATAGTTTCTGATATATTATCTTTACAATTATATTCCAATTCTCCATCTCCATTTCGTCCTCCATTGGTAACAATGTAAAGTTCCTGTCTTTATCATTTTTCTTTTCTTCATTTTTTTTAGTTTTCTTTAATTTTGATTTATTCGTTGGGGGTAATGCAGCGAAAAGACGGAATCAGGAGCATGAATTCAAAGGAATTGTAACGCTGCGTGATCTGGGTTCTTTGAATTCAGAAGGTCAAACATGTCAATTCATCAGGGCAGTGCAGATGGCAAAAATGTCTCAGGTAGTTTAATAGCTTTGATGGTTTATCCATCTTTTCTTATTCAATTAAAAAGTGGCATTTGATTTAAAGGTAGGCTTGGAAATGGGTCCTTGTTCTGTTGGAGTTATGTTTGGGTTTTAATCACATAGAAGTTTTGCAGAGGATCTAATTGAAGAAAGCTTTAGCATAATTGAATGTGTGTAATGAGCATTGGGGTTTGATGAGTGTTTATGCTGTAGATTAAGGCTAAAGGCTAAAGTTTAACACTAACACTATGCTTGGTTCAAGGAATTTAAAATGGAAAACAAAAGGAAATGAGAGGGAGACACTTTTTTATGTTTCGTTTGAGAAAAAAGAAACGAAAAATATAAGAATGCAAAATGTACTAAGAGGAAAAACCAGATCCCTCCCATTTTGGTGAGGAAAATGAGGTATAACCGTTTTCTTTTCTTTTCCTACAAAATTCTTTGAACCAAACATAGTGTAAAGTTAAAACCAAACAAATTCAAATTAGAGAATTGAAGACTTTCGTAAAGTTAAAATCAATTTCTACTTTTAAAGAGTTATGATATTCTTGTTGAGTTTGGCTAATGGTATCTATGAAATCTTGATGAGGATTGAGGACAGATGAACATTTTTGGACATCAAATTTTAATGAAAACCATAACCTTGTCAACATGCTTCTCGACATGCTCAGAAGCGCTTCCACATATAAAAATAAATAGTCATGCTATGGTGCCCCCAAAATGATGTCTAAAGTGTTACCCACTCATTTTTTCCCCCGTGGGTTGACAGCATTGATACAATCGTTTCTAGAGAAAAAATGGATTGGGATAAAACTTGAGCGCTTGGTCTCTTTGGAGCCCATGTTTTCAATGTCTCATGGACTTTAAATTTGTGGTAGTTTTCCAAGTCTTGGTGTCACTTAGTATTTCTATAGCCAGCTTTTCATAATTTTAACAAGTTCTTGTTTCCTGGTATGTATCACATATGAAGGTTGTTCCTTTTCTGGTTACTTAAGTTGATATAACAGTAAAAAGACTGTTTTTTTATGTCATAAATGTAGCATCTGTTTATTGGTTTGATGTAGGCTCCTGCCTCTATGAACTTCTACAGTTGGAAGTCAGTCCAAGTTTTCACCGTCAGCTAGAAATGCGCGACCGTTCTTTAAGTATGTCATCCATCACATCACCTCTTTTCAGTTATGTTTAATGTCCTACAAAGTTTGGGATGTTTGTGTTGAATCTCTTTACCCACATATTGTTTTCTTGTAAAGATTGAGTTTTTTTCATTGCTGTTTCGGTTTTACCCCTTTCTATCAGGTCCCCGGCTTAGATTGCAGGCTTTGATGAAAGAGCCCGGAAACAAATATTGTGCAGATTGTGGATCTCCAGATCCCAAATGGGTGTATGTCTTTCATTGCAATAGAGAGAGAGAGAGAGAGAGAGTTATTTGACTTTAAGGCTATGCGACTTTTTTTATGCCAAGTTCCCAAAGAAACACCCACAGATACCCCTTCGCGTGTCTATTTCGTGCTTGTTTTTGTCACACACACAAAAAATGACACCTAGATTTTCAGGTCGGTGAGTCTTGGCGTGGCTATATGTATCAAGTGCTCCGGTGTACATAGAAGCCTTGGGGTCCACATATCAAAGGTGCAGTTCTTGAAACCAGACATGTATGCTGTTGCTATTATACAAGAACAACAAAAACCCCTGAGTAAAAATCTCAACAGAGTGGGGTCTACGGATTGAGTACGGTGGGTGTACGTAGACTTTGTCCCTACTTGGAACTAAAAGAATGGGAGCACAAAATAAGCAAACACACACAAACTCATAGATATAACAAAAAAGACTGCAAGTCCTACACAAGGGCAAAGCACTACCTAAACCATGCTGTAAGACCCTAATCCAAGACCTCCATAAGCTCTTATCTAAGGTCATATCCCCGGTTAAGTCATGAACCTGCTAGTTTGGTGAGATTAATAAACACCCAAATTTTATGAAGAATGATTTTTGCAGGTTTTATCAGTGAGCCTTGATGAATGGACAGATGAGTTAGTTGATTCTCTTGTGGAAATGGGCGGAAACGCCATTGCGAACTTGAAGTACGAAGCTGCCCTTCCAGATAACTATAAAAAGCCAAGGCCAGACTCGTCCAATGAAGAACGCACTGACTTTATAAGGTACTACTAAAAGATTATAAATCTAATCGATTAATTAACCAGCCATAGTCCTATAGGACTTGACGTTGCACGTTTTTGGATGGTCAGGAGAAAATATGAGCTGCAACAATTTTTGAACTACGACATAGAGATGATATGCCCTTTTGCATCATCAGCTTCGTCTTACTGTGATTCAATAGCCTATTATTCAAGCAGCGCAACCCCAGAGAGGAAATTCCATTTTGAGAAGACGCCGAGTGGTCATAAGAGCCACGGTAGTGGATTCAAGCATGCTTTTCGCCACAGTCGGAGGAGGAAAGAATCTGAACACCACCAGAAGAGTAGTAGGAAAAGTAGCTCTATGGTAATAAGAAAAGGATATACCATTCATTCATAAGCATAATACAAGCATTCATTCTACTTGTTGCCATTTTGGGAAGCCATGATTGACTGTGCGCTGCCATTTTCAACAGGCGGGTATGGTCGAGTTCATCGGGCTCGTCTCTGTCAATGTTGTCCGTGGGACCCACCTCGCCGTTCGGGATGTAGTAACCAGTGACCCTTATGTTATTCTGTCGTTGGGGACTCAGGTAAACTGACCATTTCTATTATTTGGTAGCTTTCCAAGCCTACTAAGACTGGTTCCTATATACGAAGTATATAATATAGTATCCTTCTCATTATTTGAATACTGAATAGTACAATTCTCTCTCGTGCAGTCGGTGAAGACACGGGTGATAAAAAACAATCTAAACCCGGTGTGGAATGAGAAGCTCATGCTGTCAATCCCAGACAACATTCCTCCTCTAAAAGTGGTAAGAATCATTTCGCGCGCTTAAAAGTTTTCAATGTTACAACATTAACAACAACCCCAGTAAAATCCTGCAAAATCTAGGGTCTGGGAAGATTGTGTGTAGAGAGGCTGTTTTCAAAAGACTTTTGGCTCAGATAAAAAATTAGACCTTACCCATACTAATGGTGGTGCTTATATACCTGAGAAAAGGACTAAACTAGGAGTAAAGTATGGAAAAGGTATCAAAATAGGAGTACAATGTCAATAATGCCAATATATAGTACCAAAAAATATAGTGGGATGCCACTATAGAGTGTCATAATATCACAGTGCAAAATCCTAAATTCTATTTTGAGGATAAATGCTATGATTTATTCTTATTTGGGATAGTTTCTTTATATACATGCAGCTAGTGTACGACAAGGACACGTTCACGACGGACGATTTCATGGGGGACGCCGAAATCGACATCCAACCACTCGTGGTGGCTGCAAAGGCATCGGAGAGCTCATCATCATCATCAGGAGGGCTCGACGAGGCCACTGACCTAGGGAAATGGGAGGCGAGCAAGGAGAACACGTTGTTAAAAGACAGCATTATAAAGCTTGTGGAGGGGAAGGTGAAACAAGACATATCTATAAGGCTGCAGAATGTTGAGAGGGGTGTGCTCGAGATCGAGCTCGAATGCGTTCCCCTCACCCAATAGAAATCCTCCCCGCCTTTTTTGTCTCGAATGTAAAGTTTGATGGAAAAAAGTTTATTTTTTCAATGCTTGAAATGGAATTTCTCAACAGGGTTCAGATTTCATATTCTTTTTGTAAACAATACTTGTAGCTGATGAAGAAACCATCTTTGTTGCTTGAAATCCCTTAGGGTCCGTTTGGTATACGTAATTGAGGGAATTGGAATTGAATTGGAATTGAAATTCCATGAGATTCAATTCCATAGAATTGAATTCACCAATTTCACTTCATTTTTTGCACTATCAATTCCAAATCCACATAATTTTTGTGCTACCAAACACCTGAATTGGAATTGAAGACTTCAATTCCAATTCCACAGTTTGAATTCCGTGTACCAAACGGGGCCTTAGACTAATCAAAGAATATGTTCTATCCAATTGATGAAAATTCAGATCTATTGAGCAAAAGTTTCTCACATCAAAGCAACCAAGCCAAGGTCATGTTCTTTCTGTCTTTGAGACAAGCTCTCATAGGTTTGCTTTAGGTCCATTTTTTTCTCTCTAACACAATCTGAATCTTAACATAATACTCCATAAATATGATAGAGTCACAAACACAAAAGTCACAAAATACATGGTCTTACTATTTGTGTACCTCTACAGGAAAACAAAATAATTTTAAATAATTAAAAAATAAAAATTTAAATACACAAATAATAAGTTTGTGTATTTTGTGACTTATGTGTTTAAAGGGTGAGTCCATTTCATACTAGCTGGGGGCATGGCACCCCTAGTACTTTTAATATATTTCATATGCGTTAGACCTTAATTTTTTAAATTTTTTTAGAATCATATAATTTAGGACCCCATTAAAAAATAAGAGGGAAATAAAGGTATTAGAGACCTCAATTGATACTGTTACGCAAAAAATGAGAGAATTTAATTATTTAAATACTAAAAGAATAGAATGTTAAAGTAAAATATTTAAAAATCACAAAAATAAAATCTAAAGTAAAACACTAATAATATACTTCGTATTAGCAAAACTAGTTTTTAATACAACCCATAAATAATTTTTTTACTTTTGAAACTTTTTATTTAATTTACTATTTGAATCATTGTTTGAGATTAAATTCATTATTTTATAATATTTTAATATATCTCACATTTCTATTACCGAGGTAAAATATCAAGTTTTTTCAATTCATTTTATTTACATATTGATATAGAAATAAAAAATAAAATTTACATATCAAAAAACTACATGAAAAGTTCTTCGAAATAGAAGGTGTCAAGAATATTTTATTTTATCAAATAACCAATGAAAACGTAAAAATAAACAAAAGTTCCTACGACTGCTGAAAAAGCAAATGTGAGTAATATTTAGGCACGGAGGAGTATAAAAAAGATTTGGGGGCACTGCCCACCCCTGCAGGTGTCCCCTACTATATGTCAGTGCTTCCGTTTGTGACTAGTTTTTCTCGAAAATTAATGCTCCCTCCCTCCTCAATTTGATTATAAATTGGGGTTTACGAGAAAAAATTTCTCATTTTTTGAAATCATTTATTTATAAATCGGTATATCAATTAGAAATAAAATTTACATATTAAAAAACTACGTCAAAAGTTCTACAAAACAAGAGGTCACAAGAATATTTTATTTTATCAAATACTTAATAAAATCGCGTAAACAATCAAAAGTTATCAAAAGAAGAGAAAAAAAATTGTAATCAAAATGAGGACGGAGTGAGTATGGTTTAGAGAAATGCTAAAATCACAAATACAAGAGTTACAAAATACACAAACTTGTCATTTGTTCGAGAGCGGATCCATTTCATACTAGTGGGGGCATGACCCTCTACTACTTTTAAATGTTTTTCATATGTGTCATTGTGTTAGACTTTAATATTTTAAATTTTTTTAAAGCTATAATGGGGGATCCCAATAAAAATATACGGAGTATATTAGAGACCTCAATTAATAGTGTTAATAAAAAATAAGAAAAGTTAATTATTTTAAGTTAAAAGAATAGAATGTTAAAGTGAAATGTTTAAAATTTACAAAAACAAAATACTCGGGTATGAAGTGAGACACTAAAAATATACTGTACTTCGTAATAACTAAACTAATTTATAGTACCGTCCATAAATCAATTTTTTATTTTATAAATTCTTTTATTTATTATTTGAATGATTCTTTGAGATTAAATTCATTACTTTTATAACGTTTCGCGCCCTGAACCCCCACAGGGTTCCCCTGTTGTCTAACTTCCTAGATCCGGCACTGTTTGTGTTTTTTATTTCAATATTTCTCAAACATTTATATGAAGTAGAGAAATACTAAAACCAGAAACACAAGGGTCACTGAATACATAAACTACTCATTTGTGTATTTTAATTTCTATTTAATCTTTTGGTGAGGTTTATAAATAGTAAGATTATGTATTTTGTTATTAGAAATCACCCTAAATAAGATTAAAACATAGAGAAAGGTATCAAAATAAGACTTTCATATTTTTTTCCCGAAATAGAACTTCACACTGTGGTAATGTGGTTGTAATGTGGCACTGTACATTGTACACATTACTATACTTTTTGATAATGTACATGATCTAAATAAGTAAATGATATAAAAATTTAATATATTATATTGATTTTATATTATAATTAAGTATATCTTTCTCACTATTTGTAGTCAAAATGTGTAACTGTTTGATCAAAAAAATCAGAACATGAAAGGTTTTTAGAACCGGAAAAAGTAATAATTATATTTTATACTAATTGGAAAAAATAATATTTTGAACATACTTTACAAGATAAATTTAATAAAATTATTTTTAATCAATATCTAATATCAACTTTATATAATTAATAGTCAAATTTATTAAATATGACTGCAAAAAGTCTAAACAATTTAAACACTTCCAAAAAGAGGTAGAATTAATTAAATAAAATATATTTTAAAAATATTTTATTGGAAAAATCTAATAAATTTAATACTTTATAAATATCTTATATAAATTTTATTTACTCCGTGTTTAAAAGTCAAATTTGTTAATGTTAACGGTAAAAAGTCAAAATTCGACAAAAGAGGTAATAATTAGAGAGTAGATGGGAACAAGGAGGGACCCAAGAGGAATTGGCACAATTTTGTGGCCGAATTTGAAAGGCACAGATTATATATTGTTTGGTTTTGAATTTGAGCCACATAGGTCTTGAAAAGAAAAGGCCAAATTAAGAGATTGCAGTTCCAACTTCCAAGCATAGAGGTCCAAGGCTCCCCCATTCAGCCGTCCAAAGCAAAAAAACAAACACTAATATTTCCAATTCATCATTCAAAAAAGATTGCAGGTGCCTCAGATGCATCCCATCATGCTAAAATGTAAAGAGATGATGACAAGCACAGAAAGTTGATAAATTTCCAAGATTTCTTTTCTTATTTTTTGCACTTGGGGCAGAAACAAACAAGCCACAAAGTTGCCAGTTTTGCTGCATTCTTTGATCAGATTTTACAGCTCTAACATAGTAGTGAGTAGTAGTTTTTACAAGAAGTAGGGCCTCCCATTGCCAATAGGGCTAAAAGTGTCTTTTTCTTGTTTTTAGAATGTTGAGATTATATTGTGTTCTTTTGACTTGTTCATTTGGCTGAAATGCATTTGACCAAACTATGAAGTTAAAATAAATTTATCCTCAGTAAATTCAGCAAAATAACTTGGATGTGAAGCATATAAATAACTTACACACACACACACAAAAGTGCCTTTTTTTAAAACCCTTTCTTTATTATTTTTCTTTCTTGAAGAGCCTTTCATCATCTACATAAGCTGCAGAGGATAGGCAGCAGAAGCAAACAGCATCCTTATAACCCTTATAGACCAAAGTGCCACTCCCACATATCAGTGGCACTTAACAACAAGTTGTCACCCACAAAGCAATATGTACATTATATTGGCATAACCATACCACAATAATCACTGATGATGCAAAGGCTATTCAGTTATAACCATACCAAAACAGGATGAAAAAAAAAGAAAACGAACCGCCACGCCATAATGTATAACGACACATGATCATCAATGGCAGCAGAGAGGACACCGAACCAGACCGTTCTCATTGCACTCGGAACACTTCCTTAATTGCCCCTCTTTGTCATCAAACAGTTTCCTACTCCCATTGCAGTTGGAGCAAGGAACGAACCTTGCGTCCCCACAGCCCTCACAGACGTACCCGGGAGGGCGAAGGGGAAGCCCTCTAAGCAATTTGACCAACTCTCCGGCCTCATTCAATTGCTTTATGGCTTCGGCGCCCCCAATGCGCTTCCCTTTGATGAAAACCTGAGGGAGTGTCAAATTCTTCTCCCCAATCACACTCTGCAATTCCTTCTTGTAAGCAATGTCCATGGATATATCCCTCTCATCCAAATTCACTCTGTAGCTCTTGAGGATCATCCTGACCCTGTAACAATCGTCGAAAGTCCTCCGGATTCCCCGGAGACTTGTGAAGTAAATTACCACCCTGTCCTCCGTCCCGGGCAACCAATCTGAACTTTTTGACTTCACGGCCGGCGGTGGAGAGGGAGGAGAGCTCAGGCGAGGGTTTCTCTTGTTCTCGAATAAAGAACACAGCTTTTTCACCTTACCCTTCAAAGAATTCCCGGCGACGGTGACCAGGGTTTCTAAATCGGACGATCCCTGACACGGCTGCCTGAAAGACCCCATCCGTTCGACGGAGGGTTTCACGGCGGCCGATCCGCCGCCGTGATGTACCGTCACGGACCGATTGAGATACGGAGAACCCTTGGGCTTAGGGTTCTGAAAGTCGTCCTCCCTGTAAGCCATCGATGAACTTTGATTGCAAAATCGATACGGAGAAATCAAGATCAAGAAAATCCGACGGAACCCCAAGAAAGATACGGAGGGACCGTTCAGGCGATAACGGCGGCGGCGAGCGTGCACAGCTGATTTACGGAGGCGTGGACTGAAAGCAAATTCTTGGATCAAGAGAAAGAAAGCATTTGAAATGAAGAGAAAGAGGGTACAATGAAGCCTTTTTGAAAGGGTGGTTGTGGTGGTCGCGGCGGTGGGGTCGGTTTCGACGCCGACTATGAATTTGTCATTTACCCACGGTTTTTTTTACAGGGGAAAGAAAAGATTAAAAAAAGGGAAATGGTTAAAACGTGAATCGGTCGAGCACTAGAGGAATGATTAATAAAAATGGTTAGTCCGTACATTACAATGTTAATGACATAAAAGATGACATAAAAGGAAGATGTTTTTGAGCCACCAGCTGGTAGTTACATTTTATAGAGGTCAAATACATAAAAAAAATGTTCTTCTAGTGCGGTTACCAGGAATCAAATTCGGATATTACATCCTCCAGTGTTAAAGACATAAGATGATTGATTGGTGATGGAAACCCTTTCGGGACGTCAACCCAACGAACTCGATATTGGGTCGACACTGCACCGAAAAACAAAATCTGGTAAATAAATGAATAAATAAAGCGGAGATAAAATATTTATAAGTGGAAACCCAAATCGAGAGAAAATCAAGGGCCTTTTTAGATGGTGTCATGCCAAGGAAAGAAACTTTTATTAATATCGGTGGATTTTCATATACATCACTGTTGAAATTTAGAGCTATAAATGAAGCTTTTAAACTCAAAGAGAAGAAGGAAGATGAATAATAATAGTAGTAGTAGGAGCTTCTAAAAATTGGCATCCCCAGACTTTCTCTCGTGAACTCTTATTATAATAGGAGGAAGGAATGACGTAGTGGGAGACAAGGGATTATGTCTGAGTCCCGCCAAAAATATTTTTGGGCCCTTGTCAATTTTTACATATCTCATCAAATTATCTTTTTCGTCTTTATATCTCAGGCTCCGTATTGAATGAAATATATAACTTATATTTGGGGCAGGGCTTGCTACTCTTACTATTCAAATAATATTGGATTGGATATCTATCACATGCCACCCTAGTTTTGAATCTGTTTTAGGGAACGGGACAGACTCAGAAACTATATGACTCGGTGGATTGCCTCATAGAATATAACTTTTCTCAACACCTCGGGAAGAAGGTTTTCTTTTTTGGAGGGTCTTGTTACCTCGTGGGTGAGGATTTAAATTGGCGTCTCTTGGAAGAGGACTTTGTGCCTTGTGGAAGAGGACTTTTCTCGGGGTTTGGTGCCTCTTGGAAGAGGACTTGATGCCTTGTGGAAGAGGACTTTTTCGAAGCTCGGTGCCTCTTGGAAGAAGACTTTTCTCGGGACTCAATGCCTCTTGGAAGAGGGCTTTACTTTTCTTTAGTGCCCCAGGAAGAGGATTTGGTGCCTCATAGAATGGAACTTTTCTCAGAGCTTGGTGCCTGTTGAAAGAGGACTTTTCTCGGGGCTCAGTGCCTCATAGAAGAGGACTTTTCTTGGGGATTGGTGCCTCTTGGAAGATGACTTTTCTCAAGGATTTGTGCCTCTTGGAAGAGGCCTTTTCTCGGGGATTTGTTGCCTCTTCAAAGAGGACTTTTCTCGGGAATTCGTGCCTCTTGGAAAAGAGCTTTTCTCGGAAATTTGTTGCCTCTTGAAAGAGGACTTTCCTCAGGAATTTGTGCCTTTTGAAAGAGAACTTTTCTCGGGACTCACTTTTCAATATTCTTTGAGAGCCTCAAAACCGCCACCCGATATCTATCTCACTTGAATAAAAAAAATTTGGGTCCTGCCAAATAAATTCTTGGGCCCTTGTCAATATTCATATATCTCATCAAATAATTTTTTTCGTCTTCATATCTCTCGTTCCGTCTTGAATAAAATATATGACTTATATTTTGGGCGGGACCGAACTAAACTTACTCTTACTGTTCAAATAATATTGGATTGGATAAAATCTCTCATCCATCAATTGGTATCGTGTGTTGGGTAGTAGAAGTTTTAACTTTATAGCTTTGCTTTAATTGCAATTTCGTTGGCTAAAATCCACTATTAGTCCTTCAACTTTATGAGTTGTGCACGATTGGTCCTTCAAGTTTCAAAAGTCTATAACTAGTCCTTCAACTTTATGAGTTCTGCACCATTGGTCCTTCAAGTTTCAAAAGTCCATAAGTAGTCTTTCAGGTACACGCCAGCCTCCAGATGAAGTCCTTTTGACAATAAATATTAAAAGTTAAACGAAATACTAGTTTCATATAATACGAGTAAATTCCACTAGGTACGACTACTCCGTATTATATGAAGCTAGTATTCCATTTAGCTTTTAACATTTACTGTCAAAAGAACCTCATCTAAAGGGCTAACGTGTACCTGAAGGACTATTTATGCACTTTTAAAACTTGAAGGACCAATCATGCATAACTCATAAAGTTGAAGGACTATTTATGGATTTTTAAAACTTGAAGGACTAATCGTGCACAATTGATAAAGTTGAAGGACCAATGGTGGAGTTTAACCATTAACCCAATTTCGTTAGTTACTCAGAGATTCTTTGTACATGTTCATCTCAAAAATATCTTATTAATTTATTTCTATACCAGTTTGTATATAATATAATTTTAAAAATTACACAATTTTACACGTCGTTTAAATAGGGAATATCTTTTTAGGATAAAGAGAATATTACTCTAACTTTTTAATAATTTTTATGTTTGTCCGTATATTTTCATTAAATATTTTATAAAAATAAAAAAGATATGTCTCTACTTGTTTTTGTAAGATTTTCATTAGATGTTAATTTTATATATATATATATATATATATATATATATATACACACACACACACACATACATACGGTGGTGTTCTAGTGCCACTGGAGTACGGTGCCACTGGTATTTTAGGGCACCTCCGGTGCTCCGTTCGCAAAATTGACGGTTCCTACCCCCTAACCCACTCCCTAAACCCCTACCCGACCCCGCCCCTGCACCCCCACCCCAACTCCGCCGCAAGCCCCCCACAAAATGTGTGGCTATTATGCGTTCATAATAGCCACACATTTTGTGGGGGCTTACGGCAGGGTTGGGGTGGGGATGCAGGGGCGGGGGTGGGGTGGGGGGTTTAAGATGTGGGTTAGGGAGGGTAGGAACCGTCAATTTTGCGAACGGAGTACCGGAGGTGCCCTAATATGCCAGTGGCACCGTACTCCAGTGGCAGTAGAACCCCACTGATATATATATATATATATATATATATATATATATATATATATATATATATATATATATATATATATATATATATATATATATATATATATATATATATATATATTCTATTTTTTATTTAAATATCAACTTAAAAATAAAACTATTTCAAAAAAGATGAGACTACGCACATTCTTTGAAAAGAGAGGATTAATTGCCGAGTACATTTCTAATGCATACTCAGTTTCAACCACGTGTTTGATTAAACATTTTTCATAAAGTTTTTATATTAAACATCTTTTGATTAAAGTGTTTTTGATTAAATGTCTTTTGATTAAAGTGTTTTTGGATTAAAGACACTAACGAAGTGTGTGAATAGTTTTATTTCTTTTAGTGCAAGTGTGTCAATAATTAGTTCCGCTATAATTTGAAAAATTAATCATGCTCTTATAGTCTTATTATTTCTTCCGTACACACAAATTGTGTGTGATAAAAAATCTAAATTTAATTGGACAAAGAGGTCTAATTAAACTTTTTATAGTACTCCCTCCGTCCGGAAATGTTCTTCACATTTGACTTTTAACGATCTCCAAAAATACACTTTGGTCGCTAATATCTTTATTTATACATGGATATATTTTATAAAAATTTGATATTTGAAAACTATATTTCAAAATGAATATATTCATATTAAAGTTATATCCTAATACAATGTATTTTTTCCACATATCATAGTCAAAGTTTACAAACGTTGCGCAAGAAAAGTCAAATGAGAAGAATATTTCCGGACGGAGGGATAGAATTTATTGACCCCATGTGGGAACTGGATGAATAAACAATGTTAGATTCACAGACAAAATTATCACATATTCATAAAATTTATAGTTTAAATTCTCATTTTAAAATTATTTCAAATTATTTTATTTTTTATTGAAGTTCACAAGTAGTTTGTTTGTGAGATTTGTGATCATTTTATTTATGAATCAAACATTTCTCGATAAAAAAACTTATGTTAACACTTAAAGTGTTGCTAAATCCGCCCAAAAGTGACTATATCCACAATTTTCACATAAATTTGCTAAATTAGAACCAATTCAATATTAAAAGGTGGATATATCGACTTTAGGAGTACCCTAAGAGCACTGGTAATGGTCTTGAAGCCCAGCCGCTTCAAACCTTCTCTCTCTGTCACATCAGCTTTAACTTACACCAAAAATTTATTGGAAATGGGTTTGAAGCCTCGGGGCTTCAAACAAGGACTTCAAACCTCTATTTTTTATATTTTTAAATATACATATTCTAAAATTAAATTAATAAAATTTTATCAATTAATTGAATTTAAATGAAAATAAATTATTAAATAAAAAAATCAATAAAAAGTAAATTAACAAAATAAGATTTGAGTAACAACAACAAAAATATACTCGTAATAAATTATATTACTTTATGAAGAAATTACTAATTATTCGAGCGACTAAAAATATCTTCATTCAAATCCGAGTTATAGTAGCATATTGCAAACTGAAATAATTCATTAAATAAAAAAATACAGTCAACAAAAAAAGTACGTTAAATTTAAAAAACAACAAAAAATTTACATTACTAAAAAAAAATTAAACAACAAAATATAGAGTAAAAGATTTATTTTTGTGTATGTTTTATTTTTTCAAAGAGAAACAATATAAAAAGAAAAAAATATTTAGTCTTGTGGCATTAATGTAATTTTTTTGTTGTTTTTTAATGGAGGGACCCGCACTATTTCTTTCCTCTCCCCGTTAAACTTTTGATGTATAAGGGATGAAGCCCGTATGAAGCCCCAAGGGGGCGGTGTTTGTTGCCCCTTTGGCGTTAAAAGGGGCAATAACGCCCCGGGCCTTACAACCATTTCTAGTGCCCTAAGACTAATCGAATAAAAGAATCTAATTTATCTTGGGATAGATTTCAAAAACCTAACACTATATTTGGTTCAAGAAATTTGAGAGAGAAAAGAAAAGAAAAAGAGTAGGAAACCGTTTTTCTTGTTTGGTTAGAGAGGAAAAGAAAAGAAAGATGAAAGGAAAAGAAAATGAGAAGACAACATTACTAAGAAGGAAGACTAAATTCTTTCCATTTTAGTGAGAAAAATGAAATAAAACTATTTTTCTTTTCCTTTCTTCCAAACTCCTTGAACTAAACATAGTGTAAATAAAGATAAAGCTATGAATATTTTTTAAGCAGTCTCATGTCAATGGAAAAAGGGGAAGGTTCCCATGACATTTCCCAATGTCATGGGATGACCCGGGGGCGTTCCGGTGCTCCTTTCGTAAAATTGACGGTTCCTACCCCCCTTAACCCCCTCCCGGTAAAACCCCCACCCCGTCCCGACTTGAACACACCCCCCACCCCCCTTCAATTGCACCCCACAAGTTGATTTTGACTTTGAAGTCAAATTTTGACTCCAAAGTCAAAATCAACTTGTGGGGGGTGTGTTCGGGTCGGGACGGGGTGGGGTTTATCGGGAGGTTAGGGGGGTAGGAACCGTCAATTTTACGAATGTAGCACCGGAACGCCCCCAGGTCATCTCATGACATTGGTTCCCAATGTCATGAAAACCAAGGTGATGGAAAAATATACTAACTATTATTAGTATCGAGGATTCGAGTGCATTTATAAAGTACATATCAGGGGAGGCATAAAGTACACTTAAGATTTTTTGGACCCTCAAAATATTTATATATCTCTCCAAATATTTTTCTTTGTTCATATATCTCTATCTCTATCTTGAATAATTTATCTAATTTATATTTTAATCGGACGGAATTGGTGTTTTATGTATTGCTTAAATGTTATTGGGTTAGATTAAAATATTAAATCTCTCATTCCTCATTTTCATATACAATAAAGTCTTGTCCCACTAAGTGGGTTTGGCTACAAGTATCGAAGTAATGGAAGAACGTCATTGCTTCCTATCATGTACTCCGTATCATATTTCATGTGAACTCATTCACGCGAAGGTCTCCTTGTAAGATCATATATTATATAAAATTAATTTCTGCTCTATGTATAAATTGTTCCAAATAAGTTGAGTGTTACATTTAATTAAACTACTCACCTTCAAAAATAAGATCATCGTTTGATGTTTCACAACCTTTGATGTAACACGAATATCTATATTTTGATCACCATAATATCTATACTTAGATATAATAAGTTCTGTAAAAAAATATGATATTTTAATATTACATTTCAAGACAAATTGAATAAAATTATATAGTATTGTATCTCAATGTATTTTTCCCAATATTTGTGGTCAAATTTATCAAATTCCGATCTCAAAGGTCATATGGAACCCTTTTATGAAACGAAGAGTAACAAATAAATTTATACTCCGTATTTCTTTTGTATCCGCATATTTGTCTAGTTTGATGTTTTTGAGTTAAATTTGCCGAACTTTAATCATCAATTACTTTTAATTTGTATAGCATATTAATATAATGAAATCAATTTTTAAAAGCTCTCAAATAGATAAATTTAATGAAATCGGTTTTATTCTTCAATGCAAAATGGGGTTTTAGTCATTTTACTCCTTCCCCATCTACCTTAAGCATAGATTTTGGTTTTAAATGTAGCTATTGCAAAAATAACTTTTCACCTTTGTTTTACAAACTTAGGGCCTGTTCTTTAGAACTGGAAAAAAAGAGCTGGATGTTGGAAGAAGCTGGAAGGAACTGGAAGAAACTGGAAAAAATTGGAAGAAACTGGAAAGAACTGGAAAGAACTGGAATTTATTCAATTGCTACCATAGTTCTTTTTTTACCAAGCTACCATAGTTCTTTATACTATTTTCATTAGGATCTCCAAGCATTCTCTATATATATTGGTAAAACCTTTATCATTCAATACAAATTATTATCAAATTGTATTATGGTACCCGAGTTAATTAAGGTCTCTATTCTCAATAATCTAGCTTCCCTTGTTTTAGGATCGCGTGCCAACGCCGGTCTTCATCATCGACGGTTGACTACCATAAATCATGGTCTATCCGTCTCTTCTATCCCTCACTTTCTCTCATAAAAATTATATATGAGTGTGCTTAACTGTTGTTGTTCCTTATTCCTCTCTTTGTCCAAAAAAATTGTGCGTCATCGAATAACTGGAAACCTGTATTTGTCTGTATCTCTTCTAGAGCTCGAGAGCATGGTAAGCGATATAGAAACACAGAACTGCATCGAAGATCTGTCTCTCTACATCTAACAGTTATCCTCACAAACTGCTTCTGTAGGCTTCATTCAAATACTTGTGCTCCAAGGTGATCCTCATTATCGACGATCAGCTTGCGAGAGATACTAGGAATAATACAGACAATGAGAAATAAAATATTATCATTGTTTATTTTCCTTATTCTATTATTATCATAATTTCTTATTCTACTTTAATTATGATTCTCCATTTATTCTCTATATATATTGGTAAAATCTTTATTTATTAATAAGACCAATTATTATTGAATTGTATCAAATGAGAAAAAAATTACAAAATCATGAAAGAACTCAAAAAGTTATAATAATCATACTTTCTTGGTGAAAGACACATAATTATCACTGTATTTAATATACTTTCTTGGAGAACAGATTTGGGATATTGAATAAATCAATGCCTGAAACAAAACTCAAAGTCAAATAAATTACATGGATTAATGGTGGGCTGATAAGGAATATATTGTAATTTCAGTTTGAATTTGATGTATTAGGTTAGAGATGAATTAATGTATTTTTGGTTTGTACTACATTTTAGGTTTGAGTTTGGTGTAATAGATGAAGATGGTTTATGGTAATGTTCATGCTAAGTAGACCAAAATCCTAAGGGTGAAAGTGGTGCGCAAATGGAAAAACCTAGAGGTATTCCAAGTGGTGTACTCCAAATGCACATCATCCTTCTCACAGATACACACAGACACTCATAGTGGTGTCTATATCTATGAGAAGGGTGATTTACACCTGGAGTACCCCTACGCAAATACATACTACGTTGATGAGCATTTTATGTTTTTTTTGCACAAAAAAACACTTGCGGCCTACAAAAAACAGTGCAAGTACTACAACAACTATTTAGAAATAGTGAAATTCGTCAAACATTTTTCATAAACATTTAATATACAAAAAATGCTAGGGGTACACCATTTGGGGTACCCCATTTGTATCCCCCTCCATCTCCACCACACAAAGCAAGAGAGAGAAAAAAATTAAAAATAAAAAAATAAATGAAGGGCTAGAATGCATGGTGTACAAAATGGGGTACCCCAAATGGGGTACCCCTAGCATTCCTCTTTAATATAATATCAAAACAACTAACTCAACCTCAAGACAAACAGTTACTCCCTCCGTCCCAAATTATAATGCATGTTTACTATTCACATGGTCAAATTTCATTCACTTTCTTTCTCTATTTTCGTTAGCAATTTGATAAAATAAAATATTATTGTCACTACTAGTTTTGTAGATCTTTTGATGCAATTTTTTAATATGTAATTTTTATTTTTTAATTCTATACCATTTGTCATATAAAATGGTTTGAAAATAATTTCAGTCAAACATCGTAAACCGAAACAAGTGTTATAAATTGAGACGGAGGTAGTATAAGGTAATATAGTAAAGTGCCAGTTTCTAAACAATGCCACTATCTAAAATAATGCTTTTCTTCGGTCTAAAATAATGCTTTTCTTGAGTAGTTATGAGTAGCCTATGTTTTTTCTGTGCATGAAGTGATGAGCAATGTAGTTGATTTGGTAAAAGAAAATCGCTTTCAAATACTGCCTCCATTTCAAACAAAAGTTTTACTATGAACTTAGAACGGAGATTAAAAAAATATTATTATGTGATAAAAACAATGCAGAGGAAAGAGAAATTATAAAGATCACAATTTTCTTACTAAAACATAAAATTACATAGAGTGAAGTAGTGAAGAATTTAATTTCAATGAATGCTTGAGTGAAAACCATTAAGGTACCGTTTGACATCAACATTAGAAATTAGCGTTATCATTTTGAGAATTAATCTACATCATTAAAATTTTATCTAAATCGCTACCAAACAGGGCCTAAGCCAAAGAAAAAGACACTAATCCACGTACATGTCACCTTTTCCTTAGACATATTGAAAGATAAACAATTTAACACACACATGTCTCCTTTTGTTAACACAACAGATCTTTTTGACCTCCTCCAGAGCACTATTTGTTGATGAAGAGAATGAATGCTAACATACACATGTATTGCATTGTACAGATTCTTTCCATAATAAAAATACAGCCATGTCTTTTTTCTTACGAAAAGAAAATCAATTTCAAGCCATTACTTCCATCAGATCTCGGGCAATGCGGACCCAGAATTAAGGCCAAAGAAATGCCAACTGCAACCGAGGAAAGCCTGCTGCAGACAATCGTCTTCTGAACAAGTGATTCCCAACTCTTTGGAGAACTTCCTTGCAGCCAAGATATGCTTCCTTGAGTTGGCAGAATAAGTGTTCTTGCATATCGACGTGTGATGCTCATATTCCTCGAAACTGTTCCCAAACAGAATGATGCGACTCAGGAGATCGGCCCTCCAGTTTGCGTGCAGCAGGTTGTCATACAGCTCTGCCTCGCAATGTGGCATGAAGAACAATGTGGGTTTCGCAGCTTCTCGTCTGCCATTCTCATTTATAGACAGAACAGAACACCCGAGTGATGTCAGAACCCTAGATTCCGTAAGGGTTATGATGGGATCGAATATCTCCATCTCGCCGATCCAACTAAGCTCCCTCTTCATCAAGATGGCAAGACTGAGCTGTAATCTGGGGGATTCAAATGATTCTATGCTGCCAATGCCATATATCACCATGCAGACCTTTGTTTCAGACCCTAAAACCTGGTTGATCCTATCTGAAGTTTCACCAGTTTGTAATTGGTTCAGGAAGGTCTGCCAAAAGCATGAGTTTTCTAGTCTTTGGATGCATGTTTGAATCTTTTGCACCAGCTTTGCTTCAGTTGCTGGGTCTGTTTCGCAATCCTGTGGTGTCCAAGGTTGTTTTTTATTTTGTTCTTCGGAAGAGGAAACTGCTTCACAAGCAATCTTTTTTAGCCTTGCACTGCGAGGCATAACAACGGTCCAGCCTTCAGTTGGAGCTTGGTGGTTCTCAAGACTGCATGTTTTTGCACCTCCGGCCATAATTTCTTGGATTTTCAGTGGTGCAGTTCGTGCATCAAGAATGTCAACTTTCAAAGAACCTAACTTGAAAATGTGAAAAAAAAAATCATCATTTAATGGCTGCAGATATACTTAAAATTGCATGCCAGATATTTTGAAGAGGGAAAGAAAACATGGGTATAATTTTTTTGTTAAATGATGAACACACTTTTATACTGCATTGTTTATCCTGAAGAGAGAATTTAACACTAATCTTTTTTGAAGTTGAAAGCCCCCATATTTTTTCGTGATATTTTTGGCCACTTTTTATCACAAGCCATTTAACCTTGATTTTATGTCGGAGGTCATTCGCTCTAGTATCTATATCCCAACTTCTCAACTGCATCTCATATTTCCCTTCAGGTGATTGTATCTCTTTTATAGAATTGCCATATGCCAAATGATTATATAAAGTATTTCAATGACATAAGAAAAATAATAATCACCAAAAATGAAAAAGAGAAATTAAGACCTAAAAATCACATGTAAACACTTTTCAGGAAAACTAAAAAAGAAGGATAGCATAAATGTGAAAAAATTGAATCCCCAGCCAAACCAAACACACATAGTATATCCCACTAAAAAGCAAGGTATCAGAAAAGATGAATGCAAACCTTGCCTCTTCTCAAAAGGAGTGGGGAGGCAAGCGTGCACAAATTGAATTTGATGACCCAAAAAATAAGGAAATGAATGAGAACTGTACAGCTAGATATACAACACACAGAACAATTATGAGGAATTATTTTTTGCTCAAAGAGAAATTGGCTTTTGGCTTCTATTTCTTTTTATAAAATTTTCAAATACATAAAAAATTGCTTTATTGTTCAGGCATCCACGGGAGGATATGAAGAGCTAGAGATATTTTCTTTGTTAGAAGAACAAAGGCCTGTAAACTGTCCAAATCAACACAGGAGGCTTAACAGCAAGCTCTGGAATCATGGGTCTTCATTGAACTGCGCAGAAGTCTTATAGTTTGCTATCGGGTGCGGAGGAGAGTAAGTGATGGACATGTAGAGTGCAAGTTATTGAAGGAGAAAGAATGGAAGTGTTGAACTAACTACTATTTTCCCTTGTTTGGTGAGTAAAAAAAGGAAGTGCTTCTAATGGATGTGTTACCACTAAAATTGATTTTTAAAAAAAAAACCTACAAGAAACATGAGGAGTTGAGAGGTAGTGCAGAGATTATTTAGAAAGAAATCCCCAACAGTTTACGGCAAAGAATTTAAGAATAGGTTGGGCATAAATAATGAAATGACATGTAACACCCCAATTTGTGGTGTTAGATAAAGAAAAGTATGAAATCTTGGGGAGGTTATCCCCATAGCCCCTTACACCAGCCAACACTTGCTAAATCTCCAGTTTTTTTTATTACTCACCTTGTCTTTTCACAAAAAATGATTAATAGCTACACTCCCTATTCAACACCACATGAAACCCATCCCTAAATTCTCATTTCTCTCATCTTTCTTCTATTATTGCTGAAACAAAGCACTAGTTCCTCCTATAAATGTGTTCCCATATTAAGTTTCTAGGACTGCCAAATGGCTTCTTTCTTGTTAACTTAAACCAAACCGTCATTTTTTTTTTTGCAAATCTTACTTTCCTTAGATACACGGTACTTCAGGATTATGTCTAGGGTTGTACAGAGTATAACAAACAATTAACCTTTTTGAATGAATTTCATTTAATTCGCATAAATTTTAATATCCCAAAGCGGTAAACAAACTGCAATGTCATAATGCCATCTTTCAAGGAGTCTTGCAGAAGCATATATCACAAGTCAGGTGCTCAGAGGAGATGTCTAGACCTCATTTTAATTCAATACAGTGGAAAACAGAGCACAATTTCAATTGAATGGATTCTGCGTAGTAAAGTAGTGAAAGGGAAAACAGCACTTTTAGTCTCTATTTTCTCTATTGAATTTGAGTCCTCGACTAATAATCGAACAAATGAGGTCCAACAATAAGGAAATTCAAGAAATCATGCCGCTTAAAAGGAAGTAACATGCTCCTTAAGAATCTAGTTACTTGCAGTAAGAAAACATACAAAACGAAATGATTTCCAGCACGCTAAAACAGCCATAGATATTCAACCTTAAAATCATAATCCAACACAACGAATATCTCAATCACAGCAATCATCTCTGCAAAACGGTATAGAACTAACCTAAAAGAACTCTGAATCAGAACTTCGGAGTACTACCGCAGCATGTTAACCTATCCGTAAGTATTGTACATTGACTCCTTTTAGCATAATCCACTGCATATGAACCAGAGATCATAGCTGGGTCAGATCAACACCAGACTGAGCAATCGGAAGAAGCAAACGGATAAGAATCCGGTGACGGAAGGCTTTTTGGTTGGTTTTTATTCGGCAGAAGCGGATGAGGGGCGGGGGGACACCGACGACGGCTGCGAGAGGGAAGCTCTGCCGCGCCCTCAGCGGCCGCGGTGATGGTCGGAAGTGTTAGGAACGGGGTTTGTTCTGAAATCTTTTTGCCATTAGGGTTGCTATTTGCTAATGCAAGTGTTTTGGCTGAAATCGTAGATTTTTATAAGTTGGAATTTGATAGTTTTCAAACATTTAAAATTATTGTCAAAAGAATCATTACAAACATTCAACTCTAACAATTTACTCATATCTTCCATTATAATTTTCTTGGACAGTAGTACAATATTATAAACGACCGTTACATTATTCATTTTTTAAATAATTTTATTTAAGATAAAATCGTGTGGTATGAGAGATGCAAGAAGATCCTTCATAACTTTTAAACCCAAAGACCACGGTAATTTCGTTAGATGAACTTCTTTATTTTGTTACATTCTTCATATTTCTTCACCATATGCGCGTTTTCTTGTGCTTCACAATTTTCCTATATGAATGACTAATTATGCAACAATTATAGTCATAAGAATCGTTTTACAACTTTTAAAAGTTAGAATTCTATTTACCCACTTATGATTTTTATGAAAGACCATAATTATGCATATAACTGATAAAAACTTATGACTTCTAGAAAATGTTAGAAATGAAAAGTTACTTATTCCTTTACTCTCTCCGTCCCAAATTATAATGCTTGTTTACTATTTATAGGGTCAAACTTTATTCACTTTCTTTCTCTATTTTCGTTAGCAATTTGATAAAATAAAATATTATTGTCACTACTAGTTTTGTAGATCTTTTGATGTAGTTTTTTAATATGTAATTTTTATTTTTTAATTCTATACCATTTGTCATATAAAATGGTTTGAAAATAATTTCAGTCAAACATCGTAAACCAAAACAGGCATTATAAAATGGGACGGAGGTAGTACTATTTTAGCATTACGATAACTCTTCTTTTCTTATTTCAATTAATTATTTGATATAATAAAATACTCTTATCACATTTTATTTTGTAAATTTTAAAAATGTGAATATGTAAAATTTATTTTTTATTTATGCAAAAATTTTCAACTAAAAGAATTTCAAAAAGAAAAAACATGGAGATTTGCTTCGCAACTCCAAACTCCCTCACTGAGTCACATATTTTATTTTATTTTCAAAATGCAATGCAAAATGATCGGTAAAGAAGGAGATAGGAAATTGAAAAGCAACCATAATAAGCATAATGAAGTCAAGTACTTTGTAAATAAATACGATATCACATATTTGGTATGCTAGAAACTGTAATTAGGAAGAACAATTTCAAGAACATTGAGGGTCTATTTGGTACAAGAAATTGATAGAATTGGAATTGAATTAAAATTCCACATGATTCAATTCCATAGAATTGAATTCACCAATTCCAATTCATTTTTTACACTACCAATTCCAAATCCACATAATTTTTGTGTTACCAAACATCAGAATTAGAATTGAAGTACCAAACGAGGCCTGAGGACAATATCTTAAGAGAGTGGGGATATTTGTTTTCTTTTTTGAAGTGGGGATCTATTATTAGTAATAATGTTCATCACTTGCGCAAAATATAGGTAGTATGAGATCCATCTTATCATTCTCCAATCATCATAAAAAACTATATGATAAAGTGAGGAGTAGAAAACCCTTTTCAGGTTTTGTGACATGTATGTAGACTTTGGAAACAAGGTTATAAAAAGGATAAATTAATTCAGAAGTAGAGGATTCTTAAGGGTCATCTCAAGAAGCTTAATAAGAACAAATTTTATAGCAAATTAACTCGAATGTGAAAAAAAATTAAGAATGATCTCTCTAGTGGGAAACCCCAATTTGTGTTGGGGTGAGGGGTCTAGGGGTACGGGGAAAGGTTAGAGACGATAGTAACCATTTTTGCGCCCAACAGATCACCGTAGGTGCCTAAACGGACCAATGTCATAATATTACATTGGTGGCCAATGTAGAAAGAATCAGACCCTTAATCAAATTGCAATTGCACCCAAAAAAAATTAAAAATTAAAATAAACAAACACATGATACAGGGATTTGGGACTAAAAGGCCGGTGTGCATAGTTTGCAACTGTAACGTTCTCAAAGGAAACGCCCTATAGAACTACCACAGCTATTGCTACTAGAGATGTTTGATTAAGACTGTTCCTATTGATGCCCTTGGCCGTGCGGATGGGGTCCCGGAGGTAATGGCGGTGGCATACCTGACTGCATCCCGAAGTTGGAGGGCATAGACTGCTGCAATAAGAACAAACAAAAACACATAATCCCCATATAATATGTCGAGATATAATTACAATTGTAAGACATAATCAACAAAACACAGAGTACATGATTCCTTATCACAACAAGGTATTCTGGTTCAAATTGTTCAGTGTCTGGTATGTTTTCATTATTGACAGAATTATTAAGTTTCCTATGTCTTTTAGGAGTTTGTTTTAAGCAGAATTTACTTGTTATATTCCCCATTAGTTTAGGATTTGTTATTCATAAAACTATATATACTTCGTATTGCTGTTGGAAGATCAGTTTGAATAAATTATTTTCCTTCTTCAATACTCTTCTCTTGGAGATCAGTTTCTGTATGTTTCTTGGATTAGGAATTGTAGCACTCTCATTTCAGATACTCGGCTATGTTTGGTGGATAGTTATGGCTTATTCTGGTTACCAGTAGAATTATCCATAATCATCAGCATAAGAATTCGTTGTTGACTTATTTGGCTGAAATGCAGTATCAAACATTTTGCCTTTCGAAATATTAAGCAAAATCAGCCATTTCAATAAAATTACCCTTAAAAACAGGCAAACTGGTGTTGTTAGGGAAAGAATGTTCTGGTTATGTGGATATTTACTATGAAAGCACTCGACACTTGACTCACAGTTACACATTGAGTGAATCCCTCCAAATAATAAGAGGACTAGCTAGAGCACAAAAGTCCCCCCCCCCACCCAAGAGGGTTGTGGTGTAGCCGTGTCAATCATGCCCATACTTCTGTGTAAGGCAAACCAGATTAGCAAAGGGAGTTTCTAACCTGAAAGGGATTCATCCCGGGCATGTGGGGCATCTGCCCGCCTTGTGGTCTGTTGAAGCCTCCACCAGGCTGAAACATTTGGTTGCCACCCGCGTTCGGAGGTGCATTTATACCACCCATAAAGTGACCTTGAGGCATTGGAGGACCCATCTGATTCATATTACCTTGCATTCCCTTTATATAATATTCAAAGAAGCAGATTATTATAATAGCATTTGAAAAAGCTACTTATGCAGTAACATTTAGCCAGTGTTTAAAAGTTGGAATGTGGTAGACGATGGGAAAAACCAAGAAAAATGATTTTTTTCTGTTTGGGTTTACCTCGGAAAATATGAAGGATAACAGGATTTGCTTTAAATTTTCTTAAACGCTACATATATTTAAACATCTTAGTGTTCCTATAATACAAACGCATAAAAATAAATGAGCACAGACTAATATCTAAAATTGAACATTAACATCAAAACCTTTTTTTCTAGTTCCCTTCAAATTCACTTCCAAATTTTCCATCTGTTTTCCTAATTTTCTTTCCTTATACAAAACATAGGCTAAAACGCAATAAATTTATTTTACATGTTGATACTAATTTAATTTATTTATGTTCAATATATATAGACAACGGAAACAACCCAATAGGACCCCGTAAGAGTAGAGTCTTGGGAAGGTGTATGTACGCAAACATTGCCCCTACTCAAAAGTAGGGAGGTTGTTTCCAAAAGACCCAGCTCAAGTAGATAATAAAAGAGCACAGAAGACACAAAATAGCAGAGGAAGCACAAAGCAAACAAAACACACAAGTGCAGAGACCAACACCTAGCCCAACGCATGTTCAAAAATGAACATATAGGGACTAAGAAATATAAATATATGTTAAAAAAATAACTAATCATGTATTATTTTCCTTTACATTTTCTAAGGTAACAGCACCAAGCATAAGAAAACAACTAATCAGTTTTTTTCCCTTTTCTCTAGTATTTTGGGATCCAAACGGACCGTTAGGAGAATGAGAAAAATAAGTACCATCGGACCAGGCATAGGCATTGGAAGAGAAGGCATGGGCATGGATCCAGGCTGTAACTGAGGGGGAGGTCGAGATAAATGAGGATGCTGCAACATAGGCATATGTGATGGAGGTTGTAGTGGGTGATGTGGCATAGAACTCATTTGATGAATATTTTGTTGATAACCACCTTGCTGTTGATTGTTTGCAGCAAGAAGAGAAGGATGGGGGCCAGGAGGGAGGGGAGGAGCACCCAAAGGCATTGATGGTGGCAAACTATTTTTCTGCTCTACTTGGGATGAGGACGATGAATCAAAAATTGGAAGCGAGAGTGGCATAGCAGCTCCAACACCCGGAATTGTGCCTTCATTTCGTATCAAACCAGAAGCAAGTGCTCCAGGAGTTGCTGATGGTGCTTCGGGTCCTCCAAAATTGCCAGGCCTAAAACCTAGAGCAGGATTTTGATCGTATGTACCTGTAAAAAAATGATTCAATACCTAAATTAGCCTATTAATGACAGGTATCTTTTACGGCATTTAAGAATTATGGAATGCAAAGTGCTAAATCTACTTAAATGAGAGGTTCACATGCGAACATAGAGAATCAGTCCACACCTTGCGGATTCAAGCTGAATTTATCACGAGCCGAATCCCCAGGCCTATTTCTGCACCAGAACTTTGTTGAATGATCATTGCTACCACTGCACCAGCATTAAAAAGTAATTATAAACTGTTACCATGCAGGTTATAAGTTATTCAAGCACATGATAAGATTTTAAAAAATGTAGGATAAACAATTCCAGGTTAAATCGTAAACAATGAATAAAAAGCAAAAATTTAGGTTTAATCTAGCAGGTACACAAGTCGAAAACTGCTAATGTCTCCCTCAAACTACGTGATGAAAAACAAGAAAAAATAAGAGAGGAACCAAGCAAAAGAAGCCACCATGATGACCGCCATGAAATTAAATTAAATTAGCAAACTAACAAGTATACAAAGCTAGCTGAGATGAATAATTAAAAACCATCCTGCATGAGAAGCAATGAAATCCATCCAGGTAAACAAATAACATCAAGGTAAGATGTTTATCAGTCAAGGATGATGCGATGAACAAATTCTACCAATATACTCCGGGAGCACTCTTTGATACAAAAGCAAATGCTCTGTAGTATCATTTCACTGCATTATACCTTCTTTAATATATACAGTATACCCACCATTTTGTACCGTTCATTCAGTAGTCAGTACAGAAGCAGACTTGCTCAGATGAATAAATCAGCTAAGAACAGAAGTAAATGCAGAACACAAGTTCAAGAATGACACCGCTAAGGCTCTAGGAAATACGGAGTATCAAATTACAAAATGATTCAAAGTGTGCATCTCATTTTAGCAAAAGAAGATGCTCTATTGGGTGCCAAACAATAACAAGAATATATGGCTGTAGAAAAAGAATTTGTACCTGCAAAGAATATACCCTATTGGGTGCCATGCAAGATCACAAACACCACTATCATGTGCATTTGTAATTTCAATCTGAGGAGTTTCATGCCTGTAAAGCCAAACACATAAATTGTAATAAAGACAATTAACCAAAAAAATATCAACAATACTTCCAGGGAAGGTCACATTGCCCAAAAGTATTTTTTTGGTTTAAAAAAGAAAAAAAACAGAATGAAAAGAGAAAATGTTTTTTTTCACACATGCAATCAAATTATGACTTGATCAATAGAATGACTTGTTTATTTCCATCTTTATTACAGAGTATTATTATTATTATTATTATTATTATTTCCATTCTTGACTGAAACTTTATAAGTTAAGGTATTATCCCTCTCCATGTTAGACTGGTTGGCTTTGATTAATTATTAAAAAAGTGCACTCTCACCTCTCCAAAATGAGAGCAGACTTTTAGAGGGTCAAAGAAGTGTGCCCTTCTAATACTTCCAAATATTGATGTTAAGAAAAAAATATAAATATCAGTAGACTTAGAAGACTGGTTTATCATATACCAGTTTAAACAATCCATGACTTAAAAAACTACAGTGCTTCAGTGTAAACCAGCATTCAATAAAAAAGATAGTACTTAGTTTTTTCCATGACATGAGCAGAAAAATAAATTTTCAATATGAAAGAGAAACCAAAAAAAGCATACCCCACGAGCCAATGGAATATTGAACCGTCATAACTCCCACTAACAAAATACTCTTCATGAAATGGATGCCAAGCCAAAGCTATCATGTTCAAACAATGAAACAACTTTCAATACCCAAAAAATGCATCACAGAAAGCAATAAAAAATTAGTTGATCCATGCAGCATAAACAATGGAATCAGGAGCAAAAGAATAATAAAGTGACTAACAATTATGAAAAATAATTACCAAAATCTCCATGATGTTAATAAAATAAAAATTAGCTTGTGATTAAATGATTCGGTATTATTTCAAAGTCGGTTTAGCCATTTCTGCTGAATGATACATAGTATTTGGTAAGAATATGGCATTTGGTACAGCTGAGCAGGTTACCAGAGTATGATGGTCTACATTGAAGCTTTCTTCCTAGAGGACATGAGGCTTATTGAGTCACATAGATGTCATATGATTAGTTTCTAATAACATTTTCCAACTTCTTGTTTAATAATAGAATAATGTAGAGCATGTTCAAATTCAACAAATTATATAAAAGGTAATAGTGCAACGACTCTAACTAGAATAAAATGGTGCTAGGCTGCTTGCTTTATTATTTGCAACGATAACTTGTACCTTCTGTTTAGTTTCTTATGCAACGATAAGTTCTTCTTTTTACTATCCCGTTTTTTCTAAGTTACATGTATCTTCTGAATCATTTGCATTCCTAAGGTGTACTCCCTCCATCCAAAAATAATCTTCTCATTTCCTTTTTAGGCACACATTCTTTACTTCCTTATACGAAAATACACTTCTACATATTTACTATACTTCACTTCACTAAACCCAAAAAGTAGGTAGGGTCATTTAAACAATTATCCTTTACTCTTAATCTCCGTGTCATTTTCACACAGGAAGATGATTTTGGGACAAAGCGAGTATTAAATTTACTTTCTCAGTTTCTTGCAACTTATTAGTCCCTGTTAGTTGTCATCCTTCTCTCGCTCTTTCATATATGATTGCTTTATTTTGAATTACATTAATTATTTATTCACTTTTTCCAAAATCTCTGATAGAACCAAACATTCACTATTTTTTTGCTTTGGGGAATGATGGAATAAAAAATGGCTCTTTAAGTTGTATGTGCTTCTTTTGATAGTGAAGTAGCAGTTCGTCAATACAACTTTTGATGTTCATCATGGATCATCACGAAACAGTCGCTTTATGTTTTAAACATAGGGGTTAGGTTGTGTATATCCGACCCCCCTAACCCCGCAATGGGCGGGAGCCTTTGAGGCACTCGGGTAATGTTGTTGTAATTATCACTATTATACATGTCAGTACGTTTAAACTTCTAAAGCAACTCTTTTCTCTAAAGCAACTCTTTCCTCTTCGCATATTATTTTAATAATCCATAATCTATGATAATATTCAAATTATGTTGGTGTGTTTAATAGCAATTCAAACATAGTTTGACTATGAATCTATGATAGATTTTGTAATAACCATAACTACCATCTAACATATCCAGTGAAAAAGAGGGAAAGAAGAGGAAGTTGTAGCCGAATTGCAGATTTTTAGGAAGTTGAGAGTTATAGAATATTAATAGTTCATTTATTTAAACTAAATTAACACAAAACGGGGAGATAGTGGTTGGGCTTAACCATCCACTTGATTGCAGTTGTGGCATGATTTTAGGGATATTTTCCTACGTTACTTCAAGTCAACTCTATAATATAGTCAGTAGCATTAAGCTAGGGGAAAGGAATCAGAATTATACTTTTTTATTTGGAGATTCTTCTTGGCTAATTAGAATTTCTATAAGTGAGATACTTGATGGAAGTTGGTTTGTGTCTTATACGGAGGGGTGAATAAGATCACTAAGATGTTTTAAAATATTTAGGGGCTGTTTGGCAACTTCTGAATAGGTAAGTGCTAAAGCAGTAAGAGGTCTGAACCATTAAGTGTTGAACCAGTAAGAGGTCTAGGTCTGAACCATTAAGAGCTAGTATATTGCTTAACTATTCAGAGGCAAATGTCTGATCAATTCAGATAAGAGGTCCTAACCATTCAGACTATGTATAATACTTAACCATTCAGAGGCAAATCTCTTAACCATTCAGACATCTGAACCATTAAGAGGCTGAAACAGTCTGAACCATTAAGTGCTGAACCATTCAGACATATGAACCATTAAGAGGCTGAAACAAATTGCCCCTTAGTCATTAATTGGTGGCTATCAGTGCTTTCTTAAAACGTGATTGCGTTAAAATAGATGTGAGATATCAAAAGCAATGAGTAAAGTATAAAGTACGTGAACCGTGATCTTTTATAGGGTTTGGTAGATGGTAATCCCATAGTCACAGAATCCGCTCCCAGAGCCGCGACTTCCGTATTGGTACAATTCATACCCAATCGCAAGTCGCTTGCGATCCAATCGCAACTGGTACGGCGATCCAAATCGCAGTGGTACGGCGCTCAAAATTGCGATGGTACGGCGATCCAAATACCCAGGTACGTCGCACCCACTGCCGGTGGTACAATGTACCAAAGGCGACTTCCCCGACTTCCTCTTCCCAGCAAAACAACATCGACTTCCTCTTCCCAGTTTGCGTCTTTCCCTCTTCGACGATTTCTCTTTCCCAAGTCTTCGTAAATTGAGTATGTTCCACTTCCAGGCACGTTCCACTTTCCCAATTAAATATTTCTCTTTCCCATTCTCATCATTTAATATTTAATTTAAAATCCAATTCACAATTAAATATTATACTTATTTTTATCTATTTTTGTTTATTTATGTTTTGACTTTTGGTACGCCGAACCGAATGCATGGTACACCATACAGCTTCGTACCGAAATGAACCTACCCCCCTTCATACCAAATTCGTTACCTCTAGCGAATCGCATACCCGTACCGAAACGTACCGCGATTTATGTGACTATGGGTAATCCCCTACTTCAGTACAAACCAAGTGGCTAAGTTACGACTTGAGGACAGTTCGTGTTTCCAGGAAGGGAGTATTGATTGGGTTTCTGGTAACCATAACCACCACTAACAAATCTAGAGGAAAAAAAGGAAAGAGGTAGTTGGAGGTGAACAGCAGACAATTAGGAAGTATGAAATTATGAAATATTAGTTGTATATTTATTTAAACTAAATTAACACAATAAGTGGGGAGTTAGTGGCTGTGCTTTTCCACCCACCTTATTGCAGTTGTAGCATGATTCTATGGATGTTTTCCTGTGTTAATTATCTATATTTCAGCTTTATCTATATTGTCAGTAACATAAAGCTAGAGGTGAGGTATACTTTTATCATTTGGAGGTTTTTCTAGGCTATTAGAATTTATTTAAGTGAGATACTTGCTTAAGGTAGAGTGCTCTTTATTTTAATCTTTTCTAATTCAGTATCTATCAGACTATATGTAAGTTCCACTTTGAATGGAATTAAACTCCATATCTTGATATTAAAATAATTATTACATAATACTCTGTATAATATGAAGATAATTTGAAACATATCTCATTATGAAGATCAAACATATGAATTGAGGCAGACAGAATTCCGGATAATGAATTTTAAAAAACTAACAAATGTATTTTTTTATCAATCCTATTCTTGCTGGATATATTTTGAAAAGCTAACAATTCATATGTTAGCTTAACTAAGAAAACTTATTTCTGAATCTTGATGGATGATATTTCCTACCTATTTAGATATGTCTAAGTGCCTAACCCAAATCTCCTGTTTTTTTAAAAAAAGAAAAAATCACCTATGAGTTAAATTTTCACAACTTAATATAATGCTCATTCAGAATTTTACATATGGCATGCAGCCTAATTACATTAATTTTAACGGTGGGACTCCCATGACATTGGAACCCCATGTCATGGGATGACCCGGGGGCGCTCCGGAATTTGACTCCAAAGTCAAAATTAACTTGTGGGGTACAATTGAAGGGGGTGCGGGGGTGTGTTCGGGTCGGGGCGGGTAGGGGGTTTACCGGGGGGTTAGGGGGGTAGGAGCCGTCAATTTTACGAACGGGACACTGGAGCGCCCCTGGGTCATCCCATGACACTGCCAGGCAATGTCATGGGAACCATCCCGTAATTTTAAACACTTCCTTGTACGCTCTTAAACAAACATTTGCAACTTCACGTTACATTCAAAATAAGAAACAAACGGGATAACTACAAACAACTACCAATGATTGGGTGCCTCTTTGGCAGCGTAATAGCAGCATGTCTGATAGAAACAAAGCATTTAATAGTTTCTTACTTGTAACATCCTTTTGATGCCCACGGAATGACTCAAGCTCCTTCATGGCCCTGATGTCATAAAGCTAGAAGCAAGAGAGGGGAGTTACTTACTAGTTATGTGCATCTCAACCCCCAAGAGTCCAGAGAAGTTGGGATTATCCATGCTTTTGATATTGTTTTTGTTTTACAAATTTACGTTGTCCACAAATGTGATTGGAATTCTTGATTTTATGTTGAATAGTTGACTAATTCAAAACCATATATGAGTGGCAGCTATTCATGATATAATTTTAAAAAATATGAAGGATGAATTTATGACCCAAACTTATAGTTCTTACTTGATAAATAACTATAAAAGTTAACACAGATGGAAAATAGCATTACCTTAATAATTTGATCCTTAGAAGCAGTAAGCACCCAGTTACCATTTTGATTCCACTTGACGCAAAGAACAGTATTCTTGTGGCCATGACTGCAAAATGATAAGGAGCCCAATATTACATTAAAAGCAGTCTTCTAGACATCAGGAAACTAACAGAAAGTACAGTTAAAATCAAAATAAATTTAGCATCATTTACTGACAATGAACATAGCTCCCTCCCTGACTTGGCATCCCAAAGCTTAACAAGATTGTCTTTTCCACCTGACAGCAGAAAAATATAATCCACAATAAGAAGATTTTCCCTCCCTTTTTAAAAACAGACAAGAAAATTTGTGTGCGCTAGTGCGCTACAGGAGCATTAATCACCACAGAATACGGTTTCAGAGGGGCCACAAAAGTTTTACAAGGTAGATAGTGTAATGTTGAGCCTCTGAAGTAAAGAAATGATTTACCTCAGGAGAACGCAATAATTTATCTAGAAAATGTTTTTTGAAAAAAAAACAGGGAAACAAGCATACCTGAAACAAGTAAAGACTTTGTAGGATGCCAGGCAACACTCTTCACATCCCAACCATGGCCTGCCTGAGTCGAATGGCACAAATAAATATTTTCGTAGACAATCACATGACATTACGTCTAAATATGCAGAAACAAACTAAGATTATTGTCATTTAAAAGCCGGATGAGAAAATTTTCAGTGGCATGTTGCATATGATATAGTCTAAATAGACATCCAACAGTCCAACTGGTGTCAGATTTCCGTAAAATTTAAAAAAGAAATGAGGAACATTACCTGTTAATGAGCGCTCTTCTTGGAACCGTGCAAAGTCCCAGACCTTCACAGTAGTGTCATCAGAGCAAGAACAGAATTTCATATCTGTCCGGCAGAAGCTATTCCAGCATGAGAGGAAAGAGTAATTAGAGATAATTCAAAGATGGTTTAGCTGTTGAAATAGAAATACTGCAATGAATATAAGAAATTCAGACATTATATGACAGCTAATTACTTCAATACACAATTATCAAAATTTAAAAACATCAAGACAAACACAACCGATGCTTGATTGGTTTATACCTTAAGTCACGCACTGATTCTTTATGTGCTGTTTTAATGGCTTTTACATTACTCAAGTTAGTCTGCCAATACCTGAAATAGTAAACTTGTGCATTCTTTAATGTTTATCTAATTCAATGGGAAAATGAAACAATAGCATCTGGTCATAACATGGTTTTACTTTATAGAACCCGCATCATCACCCGTGACCATATAATTGTCATTGTAACTCCATACCATTGACCTGATTGCTTGATCATGAGCCTGCGCATTAAAAGTTGATATTCCCCCAAATTACATCTATCTGATGTTTCATCAAGAGTCAAGACTACAACTCTACGAGTACAGAAACTCAATTTCCATACCTGAAGAATCATTTCAAAGTTAAAAGACTGCCCATTCCAGAGAGTAAATTCACCACTTTGAGATCCAGTAATAAGACGTCTCCCAGTAGGTGTCCACTAAACAAGTTAAAATGGTAAGGATGCAAAAATGGAATATTTAATCATAATAAAAAATTAAATTTTTAAATTTAGCTACGAGAATTTGTTTAAGAAAAATAAGACATATAGAAAGTGGAACATAAGCAATGATTAACACCGATGAGAGCAATCACAATGTTAACCACCAAAAATCCATTATAATTAGATCTCTGCTCTATTGTTTTCATTTTCATGTCATGTACTGAGGTGTTAAATGGATCACAAGATTGAACATCATCCACCCAATATGAACCTCCTCGATTTGGTTCATTTTAAAAACGTTCGGAATATAAAGGGCCATACGCTGCACCTAGGCGATGCCCAAAGCTTGTATAAAAGGGCTAGGATGATAGAATAATTTAACAAAATCTTTCAAATAAAAGTAGGATGTAAATGATTTTGAAGCAAACAAGCTTATATTTTTATTAAATGCAATGAATGGATTTGCAAGTACACACTATAAAATTAGCAAAGGGACAAAGAAAACAATAGTGTAGCAAGCAGGAAAAAATAAACTAGATGTGGCAGTTTTAAATATTTGTTTTGGCACATTAAAAGAAAATAATCTAATAATTTGTAGCAAGCCTAATTGATAGGGATGGTAGTGGTACTAGAATCTTTCTGTGTGCTATCCAATGTAGTTATGCTTTATATGCGCTTGACATAAAAAGTGCTTAAAATAATACACACTATAAAATTAGCAAAGGGCCAAAGACAAAAATAGTGTAGCAAGCAGGAAAAAATAAACTAGATGTGGCAGTTTTAAATATTCGTTTTGGCACATCAAAAGAAAATAACCTAATAATTTGTCGCAAGCCTAATTAATAGGGATGGTAGTGGTACTAGAATCTTTCTGTGTGCTATCCAACATAGTTGTGCTTTATATGCGCTTGACATAAAAAGTGCTAAAAATAATTATACCAACATCCACCAAGAACTGGAAAACAAATTAAGTAAGCAATTACTTGGAATGACCCTAAGATTTCAAGGCATAATAATACTAATGCAATGTACCATATACTGACATAGTGATGTGTGTGCGCACACACACACACACAGTTATATATATATATATATATATATATATATATATATATATATATATATATATATATATATATATATATATATATATATATATATATATATATATATATATATATATATATATGCACAAGCCTTTTCAAACACAAAATAAATCACTGACAAAAATGGAAGGAATAAGATTAATACAAGACGTCAAAATTAACTTACCACAACACGATTAATTGAACAACGGTTTTTGTTTAGGGATGTATGAACAAACTTTGCAGCAAAACTGGTGGATGGGTTATCAGAATAGGCAACTGATGGTAGCATCTGCATTTGTGACCAACAAAAGAAAAACATTGTTGGCAAATAGCTAAACACAGCACAAAGTCTGCTTTGAGTGGAAGAGAGCAATGCAGAATCCATTTGAAACTACACTTCAATGAAAAAAATGGGGAAAAGGAAGAAGAACTATTCTATTCTTAACGCACATCAACTGCAGCTGCAGGGGTAGGTTGCAACACAGTTCTGTCCCTTGAATCCCGCTGCCACATGCGAATCTACACACCAACATCAATGTCAAATACATAGTAATAAGATCACATAAAACATATGGCATGCCGCACTTGTAATAAAAAGAGTCATTTATTATAAATTGCAAAAACACATCTAATTGAAGGAACATATTGCTAAACACATTCCAGCAATCTGAGATTAACATAGATATTGCTCCATTTAAGGTGTATATCTTACTTCTTTTCGCTGTTCGTAATGAAAAGTATTTGGTTACTTTCATGAATACCAATCCTTTCTCCAATTAATGTGATTCAAAGTTCAAACACAGAAATTTAAATGGCATTTCAACATAATAACAGCTTCATTGGAATAATTAGTTACAAGTTGATAACAGAAAAACCGGCATAATCCCCACTCTATTAGGCTCTGGGAGGTCAAGATTTACGCAATCGTACCCCCATAAAAAAAAGGTTGTTTAAATGAGACCCTTGATGCATCACTGCATTTACTGCCAAAAGTTTCATAGGAATCAAGAAGCACGAGAAGTTTCATATTCGATTTTGATTTACTCCATTAATTATCCGAAGTGAAAGCATTGTCATAATGACTCTATTAACTGCATTGGCAATGAACACAATATAATTATGAGTTCAAATGTGATTTTTTATAACCTAATACTGCTATAATGAGTCTTACATGTGTGTGTGTGTGTGCATACATCTATATTTTCACTTAGATAAAATTCAATAACCTTTACCTGCATATATCGTACCACAGTACTAGTATAGTCAACAGCTCTTCTTTGTCCCATTTTCCTCATTCTCTTTGCAGCATAACTGTCAGCATGAGCTACATGCAAACAGAAGGCAATGATAGTCACCTTAAGTACTCCCCATTAATTTGTTCAAACCCTATCAACTTAGTAACAGTTAGATGAAGCTCAAGCAAATCGACAAACACTAGGATTGCCACATTTTGAGGAAAAAATTAATTTTGTCTGTGAATTTTGATATTTCATATCAGCTAAAGGAGACCAAAGAATATGGCATTGCCAGAAGTATATGAAAAGTGGATCTAATCACCAAGATGGGCAATTCTAGTGTCATGGTTCCCCTTTAGGTTAAATGAGTTGAGATAACCTCACAAGAAACAATTGCTTTTTTTTTTGTAAATTAATCAGTTAACGCCATTATAGACGTGAACTCCAGTGGCAACAAAGACTTGTTGCAATACGTTATACTGTACCATCGTAAGCCTGATGAGGATGAGGAGGTCCAGGGGGCATAGAATGGTGGTGAAAGTCAGTCGACGGAGGAGCATTTGCATTGAGAGCGGCCGAGGATGGCGGGGGTTGACGCATCATTGGATGAGGACCAGGAGGAGGTTGTGGGCCCCTGGGGAAGTCTCCGAACGGAAATGGCTGCTGGTGGTGTTGATGCTGCTGATTAGGTGGCAGCGGCGGCGGCTGATGATGCTGCGGTTGTTGATGGTAGTGGTGTTGCTGTTGCTGTTGCTGTTGCTGGTGGTGGTGATGGTGCTGCTGCAATGGATCGCTGGCCGGCATCATCTTCTTCGACGGCGAGAACAAATCCCGCTACCCCGAGCTCTATAACAGAAACTTGATATCTGGATTTGAGATAGTTGGGAAAAAGTTGGTTAACAATAGCGGGAAGTTTAATTCTGGAATTTAGGGGTTAGGGTTTGAGAAGTTCGTGATTTCAAATCAACGAAGCACTGGCTTTGGGTAAGACCGTAAGAACACTGCTACCATATGACATTTCTAACTATTTTGAACCATATTTTGACAAATTATATCCTCCTAAAATATTGTTTTTAATTGACTATCTATACTATATACAAAAGCAAAAGAATTGGGAGAAGAAAAAAAGAAAAAAAAAATTGTTGTTTTCTCCACACAGTAGTAATAAATGACTAAAAAAGTATTCCACTTCTTTGTATATTTAGGCCGGCCGTGCATTGAACCAGGAACACTATGCAATAAATGAATAAAAAATGTGGTGCAGTATAAAAATATATACGGAGTACTGTACTGCGTATTAACCAGAAAACTTTCAGAATTTTTTTTGTTAATTGTAGCCCGTACATTGAATGAAGATAAATATTAGGGAGTATTTATTGCAGAAAAAATGGCCTTTCATTTCCCTAAAGTGGATTTAAGCCAAATATACATTGAATGAGGATAAATATTAGGGAGTATTTATTGCAGAAAAATGGCCTTTCATTTTCCTAAAGTGGATTTAAGCCAAATACGGAGCATTAAATATATACTGGTGAGATTAGTAAAACTTGATTTTTTTTCGTTTCATTTAATTGATGGGGTTAAAGTCTATCAATTTTGATTACAAAAAAATTAGATAAATACTTGAAACCATATGCAGTACTGCCTATGTTCCCACAAACACTTCTTACTTTGACTAATGAAAGAAAGAAATGATAAGTAGATTATTAGTAAAAAATGATGTAATAGGCATGGTAATACAAAATATTGGTAAAAGTAATTTTTTAATAGAATGTGAAAATGTTTAACTAGAGAAAAAAAATAAAAGATAGAAGTATTTTATCAAAGCAAATGGAGTAGTTATACCTTACTCCATATGATATTTCTTATTTGTGGTTTAGATCTCACAAATTGGATTTGCACGGTTCAAGAGACATTTGAAAGATTTCGTTTCTTTTGATTTCTTCAAAGTGGAATTAAGACAATTAATAAATAGGGAGTATCACTTAACCCAATTAAATACTTGGTGGCCCCATTTAATTTGAATGAAATAGAAAATTAAATAAATAAAAGTAGTGCTAGAGTTACAAATAATTTGGACACAAATTTTAAAAATTTACTATTTGTGTAATTAAATATTTATTTTTAGATTATCTAAAATTATTTTATTCATTTGGAAAAACGTATAAATAGCAGATTTGTGTAATTTGTATCCAAATTATTTGAAAATCAAGCATTACTCAATAAATAAATAAAGGGAGCAAATTAAAGGGATGCATATATATCCCATGTACATCCATTCCACCACATAATCTAATTTGGTTCTCAATCCTTTGTTCCTATATTTATAATCTATATTAGGTGCGAGTGTGTGGTAGCCACATTTTGTCAAAAAAAAAAAAACTACTTCCTATAAATATAGAATCAGAGCTCTACATCTTACTTTAAAAAAGCTTTCCCAGTATATACCTCTACAAAGAATAAATTACAAAAAAATGAAATGTTCTCTTATATATTGAAGCCAATCAACTTTTGTGCATGTTGCACATGCCAATGACCCCTAATTTTCAAAAGAAACATGACTTTGGGTATGTTAATGAAAAAAGTTATATGCTTTTTAGTTGAATATTATCAAATATTTGTTTTTATTGATCTCACCATTGAATGTTTTTTTTATTTTTGAATATAACACATTAAAATGGCATGAAGATTATATCAATTTGTGGTGTTGCAAATACAAAGGAAGTTATAAACAGAGATGTATAGAATACTATAATTTGTCATATGCTAACATTAAACACGTGTGCTTTTTACATTGTGTGATATGCTAACAGTTTTGGTCTTAAATGAGGAGTCCCTGTGGACCCAATCCAAAAAGTTCATATGGGTCCAAGACCATCTCCAAAGAATTCGAAAACTTAGGGTCTGTTTGGTACATAGAATTGGTATTATTAGAATTAAATTGAAATTTGAATTCTATAGAATTGAATTAGCTAGACGGAATTGAATTATCTCATTTCAATTCATTTTTTGCACTACCAATTCTAAATTCATACATTTTTGTTTTACCAAACAATATAATTAGAATTGAAGTCTCCAATTCTAATTTCACGACTTGAATTTTGTATATCAAACGGAGCCTTACCATAAATAATTCGATCCATAAATAAATAGATGTTCAAATAAATTATACTCCATGCTTGGTTTTGAAGGAAAGATTATTGTTTGAATATTTTGGAAGAATGTGTAAGTTTTAGACTTTCATAATGGAGCTCTTCATATTCATCCATAAAATATGAAGACAAAAAAATGATGTGATGACTAAATATAATAATCTTTCCACTTTCTTTCTAATTTATTAGGATAGTGATTAACGACGAAGTTAAGACATTAAAATTAAAAAATCAGAAAGCACCTGACGTACAAGGCATACAAATATATTATACACTTTGTAACCATTAATTTTATAACTTATTATTTTATTTGCAAAAATTTAACATTCAGTTTGTGCAAAGTATGCTTGCGCAGGTAATATTCAAAACAAAGATGGCAGCAAGCATCTCAACGAAGCGAGGTTATGATGGTATTAGCATGTCAGTGGAAGAAGGTGGAGACTATTTTTTCATAATGAACACATGACCACATGATTTATTTCAATAAAAAATTCTAATAGCATATTTTTCACTTTTTTAGGCGAGGCATGAAATTATTAGTAATTTCACTGAGGTGTGATTATACCTTTTTATAAGCTACGACAGATTCTATAACCTCTCTTGCTCAAACATATTACATTTACACCCATTTGAGAAAGCGAGTTTTAGAATGCAACTCCATATTGTGATTAATTATGTGTTACATTAATTTTTAGAGTTCGTTATTAATTTATATTTTAAATTGAAATTTGGGTTTAAACATTTAAATTATCAAAATATCATTTTTTTTATATTTTAGAACAAATTTCTTGCCGTGCAACGCACGGGTATGAATCTAGTTTTACATCAAAGTTGGAAATAAAATGAATAATATTGTAATTTAATATCATTTGGTTCGTCTTGAAATTTTGAAAAGGTCATTTTTTATTTAAAAAAATTTATATATATACTCCCTCCATCTCAGACCATGTGTTTTGGAGCGTGTAGAGGGACTCGCCACCTTCCTTCACACCCCTCTTTCATAATAATAGCAATGCGATGGGCGTTGCCCTTTGTGAGGGACTCGCCACCTTCCTTCGCACCTCTATTCTCATGTTCACTCGTTACGAGACACTTATGTAACATGTCATCAAGTCTTGCCATAATATCATAGCATTAGAAAGTTTATAATTTTTGTTTTTGTTTTTCTCATTAAAAAGTTTACACTTTTGTTCTCTCTCTCTCTCTGCTTTTTGCTTGTTATTTAGGTTGCATTTAGCTCCCTCTACATTGCTGCCATGTGGCCAGTCGATACGCTGACGGTCGCAACGGTAGATAGAGAGCAATCCTTCACCCCTCAAATTCATACTTCTCCACACCACCCCACCTTCCCCTGGCCTCTATTAAACCCTCACCCCCTCCATTGTCATCTCAGTCTTAGCCACTGTTGATCGGCATCTCGCCCTCAACTCCCAACCCTAAATCTCTGGCTTACATTCAGTTGTCACCCTATCCACCATCGATCGCCCCTTCTCAGTCAGCTAGCCACCCCCAACCATAGCCCAAGCCATCGAACCCACACGACCCTCGACCCTACCAATCTTGACAACTAATTTTGCCAGCAACCATCACTTGCCCACTCAGCCAAGACTATATATTAGGCTTATCACCCCACCCCAGCAAACCTCCAGAATCAAGACCATAAATTAGGCTTATCACCCTATATTGTAAATAATGTCTATATAATTTGTTACTCGAGTGTTTGCCTTGGACACTGCGATAGATCAGCGAATGAGAGATAATACTTCGTAAGTCTTTATTAATCACATTTTTGTTCGCGTGGAAGACTCTAAAATAAAGAGTATTTTTTTTTTGGGGGGGGGGAAGGGGGTTTGTGCATGCTAGAGTTTTTTAGTGGGCTTATTACTAACAACAAATACGAGATACTATGTTACCCCCTTCTGTTTGGGAAAACACTTCTTATTTTGACTAAAATTAAAATAAGAAATGGTTAAATTGTAATTGACTTTTCAATTTTATCTTTGATGTAAAGCGTAAAAGTAATATGTGATAGATAGATTATTAGTAAAAAAAATATAATGTGATAGATAGGGTAAAGTAGGAATAAAAGTGATTTTTTAAGTTGAAAGTGAAAAAAAATGAAAGAGAATATTTTGGTGAACAAAAGGAGTATAACATATTTTTTCAAAAATTGATGAGTACATTTTTTCAAATACATTTAATGCAGGGTTAAATATATTTTTAATTTTTGTAAAATATGTTATATGTTTGTTTTTGGTTCTTCTAAGTTACTACATATTTCTTTATTAAGTCATTCCTATAAAATATACGGAGTATATTTTTTACAAATAGCCTGCATACCAATTTTGAGTTTACTATCAGAATTTATAGGGAGAGAAAATAAAATTACTTTAAACTTAAATAATTTTAGAAAGAACATAGAATTCTACTCCATTCGTTCCACAAAACCCTTCCGGTTTTGACTTTGGGAAAAAATAAGGAAAGTGTAATTTTGGTTGACTTTCCAATTTTACCCCTGATGTGATGGGAAAAAGTAAGATGTGATAGTTTGGTTATTAGTGAAAAAGTATGATGTGATAGGTAGAGTATGAAAAAGTATGGGTAAAAGTGGTTTTTTAATAGAAAATGGAAGTGTTTTGTGGAAAGAAAAAAAAATAAAAGAGGAAGAGTTTTGTGGAACGCAGGGAGTAATATTTGCAGCGATCAAAATAAAATTCAACATTAACTCCAAAATTAAAGAAAATTAGTGGGAGGACCATTTGCAAAAGCAAGAATGACTCAATTTGCAAGGATAAAAAATACATTTTTCATTTTTTCTTTTAATCTATTTAATCTTAGCAAAAAGTGTATTTAACAAAATTCAATTAAAAAGTCAACAATAAGGGCACATTATGTATTTTTTCAAGATGTCCTTTAATTATACATTAATTATATTATATTTATTCTTTAAGATTTAGATTAATCATTTTCTAGTTTTCAGAATGGGAGAGTAAAAAAAGATTCAAAAATTCATCAATTATAGCCTCCAATCCAGAAGGCATTTAAATTTCAAACTGATTTTTTTTCCATGGCAATCACAGAGAATCGGACCAGAAGACATTTGATACAAAATTGTTCTGAAATTCAATATAAACACATCTAAAATCCACAGAGCAGACGGACGATTTCGGATGAATCAAACGGCCCCGCAAATTGCAGAGGTCATCCTCGTCGCCGGCCTTCCTTTGCAGGCGGCGTTCAGGAGATGCGGTTGGACATCGGAGAGGCGGACGGGTTTGAGGCAGAACTCCTCGGCGCCCTCCGACAGGCAGCTGCGGATCCTCGACGGGACATCCTCCGACGACACCACCACCACGGGGATGTGCTTGAAGGCGGAGCAGCCCTTGATCTCACGGAGCAGCTCGTAGCCGGTCATTCCGGGCATGCTGTAGTCGGTGATGATCAGATTCACCTCCGCTCCCTCCACCACCCGCAGAGCTTCCGCCCCGGAATCCACCACCGTCACGGTCACATCGTCGCCGGAGCAAGCCGCCTTCACCAGCCTCTCGATCAGCTTCCGGTCGACGACGCTGTCGTCGACGGCAAGAACGTGGAACCTCTGCTGATCGGCGGGTGCCATTTTTTCCCCTAAAATGAGATCGATTATTCGATTAAACCCCTTTTCTTCAGTAGATCGGTATGGAATGGAGTTGAATTGCGGGGAGAATATATACATGCGGTGGATGGGTGTATGAATCAGAAAGATGCGAAAAGGGTTCCGGTGGAGATTTGGGGAAGATTAGATATGTCGGCAAAGAGACGGGGAGAGTATATTTTGATCTGGGGAAGATCTTTGATTTGGACACGCACCAATTTTGTCCCCCCCCCCCCCCCCCCCCCTTTTTGAAAATTTTATTCTCATAGAATATTTTGTCTCCTTTTAAACACAAATTTCTTGTTTTTTCAAGATTTGTCTAAAAAAATTTACAAAATCTCCCATATCCTTATAACATGAAAAAAAGTATTTCCTTCCTTCCAAAATATTTGTCATATACATATTATGTAAAATAAGTTTATCATTTAAAAAAAAGTTTTATTTAATTTACTTCGTATTTTATTTTAAGAAAAGTAAAGAAACAAAAACGGCAACTTCTCTCTCTTTTTTTTGAAGTCCAACTTCTCTCTTTTTATTTTAAGTGCATGAAATATCTCTTGAACTCTTTGGAAATTGCATGTTTTAATCCAGAATATTTAAATAAAAATGATAATTTTGGGGATGGGTACTTTGGAGAATTCACAATGGCCAGATAAATCATACCTGCAATTCTTATGTGTGGGAGCAATGCAGTTTTTATCTAGCATTTTAGGACCAACTATGCAACGTTTAAATTGTTCAAGGATATTTGGTATATTTTTTAATGTTCAGGAGTAAATCGTACAATTTTCAAAGAGTTCAAGGATAAACGGTGCAGTTTTTAATTTTAAAGGTAAACCATGCAATTCCCAAAGAATTCAGGGATGAAAAAAGCTAGGGGTACACCATTTGGGGTACCCCATTTGTATCCCCCTCCATCTCCACCACACAAAAGCAAAAGAGGAAAAAGAATTTAAAAATAAAAAAAGAAATGGAGGGTTAAGATAGATGGTGTACAAATGGGGTACCCTAAATGGTGTACCCCTAGCAATCCTCTTCGAGGATAAACGGTGTATTTTCTCCTTTTTTAAATCTTAGATGGCTCTAGATACATTGCTTTACAAAGAAACAAAAAACAAACAAACCCGTTGAAGCCAACGACTCATCAAGTAAGACCGAATATAAGTACTCTGAGAACTTACAACGGTATTCTCCTTCTACTTGAAAGTACCCAGAAGTACTCGGATTGTTAACAAAAAAAGTTGTACATTGTCAAAAATAACACACGATTTATAAGGTCATAATGCCAAAAAATGACAAAATGTATAAACAATGACATCATCGTGAATGCTATAATACTTCTCTGCCCGAGATCAATATTCTTGTTTATCTTTTTACATTTAAGGAAAAAGAAATTGTTTAGCTATATTTTATGACATTCTTTTTAAGAAATGAGAAAGTGATTTTTAACAATCTAAAAAGAAAAGTGGAAAAATTAATTTGGTACGAAGTGAGAATTAAATATAATGTCAAATGCTTTACATGAAAAAATGTAAAAATAAAACTTCATACTAAAATTTATGCCAAAAGACAACGTGAAGGGGGGTCAACACATGCAAAGATGTGTTTTGCGTGTAATAATGTCAACACCCAAAGATGTTAAAATTATCGCCACGATTTTGTTGTCACTAACATACAAAACTACTCGTGGTGTCACTGTCTATATAAAACACCTACGATTCATTGTAAAATTGATGAATTCTATCCATCCTAATTTGCCTAACCCCCCCCCCCCCCCCACACACACACACCTACACCTACACCTCTCTAAATGTGTGATTATTAGGCAGCCGTGTTATGACCACACATTTGAAAAGGAGATGGGGGTTCGGAGAACTACGATGGAACGTAGGAATCAATTTTGTAAATGAAACACCGTTGACACTCCAAAATGATAGTGGCGCTGCCAATGGCTCCGCAAACCAGTGGTCACAGAACCGGACCTATTATAGGTCCTATAATTATACCCAAAATACTACCTTTCTTATCCTTGAATATTTGTTTATTTTTTAAACTTTATATTTCAAATTGATAAGCTTTGATCATTAATTAAATAATTTAAATTAAACCTTATTGAAAAAAAACATTTTAAAAATTTACTCATTATTTTTATATAGAACATAGACATATTTAAGAACACAAATTTTGGTTTCAATTCAAATTTAATCTAAACTAGTTAATCCTTAAAAATTTAAAAACAAATTAGGTTTAAATTTAAGGTAATTTTTGGAAACTCTGACTAACGCTTAAGTCCCTTGGGTGGGGGTGTCGTGGTGAGTAGTGATGGCCACCAGGCACCACCTCACCTTCCATAACACTGTGGAACACCGCCTTCCATATGTGACCGCAATGGAAGTGATGCCCATCATGATCACCACGACTTTATCCCCTTCCCCGTTTCCATCCTCTCTCCGCTTTATTTAAATCCTCTCCACTTCAAAAGTTCACTCTCAAATTTTCATTCTTTTCTTTTCTAGCCCCGTTCTAAATTTTATGCTCTTTTTTTATAACGTGGACGTCTTCTGATTCATATGAAGCAAAAGTTCTTTTCATGAATATCATGGTCCGGTATTCATCGATATTTTTCATTTTCCTTTTAAATATTACTTTAAAAATCTAAATTAAATATTATGAAACTAATGCGTCGGTCATCTTTTTCTCCGCATTGCGAATTATTTTTCCGAAAATGCGACCTATACCGGCGAACAATTCAGATAGAGATTTCACATGAGTCGTCATCTTTTTCTCCGCATTGCGAGGGATTTAGTGGGTGCAACTCTTTTTTTACGTTGCAACGTGATGCTCAACAAAAAGTTGGATTTTAAATAAAATGCAAAAGTACATGACAACGTTGTGACAATTGGCATATGACAACTATGCAAGTTCACTTTAAGTATTTGTGCATGTCTGATCCAACGATACAGGAATGCCTATACAAGTCTTGTAAGTGGGTTATCAGATTACAACAAACAATACTTGCACAGACCCACACAGAAAGACATGCAATTACTATACCTCGCCCATGAAGTCCGACATAGATTTTCCATGATCTTAGTTAGTATTAGTGGCATGCACTAGGCATGGGGTACTTGTCTCAATGCATGGCGTGGTCAATATATAAACGGTGGTAATCACGAGAACCCCAGAACAATGCTTGAGATTGTAGCCTCTCATGATCTATAGATTTGACATGCATTTTTTAGGATGGCTTGTAACAACCCAACCCGCATAACTCGAATACATGAGTCAGCATATCGAGTTGCTACTAAATTGCATTCAAACACTTTATATTTTCAAAATAATTTAAAAACATTTAATTCAAAAAATTATTTAAAATCCATCGGAGTACACAAAAAGGTGCGGATAGGTACTCAATTTAGAATACAACTTTGGGTTCATGCTCGAAAACTTAGCAAATTCCAAAAGGAAATATTTAATTAAATGAACTCCTCAGACATGCATCCACCCATCTCTTCTTCCTCACTGCCCTCCAGTATTATTTCCTTATTCATCATTCATGATACCTAGGTGTAGCAAGTAAAACAAACTACACGTTGAGCTTTCGCGTTGAGTGAGAAGTTATAACAGTGGATTTTACACACATGATTCAAAATACATAATCACTCATAGGATTCCATGCAGTAAATAATATCACATATCAAAATAGTGAAATTTGCACTGAATATGACTAAAACATAAGTCATTTCCTAATGCAGGACTTAAACTTTTTTATTCCCTAAATAGGATTTAATAATGACTAGTGAAAAGAATAATGTCCAACATTGGGAAATAAAAACATATGGTCCTATATTGAGAAAGTCATCATGTTTTATTCCTATTTAGGTAAATTACCTATCAAAATAATGTAATTTCAACAGCATCATGGCACTTACATGAATTATCTGGTTGCATCAGTTATCAACTCAACGCTCATGTCTTTATTAAAGTTCATCTCTAACACTTACTCATAACATGTTCTAGGCTAAGGCTGTTTTAGTAACAAACACAAACACAACATAGCACAACATGATCTTATCAACGAAAGAGTTCTCCATTGGGTGGGTGGTACCCAAGTCTCCTTCAGAATGATAGTTCTTGGATCATACATTGGATCTCGTATGTACCCTTTAACCCAAAGCCACTCGATATCCATAAGACTTTCAACCTATATTGACAACAACTGCTCTCAATTCACTCATGTCAATCTTAGAGTTTTTCTAGGTAACCTAATTATTTATTTATAACATATCTACATATTAATATTTATACCAACAAACTCAGCTTATTATATTCACTCAAGGCACATCAAGATTATATTTAAACTATAACAAGAATGATAACAACGATAAGATCAATCATCATATGATATAATTGGCAACCTAGTGTTGGGGGGAAACATCTTCCACTTACCGTCATGCAACACAAGGTCTTCAAATCAATCTGTAACTTAGTTCGAAACAACACCCAAATAAAAAAAGGGTGGTAGTTGCTTGGTACGGTACCTCAGTACCGTCCGAGTCTCTATTCAATGAAGGAAATTACTCGCTAGCGGTCAACCGCTGGGCGGTAGGACCCTACTGTCAAATACCGATCACTAGCTCCGACTGCAAACAAAGACCAGAGGCGTGTTTAAAGTTCCAAAATTTAGTTATTTCTAATATTCCTCGATATATTAGCATAAAAATAATAATAATTTGACTAATGAAACATATCTCGTCCTTCCCTCATCAACCAACCAATTTTAACAAAATCACAATTTAACAATCATAATCGAATAATTCACATGCACGAATCTCCAACTGGCTACGTTTACATTCAACTTTATCTATGAATTTTAATGGTAGAGGAAACCCATGAACTCATCTCGATCAATTAGTGAATAAAACAAATTGACAAATCAAATTCAGCTAGGGAAACGCTGAATAATGACCGCTAGCGGCGGTCAACTTTTTCGGGGACGTGCACAACGACATAGCAGTGGTGGTGCAGCAGCTCTCTCTCTCTTGTGGCTTTGCTCATTCTTCTCGCTAGGGGTGGGCACGGATCGGGACGGTCCGGGTTTTAGATTGTCCCACGTTTTATCCCGTTATATATAAACAGTCCGGAGCGGTTCAGATTACAATCTTACCCCGGTTTGTCCCATAAAATTTGAGATCGGAATAAACAAGGACAGATTCAGTTCGTCCTACTTTGTCCTAAACGTAAATATAAGATGGGGGAGAGGGTGACATTTTATTTTAGAAAAATAAACATCTAGTCATCCAATAAAAAACAATGAGGGGAATGGGTCCAAATAAATTTCAAGTCTATGAAGTTAACTTAATTAAATAACTAATTAATTAAAGAATGAGTGTATTTTGATTTTGGACTAGAATTAATGTTATATATTAGTAGAGTAGATGAAACATGACAAACGGGACGGATCAGTATAAATTTAAGTTGTCCCGCTCATGTCCCATTTGATATTGGAACGGAACGGGTTCGGGATAAAAGAAATGTGTCCCAATATATTAGTACAATTACAAAACGGATCCGCGATTTTTCGGAATGGTCCAACGGGAACGGATTTCACGCCCACCCGTACTTCTCGCTATGGGCACAATACTTCGTAGCGTGTGCGTGCGTGCGTGTCGCGTGTGTGTATGTATTTATGTATATGTATGCTTAGGGGAGTTTGGATTTCTTAATAAGGGAAGGAGGTAGGTTTTTCTATCTTTTATTTATTATTATTATTTATTATATTATAAAATCTTTATATTTATTTGTTGAACTATAAAATATTTTTTGGTCATAACTTTTTACTCGCAAGTTCAAACATAATAAACTTCGTACCATTGATCATATTTTCACGAGATCTACCCGACTTATTAATTGTATTTTTAAATAATTATATTTTTTAATTCCGCTTTTTTAATCGTATCATTGTATTTTTATTTTTATTTTATTTTTAATATTATTGAATAATTTACTTAATGTAATTTATTTTATATTAATTATGATTTGAAAAAATAAAAACAAAATGTACGTGATGGGTGTGATCCACACTTGTGTGGTACAATGAGTAGCGATGTAAGGTCGACGCGAGCGTGTCATTGCCCCTTGACCCACACTCTCTTCGTCGGACCTAGTTTCGAGGGTGCATTAACTACACTTCCTTCCCAATCGATTGTGGCTGAGCGATGTTTTCAGCAGACAGTTGTACAAAATAATTTAAGCTCTCTCATGATTTGAATTTTCAAATATTCCACCGTATATTTCTAATTTTCAAATAACATCCAACAAATTAAACAAATTTGAAAACATTATTCCATATATTCAAAGCTTGCACAAATGGACGTTTTATGCCCACATACAGAGCAAAATTGTACTCTTAAACTCGTATTTCAACATATACACCACTAAAAATACTCGGATGAATCAAACAGTCCCGCAAACTGCGGGAGTCAGTTCGGCCGCCGGCTTTCCTCTGCAGGCGGCGTTCAAGAGATGTGGCTTGACGTCGGCCAGCCGGACGGGTTTGAGGCAGAACTCCTCGGCGCCCTCCGACAGGCAGCTGCGAATCCTCGACGGGATGTCCTCAGACGACACCACCACGACGGGGATGTGTTTGAAGGCGGAGCAGCCCTTGATCTCCCGGAGCAGATCGTAGCCGGTCATTCCGGGCATGGTGTAATCGGTGATGATCAGATTCACCTCTGTTTCCTCCACCACCCGGAGGGCCTTCGCCCCGGAATCCACCACCGTCACGGTCACCTCGTCGCCGGAGAAAGCCGCCTTCACCAGCCTCTCGATCAGCTTCCGGTCAACGACGCTGTCGTCGACGGCAAGAACGTGGAACTTGTGATGATCGGCGGTTGCCATTTTTGTAAAAATTTAAAAAATTAATGGAAACCGAAATCTGAAGTGAATGAAGATCTCAGGAAGAAGAAGGAAGGAATTTCTGCTCGAATTATAAGATTTGGGGATGAATGCATTTGGGTGTGTTATATACTCCCTCCCTCCGTCCAGAAATAAACTTTAAGTTCACTATTCACATGATCAAACTTTATTCACTTTGTTGGCCTATTTTCGTCATCCATTTGATAAAATAATATAGTCATGTCACTTCTAGTTTTGTAGATCTTTTTATATAGTTTTTTTAATATGTAATTTTTATTTTTCAATTCTAAGCCATTTTTTATATAAAATGATTTGAAAATAACTTCGGTCAAAAGAGAAGTGGGGGTGTGATTTCTTGAACAAAAAATCAGAGAGATGGCAAAAGGGCATTAATGGAGATTTGGGGACGATTTCGATATGGCGGTGGGGTTGGGAGAAGTGGGGGAGATGCGCCCGGAACATATTTCATTTGGACATGTCCTTATTTTATTTGTCCATTTTTTTAATAGTTACATAAAGGGCCATGTTAAACTTACACCAAAAATTGTACCTATTTGTACACCGCCAGTTATACATAAATATTTGATGGTTTATACCAATACAAATGTTGGTGCGTTAACAAAAATTTATATGAACAAAAAGTGTTGATGCATTAACAAAAATAAGTTTTACACCAACATAAAATGTCAGTACAAACTTGCAGTGTACAAAATGGGGTACAAAATTTTGAAGTACAGATAGTTTTATCCTTACATAAAATATGGAGTATATTGTATTTTAATTATATAAAAGAGTAGGTTCCATAAAAGGTCTCCAGTTATAGATCGTTTTACATATTTAATCCTTACATATCAAATATTGCTAATTTAGTCCCCAATTATTATATTCATTTCCACGAATGGTCTTTTGTTAACATTTCCATTTCTTGAATACTTATGTTGCAAGTCATTCGTGTCTACTTTGTTCCCGCTTGGAGGAGATTCGATGAAAGTAAGCTTTCACGATGACATGTATTGTATTCACAATTTTTTAACATTTGATTATGGCCCTGTTTGGAAAACGATTTTTCAGATAGCTTTTGGCATGTTTGACTAACTTTGGTTTTTTTAACTGAGCGAACAACCAAAATCATTGTTTGGCTAATGACTTTTTCACTTGGCTATCTATAATATCATACTTTTTCACTAATAATTTACCTATGATATCTTGTTGTTAGCCATCACATCAAAAATACTTTTAGAAAATGAACACAAAAATATATATTCCTTAAAATTCTAAGAAATAAAAATGAAAACATCTTTTATGAAATGTAAGAAATAGAATACAAATTAGCACTCTGGAATACAAGAGAAGTGTAAGAAAAAATATCGAGGGAAGTACGACCTTGGGCCCTACTAACCCTTAGAGGGGTGAAGGCGAGAGATTCAGGCAATTTGATTTGATTTTTTAATCCAATTGTGTCACTCTTTGATGATTAATTAAATATTATTTAAAAAAAATTAAATATTACAGAGTATAAAGTTTATTCCGTCATATTTAAAAACTATATTTTAAAATAATTCAATTTTACTTAATTTATACTATAACTAAATATACTTTTTTCATAATTCACAATTAAAAATATCACATTTGGATCAAAAAAGTCGAAGTGAGGCCATCTTTTATAAACACACTAATTTTGCATTTCGAGCCTAAAAAATCAATACAAGAGGGAAATGAAAGTTTCCTTTTAAGTTGCCGAAAGTATATTTATTCAAATCTTTGGAATATTTTTGCAAACGCGGTATAGGAGCCATTAGTTTGGTAGGTATATGCCTTGGGCCATAGGGACACGTTGCATATATATTTGCTGTCCAAATCAAATATCTTCCGGGCGCATCTCCTCCGCTTTTCCAAACTGTCACCCCCACCGCCATATCCAATTCTTCCCCAAATATCTCCATTAATGCCTTCTTTCCATCTCTCCCATTTTTGAGTCCAGAAATCACACCCCCAATTCTTGTGTGTGTCTATATATATATATATATATATATATATATATATATATAATATATATATATATATATATATATATATATATATATATATATATATATATATATATTATATATATATATATATATATATATATATATATATATATATATATATATATATATATATATATAATATATATATATATATATGAGGTTGACTCCAGTCAGATGACACCTTATGGTAAGATGACACAAAGCTCACCACTGATCACTGCAAAACCCACCAAAGATTTTTTCATACTTAGAATTTTTAAAATTTTAAAGTTTAAATTCTTACAAACCCTAAACAAAAAGCTCGCCATTCTTCAATGCAAGGCTCACCGAAACATACACGCAAAGCTCCCCAAATTTCGAGGTTGAAAAATTGAAAAAAAAACAAAGGCTGACTTCCACCACCATTGACCGGTTATCGGCGGTGGCGATTAGCGGTCAAATTCAGTGGTTGACATGGATCAAAGTCAGCACCTCTTAGACTTTTTCAAAAAAAAATTCTAAGTGTGAAAAAAAATTGGTGAGTTTTGCCATACATTCTTATGAGCTTTACAGTTGGTCTAGGTGAGCTTTACAATTGACAGTGGTGAGCTTTGCATCGTCTGACCGTAGCATGTTATCTTACCATAAAGTGTCATCTGACTGGAGTCGATCCCCTACGGAGCTCCGTTCATAAAATTGATGATTCCTATCCCTCTAACTCCCGCCAAATCCCGACCCAAATTAATCACTTCACCTACTTTTATTGCACCTCGTAAGTATAATTGAGTTTAAAGTCAAAAGTTCGTAACAATCGTTAAAAACGAATCAAGAGAAGTTCTTTTAAGTTGACCGAAGCATTTTTATTCAAATCTTTGTGTAGACGCGGTTGAGGATCCATTAATTTGGTATGTGGGGGTATGTGCTGTCCAAATCAAATATGTTCCGGGCGCATCTCCCCCACTTTTCCCAACCCCACCGCCATGTCGAAATCTCCCCCAAATCTCCATTAATGCCCTTTTGCCATCTCTCTGATTTTTTGTTCAAGAAATCACACCCCCACTTCTCTTTTATATATAATACACACCCAAATGCATTCATCCCCAAATTCGAGCAGAAATTCATTCACTTCAGATTTCGGATTCCATTAACTTTTTAAAATTTGATAAAAATGGCAACCGCCGATCATCACAAGTTCCACGTTCTTGCCGTCGACGACAGCGTCGTTGACCGGAAGCTGATCGAGAGGCTGGTGAAGGCGGCTTTCTCCGGCGACGAGGTGACCGTGACGGTGGTGGATTCCGGGGCGAAGGCCCTCCGGGTGGTGGAGGAAGCGGAGGTGAATCTGATCATCACCGATTACACCATGCCGGGAATGACCGGCTACGATCTGCTCCGGGAGATCAAGGGCTGCTCCGCCTTCAGACACATCCCCGTCGTGGTGGTGTCGTCGGAGGACGTCCCGTCGAGGATTCGCAGCTGCCTGTCGGAGGGCGCCGAGGAGTTCTGCCTCAAACCCGTCCGGCTCTCCGACGTCAAGCCGCATATCCTGAACGCCGCCTGCAGAGGAAGGCCGGCGGCCGGACTGACTCCCGCAGTTTGCGGGACCGTTTGAGTCATCCAGATCTGGGATTTAGTTGCTCGTTCTGTGTATTCCCAGTTCTAGTGTGTATATATGAAGAATAAAAAACTTTGTTCAAGAAATGGTTGGGTCAAAATGCTGACTTAAAATCAAGTATATGTTTGGGAACATGTATTTGGATTTGGATTTCAAATCCGAATTTGGCTCAAATTCTATGTTTGGAAAATTTACAAATTTGGAATTTAGATTTGAATCAAATTTTTCTCATTCATAACAAAGCTTAATTTTAAATCCATTCACCCCCCTTGTCATTTGAAATTCAAGATTTCAAATTTTAGAATTGAAATACATGAATTGAAATGAAATCATAGTTGCCAAATACTACCTTAGGGTATTCTTCCGTCCTCAATTAGAATACAATTTTTTTCTTTCTACTCTCGATAACTTTTTTTGTTTACGCGATTTTATTAAATATTTGATGAAATAAAATATTTTTTTCACCTCTTATTTTCTAGAACTTTTGACGTAGCTTTTTAATATGTACCCAGAGTAATTTTTATTTCTTATCGATATATTGATTTGTAAATAAAATGATTTTAAAAAGTGAAATATTTTCCCCCATAAATCTCAATTTGTAATCAAATTGGAAATTGATGAAAGGATAAATATTGTGAACAGATGTATCTAGGGGTGGACACGGTACGGTTCCGAGACGGTTCCGGTTTCGGGACCGCCGGTTCCGGTACTGCCACCCCTTGGTACCGGTACCGTGACCGGACCGGCTGGTACCAGTTCCAGTACCTGGACCAGCCACCCCCAAATTATTATTATTTTTTGCTTTTTTATTAAATTCTTAAAATGTAAAATTGATTTATTTTTTTGATTATTTTTTTTGAAAAATCTAGTGTCCATAAAAATAATTGAGATCTATGAAAAATATTAAATGCAATTGTTAAAAAATTTGGAAGAGACTTATTTTGAGAAAGAGAGTAATATTTATAAGTTGCAGGCTTGCAGAACCGCCAGACATTTTGACATTTTGAGAAAGAGAGTGCAATTTGGAAGAGAATTATTCTGGAGCTGAGAAGCTGGACCGCCGCCGGACATGTTGCAAGCTTGCAGGGAAAAAAAACAACTCACAGTACCGGTACCAGCGGTTCCGGGACGAAAATTTTGGAACCGGTACCGGTTGAGACGGTTCCCGGCACCGGTGTTACGAACCTTCAACGGTAACGGTAGATGGTACCGGCGGTATCGTTGCCAGTAACGGTACCGCACCGGTACCGTGTCCTGCCCTAGATGTATCAATTGAGTCCCACGTGGCACAAAGAGAGTCGCCAATAAACTAGAGTGAAATTAACCAAAATCTGAGTTGGCAATATGTAAGAAATCTGAGTTGGCAAGAGTCGCCATACAATCATGGTTAATGTGAAAAATTTAATGTAAGTGGCTTCGGCGTGCTATGCAGTCGCCGGTTGACTTGGATAGTTGGATAGACTGGATATAATAGTTTGGAAAAGGATCATGCTACACTTACACCAAAAAATATACACCATTTATACATCACAGTTTTGCACAAACATGTTGATGGTTTACACTGACACAAGTGTTGGTGCATTAATAAAAATTTACACGGACACAAATGTTGGCGATGAATCACAGACCCTGTCTGCGACACAGACAATTATCGTCTGTGTTTGTCTGTGCGAAACATATGTATACTCATGGTAGTACCAATGTGGTGGCATCCTAGCATTTTAGCATTGAGATTCTTACCATTATCGTTAGTCAAATCTTTTGTTTAAACTCTACGCGTAAAATATGTGCTGTCCAAATCAAAGATCTTCCCCGGGCATCTCTTCTTTTCCAAACTGTCACCCCCACAATCTTCCCCAAATCTCCATTAATGCCATTTTTGCCCCTCTCTCTGTGATTTTTGATTCCCCCAATCACACCCCCACTTCTTGTAGTTGTAGCTGTATATATACACCCAAATGATTTCCATTCTCTTCAAATCTTCCTCTAAGAATTCCTTTCTTGCTCAGATCTTCATCCAGTTCAGATTTGAAGTTTATACGAAACTAAATGGCAACCGCCGATTCCCAGAAGTTCCACGTGCTCGCCGTCGACGACAGCGTCATCGACCGGAAGCTGATCGAGAGGCTGGTGAGGGCGGCTTGCTCCGGCGACGAGGTGACCGTGACGGTGGTGGATTCCGGGACGAAGGCCCTCCGGGTGGTGGAGGAGGCGGAGGTGAACCTGATCATCACCGATTACACCATGCCCGGGATGACCGGCTACGATCTGCTCCGGGAGATCAAGGGCTGCTCCGCCTTCAGGCACATCCCCGTCGTGGTGGTGTCGTCCGAGGACGTCCCGTCGAGGATTCGCAGCTGCCTGTCGGAGGGCGCCGAGGAGTTCTGCCTCAAACCCGTCCGCCTCTCCGACGTCAAGCCGCATCTCTTGAACGCCGCCTGCAGGGGAAGGCCAGCGGCCGGGCTGACTCCCGCAGTTTGCGGGACCGTTTGAGTCTTCCAGATCTGGGAATGAGTTGCCCGTTCCGTGTATTTCCATTCCTTGTGTGTATATATGAAAGGAAAGTTTGATATGAATTTCAAGAAATGGGCGATTTTGTTATGATTCTGAAATTTAGCTAGTAAAATCGTTGTTCTCAGAAATTTTTCATATTTATATTCATACTTCGTCACGCTTACTTTAGCAATTTAGCTAAACTAGCATTTTCACCCGTGCGATGCACGGGGTCGACGAAATTTTTGTCTATTCTGATTTTTTTAAATGCAATATATTTTCTGGATCAAGTAAATATATTTCTAACACGATTTTTTATCATTGGACAAAAACACCAAGGTAGAATAAATAATATTTGAGAAATTGAAAATATACTCAAAAATGTCTTTTTTAATTCCAAACTTGTTGGCATGAAGAATAAAAAATTAAGTAATACTATTCACCTCATGGAATAAAGGATAAGAAAAATTTATTTACCATTCAACAACCTCGAGCACGGGTGTCAATAGTGCACTATCTTAAAAAAAAGAATATAATAGTTTTTTATGTTCTCCAATAAGTTCGAATAAGTGAAGTTCACTATATTCTTGAGAAATAAATTTTGTTAAAAATCAAGATATTTAACTATTAGAGCACCAACTTCATGTATTGTGGAGATATTATAATTTCTTGAGTCTCTAGTTTTCTTTGTCAACAACCTCAATGATACATTAGAAGTAGGCTCATTATATATGAAGTCTTACTTCTCAACTGCCTCAATGATACATTAGAAATATGCTTATTATGCATGAAGTCTTTAGTTCTTCTAAATATCTGTGTTAAAACATTATGCTCATCTACTATATTTTTCAAATCTTTGACCAAACTTTTATCAGTAGTCAAAGAATTATTCTCCCTACTGTGCGAAACAAATAGAACAATTTGTTTTTATTAGCATGTTAATAATGTTTCATGTGTATTATATTGTCAAACACATGTAAATAATACTTTTATTAAAATGTTGTACTCAATAAAGTATTCAAGATACCTAAAAAGAATTATTTGTTTTCATATCTCGTTCTGTATACCATAAATATACAATTGTGTAAATTTTGGTCTTTCACCATATTGTGACATTAAACATGGTATATATATATATATATATATATATATATATATATATATATATATATATATATATATATATATATATATATATATATATATATATATAGCATTCTACACAACTTACATGTTGCATATATAATCTAATAAACATATTTTTAATTTTTATTTCTCTAAATACAGGATCATCTAAAATTGATTCCACTAATGTATCTTAAATATATGAACCTTCTACCTTGACATTTAAATTTAAAATATATCGAGTGTGTCCACCATATCTATTTTCTTACATTGTTTATAATGATTTATACAAAAAGACAATAGTTGTATTATCGTATTCAAAGAAATTAGTAGAATGGGTTGTAAACATAGATCAATTATCTTCTGTTTCTTATGCACTTAAAAGCGCGATGAAGCGTTTGTATAATTGTTTCATGGTTGGAAAATTATAGATGATTTCTTGGGAAATATGTACTGGAACGTGTTTGCAAAGTATATTCTTTCTCGAATGTGTTCGATGATGCGAGTTTATAGCCGATGATGATCACTCCCCTTTTGTATTTGTAATAAGCATCATAAAATAAATATTATAATTTTTTATCTAAAAACTTTAAATATATTTTTTAATTATCCACTAATATTTGTTACATTGATGTAGATGGTTCAATGAATAAATAAGAAAGAATATTACTTATATTATTTTGACATAGATGTCAAAATAATTAGCACATTTTTTTAAGAATTAAATATAAAAGTAATTACATTTATAACAATTAATATTATACCATAAATATTTTGATTAGGAACACCAATTAATATTTAATTTCTTACACATAAATACTCACTTATCAAGGCTTGATCATTTTACAAAGTTATAAATGGAAATGATAATTTTTGTTACATGTAAATTTTTACAAAGCTATACATGGAAAACAATAATTTTTAAATGGAAAATACTAATTTTAAAATGGAACATACTTTTTATTTGATTTAGAATTTTTTATATATACGGAATAAAATTAATGCTCTATTAAATAAGCATGCCCATAAAAATCCATTTCCTTTTATATATTTGTTTCTTTTTTTAAATAATTAGAAAATCTCTCCAAATACTATTAATTCAAAGCAAAAAAAATCAAATGTAATTCGGTTTAGTCCTACCAATCTATCCGTTCTTAAAGTAAATTTATTTGTTTTGATTATAGTTTTTGAATAAGTGGTTTTTTCAAATTTCAAACTATACTATTTAATTTAAATATTTTCCAATAATGAATGAAAATATAAAAGTTTTTAAACGCGATTATATGGAGAAATTTATGTGTAACAAATATGAAATTTAATTTCCGCATAATAAGTTTTTTTGTTAACTATTTTTTAAACATTACTTGCTAACATGACATGCTGATATGTTAAAAAAATTGTATAATAAGCACGCCACATGTCACAATTCTAGAAGCCCAACCCGTTTGGAATATTGAGGAAGTTGATTTTGATGACGTGGCTGATGAAGTGTAAAAAAAAGATCCAGTCCGCACGCCAAATGTCGCAATTCTGAGAGTTCAACTCTCAAATATTATATATAAAGGATAAAGGATAAGAGTATAAGCGATAGATATCGGCCTTATTTAGAAAATGTTATCTTCCGCTAGTGTTTATTTCGGATTCGGGTCATTTTGAGAATTGTATGTTCATGACCTAGTAGTATCGGATTCGGGTCGACCCAACGGGTTAGGACTTTGTTTTTTTAAATTTTTAAATTCATATTAACAATTACATTTTCTATTAAATAAATTTAAAATATTTAAAAAAATATATTAAATCTATTAGATTATTCTATTTTAAATCCTAAATTTTTTAGATATATAAATCAAAATAAGGAATTTAAAAAATGCTTAAGTTTTAGAAAAAAGTAAGATAAAGATGTAATATCATTAAAATTTTGTCTAAAAATATAAATTTATACATTAAAAACAAGTAGCAACGTGTATGATTTTGAAAAACTATTACTTTAGCGAGTCGGTCAGGTTGGATTCGGTCAGCTTTGGCCCATTTTTAGCGGGTAATTTCAGGTTCCGTCATCAAAATCTTTGTTCAAAACCCAGAATTTTTAGATCGGGTTTCGGGTCAAAAACATGTCATGTCATTTTTTGTCATGTCTAAATCTCTTATTCCTTTCCATATTACTCATCATTTTCTAATGCCACATCATATTCTTTATCAAGAAAATGTTAGAGCCACTAACAAATAATTTGCAAACTTTACAAACTTGTCTTTGTAGATTTCAAATTAAAATAGTTTTTATTATTTGAGTGCATCTTATTTTTAGAAAAATGTTAAAAAGACAAGTCCGTAAATTTTGTGACATGTTTGTTTGTGACTCTAGCGTTATTTTCTTTTTCAACTTTCCTCACTCCACTATAATCATTCCTCTCCTTTTTATCTTTAATTCAAAATATTTATTTTATTTTCAATTAATCAAATTTAATATTTAATTTTACACCAAATCCAATTTTTTCTCTGTCTAGGTGTATATTATTCACATTCTCACAACACACACCTCATTTTCCCCGATGCTCTCTAACCTTTCCTCCTTGCGGCAGATGTAATTTCTTTCTCTATTCCGTCACATTAGTGATGCCCTTTCAAGAATACACCCCCTCCCTACCCACGGGAACACCCCCCCCCCCCCCCCCCCCCCCCGCGCCCTTGTTCGTGACTTGGGATAGACGGGCTACCCGTGCTAGTGATGCCGATCCTTTTTTTCTCTTTTTTCATTTTCTTCTTCTACCCAGAGTTTCCTTTTTTTCTCTTTCTTGTTCTTTTTAATTTTACAGAATAGTTTTAAATTTTAGTTCTAGTTTTAAAGTTCTAGAATTGTTTATAAAGTTTTCTAAATTTTGTCATCTATTATCAAATATTACGCCTGTAATCCTTCTTTTAGAAGTATCTTTTCATGAATAATCCTTTTCTGATCATCTACAATGTCAGTATTAAATTAAAGACTAAAAAGTATAGTTTCATAATGATAATATATCTATATTGTCATAGACAATGTGAGAGACCACCATTGAGTGCTAATATGTTGTATGTGAACTCGAGTCATTTTTTTGCAACCATATCTACAGATGTCTTCTTCGGTTAGAATTTGGGTAATTGGGTCCATAGTTGTCATAGTCATTATTGTTGTGTGCATAGTTGTCCAAGTGATTTAAAATTTAGTATTATTGTCTAATTTCAATTTTGTTTTTGAAGTATTTACCTTTTTTTAGTACTCCGTAATTCTCATACCCATAAAACTTCTACTTTAAACTAGGGGTGAGCACATTTCGGTAAACCGACCGAACCGTACCGAAACCGAAAACTTTGGTACGTACCAAAATCAAACCAAATAATTTGATTCGGTATTCGGTTTTAGATTTTTAAGAAATTCGGTTTTCGGTTCGGTAATAATATTTGGGTCGGCAATTTCGGTAAAAATCGATTACCGAAATAATTTAAAAATATTGTATAGTTCTACCCAATCCACTACTAATATCCAGCCCAATTTTAAAAAGTGAGCCCACTTCCAAATTAAGTCTCACTATCACCCTCCTCTAGGTTTCCTTCGATCAATGGGATGAATCAGCCGGCCGGTAGTAAGGACTAAGGAAGCTTCTTCGACTCTTCGCAAAAGTTACCCTACTTTGCTTTTATTTATGTTTTTTTTTTTCAGTTTTTTGTATATTTGTTCACAGTTCATATACGAAATTAGGATGTTCACAGTTCATTTCCCCATTTGAAGTTTTGAGCACAAAATTAATTGAGATTATTAATGTCTCACCACATTGACTAGCCCTAACCTCTGATTGCAGAAAGCTACTTTATCCATAAAATCTGATATATTTTTTAATGTTCACAGGATTGTTAGAAGCATTGGAGATTGGAGTTGTTGAAGAATGGATATCATGAAATAATAAATGTGTTTTTGGAATGGACAATTGTGTTATTTTCTACAACTATTTTGTATTGTATTAGAGCACTGGAAATACTCGTGAAGTCCCGGGGCTTCAAACCGGGGCTTCAAACTCTCTCTCTCTGCTACGTCAGCTTTAACTTACACCAAAAATTCACTGGAAATGGGTTTAAAGCCCGTCAAACCGGGGCTTCAAACATTCATTTTTTACATTTTAAATATACATCTTCTAAATTTAAATTATTAAATTTTAATTAATTTATTATTTAAATTAATCAAAAGGAGATTAGTACATTAAAAAATTACATTCATTAAAAAAATATTATATTCATAGAAGAATACATTCATAAAAAAGTTTCATTCATTAAAAAAATATCACATCCATAAAAAAATAACACTACAAAGAAATTACTAATTATTCAAGCAACTAAAAATATCTTCATTCAAATTCGAGTTGTAGTAAAATATTGCAAACTAAAATAATTCATCAAATAAAAAATACAGTCAATAAAAAAAGTATGTTAAATTTAATAAAAAACAAAACAAAATTACATTACTAAAAAAATTTGAACAAAAAAATATTACATTAAACAAAAAAATATAGAGTAAAAAAAATTATGTTTGTGTATATTTTTTTTAAAGGGAGAGTGGGGAGGGGGGAAAGGGTTTGAAGCCCGTTAAACGTTTGAAGTAGAAGAAATGAAGCCCGGATGAAGCCCCAGGGGGGCGGTGTTTAACGCCCCCTGGGCTTCAAAAGTAGCATAACGCTGAGTGGCGTTACATGTATTACCAGTGCTCTTATGTGATGGATCTAATTGTGTTTTGTCATTTTGACTTTGTAGTATGTAATGGATTTAAACATCATGGATCTAATTATGTTTTGTTATTTTAAATTTGGAGAGTGTAATGGATCTTTAGAGTTCAAAGCCTTTTTTTTCGGTTTTTGGTAAAACCATTTACCAAACCGAAATATTTCGGTTTGGTTGAACCGATTAATTTAATTTCGGTTCGGTATTCGATACAGAAAATTAATAACCAAATTTTCGGTTCGGTACGGTTTTACCGAATGAACACCCTTACTTTAAACATAAATATTACATATCAGACATACTTGGGATAATTTGTTTTATAAAGATAAAGTAATTAATATTCTCTCCGTCCAATCATAAACTTCTCAGTTACTATTACGTTTCTCGATAACTTGTGTTAGTTTACATATTTTTATCAAATATTTGATAACATAAATATTCTTGTCACATTTTATTTTGTAAAATTTTGATTAGTTTTAAACAATGTAATTTATACTTTTTTATGATATTCGGAGTACCACTTTATAAACAAATTAGTTTTTAAAAAAATGAGATTTTACACGTTGTTCAAAATAGAAATTTTATTATTGGACGGAGGAAATATAATATATAAAGGACAAACGAAAAAATATACTTTGTATTAAGATCAAAATGTATAGCTATTTAAAATGTCTTTCTATCAATCTTTTTTAGTTGCATTTTATGGCAGAAAGATTAAGAAACGAATGATGTTAAAGTTCGGTGGACCAAGAACAATAGGCAGAGAATCAGCTAAAATTAATCACTTGTGTATAAAATTAGAATTTACTTTATAACTCAAAAGTATAAGCTGAAAGGTAAAGTTTCACTCTTCTATATATAATAGTGATATTTTTATTTGTTTTTCTATTTGGGAACTTCAATAAACGAAAGACATAATTTATCAGGTTTTAAAGGATACTCTCTTTATTTTAACTTCACAACAATTAAATTAGAATTAAATAATAGCCTCAATAATATTTTTTTTGAGAAAAAACATCCGTACTGATCCTTACAATATTTGAGAATAATATTTCAATTCACATTTTTACTGTTATATTATTTTCTGATAATACTGTGTATATTAATTAATTTAAGATATATTTGCATCATCAGTGGCCGAAATAATATTTTCACTTTTTTAATTTTTTTCAACGGCCATAATTTGGACCGTTGGATGGGGGGAGAACGGTCACCTGGGCAACGTCTTAGCTGCGTCAAACATTTAACTCGAGGGAGATAACGTCGGGATGGCAACTGAGGGTGGCGGTGTTTAACGCCCTCCCAACGTTAAAACCGCGTTTGACAAGGTGGGCGTGGAGCCCATTTGGGATGCTCTAACATACTCCCGCTGTCCCTAAATATTTGCTACATTTGTATTCCCGAGACAAAATATCAAGTTTTTTCAATTCATTTTATTTACATATTGGTATTGATGGGTGTATTTCACCCACAACCGGTCAAAGGGCTGGATTAGATAGTTGACCGGTCAAAGAAGTCGAACTCGAAAGGGAGATCTGAATCGTCAGCAAAGGGGTGGCTGGTTGACCAGAAAGTTGACCGGTACACTTCGGGTTAGTATACCGGTCAAACTACTCCATTGCCTAAATCCGTCCTCTGAAATTAGCCAAACCAACCCTCGAAGATCACCCGGTCTAGTTTCCGAAGATCAGAGAGCGTCGGCAGGAAGAATCCAAAAGAGACTTGGACTGTAGTCGTTGGCGTTGCAGAGATGCTGGAGGAATATTTCCAAGCCAGAACGTGACAAGGAGGGTAATCCCCCTCGCAAGATGACAAGGCGGCTCAGGGACAGTCATCTCGCACCACGTCAGCGACGTGCCCCCACGTGGGCGCACATGGACCTGTCCCCCCAGCTTAGTATATATACCCCTTGTAAACCTCAGAAAGAGGGGTCGAATTCACTCTCTCTAAACTCCCTTGTAAAAGCACCCGTGCATTCTCCGTTATAATATAAATTGGGCTACAGGTGTTCCACCTAAAGTCCTACCGGTCAATTTGCGTGTTTTTACCTTTCTTACTTTGCCAAATCAAGCGAACTATTCTAGACCCGGTCTAGTATAGTTTGACCGGTCAAGTAATTTACACCATCATTTTTGGCGCCGACCGTGGGACCGTTAAGGTTTCTTCTCCTAAACACAAACCTACCCACCAAAACACCACTCGAAATGTCTTCCAGCCAACAAATCAACGCTACTTCCGCTCAGGTGCAGGCCACCAACGAGGGAGCCAGCATCCCTGTGGCTGCTACCATACCGGTGATTTCGGCCCCGGTGTTGCCTCTGGGTCTGAGCTCTGTCCCGACGGCCAGCGTGATCAGTCCCTTCGTGACCCCCGTCCCTTCCGCTGGACCGAGGGTAACGTTCCCACCGAGCATGGCTCAGTTCATGAATGACCCAGCCAACCTACAAGCCATCCAGGGCTTTGGCCAGGTCATGGCCATGTGCCAACAGAACGGGGGGATGCCTTTCCTCCCTGGTATGTTCCCATTCGCCCTTCCAGGCGCGGGGACCATGCCTCTACAAGCTCCGATGGCGGTGACGTCGTTCCAGACGCCGATGCCGCAACCATCACCTTTCCAGCCCCAGCTGGTCAGCACCATGGCCCCGGTCAACTTGGTCGGTGCACTTAACGTTGCAGGGCCGTCGCGTCCCCCGCAAGCTACGGATCCACAGGTCACTCCTGATGGTCATTGCGTCTCGATTGAGAGCGATGACGGCGAGTGGGACATCCCGAGGGCCCACAAGAAGAAGAAAGGAAAAAACATCCGGCCAGCGACCTCCCGAAACTCCGCCTTCGAAAGGCTGGGGGACAGGGAGGAAGGCCAGAGGAAGTCAGCCAAGCAGAGGCTGGGGCAGAGTGTTGCCCATGTCAGCGCATTCGCCCGGCTAGGCGAGGTGCGGGAGGCCGAGCCTGCCCGCACCCGGCGCTCCCGTTCTAACCGGCAGGAGCCAGCGAGGACGAGGGCCTCCCACTAGGAAGGGGAGGTAGAAAGCCAGCCCAGGTTACCGGTGGCAAACCGGTTAACCATCCCAAACGACCGCGTCCAACAAATGGAGGCAAAGCTGGAAAGGCTGGAAAAGAAGGTCGGGGAGAAGAATGACCGGGACAAACCCCTGGCAGGGTCCCCGTTCACCACAAGGGTCCATCTGACACCTTTCCCGCGAAAGGTCAAGATCGACGCCCCCAGATTCACCGGGAAGGAAGATCCGGAGATCCACTTGGACTCCTTCAACCAGAGTGCGACCATGAACGGTTGCACCGATGAAGAAAATTGCCTACTTTTCTTCCAGACCTTGCGGAACCGAGCCACTGAATGGTTCAATAAGCTTCGCCCGGGAAGCATTGACTCGTTCAGTGATTTGGCCTCAAAATTCAAGGCCAAGTTCCAGGAGAATTGTACAAAGAGGAAGAAGTTCACCTATCTTAGTACAGCCGGGCAAAGGGAGTCTGAGAACCTCACTCAGTTCCTTACCCGGTGGAAGGAAGAGGTAGACAAGGTGGAAGAGATGGATGACAAGACCGTCCTCTCCCTCCTCTTGAATGGCTTGCGTGCTGGGGAACTATACAAGGAGTTCTGCCGGAAACCCCCAGCCACGTACCAAGAGGCCTACCATACTGCATGGGAGTTTGCTGAAGCTGAAACCCAGCTCCGGGCAAAGAGAGAAGCTGAGCATGGTCACAAGCCCAAGCCGATGCAAGTCAAGAAGGAAGAAGCACCGGGACCTAGCCGGCCGAGGCACCACTATGACCCGGTCATCCGAGTGGTCAATACAGAAGAATGCCAAGAAGTCCGGAAAGCACCGGTCATTCCTCCAGAAAACCCTACCGGTCAAGTAGGGCGGCAGTGGTCGGGCACCTATTGTTCGTACCACAGGTCCGATTCCCATAACACCTCCGAATGCAAGAGTGTTAAAGGGGTCATCCGGCAGATGATCGACAGTGGAGAGCTGGGCAAAGATTACTTGCAGAAAGCCCAGGAGAAGAGTCATCAGTGGGTTAGGCCAACTGCCCCAGGGAATGACCGGGACAATGACCGGCGGAGGAATAACCGGCCAAGGGATCGGCAACCTGCCCCCGAAAAAGAACACATCGGCATGATCTTCGGCGGACCCGAGGGGGGAGATTCAGCCGCGCAGCGGAAGAACTGGGTCCGGAGCATTTACGTGGGAGAAGTAAGTGCTGAACCGCCCAGGCGTAAACATACTAGGAGGGAGCCTATCGTCTTTACTGACCGGGATCTCCCTCCTACCGGTGAAGATCACAATGATCCATTGGTCATCACCATGGACATTAATGGGGTGGATGTCGCCCGGGTACTTGTTGACACCGGTAGCAGTGTCAACATCTTATACCTGGAGACCTTCCAGAAACTCAGGTTGTGTCGAACACAACTTGAACCCCTCAAAACCCCTCTCTCAGGCTTCACGGGGGAGACCGTGGAAGCTGAGGGATCCATAGTTCTACCGGTCAAACTAGGATCAGGTGAAAAGACCGTGTGGAAGAAGATGCGGTTCATAGTTGTGGACATCAAATGCGTCCACAACGCAATTCTAGGAAGCCAGGCATCAATAAAGTCGGGGCGGTGATTTCCATGCCTCATCTATGCATGAAGTTCCACACTCCAGGTGGTGTGGGTGAGGTGAAGGGCGACCAGAGGAACGCCCGGGAGTTCTATGCCCGGGCAGTCAAGAAAATGACCAGGGGGGTCAATGTCATCTCCCAAGAGATCACAAAAGGAGAAACCCGGGAGAAACTAGAGCCCGAGGCTGAAACGGTGGAAATCGAACTTCACCCGGGTGATTCTTCGAGGATGGTCAGAATTGGAGCAAATCTCCCCGAGGATCTCAAGGAGCAGATTACACAGGTCCTCCAAGAGTATGCGAGCATATTCGCATGGAGCGTGGCGGATATGCCCGGGATAGATCGCTCTGTTATCTGCCACCGGTTGGCCGTGAGGGAAGGAAGTCGACCGGTACGCCAAAAGAAGCGGTACCTGGCCAGTGACCGGCGAGACTTCGTCAAGAAGGAAGTGAAAGACCTCCTCAGTGTTGGTCACGTCCGGGAAGTCAAGTACCTGGATTGGCTGGCCAACGTTGTCCTTGCTCCCAAGGGCGACACGTGGAGAATGTGTGTGGATTATACAGACTTGAACAAGGCTTGTCCGATGGATTCATACCCTCTCCCCAGTCCAGATCAAATGGTGGACGAAACTGCGGGGTGCGAACTCCTAAGTTTCATGGATGCCTTCAAGGGTTACCACCAAATCTACATGGCCAAGGAAGATGAATAGAAGACATCATTCCTCACACCCGAAGGAACCTACTGCTACCGGGTAATGGCGTTTGGCTTGAAGAACTCGGGGGCAACCTACCAGCGCATGGTGAACAAGCTCTTCAAGCCACTACTGGGAAAGACCATGGAGGCATATGTCGACGACATGCTGATCAAAAGCCAGGTATCTCTGAACCACCCGGCGGATATGCGAGCCACATTCGATATCATGGCAAGGTACAACCTCCGGCTGAATCCTAAGAAATGAGTCTTCGCGGTTCGTACCGGGAAGTTCTTGGGATTCATGGTGACCAAGAGAGGGATAGAGCCCAACCCAGAGAAAATCCGGGCTATCACTGAAATGCAAGCCCCTACCTCCGTTAGGGATGTTCAAAAGTTGACCGGTCGTTTAGCGGCCCTCAGCCGGTTCCTTTCCCGTTCAGGTGAGAGATCCCTGCCCTTCTTCAAAGTTCTGAAGAAGGCCAACACATTTGCATGGGACGAAGAATGCCGGAGGGCATTCGAGGAGCTGAAAGAGTACCTAGCGTCGGATATTGTATTGTCTAAACCCGAACTGGGTGAAACTCTGTATCTGTACCTGGGAATTTCCCCAAATGCTGTAAGCTCCGTTTTAATAAGAGATGATGGGGCACAAAAGCCCATTTATTATGTGAGCAAGGCACTAAACGGGGCTGAGAGTAGATATACGGCGATGGAAAAGACAGCCTACGCGCTTTTCATCTCCGCAAAAAAGTTAACATCCTACTTCCAAGCTCACCCGGTAAAAGTCTTAACTGACCAACCGCTGGGTGCAGTGTTGCGAAATTCAACATCCTCCGGGAGGATGGTGAAGTGGGCAATGATGTTAACTCAATTCAATATTGAGTACCGGCCAAGGTCAGCAATCAAGGGGAAGGCCCTAGCTGACTTCCTTGTAGAAATGACCGGTCTAACTCCAGACTTACCGGTCAACAAGCCCACTAAGCAATGGTGGGAGGTGGCAGTTGATGGGGCATCCGGTCCTAGAGGATACGGGGGTGGTATCGTGTTCACCACACCAGAAGGATTCAAGATCTACCATGCAATCGTCTTCAACTTCAAGTTGACGAACAACGATGCGGAATATGAAGCTCTGGCTGGAGGGCTCAGACTTGCCCAAGCCCTGAAAATCAGCCGGGTGAGTATCAAATCTGACTCTAGCCTGATAGTAGGGCAGGTGACCGGTAACATGGAAGCAAGGGAAGGACGCATGGCACAATACAAGGACCTTGTACTTGCCCTGTTGAAAGGCTTCGAAGAGTTCAAGATCGCCCAGATTCCCCGGGCGGAGAACGCGGATGCAGACCTTCTCTCAAAATTGACGCAGTATGCTCCCGAGCACATTTCGAAACTTGCCCGGGTAGAGATCCTTGACCGTGCAAGCATCGAGAAATTGGAAGTGGCCGCAATAACTGCCGGAAGCCAGTTTGACCGGTCAAACTTGGTCGGGGCGGACGACCATTGGATGTATGATCTGATGGAATATTTGACGGATGGGAGCTTGTCAGAATAAGATGACCGGGCAAGAAAAGTGAAGCTCAGGGCACCCCGATTCCAGATTCTTGATGGAAAGCTGTATAAAAGGGCATTTGGGGGGCCACTCCTGAGATGTCTAACCAACCGGGAAGCTGAGCGAGTCATAGCGGAAGTCCACGAAAGCGTATGCGCGGCGCATCAAATGTCCTGTACGCTTTCCCAGCGCATCATCTTGTTGGGATATTACTGGCAACAATTGTCCAGGATTGTGAAAGGTACGTCCAGAAATGCAGGACGTGCCAACTATTCTATAAGTATCCCGGTAGACCGGCAACCTACTACAACCCCGTATCGAATGTCGTCCCATTCGCTAGATTCGGGGTTGATATCATTGGAGCCTTCCCAGTCGCCCAAGGAGGGAAGAAGTTTGTAATCATAGCCATCGATTACTTCACCAAGTGGATCGAGGCCGAAGCATTGGCCAGCATTACCACGCAACAATGCAAGAAATTCATTTGGAAGAACATCATCACAAGGTTTGGAGCGCCCATGAACCTCATCACCGACAACGGCCCACAATTCCGAAATCCAAGATTCACTGAATACTTGGAAGGCTTCGGGATCAAGCACAATCGTTTCTCGGTAGCGTACCCGCAAGGGAATGGCCAAGTCGAAAACGCCAACCGAACGATTGTGGATGGTCTAAAGAAACGGCTGGGAGAAGCAGGAAGCAAGTGGCTGGAAGAGCTCCCACACATCGTATGGGCATTCCGAGTAACACCCAGGAGGGCTCACGGGGAAACTCCATTCTCCCTAACCTATGGATGTGAAGCAAGGCTGCCCATCGAAGCTGAATTCCCCACGTTTCGGGAGTCAAACTATCAACCCCAGCAGAATGAGGAAGATCACTTGGCCGAACTCAACTTGGTCGAAGAGCGGAGAATGGCCGCGGAAGTCAAAATGAGCACATACCAACAAGTTGTGAAGAAGTACCATGATAACAAGGTCGGGCCGCGATACTTCCAAGTTGGGGATGAAGTCCTACGAAGAAGGGAAGCAAGCAGACCCGGCGACGGAGGAAAGCTAGCAAAAAACTGGGAAGACCCATATAGGGTTAGAGCCATCATTCGCCCGGGGACATACCGGTTAGAAACTCTTGAAGGGGTACCGGTAGAAAGAACTTGGAATTCCCATCATCTTTGCAAGTTCTACAAATGATTGTAATACTAGGCAAGGCCTACTTTATTATCAATCAAACCGATGATGTTCAATACTCTATTTGGTAGCGGCAGGATTGATAGGTCGAACCTATCCTAGGAGGGCTTCCTGGGTGGATCGAATCCACTTGGCTAAGCCAACTGAGACACAGGCCCGGACCTGGCACGCTGGTTACTACACCGGTCTTGCTCAGTATAATAGAAAAAATATCAAAACCCGGAAGAGGGGCCCGGAAGAGGGTATGCCTGCAAGAGGGCTGGACCTGGAAGAGGGTTCGAACCGTACTTACACGGGCCCATGAGGTTTGACTGGTGTCGGGGAACCAGCCGGCGCCGTCAAATTGATTGGGGACTAAAAAGATGCCCATTAAAAGAAATAGAAGGGGATCGTCCACCGTGGCGCATCCTCTATCCCCCTTCTCAGGGAAGACTTGAACGGGGGGTGAGCTAAGGTCTCCCCGGGATGGTAGAAATCAAAGGGCCATTAAAAGACTTAATCACCCGGAAGAGGGGGCCCTGGAAGAAGGGTGCATTTGAACCTTGGAGAGGGTTCGAAACCATTCGACATGGTTAAATCTCCAGTATTCTTACCGGTTAAGGATACTACAAGAATTTCTAGGTTACAGGTGTTTCCATCTACAACCTACCGATAAAAAAAAAAAAAAAGTACCCCGGCCTGGTATGGGCACAACAGAACTTCGAAAGTTCTACGTCCGTCGGAAGGCAAGGCAGTTGCCCGGTCAAACCGTGGAGTGGGAATTCACCGGTCAAACTAAACTCTGCCAAAAGAATTTGTGAAGCCATCCAAAAGACAAGAGTAAAGTTCTGCCGGTCAAACTTTTAAAGTTGGCCGAAACGGTGAAGACGTTCGAAAAGCAAAAATTGAAGTTTAACCGGTCAAAGTTTCTCGGGCTGATCCTTGAAATAAAGTGACCAGAGAGAACTTTGAAGTAATACCGGTCAAAGGAAGTATAGTGATTGATTACTATACCGGTCGGGTATCCTATGGTGGCGTTCTAAGAGACAAAGATCAAAGTATCAATCAACAAGCAAGCAGATATGAAAGATTAACCGGTAGGGAAATTAAGCATTGCATTAAAGTAGAACAAAATGGTTAAGTGTTTTACAACTACACCGGGCATTCCCGGGAGAACGAGTTTGAAGTTTTACAAAATAATTCAACTGGTCGCAGCCGGGAAGATTACTCGAGAGGGAAAGGAGGTGCAGGTTCCTCGTCCGGGATGGGGGCCAGTCCATATGATTCAGCATTAAAATCCCGGAGCCGTTCAGCGAGGATCGCATGCGTGGCCTCCCGGTCCCTCTTTTGGCCAGACATGAAACCGTAGGAGCCGATCTGCGTGATCATCTCTTTCCCCTGCTCCTCCCGGTAAATGAACTTGAAGGCCTCCATCGTCACCTCCGGAGTGGATGTGATCACCCGAGCCGTCTCCTCCAGGTTCTCCCCCACCCATTGCTTGGCCCTGCCGGGGAACTCTCGCTCCTTCAGCTCCAAGTCCTCCAATAGCTTCAAGTTCTCCTCTTTCAACTGAAGGGTCTCTGCCTTGGCCTCCCCGGCAATCGCTGAGAGATGGGAAAGCTCATCAAGTTGCCGGGCAATCAGGTCCTGCAGCTCCCGGTTGTGGGCTTCGACTCCCTTCAGCTTCTCCTCCAGCTGAAATGACCGGGAGGGGGAGTCCCCCGCGAGCTTCTCCAAAGTCTCCGGGCCAACCTCGCCCATCTGTGAATTGTCAATCCGACCGGTTAGAAAAATGTACGAGTAGGTCGTTAAAAATAACATACCGGGAGAACGATACCTCTTTCAGCTTAAGGGTCATCTTGACCCACAGCTCCTCCATCGATTCTCCAGCCGGGGAAGTTTCTCCCCTTCTCCTCTTCGCCGCCGGATGTGTGGTGGCAACTTTCTTCATCCTCATCTTCCCCTTTCCCTTATGGAGGGTGGGGTTTTCCGGTCCCCTGCCGGCCGGGGAAGCTCCACCGGTTGGAGGAGTCTCCTCTTCGGAGTGGACCTCTATGGTCTCCTTCTGAACCGGCACGGTTTTGGCGGCGGAAGTGTGGAGATCAGCAGAAGAAGACGCACCGGCCGTCTTAGGAATGCCGAAGGACCTGAAGTTCATATCTGCAAGACGAGTGGAAAGTTATGTGATCCATGTGTGACCAGTAATATCAAAAAAAAAAAGAAGATTATAGTGACAGATTACCTGGGTGACTTGGGCCTCCAGCCTCCGCAGTGTCGCCCGGGGAGGGTACCCCGTGCCCCGCTGCTTCATGGGCTTGGGAGGTACCCTCGCCACCCGGTTGGGTGCGCCAGACCCAACCACCATAGTGGTACATCTGACCGGTGTAGGGATCCCCCCTGAGAAGCTTTTCCAGACTCTCCTCCAAGTCTGGAGTGGTGTGCGGTTCGGTGAACTGGTGCTTGAGGAGATTGTCACTCCACTTCAAGCCGGCCAGAGGGTTGGCAGAAGGGGGAAATTTTATGAAGACAAATCTTTCCTTCCACAAGCGGTTGCTTTGTGGAAGGTCAGAGATAAATTTGCGATTGTTCCGTCCCTTGAAGTAGACAAAACCTTCGCAACCCGGTTTACCCGGACAAACCTCAAACATATACAAGAAGAGACGAAGAGAGGGATCGATGCGAAGATGGGTGCAGATGTTTGCGAAAGAATTAAGCAACCGGTGAGTGTTGGGTGTGATCTGCCCGGGGAGAATCCTGAAGCAGTGACACAGCTCGACCAGGAGTGGGTGGAGGGGAAAGACGGTACCACTCTCTAAGGAGGCAATATGAAAACCTATCCTATCGTCCCGGTGCGGTTCTATGATGTTGGACCAGTTCTCGTCGTACTCAAGAATATAACCCGCCGGAAGATTCCTACGGGCCTTATTCAAGGCTATCTTAGAAACATGGGGGTAAATGTCTGTAACAAAGGAAGTAGGGAGGGGGGAGTAACCGGCTACTTCCAGCCTCTCTACCCATTGGTCCAGGGTCTCTTTATCCGGGTCATAGGGGGCTGGTTCGTCGCTGACCGGATCCTCCCTCTCCGCAAAAACCTGACCGGGCATTTGGTTCACCGGTTGAGGTTCGGGGATATTGGGTTTTCGAGCTGACCGAGTGTCAGGCTCGGGTGAAGATGACCCGGTAGACGAAGAGGATAGGGATTCCTCGGATGCGTAGGCATCCGAGGCGGAAATATCCTGACTATCGGAGGAAGACATTTACCGGAAGAAAGAATGGAGAATAAAGAAAGTTAAGGAAGAGAGAAGGGAGCTTACTTGACTCGGAGGGCTAGGGGGCGAGAGAAGGAAGCTTGACCGGTAGAAGCTCTAGAAACGGATTGCAAAGAGTGAGAAAGGCGATGGGGTTTGAAGCCTATATATAGGCGAGGAGAGAGGAGAAGGAGGCGACGTGGCCTCACCAGGGCGCGCCGCGTCAGGCGGCGCCATCATTGCACCTGGGGAGACGAAGGGACACTTGACTGGCCGCGCTCAGTTTCCGACACGTGTCATAACTGATACTTTTTGAATTTTGAAATTCAAAAATTTTGAGCGGGAAAATCCAAAATTCGAATTTAAAAGTCCATTTTTAGATTTTTACTTCCCGCTTATGACACAACTGCATAACCGAGAAGTGGAGGGCTTATTGATGAGTGTATTTCACCCACAACCGGTCAAAGGGATGGATTAGATAGTTGACCGGTCAAAGAAGTCGAACTCGAAAGAGATCTGAATCGTCAGCAAAGGGGTGGCTGGTTGACCAAAAAGTTGACCGGTACACTTCGGGTTAGTATACCGGTCAAACTACTCCATTGCCTAAATTCGTCCTCTGAAATTAGCCAAACCAACCCTCGAAGATCACCCGGTCTAGTTTCCGAAGATCGGAGAGCGTCGGCAGGAAGAATCCAAAAGAGGCTTGGACTGTAGTCGTTGGCGTTGCAGAGATGCTCGAGGAATATTTCCAAGCCAGAACGTGACAAGGAGGGTAATCCCCCTCGCAAGATGACAAGGCGGCTCAGGGACAGTCATCTCGCACCACGTCAGCGACGTGCCCCCACGTGGGCGCACATGGACCTGTCCCCCCAGCTTAGTATATATACCCCTTGTAAACCTCAGAAAGAGGGGTCGAATTCACTCTCTCTAAACTCCCTTGTAAAAGCACCCGTGCATTCTCCGTTATAATATAAATTGGGCTACAGGTGTTCCACCTAAAGTCCTACCGGTCAATTTGCGTGTTTTTACCTTTCTTACTTTGCCAAATCAAGCGAACTATTCTAGACCCGGTCTAGTATAGTTTGACCGGTCAAGTAATTTACACCATCAGGTATAGAAATAAAAAATAAAATTTACATATCAAAAAACTACATGAAAAGTTCTTCGAAATAAGAGGTGTCAATAATATTTTATTTTATCAAATAACCAATGAAAACGTAAAAATAAACAAAAGTTTCCGCGACTGCTAAAAAAGCAAATGTTGTGAATATTTTGGGACGGAGGAAATAATTACCTCTAACAGATTTGCTACCAGACCGAATAATTTGGGTATCAAAACACATCAAAAAGAAGACCAGAGGGTGGGCCGCGCGCCATTAATTGGTGAGGCGGGGCAGGAAGTGTTTGTGATTATCAGAGACAAAGTAATCAAAGATTCCAACAACTTTTCTCTCTCTCTTTTTCTCCCATGGAGATCTTCCCCAGATTTATATCCCAACTCCTGTCCTCAGCATATCGAATTTCCACTCTCCGATCCTTTCTCTTTCTGTAATCTTTATGATCGAACTACCAGATCGATCATATTTTCTGATGCGCACAACCCATTCATATATGTGTGTGTGTATACATACATATATATATATGGGCGTCCAATTTAATCAAACCCATTCATCGAAGCTTTATTCTTCTTCAATTTTGTTCAATTTCTTGAGCTCAAATTAGATTATTTCCCTTTCTTCTTCCCCTTCAATTACGTATATTGATCCAGTCACAGAATTCGAGCCAAAGGGAAATGGAAGCAGCCGATCAACGCAAGTTCCACGTTCTCGCCGTCGACGACAGCATCGTGGACCGGAAGCTGATCGAGAGGCTGGTGAGGGCGGCTTGCGCCGGCGACGAGGTGGCCGTGACGGTGGTGGATTCCGGGACGAAGGCCCTCCGGGTGGTGGAGGAAGCGGAGGTGAATCTGATCATCACTGATTACACCATGCCCGGGATGACCGGCTACGATCTGCTCCGGGAGATCAAGGGCTGCTCCGCCTTCAGCCACATCCCCGTCGTGGTGGTCTCGTCCGAAGACGTCCCGTCGAGGATTCGCAGCTGCCTGTCGGAGGGCGCCGAGGAGTTCTGCCTCAAACCCGTCCGGCTCTCCGACGTCAAACCGCATCTCTTGAACGCCGCCTGCAGAGGAAGGCCGGCGGCCGGACTGAATCCCGCAATTTGCGGAACCGCTTGATTTGTCGATTATCTTACGGAGCACTCTGTACTAATGAACCACTAATTAATGCAAATTATTAGATCAAATTTGAGGAATTTGAATCCCTGTTTGTTTTAGTTCTGAATCGAAACTAGAAATCAGGGAAGGCGAAGGACAAAATTGAGTTCGATTTCAACCCTAGCTAGAACCAAATGCTCCGCCTTCTGGCCGTAGCTCTAGCTCCGATGAACGACGGCGCCGCTGCGAAAGGCATTATATATATAGGGATTGACTGACACCTTAGGATGAGATGACACAAAGCTCACTACTGGTCAGTGCAAAGCTCACCAAAGACAACTACAAAGCACACCAAAGTGTAAGGCAAAGCTCAACATATTTTTTCAACACTTTGAATTTTTTTCCAAAAAAAAAATTAAAGGAAAGGGTGCTGACTGGACTTTGACCGCCGCCTGCCACCGGTCGCCAGTCGCCGGTTGCCGTCGCCGCCGGTCGCCGGACTCCTGCCGCCACCACCGGGCTCCGGCCGCCACTGCTGCTCCGCCGCCCTAGACCGGTGGTTGACCGGTGTTGTTATTTTAGTTTAATTAATTTTTTACTCTCTCCGTCCGGAAAAGAAGTTTACGTTTCTCTTTTTTCTCCGTCCGAAAATAAAGTTTACATTTCTAATTTTAATCCACACTCTTCCAAAAATACCCTTCTCTACTTTTCTTTCTTTCTTTCTCTTCTTTTTTCCTTACTTTTTTTTCCTTATTTCTCCTTCCTCTTCTCCGCCACTCTTTTCTCTTCCGTCTTCCCATCCTTGTTCTTATCTCTTTATCCTCCTCTCTCTTTTCATTCATTTGCTTCTCCTCCCCGCAAGTCTTTTTTCCTTTTATTCTTTTCTCCTTATTCTTTGTATAGATCTGACTTCTTTCTCATCTTCCTTTTCTATCTTTCTTCTAGATCTAAACAGATCTGCAATCACATAGATGGGAGATGACGGTGATTAAGGTGGTTGCGGTGATGGGGGCTGGCGAAGATGAGGGATTGGCAGCAGAGATGGCGGCGATTTGCTCGTGCTAGTGCTTCCAGAAATTCTTTGATTTCTTGCCATATGAGATTAAATGCCATAACTATTGTTTTTGTATTTTACTTTTTATTGGTGCTCTTGGGAAATATGCACATATATGATCGTGGTGGGGAAATCTGCGAAGGGAGGCTGATGATTGTGGTGGGGGATGGCCGCGAAAGGAGGCTGCCGGAGACGGGGGCTAGCGGCAAGCCGACAATGGGGGTGGCAGAAATCGGCAGTGTGGTAAAACTAAAGGTGGGAAGGGTATTTTGGACTAATTCTCTCCATAGTCAACCTCCCTTAAAAATGACCAAAAGTCAAAACGTAAACTTTAATACCGGACGGAGGGAGTAATTTTTAAAATTAAAAAAAAAGGTGGGTTTTGGAGTTCAAAGTGGTGAGCTTTGCTTTATTTCTAGGTGAGCTTTGCATTGTCCATTGGTGAGCTTTGTAGTGTAGTGTGGTATGCTTTGCTTTATTAGCCTTTTTTTTTTAAAAAAAGTAGTGAGCTTTGCATTGTTCCTTGGTGAGCTTTCCATTGACAGTTGGTGAGCTTAAATTGATAGTTGGTGAGCTTTACACTTTGACCGCCCATGACCTATGGCCACCACCGATGACCCACACTATTGCCGTGGACCGGTGGTTGAGCGGTGGTTGAGTGGTGGCTGAGTGGTGGTGTTATTTTTTAACTTTTTTTATTTAAAAAAAGTGGTGAGCTTTGCATTGACAGTTGGTGAGTTTTGCATTGGTAGTTGGTGAGTTTTGCATTGGCAGTTGGTGAGCTTTCCATTGGCAGTGTTGTGTGTTGTGTCATCTCATTGAAGCATGTCTTCTTACCATAAGGTGTCATCTCACTAGAGTCAATCACACACACACACACACACACACACACACATATATATATATATATCTGTGTGTGTGTATATATATATTGGGATTGACTCGAGTCAGATGACACCTTACGGTGAGATAACATGCTATGGTCAGATGACGCAAAACTCACCATTGAAAAGTTTATAAAATATAAGGAAGTTTTATTTGTTCAATAATTTGTCCAATATTTTCAAAATCTATTTAAACTAGATATTTATGTAATATGTACTCTGTATTTGTAGATTACAATTTGTAAAATAAGAGTAGTTAAAAGTTTAAATCTTAGTTAAAATATTATATTTTTAAAAGTTTTATGAAAAGAAATCATTTTAGAAATTTTATTTTGTAATCAAATTAATTTTAACATAATTTGAAATAAATGCATTCATAACTGGAAAAAACTGTAACAAATCCGGACACACCTTGGTTGACGAATCCGTCCGGGAACGTTTTGAGACTTGAAGCCTGGAGACGGTATGTCACTTCGTGGATTCACGCATGACTCTCGTGCCTTGATACTCATAAACCCCCCCCCCCCCCCCCCCACGTTCACAAGCATATTGGATCAAGATGTCACTCAAAACATGTTCGTCGCTCAGGCCACTCCTTCGAGACCTATAGAGCTCATTCCAAATACCGTAAAATTTGGAAATTTTCGCTTCCATCTCTCACCATTTACTTGAGATCATGTCGTTGGTGCGGTATTGGCCGCGGCCCATCGCCTCAAAAAATTAATCCCGATAGCGATCCAAAAATCTGAGTACGTTTGATTATGCCGTAAAAAATGGAATACAATTAAAATGTGTTAGAAAAAAGTTTTAAAAAATGAAAAATATTAAATGGGATAACCGAAAAAAAATTAAATTATAAGGAAACATACCAATCCGAGGATCCCCGGAGGTGTCGATATAGGCTTTGGCTAGTGCACCTTCCATCTCCTCCATCCATTTGGTCACGGCTTTGTTGTGTTTTCTCTTTGAGGGTGCCGGCTCGAAATCGTGGTGGGTTGGGATTGAGGAGGTGATTCATATTGGGTTTCGAGAACGTAGTCGTTCTCGTAATCGGGTTGGGGTTGGGTGGGTGGCGTAGGAATTTGGCTCGGTTGGAACCAATTGATGTAATTGTACATAGGGTTTGTTGGAGAATTGGGAGAATTTAGATTATTTGAGTCAATTTATGGTCGATAAAAATTAAAAAAATATTAGAACATGAGTAAAAAATAATAATTGGAGGAGAAGATGAGAAGTAAAGATGTAGAAATGAAGAGAAGAAGAAGGATGTGGCCTCATGTGGGAATTGGGTTTAGAATTATGAATAATTTATAGAGGCCGGTTCCATAGCCACTGGAATCCAGTGGCTACGGAAGCCACTGCCCCCCTACGGAGCTCCGTTCATAAAATTGATGATTCCTACCTCCCGGTAAACCGACCTGCCAAGTCTCGACCCAAACTACTCCCCCCATGTACGTCAATTGCACCTCGTAAGTATAATTGACTTTAAAATCAAAATTTTTGACTCTATACTTACGAGATGCAATTAACGTAAGTGAGGGGAGTAGTTTGGGTCGAGACTTGGCGAGTGGGTTTACCGGGGAGTTAGGAGGAGTATAATCATCAATTTCATGAACGGAACTCTGTAGGGGCAGTGGCTATGGAACCAGCCTCTAATTTATAAGGGTGAATGAAAGTTTTTTGTATTAACTAATGGGCCAAACAGTCGAATTTTTTACAAGGACGTTCAAATCTGGTCACGAATCCGGTCCTTTATTAACTGAGAGTTCAAATATTACAGATCTAAAAATTGAATTGAACACTCGCACAAAATTGTTCTCAAATTCAATGTAAACACTCTAAAAGGAAAAGGATTGAACAATCTAGGCTGCCGGGGAATTCGATTCCCCGATTTATTCGGATGACCGATTCAAACGGTTCCGCAAACTGCGGGAGTCAGTCCCGTCGCCGGCCTCCCTTTGCAGGCGGCGTTCAGGAGATGCGGTTTGACGTCGGCCAGCCGGACGGGTTTGAGGCAGAACTCCTCGGCGCCCTCCGACAGGCAGCTGCGGATCCTCGACGGCACGTCCTCCGACGACACCACCACGACGGGGATGTGTTTGAAGGCGGAGCAGCCCTTGATCTCCCGGAGCAGATCGTATCCGGTCATTCCCGGCATGCTGTAATCGGTGATGATCAGGTTCACCTCCGCCTCCTCCACCACCCGGAGGGCCTTCGTCCCGGAATCCACCACCGTCACGGTGACCCCGTCGCCGGAGCACGCCGCCTTCACCAGCCTCTCGATCAGCTTCCGGTCGATGAGGCTGTCGTCGACGGCGAGAACGTGGAACTTTTGTTGTTGATCCGCCGCCGATGCCATTCCCGAAGTTGGGTTGAGATTAATTTGAGCTGGAAGTATATTGATTCAAGTAATTAAGGAGAACTTGGGGATTGAATCGGCGTTGGGGAGATTGGGAGGGAATGAATGGAGTACAAATATATAAATAGGATGAAGATGAGAAACATATTGCGGTGGAGTGAGAATCTGAAAGTGTTAGGCAAATGGAGAAGATGGTGATTTGGGATCGGTAAGATCTTCTGGTTGGGATTCTTGATTAGGACATCCAGCCATGTAGCAACCTGGACTTTTCATAAACCAAATTTCTAATATACTTAAATCTTTTTATCCGCTAGGACCATCAACAATGACAAGTATAAAAATGGAATGTCATACGTTGACGTGATATATTTCAATCAATAAAAAGTAATCCAATCAGCGTGTGGCAAGTCAATGGAGTGACATGTCTTGCAATGGCAAGTAATTGATTTTATCAGTTTTTATGATTTTTCAAATAAAAATACTTCTTCTATTCAAATTAGATTACAATTTAAAATTATGAAGTAAAACATCATATTTTTTAAAATCATTTTATTTTTAAATTGGTATAAGAATAAAAAAACTAGAATGTACTCCGTGTATTTTTAAAAAAAAACTATTTCAAAAGTTTTACTAAACCGGATGTGATAAAAATATTTTATTTTATTAAATAACCAATGAAAGAAAACGGGTAAACAAAAATGATTGAGAGCTAAGCTAAGCTAAAATTTTATTTTATTAAATAAAATTGTACGGAGTAATCTCTAACAGGACAGATGGAGTTTGTTTTATTTTTTTAAAAAATAGAATACCTTATTTCTTTCTTAAAAAATATTGAAAAAAAAGAAATGGGAGATGGGTGCCTCGCAAGTGCCATGGCAATCATGGAGGAATGCTAATGACATTCCACGATTTTGTGATGTGGCAGGCGTGGCTGAGGATATTTCTCGCCATTGCCATTGCTTTAAATAGTACTTGAATAACGTCTAATAGTGATAGCAATGTCTAGTAATGATGGATATTTAATTTGAACAATGTCTAGTGGCGGTAGAAAATTATTTGAATAATAATCGGTGGACAATAACCAGTGTACTACACTGGGGAAAAAACATATGGTAATACATTGAAAAAGTTATGATGTTTTAGTACTATTTAGATAAATTTACCTTTTCATAAAGGATATAGTCCCCATCGGGCTAGTCTGGATCAATATTAAAAAAGGATCGGACGGATCTCGTCCTAAATAATACCAGTCTTTTCAAGAGATCAATTCGATCTCATTAGTCTAGTCCTTTTAGCTTATCTCTACTACTAGGGCCCCTCCGAATTGACAGAACTGGTTGTTTAGATTGTGATAAGAATGAAATCTACACTTCGTAATCTCCACATTTCCAATTATTTACGAAGAACACTCAAACCGGGTCTGTTAAGTAAAATAAATGAATAAGAGAATATTCCTTTGAAGATGCTCTCATTCTTCCTATAAAAGAGAGTGCCTGCCCTCAATATTAAGGATGCCAATTCATTCTCTCTCCCTGCCCAATTTCCTTTCTCTCTCTAAAATAGTATGTATTTTATTTCTTCATAATTGTCTCGCAGAGGTTCTATACTTGCATAATTTTCTCGTAGTTTAGTTGACATGAGATTTGACTTTTTATAGTGCTCGAACTTTTCGTTCCAAAATTATTTATTTTATTCGAATGACGTTCTGAATATTGAGACTTTTAAATTTGATTCTATTAGTTTGAAATTATTAAGTCCAACTTATACATTTAAAATTTATATAAAAAATTTATAAAGTAAAAGATGATAAAAGTTTTATATTTTTTATCCAATGAACAAAAAATACAAATAAATAAAAAGTATCAAGAAATTGTAGCTTAGTAGTAGAGAAGTAATTTATTTTAGAACAGAAACGATAGTTTTTTATTTGAATATATAAAAATATTTTTTTTTCATTTAAATAAAGAAAGGAGTCGTTTACA